>CM059560.1:47764770-49034770 GCA_030386875.1 Morinoia aosen
TATACAAGCAGCAGGACTTTCAGACGACTAGCAATCAAGGCATACATTGATGAAACTATTTTATTCAGAAGCCTCCACTATTGATGTTTTATTATTGGTTTCAATAACTATTTCAACTTGAAAGGATTTTGAAAAAAGTAACTACATGATTGCATAGGAGCCAAAAAGATGAAATGCATGAAGTTTAAAGTTACTTTGTCCCGTAAAATAATGTGTAAATGTGGCTGCAGGCAGATAAATGCTTTAGGTCAATAGCGAAAAGGCAAGCTAATGGACCTTCAAAAAAGAAATCTTTATGACTCATCCAAGTCGGACAAAGAAAAATATGTGCAGCATTAATTTTAAAACTGGGAATTGAGGGAATATATTTTTCCATGTAAAGCAATACTTAATAATTTTGTTTTTCTGTCAATGCACCATGCACTCCTGATTCTGAGTTCAGTATCCTGATCGAATTGAAGTTATGGCTGGTCAATTTGTTTCAACACTGCTCTTTTATTTAGCAATCGAGAAAAATACGCATTCAAAAATCACGCACCAGAGCTAGGTGTAACGATTAGGTGTATAGTAATCAGATACATCAGAGGCATCATAATCTTGCATCAGCAGCACTTGGGTTTAACCACGAAAATCGAACTGCTATATTACATCGGTTTACGATCCCAAGCAATTCTATAGCGTAAATAGCAATCCTAACTTGAACAGAACTATGCCTAAATCTACACTATACGAAGTCAGAGCAATATCCGATGCTTCTTTTGTTGCCGTAAACATTTCCGCTAGACAAACAACTAATCCATAAATGTAAGATTTCATCTGCTCACGTTATAATCTACTAGCAAAAATTTTCTATTATAAGACGCAATGCACTGGGTTACCAATTGGTTACGTTAGCTTACCGTATTATAGTTGCTCAAATTATTGATTTTAAACTCAAACGATTTAGGACCAAAAATTAATTCTAACGATTCAAATATTCCAGGATTAAACCTGTTAAAGCACATCTTAAAATAAATTTATTTATTCTCCAACTCTGCCCTTGTAAAATCGGTCACAAAATCGGTAACAGGTGAATTAATACGTTGACCGCGATGGCTTAAAGTGAATTTCAGCATTCAAATCAAATTTAAAGTCTAAAGTTGTTGTCAATTTTCTAAATATCAACTATCAAATGGGTCTAATAAATACCATAAATTTTAAAAGATTGTTAACATTTTTGAAGCGACACATCCATGGGTCGTTTGGCAGCAGGAAGAACTTGAGCACGACCCATCGATGGGTCGTATCGCAAACAACATACTAAAATACAGACTAGGGTTTACTTAATGAGTCAGGCTAAAGCTGCACTATTTCTAGAGCAAAAGAAACCTACGAGTTCAATGAAAACTAAGCACATTTCTTCATCATAGAGGAGACAAAGCAAGCACTGAGCTACAGAGGACCAGAAGAAGAAGCACGTTCAAAAGTCACAAGTCCTCCACCCACTGAAGAGACTGGCATAACAAGTCCGTATTGTCCCCCACTCCCTCCGTTTATGGGCTCTCCGACTGACACAGCGATCAGCTAATGCAATAAGGTCCTTACCAAACCCAAAGCACAATACACAGCTTCATACGCACGAAGTAGTACCTCGTTATTTTAAGCTATGGCCTGGCTACTCCTTGTATTTGACCAGTTTCCACTCAAAGTCAGGTAGAAGATTACGACGTCAAATGGCGCGTTGATTTATTCAAACGCATAAACCTGATGGCATGCATGCTAAAACTATGTAACCAATCAAGTATTTTTCCCTACTCGTCCCTCATTTTCAGTGTTTTTCGACGACTTCATCAGAAGTGAGATAGAAAAATGTCTTTAAAATAGAATGGCTGGCCCAAAATGATAATATCGGCTTGAGCAGCAAGAAAAATGTAAGTTGCACACAGATTCTACAACTACGCTTCTTAATATATAGAAATAATTTCTGTAGCACGTTCAATTTAGAATGAAACAATCAAGAATAAGTACGAAACAGACGGTGAGATGAGACAAAGTTCAAGAAACACATACCATTCAAACATTCTTGTGTCTCCATGAAATATCTAAATTACAGATATCTCACAACTTTATCGCTTCATACGTATGCATAATATGTCTAAAAAACACATTTCATACGACCTCATAAACATTATACTCTAGTTGAGAAACGTAAAGAAATCAACAAAAACAAAAATAACGACACGAAGACATCATTCTCAACGCCTGAAGGGACAGGCATGATGATCCTAAGCCCTCGATACGTACGATGAGCCGTGGACCAAATAAGTGAGGCATGGATCAGTCAATGGAGCAGGCGGCGGAGGATCAGGAGAACGCGATGGTTATCTCGGAGACGAGCGTGAGGCGAATTGTAAACGCGCCACCGCTGGAGCGCAACAATCAAAAGCCATTGAAGATATTACTGGAACCAGGGGGAGTGCACCGCTCTAGAAGGCCGTTTTAGACTTCAAGGTTTTCTATGAAAGATTCATGTGTTTTAGAAATAAATAATGTTTTAAGTTTAGAATGTACGTAGAGCTTTAACTTTGAAGGTACATGGGCGCAATAATGACCACGTATCCCCTAGCCGCGGCGTATATGTCGAGGTAGATTGCAAGCATTAGCTCTGGTCATCCTGGAATGGTACGGTCCATCCATAGCCGGTTTTCATGAGATTGGGGTTATGAAAGACGCAGGGGAGGAACAAATTTAATGGAACCGGTGTAGATGCAACACTAGATATCAAGCAACTCTCAAATAAAAATGAGTGATAAATAGTATACTCTAGAAGCATTTAACGCCGCTAGGCTTTCAACAGCTTCGATTAAAGTTTGGTAGGACTATCAAAGTAATTTGCTGCTTTTCTGAAATCTTTACTCTCTATTAGGATGCAAATTAACCGATATTTTTCAAGCATACACGACACAGAAAAACGTTTTTTCTTATCACTTTCCATGTAATGGAAAGTAGGTGCAAATTTTGTTACTGTCAAGCACATGGCTGACTTTGAGCCCATTTGAGAAGTAAAAAGAAGAAAACAGAACACATGCACGCTCGCTACTCTCCTATTACTAACGCACCCCCATCAGAGGAATTATTAAGCAATTTTTAGCTTAAGCTGAACGCAACTATATAAACACGCACCATACCTGCTCAAGCCACTGAAGGAAAAGAAGATAATACCAGCGTTTGAGACGCAAATTAAATCATTTCCAAAAGGGAAGCAAAAAATGAAGGTCTTTTTCATCATTCTAATGGCTCGCTTTCCAGAGCGCATGAACAGACAAGCTAGTATTTAAAGGGTTGAAAAGCCCATCGGCCTAGCGATCTGAGAATGGAAAATTGCAGCCTTCAGGTCCGGAGGATTTTGTTCAGACACGAGCAGCTGAAAGGGACTGAAAACAGCCGTACTTCCAGTCCGAACGCAAATTTTCCAACCGGACTCGGCAAATGTGGAAAGTTGTAAGCCATGTTAGCGCTTAGCGTTGCGGCGCTTTCGAATATTTGAGTCGATTACATAGTTGCATTTGAAGTTCAACTTTATTTTGCACCCTAGGGAAAAAACACCAACAGAATAATGAAAACATGTAATACTCATGTTCCCAGAATCGTGACCGTATGTCTACGTTCCAATATGACTCCGAAGAAAAAACCTGATTCACAGAATTACACAGGCTAAATTCAAGGAAAATATTTTCTGAGTTTTATGTATTCTAAATAAAGTGCAAGAAATTAACGCGCTGGAACCTCAACTACGACTCCTTTGAAATTCCCATATTCATGCGCGTTGCGGTCCATGTTAGGTAAGAGGGAGGTGCCAGAAACATAAATATACGTTCGGAACGACCACCGATGGGATCGCTATCTAGTGAGAAGAGCACCCAGCTTCTGATTGTGTTTACATGAGCGCATCAAAAGTATCTATTTGCATTCAGATGCATGCCCACTTCGGCCATACTGCTGTAATTTATGTAAACGAGATTTCCAAGACTGGTCGCTTCTTAGAGTATCTTAGACTCGAACGTATGATGATGTTATCGAACGGGCATCAATGGTCAGAAAATTTAAGGTTGTTTACACTGTTAAGTCCAAATTTGAAGGGGTATTAATTCGAGCCGACATCTAAAGGAGCAGAATAAGTTCAGAAAGCAACTCACAAGTCAATGGAGAATACAAACTGGATGAGTGCAACTATGCTAGTAAGTTACGATAAACACTCAAATCCTTCACCTTCACTTTTAACTAAGTAGTATTACGCTCAAGTTGGAAGAGGTTATCGGTGAGAATCTCTTGCATAAAGCTGTATTCAAATCAGGAAATATCAAGGTAGACTTCACTTGAAGGAGAACAATGGAGATGAAGCCAAAAGTTCGAAAACTAACCATCCAACACCTGCAACTGGAAAACTTCAAACTGGAGATTAATTCTGACGATTGTTTGTGATCAGTCGACTGATACAATCAATGGACTTTTGTGAATTTTATTTTATGCATCCATTAGTAAAATTTTCTTCATCTTCACTTCAGCAGAATTTTCCACGCACAAATCAGAGGTTCAGTGTCTCTGAGTCTAAAATTTGCTAGATCGACATCCTCCAGAGTAGTCCGTAGACCCTTATGAGCTAAATTGCAACCACCAGACCGTCATCTATTCTATGTTTGACACTGAAGTATGTAAAGCAAGACACATCATCGAGATCCCAATCAGATTTCCATCGTTTTCTGAACCATAGCTGACAAGCGAACCACAATCCAGTTTATCGTGAATCAATTGAGAATATCAAATTACAAACCAGATTTGCGACTCCTACTTTTTGCCCGCATTTCTGCGCCTCACACGCACTTCACGCGAACAGCGGCGGCACGCGGCCTGGAGGGGACAATACAGCAGTGTCCGCTTGCTGCGGGTACTGCTGAAGGCGCTAAACTTAGGCTCGGAGTTTGAAACTTGGAAACCTAGCTCGTTTACATAGTTTCCCCTTAGAAATTGAAGTTAGCCCGCAATTGGCCACTCAACTCATGTCTATAAATGTAAAAATGGACGCCAGTTGGACCAAGCAGGCTTCATCGAGTCCCGGTTATAATAAGGAGGTATTTGAAAACTAGGTGCCGTGATATGCATCAACCTGGCAAATAAAACAGCCGTAATTGATACACAGGTGGTTGGGACGTCGGTCCGCTCATACCTTAAAATATTCATAACAGTGGCCAGTCGCCATGATGGTAGAGAGTTCCAGCTGTCACCAATTACGCTAACTAGAAGAGAAAATAACCTGGTTTCTGGTACGGACATTGCGGCGTCCACAAAGAATGTTTTGACGGCAGGAAAGAACTTTCCGCGTTGGTATTTCTTAATTAAAGCTCATCAAGAATAATTTCCTCTAACGAGGATTTTATTTACAAACACTGCATTGCTTAAGGATAATGAATAAAAGAAAAATACATAAAGAGTGATTTAACGATGATCTTGAAAATTTTTTGCGCAAAAAAGAGGCTCAAATTGTTGCCTTTAGATGGAAAAAATGTGCAAATTGAGAGGAATTTTAATTTTACTCGAAGAAAGTGCAAAAACAATTAGACAAAAGTTGGAGACGAATTGATCACGAATTAAGTAATAAAATGCAGACTTAAACTTCAAGCGCGCTCCGCGAAAACACATGCTACGAAATACATTTCTAAAACATATCTTGATTTGTTTAAATCTGCGTTGCGTACAATTATGTGTAGAATCTATAAATATTTCAACATAAATGTGATGACCCAACTATAAACTATGGAGTGAAAGGGCCATTTCAGGACATTTTCAAGATGCTAAATAAACAATAAAATTTTAGCCAAAAATCTATCGATTTGTTTCCAACTTATACAAATATCCTTTATAATACTTCATTATCAAATTATTTCATGGAACCACGTTTGGCTTCAATGACTGATTCTAATCGGGTCCGGAACCGTTGACAAGCTAAAATGAAGTGGTCCTTATTCATTTAGGACACCACCTGGACAACGGCTTTCCGTGTAGCTATGGAAACATGAAGATGTCGATTGGTCTGCCTATCAACGATGCTCCAGACATAATAGTCAGTAAGATTTAAATCTGGAGTTTGGGAGCCAAATGTTGGGGGTCACATGATCGTAAAATTCTCTGATAACCAGTCTTGGGTTACTATGTCTTTGTTAGACGGTGCTGAGTCTTGCTTAAAGACGTATTGTTTACACTGCAATCTTATTATATTTATCTATCCAGGGCTTAACAATCATTTTTCGAATAGCAATGTATCGAACAGCATAGACTTTAAGATTCTATGGTATGACATGACCTTCGCTACTCACAACTAACAAAATCACCGCCTTAAGAAAGCTTCTTCCTCTTGCTAAAAGGGATACATTGCCGTCACATCCCATTTGTTCCGGCAAAACGTTATTAACAAATGCTTCAGCAACATGTACACAATTGCTAATTTCTGAATCGATATATGTTTTGCAGTTGAAGTAACTGAAATTGTACCAACGTCTTTTAATTATTTGAGCTAACATCTTACTCTGAATGGGTTTTCTGGAATAAAGAGACAAAATTATAATGATTTGAGCGTGTTATGAACTAACAATGACATGTCCCTCCCACCCTGTATTTTCTAAAAGAAAAAAAAAAGACTACCTTCGGAAGCGGAAAATAAACCAGCCCCGTCTCGCATCACCGGTGGTGTGCAGACTATCTTTCCCCGCAATAGTCAAAATGGATTCCCCATCAATAATGATGAGATTCTCAGCAGTGGCAACGGCCGTAGCAAACTCAAATTTACACTCCATTTACTCTTCTCATTACTCTGACACAACTAGCTTTTTCTCTGCAGCAACAGACATTTAGCATGCATGGTATGATTCTACTTTCTAATATGGGGGCAAGTTAATCTATTTTTCATTCACGGTAGCGTCGACTGAAGCCTAGGCAATCAAAATACTCCAAACTGTAGAGAGCTTAATGAATCGTTGTTAGGCTGATGAATTGAAGAGCACATGCTTGTCTAGGGAGAAAGAAGAACATGATAATAACAACATGAAGCACTGTTTGCATATGGGTAAACTTATACATCTCATATGTTTTGAACTTCACGCATGGTTTCCGGACACCGATATTCACCAGAGTCATCGTGTCTCTTACACGGAGTGCGTGAGCGTTTCCTACGCCTTCTCGCAACCTCGAGTCAGCACCACACAGATTCCTCTAAATTTTCGCCGCAATTTTCCAAAGACGAGGCAAATTGAGCCATTCAGGGTAAATTGCCGGCTCGGCTCTGAGAGGGCAGCCCCAGCAAAACAAGCGCGCCGATCAGACGCACGCTCGGAATATAAACTAACTTTACTCGCCAAACTCTTAACATAGCAAATTTAAACTATTGATCAAGAATGGCGAAGAAAATGATCAAGCACATGCAGATGGCTTGAGCACTGCACGAAACTCGCAAGAAAGTCCCTGAACATTTTGAATACATTGAAAAATACACAACATGAGTTACTGCTATTCTTCGATGAGCATCGAGCATCGTCAAATCATTTCGAAGTCATGAAAGAACGTCAAAAATTCAGCTTTTGTTCAAATATCATAACATTTTGATCTCATTGATGTACTTCGAATACTTTCAATAGTGAAGATGAAATCCAGGGGTCATTTGCATCGTTCTGCAGTATGAGGCGTACAGGAAAATTCCTGAGGTCATACCCCAGAAATTCAGCAGGAGATCAGTACATCAGAGTAAAATGATATAATGTAAGTACTAAAGTTCACGTTTACATTAAATAAAAGAGGTTCAATCAATTGGAGAGTGACCAGCAGGCAGCTGAGTGCGGCTCTTTGCTGTGGCGCAGCGGCTAATTGCAATTTATGGCGATGAGGAGCCGTGTAGCATCGCTCAGTAACCCGACTCCCGTGCTGTCCTCCACACATGCACCCGAGCTAGGCTGCCTGTACAGAAACGGAGTGCATCATGCAGGGAAAGCTGGCATCCTCTGATAACGTACGCCAGACTTTGACTACACGTAGGCTTCCACCGCATCATATTTCTACGTTTGCTGTTGCGCACTTCGCCATTTATCTTTGCGCAGATGGACGGATTCCTTCAAACGAAGAAGAAAAACTCTTGAGTCTCAACATGCGCGTTCCGTCAATGTACGGTGAACATCAACAGCATCGCCTGAATATGGGAGAAATATACAGAAAACTATATTGATATCTTTCATCGACTGCCTTCATCATCATGAGTTCAGCACGGAACAGTATTAGTCGTTACTGTAACGGCGTGCGCCACACATCCCTAGATACTTAAATTTGTCAGAAAATAACACTGAAAAGGGGTCGGTGATGAAAATAACTTACACAGTAAAGTTTAAACGAACAGCGACTTCCACATTTAAGATAAAACTTATTTTTCCAAGAATTTTTATTTTATTGGTGCACTCGTGGAGGCAAAAATGAATGATGGAGTTATTTTGAATTAAGAGACACAATTTATTTGGGATAGCTATTTACATGGGAAAAAATGAAGTCTCGGATCAAGTATTAGCAATATATACTACAATAGAATACCTGTATCAGCGCTAACACTGCCTTCTAATCGTCATTTAAGTTTAAAATAAAAACTTGAGAAAAATGCGTGTATGCCCAATATATTTATTTAATGAAAGAGCGGCAATTATGCATACATGAAAGCTTACTATAAATAAAGCAAATGATATCAATTTTACGCGTACATCCGTACTCTACTCATCGTACAATAACTACAACATGGGCATTGAGAGGAATCGTGTATCTGTGCTACGGTCAAAACATTGTGCTTTTCCAATTTACATAAGAGTATTAAAGTAGTCATTAATGATAGCCATTATCTATGTAGATATTTGTAAGCATGATGGGGTATAAAGCGGTGATACCATGTAGTGTATCCCTGCCGTAAAAATAGCTACGATTCTTTATAAAGCTAAAACCATAATTTATACATGAGCACTGTTTTTAAAAGATCAGTTTGTTTCAACTTTTTCCCCCGATTCTTCTATTTCCGTGTTACTATAAAATTGAAATAAATTTCAATCAATAAGAGTTAATTAGTTTCAATATTGCAAAAACATTACTTTTATTGTGTACTCTTCAAGTATTCAAGTCACATGGTAGAAGTAGAGCAGGAGAGATCAAGCAAATATCATTTTAAGCGAACACGCAATAAGCTGCGCATTATTTTACAGGGAGATAAATATGAGACGATTTTTTAGTGTTATAGATTTTGGTTGCCATTATAATACTGAAAGACCAAACAGTCGCTTGGGATATAACGCTTAAATGAACAAATATTCCCATGCTCTGATTACGGAGAAAAAGAAAAACGCAAAAAAAAAGATTGTGATCAAACATAAGTCCAGCGAAATGACACGCCGACCATCTTATAAAAATGAGGGAAAATAAAGTATAAAAACTTCGTAAGTATAAAGTAAAACTCGCAGTAGTTTCCAGAACCAACACTAGTAAATTTCTGGCTACGAAATCATTGCTCTGATCAATTAGAGGCGCTTAGTCTCGAATTTTAAGGAACGCTAACCATGACAGACAACATCGGTAGACCCTTCTTTTCAGAAGCTCGAGAAACGTTCCTATAATTCGTGGGGTCTTTTTTGTATGTCATTGGGGGAGCTATCATTTGAAGTCATTATTCTCCTTTGCTTGCAATAAATTGGCGCTTTGTAGATATTTTCTACAAGTCTGCAAGGGCAAACACAGCCAGATTGTATGCTGCGTTTGGACTAAGCTAATGTCTTTCGGTATTACCGCTCAGGTGGGAGTCTTTAGCTTTCAACCACCGGATAAAAAATAAGAAAGCTAATCAAGCCTAGCTTCAGAGGTATTCCGATAGGCAGCTCTGGTGTGCTATAAATATAACCAATAAAATCAATATGCAAATAATACAAGATGTCTAACGGTGAATTGCCTTGCTTTCCTGCAAAAAATAGTCCTGGGCTTATCCAATTAGCATAGCGCTGCGAAATGAAAGTACACGCAAGAACCGCGCAACAGAAAGAACATTCAGATTCTGATCACTAAAGCCGCATAAACATAAAATGTTCGATAATAATTGACAGTTATCGAGCACGAACTCTTCTTTCAATTAATATTGTCTTAAGTTTACGAGCAATTACATCACAAACGACTATCATGAGCAACCTCAATTAATTTGCGAGAGGCAAAAGAAGGAAAATAGCAACGAGGCAAAAGATATGCTAGGAGCCACGCTGAACAACTTCTCCTATAATTGATGTCATGCATATTAAACCGCGGAAAGATATAACAAAGCCGGAAAGTGATACCAATTACAGCTCTAAAGAGCGTCGCTAGTAAAATGAAACGCTACACTCATGGAAGAGAAATTTTTCAATATTCTAGAGCTATCGCGATCTGTATCGAAGCTGTGCTATAGTCCCACCAACATGCGATTTGCAAAGAAATTATCTGGTTTAGGACAAAGGGTCGTCAGTGACGAAGAGAAACCAGGGCTCATCACAAATTATGCGACGTGGTTCAATTTATGCAGGCAGGTCCGACTTAAAATTCAGAGGAGATTAGAAGAAGACGCAGGGGCCTTCCCGAGAGCTCTTGCGGCGTCACTTCTACGGATTACTGCCCTAATTGACCGGAGGATTGAGGGGGTGAGAGTTGCTCGGCCCGTCTTCATAAGACGCGCCCTCGCCCCTGGTCAAGGCGCCTTCAAAAACGCCTCAATTGAGACCAATTAGATTATATATGAATACCTGCGACCTCAGGGGAGGAAGAATCAAATTTCCGTGGCTCACTCAGGCCCTAAAGGATTTAAATTTTATTTTTAAAAATTTTTAAATTGAAATGTGGTTCTATCTTTAGGACGCACGAGAGCGCACAGAAATGAAAAGCACGATGGAAAAATGAGCGGCTTAGCAAAATTTCTAAATTCAAAGTTTGAGTTTGTAATTGGTAAAAGAACACAATGGAAATATTGCCAGGAATTGGGTACGATAATGCGACCAAAATTATTGAGTTACAACAAATTCAGTGGAATTTTCGAGTTAGCATAGGCGACAAGTTTCACACTGAAAATAAATGAGTTAGATCGAATTAAAATATTGGAAACACATCGTGTCAATTGTTTTACGTCGGCAAAAAACGCAAATGAAATCTATATGATGGAAATAAGTTTACGTATAGTTACAAATAAAAGAGACAGGATCGAATGCATTTGCCTATGCAGGAAAATAATGCAAAAATTATGGGATACGTGATCTTTATGGTAATTTTTCCAATATAACTAAAGGATGATTTGAATTTCTGAACGAACAAATCGAAAAATACGTGACTAAAGACAACTGGATCTCAACTTCAGCGGGCCAGTCCTCTTTTAAAAAAGACCGCGTATTTAAATTCTAGAATGTATCTACAGTACCCCAAAGTGATGCGTCTACGGCTCTTTGAGCAAATTAAAAAATAACATTACACTGATACCGATAAAACTTGGTCAGAATGTTGCAAATGAACACAAACAAAAACGTGCAAGAACCTAAAAGAATACCCCGCAGATGGAGTAAGTAGTGAGAGCGCGTCCCATAAGGGCATAATTAACGACGACTGGGAGTGCACAATAAACATACGCTGTGAGCATCACAAGACCATAAACAAATTCCCCAGAGACGGTCAATAAGTACAGATGCACATTACGATCGATAGCGCGGCTGACATTAACGAATGTGTATAAGATCTCGGCCATGTGTCCCTCACAGAGCAAAACACAATCTGTTTAGTGTTCATGTAGAACACAGCACCGTGGGTTCAGAGACCGAGAAGATCCCATGCCAGTTAGCAACTTAGTCATTTGCGGTGTGGTAAACCATTTAAACATCAAAACTATGTTATGTTTGATGGTCATTTTATTTATTGAGCGAAGTATACAATCATAAACTGTTTAAGCAGTTTAGGTGAAGGTTGCGTTCTATTGCCATCGATCAAATAAATTACCTGAATTCAATGGTAAATAGAATATTCATCGCGAAAAAATTCAATAGAAATCTAAGGAACCTTGGCAGTCATGAGCATGATAATCAATACAGATCGCTGTAGTTTTCATGCTCGTAAAAAGACAAGTTCACTGGTCAGACGAATAAATATGGCGAGTAAAAGAGACATCAGTGTATGCCGATGGGCATAAAAAATTCTCTACGACTCCGAACACACAAATGAATCTAAAAGGAGCACATGCAGCGTACCTAGCGCGTGAGCTGGTGCCCGTGCAGCTGGCCTTTTATAATGTTTCTTTAAAATTCGTAATTTATGTTTTTAGAGTAAACAAGTGAGCACGACGAGAATTTATACTCTCGATTCTGGCCTCCAAAACGACATCTGGTTCCGGCCTTATGTAAACCATTCGTACTTTATTTAATCAGTGTTTGTATTGTACATAAAAAATCTGGAAATTGTTGAATATGTTTCACTGTTACCTTCAATCAATTCCGTGTCAAAAACGAGCACGTTGGCAGACAAGCAACATTCAAAACGCTGTCAGTTTATTTTTGACACACTTCATTAATATATTCATTAGAGTAACAAATTAATGAAAATAGCAACTCGTTCGAGGTAACATTATTTTACACCATTATAGCGTCGAGGACGCTTCGTGCATCCGCCGGAAATTCTCAGGTACTCAAATGCTTTCTGAAGAGCAGGGCACCTTAGAGAGAGGCCATGGCAGAAAGCCAAACTCATTTTCTGCTCGGCACTGATCGAGTGAGCTAAATAAAGGTGATAATGAGCCATCAATGGACCCCCCGAGGACTTTAATCAGCATGCAAATGAACTCAATGTGGGCCCAAGCCAGGCCAATAAATTAAAATCTGATGAAGAAGCTTGTGCATTATTAAGAGTCGCAAACACAACACGGCCATAGATCTCACCCCACACCACTTTCAAATTGATGTGTATGGCGGAACACTTGATTGTGCAATGATGACGTGTAGACTAGTTGGCTGTAGGCTGATTTGTACATTCACTGATCACCTTTTTAAGCTTGTAAAGAGTCGAAGTCGAGCTTCACGCGTCGCATTGCATTCTAAACCGCGAATAAAATGAATGCGTCTAAATCAATTTTTAACATGCTACTCAAACATGTATACTATACTCAGGGAAAAACTATCTGAACATTAATCAAGGCTGTGACACAAACCATTCTCAGTATTAAAGTTTGGGTACTTGAAGCGTCGTCCAGCCAAAATTTTTTTTTTGCGGCGGTTGCGTGGTAGCATGCGCCCGCCCAGCGCTGGCACCACAATAAATTGGGCAGAAAGAGCGTTTATACTGTCAGCGGAGTGAGATGATAAGATCCAGGCCGCGGATTTGCCATTCCAGGGAGAGGGAGACTGTCCGCTTCGATCCTAGTTAGTTCTGACACACATATCGGCGTGCGACTTTGTTTATGCCAAGAAGAGTACAGCACGCATTTATTTACGTGGGATAGAGTCTCACTACTCATGTGTGCCCAAAGTGTAGTGTAGAATTTCAGGAGACGTATTTCCAATGTTATTAATTTTGATCCAAATCGAAGCCGCACAAACACGCATGGCCAAGATCTACATTTCATACATTAAAAACCAATCATTAATGTAGTTAATTCCCTAATATGGTCAATGTGTAGGGATTTGGTCTTCAGCCATTACCAGATGTTGAAAATGATGATGTCGGTAGATCCGAAATCTCTATTTTGAGTACACTGGTTCCATTTTAAGTACACTAAACTTTTAGTGTACAGCTTGAGAATTTCCTGTAAACAGCCACAATCAAGAAAGACTAATATTGAACGGCTGCGTGTCACCTGAAATACTGGTGAGCAGCATTCACTGTTTGTGCTTCATGGGACACGCGCGCGCAGCGGCCGCGCGTAGTCCGTCAAAGTGGAGCGCACCCAAGCATAACAGGAGCGGCCCGACGCAGCACAGTCAGGTAGTGTTGTGCAGAGCTCTCATGAATACACAAAAAATGGGAGTCGCCCGAGGCAGTAACTTGACATGTACATGGACGCACTGGACGGAGATTCAAACATGAATGCAGGAGTTGTGTTTAATCCCGTGCATATGTTGCTGGAGTTAAGTCTCTTTGAGGACGCCGCCGGCCACTCATCTCTCTAGCTGGAGATGACACACAGATTTCAGGCGCTTTTTCATTGCACGGGACATGGAAGTACGAAGAAGATGCGAGCACATGACACTCTGTGATACTTACGTTTCAGGATTTTGTTACGCATATTTCGTATGTTATTATGCGGAGAACTTGAACTACTTTCTACTTAAAATAGAAAGAACTTGAACTACAGTTGAATAATGAAATTCTCCAGCTTTATCAATTTATTTTCTCCAAGGTGTAGAACTCAGTTTAGTACTAATGCTTATTCATCTCAATAATAATACCCCAACCATCTCATGAAAAGAGCCATAACTATGAGGGACGGCAATAATGTAGCGCTCAAAGTTATTTAATTGCAAAATAGCAATAAAATTCTTTCAAAATGCAACTCATTTACGCGGTTTTGAACAGAAGAATGTTATAATAATGAATAGAAATGAAAAGTAGCATTATTTTTTAATAAATCAATGCAAATTTGGCAGAGTAGAGTTATATCAAACTCCCACGAGTCTTGAATAAACTGAATGAGTAACGGAACAAAAGTACAACACATACAACTTTAAAAAACACAATCACGCTTCACGGCCATTTCTGCGCCACAATAAGCAACCAAAAACCAAATCTGTAGAAGTAAATGCGCGCAAATCCCCCGGGTTGGTTCATGCAAAGTACGTGCGCACCTTACGTAGAGACACAAGCACAATGTCTCGTACGCCTTGCGTGTGTTTTTATCCTAGAGTTCCCTCAGGGCACAAGTGCTACGTGCCTGGCATTCTTGCCTGACACTCATTCCAACATTTAGAGCCCAAACTACGCCTTGGCGGAACGAACTTCAATAAAAACCGATGAATTAGCTTCTTTTTCGCTTGAAATGATTGCTACACTAACTTTACTCGCATTCCAAGAGTATTTTAGCACAACCGAGAAAACTACCAATTTAAAAGAGCTTTAGGGCAAGTTATAACTTTGGCCTCTCTAAGAGTTTTATCAGACGAAATGAAATAACAAGCCAACTCTTAAACTTTCATTCACAATCTCTAAATTCGGCGATTTATATTCGATGATTAGACACAGGAAATTGGCGTAGCTGGCTGCCGGCTCAAGCGTTAAGGCACACAAGTGTTACGTTACTGAGTTCGAGTAATTTGAGCATTCGACGCAAACTTGCATGCATTTTTTAACTAAAATACTCGCATGATGACTACTGAAAACGATAATGCCATGTCGGATGTTGTCACCCATCGTAAATTGTGCCGCTAGTATCGAAACGTTGATCGAGAAAACAGCAGAAACCGAACTAGTTGTAATACCTACAAATTTACATTCATACTTGTAAATATGTAACACTCACTAAAGTCAACGACGAAATTTAGCAAAATAACTATGCAAAATAAAATAAACTACGCAAGATCACGAGAGAAAAGGGAGCATATACGTCCATTTCAGGTTTCAATTAATGATGAAAAACAATAAAAGCAGGCACACATGTTCGCGGCATACATGAAAAAGGAACGAGGATTCATTTAGCACCACGAGTGATCACGCTTAATGGCAAAATAGACAACTTTACTGCACAATACAGAGACAACTTTGAATTGAAAACAGAAGGTAATTTTCTAAAATGGCCAAATTCAAAAGCAAGCTTAGTTAGCAGGATTAGTTGAAGAGACAAAGACTAATTATCATAATTGGGGAGTCCGTCCGAAGCGGAGCCCGAAAGCGAAGCAATCAGAGAATCTCAAGAGGAGCTGAAGGCGGTAGTTACAGTGCCGCGCTGGAAGCCTCAGCGCGTGCCTCTCACCGAACAACAAGAGCACCCACCCAGTCTTTTCTCCCTTTACAAAGCGTATTTTTTTGCTTTCTTGGGAATCTTCTTTTTCCATCAGAGAAATTCCGGCCCGACACAATAAAGCATGAAGGAATTAGCTCGGCCTCGAGATAAGCATCGAGCAATGGCCGATGCTCAGCTTGCCTAATTTTCAACGTGGCAAATAAATTTGAAGTAAATTCGAAAGCAAAAGGGCATGAACGCTGCGAAAAGTTTTACGTACTGCGATGCAGTCAAGGGTGTGCGCGCGCGCATTGGAGAGCCAAAATAGCATGCATTGTTGAAAGTCCACAACATCCTAAGTACAGAATTAAAGCGATGAATTTGCGGATGTATTTTTTCATGCAGAAATGAAAATTCGACGGGAAAATTTATTACACATTCTAAAAATCTACAGTACGCGTAAAATTTATAGAAATCCCAATCTGAATTCTTCTGGAATAAGATATCCAGTAAAAGAATCTTTCAGCAATCTAGAAGAATCAAAAGCCACTAATGGTACCCAAAGGTACCCCTCGGGAAAAAACACGACTATTTTTATAAAAATAAATTTTCTAATCACCGCACACGCTCATTAATTTTTGCTAGCAACTGCACACATCAGAAAGGTCCTATATTACATAGATTTAGAAACACTCGAGAGCTCGACACGAATGACATAAATTTCACGGCCTGTTCTCAAACTAGCACCGGAGAACCGACCGAGAAATACCCAAAATTTAAGTACCGTTCCCACTTGTCTTTCCAGGGCATAAATTAACGGGACGTTTTAACGCAAAGCTTGCACTCCAATACCGCGCTGGCGGGCCTCATTAGTCTGTTGCTGGAGAGAGCGACAAACACTCAACCCCAGCTCTATCAATTACACCGGCAACTCAAAAGTTTTAGCTACAAGTTAAACCTCGTCACTGCAGATTTTCAATACGATTGCGAACGCAAAATTTATGGGAAAAGAATAACAGCTCGGAGGATATAAATTTTTATCTTGCCAGTCCAAAAATTCGGTATGTTTGAATTTCACTGTAGAGTGATGTCTAACTTTCATTTCGGTGTCACTGCAGTGCATTTAAAATTTCATAAACAAAAAGTATTTGCTGTGAAAGTTACTCTCTTTGATTAACAATTTGCCCCAAGTTTTATCTCCAGATGAAATATTAGACTAACACATATTTGATAAACAAGGCTTTAACTGTCAAAACGCATGAACTGAGAAATTTAACTTTCATCGGAAAAACACATCCGCCATGAATACAAATATTGACAAGAATGGACGAGTCCTTCATGAATTCTTAATTAAAAACAACAGAGCGAATACTTCAACTCATCAGATGAGAAGTATTTTTCTGCAGCGAGCATGTTTGAAATTTCATCATAAAGTCTATCTGGAGAGCAACGAGCAAGATTCAGCGAAGCGTACAGAAGCTTGGAACTGAGGAGACAGGGGCAGTTTAGCGATGTGCAGCGGTTGTTGGGACGATGGGCAGCGGTAGTTGGGACGATGTGCAGCGGTAGCTGGGACGATGGGCAGCGGTAGCTGGGAAGATGTGCAGCGGTAGCTGGGAAGATGTGCAGCGGTAGCTGGGACGATGGGCAGCGGTAGCTGGGACGATGGGCAGCGGTAGTTGGGACGATAGGCAGCGGTAGTTGGGACGATGTGCAGCGGTAGCTGGGACGATGGGCAGCGGTAGCTGGGAAGATGTGCAGCGGTAGCTGGGACGATGTGCAGCGGTAGCTGGGACGATGGGCAGCGGTAGTTGGGACGATGGGCAGCGGTAGCTGGGACGATGGGCAGCGGTAGCTGGGAAGATGTGCAGCGGTAGCTGGGAAGATGTGCAGCGGTAGCTGGGACGATGGGCAGCGGTAGCTGGGACGATGGGCAGCGGTAGTTGGGACGATAGGCAGCGGTAGTTGGGACGATGTGCAGCGGTAGCTGGGACGATGGGCAGCGGTAGCTGGGAAGATGTGCAGCGGTAGCTGGGACGATGTGCAGCGGTAGCTGGGACGATGGGCAGCGGTAGCTGGGAGGATGGGCAGCGGTAGTTGGGACGATAGGCAGCGGTAGCTGGGACGATGTGCAGCGGTAGCTGGGACGATGGGCAGCGGTAGCTGGGACGATGTGCAGCGGTAGCTGGGACGATGGGCAGCGGTAGCTGGGACGATGGGCAGCAGTAGCTGGGACGATGGGCAGCGGTAGCTGGGACGATGGGCAGCGGTAGCTGAGACGATGGTTTAGAGAGTGACGGCCAATAATGCACAGAGCTTATCTGGCGATCGCGAAGGACGACCCACACGTGATCGATTGTAGGACGGTCGTTAGGCTAAGTGGCGAGCGGCTGGACGCGGCTCTCCTGTCAACCAACCTTTCTTGCCAATGCAAACTTTGGCTGCATCTCGTCGACACTGCGCGTGCATACTTTACACATGAAGCATAATACATGTATCGTTTAATTTTATGTTAGGTGAGCGAATTGTACCGGCAGCAAATAGGTGACGTATAACATCAGGTATAACAAGCTGGAGCTTTAGAGTATGCTTTCAACACGTTCAGTGAGCGTCAGTGGACTGTAACTGGGTTTACTTTAAATGCAAAATCACCTCGCTCTCTAACGTACTAGAAGGGAAGGTTATTAATTTATTATCGATTTTATTACTTATTTTCAATTCCTCAAGCTATTTAATTATATTTTAAGCTTTTTCACTTAAATTACTAAAAGACAGATACAGAGGGAGAAAGTTCACCTAAAAATATTAAGACTTGAGCTCCACGTATATGAATACGTACCCAAAAACCAATGCATAAGAATCATTCCTGCGTAAAAACTCACTAAATATTGAGAGTGGCACAATTTGGGCTTATCAGGAACATTTGAACTCTATAGAGATCGCCCGTAATGACTTCAGAATAATAGGACGCAATTGATCAACGCCCATTCGTCAAGCATGCCACAAAGCACACCAGTTACGGAGAGGCCATACATCACGGATATCAGGGCTGCTACAAATCACACTGCTCGCCATGCAGATAAGCCCGGGAGTTCAGGTCAAAAAAGAGATCGGTCATCGAACGGTTTAGGAAGTGGCAGCTAGAACCGAAATCTGAAGCTTTCACGGCTTTCTTTTTAAATATTTCAGTCGAGAATAGAGCAGCGAGCAAGATGTTCCATATTCATTTTCAACAGGAGTTCTGCCACGCACGCGATCGCAATGAAGGCGCGAGCTTGAAAGGGCAAATGGGAACTCGGTGATAGTCGTGAGGAGGCCACGTTTGGCACCTCGTGAGTTGACCTCGTTATTCGAGATCGCATAATTCAGCGTGACATGACGCGTGTCAAAACCACCGTTATTTTAAGGGAAAGAGAGTTTGAAAAAAATTAGTTTCGACGGACTAAATTTGGTTTGTCTGGGGTAACGGTACCAGACTGAAAACAAACACACATACACATCGCTCACTGGAAAGAACGTCGCAAATCGAATTTTTTTTATTTTTCAGGAGAAATGATTTTAACTTTGCAAACTGCTTTACGGAATTAGTTTCGACCGAAAAAGGAATCCTTCCACTCAGTCAATTTTGAAGCTACAGTTATGACGGTTTTACCATAATACGAACGAAATGTCGAATTTAACAATATGGATAAGTCAATTTCCCAAAATTTTGAGTTATGACATTGTTCTTCCCAATGAGCGAATTATCTCACACTTAGGTGATGTAAAATACGATGCCAATACTCAGCGGGATCACTATTTGTTCGTCGTCCTGTAGCCGGGATACAGCACAAAGACGAGAGCACTGTCCGAATGGCACCGATAAATATCGAGGGGAAATATAGCTAAAGGCTAAGAACCACTGGAATATCGAATTTCGTATGCAAACTGCGGCTCCACCTAATCCTGGAGGCTAATGAGAGAGCGCGTTAGTGTCGAAGGCGCATCACGCACGCGTTGTTAACTGCACCGACCCAAAGAGGAAATTAAACTGAGAGGCTGGACGAGGTGACCGTGCTGAGTAATTGTAATGCTTTCCCAACGGTCGCCGGCCAGGCACTAACTATGAAAACTTTAAGGATCATTGGTCACAAGAAACTAAAATGATTTATTTTCAGATTTTCCCCGGCTAGAAAGTGTGGAACATTTCGAACTCGAATGAGCTTGAATGAAAAAACGTGAAGACCAGGCATTTCTAATTTCCATAACTGCCAAGTTGGCACGAGTGAGAATTATATTTCTTCAATAAATCACGTAATTATTTGACGATGCAGTTCATCTGCATATCATCTACATTAAAATGACCTATAGCAAGTGAATGCAAAAGAAAACAATATCTGATTAGGAAAACAGTTACGCACTCGTTTTCAAGCCATAAATTAGAGAGCAGCAGTACTTGTTCAGCTCAAGTCGGCTCATAAAACGATGCTGCAACAGTAAAGAGCTAGTCGCAATTACAGCAAAACCTTCCCGAGGAGCCAGGCACATGCTATTTAAAACGTCCGAACAAAGCTAATCGAATCTCTAGAACAGCAGTTCTCATAATATCTAAGTTAGATATCCATAACCTTAAGGCGAAGTACGCTTGCTAAATGTAACGATACTCCTATTTCTCAATTTTAAAAAATGTTACTTGATATTGCAGACCAAGCTGGGCTTCATGGTTATCAGAAAAAATCAACAATCGTTATTTATTCTGAATTTCAACTTTTGCAAAAATATCACAATAATATTTATGACATGGATAAAACATTCAAATTTTCATGCCAGATGGGTCTTGTTACAGAACTTAATAATTATCGCATCATAATAGAATATCAAGTCCAACGTTAGGTTATAAACTAAGTTTTCTATTCCAGTAGTTGCATTGAAACTGTTTCGACAGAACCTGTGGGGAAGCACGCATTCAAGTACAACAATGAATAAAACACAAAACAACATTGTAGAGACATGTTGCTCGAACGAAATGTCGATTAACCCTAGGAAAAAGAAAGACATAATGAGGCGCACCAAAGTAAAAACTTAAGCTATCAATGTATTTTTACAAGCTCTGCTACATCTATGACGAATCAAAAAGAGTCTCCCAATAAGACAGCCGAGTCTACATGGAAGAAGAAGAGTATCAATCAACGTCCCTGTCTATCAAAGAGTCAAAAGATAATGAGAGTAATCACCGTATTTTCTACACTAAACTAATCAGAAACAATCAATAACAAAACTGACAGCTTAAGAGCAATCTATTAACTTTCAAATGTTCTGTAAAAACATACAACTTGATTATGAATCAACTAGACCTCAAGTAAAGTTAAACGTACATCTGATTCGAAAATAGAAAGCAGATTTAGAAATAGCAGGCACATCTAAAGTTGTATTATATGAATGATTACAAAAAAAATTCAGCAATTCTTGTAAACGAAACATTTAACGCTTTCAACGCGTTGTAAAGAACTATTTTAAAGCATGCTACGAAATTTGTTCACATCACTACGTTGACTTTTATGAAGCAGTCAAAGTGAAACACATCTTTTGAAATTGTTAGTTTTTAGGTTCGCAGACCTCACCAACTATGTTCAATTTTCTCCCACGTAAACTAATTTAAGCAAAAAAACATATTCAAAAAAAGCTAAACATTCATGTCAATGATGGAAGGGCAGAACAAACTGGTTATTCTGCCAGCCGCTACGTTGTACGGTGCAATTTGATTTCACCATCCTCGGATCAGTCCTTTCGATTCAGTCACGCATTCTGGAAGAAAGCGCAACGTTGCTGAAGACAGATTTTTGAAAATCCAATGTGCTTACATCACCATGGAAAAACGTGCTGAACAAAAGGAAAAAGTACTAACAAGCGCAGTCAATGCACGCAGCTGGACACACTTAACAAGCTCTTGTTACTAAAAATTGCTGCTAAAGATGGCGGAACAAGACTCACGTTCTTAGTGAATGTTGAAGCAATATGCCTGGGCGCAAGTTATCAAAATTAGGCGAACACGAAACAGATGGTGCCTTTGCCATGCAGTTAAATCAAGAAACTGTCAGAAGCTGACGTAGTCATCAAGGAGATTTTCGGCAACAAACGAACATGGGTCGAACGGCCGCGTCCAACCAACCGTAACCGCCACTGATACCTTGAAAAAAATCCCTCCAACCAGTCAACAAGAATAAAGGGTCTCGTTTCGGGTTTTGTTGGAGTTTTAATCCAGTTACGTGTAGCTAATAGCGTCGGTCGCAGGGGCCCTGGACGAAATATAATGACGAGTAAAAAGGTGAGTACGTCGTGCAGGGTTGAGCGATGAGGCAGTTGCAGGGTAGACGGAACCCCGAGGCGGGGTCGATTTCTAAACAGATTTCCGCTCTGCCCAACACAGATATGATTACATTTAGCGTCTCGGCGCTGAATTACGGCACCTGCAGTACGGGACTCTCTATCTAAGCGCAACAAGGTGAATTCTTGCCATTTTTGTCCATCTAAAGAAACGTGTCTCACGCGCAGAAAAAGTGGATCATCTAGCCAGAAGAGGTGGCCGCGGGCAGCATCCAGTTCCCGACGACGAATTGTGGCCGCTCGACGATTCAATAAACACGACATCAACGTAGAGACAATGAGAACATAGTGATAAATGTTGAATATAAATTGGGCAAAGGGTATTTATGATAATTGAACGAACAATAACGTATTATACTCACGCGCATGAAATATTTTCAAAAGAATAAACAACCGAACTTCCTCGATATAAAGGATTTATGTTATCCAAATGTCTGTAATTAGGATGTCAAATAGTGTCATTTCTTGAAGCAACACCGCGAGAAACGTCGGACAAATTATCAACTCCACTTACCAGCGCAAACAATTTTCAATTATTTTAATCTCATCAGAAATGAAGTAATTGACAGGCGATTTGACTACATCGATCAATGGTAAAGGTGCATTAGGAAAACTATACATGATATATGAGAGTTACTTGAAAATTTACTAAGATCAAAATTATTCATCCTCCAGCCAAGCTTGGAGCTTCAAAAATCTCAAAGTAAAATCGGTGACAGTAAATGCATTTAATATTCCACGTAACTCTATTTTGTGCATTAACACACTAGAAACGGTGAGACTTGAGCATAGTAAACATCGCGCCTGCTGTGAAGTCTTCTATAGTTCTTTGTCGTCAGGCTTTAGCTCGGCGAATCTAGAACGTCGAGTGAACTAGTGATGAAAGTGCTTTAAAATTCTATAGTCTCTTCACGTTATAATTTAGTATCCTTGTTCAAATATCAGTTCTGGAACGGCTATTAATAATTTGTTACTTACATATTAGACTGAAATACGATTATCAACCTCTAGCGATTGGAATTGAACATACGAATCTTAGAATAAATCGAAATGAGGTTGGGTGCATTAAGACAATCACTGACTTTGTAGACTGAAAATTGCAATATTTTTTTAGGAACGAGAAAGCAGGTCACAATGCTGGCATTTTCTTATTTAAAAAGTTCACATTATTTCCACCATTATAAGGAAAGACGCCATTATAGAATAGCAGGCTTATGATAACGGCATCAAGAGGTTTATCTTAACTAATGGTTTATCAAAGTTCAACCACAAACATGTACTTAAGCTCTGGAAAATGCGGTATCGTTAGAGAGAGAGGCTCCTTTATGACGCTAATAAATAGGAGCAAGTTAAATAGAGACACGGGATGCAGAGATGTCATTTGCATACGAGCAATTTTTCAGCTTATAATGCCAGAAGGAGAGTCAGATGGAAGGCTCACATAAATCAAAGCGATACAACGGGACCACAGCCAATTAAAGCAAGCCTATGAGAGCAGCCGCACAGAAAATACTTTTAATGCTCGTACTTTTGCCGAGTGCATGGGCGCTGCAGAGCCTAAATTTCATGTCATCAAAGGAAGCTTTAATGCTTAGAATAGATCAGTAAAGCAATCCTTAGTAAAAAATGATACCTCTCAAGTGGTAATTAGTTCACATAAGCAGTTATATTCTGAGGAAAAAATTTAAAAACTCTATCATAAATTCGCGCGGCTGTTCCCTATAACAAAATGGGCAGAAAGAGCCTCAAATCAACGTCAAGAGTACGACAGACATTTGGAGATAAAACACACCGAGCTACACAAAAACAGGCATTTTATGAAGCCATTTTAGCAGAGCGCAGGCCGTGGTACGGAGTACTAACAATTAACTGCGACCAGCGAGAAGAAAGCTAGCACCCGCAGCGGCGTGAAGGATGCGCGCCTGGAGGGGCGGAGCGCAGCAGCACGAGCTGCTCCTGCACGGCGAGAAAAAACCGGACTGCTCGAGGCCTCATCTGTGTTATTAATCTCCACAAAAAGCAGGTCGTCTAAAAGCATCTCGTAACAATAAAGCCTATTACAGCACGTATTTCCAGTGCCTCCCAGCTAACAGCATGCAGAATGCGACTCACCAAAGAAAACTTTGCGTGTTTCTTTATTTCGACACGAAAGTGTAACATTTCTATTCATTTTTCGTTTGCTAGAATTTCCTGACGCCTGGTCAACACTCGCGGCGCGCCCGTTATAAGCGTTAGGCTCTAAACACGAAGCAGTCAAGATATTCCGCGCAAAGCTTTCGAAACCTTCGCCGTAATTGCTTATATAAAGGCCGGAGTCCTGGTGAGAAGTGAAGGCAGCTCTTAATTCAGGACCCATTATCTTTCTTTCGAGGGGCTGTCAGGTAGTTCGTAAGGATCAATAAATGTTCGAACTGGTTCAGTAGTTACAATACATTATGTTTATAGACAACCGTTTGAGCAGGTAATGAAAGCATACCTACTTGGTTACAAATTTAAGCTCCATGCATGTGTATCGCTAAAATTGACGCATGAGTTGCTCCAATTACGTGCGAGAAATTCTTATGAATATGAATGCATAACACGATTGTACAGATTAATTAAAGTAACAGCGTTTGTATTCAAATGCCTGCAGTGCAGCTGAGCTCCACAAATAGTGGTGTAATACAGAGAGCAAGTATCCATTCTTCAGTAGGAGGTCGGTTAAATTCTCCTTCCAAAACACGGATCAAAGGAGAAGTAATTTTTACATGCTGTTCGAAAAATCACTTCTATTTTCTTATAACAAATTCCTGAATTTATTTTCGAAAATTCAGAGAACATGACTATCTTATAATACTCACCATTACTTATTTGATATTCATAAACTATCACTGACACCAACTCATTTTATCCCTGCACTAACAACTTTTTATCACATAAATTCATCAGAATTACCATTGTTTGAGCAGAAACTAACGAGTTTTGCCCCACTATGTTGGGCATAAAAAATTAGCAAACGAACGTTTTCAAGAAAGCTTCTATTTTTAAACTGTTTCGATTTTCATTCTATTTCAATTATTAGGTATTTTTTCCATTGTAATTAGAAAGAAAACAATTTTAAATGATCGACTATTTCAACTTGTAAATACGAATTTTAGAAGCGATACAGTTGTCGAAACCTTTCTCTTTTTAAGACAAAAAAGTACTGTTTCAAGTTGCTCAACCTATCGAGATAATATGAGAGCTATCGAGGTAATTTGATAGCTATCGAGGTAATCTGAAAAAAATACTAATGACAAATAAGAGGAAAGGAGAAAATTTGAAAGACGATACCGTCTCACGAAAATTTTCATCGATGAGTACTAGATCTGAAACGTAGACTAGCACTGATAAAATGGCCAAAATTCAGTGAATAAATACTTCATGTAAAATCTTGAAAAGAATTCCTACCCACGTATTTCGTATTTCAAGCAACACAAAACTTTGACTGAAGTTTGGTAAAGGAGAAACCAAATGCTAGGAATAAAATCAAGAAGTGAACGCTTATTTAGATAGAAAAAAAAACAACGTTCGTTTGGCACGGCGAATTACAGAAGTTTCCAATTTCAATCGACACTTTTCAAGATTAAATATGACCGTGATGGCTCTGAAAAAGAATAGCGAAGCGCTCCTGAGACCTCCGGCGTGGCTCACCAGGGGGCGCCATCGGCGAGAAACGTGAGAGATTCATTCCAGGGAATCATGTATGCAGAGCTGAGCGTGCACCCTGTACTCTCTGTATGACCAGTGATATCAGGAATCTTTCTTCTCGAAGAACAAGGCTATAAAACAAACATTGAAGCGCAAATGTACGAGCAATGTGTGTGCACGAAAAGAATTGCCCCAAGCAGCAACGATTGTTGATGATGTGAGGGGAAGTCTTTATTCTTCTAAGAAAATGAGCTAACAGGGAGATGAGACTGAATTTTTTTCCTATGTAATGTATAGTATAGCGAGGCAATAAGCCTTTTAATTTATTAATACAAAAACTACTAACATAGTACCCTTACGTCACATGTACTTAACCAAGTAGCAAGCAGCTCAGGACTCTTGAATGTAGACTCACCTCGAAAAAGAAAGACAGTCAAGTTGAATTTTAGGAGAACAACGAACTCGAACAAAAATTTAATTCTTAAACTATTCAGAAAAACTTCATTCAGTTTTTGAAAAAGATTGCTACATCAATAAATGATATTTCAGTGACAAATGGCGCAAAAATTCTAAAGGCTACAGCATTTTCACACCATTCGGTTAGCTAAGATACTTTCACTTTATTATCAAACTAAAACAAATTAAATGCTTAAAATAAATCCAATTTGAATGAAACGTGAGCACATGTATAATTTTTTAAATGCGGCACAGAAGTAATCATTTCTGCATTGTAACGTCACGAGAATTCTAAGAATAAGTTTAAAGGTCTAAAAATTTTTGCGTGATTAGTCATAATTAACCCTTGGAGTAATAACAGTCTATTTAAAAGGAAATTGTGCTTGGATAAACTCAATAGAAAGCTGAAATAAGGTCTACAAACTTTGAGTGAAATGATACTATAAAACCTACCGTAATTCTTTCACTAGAAAAACAAAATGCATTATCTTTGAGTGAATCAGCATGGGAAGTTATACAACACTAGTACATACAAGCAACATAAAATTTGACTGCATCGTTAAAGAAAGTTAATTGCTAAGCGATGAATAGTAAAGTCTACTCTACAACAGAAAACCGGCTTTCCATTCCAGAAGTAATTTCTTTAAACCATACCTGCAGAATAATTTCATGCAAAAAATCTCTATTCAACATGCCAAAAATAAAGGGCATATGCATGAAAAACTGTAAAAATAAATTTTGTAATCGTATTAACCTAGTTAAGAACAGTAATTGCAGAATTGACGGGTTTACGAAAAGGTCGACACCATTGACGGACGATGCCTCGTTGACTTTTTTCCAAATTCAACGCATCAATCCCATGCCTCCACCCAGATGTCCAAAAAATTTTTAAAAGTACGCGCGCGAGGGTAACCATTGAGCAAGCCATTTTCTTGTTCCAAATGAAACAGTGACCAAACGGTTTTATCACCTCAGATGCAGACGGGAGACTCCCGTCATGGATAAGAAGAGCGCGGTAGTCGTCCCTATCATTGGGAAAACACTAAAATCAAAGAGCTAACAATCTGATAATTGAGTTCTCCAACTCTCAATATTTTTGTAGAAGATCGTGGGGCACACTAAAATAAAAAAACATTTCAATGTTCAATGATTGTTCAAAAGAACAATCAGCAAAGAATTTACAGGGTAAAAAACAGAGAATAAACTAGACGTGATAAATTGAGATACCGGATTAGAAATTGAAATATGTTTCATGAGTGAAAACTCTTTTTGGGGGACTTCTTAAAGGACTAAGCAAGAATGCTGCAAATTGAATTTTAATTTATTCGCTCTTGTGCGTTTAATAAACGAATTTGTACGCAACAAAATTCATTTTGTGCCAATAATACATAAGAGATATTCTACGATTTATAATTTTTGGTAATTAACGGAGAGGTTTAGAGAATGTTTTATTGCACAAATGATGAACATTAATAAAAAGAACGTCCATTATGGTCACATCTATTATTTTCATCATATAGGCAATATTATATCATGATTTTCAAGCTAGTTGATTCACTAATTTTTTCCAAATGTTTTTTGTTTATTCCTCGAGTAATTTTAGAAGATATTTTAAAATTTATCAAGACCTCTCGGCTCAACGTCATTTGACCGTACATAAAATATGCTTAAACAGCCATCACAACTAATACCCAGATGCCATATAATTACCAGCGCACACTCAAAGGAGCTGTGTGGCTCATGAAACTGGTAGGATTAAAATAAATCTGTTTGTCAAGAAAAAAAGGCTTGACCTAGTCTTCAAGCGAACCGACCAGCCAATAACACTGCTATTGCAGGGCAATAAAGGAGGTTTAGACGGGCTTGCACTCAACATAAACTCGATGTTCTCTTGTTAAAAAGTCCATAAAAAAGCTAGGCCAGCCTGCCAGCAGCCTGAAGCGCGTACGTTGTGTCTGCAAGTCACGGAGCTTTCTGTTCCCACGAGCAAAGCCGCAACACAAAACTCCGCCAATAATTACACAAACGAAGAAATTAAATGAAGAGTGACGAGAAAGCATAGTTTCACTCGTAGATGCCCCTTGGTTACTGCGTATAATTTATGAACAAATAAAACGATTTGAAAAAGTTCCTCATTCCTCAAGGAATAATGTCATTATTATGTATGTTAATGATTTCGTATAACGAGCAAACCACTCAAAAACTTTAACACTTCGGTGATAGAATGATTTAAAGAACGCGTACTCACAGATCTTTTTAAACCACAATATTATCGACTCATTTACAGAGAGAGGATCAAAACAAACATTCATTGATGAGTATAAAATACAGCATTTACGATTTGAATTTAGAATACTGCGAACACAGTTTCGAACAAAAAATCAACGCCTTCCCATTAAGGGTTCTGCTTGATTATAAAAAAAAATGTTTATTTCCACGTTGTCACATGATATACATGCCAACATATTGGCTTTTAAAAGTTTCTTAAATATAGGGCATCCTAAAACAAATGTTCCATACGAGGAGTACTAATTGACAAACCATCCGAGGTGTACAAGTAGATAAGCCATACGAGGCATAATAATAGACAAACTATACGAGGTGTACTAATAGACAAACTGTCAGAGGTGTACAAGTAGATAGACCATACGAGGCATATTAATTGACAAAATATACGAGGCGTACTAATAGACAAACCATTCGAGGTGTGCTAGTAGTCTAACAAAAGTTCTATACTAGGAGTACTAATTGACAAACCATCCGAGGTGTACAAATAGATAAGCCATACGAGGCATAATAATAATAGGCAAACTATACGAGGTGTACTAATAGACAAGCTATCAGAGGTGTACAAAATAGATAGACCATACGAGGCATATTAATTCGCTCTTGTGCGTTTAATAAACGAATTTGTACGCAACAAAATTCATTTTGTGCCAATAATACATAAGAGATATTCTACGATTTATAATTTTTGGTAATTAACGGAGAGGTTTAGAGAATGTTTTATTGCACAAATGATGAACACAAATAAAAAGTACAGGTTATTCATTTCGATTTATCTCGATAAAAACAGAGACTGCCTTTAGACAGATAAGCGATGAAAACACGCAGCATTTCAGCAGGATAAAATAAAACATATCACATCACAAAAAAAAGCAGAAACTCAGCCGACCAAATGGTCTCCGAGTGTTCAACGGTTGGTCTCGCAGCAAAAATGCGATCACCGAAAGTATTTGCTATAGCAGCAGGACCAACCACCTGCGATTTCTCCGTTTACCGCAAGTCTCGGGCACGCAGATTCTTCCCGGACCGCAACAATCCCGGGTGCTTTTTATCGGTAGTTAATTAGGAATGTTCGCATTCCGGAGTGGTTTCTCCTTCCTAGATAATGAGCTGAACTGGTCAAAAACCTTGGATACTCGCAAGTTGAGTCCAAATATTCGAGCTATGACCGAGCTTCAGAGAAAACAGGTCCGACCAAAAATATCTTATAAGGAAAGAAGACGATGATCCGCTACCGCCATCTTGAGCAGGTGTGGACAGGTGTACAGGCATTGATACGTATATATAGCATTAGAAAATGTGTCCTGGAACCGATGCTTGAATGTATACTCATTAATACTTCACAGGTAGTGTTTTATTACTTCAGAGTCGTTATTGGCCATCGGCATCACTATCATGAAAACCATTACTTTCTTAAAATTTTCATAATAATATGACTTTAATATTGTTTCAATAAAATGTAAGTGGTCATTGTGATTAAGCTCGCTAAGATATTTACATTGAGTAGCAAAATTTTATCATTCAACTTGTTTGAAAGAAACAACGTAAGCGTCTCGAAGAGAAATAAAAATAGAACATAAATATCCTCGAAATTGAGCCAAAAATTCCGTCGCATGGTATGACCGTTAGCTCTTCTCTGGGAGATGAAAAATAGTAAAAAGATAAGAAAAAAATTAGGCCTACAAACTAAAATAGAGCTTCGGTATCCTGTAACTAAAAATACTAGGGAAAGCACTATATAGGGAGCTTTAATGCACCGAGGTGAGTCAACTGATAAGGACAGACACAATTAGCACACTCCTTCGTGTTGAGTTCAGGAATCAGACTTATCCCCCGAGGATTCCTGAGAAGCAAAAATACGATCGTCTTCAGCAAATCAAACAGATCGAAGGGCCATCCCTGTCTCTGCACATGAATTCACAGGCCACGAAAGAATTTCGAATGGAAGTAAGTACAAAAATAAAAATCCCACAACTGGGGCATCTATTTTGTAGCAAATAAATACATCTTTGTCGTCGAAAAAAGCATATCTACGTATTCAAGTATCAGGAAGGCTGCGCTGAGAATGCAAATTACTAATGGCAAGGATCAAGTCTACATTTACTTATACGTAGGCCCCCGAGCGTGGGTTCGAATACTGTCCTTGGGAAGCCATATCCTTCCGTCAGACATGAAGCTAGCAGAATTTTTGTCGTCTTGCTTTGAATTTGAATAGATGCGCGTAGATATGGTGGAGAGCGATAAAATGAGCAACGTAACGCAGCGCACAAGCATGAGAAACACCGACGGCAGCAAGGCAATTATGATGACGAGTAACACCCGTCGCGTGAAATCCTAGACGTACATCAAATAAACAGAGTGATTCATTGGTACTAAGAGCTTCTACTACCATTCTTGTTTCTAAGCAACAAAATTAACGTGATAAATTTCGAAAAAGTATCACGAGAGGATGGGACACGTGCCTGAAGCGAGGGTCGAGTTAACAAGAAAGCTTGGCTGATGAGTTAGTATAAAGTTAAAAATAAATTTTATGAGATGATAGCACGCGTCATTCAGGTATTATCGAGTCGGGGCCTAGAGCAAGTGCACATAAGTCTCGTGTAGCGAGAGATCCCGCCGTATAAGTCTCCCTCCATAAAATTCCAAGTAAGAACTGCAGTTTAAAATGTGAAGTCAGGTCCCATATGCGAAGTTTAAATCGAAAGAAAAGTATGGTGTATTCAACGTGAAATGAAGTAATGTGGATGAAGCCGTCTGAAGAGTAAAAAGAAAGTGAATTTCTAGCGAAGTATGTGAAACATTTTTTTTATGAGTCGCGGAGATGAACGAGTTGTATGTCATAATAAGACATAAAAACGAGAGAGTTAATCGCCCTAATTTGGCACAACGCGCAATGAAGGCTCACTGCGAGCTGTAATGAAAGGGCATAAGATTATCCCTGGTCTAGGGACTCAAAACAAGTAGCGCGTATATCAACTGTCCCACGCTATCTCCGCCATCTCAGAATAGCCAAGCGAGTGTCCCATGCGCACCTTGTAGACATGCCAGTAAACTTTCGTGTAGTAGAAGGGGTACTCTCTCACTACAAACTCAATACGAGTATTTCAGTAAATCTCAGCAGTCCCCGATACGAGCTCAACAAGTCTACATGAGTCTAAGTGGCGATAGAGTCCGCGTGTGTTCGCTTCAGCGCATCGGGGCAATAATTTAGAACGACCGCTGTTAGCGTTTGTGCAAGACTCTGAAGCGTAACCAATATAGGACCTCCCAGCTTTCTCTCGGCTAACTAGATTGCGTCTGAACTAACAGCCAAAACATACACTAGAAAGTGCCATGATAACGTTCTCAAGCGAACCCCCAAAGAACTTCTAATGTTGGTTCTCGCTCCCAACGGGATCTTCACATCTCAACAAAGCCGAGTTAATTACAGCAAATCACACGTTTTCGGCCGCACCAGACAAAGAATGCATACAAAAAAGTATTTTAGCAACATGCCATCACAACATTCACACGGAATGTTGATGATGCATTTCGGTAGGTATCTGGCTTCTGCATTTTAATGCTAGTTCAGAAACCGATACTACTCAATGGGAGAAATGAACGAATAAATAAAGTGATTGACCAGTCTGTGAGCTTTCCAATCTTTTTAACTTACATTGAAAACTATAATAGGGTGGTCATAAAACAATTACAAACCCAAACTATAACGTTCTAACGGAATTTGTATTGCATCTGATAAGAATGAAAACTAATGAACAGGTATGAAGGCGCAGTTCCAGACCAAAGTAAAATGTTATGATACTACATATACACTTATTCCCTATTTTATCGAGAGTTCACAGTCTAGTAACCCCCAGAAACAGAAACAAGAGTAATTTATAGTCCTGAGTTCGAGTCTCGCGAGCTCCTTGTATACATATACACTATACTATACTATTACTTGATGTGTAATACAAACGCTATTACAGCGGAAAATCACAGATCATTTGTTAACAAAAAACTGTTCCTACACACTTGAGACGCAAAAAAAGAATCAATTATTACTCAACCATCAAGTGATAGAGGAATATTTGACATCAGTTCGCTTTGCTGACATGTCGTCAGGAACTTAACAGCGATTAATGCTCAATACCAGTTGAACACGTTTAATTACAAGTAAAAAAGGTTAATTAACATCATTTTATAGACTATTATTATAACAGATCTGTCACTTTCAGGAGATAGGTATTAAGAACCATTTCAACAGTTGTGAAAGAAAACAAATGCTACGAGAATGTACGCGCTTAAAGCTGCCCGGGCGCTGCTATACAAGAGTTAAGCAGTTACAGGCACTCAATGCGTTACCATATAACTATGTTTTCAACTTGAAGGTTTCATTTGTTAGCGTCAGGTTTTCAATTTTGAAGAGACGGTCGATTACCTCAAGACGGCTTATTCCTTAGAGGAGTGATGAGAAAGACATGCGCTAAACAAAGATGCAAAAAGAGTCAAAATTAATGAATTTCATCGATTCCTTTCCTAGCTTCATCCACTACGAGTACACGTCCCTCCTCTCCTTCCGAGACAGCACTGCTAATTAAGGCTTTAAACTCAGTTGCGCCGAAAATTTGAAGTTGATCCACGAATATCCAAAAAAGCGGGAATGAAGTCTTCAAGATTCGAAAAGATTTTAGCCTGTTTTCGTTTCAACGCAGTCAGCATTCTCTGAAGAGAAATCGAAATTTAGATCCTCATATATTTAGAAGCTCATACGAAGGTATCGTACTTTTCACGAGGTGAAGGCCTCTCTTTCAAAATAGCCACGCTTCTAATCTCACGAAGGCTTCCAAGCAATAGATTTGTGGTAATTTGGCGCCCCCCGGTGGGCGCGTGCCATTGTCGGACGTCAGTCAAACGTTATCGAAAGAGGAGTCTTAAATTAGCGAGGCTGCTCCACGATTTACGGTGACGTCTGTAACTAAAGTTCCTAAACACAAGCATCGGCCGGCGCAGGCGGACTCCGGAGCGGCCAGTAACTCATCCGTAACTCCGAGCCGGTCATTTGCAGCGCGCGGCGCCGCACACGACATGCCTCAAAACAACTCCGGCACGCACAACCACTTCAAGTTTATTGTAATTAGCCTACGAGCAAAATTCTATCCTTCAGCGCTAGATAATTTGACATTTAGTGAATATTCATTCTGCCGGTCGCAATTTCAAACCACCGAAGACTTCAGGGTGAAAAAATCTGACTCGAGAAGCCTCAATCTTCCTTATGGCATTTTTATGTCGAAGTACTTTCGAATGTAAATTCGGTCACTTGATCATAGAGTTAACTAAAATATTCCACGAGAGTTGCATGGAAAATCATAAGAAACATTGAAGACTTATTTTGTGCCAACTATGATTATATTATACATCGAGTAGACACACGTATGCTAAAAAAATTTAAAATAGAATTTATTAACATGTGTGCAAAAATATCACCGTTGTTAAAACATAACTCACGAAAATGCGCCCTGTAGTTCATGAAGAAAATGTGGGACACGAATGTAACGCATTACAACTAGCCATCTTGATTTGTGGCTTCTGAAAGTAATTGAAATGCAGTAGAAGTAAAAAGAATACTGAGGAAAATTTGAACACGAGAGCCACACGAAAAAATATCGATATATCTTCCAACATTCAATTGCTGAACATATAAAACCTTCAACGTACGTCACTAGTCGTGTCCACAATATCAACAGCGCCGTTCAGCGCACGACGTACGAACAAAATTTCGGTGCGCCGACAAAATATAATAAAATTAACAAGCTAATGAGGCAAGCGCACGGTGATCGCTACGCAAGATAGACCAAAACCTCAATTACCTACCCAAAGATAGTCTAAAATCTCCCATGGAACGAAAAAAAATCTTTAAATTTCTAATGCATTGCAAATTAGATGGTCAAACGAGCATGAAAAAATAGCTCGATATATCAGAAACACTGCAAGACTGTATCGTTAATGTGAAGGATGGCCCGTGAACAGGTCGAATTAATAATGACCGGCTAGAGAAGGTGTAGAACTCACACAAGACGAACCGTTTGTCAAACATCAGACAGCAATAAATGGGGTACTTGAAGCGACACAATTAAGCTTTATATCATCATAAAGTCCTGGACCACACACACGCACACGGTCAGCCGGCATGGTTACCGTGTAGTTAGAGGAGAACAAAACATTCATTCAAGATTTATTATGGCTATAGAAGACTTGGAGATGGCAGACTTCCTCGAATATTTGCTTATAAAATGAAACTTACTAAAATTGGATGTGAATAATGCATGGGCTAGAAACTATAAACCATTCTGGTTGGAACGGAGACAGCGCGCGCCACAAAGCTAGGCGTGCGTCTACGAGCATCTTTCTGTGATCAAACCTGCATTTATAACATTGGAGAAATGTTTGTACTTTCTTAGACCAAAAGTACAAGCGCCAAAAGTACAAAAGTACAAAAGGAAATTTTCCAAAGTACACCAACATAAATTTCCTACTTTATGAGAGTATTCACATACAAGGCAATTTTTTGATCCGTTCGCTAGAAAAAAAATTAGTCGCACCAGTTTACCAAAAAACAATCCTAATGAAACTTGTACGAAAGATTCAGCAACTCTAGGCTAACTTGTTCGCGACCAAATTCGTCCAGCTTCTAAAAACAAGATTCGACGAAAGAAACCTTCTTCAGAGCACTAGAGTCTATCCCCCCTCAAAACTGCTGTTCAGGGGCAGATCACAAAGGTGGTGGCGGACCCCGCAAGCTTCAACCGCGGTACAGCAAACGTTCAAATGAACACCGGCGTAGTTATCGACTTCAATGAGGGGTGACAATACAAACTCATCTAGTGTGTCGTGTCTGCCTGCACGTCCCCTCCACCCTGTAACCAAAACCCAATGCCTCTATAGACATTGTCGAGTTAACCACTTCCCGTTTTTATGAATGCACGGCTTTGGAACTGATTTATATCGTAGAATAGTAAATGTTCCTTAACAGACTGCAGTTCTTTGAAAAAAACTGGTATAAGGGCTATCATTTTATCTACTCACACATGCTATCCTGGACAGTGAGAAACAATTTAAAAAATATTCATGAGGCAGTCATCGAATTGCGTCGAGCAGCTGACAACGGGAAGCACAATTTCGTGAAAGCTCACCAAGAGTTGCCTCATGTCCCGCTGTGGCAGGGAGTAGGAGCACAATAGGAGGGTAAGGAGACACTTTCCCGTACAAAAAGGTCGGTAGACCGTAAAGTGTAAGGTATTGTATCGGAGTTTTTCGGTCAAACAGCGGGAAAATGAGTTCTGACTTTGGGGAGTAGTTTCTATTTCCATGTTTGAGATAAAATAAGTATAAACATAGACATCAGTGACCAACGGTGAAGTGAGCTCGAAAGCTTGAGTGATGACTTTTGCATGGCGATTTAATACTTGCATAATGGCGACATATGCTTGCAATGCTTTAATGCCACACGAATAAAGAGCAAACAAAAATTTCACAAATACTAACATAATAAAACCGCAAAACCACAGAGCTGATGGCTCACACAATGAGCGCAAAGACGAACACATTTTCATAGTTTCAATCCATGTACCGGGATGGGGATTGTCTACACAAATGAGCACGGTTGCACAAAATAATTCCAGGAAATGAACCTTAGATCAGCACCAAAGTCCACGGATAGCTTAAGATGCAACCAAAATACACGCGAAGAGACGCAGGCAAGTCATAAATTGAGGCGTTATCACAAAAACGACGAAAGATGCTCAAACTCACGCACTTCAAAGGTTGAAGAGCCACGACCGGAACTGCAACGTAGAATCTAAAATCATAAAGCACTAACGAAGCGTACAATTTGTGTTCGTATACACGACTATGAAACCAGTCCGGATGAGAGCGACGTCTCAAAAAACCGAGGACCAGATGATACAAAAATCTAAGCCAAGGTTTCTCGAGCTTTTGTTGTTACCGGAAACCAAGACTCTGTGTATTATTAATATACCGGGAACGAGCTAAAACTTACCTAATTGTACGAGAATGTAAATAGGGATGAATTATCTATCAGCAGAGTAACGATTAGGGCAAAATCCACATAACCAAGACGAAAGCATATCTTCCTAAAAAGTTTGAATCATTTTCTCGGGAATTATTATTCTCCTTTTGCACGAGCGTTCAGTCCTAAAATGAAGGAAAGGGCGATCTCAAAAATATTTTAAATCCCACGTGACACGCACAATCTCCAAAAAGATGCGAAGCGATCTTAGCTACGAATAGCTCACATCTCTGGCGAGTAGCTGAGACCCTAAACTAAAATGAAGGGAAATCATAAGAATAATTCCCATCCCCTAAGAAGCAGTAAGTCTCCAAAATAGAATGAACGGTGGTTGTCTCTCCCGCACTCATCAAATCCCAGATACCGAATTCTGTCTGCAAGCACCAACATTAAGGTGAAAATGAAGCGAAACAACCCTTTTCGGTTCCACTACTTTTGAATCTCTGCTGTAAAATGGAGTAATATCCCCCTTAAAACCGACACAAATTGGCAAACTAACCACTCAATTTCCCACTACAGTCATGCTCGCTCAATATTTAAGATGCCGCTCCAAGAAGCCGGCAAAGAAAACATATAATTTGACTCCGCAATAGCTGCAATTCGGTAATTTCGGTGCCGACAAGTAACATGCATCAGCAAGGCTGGTGATGAGACGCAGACATGAAGGTCTGTTAATAAATATTTAGCATCGACCTGCTCTATTTGATGAATTCATTGCAGCTTTATATTCTTTGAGACACAGCGTACATAAAAGGGAGCCGAGCAGGATGACGGCATTTCTTGACATAGCAACAATTTATTTATGAGATAGTTCCTTGCATTTATTCATGGAAGGAACGATCTCATTCAACATGCTTGAAAACGCTGTTTTCATATTTCCAACATATATAGCTATCAGAATGAAAACAATGCCAGCACCGGATAAATGAATAAAATTTGATGTACTACGGATGAAATATCAGTACTGAAGTGGAAATTAAAATGATTGAAAATATTTTGCAGGAACTCTAGTGAATACAATTTCTGATAATTAATCTTTGCAAGGGCTGCATGGGCATAAATAAATAGCATAGGCTATTTCAATTTAAAATTCAAGCAATCGTGCCTCGAACGTGACTGAATATTTCAGAGAAATCATAAAATTCGATGTGTGAAAGTATCCAGAAATTCCTTGAGAATACATCGGTAAGTACAATACCTGTTATTCCACAACTTGAGTTGTTTCAAAATAAATATTGCAGCAGCAACACGACTATGATACGTCGGGGGCGTTGATATCATCATAAATGCATGTACGTACAAAACAAAAGGATAGCCTCGAGCATAATCAGGTACTCCTATTAGAATAAATAAATAAGAAACGCTCATAAGTGAGTTTCCAAATAAAACATAATGTTATTATGAGTGCTTGATTACTGAGATTTGTGTAGTGAGATATATGATATAATACATTAGAAGCAATATGTGGAAAGCCTAGCAATTTTTTCACTGAACTACATACTGGACATATTGAGCATTGGTTGAAAAGGGTAGTCATTTTCTTACACTGAATTATGTAGAATGAACTGATCTAATGATTCAAAAGGGACTTACCGACTTCTAGAGAAAGTTAAACTTCTTATAAAATTATACAAAAACGCGATAAAACCTTAAATATTCCCTTTAAACGAGATAGGGACAACAAGAAAAAACGAACAATATTTAATTGAACTTGAAATATTTTATGACCATGTTAACAGTTACAATCGTCTATGGAATAAAAACCATCAAATAGGCCGACAAACAATAACGATGCAACTAAAACCTAAAAACAGAGATAGAATAAAACTAAATAATAATGAGCGACCAACTCCGCTCAGTAGCAAAGAAGGCGAATCATCAAGCACAAGTAGCAAGAAGAGCAAGTAGAAAACGTCAGTACCGGACCCAACACCGGTAGAGAGACGCACAGCGGACGGCGGTACCGGACCCAACACCGTCAGAGAGACGCACAGCGGACGGCGGTACCGGCACCGCAGCGATCGCGTCACGCTTCCGCGCGGCAGACCCGTGGGAACCTCATAGAGCGCAGGTGTGCAGGTGTACAGAGCGTCATAGTGTTCCCCATGCTATACGTAAGTGAAGTGCTACAGCACTGTTTTCCTCACCCATAATTGAGAAAAACAACTTTCCTCATATTTGGAATAAACAAGACATGTTTTTGTAGTTCTCATGAGGATTTTTATTCGTACGTTTTTAGTCTCTGCAAGGTCTATTGATGAACAGGATGTTGAGTTATACTTGTTACCCACTGAACTCGCACGGTTAAATGTTACCGAACCAGGAGTTGAACTTCCGCCTGTACGCTACCGCTCAGAGCCTGGCGCGAGTAAAACTCTACTTTTGATTCTAAAAACGTTCTTAAAATTTTCCATGATCGTTTGGTAGCATAGACAACAACTCTTCAATCGTATTCTCGATACATATTCTGACCAGGGGAATTTTTGCTCGCAACTGAAAGTTTCATAAATCTCTGAGAAAGTCGATACTTGGAGCAGCGAGTTGAGCTGTAGTTAACCCGTTCAACATAAGCAGCCAGTGTACTAATCTAATACAAACGGGCATACGGGGCCTCCAATGTTCAACAGGTATACAAATGAGATCTCAGTAAAAAAAAAACACTTAGAAAATGAAATTAAATATGACACGACCGCGTGAAAAAATGCCACCCGCACGCCCGTGCACGGCGACAGGAATGCGAGGGAAGGCATGAGGACACAGCAGCAGCAGCAAGCCCTGAAGCGGAGAGGGTAAGTGGCCCTTAGCAGCACCTAATGATATCCGAGGGAACAGAAGGGCCTTGTGTGGGCACTCCTCGAGTGGGCGGAGCTCCGCCGCACTGCCGCACCCAAGCCTTAGCGTTGTGTCTGCACTATACTTAGTCGTGCTAGATTATTGTTATCAGCAGCGCTGTTGTGCGTTCATAACTGTATGGTGTCACCAAAATTACCAAAAATGGATGACTCTTTCGTATCAAGAAAGAGTAGAGTAGCTCGCTTTAATATTTGGATGATGAAAACAGATGATAGAGAAGCTAGAATTTCATAAAATTTTTCGAAACGAGGGTGCTTATAATTTTTTAAACTTTCTCTGAAAAAAGTAAGGGTTGAGCTAATCTAATGGTAGACTTGTCATTCACGAACACATGTCTCCGAACACGCAGCAGCAGATATGAGTAATTACGAGCACTTCCGGGCAGCTAGTAAATTGACAAGGTACCTAATTAGAAAATCCGTCAAGCGCACGTTACGAAATAATGAAGGAGAGCTTGGAAATTGCATCGTAAATTAGTGGATCCTGTCAGGAATTGGAAGACGAATCGCGGACGATCTTGAGTGAAGATTGACGATAATCTTGAACGATTACTGCTGACTGTCGCCATCAGTTCAAGCAGCGCAAAACTGTGGGTCTTAAATATTCTTGTACAACTACACTACGACTTTTTCACTACTTACCCAACTACTAAGTTCGGATTAAAACGATCACGTTCATCAGAATATATTTGACAGGGGATTTTGGTTCGAAAGAAATTAGCAGAAAACTTTCACAACATGAGACCACGCTAACAGCTCGATAGCATTTTCAGCTCGAAGAGTTGAAAATAACAAACGATTATTTGAGAGAGAAAACGATATAAAATTGGCAAAGGATATTTAACCAAAGAGAAATGCAGAAATGCTCAAACAAAATCTTCTCTTACAGAGCGTCTGCAAAGCATTAGTCCCCGGAAATAAGCAAGTCTCTGGAGAGAGATGGAATACATTTTCCCATTCTTTGGGTCTCTGCGTTCCTCAGGAGAACGAGGAGGGAGCCAGGCAACTCACAGTAAAGAGTCAAGAACAATGACGGCTAACGATATTTTCACGGTTACAGCTGTATACTCTTCTTCTTCAGAAAGAAAGAAAGAAAGAAAGAAAAAGAACTTTATTGGAAATAAACTGTTTTTCTTTTCTTTCTTTCTTTCTTTCTTTCTTTTCTTCAAGTGAAAATTTCAGCCTTCTCTTTATTTGACACTCCAATTTGAAAATAGTGCTAATCGCGTCGATATGTGAGCATTCGAGTGCTTGCCTTCGAGAGAATACTACGTTTGAGTTTTTAATTCAGTAATTTTTCTAGAATCCTACCGGTACTTTCAAAATGTGGCACTGTAAAACAAGAGAATAGCACTATTGCATTCATACTATACCATAAAAAGTTATTAATAATAAAAGTAGTAGAGCTAAAGCCGTATGTAGCAATAGACTATGGATACTAAGTATTTAAGGCTGAAGAACAAGTATTGGCATGGAGAACAAGAGAAGCTGTCACGTCTTGTGACTGAATGATGTATGAAAAAAAGAAAATGGCACTCTCTATCTGTCACATTCAATGAATCACAACAGATTGCACTCGAACTATCTTGCTTCAAAAATGGGCATGAGAATAAATTTCTAAAATCGAAGTATCCCAACACGTGATATTTTCATCACCGAATAAAAAGAAGCCATCACACACAGGATGACTATTACTGGCATTTAGGCGACGAGCAATTGCGCACACAGAAAAAATCTCGACAAAGGTACGCGCACTGTACGTCAACGAATGGCCAGCAAGAAAGTGTCTCACGAGCGTAGGCAAGCATGAGCGTAGGCGTCATCGTGCATCACAGCGGCGGCGCGTTTTTGAGCAAGCAGGCATCCGGTGAGGCTTTGTGGCTCCAGGTTTTTGCGCCAAGGTTTGCTGCGGTGCGCGCTTTGGTGCAACGGTGAGCAAGCACGGCAAATGCTGGTGGTTGTTATGGGCATCTCGGTCTCTGCTCTGGGAGTGTGTTGGTGGGATGTGCACATGCAGGTGTCTGCTCCGGGATTGTTGATGTGATGTGCACATCTTAGTATCTGCTCTGAGAGTGCGCTGGTGTTATGTGGTGCACATCTAGGTGTCTGCTCTGGGAGTGTGTTGATGTGATGTGCACATCTAGGTATCTACTCTACGAGAGCTGATGTGATGTGCACATCGAAATATCCAGTAATAAAACATAGATATGAATCAGATCTGGTGATATCTGAAGCCTAGAAATTAGACAGCGGAGTGCATATTTAATGCATTTTTTAAAAAGTGAGACTATTGTTTTGATGTAGTTTGTACGCGTATAATTCATGGAAATGTCAGCTCTGGTAACAGTGAATATGCATGAAAACACATCAATCATTAAAAAATCAAAATCATCTCCATCAATTGTGGGACAAATTACACCGAGGAAGATTGTTAAACAAAAATATAAAAAGTTGAAATAGAAAGCAGATATAAATTCCAATATTAAGGTAGAATTGCTCGTGGCAACAAGTGAAATATTTCTCGCTATCCCAAACAAAAGCATGGATAAAAAAACCATCGAGAGATGACTTAATATAAACGCGCGTAGCACTTAGGTACGAGTTAGTGAAAGCCCCCGTGGGACCTCGTCCAGATCAGCGAACCCGGCATTTCAACGACAACCCAACCTACAATCATGTCCCAACCTGTTCACAGCAATCAAGTTCATTTCGAAGCTTGGAGTACTTTCGTCCCTTTTTCATATCACGTGAGAGAATGAAAATAATTTCGACCAGGTAATTAAATGTAGTCTTTTTATAAAGATTTATCATAAATTACCATTAGTCACTTAATTATAACTACTAAACAATCATCGGTATTATTTAACCACGTTCTCGCCTTGGAAATTACGTATACTATAAATGTCAATTGAAAAGACCTTTCCTGTCGTCAGGTTCGTAAATCTATAAGACCTGCACCCATTATAACATCAGAAGCAAACAATTAAGTCATTCGAAAAAATTCCCACTCCATTTGAGTTAAACATCTGATCCTAACGTGAGAAAAGTTGAGAGTCACTGACACAAAGAAATACACGTTTAAATAATTAATTGCTGTGAAAAACCTGGCAAATCCAACTGAGAAACAGTTTTAACAAAGAACGTACACGATTAATGAGGCTATGCATGTGTTGTGTGTGTCACTGCACACAGGCACGGAGGCCACGCTGTGCGAGCATTCGGTCACAGACTAAAATAGAGGCCGGCAAAAACAGAACCCCGCCCCACACGCGGCGCATCTCGGCATAGAATATGACACTGTACCACTTATATATATATATATACTTGCTAACGACAAAGAAAAGCCACCATCGCCAACAAACACTTGCTCGATGTGTGCCTTGGAGTGTCGCTTCGCTGCTGCACCGGCGTTCCTGGTGTAGTTTATAGGGAGAGTGTGTGGAGTAGGGCGCCTGCAGTGGGGACGAGCAGTTCATGCTGAAATGCTACAAGTAGCTGCCACTAATCCAAGTCGACGCTTATCACGCGCAGCTTATGGGGAGGGAAAATGAAGGCAATGAAAAGAATCGGCGGCAGCTCATGTATGACGATATATAAACACACTTGGCTCCGTTTGCATATGTCTTCGATAAAATAAAAACCCACGTGAAAAAATAAACGAATAAAATGCTTCGCAGCAAGGCTAGTTCTTGGTTAAAAAAAAGACTACCCATTAGACAAATAGAAACCAAATAATCTGGAGAACTGCGCTCACTTTACCGAGTTTTATTAATGTGACGTATTCAGCACGATAATTTAATAAACCTCGTACGTGTGCCACTGTGGACATGACAAGGCTATCCTCCTCGTATGGGGAAATTCAATTCGGGCCTGTATCCTCAGCTCTGTATCAACATTAGGAAGATTTAGATTCAAGATCATCGAGACTTTGTTAATTGAATTTAGCAAATATTAACCATATTGTACCTGGAAAGCAGGATGTTAGGTCTTAATCCTTTTTGTATATCGTCCGTAGATAAATCATCATACTGTTCTTACGCCTCGGTAACAGAATTACAAGCGTCGATGTGCACTGCCAACAAAACATCATCGTTTACTGCCAAAGAAAAGACGGAACGTTAGCGCTCTATAAAAAGCCTCATAACGAAGAGTTGCACTGTTCGCTCCCAAGCCGCATGACTAAGGGAGCTTGGGTTACCTACAAAAACTGCGCTACTCCGGGCGAGCCATAACGACGTTCGCATAAACCTTAGTGCAGATGAGCGCGGTCTTACGCACGAAAGTCGGAGAAATAGAAGCTTGGTGCGGTTGCTCTACTTATGTCGCATGTTAAGTACGTGACGTCTTGTTTTCTAGACAGGTCGTAGTAATCCAGCACTCGTGAACTTACTTTCACACCATTTCATCCCACTTTGAAGTAAGATGAATATGTTATTAATTAGTTCGAAAATGAAATTATTTATATTTCATTGTAGATGACAGGTATAATTTGTCGTATACAAATATGGCACTCAGTTTTTTTTCAAAAAAACTAATTTCCCAACAATTGGTTCCACAGTTATGAACAAGATATAAGGGACGCTCGAATGAGTTTGAATATTTCTTTGTAAAGAATACCTTTTACTAAACCTCACAAGTACATGTGCAGCTTTGAAAAACGGAAAGCAAATTAAATGATGTTTTTAAACAAAACATATTAAAAAAATGACGCACAAATTTTGTTGATCATTCCGAAATGCAGTACATTCTTGTTCCACAATTCGACTCAAATGGGAAAAATGTTAGCCCAGGCTGCATTACAATGCGTCCGCGAATTTCCTACGCGATAACAGACTTCTTAATACAGTAAGTTTTTCCAGAGTATAAAAGATCTATTAAAATCGATACATAAAGGAGCCTTACAAGTTCAATAGCGGCCACTATTTAGTGCCTAAAGGCAGGTGACCGCAGCCACATCGATGTCCATTACAAGATAAATTGACTGCCAAAAATTACACACAACGAACGAAAAATGAACCACAAATAGTTATACCATAAATATAAGTTACAAATAATTTATATTTCAAATAATACAACAATAACAAATACTCTTAGAAGGCACAATTTTCAAGCAATGACGTCGATATTTTGGTGAGAAGAGCTTTGCATCATCAGCTTGAAAACTGGTACGGTGAGACAACGTGAGATAGAGAAGAGGTGCATATCTGAAAGTCTCCCGTTCAGTCAATACCATGTAAAATAATTAAAGTAAATACTTTACCCTACTCATAATTGCGGAATAAAGAGTAAATAAATAAAATGACAGAATAAAAAGTAAGAGCATCAATAGCCGTTAAATAATAATATGGCGTTTAACGAAGAACTTAGAGCCCTTTAGAAACAAAATGTTACATGGTCGGACACAAGTAATATGAAATGATTTCGACTGATGATTGCTAGCTTCTCATTTGATGAATTAAATCGAGCCGAGTGCTGATGGAGCGCTCGGTGCGAGGCCCAGGTGCAGTGCGACTGAACATCTTAAACCTTACGCATGCAGTAATCGGTAAGTGAAGGACCAACAGAATAAACAAGTGATAATAAATGCATAAAGCAATCCGCCATTCGAGCAAATGCATGGTACCAAGAAAAAAACATATAGTAATAACCCATATGTATGCAGAGTTCTCAAAGAACTTACCAATCCATTACCATCATGACATTCTTCTCATCCTAACGCGAGCTGGAAAAATAGTCTCGCGCGAGTTCGTGCAAGACTATTTTTGCAAGAACATCAGAGCTTAGCTAGAAATAATTATTTGCAGTATAACGCACCGTTTTCCCAGCCTCGAGGTTAGCCTCGAAGGCGCGAAAGTGGCAGGGAGGTGACGTGTTCCAGGCGCTGGATGAGACGTGAAGAGTTACGGATGATCATGGATGATTATCCTGGCCAAACACGGCAGTGCAGACCAAGGGAATACGCGGGACGTCTACAATGGCACAGGTCTCCCATGCTAAATAAGGCTTCACTATAAAGTCTCGCTCCGCAACTTGCTCATTTAAAACAGACAACCGTTTTTGGAACACAGAATCTTACTCTGCCTCCTTTTACAGCATTAGTTAAAGGCAGTTAAGTTCTACGCTTGTTATCTCATGGCTTTTGTTAATTAATTCATTTAGCATCCGTGAAATTCAATGGAAATCATTTGGCCAGAATATGTAACTTTTTTTTTGACCACTTTTTCCACATAAAATGTCTTTTACCATCTCAAACACAAAGTGACGGTTTATAGAGGTAAAGTAACAGATAGCAGATAAACATCTTATTCTGCTGAATGCAAAAAAAAAGTTACAACATTTAACTAGAACCTTTATCTAAATTTTAAACATACTACCAATTGTTATTCCATAGTGCCTCTTCCGTGCCCAAAACATAATTCGGCTTCAGAAAATTTCTCCTGCATTTCTAAACACTTGTGGAAGATTTTGTCCTTTCTGAATATTTTCGACAAAATCACGATGAAAAATATGTTTCACACTATACGTAATCTTGGAAAATATTAATGTGAAAAAAAATGAAATTCAATACAAGTGGTACTGAGCAATTTCGCTCTACGAATCGCAGAAAAATGAAGTCATTCGTGCGGAACACAAAAAAAATTAACAAGCACACTATAGGACACGGGAACAGTGGATCACCAAAGAACTTTAAGCCGAGCTCTTTAGTTAACGTGACGCCCAGCAAAGGCAGAACTTGAAGAAATTTTGAAAAGTCATACCATATTGTTTTACGTCTTTAATGGTGCATAAAGCAATTGTCAGCCAGTTGGAGGAAGGCTGTGAATACAAAGCATAAGTATTTTCATAGCATTGGTAGAATTAGCATAGCGTACTTCTGCATGATGCCTTTGAAATTACTTCGAGAAATTTTTATTTTCATAGTTGACTGTCTAATAATCGAAAAAAAATAATAAAGCCCTCTCACGTGCAAACTAAACCAATAAAGAAGTAATGAAAAAAACTTTTATTAGATGAAATTACGCAGAAATAATCACGTGTTCACTGCAAACACAAAATAATAATTACATATAAAGCTAGTTTCACATAAACTGTACGTGGAGCCAAAACTTGTCGTTTCATTTTAATGGTGGGCGAGAAAACTTTTTCAAGTTTTGGAGCAACGAAAATTTGTTATTTCTATTTTAGAATACATTCATTCCGAAGAAGCCGTCACGATTGGCGATCACGATTTTAATCCATCAAACTTCACGCTTTTTGATTAAAGCTCGTATAAGGAAATTCCATTCGAAGAAACACAAAGATTTAGTAGATCGCATGAGAAGTCTTGGCTGAACAACGTCGCTTGATCCCTATGAAGATACTCACAGGGAAGCAACGGTCAGGTCACCGCTTCACGCACGAGGTCGCGGCCACAAAACCGGTGAAAAATTACAGAATTCCTGAGAATTTTATAGTGACATGCAAGTGGAGTCACAAGTAGGGTTCATAAGCTTCAAAACCGAGCTTCTGCCACTCTACTATTCAGACGCTCGATTTCTCCATTAAAATGAACCATGGATTCCGTTTTGTTGCTCTAGATTGGTTCGGGTTTGAACTCTTGTGACCATTATCACTGATTTGTCTTTGGTGTTCTTATACTAGCTCCTATAATTTTTCAAGTTTTTGGGAGCTTTGAAATACTGGCACTGAAGCCTATATTTGTTATTATTTTTATCGTTTTCAATACATTCTCTATATTTTGAACATCAAAGCCTTATACTTATGATACACTCCAGGAGTCAAAAAAAAAATTGGTCCGCCCCCGAACTCTAATTATGGTAAATTATAATGTCAAATTATGCTCCATGCTCACATATCGACCACTGTAAAATATAAATTTTTACTCCTATTCCTTTATAAAAATAACTCTGCCGCAACACTGATACCATACACCCGCGCGTCTCAATATGAACTCAAGACCAGCGCGTGGTTGTGACCGCAGACCGCATTGCCAGTTCCAACGTCACCGAAAATTCAGCGAATATCGGGAGCAAAAATTTTTAAATTAAAAGAAATGCATACGCTAGTATATGGATGCAAAATAATTTCAAATACAAAAATATCACACATTCAAGAAACAAAAAATTCAAAATAATCTGATAATCTTCAACAGGAGAGCTAAAACTGATGTTCTACGTTGGAAATGTTTACAAAGTGCTGTACCCAAGACCACACGATGCAGTGCTCGGCAAGACCAGAAGATGCAGTGCTCGACAAGACCAGAAGATGCAGTGCTCGACAAGACCAGAAGATGCAGTGCTTGACTAGACCAGAATTTAAGGGGCAGCACTTGACGAGTCCAGACGTAACTGCTGACATTTGACGCGTCTGAAACCCATCGCACGGCAACCACAAGCTCGACAAAGATATCATACAATACAATGTGAGTTAAACACGAACGCTTCATCACAGTTAGACAGTCTATGCCTGGAATTTAGCTCACAACGCGTCTCACAAATGATTCACGCAGAGGAAAGATGGCTGCTATCGGAAAAGAGCGAAATAATCCGCAGTTTCACTGAACCCATTAGGGTCGTTTGATTGAGGAATGGTTGCAACGAGTCATCAGTGCCGTGAATATATACTCCTAGATATTATTTAGGAGTACATTTAGTAAAGCTGCTATCGGAAAAGAGCGAAATAATCCGCAGTTTCGCTGAACCCAACAGGGTTGTTCGAATGAGAAATGATTGGAGCGGGTCATGAGTGCCGTGTCTACCGGTGCCGGACAAACGAGGCAGACAACGCTCTTCGCGAGCGGAAGCACGCTGTATAGCCAGCCTCACGCCCTCCTCTTTCCAGGGAAAAAATACACGTTTCTTCACTTTGTCGAGATGGAGAACTAGGTTGTACTAGTGATAACAAGAAGAAATGAGCTTTCAAAAGTAATTTAATTTTAATATGTCTAAAGAATAATATGTTCGTGCACTATGTTTATATCGTGGTATTTCCTCAACCTATTTATATTCTGTGAATTATTTCTTATGGTTGATAGTTTTCGTTATTATGGACAGGGAACAATGATAATTAAAGACTCGGGAGTGTTTAAAGATGATATTGAGTTAAGAAGTCAGGTAACACAGGCTCCACGAACGACAGCAATAAATTGAGTACTTGAGGTCGAGTTTCAATATATGTTCAATGAAGGACTCCTATGAAAACAATCTTAGAAGAAATATAAAAAATATCGCATGTTCAGTATGATGTTCGAAACTTTCAGACGAGAACACTGATTTCAAAGTTTCTCTAAAAAAAAAACTAAAGTTTGGCACGTTATTTTAATGAACGCTTAAGGCTTAGTTACAAAACTTGGGCACATAATTAATACAGGATCAGAAGTCGAGAGCTGTATTGAAGGCATATAATGAAGGTGGCGGAAGGTGCGCCGGTCCGGCAGCGCCGCGCTTACTTTTCTCCAAAAGTTTGGGAGGCGTTCAACAGGTTCGACACACATGCCAATTTTGGCGAGACTGAGGTAGGCGCCAGATGCCGTAAACTAGAGCTAATAAGGACGAGATCTGTGATAAAGATCTCAAAATCAAGACTACTCCAGTCATCTATAAGGTCCGGCACAGCACACAAATACTATCATAAATATTCCTCAGCCAATAATGGGGGAAAAGATAGCATAATATACAGTCATTTTGTTTGGTCTGATGCGCAAACACAGCATCATGAGACGGAGTTTTTTAATGGCCTAATTGAGTTAAGGACTTTTTGGCCTCAAACCTTGCAGGAACGAACCCTCCCGTAACGAGGTACTATAGTGACAGTATTGGATGAAATATCAAGCTCAGTGAAGCTTCGAAAAGAATGGGAGCATAAACTATACTTTTTCTGGAGCCAGGCGGGCATGAAGATATTGCCGTAGCTTCCTGATTTCTTGTTGCATTATAATTAGCAGTAAACGCAGAACGAGGATTAGGATTAAATATCAAGGCCTGACTGTAGTCAATCTATCACATGAGTTTTATTGTTAAAAAGTTAAGCCGTCGAGGAATATATTGCAGAATCAGAACCATTTGGCTCCATCAATTCACGTGATGCCATCTGGGACAAAATTATTTAAACAAATATTGAGTTTAAACTCTACAAAGTGAGGAACTAAATTATTATTCACGAAGGATTATTTTTCGCACAGCAAAATCCGTTTTAGTGCACTGGCACGCATCATCAACATTTGATCGCTATAAAAAACTTATTTTTCACACTCGCTCTTGGTACTACAAGACCGCATACTCAAAAGCAAACGTATAAATTGCAGGAGCTGAAGAATAGATCATAAATTTGGCAAGACGTGCTTCAAATTAGAGCACTTATGTTCAAGAGCACAAATTTGGGCATAACAGAGCAGCATGCATGCGTTCGTCGACCCTACCAAGCACGGCAGCCCCAACTGAGTGTGCAACAGCCCTCAGTTCACAACAACAAAGTATGGCAACTGAACAGCGGGGAAAAGAACCTCTGATGATTTTGCTATGCCGAGCGCTTCAATTTCACAATAGATTTACGACAAACCGATAATTAGAAATAATTACGAAGCTCAAGTCAACATGTTTTCGAGCGCACCCCTCCTGTGCTCACGTAAGTTGAAGCATAATATGAGTGTAATTTGATAGAATAAAATGAACGATTAAATCGACTACGATAGCCCTTCAGTGACGAAGGTTCTTTCTTGCAGCACCGTGAGAGAGTGATGCCAGGCCTCTTCCCATAATGATAAATAAATAAAGCTACCGAAAACCTTGAATCAAGAAGCCATGGGATTATTCGGCGTTGCTTTCTTATTAAAAACAAGTCTGTTGGCTCATTGATGTCATGCCTGCATACACGTCAACATAAAGCTAGTTAATTTCAATTTATTAACGTATGATGCTCCCATATGATGCCTTCGTAATTAATTTCCCAGCAGACGAACAGATGCTGATAACAACGAACTGCCCAGCCTAACTTTTCGGCTGTGCATTTATAATTTTAGCCGCCATATACAGGGACATTCTTGGACGGCTCAAATTATAGATGCTCGACAAAAAAGTAGCACTGGGTGCTACAACCACATGAAGTTTTGGGTAGAGCTGTTCTGAAGTGTGACTCGAACCTTTGAACAAAACGAAAATCTCTTACGATATTAGAGAAGGAGTAAAGTTTGGTGAGGGCAGATACTGGAACAAGTCTATTTCAAAACGGAACGCACGTTCGTTGACGGAAGTAGAAGAGTGGATGTCACTCTTCAAGTATAATATTAGTCTCAAAATCAACCTGACAAAAAAGCTTAGTATACATGACAGCACTGAACTAATGTAACAGGCTGAGCCTTGATAGGAAATGAGCTCTGCAAAAATACTCCAATTTGAAAAACGATGAACTCAAATACAACGACAGCGTTGATCGTAGGAACGATTTCGGCCCACATATTTCGTAAAGTGCAGCGTGTTCTCGCCCGAGCGATAATTAGGCGTGCAGCGGCGCGACAGCATTTTAACTTACAGGTATTCAGGTGACGCTGAAATTGTGCCTTCGTTTAACACGGCGCAAGAAACTGCAAAAATGCGAGCTTAAGAGAAGTCGGTTTCAATGATCAGAGCAGTGCAAGAAACGAGCCGAATGACTTGCAAATGTTGTGGCCTGATGAACAAGATTAAAGCGAGACCTCAGCAGAAAGGAAATGCGCTAAAAAAGTATTTCTCCCGACAAAGAAAGCGATCGTCAATGAATTGTTTTGGAATAACTGAACTAAAATGTGCTGTTGGAATGATCGGAAAGGCCAAATGCATTCGACAAAACCAATTTGCAATTTTGCCACTTCTTGACGCGCGGTCGTAAAATCGAAAGCCATTTCGGTAATTTCAATGAACAATTTTTCCTTAGAAATACCATTAAGGAGAAACATTAAGTATTTTAGGAAGAAAAAACGTAGAGAATCAATCAAAACAGAAATCCCTACTGAATATTATATTCTGTGGAAAACTTTTAATCAACACAAAACGCTTCCGGCTGCACGCTTTTTCAGCTGAATGGGTTGAGAGCGCCGCGGCACACCAAGAAAAGCACTACGATTTGAGCAGCCGTCGGCGCCGAATCTATGCCTCGACACTTCTCTACAATATGCGCGGTTACGCCACGGACCGTCATTTGAATACAATGGCAGTGAACTTCTAAAGAGGCGATCATAAAAGTTTCATAAGTTCCGATAATTAATTTATTCAAAATAAACAAGAAAAGCGAAGGGAGAAAAGCCTTGGATAACATTTGCTGTCCGACTATGAATTACATCCATTAGTAACTTCAATTTCAGTCGCTGCAATGCCGAAAAAATACCCTTCCTTACTCAGTGATGGCGTCAGTATGTAAACTCTAGATGAGGAGAATGGGCATCCAAGAAATTTTATTCTTTAAGAAACAAGAATTACTGTTGCGCTCCTACCTCATTCTCCTGTCAAGAAGCTAAATCCACCGGTGTATTTTCATACGCTTTAGTAATAGAGAGGAAGTAGAAAAGATGAATTTCTATTAAATTCTGTTCTCACTGAAACATTTTACCTTAAAATCTACTGTCCCGTCTCCAGCTCAGTCCACGTTCGCCAGAAGATGACAATCTGGCAGATTTCAGTCCTTAGACGCCAATTTGATTCATTAAAGATCATTAAAAGTATAAACCTGTTGGCACGAAGTTACACCTCAGAAAACAAATAGAACCACTTGAAAAATTCCTAGAACTGCGAATGCTGGCAGCCGTAACGGCCGGAAACTGGCTGGTCTCGAAGACCTCTTACCGTTCGGCAGCAGCGCGGCGCTGAGCAAACAAGCGTCCAATAAAGCGCTTCCCTTTTTTTGAAGGCGTTTATCCGCGCGCCTTTTGAGCGTCTCATTCAGTAGCCAGCAGCCCAAAATAGCACTCAATGAAAGCCTGCTTAATCCTCTATTGAGAAGGCGCCAAACGAAAAAGGAATCCTGTAGAAGTCCCCGTCATTTTAGCCTCACTACGTATGGCATTTCTGAAGAAAAAAATTGCTGCGATATTTCTTCCAGCATTCAAACTATTCCCAACCAGGCGAATAAATTATACCAACCGAAAATGTACCGTTTCTGCACAAAGTCTACTCTATTTCAGCATCCGTGGAGCGTGAAAATCGCTAAACATTAACTACAATTTTCGGTAAGAATGTAAAAAGAGCAGCTTTCATTTGACACAGGTCATATTGCACAGCAGGCGACCACACAGCGCAAGAGTTTCCCCCGGCTCATAAAGACCACTAATGAAAAGGAATAAAAACTGATGAATGGGCCTTAAACCCAAGCCCCAGCACTCCGGCGTCCATTCAAAGCTAAATTCTAGAGCTGCAAAAACGCGGCACCCGCAAGAAAGCTCAATTGTGATCTATCAAAGGGAGGAAATTGTAACACGTATTTAATCGCCGCGGAGGCAATTGGAGAGACATCAGGCCGCACTTAATTGCTCATTATTGCAAGCCACGTGAAGGACCGTCAAAAGCCGATAAAATGAGAATTAAGAAACAATTTTAAATCGAAAAATGATAAATTGCTCATGATAACCGTTGAGGTTTAGCTACCTAGTAATATGCTCCATCATTGCAAAACGAAAGAATTAAAAACAAAACAGAATGGATGCAATAGAAAGCACTTCAGGAGGTTCAAAAGGTGAGTCACTGCGTGAAACATCTAAAACAATCCTGTTTCGAAGATGAGTTTCGAATTTAGCGCAGCAAGACCAGCTGTCAAGTAGACTGTCTTGAAAAGAAGGATGCAGTCATTTTTTTAACTCATCACTCCCATCACAACATCGCCTAGATATTGGGAGAAAATGCAGCCAGATTTATTTCATGAAAGGAAACATTGAATCATTTTATATTATTTATAGTACAAGTAGTTAGGGAACATCATTGAACAAAATATTCATTGTCGTTGCCTCCTGTGAGTATTCATTGAAATAACGTAAATCAGAAATCACGGAGAGGTTTTTCGGCGCATTTCCAAACACAAAAATACCAAACAGAATCTTCCCATTCATTTCCCAGCAATACTCTTCACAGATATAACGCTATAAATAATTCTGACGGTCTGGATATTATGAGGTGGATATTATATTAATATTCTCTATATTACGAGCCAAGGTGCTGTCAGGAGCGCCAAATATCAACCGCAGATACAAGTAATGTTTGTTTTAAATTCCCGGGTGAAATTCACTCGATATTGATATTATTTAAACAAGTATGCTTGCCAAAGACATTCCTCAAATTCAGGTACTACTATTTAGCATGCAGAATTAAGCGGCCCGTGGAGGATCAATTTAATTGTCAATATCATTGGCTCAATATATTGATGAGATTTTTTTTTCCCCACTTAGTCAATTAATTGACGGTCGTCAATGAAGCCCACAGACGATCAATTTAATTGTCAATATTCATTATTGACAATTATATTGACAATAAAATTGATCGTCTATGGGCCGCTTTAGATTTACATAAAACGTACACACCAGTAAACGCGCAACCCGCCAAAGAATACCACATATGGTATGCTGAAGTTAGTGTACGCTGTATCAGCAAGAGATACTTGAAATACTCTCAAACATCGTCATGCATGGGGCACATCATTTCTCACGACAGAACTTCGTTAAAATTTGCCTACCTCCGGGCAGCGGTAAATTTAATTACAGACTTGACCTAAACCAGACGCTGAAGAATGGAGCGTAGCGAGTGGGGCTGCTTGCTCGCGCCTGCGCAAGATGGCGCGACGAAGCCTCGCAAGTGACACTCGACATGCGCTTACGGGATCCCATTCTTATGTAAGAGCCTTGCTACGCCTACTTGAGTGTTTACGTCAGCTGATGTTAATTCCAGCCTCTTGCACAGAGAGTGTGACTAAGAAATCCGTATTCTTGATACCATTGAACTGACCGGGATCAATAAATAAGTTCAGATAGAAAAGCGCTTTCATACGATTCCGTGAATGAAAATGCACTGGTCTACTTTAGTATGTAACACAACTTTTCCAAAAATATTGGCAATATTACCACAAACTCTAGAGAACACTTTAATAGTAAACATTATCCGCTTTACCTCGAGACCTCCACAAGAAAGAGCTAACATTTTTCCCAAAATAAAAGCATTGCTGGCTGTGAGCAAGCCAGTTTTGATAGAAAATTGAAAAATTCTTAGAAGTAGGAAAATTAATATTAATGGATACTTTCCAATAATTTTTTACCAACGTAGACAATATAACTTGATATTTAAAAATTTAGAAAGCTAGATCAACAAATCATAGAATAGACGAAAAAAATATTGAAACGGCTCAATTCTAACACCATCGCTATATGAATCATATATTCGATATGAAAACTGATATGTTTTAATTATTACCGGGTTATGAATACGTAGAACAAAACCTAAAGCGAACAACAATTGCTTAGCGCGTACCAATCACGCTGCAGTATGTATGCACATTTGGGAGAAAAAAAAGTTAAGTTGGAACAAAATAGAAAAAACGGGAGTCGGAAAACAAATCTTAATGTCAATAAAATATTCTTCTACGCTAAATTGTATTTTTTATTTTAACAGCTCTAAAAAATTACGTGATGGAATTTAATGATCTTCTAAATTGATGAGTCTGACAACGATGCCAAGGATTCCTCACCGCTGTATAGGTGTTGATATTCTTTGGAAGGTTGCTTCAACTTTTTAAATTAAATTGCTTTACGATTTTGATCTTCTGAGAGCAGCGTCGCAAATGAAATTGATAAATAACGCAGCGAATGAAGCGATCATCATAAATCATCATCATAGGGTTGCTGTACTATTAAGGAAACAACTAACAATGTTTTTCATAACAACTCTAATTAAACAGAGAAACAATGCGCAAAGTCAATCATCTCATAATTCAATGGTTCCAATTACTGATATTCATTACAAATAACAGGCATCTCCGAAGATTATCTCACGTAAATATTTTTCATTTTGGATGGGCTTCTTTACAATTCCTGGTGCAACAGTATGATATCCCACGACGATAGCAGAGGTGATAATCATACTGAGTAAGGGGAACGCTTTACTCTTCATTCCCTGAACAACGACAATACTTTGGAGCCCTACCGTGTGTTCTCAAAGATGTCTTAGTTTCAGCTACAGCTTCCTTTTTCAATGGCCCTTTACATAGCTATCTAATTATAATGGATATTTCTTTAAATTTTGGTGAAACTTAATGCAATTTAAACAGACAAATCAAATTAGTAAAAACAAAATGGCCGAGCACACCCAGCTCCGGTCCTCGATCCCTATCTCTCTATCTCTGTGCTCCGGTCCTCGACGTTCTATCGAGAGGGTACGACACTCGGCCGAAATGTTGGTGGGTAGCTGGAAATATCACTCTGTAGCCCTAGCTAGCCCTAATAAAGTTAGAAACTGCTTTAATCCCCTCCTATACTTGCTATTTTGATCGAAAACTTTCTGATGTATCGAACTTCCCTATCTCTCTATCTCTGTGCAAACAATTCTGAGTTCCATTATTGAATTGCTCCTGAAACGACCATGGTGATTAAGATCGTAATGATAATGATGATAGGGGTGATAGGGAAGGATGGAGGGAGGAACATCAAATGCACTGATGAAGCGCTGTTGCGTGTTCAATTGTTGGCCCCACATAATAATAATAACGATCAGAGTGAACGGATGAGCCCATTAATATTTCTGGATGAAAGTTGAAACCACTTTTGTGGCTGCTCTTCTCATGTTTATTGATATAATAATGTCAATAAATACCCTAACGATCTCTATTTACTACATTATTTAGTGTGTGGATGTAGGGAAATTTGCTTTCGAGTTCGCAAGATCTTCGGTACGATACAGTCTGACGACTATGAATGACTATGGTCGCACTAGCAAACCTATGTTACAACTACTCTATAAGACTGCAAGCTTCAAATGTATGTTTTCAGTATTAATTCAAACCTTTGAACCAATTAGATGATAAGCAATCGATAAAACCAACCTACGTCATTTCTGCTTGATACGCTGTTCTACACATACAAGCACTGATTCATTAAGTGACATGTGAACATATTCATTGATAATATTTATCACTTTGTCATTTCTCCTCTACAGCTCGTGTAAAATTTTGACCCGCAAAACTTCCTTTGTTGACATTCAAATTTATCACCAAACCACGGCCATCCTGGTCATACAGTCTCTAAACAGTGACAATCAACATCTAATTCTCTACTTGAGAGTAGAAGGTAGACAGTTGCATGTCTCTGTCACGTGCCGAGGAAATTGTAAGGCGACAGGCTATAAAAGAAAAAAAATTACAACGCACTTTGACCACATCACTGACCGAAAGTATGATGTATGAAGTGTTCATTTTACCGATGCACTCACGCTCGCTTTATAATAGAAGTTATTTTAGTACGCGACCGGAAAACAAAATTACGAGCATAAAATAAAGCAATCAAACTTTACACTTAAATAACCACAGGGTTATAGCCAGCTATCAGCGAGAATCACACCCTAATATACTGTAATTAGAAACGTTTTCCACTCACCTCTAGAATACGTGTTGGTGCGAAATTGCACGACTAGGTCGGACATGCATTAACTTTTGGCGTCTCCGGAAGAGAAGTTTAACTTAGCTTAAGAGAAAAGGCAATCTGCGCTGCTCGATGCTGCAGTTCAATGGGTTCTCAATACACGATATTACAGACCCCGCACCAAACTGCCGGCGTAACTAGCTGCATCCCACCGCGTAGTGCAAACAGGCGTCCATTGTTTGACCTCAACGAAACGGGACTTGGCTCATTTCATCGACTATTAGTACATGGACCAGTCCTAACCAGCCGCTCTCAAGCACGGGTTCGTTCATCAAGCATGTGGGATTTGCAAAACGTCATGCTGTTATTCGATACACGTTTCGATTTAAGCCCTAGCTGGTGGAATGAGTTATGTCGCGTCAGGTGAACACTGATTCGAATTTTTCTTTTCAAAGCCTTCGCTCAAACATGAATCAACGTACAAATCATCTTTTCCATTTATTGCTTTGTGATTTGACAGTTGAAACTCGCAGAACAGTAAGCTTTCTTTTGCAAGTCTCCTACGTTTGTCTATGCAAGTCTCTGAACGCTAAACAAAAAAAATTAGGATGTTAATCATGAAAATACTTAAAGTCAAATTAAGATCTGTTTAGAAATATATTTTTTAATCTACTAAAATTTGCTGCAATGTGGCTATGTGAGTCGTTTCGCCATAAAAAATTGTTTGTCAGTTCACATCATTAACTCGTTAACTGCGATGGGTTAAACTGAAATTCAATATTCAATTCAAATTTAAGGTCAACTGTGGTAATCAACTTTGAAAAGAGCAAACTGGATCGGGATTTTATTTAGCTTTCATTAAGTATTTTTTTAAATGAGTTAGTGACTGCAGGTGGGTCAGCAGCACAATGAAAATCACCTAAGTGACTACCGGTGGGTCACTTCGCAGGAAATGTGTTAAGACATGGAGAATAAAGGAGTTTAACTGCCGTGTTTGCTCAGAGGGTGTTACGACGGTCGCAAATGCCATCATAACGAGATCAAGTACATTAGGGTTGGAAGTATCTTAACGAGATGAGGATGGAAAGCAATTGAGCCGGAAGTCGCTCGTACAGAAGGCCGTCCTCCACGTGAAGTAAGAGACACAGAAAAATTAAAAGTTGGCTAACTCAGATACAGTGACCCACAACAGTTTTCCGCAACAAGTGTAACAGTTGAGTGATAATAGGTAACCCCCTACGAGCGCTTATCTTCAATTCTCTGAGGTACACTGACGAAAAAGGGCACTGTTCGCTTGAAGCGAATCTCATTCATAGAGCGAGCGAGCAAGCAATCCTTCATCCCCAGAGTAAACTGAGAAATAAACATAAATCTCCTCCACTTCTCGAGATGAATTGAGTGTGTAAAAAATAGGGTTGGAAAGAGGCATGGAAGTGAATGAAGAGCACGTCAACAACTCAAATCGATCACAAGTATATTGTTAGCCTACAACCTCTTTTTCTGACAAAATACTACGTTAACTTTTTTTAAAGGTTTAGCATATTCGTAATGAAATTCTTTCATATCTACACGTCGTGTATGCAAAGCCATATAATTTTTACAAGGTGAATCTTTATAATTTTCCTAAGTGTACGTAACGCGGTAGTGGCTTCAAGATAATCTTTAACTAAGACTGAACAAATATTACTTATCGATAAGCTAAATAATAATGAGTCGATTAAGAAGTAAAGTTACTTCTACATTTTCAGTGTCCAGCAGTATGTTTTATGATCCTCTAATCATTCTGATCATTTGAATTTTCGTTTTAAATTTTGCTTATAAAATTCTAAATACCCTTGAACTACCACCGGAAATCCGTACGCAGATTTTCCACGTACTAGTAAATATTTATCCTAAACTAGAGTTAATGAGTATAAATCAGGAAAAATATATTATTATACGTCATATATAAGTGTTCTTAACATTTTCGAAGGCATGACAGGTATTTCAAGCTAACAAAATCTCCAAATACCTGAACATTCAAATCAGAGTAGACATAATAAAATAAAATGAACAAAAGATCCACAGGATAGAAAATAAATGCATCTCGTGTATACAGCCAAGAAGCCCAGAGATGTACCAATTAACTCTGTTAACTACTCAAAGAAGTGTAAAATAACTCTTTCGAATCACCCAACATTAAGAATTCTTCACAAATTTTATAAGGAAGAGCAAACTTTTTGACTGACATTGACGGAAGCAAACGCGGCTGTGCGGCCACATGAAGCTCGGTCTTCAGTTCGCAGCAGAGGCTATGATGCGCTCAAACTTTTGGGTCATCCCTCCAACAATCATCGAGGGTTTCGTGCGTGAGTGCTTCCGCAACACCATAAATCATCCACATGTGACAGCCTGCGCATCGCTAACGTCCAATACACACAGATGTTGTTGGCGAAACTCAATGCCACGGCCACACCGGGTTTGCGAGTTGGTTTTCGATTAACCCCGAAAGATTACAGAAACTTGAATTGAAAAAAACACTTTCACTGCTGCACTTGTGTGTTAAGTGGACGACAAACTGGCGTGTCGTAGGCTGTATGATTTGCAGTAGCACCGTCATCAAGATAATCTTTTAACATTAATTATACGCAAAGCCACTCTCATATTCAAATTCGCTTCAGTCACCACATGGTGTACGATGTGAAACGCATTGAAGAAGACGATGCAGGAGATCAAAGAATCTTTCCACAAGAATAATGCTATTCAACAGATACTCATCAATCAGGCAGGAAACGTTCTATTCTTGCTTTTATAAAGAATCGAATGTTCTATTCTCCCGATACACTCGGATACAAGTGAAAGAAAGAAAAGCTACTTCTCAATCCAGCTGCATTATTAGGTCACAGATGGTAGACTCCCTTTCCAGCCTTGACATTGATGCCCAGCGTCAGGGAGGTCATTCTTGCTCACCAGTGAGAAACAGGAGACTGGCAGAACCCAATTACCGCGAAGCATCATTGCCGACCTCCCCCTAGGCTGCCATTGTTCAGCTTCATTAGGCCTAATTAGGAGGTGAGCAATGCTGGTAGCCGCGCTGTCACCGCAGTTTGCACAATGACGGTATACAGCTCTGCGCTCTGTTACCATTTCCTGACTCCAAGATTACATTTCACTACCTCTGGGATTTGCATAAAACGTTCAAATCGGGAGTCATTCACAAAATGCGTAGATGGATGCGCAGTGTAACCTGCAAGGTCAGATTTTATTTCAACTATTAAGCATGAATAGATGAAATAGAAATAGCGCCATAAAATGAAAACAAATGAGCCTCATTTGGAGATTGAATCCCTTAACACGATACTTCTGGTGACTTCTAATAGCTAGAAATGCGTTAGTACTGCCTAATGTTTCGCGGTGTCCCAAAGCTTGAAAACTTAGATATTATTCCTCACCAAACAATTCCGAGGGAACCTTTACTGCATTACACAACAAGAAATTATTCACAAGAAAATGGATTACCCAACAAATCAGGTCAAGTCTAGCAAATTTTCCTCTGCTGGCAATTTGTGTTTTGCAATTGATTGCGAACCAATAGGAAATTTTCAAAGAACCGGTTAATTACTAATTGTTCGTTCTCTTCCGTAAACCAATTTCTATGAATCGAGCAGCCTTTCTGAATGTAAGAAATGGACTACCCAAATGTAGTATTGCGATAGAGTTGAGGTTGAGGCATTCCATATCTAATAGAAGTTCATACATCAAGAAATCAAAATCGTGTATAGTTAACCGAATCATGATCAACAAAAATTCTGATGGAACTCGAATACACTCTCCTATTTGAAACGATGAAATAACAGTGACCTGGAGGCTCTACGGAAGCCATGCATGCATCTAAAATGGGAGAGATAAGACCTTATCGAGAGACTAAAAATTTGTAATGATGTTGTCTCCGCAGTTTCAGATGTAGTCCCCAGCACTTGCTATAGAATTGTCCCGGGTCAACAGTGCACAAAAATACATTTTTGGTGTGTGTAAACTTAGTGAATAAATGCAAATAAATTTTCATAATTAATGGATGGCAAACACTGTTCCATGGAATAATTTGGAAAACAGTGAAACATAAAACCTAATCGATAGCAAATGGCAATACATTATAACAATTGAATAGGTACTCTAGTAATAATTCGGGGTGTCCAGGGAGCAAACTACAGATGTGCCCAGCAATCAAAAACGTGAGAAATAAGCGACGCTATTCCGCAATGTTACCAACACAACTTGTTCGCTTGCGATTTCTTTCTACTCTGAAAATACCAAAATACTTTGCCTGCTACTTTATGTACGATAACCAACGCCTCAGTATAATATTGGCAGAAAGCATTCGGTGCACAGCGAATACAATAGGTATCATAACCTCATTTTGATCGACAGTCCTAATGTAGAACAGTTTCTCCTAAATTTCAGAGCAGCCCACACCACCGGCAGTAGGTTGTCAGCTGAAACCAGCATACAGCCGAGCTCAAGAGGTTAGCGTGGGTAAAATAATGCACATTGCAAACCAATACGCGCGAAGGAAAAAAGATCGCGACCACAAGTCCTGAAGAAAATGATCTAAGCCTGGCAATTGCCCACAGTCCGCCGGAAGCGCAAATGATCACAGCCATGCGCTCTTCAGAGCGTGGGAGCGATATGGGCGGCAATAAAGTCTTTGAACGCACAAACCAAGAAGTTGAAGATCAAGAAAATAATTGTCTTTCATAAGGGATAGTTTTCTGAGTGGAAAGGAAACGGTTACCAAATAATAACCAAATTTTCACAGCACTTATGTTTAAACAGGTCAAAAATGTACACCTATGTTGACAGTAAGGACATAAGGATAAGACATCTGGTTCCAAAATGAAAATACGACATAAAAATTGATTAAAGTTGATTTTCATACAGCTTATCGTAACAGAATTACGTCTGAGAAGCATCAATGATGGAGTTATTTTAGAATAACGTCTTATGCGTTAATGAAAAATACTTCAAATATAGCTCCACCGTGTTTTGAAAATTATCTAGAAACGCATTAGAGTCGCTGCTGATCACTTTCTTCAGAAGTCAAAGGACAATACAAGAGCGGTGGCGGAGGAGGGTGGCTGTGCAGTGGGAGGCTGGAACAATGGAGGCCGCTGACCACTGCCGGGCTAATTGTAGCTAGCCCGGTCCTGGGGTGAGCTGCCAATTGCTTTCATCACAAGTAATAGCTTCAGTTATTGGCTGCTTTCATACCGGCAACTTGGTGCGAACGCACAAGGAACGTTCTGCGCTACATCAATTTTCCCCGTACAAATGGCTATTGGCGTCGCAGTAATGATATTCCGACAGTAATATTGTGCATTTTACAAATGTAACTTTCTTTGTTAACTCGTCATGAGTTGGCATGTACAGGAACAGTCGATCGAAGCAGAGAAGTCTCGATATACGAGAACCCACAAACGCGAATTCATACACCTGAAGAAGTGGGCACAAATTCTTGTGAATGTACTCCATGCAGTGAACGTAGTCAGGGATAACTTGTAAAGTACAGACTGCGAGTGGGATGACATGAGAGGCGCGAGGCATGTGCTGGTTGCCTCCACACAGGCATCAATAACACACAGCTCCCGCCTCGTTCTGGGAACCACGACAGAAGGTATGGAAAGTAGCAGACTATAGCACGGCATGTGCGAGCACACTCATTCTTAAGTGCAAGGCATAACTTCTGTAAAATTTGTTTTGCTTATAAATGAAACGCATGCAATAAAAAGCTTTATAAACTCTTGATTTAATATAAAAGAAATGGGCATAAAAACGCCAGGGGTATTTTGGTCTAACCTCTGTCTTGTTTCTAGCAAGAAAAACTGGGCGCAAGTATAAAAATTATCCGTAAAATGGCCTGCAAAAATGCTCCTCAAAATAACAAAGGCATAACACAATTGGAATCTCCTCACTGTGTCATACTAGAAGTAAACCAGTAAACGCTGCCTAAGCAGGAGTGGAAACCTTGTTGAAGCTTTGACTTATAAGAGGTTTAGGTGTTTTGGATGTTGACCAGAGTTATGTCGTTTGGGTGAATGATCCGTGTTTTAAGCGTGAATCCGTCTCCCACACTCTGCCGTCATGCTGGTTTATCCCTGGCATGGCGCACTACAGTTTTCCCAACGGCAACCAACAATTTTGAAATGAGGAAGGAAGACGGGAGACCTTGAACTTCATTCAAAATGGAGCAGATAAATCTATATTGGACGGCAATTTTGGCATCAAAAGATGAGCTGAATGTCTCAAGGAGAATATCCGGATTAGGAAGAGAGCATAAAAGCTCTTCACGTAAAAATAATACATGAAAAATTAATTTTTTTACACTCACTCCGTCTCAACGATTTATGTTGTTATGTCAAATACAAGTTGACCACGTAAACTGAAGCACTGATCAATTTTAACATTTCAAAGCGGAAAAACGTACACAATTTAGTTCATTATAGGATTTTAATCTTTGACATGTAACCACAACAAAAATGAGATCCCGCCTTAACTTGAAATAGCAGTGACTTGAAACGGAAACTTTTTACCACTCAATGGGATGTACTAAAAATAATCTATTTTTGAGAGATGCAAAGATCTACCTTCACGTCTGTTAGCACAAACATTTCCTCTCCATTACTCGTTGAAATCAAAGTTTATCAAATCCTTGTAACTAAGACTAAGTAATATAAACTTTTCAATTTGATTACAGTCAAAAATTTGAGCCAACAAATTGTAGAGGTTTTGTAAGAACCTGTTGCGCTCACGTATGGAAGCTTGATGTGTGTTAAAAAATAAATTTAAAATACTACGATATGAAAACGCATTCGCGCACAAACCAGCGCACTACCGCAATTCTGCGGTACCTATACATTTGTGGTATGCATTTATAGGAATATTGTATCGGCACACACATTTAGTGTATCGTCGCAAATTTTCAAGCCGTGGAAATTATTTCAATTACTATAAAACTTTAAGAACAAAGGAACTTGCTCTTCTGATGTTCCGTCAAAACAAAAAGCGGCTAAAAATTTGCTATCGCATTCTCAGCTGCAGCTGCTGACGACCAAACCAGCCCGAGTCAAGGGACGAGCAAATGACAAGGAGAATAAAAGACGACCTTTGTCACCGCCAGAGATGTGAGTGCTGCAGCTTTGTCTCGTTCATTAACATGGGGATAGTTGCAGAGGAGATCCCAGCCCAATTGAAATAAACGACCATTGTTGCCCTCATAACTGAACTGGCAACTCGCAAAAATCTAGAGGAGTGTGGGTGGTCTTCTCTTTACAACGGCTAACTTTTGCACAGCCTTCATATATTACGTGTCATTCTTGAAAACATTTCTCCTTTACGGGCCGACACGCATTATTTAAACACAACAAGGAACAACAATTATGGTCTTTCACTCGTGTGCTCATCTTTCATGGTTAGCAGGCTGTGAGACAACCTGCGGTAACAATTAATGCACAAAAGATGCAGAACACCATTAAAAAAACAAACTTTTCAAGTTAAATAACCTTGCGTAATCAGAGGGTAGAGACTCACGAAATGTAGAAACACAAATCTTAGGAGAAAAGGAATCTGACAAGGAAGAAACCGAAATTTCGACAGGGGAAATTTACAAGAAATAATCGGCAACAATAAACAGAATAAACAGACCTCTATCAATACAGAGATGATGTGCACCACAGCAGCCACAGAGCGCATCCAATGATGAAGGAGAAGTGCGAAAACGCCGCAATTCGTGGGGCTTGAGGCGCACAAAGAACAACCAACCACAAGCGCGTAATGAACAGCATCAAGAAAATAAGTTGCAGTCGCTTTTTCAAACCTAGATGACTCTGTGGTTGGCTGCAAGCCAGCCCGGCCTTTTAATGACAAGCTGGTTCTATGGATTCAACTTGTATTCACTCGTAGAGCGTCAAGATAATTATCATAATCTACATGCAAGCCACGAATGAAGTGTGATTTTCACGGCAAAAATAAACGAGAAACCAATCTCTTACAGTACAATTTGTTGCGAGTGTCATGCGACAAGTAGGCAAAAACCTCCAGAAAACACTCCCAGCAATCGCAGAAACATGCACGACTTCTGTCTATGATTGACGCGCTAAAAATGTACACGCAGAAGAGTTGTGCTCGAGAGTTTCGGGCGCGTTACTGCTTATTACAGGACGGTTCACTTCTGTAGGAGTTAGTGATCGCAGGCAGCAAAATTATTCATATCAAAAAATACCTTTGATCCTCAAAAAATTTGTGCAGCAATCCTAACGTATCGAACTGTACGCATATTGTAAAGAAGGAAAGGTTGTTTTATTCCAGTCAAGCCTGATACAGATAACCTTGAAGATTATTTCTTTCAAATGCCTTATAAATAACACTACATACAATGACGATTACCCCGTCAAGCCAATACCCATTTCCGACACCTGTGTAGGGTGAGGAATTATGACTGAGTTCTCCCTTTTCCAAACGGAGAGAACCACCGGGCGGCATTGACGGGATTCGAGCAGGCGACTCTTCCAGTAAGAGGCACGCGCTCATAACCACTCAGCCACGGTAATATTCCCTCTATCTGATAACGACCCATGCCCAGGGTGCAACACACCCAAAATTTGACCCTACATCAAGACAGTAACCTTTATTTCAGCACTATACTGATGGAAGGTAAAGGGTCACAATTTTACCGTTGCCGAGGTTTAGTTAATGAATGCATTTGAAGTGAGATCAGCTAGATGCGTTTAATTATTTTGTGGAGTTTTAGTGCAGTCTAGAACCTCTACACGGATCTCGCCACTCATACGCTCGCTGGCAGCATCACCTCTGCACCTTTAATTGAGTCCCGCACCAGCTCTAATTGGGCAGCTTCATGCGCACGCCAGAATCACTGACCCTCAAACAAGCACGCGGGATGACTGTGAATATTGCTTGGAAAATATCACATGCAACAAAAAAATGTCGCAATCAAACGCACAGACGTGCTCGCTCAATTAATTCAATAATGATATTGAACCGTTGCATTTTGCGTAATCATGCACACCACAATTGATTCACAAGTGTCTTCCATGTTATTTTTGAAATCATTTCAAATTTTTTAGACCAAATTTTTCATTTGAAGAGCCGTATAAAAGAGGGTTTCTTAAGTGAGAGCCCAATTATAACGGTGCTTGACAGGATTTATTTTTCCTGCACCCCGACTCATACCATTGCCAACAATTGCATGAAATTCTCACAAATATCAGACATGAAAATCAAAAAATCATCTCGGTCAGGCTGGAAAAAATTCTCAAAAATGTGAACAGTGGATCTCAAACGCTACCGTAACGCGACAAATCATCAGAAAATCAACTGAAAGTAGCTCAATACTCAGGAGCAACGTTCTTATATGATGTAAGAATTCTACAGGAAAATAATGTTCCACCAAAGAAATACAAGCGATAAGAAGCATTTATAGAACATTCAATAAAACACAAACATGGCCACAAGGATGAAAGTAACAACAAAATAATCGTGTTCCTGTCAGGGAGCGAACTCCATTCGCAAAAACGAAAAGCCCGCACAATAGTTTTGTCTCTGATGAGTAAAGCACAAATATGTCAAAAAGAAAAGAACCGAAAAGGAAGTGAATTAAGGTTGAAAATGATTCGGTTCAAGTAGGAGCTTCTTTTCTCTTACCGTGTATGAAATTCCACCGCGTGGCTCTTTCATTTCTTCGGAAAAATTTGTTGCTGAACGAAAAATAGGTCTCCACTTCGCTAAATTTCTATAGTCTTCCACAGTCTATGCTACATAATCTTTTCTAGTGTGGGCTTCCCCTTTACAAAAAACTCTGATAGAAAAATATTGTCATTACACTATAGAACTGATAGAAAAATAGTTATTACAGTATCGATCTGAGAGAAAAATACAGTCATTATCGTTGCGTCAATAGATCAGCATGTGCTACCCACCGAACACTTTTAATTGAATCATATCACTTATTTTTGTGCCCAAATCAAATGAAACGAGGCATCCTTCCCCGTACGCGTATATTACGCATCTTCGATTACTGTACAATGCCCTCAAGAGCTATTCCTTGCCCACCGTCTTATATTCTACGGTAAAACAATGTTTTTCTCGCTTTTTTGCGTGGTTTTTTACGTAACAAATATTTATACCGACTATATCCTTTCTCCATCTCCGAGAGCAGATGACGGTAGTCGTAAACGGTAGCCATAATCAGAACAGGCGGAGCAGTTTTTGCCCCACGAACATCAGTCAGAAACTGAGCATAGAACGATGAATCACTGTATGGTTCTCACCGAAAGTAATCGAACTGCTCCACGACTGCCGTAAGAATTGAACAAATTTATTGAACTCCAGTAGTTTAATTTCCCCTCACGGTTCACATTGATTGAACTCCCTTCGTATAATTTCACCCTATATTAACATCTCTCATGCCCCAAACAGCTGGAGTTCACAACGCAAGCTGCAGGACCCAGCCCCAACCCGAGAGAGTCCAGTTCTAATTGCAGTCAAAGAGCAGCCTTACGACACTGCACAGCCAGCAAATGGCAGCTTTGCCTCTACTGACCTCCATCTGATATTGACCTTTAACGAGCGGTCAGGTGTCAAGTGACCGCTGCACCAGGTGCCATGTGCTGGCTCAACGTTCTCGAGAGCTTTGGGTGCTCAGTCTAACTTCCACATCTCCGAATGAGAGAACAGGGGGAGAGTGACATCTATTCAGAGCAGAGGGTAAGCTTCATGTAAGGTCCAGCCTAGGAACACATGGGTAGGCTTGTTACAACGCACATCGGACGAATCAATCACTGAATCCCGACGTGATTTTCTTTGTTGAAATATACGGCGCCTTTTTCTGCTACAGCATAGCTATGTTATTGATAAATTTTAATGAAAGAAAATATCGGTCGTCTGTGTTTAGTCCTGTCATGATCGCACAGAACACGAAGTTCCTATTGTAATAAAAGAAAGAGACAGCTAAAGACGCTGATTTAATCAATATCAGGAAAAAAACACGTGCAAATTGTCAATAGGTTCACCTCATTCAAGTGAATACAATAAAAATTCAAGACGTAATAATATTTTTACTTTATTACTATTTGAAAAAGGCTAGATGTCTACAAAAAACTTATAGTTTGAAGCTAACACATTATATTAAATAATTATGATACGCATTTTAGAGTTAAATATTTAAGTACAGGAAATTTGCAGTTTGACTATATCCTCAGAACAGAGAAAATTGGCTTCATTGTAAGCCCTTTAAGTTTCGGTAAAATTGGTTATTTTTTAAATTTTAGAATATTTTGAAACAAATTTTAATAGTTCCTTCGCAAGAATTTCATCGTTCGGGTCACAGGAGATGAAGTGCTAAAAAAAAAACTTTTCAAGCTACGCGCTCCTGATACGTAGGAATAAACACTTTTGATGTAAATTTCCCAGTGACCCTGAGCGCCATACATCGGCACAGAGTTAGTGTACTGTGCTGTACACAGAGTTGAAATGAACGTCTCAATAGCGCCAGGAGTGAAAGGTCTGACCCGAGATGCGCTCAGGCGACTGCACGAGAGGTCTGGGTTACGACCGCCGCTGCGACATGTACAGAACATGTTTCCCACCTCCAAATCTGACTGCACATTAACAATTATGGAAATCAAAGGCTTATTATCCAATACAAAGAAAGCCTATCACAATACCAAGAGAGCAGAGTGCTTGATTATTAATACGAAGCATGCAATATTCCAAATGAAGAATTATCAACGTAAAATGGATCATATTTGTAAAAAAATTAACTAAATTTCATTTTTCCATAGAAACTTGAACATATTTGCAAGCTTGAATACACGAGCTAGTCCATATGTTTACGCAAACGTTGAGAGCGACTGAGAAATACTCACCATGGGGTAATGCGTTTCCGATTCGATAGCGTTTCCGAAACTGACAAATGCTGAGCCACAGAATAACCAAAATGTGATCCACTGGATCCTATCTTCACAACAGGTATACGGGGTTCTAAATTGAACGATAAAACGGCAGTTAAAAGCACCACTAGGACCAACACTGGCGCAGCGAGAGGCACACGTGAGGAGCTCATTGTGACGCACCCACCTCACATCACTACTCAACTCACACTGACTCGGACGGATGGGTCACTAACGTTGAACTTGGAACGTTCACAACTTCACACGCAAACAACCCTGGTGTGAACGGTGATCACAGTGATGCGTATTTGTGAAGGTCAACAGGATTACTATTCAGAAAAGGATTTTTCAAAGTTGAATGCTTCACGCAATCTAATCCGATTGTTATGTTCTACCGGCGATGAACCTGAGTATTAAAATGGAAATACTTGTTTTAATCTTTCGTTTGAGCTCTAAAGAGTCTACAAGATCACACATCGCGCGTGCACGTTCTACTTCGTGTTCAGAAAGCGACATGTCATAACTGCGTTTTTTGCACCGAACAAGTTATTCCTGTTTCTCATAAGCTGCAACTTTTCGATAACACATGCTTAACATTTTAATTCGTCATCAAAGTTGAAAACGTATAAACTCTTGTTTACTGATACGGCACACAAGGATTCATTTTTGCTTATTAGGAAAATATTAAATCATGATTATCCTCACTCAGAAAGCTTAAATTAAGTATTAGTAACACATATTACTCGAAATGAATATGTGCCGGCACTCTCAGGAAGCGTAAATTGAACATTAGTAACAAGCATCATTGTGAATTAATACTTCAGCCACACTAAGAACATTCAAACTACAGCGTAAAGTCCTGATCACTCGATGCTCGTTTAGAATTTATTCAAATAAAATTCCTTTAATTCTTGAGAATAGATCTGAGTCAAAATTTTTAATTTTGAGGTCGCAGTTCCCCGCAAATTTTTGTAAGGGAAAACTTTTCTCAAATTAGAGGGGAAAGAATGAAGCAAAACTAGGAAAAGCAATCTACGTAAGTTGAATAATTTCACAGAGGGCTGGTTTTTTGCTAAATTAATGTTCGTTCATTTCAATAAACGTTCCAATTTTTTTGCTGGTTATATGAAATTTCAGTGCGCGCAATGCTCGCTCTCTAACTGATCGATTGACTTCATGCTGAATCTTTATTTCACACTTCCTAATGTGTTGCCATATTTTTCCTGTGTGGAAGCTCTTAACAAAATTATTTTAGTGTTCTAGTCAACTAAACCATGGGTATTGAGAAGACGCAGTATAAATAAGGCGAAGTTTTCATGTTATAACGAATACAAAAATCGGCGATATTATTCCCTTGCTTTAGAAACATTTACTGCAGCGTGTAAACTTTTAGAAATTCTAAATTTCCAACTAAGATCGTCTATTTTTGTAGAACGCATATGTATTGTGATTGCCTCGTTGCATAGATATGTATTTGTGTATGAGTGCGAGTTAGGTGTATGTATGTACGTAGGCGTGTATGTTCATGTATATATGTATATATTTACAAGTGCATATGCACATATGTGTGTACTAACCTAACAACTTGCATTTTAGCTAGAGATGCCGGTCTTTTCTTTATGTTCACTCACAACTTGTAACATTACCTAACTCGTCACCTCGTTATTATTCTTAAGCATTCACGTAAAAAACTATGAATTGGTTGTGTGATGATCCATTATACTTAAATAAAATGATTATCTACTAATGACCGGTATGTTAAAAAAATTTAATTAGAAATACATAAATTGTAATTTTCCTGGTCCTCATGCTTATATATATATTTCTTCATGCTTCCTTGAAATGATATTTTTAAACATCTGCCGAAAGAAGCAATTTCTAATATTATTTCCCCGGCGTCAGGAATTTCAATGGTTTATGTCAAGTACATGTAAACTGTCAAAGGTGTTTTCACCCCACAATGAAAACGCATCGTCCATGAAATTATGTTATCTCTTATAATAATTATAATTACATGTATCATCAAATGTAGATTAATGCAACATTAGGAGTACATTGCCCTGAATCATTTCTTTTCGACTAGTGACATGGGTATTACAATACTCATGTGTGTGTATCATCTAAGTGTATTAGTTGATTTCTCGCATTCGTTTCAAGCCTGCTCAGATTGGGGCAGAAGTGAGTTCACAAGAATTTTAAATTAAATTAAATAAGTGCAGGTATCCATAACGAACTACAGACAAAGTCAACAATACATCGACGGTGTCACTGATCAGTTACTTTCACCTAACTTCCTGAGAAATGTACACAAATAAAATAATACATGCAAAACGAGAGATTTACCAGGTCGGCCGATATCCCGTGTGCTCTTATAAAAAATAGAGTGTTAACATTCATCAGACTTACGCCACACTGCCGTGCACTGCAGTTTTAGGCGATCCGATTACTCGTCAACACCCACAGAATCATGGGAAAATTACAATCACATCCTAATTCACCTGATTTACCCAGCCTTTGAGACAGTTTAGCCTTTATTCATATTATGTCATTCCACTCGAAGAGACGTCGTTGAACTTTCATGATATTATCAATGTATTTACATAACTCGGGAGCCTGCAGTATGTTTGCCGTTCAATGACGAAGACAGTGTTGTATCAGCTTAATATAACTATTATACTAAGAAAATTAAATTAGCATATCCGTCGATGTTGGAGTACGAACAGTTTGACTGCCTGCAACATCCCTATGCGAAGGAAACAACCAAAACTTCCACACATGAACGCTGCGGCAACTCACACCAAATTGTATCCAAAAGTCAGTAAGTCAATCAGGTGGTCTAAATTCGGTAAACATCGCAGTCACTCAAACTCAGGAATAGGATATGCTTTATTTCTTTAGTTGTGCCCCTGCAAATGTAGGTCAAATCCGCGAATACTTCCTATCCTGTATTACATTTACATGGGGTCACCAGGGTTAGAAAACAGCGAAAAGATTCCCCGGCGGCACACACACATGGAAACGTGGAGGAATTCGGCAATATTTATTAATACTAACTCTAAATCAACGAATTACAGTTTCATAGCGCAGAGGTTACGGGATCTCACCAGCACGAGAGCCAAAAGCACCCTTTAGGATATTTTATTTATTTAGGATATATTAGGATATTTTATTTTATTATTACCTTTAGGATATTTTAAAAACCAATGATGGTACCTTTGTACCATCTTTATTGGAAATAAAATGTTTTTCTTTTTTTCTTTCTTTTCTATTACCAATTTTTAAACAGTAATGATACTCAAACCTTGCTGTTGCTGCTTATAAATGACATCTAAAAGTGTACGTGATTTGCCATATGTCCTTTCCTTGCTGCTTCGTCACAAAAAACTTGCCCACGCAGCTAGTTTAACAGACAATATTTTTCGGACCAAGCTACTTATAAGCTCACCCGCCCACCACACTCACCAGTGCGGGAGCCTGCATTATGCCGTGATGTCACCTGATGCTAGTCAATTAGCAATAGCCAAATGCTTATCCTGCGCAAAAAACTTATATTTTTAAACCCTTTTGTTTGTAAAATCAACGTGCCCTCTAAGACCGAATGAGCTCATTCTTCTCTATTTTGTTCTTCATATTTTGATTTTTCTGTTTGATACTTGTTTTTTCTACTAGAACATATTCATCTCCTTCTGAAATAGTTTAATATTTTAAGGTTTAAAGTTTTTATTGTTTACTGACGTGTTTTAACGATGAGTATTATTCAGAAGCACTTTGTATTACATAATAGAAAGAAAATACTTCAGTAGAAATACGTTTTAATATAGAATTCATACCCTTTTCCTCATACTACAATCAAGGAAATCGATTTACAACCTGCCAGACTGTAAACTTCGTTTATTGAGCACAAAAATTTACACTCGAGTGATTGACAACAGGACACTAGAACAGGTTTTTAACGTACAAGAAAATCTAAGCAGCAATGTTTAAGCTTGCCTGCTTCCTACCATCATACGAGAACGAGACAAGAAAAATGAAGTTTGGCAACCAACCTTTAATGATAAGTTTTTTACACTTTGTTAGTTTAGACGAAATCCGAAAGTAAAATTCCAAGTAGAATCGCCATTTTAAATACTCTTGTCATATCTGTGACGATAGAATCGTGCAGAATTTCTGATCCGTTTCGTAAATTTGGTCAATTCCATCACTGACATGAGCAAGAAAAGCGTGCAGGTAATACAATCCATAAAAATCTCATTCACATTCCGTTCATTTGAACTCATTCTGACCGATCGATCATCAGGCGAGCTTGTTTGCGCTGCGAGCTTCAATAATAGGAATAAAAGCAACAAAATAACGAATAAAAATAAAAAAGGGGATAAAAGCAATGAAATAACGATGGCAGTCGGAACTTTTATTTGAAATTCCACGTTACACCTCGAAACCAACAGCAAAGTTTGAAATCTAAGGTACACAGAAGTGGCACTGAATTACAACACTCAATGCGCGTACTTAGATCGAACACAACCACGTTAGTCTCGGGCAAACGCGCTTCATTTAAGAGCTGCACAATGATGAAAGATTTTGAAAAAATATTTTACCCAACTACACACCCTACATTAAAGAGCACTGATATTGACGAACTCGATCAAGATAGAGAGGAGACTGAAATCTAACAGAAGAAAAAATCTATTACACAGTCCGTAAAACTGATGACTGATTTAGAGCAAATAGCAAATGCTAAAGCAAGGCCACGTCTTCGCGACAAATGGAACCTTCCAATGCACGGTTGCCCAGGCAAGAAGTTGCATAAAGAGACCATACCAACAGACTCAACATAATAAGGGACAAAGAACTGAGGGTACGGAGTTGGAGGTAAACTCCACGCCATACGAGCTGGATGACACAGATTATTCAATCAGCTTCTCAGCTCCGACAAACATACGACAAAACCAGCCGCAATTTACTTCAAAACTTCTGCCTCACCTACGAAATGTAAGCCCAAGTAAAATAAAACCTTATAGTCAAAGCCCATTTAGATTCAAAACCGAACATTTCCCGTGACATTTTTCGCTAGGTATTATAAAAATTTCAATTCAAGATCTTTACATCAAACTACAATCTCGAGTACTTCCCATGAAAGGGCATATTCGAACAAGAAACTCGTTAAAAATGTGTTTTATGATTTCATTTTCATCTTTAGCCATCAACTCGTGTGAGAAAATCAAGACAAAATTGAACATAGTTTCAGTTTCCATACGTCAACATCCTTCATTTTATTGATGACGCAATTGTTGTCGTAGTGACCATTATATATGAGATAAAAAGAAGATAATGACTACTTGAATATTCATTCGAAGCTAATGATGAAGATAATAAATTCCAATTATATATCATATCTTCAAGGACTGTTAAGCTGAAGGAAATGTTGAAAAGGACAATATTACTACTCCCATATTTTCCCACCAATCTTCACAAAATCCAATAGACGCTGCTTGGCGTAATTTGCACCAAAAGAAAATCTTAAAAGCGACACAAACGAGTTGGATTATTTACCTAAGCACAGACCACTTAGAATGCGCTTTTAAGAAAGAAAGTAAGATACACTACAAGCTAATATCAGGAAAGACGTCTAACCTAAAGACAGTCACGCTACGTTCCAAGCTACCAAACCAAGCAGGGAAGTCAGCTCAATGTACACCTCAACAAAAATAAAAATGACACTCACTCTCTAACAGTTGCTATGAGAGACACAAGACATTCCCAACACGGGGATGATAAACACTTAGAAAATGTGAGGAATCTCCATTTACAGAACATACACTTATCGTCTCTAATAACACACAGCAAAGGAAGATCGAGAAATGAGTTTGTCACACATAAGAAAAAACGACACATCAAGTCACTTTAGACCGCATGTCAAGCCGCTAGTAATCGACCGTTGAGAAGAGTTTTCATCACAATAAACGGGACGACAGCTGCGTTGCAGAGTGAAGTGAGCAGCAGCAGCAGCAGCAGCAGCAGCAGCAGCACCGACATGGCGGTGACACCAGCGCAAGACAGACTAGATCATGGGCAGCGGCTCCTCGTTGTCCAGACGCGGGTTGTACATGTCCGCCATGACGCGCTGCGCTTGTGTCGGCATGTACGGCCCTCTGTAATGACACCAGCATAATGCAAATACGTATATAGGATATAAATGATGTAAGGGCTCCTATTGTAAAAATGCTGTCGTTTAATTCAACGGTTACAGCTGTGTAGATACTCAATTATCAATTATCCCTGTGGTCAAGTAGATCTTTATTTTTAATTAAGAGTTGTAAATTTTAAACCTGAAGTGTACATTTTATAACAAACCATCATATTTATTGTAACATTAATTTTCATTCTCTAATGCTATACAACTGCACTGTATCATCCTAGACTTCCCATTGGAAAAATATGACGACCATTTAAGACGACATCGCGTTCTAGACGCGTGCGTTTTTATCCGTTAACTTTGATAGTATGGAATCTTTTACTAAAATAAACTTCACATATGATCTGTAACACAGCAAAGACTACACAGGATGTAGGGAAATATTAAAAAACGTATCATTTCTAGAAATACTTTAAGACACAGAAAACGAGAACGTAAAACATACGTATTAGTGATGATCTTGGCGACATCATTACAGTCTGTCCGGTCGAACTTCTTGAGGAAGAAGCCAACTTTGCACTTGCTGACATCAATTGCCAGCTGCGTAGGGTCCAGATCCAAATTGACGTTGGCCACCATCGGAGGAGTGAACTGATAATTGGCAGCAATCACGTACACCTGGAGTGAGGTAAGCACAAGTCACTCTCACGAGGTACATCATGCAGTAACTACGTAAACACTTTGACCGCAACGTGAGCCACCGGTGGTAATGGAGAAGACTTTTGCAATGCTGCTGACCAACCTGTAGTCACGAACTCAATTTCAATAAATACGTAATTAAAGCTAAATGAAGGCATGACCCAGTTAGTGTTTGCTATGTTCAAAATTACCTTCTACAATTAACTTAAAATTGAGTTGAATATTGAACTTCAGTTTAACTAATTGCGGTCCAAGTGTTAACCAACATTTGACGCACACTAGGGGCCCAGTTCTTGCTAAACTTCGATCACGAAGAGAGGATCGGCACGGTGAAAGGGCGTCATTTGCAAACAGAAAGTAAGAGCTCTACAGAAAGCAGTTTCGAATTAGAGAGCAACAAAATAAATGAACGATTGAAATGCCGATTCGTGAAATCTCTGATCAGGCACAGAAATACATGTCCACATTTTGTTCTTCATATACCGCGTACTTGATGTTTCAAGTCACATAAGGACAAGTCATAAGGAAAAACTCTCAAAGTGAATCATATATAATTATTGCATGAGTGAATGACTCATGGATGGTAATTACAAGCATGTGATTCATTCTTGATCCTCCCCACATGCGAAGTCGAGAAACGTCGAGATGTTATACCCATTTTATGATTAAAATTCTCGATAATCAGATCGTACCCGATGATACTAATAGCTTGAACGTGTTTCCCCACAACCTTATTTCCACAGTTCATCAGAGAGACCGTTGTAAGAAAACATAGAACAGGATACATTTTTGAAGGCAGTTTACGGTAGTTGTGTATTAGTATTTCTCATAATTAGTATGTATTTCTGCTTGAATACGAGACGTACACTCAATTGGACTAGATGCTCAATTTATAAAACTTGTCATGTCCTTCAAGTTCTGATCCCAAAGTAGTACAGGTGAGAGCTCAGGTGACAAACGTCAGGTAAGAGTGGACAATCGCCTAAATACCAGAGTAAAAACGTCCAGTATGCACATGGTAAATATCAACTAGTGCAATATAAGCTTAAAATATGAACTCAGAAGTCCTGTAAAATGGGTACATAACTCCAGCAACTCACAAAATACGAGTCTATTCTTGTTACGAGAAATCGCTGCAAATGTTAAAGAACGTTGCAGTAAGAGAACTGAATTATATCACCTGAATATCTAAGACAGATAACAGCTTCGATGACGAGTTCCACACCCCTTAACCTGTGACAGCAAAAGACACAAACAACAAAAGAGAAGAGGTGACCTGTTTGCCCCGAGCTTGGCAAGGTGCAACAGCAAAAAAGACACAAATAATTAAAGAGAGGAGGTGATCAGTTTGCCCCGAGCTTGGCAAGGTGCAAAAGACACACAAACAATAAAAAAGAAGAGGTGACCTGTTTGCCCCAAGCTTGGCAAGGTGCAAAAGACACACAAACAATGAAAAAGAAGAGGTGACCTGTTTGCCCCGAGCTTGGCAAGGTGCAACAGCAAAAAAGACACAAATAACAAAAGAGAAGAGGTGACCTGTTTGCCCCGAGCTTGGCAAGGTGCAAAAGACACACAAACAATAAAAAAGAAGAGGTGACCTGTTTGCCCCGAGCTTGGCAAGGTGCAACAGCAAAAAAGACACAAATAATTAAAGAGAGGAGGTGATCAGTTTGCCCCGAGCTTGGCAAGGTGCAAAAGACACACAAACAATAAAAAAGAAGAGGTGACCTGTTTGCCCTCGAGCTTGGCGACGTGCGACACCAAAAGACACACAAACAACTAAAGAGAAGAGGTGACCTGTTTGCCCTCGAGCTTAGCGACGTGCGAGATGACGCCCCCGAAGGAGATGGTCTTGAGGCCGCCGTCAGCGAGCACGGCGTGGCAGGGCATCACCACCTTCGTCATCTTGGGCATGAGGGCGCCCACGTTGCAGTCTGGGATGAGCACGACGTTCACGTTGTTATTGCGCAGGTCGTCTAGTAAAAGGTAGCCCTGTCGTGGAGAGAGGGCATGGTGTGAAACCTCTTCTCTGCTCTTCCCCACAGTGAGCCATACAAGATACATCGTTGGATCTTGTACAGTGAGCCATACAAAATCCGAACATTCACAAAGCTATAACTACTTTCATTTGTAGAGGTGCTCAAAACTTGTTACAAACAATGACCAACGGTGGATAATCAAATAAAAGAAACGTATAGTTCACAATGGAGATTTTCATGGCACAAGGACAAAATTCCAATGAAAGATTAGATTAGATTATTAGTCAGTTTAAGCCTCCCTATCCTCAACAAATGAGATCTAAAGAGAGGAAGGAAGAAGGCACCATTTAGTATGGAGTTAAGGGAACGCGGAATCGATGCAGAAAGGGCATAGAAACAGTAAGATGAGAAAGAAGTTCATGAAACAAGATCAAAGTTGAAGAAGAAAGTAGTAGGTGCTAAAAAAACAGGACAGCAGTGAACCGAAAGTAAGATGGTTCGTAACAAAACAAAAACCTATCTTATTTTAACAAAAAGAAAGCCTACCTAACCTTTAGCTCGGGCCCTCACATTGTCCCCCTGGGAGCGCTAATTCCCAGATACAATAGTTGTATCCTTCTGAGGGGAAATTCTAATGAAAATAGAAGTACAAAAGGCTTGGCAATCTCCTCGTTTTCAATGTCTTGCTGCTTCACACCTATAGCCTCAACACTGGCTATGGCCTCCAGATAATTACAGAGTTGTTATTTTCGCAATTATACAGTCTCAAACCGCCACCCAGTCTATGCTACGAGTTTACATACTTGCTATCACTTAGATTAGAAAGTCAAGAAAGAATCCTTTGCATAGTAGCTAAAATCAATTCATAGGTCAAGTTAGCTTCGTAAATGATTATTTAAATGAAATGCAGATCAACACAGGAAGTGTATGCTAGAGTCAAGGCTTTGGATAGCACAACTCACCCACAGACCCTCTTTACTTTTTCCCTCCGTCCATTATGACGCACAGCACCCTTTGTGACTTCATATTTCTTCTCCTACATCATTTTCCGTGATATCATAAGCTATAGGCTGACACTTATTGCTCGTAGCGCAAGTCCAAGCTCTTCTCCAAAACTGAACGTATAATCATCTTCTGGAACACGCATTAACGATTCGGGTAGATAGTTTAGCTAAAGATGCTGCTAGAGAACTCCACGTTTCCTCAGTTAAATAACGAGTTTGGGAATAGCATCCAAACGGAAATTCAACCTACACCAAAAAAATAAATAAAAACATTTACAATCCCCAAGAGGTAGACAGCTGAATTTAAGCACCGAAATACATGCTCACACGTTTACAATGTCTGTGGGCAAACACAAACACAATTTAGGAGCGAGCTCATAGAAGTAAATACAATACCAGTTGGATGGTTACAATGCTGCTCAGCTTCCTTTGCTGCATCTCCCAAGTTACAAGCACAAAATACATGCACTAGCACTTTATCATTAGGAACAGCACCTAACGATTTGAAACTTTTTACTCTTAATTGATTTATTAAATAGACAAGAGGACATGTTCGTTAGAGAATGCTATTAGATACGTACTGCCATCACCGTTTCTTTGTAAGAAAAATTATACCACATATAGAAGCAAAAAGTGAATTGGACACAAAAGAAAATTTTCCCATAAAGAGCATCGCTACAATCACAGCAACTGATGTTGCACTTACACGTATCTTCCCATGCGCTACTACAGAACCACTAACGCAACACATGGGCTGGGACTCGACCACACAGAGCCACTCACGTAACACAGTGGCTGGGACTCGACCACATAGAGCGTGTAGTTGCAGTGGCGTGCTGCGCTGATGAGCAGCTGCACCACAGTGGGGCAGTAGGCATACGTCATCACCACGTCGTCCTCCACGATGATCTTCTTGGCCTGGGTCACAATCTGGGCAGGGCTGCACGCAACCCAAATATCCGGTCGTGAGTAAAAAGATTACACGCAATAAAAATTAGTTTGAAGTAAGCTAACTCTCTACTACGATCCCCAATTTAGGCTTTTCCATGTGTAAAAGTTCATGTGCCATAAAATAATTTCCAAGTAAGCTTACTCTCTACTCCGATCCCATATTTGTTTTTTTTCCATCAGTAAAAGATCACTTGTAATAAAAATTAGATCAAAATGAGCTACTCCGATTACTTATTTGAGCTAATTTTCCATGAAACTGCTGCTACTTTAACTTGTTAAGGTGCTCAGAATTTGATACAAGCAATTATCAATGGTAGATGATACAAAGTTAATGTACACTTCACACTAAAGATTTTCGCTGCACAAGAACAAGGGTAAGGTTTGAATTGGCTTTCAAAATTTTAGTAACAAAATAATATCATCATGAAAACAAATTTAACTTACAGTGATTGGAAATGCTACGAGCAATGCAATTAGAAAGTGAGTTTGGCGTGTCAGCAGTTGTATGAAAGAAGGCCGATGCACTTGATCTAGTGATTGCAATTTGCTCAACTTTCTATTTCTAAATAGGAATATAAAAATGAACTTTCAAACACTTCAAAGTTAAAATTCATGATTTGAATTGAAACATACTTTCAAACGGTTGGAACTCTTTCCATGTATTAATAAACAGTCATTACGGTTAGAGAAATTTCTTTGGCACAACGCTGTCATGACAGATGCAAAGAAGCTCAACATTCCTATGAATATTCAATATTTTTCACAGCAATTGGCTGTTGATCAAATTTTGATGTGTTATGATACGTTCTTAACACCATGAAGTCTTACACAAAACCTCTATGATATTATATACTGACAGAATAAGTCACCAGAATGTATTCATCCCTATATCAATATCTTTAAATCTTTTTTTTTTTGCAGTCATAACCTTCTAACTGGAAAAAAAGATTTAAAGTAAGCGTATTCAGCCATGGTAAACGATCACTACCACAATCATTGTTAAAGAACAAATAAAGAAAATTGCAGGGTCAAAACTGCGAGCTTGCTGTCTGTGCTGCAATAAAGACCTTAGAACCTCTGCACCATATAATGCTGTGGAGACTGCCTACCAAAGAACATTTGAATAACAAATAAAAGCACGGAAAAGAATTACAAACTGACTTTTCTCTTTTCCCTTCACAGCAACTTTTTTCATAACCAGTATCTCACAAAACAAACAATAATGACCGGCAAATACAGTAACACTGTTCAAAAACCTATTTTTCACTGACTAAACAAAGTTTTGGTAAAATGACAAATACAGTTACATTGTTTAAAAACCTGTATCTCACTGAACAAAGTTTTGGTAAAACTGCAAATACAGTAACACTGTTCAAAAACCTGATCTCACTGAAGAAACCAAGTTTCAAAAGACCGGCAAATACAGAAAAATGGTTTTAAACAGAATTCTCACATGTTCTCCAGCTCCATCTCATACTCCATCATGATGGAAATGAGGCCCTCCTTGACTTGAGAGGTGATGGCGGCCATGTCGACAGTGTCTGGCAGCGCGGGCATCTCCACAGTGTCGAGACTGAGGACGTCGTTCAGCGCGCTCATGCGCCGCAGGAAATGGGACCCAGAATATTTGCTCGGCATTGGCAAAAGGTCTTTTGTGGCTTCCCGAAATTCGTCCAGCAACATCTGGAATATTAATATACTAATTTTACAGAAGATAGTAAAAATTTCACCATGGTATTTCCAGCTCACTAAATTGATATTTACTAAGCTCATAAAAAAGGCCTGTTGTTTTCATTTCTTCAGCCTGATCTATTTTGTTCATTCTAGTCACACCGTGCTAGATAGCCTACAGTGTTTGAATAAATAACAATATTACATTAGTACTCCTGCTTAACCATCTTCTGAGTTGTGTTAAATATGGTTTCCAGTTTGTATAGCTTGTGATTGATTGCATTTCTTGATGTTCTTTCAGTTTTATTTAACTTATAACCAAGTTTTGTTTCAATTATCAGACTTTTTTCCTTGATTTGTTTCCCAATAAATATTTTTCCCAATCAACTTTCATAAGTTTTGCATTTATCCTAAATTATTTACAATTTAGAGCTCTTTAGCATTAAAAAAAAACTGATGGGTAATTTTCTCTTGGTTTCTTAATTTCTCCTAAATTTAGCTTATAGGAGTTGCCTACAGTTCTGGTACTGCTATGTTTAAACTCAATATCTTCAAATGGCATGCTCACATCTATTTTTTATACCTGCTCTTGTCTTGCTTTAGATATATCTTTCAAGGTCTCCTTACCAGCTCCTGTCTTGTCTTTGCTGTACCTCTTCACAAGCTTCATACATGCTTTAGATGTCATGCTTCATGTCTTGCTTTAAATACATTTCTCCCACGCTTCTGTCTTGTTTTTGATGTAACTCACATGCAGTTTACCTGTTCTAATTGGTCTTGCACTAATTGCATTCACTACATGCTATACACCTGTTCTAGTCTTACTTTTGATGTACCTTTTAAATGCTTTTTACTGCTGACTGAAGTTCAATGGGAATTCATTATTTAAACATTCTGCACTTCCCAGCAATCTCATATTTAGTCTTTGTAAGTTTCATTCTAATTTATTTTTTTTTGCCTCAGCAAAAAGTGAACACATAACATGTTCTTGCATTTTCTCAATGCCTCAGGATTCTCCTACCTATTTTCATTCAACACAAAAAAGTTTCATTCACTAGTTTTACCATGAATTCCCTCATCTGAAATTAATGATATAACAGAAAGTTGTGTTCCGCCACAAAACAAAGAAGATTAAGATTTATCTTATGATGTACTAGTGTTCTTCCACTTTCAAAAATGATATTTTTAAGTTGGAGCTATAATCAATTCACATGAAAGTTCTTAAAAAAATTGCTTACCTGTTTTCAAAAGCACAACAGAGCACAGCTCAAAAGCACAGCTTTTGTTAAGGTATAGACATATGATGTACAGTAATTGGGTTGCGGTACTTGATATTTTATTCTTCAAAAAGTATTGCTGCAATTTCAATACAAGTTCTACATAAGAAGCAAGATTTCAATGCAAAAGCATCTGCTATGTGCATTCCAACTAATGAATAAGAATGTAACTAAAAAAAATACATGCTCATGAGGATAAATAAGCAATGGGGGTTGAATTCAAAACAACATGAGACGATAATAATTCAATCAAATCTATTCTCAAGACATCAAATTAGTATAGAAATGCATTTTGAAATTCATATCCACGAAGGATCTGGCAATGAAATAGCCCATAGATATTTCAAACCCAGAAAGAATGCTTAGACTATGATGCTACCTTAGACAGACATTCATATCTATTGAAGTCACAAAAACACCAACCGTAACATTTAACAAAAAATATTGGTAAATTATAAACCTCACCTTCCTGAGCTTGAGAACAATATTTCTTGAGGTTGTGTCATGAGGCACTTTGGCACCCACTTCTGCATACACCATCATCATGCGGTCCATCAAATCTCTGCAAAATCAATTCAAGACGTTGAGTGATCTGCACACTAGTACTTAAAATCACAACTTAGATGTATAACATTAAAAGTTTGACTCATAACAAAGAAAGAATAAACATCTTCAGATATAAAAGATGGCCATTTTAAATACAGTATTTTGACTTAATTTTCCATAGATGAAACTACAAGTAAGAATAAACCTCCCTAACCACAACAAAGAAGGTTCAAGAGAGAGTGGAGGGCATCATTTAGTGTTAAATATATGGACTACTTAACCTTACACTTAGGACCTCACACTGTTCCTTTAGGAGTGCTGATTCCTAAATATGCATACAATAGTATCCCATTGAGTAGATTTAATTTTACATAATGCTTGAGACTAGATAACATTTAAATAATTTATCATTACACAGAACACTAATTTTAAAAATTACCTTGGAGTTCTCCATGAATCATCTTCTGACACAAGGCCTCTGATGAGATCAAAAGTAGCCACAGCTTTGTCATGCTCTGGGACACAATACCTAAGAGGAAATCAATCTTTTAATGAATTATCAATTGAGTACTTTTCACAATCGGCATCAAAAATTATGGATGTACTGTACTGTATTCATATATGGATGTAGCTTATCTATAAAATCAATTAAAACACCAAACATGTAACACCAAATAGTGATGTACCGATGTATTGGTATCGGTATTATCGGCCATTTTTAGTGGTATCGGTATCGGTAAAATCCGGCCGATACTTTACCGATACTTTCCAAAACTACGTATTTTATCATTCAAATGAAGGTCATAAATCATGAAAGTAAAAGTATTTAACCTAATAATACCCGTTGTGTGTTTATTTATTTGCGGTTTCATGGATACCGAATTCCTCAGTGTAACATTAAAAGATGGCGGATGTAACATTAAATATTTGACATTTTATCAGGATAGGTTTTGTTAGGATAGGATAGGTTAGCTTAGGTTAGCTTAGATTAGGATAGGCTAGGTTAGCACAGGTTAGGTAATACTGTCAAAATTTTTTCTCGGGTCCGCCTTGCTTAACGATGACATTTTCCATGGAATCTCCGCGGGTCCTGCTACTATCTAATAATACCCTTGGTTTATTTGGAGTCAGCTTCTTCCATTTTCTTTGTCACGCTCATGAGGAGAGTTATAGTGACCGTATCTGTGATACGAGTTTCACCAGTGCGTAAGAACAAGAATATTTTTCACCACGGGTGCCGTTAGGATGAATACATTCGTTGGGCATCACATTTGGAAAATTTGTTCAAGAAAGTTAGTGAGTCCCGTAATTTTTGACGGGCTGTGCGTACTTGTAATCAAATAAAGAGCCTATTCATACCTAGTAAATTAGATAGCTAACTGTTGAATTATAGCGTTCAATCAGGCCCGCTAACTGAATTCACTACTTTGAATTCCCGATGAGTAACGGTCATAACTGAAAGCTATGTAAAATGAATAGTTAAACCCTGTAGCTACATAAAATTTTTATACTTTTACGACTAAACCTTTATAGTTTGACCTAATGTCCATATCTTAAAGTATGTGACAGGCTAACAAAAACCAAACCAATTTAATAAAGTTGAAGGTGCATTTGAAAGTTTTTGTGAATTTAATATAGAAATTGCCAAAAATTCTATTTTAATTTAGCTTGTAAATCGCCAAATATTACGAAGCTAATAATTTATTTTAACTTAGCATGCATATCACCGTTCATTACGAATCTTGCATTTTTCTTGTATGTTAAGATGTTTGAACAATTCATGAACAATCTTATAGTTCAATACATCTGAACGGGTCAGTTGATTGCTTTCATCGCAACTTGATGAATTTAAAAACGAGGAAAATTCCAATGAACCTAATCATATTTACTAGGAATACATTTTGAAGTCCAGCTCCATCATCAGTTCGTAAAATTAAAATTCATAACGACTACAATAAAAGAAAAAATAAAATGTTGGATCCAGTCATTTAAGAAAATCACAAAAACAAAAAAAAATCAAAACATGTCACAGAGAAAGTAAAATCGACATGATCTACTTCCAATTTACGATGGGTAGGAACTGTCAGAATTGTTCAGGGCCAGTTTTCGTTTAAAAATATGTAGCGACTCTGAAATTCTGAGGTCACATGTAGTTGAAGCCGAATCTAAGATTTTGAAGTCCGCAGAGGATATCAGTTCGCTGCATTTTACTGCGTGATTACGTACGAATTGTGCGAATTCATTCCCCGTGCGGAAGCTTCAACCCCGATGTTCAGCCATTCTGATATAAAAATTTTGTGCCGTAATGCCGACGTACGATGATGTGCACTGCACACAAGTGTAAGAATAAATCAGAAAGGCTCTTTCTCCATCATAAGCATATCCTTGTACCGGAATTGTATAATTTTATGGTTGCTTCATTTTTCCGGTACAAGGATACGCTTCCGATGGAGATGCGAACCTCGATCTCTGATTTATTTTTAACAGTTATACAGTTGTGTGCAGTGCACATCGTACGTCGGCATGACGTCACTAAATTTTTATAACAGAATGGTCGAACATTGGGGTCGAAGCTTCCGCGCGGGGAACTAATTAGCTTACTCCTCACACTCCGCAGTACGTAATCACGCAGTAAAATGCAACTAAACCTTAGAGGCTTCAACTGCATGTAACCTCAGAATTTTAGAGTCGCTACATATTTTTAAACGAAAACTGGCCCTCAACAATTCTGATAGTTCCTACCCCTAACAAATTGTAACTAAATAGTAATCTTGTCGATTTTAGTTTTTCTGGGATATGTTTTAATTTTATTTTTATTTTCTTGATTTCCTGTAATGACTGTATCCAACATTTTGCTTTATCTTTTACTGCAGACATAATGATTTGTAAATTTACGAACTGATGATGGATCTGGACTCCGAAACGTATTCCTAATAAATATGATCAAGTTCCTTGAAATTGTCGTTTTTAAATTCTTCATCTTATAGATGGTTGCGTGTTTGCGGATATCTTCGGTTTCGGGGCTTACCGAATTTTAATATTTTCTTTCGCCAAAGTATGTACTCGTATTTGGTATGAATAACACAAAAATGACAATCCTTTTTTGGATAAACTGTTCTTTTGGTCCACTTTTGGTTAACCTTTTGGAGCCAGTTGTTATTATAGCTAGTCTACATTACGTTGCAATACGATTAGAAACACATATCTATTGAAAGGATTTCATTTTGTGGTTTTTCTCAACAATATAGTTAACATAGCAAGAGCATTTTATTTTTCACAATCGGAAACTTTTTTGTCGATATTTTTGTATTATTAGATATATAAGGAAATATTTTTATTATAACTCCCATGTAGGAGTTATAACGGTCTTATTTTAATACAAGTGTGTACGCCCACCAAAAATGGGATTCAATATTTTTCATGAATGAATTTTCAAGATGTTGATGATAAACAAATACAGTATATCCATCCTAACAGTACCCATGATGAAAAATATTTTTCGCACCTTTGAAACTCGTATCACAGATACGGCCATTATAACTATCCTTATGAGCGTGAGTGACAGAGAAATGGAAGAAACAGACACCGAACAAATAAACCAAGGGCAAGGGTATTATTAGGTAGCAGCATGACCCATGGAAATGCAGAGGACAATGTCATCGTTATGCTAGATGGACCCATGGAAAAATTCCGTCAACATTATCTAACTTATGCTACCCTAATTCTATGTCGTGACTCGCACCGCCGCAAAGCACGTTCAGGACGCGAAGGCCTAGCGATCGTCATTACATGGTAGCAACTGCGGTTCTTGTAGACCCTACACCACTAATGCGTTTTCCAATGTTGCCAATACATAGAATGAAAAGTCGGGTAGGTTTAAAATGTTTATGCCGAACACATATGCACAAGAACACACAAAGCTCTCTTGACTCGGAGTTCCCCTCCGGTGACAAATCACCAATACTCAAAAATGATTACTTCGGGCACAGCTATTCACCAAATTACTATATTTAATTTAATGTCTTTTAATTATTCAATATGGCCTGAAAGCTGCACAAAAGCGACATGGTTAGGGAAATGCGCAAATTACGGCGATCACAACAACCTATCCAATACTACTAACCTATCCTGATAAAATTTCAAACATGTCATTGCATGTACAGACGATCTTTCAATGTTACACTGAGGAATTCGGTCTCCGTGATACCCGCAAACTCAGACATCCTAAGTTTCTTGAGAAGCAGTTACCGAACTAATACATAAACTAACATACAACGGGTATTATTAGGTTAGATGATTGTAAAAGTATCGGTATTGGTAGTAGTATCGGTCAAAGTATCGGTATTTTCAAGTATCGGAGTATCGGTATCGGCCAAAAAATGGGTATCGGTATCAGTATCGGCCAAAAAAATGGTATCGGTACATCACTAACACCAAACATACTAGTACATTATAATTTTCTTTAATTATTGAATTCATAACTTTCAATTAGAAAAATAAATGACAATTTACTGTATATGCATTACAATTTACTGTATATTCAAGGGTACTTACATGCAGTCTAGTAGCTCCAATAAGGTTTCCATTTCTTGTTCAAAACACCATTGATTCGGTGATGTAGATTTGCTTTCTATTTGTGAAAATGGGTTTTGACAGCTAACTTCTTTTGGACTTGTTTCTATGACTGCAGGCGTTTGTACTGGAGAGACTGTCTTAACTGTATCAGATTGACTAATGGTGCTCACAGGCAGTTGTTTATTTTCACAGGATTTACTTTCATCTTGAACTGATAACTTGCCTAATGAAGAAACAAGAGTTTGCTCACTAGCAGGAGAAACTTCAGGCTTCTTAGGGGGAGTATTGGGTGACTTTTGCACTTCATTTTTCTTGGGAGTTGCACTTTTCTTCCCAGTGTTTGATGGAGATGGTTTGCTGGCAGCTCCTTCTGGCTTCTTGGGAGAGTTCTTTGGGCTCTTTTTACCCATGGTGAGATAGATAGCAAGAGTAAAACTTAAATAAGGAGAGAACTATTTTTTTATTTCAAGGGATATTTTGAATGTTTAGTATTTAATTCTGAAAAATACTAATAGTTAAAACTCTATTTAGTTTATTCATAGATTACATTTAACACTTTTGAGTCATGTTGCTAATTGTAGCCTCATGAAAAAAGCAAAAGAAAAAACAGTATATTGAAAATTGATACTTAAAACTATATGCACTATAACGAAGCCATAAGAAAAGGCATGCTCATGTTACATTTCACAAGGAGCAAAAAGACATTTGTTCCCAAGTACAACAACCAAAATTTAAACTGCTGATAAATACTTTGTAGGGATTTATAATTCAACTTTTTAGTAGCGTAAACATTGGCTTAATTTAAGGAGACCGTCTGGGTAGAAATCAGGATATGTGTTGATTTTCTGTTTTTATATGCATCTTATAGAGGATTTTCTTGCGCTTCCATTGGTATTTTCCGTTTACGTCTACTCCGAATAGTGCGCCCACCAGAGGGGGGGAAAGCAATGGGGGTGGAGTGACCTTGAACCCTCCCCCCCCTCATTATTGGGAGTCAATTGAGCGTTTCTCTGCGGGAATGGCATTATAGTTCGTTCATGGGCTACTCAAAGTGGTTCCATTATTCAAACGAAACATTCTAAGGCTGAATAAATATTTTTTATGAAATTTTGACAATTTCAGAATTTAGCTGTTCTGCCGTATCTATGATACCGCAGCTTTCCTTCATAGCTCGATGACAGCTGCAGTATCATAGCTACAGCAGTGGTGAGCACACCAATCCAAAGGGCTTGAAAAGAGCTATACAACAAAGGAGTTGAATAGACAAAAAAACGTATTTTGGTGGAAAAAAATTAAAAATTAAAAATTTTTTTTTTGTCAAGAATTACACCCATTCCCTTTTGTTGTTTATTTTTTCCCAGAGTTACAGAGCTACAGCAATGTAAATTATATCAATCAAAAGGGCTTGAAAAGAGCTACAAACGCTCAAGAGTTCATTGTAGAAAACCCTGTAGTTCAAAAGATAAAAAGAAAATTTTTTTTTTTGTGAAAAAACACGTTTTTCTGGAAACTTGATATTGGTTTTCTCAAATCTATCTCCTTCCACAATTTTAGAGCTACAAGAATGGTTTATATACCATTCGATAGGGCTTAGCAAGGTGTATCCATATGCAATAGCGTTTTTTGATACATTTATTGTTTTAAAAATTACACCACATGAAAAAAAAAATGAAAAATACATAATTTTTTTTTTTTCAATTCCCAAAATCCACAAAAAGAAGTTATCAAAATTCCCTATTGCGTATGGTTATATAGACATATAAGCAATCTAAAAACGAAATACTGGTTCTGTAACTTCAAAATTGTAGAAGGAGATAGATTTTACATAACCCCCTTATTTTATCATATTTTTCAAAAAAAAAAAAAAAGTGCAGCTACAGAAATTTTGTCGAAATAACAAATGATCTATGCATCATTTCACACCTACTGTGACAATTTCAGAGAAATCCATCCACAAATAACAGACTTTTTTTTTACCCAGACGGTACCCTTAAGAAATTATCCCAAAAGTTCAGTGAAATGGCAAAATTTTCAGTCTTGAAGGACTCTCACTTCATCCAGATAACATTAACAGATGTTCAAATGAAGCAAAGATGGTACCTGTGTTAGAAACCCAAAACTTCCATCCATGTGGTGTGATAGCATATTATCAAACCTTCCTGCTAACATGTCAAAGATGCAAATGCCTACAACAACCCCTATTCATTTCAGTATGAGAGCTTAAGAAGCTACTGAGATGCACTCTTACCTTCATAATACAAAGATGAAACCAGAAATACTTAGCATCATAGTACAGCAAGTACTAGTACACAACTGGGCACAAAATTTGTAACACTGTTGGCAGAACAAAGGTGGCATATAGCAAAATTCCTACCAGTCAGGGAAAAATACCCATATTTGCTGCATACGAGGCCTGTCGAAAAAGTATCCGACCTTTGGCCAGAAAAAATACTTCAACAACCTGACGGGGTTGGGACCCTAATCCCCTTCAAAGTAGGCTCCTTGTGCTTCCACACACTTAGCCCACCGATCCTTCCACTGCCGGAAACACCTCTGGAAGTCTTCTTTTGGAATGGTGTTCAGCTCTGTCGTCGCGTTCCGCATTATCTCTTCTCTACTCTCAAAACGGGATCCTTTCAGTGGTGTCTTCAATTTTGGAAACAACCAGAAGTCGCAAGGAGCCAGGTCTGGAGAGTAGGGAGGTTGGCGAACGGTCGTAATTCCATGTTTGGCCAAGAAATTGCGGATCAAATGGGATGAATGTGCGGGCGCGTTGTCGTGATGCAAGTGCCAGTTGTTCGCAGTCCACATGTCTGGTCTTTTGCGCCGAACTGCATCACGAAGTCGCCGGAGAACATCCTGATAGTACTCCTTTGTCACTGTTTGTCCTTCCGGTGCGTATTCGTGATGCACAATTCCACGGACATCAAAGAAAACAGTCAGCATCACCTTGATTTTGCTTCGCACCTGCCGCGCTTTCTTCGGCCTTGGAGACTCGGGATGCTTCCATTGGGATGACTGTCTTTTTGTTTCTGGGTCGTACCCGTACACCCATGACTCATCTCCAGTTATCACGGTGTTCAGAAACCCAGGATCAGTGTTGGCGGTGTCCAGAAGGTCCTGTGCAACGTCACGACGGAGGTCTTTTTGTTCCGGCGACAACAACTTGGGCACGAATTTCGCAGCCACTCGGTTCATGTTCAAATCGTCACGCAAAATGGCATGTGCAGAATCTTTACTCACTCCAACCTCTTGGGCAATCTCCCGCACGGTCAAACGACGATCTGCCATCACCAAATTTCGCACCCTCTCAACAACAGCTGCACTCCGAGAAGTTTTGGGCCTGCCACAACGCTGCTCACTCTCCGCTGATGTGCGGCCATCTTTGAATCGGTTGAACCACTCCTTAATTTGTGTTACACCCATAGCATCTTCCCCAAACACCTGCTGAATCTTACGAATTGTTTCAATTTGAGAATCACCAAGCTTTTGACAAAATTTGATGCAGTGTCTTTGCTCAATTCGTTCAGTCATCTTGCAAGAAAACTAAATCCGACAAACACTTAGAACAGCACCTTACTTGGCGACCACCAGCCAGTGACTGGCCCAAGTGAATGCGGTGAAAAAAGTCAAGCATGCGCATTAAGATTCCTCCTTCCACCGTGCACAGTGGCGCCGCCTTAGAATCACTACTTTGCGCGGGAAAAATTAAGGTCGGATACTTTTTCGACAGGCCTCGTAAATCCATAAGAACATCACTCAATTTTTCAAGATTGAATTAAATCCTTCCATTTAACAACTTTTGTAATAAAATGTGAGGAAGCAAACCTTTATTTTGAACACTACAGGATAACCAATGTCATAAAATGATAGAAATTAATTGTAATTTACTATTTTATATTTACCAAGCCTTTTACCCTTTTTAGTAGAGAGTGGCTGAGTATTATTGACATGATACTTTACAGGGGATGTACATGATAGGGGTTCCCCATGCCCCTAGTCACGCCCGAGCTTTAAGGCCTTATTTTCCTCTTGTTTAGTGCCCAGGTAACATTCCCTGAGGACAGTGACCACACTGCAGGTAACAACCTTCATTTGCCACATCAGTATTTTTCACGCCAACTGCTACGCACAGGGCTCAAACCCACGCAGGAAGCACAGAGTGCTATACACGGCCACTGCAAGACCAATAACATTTTATTTATCTTTCAAGAATTATATGATAAATTTGTGCAAAACAAGGTTTGGAGACAAAGTATCAAACAATGTGTAATATAAAATACCAAGTTGTGTAATAATTTCATTGAAGAACATATTGGCAACACTACTAGGTTTGAGAATAGATTAAATCAAATAAGTTATTTTAAGACTTCTATTTGCAACAAAGGCATTCCACAAAGAGGATGTTGGAAAGCACCATTTAATAAGGAATTGAGAGAATGCAGAATCAATGTATAATGCACAGAAATAGAGGAAGAAGTTAATGATATAAGATAAGTTCAAGCAGGAAATACGAGGTGCTGAAAAACAAGACAGCAGTGAAGAAAAAACATGGTCAGTAACAAAACTAAACATTTTGTGCTATTTTAACAAAGAGAAGGCTAGCCTAACTTTTAGCTCAGGAACTCATATTCTCATAGATAAAATAGTTGCTATAAGGAGACCAAATTTGAGATTTTCTTAGGGACAATACTATAAAAAATTGGATAATAATTTTTATGAGCAAAGAGAAATTAGTGATTGTATACTAATAAGAAGCCAAGCACCATCAAAACTGCTGAGATAAAAGAATAAAATTATAAGTAAGTCATGGTGGAAACAGACGCATCAACTTAGTTAGCTCTCACTTCTTAAGGAGAGACCTATAGCCCCTGAGAATCTAGCATAAATGTAAGACATACTTGAACATTCAATGTGCTCTAAAAAACCCTAAATCTATAGGAAAATGTTCCCAACTCTGCATAATTTTTTTTCACAATTTTGAGTCACTAATTCTGAAAACCTAAGAAAAATTAAGGGGAACATCCGGATAAGCTCACTTCACAAGCTGTCAAATTTTAAAAACGATCTGAGCATCATAAGTGGGGGAAATGGGGTTGGGAAGGAGATCGGGAAGTGTCCAATCAGCAGCCAGCGCCGACTAGCAAGTGCATGTGCCACACCCCTGAAAATTCTTATTTCATGGTTTTATTGCTCTAATCAATACAGAAGTCTTTATTTTACAAGCTTGCAAAGGTTCAGAACATTCTGTCTTCATGAATAGGGGGAAACAAGGGAGAGAAGGGAGGGAAGATTTGAATGCAGCCGGTAGTGTCGGACAGACACCGCATTCCACATGAACCAGAAATATTTGGATCATGTTTTGTTGGTCTATTTGACACAAATCTCCTTAGTTTACAATCTAGCAAAGCTACCCAACATTCTTTGCTCTGTGAGACGGGGGAAACAAAAGTGGAAAGGAATGTTGACGCGTATCAAGGAGGACGCCGCAGCATGCGCTCCTGGAGCAGTGATACGTATCTGTGATACCAGTCCCACACGTATATGTGATACCTGTAGTACCAGTTCCTTCAAGGAACAACACAAAACTTACAAGAGAAGATATTTATATGTTCAGATAGCTTTCAGAACATCAACCACATCAATTTTTCCAAGCAATATAGTTTGAAAATTAATAAATGAAAAATTGTAGAAAAATGCACTCCCTGAACAGTTGAAAGTAAAAAGTTCAAATGCTATCTCCTCCAAAAGTTATTATTGTAAAGCAATGATTAAGTTCCATTGAATGCGCAACAAGTTGCTGCATGGCTGAACGTGGGCTTGCTATGAAATTCATATTTGTTTTTTAGTTAAATTGGAAATCAACAGAAAAATGCAAGACTTTTAAAAATTTTATTTAAATTTCATGAAAAAGAAACAATTGCATATTTCATAACGAGCCTATGTCCAGCTATGCAGCAACTTTTTGCACATTTAATGAGATCTAAATCATTGCTCTGCGGTAATAACTTTTGGAGGAGATAGCTTCGGTTGATTTTGAGTTGAATGCGCTCACGGAATTAATGAATTTGGTTTCCAAGAAATGGTAGAAGAACACATTTAAAGGTTGTTCACATGAATGAAATTTTGCTCGCTAATGCGTAATTTCCAAGATATAACAATAATTACGTTCAAGTAGGAATAACATTATATAGTCGGTTCCTTAGTCACCGCATTGTTGGAACACATCCACTTTTTTGGCGACACACGCCCACTTTTTTTGGTGGGAGAAAAACAGACTCTGCTCGAATAAGCTAAGGTAAGCTATTTCAAGTTGATTTAGGTTAGTTTATTGAACTAACCTAACATTACCTAACCTTACCTTATCCATGGTTATTTCAATATATTATTAAAGCATTTTTGCATGTCTGTTCCTTCACTTTTATATACAGCATTCCTACAACTTCAAAGTTGGATAAGTCAATAATTTTGCATCAGCAAGCAAAATGTCATTCAAGTAAAACATTTTTAAATATGCTTCTGTAGTGATTCTTTGGAACCAAATCTTTAATTTCTATGAGCGTATTACATTCAATATTGACCTAATTTTTTCACAAACTTTACTTTGTAAACACACTTTGATGATATAAATTGAGTTGAGCAAGTAGGTAACAACTATTCTCATTACCCTAATATTTAACAAATTTAGAGAACTACAGCTCTTAGATAACAATAGCCTGCTGATCCTATTCAACTTTCTCATTTAAAATATCAATTTGATGTTATGGGATGAAATGGAAGGTAAATCTGAAGGAAAGGACAGTAATCAATTTTATAAATTTCTAAGCCTGAACATTGTTTTTTTAATCGAAATAAACAAGTTTTCTTCTATGCACTTTCCGTCTGGAATGACTATTTTATTAGTTATAGTGATAAATGACTTACCGCAACTCCAATGTTTGAAGCGGAAAGAAATTCATTGATCGCGTGGTATGGCAACATTGCAATGGAGTCTCGCTTCCGGCGCGTTCATCATCACAGACGAAACTAAACCTACCGCTATAACCCATTAAATAATCATTTTTCGCATCAAGTGTATAGAAGAAAAGTTGTTTATTTTTATGTTATTATCATGGTTCAAGTAACAAAAATTTGAAAATCGATGAGTAGCTGTTTATTTGAGCACATTTGTCATCAAAGAAAAACTAAACCTACCGCTAACTCAAAAAATAATCAATTCAGATAGAAAGTGCATAAAAGAAAACTTGTTTATTTTGATGTAATTAATTATGTATAGGCACCAAAAAGTCAATATTGATTACCCTCCTTTCCTTCAGATTTACCAAAATTATGAAGCCTTAATAAATCAATTATATGCTTGGTGTTACTAATTCACCAAAATAAGCTGCCCTTGTTATTTTGAATGTAAAGAGAGTTCCAATTTTGCAAGAATAAATTACTCTCAGAATTATTAAAATGAATGAGAATATGCAAGATGATCATAAATATGAGTAAAACAGTATTACTGACAGATTACCACGTAGCATTTATTTACTAAGAAAAATCACTCAAATTTTTCTTTACTGTTGTCAACAATTTTCATAATTTCGTTGCTATAGATCAGTAATATAGTCGATTTTAAGACGTTTAACACGAATGACAATACTGCTCGCAAATGCTTAGTTTTTGAGTTATTAAAGTTTGAAGTTATATGAACGCCGCTACTGAATGTTTTTTTTGCGCAAAAAGCAGGGTCAATGTGAAGTTTAATGCAATCACAGAAAATAAGAATTCCGATCTTAGGAAACACTAAAGGAACCCATTTAAGAACGTTTTACAAGAATGACATTCTGCTCGCTGATGCGTTATTTTCGAATAATTGAACTTTGAAGTTGGCCTTTGCGCCAAAGGAAGCGAGCGCGTGAAACGGAATTTAATTAATAACGTAAGCTATTACAAACGTAAAGAGGTTGGGTCGTGAGGAGGAGGCACAGTTCTTCTAGTGAAAATTATAAATGAAGCTTCTAACCCACCCATTAGGGTGACGACCGCAATCTTGTTGACATCGGGTCAAAGATGGCGGCGCCCATGGTGGTCGCCATCTTAGACCCGATGTAAACAAGATTGCGGTCGTCACCCTAATGGGTGGGTTAGAAGCTTTATTTATAATTTACACTAGAAGAACTGTGCCTCCCCCTCACGACCCAACCTCTTTAAGTTTGTAATAGGGGGTTAGCTTCCGTTTTTAATTAAATTACACTCGCTTCCTTTGGCGCGAGAAGGCCAACTTCAAAGTTCAATAATTCGAAAATAGAGCATCAGCGAGCAGAATGTCGTTCTTGTAAAACGTTCTTAAATGGGTTCCTTTAGTGATTGTTTGGAATATAATTATTAATTTCCGTGATTGCATTAAACTTCACCTTGACCAAAAGCAGTCATTGTTTTTGAAATAGAAACGAAAGCTAACCCCCTATTACAAACTTAAAGAGGTTGGGTCGTGAGGGGTAGCCACAGTTATACTAGTGAAAATTATAAATAAAGGTTTCTAGTGACACCCGTTTCCATTAAATCCAAGATGGCTGCCCTCATCTTGGGTACCGGGTGGCGCCATGGCGGCGGCCACCTTGGAGTCGATGTAAACGGACGTCACTAGAAACAATTATTTATAATTTTCACTAAAAGAACTGTGGCCACCCCTAACGACCCAACCTCTTACGTTTGTTATAGGGGGTTAGCTTCCATTATTAATTAAATTATGCTAGGCACGCAGGCTTCCCTGGCGCGCACAAGCCAACTTCAAAGTTGAATAATTCGAAAATAACGCATCAGCGAGCAGAATGTCATTCATGTAAAACATTCTTACATGTGTTCTTTTCTTGATTCTTTGCAACGAAATTATGAAAGTTGTTGACAACATTAAAGTTAAATTTGACCAAAAAATCATGAGAACATGAGCAGCAAACATAAGGAACAGATCCATAAGTAAGAAATTAATTTTATTACTTTCCTTAACCTATCAGAGAGAATAACCCGTTGTAGCTCTCTAGTTATCTTAATATTGAGTAGATGCTTGAAATTGAGGGCCGACAGCGTCGGGGTCTTTGTAATGGCCTACAGTTCCCTCCACAATTTTGACCAAAGAGTTCAGCACCTGGTATCAGACTTGTCCCCTAAACTACTCAGGATCTAACAATCCTTGTCACAAGCTGCCATTGGATGGCATCACTGGGATAACCAGTGTGTCAAAACACCATCCCCAGGCATATTGAGTCATTACTGCCCACTCTACCTGACTGGCTTATTCCAGTCACTGTCTCTTACTCCAGGCACACACAAGAAACATTTTCATAGCTTCAATGATACTCAAATTACACTTCTGATCAAATTCAGCAAGACAGTTCATACAGCAATCATCTTCAGCACATCTGGCATACCACTCATTCTCTCCATACTGCTCAAGCACCACATTCATAAAACTTTTTCTCCTGTTCGTACTTACTACATTCCAGCACAAAATTCTCAGTTGTTTCCTCCACTCCAATAATACACTGCCGACAAGATCTGTTATTGTTCTCATTCCACCTCCATGTACGTTTGTTTACACTCAATGACTTACATCTCACAGCAAACGAGAGTTGACTTCCAAAACTACCATCATAGAACATCTCAAACTTAGGTGCTTCTTTTGGTCAATATTGAATATAATGTTGTCAACGATTATGATAATTCCGTCACCAAAAATGTATAGAGGAACCCAATTTGAAACGTTTTACAAGAACGTTCTTCCCGGAAATGCTTCGTTTTTGAGTTATTAACCTTTTAAGTTTTTGTTTCCGCGCCAATCAGCTGCAATAATAAATCGCCCACCAACCACGCGGCCGGGCAAAAACAGTGCGAGAAGTAACTGTTTACGCAATATATGTCATTGTTCTTACCTGAAAATGAGATGAACTAAGGTAGTTTTAACTTAATAGTTTTAAACTAGCAGTATCGTCATTAAAATATTGTTTGATGCATTCAAATAGTGTGGGAGAACATCCCTTGCATGAACCTTCCACCGCAACAGCCATACCAAAACTGCCGTTGATGTTCAAAATGACTCATTTTGCGCGGGAAACGCCAGTCAGGAACGTCGTTCGTACAACTTTAGAATTGAAAAGGAAGCTAACCCTCTATTAAAAACGTAAAGAGGTTGGGTCGTGAGGGGTAGCCACAGTTCTTTTAGTAAAAATTATAAATAAAGCTTTTTAGCAACGTCCGTTTACATCGAATAGAAGGTGGCTGTCGCCATGGTGCCATTCGGTACTGGGGGCAGCCATCATGGAGTCGATTTAAACAAATGTAAATAGAAAGCTTCATTTATAATTTTCACTAAAAGAACTGTTGCTACCCCTCACGACCCAACCTCTTTACGTTTGTAATAGGGGGTTAGTTCCGTTATTGTCTAATAACAATAATTGCTTTTGCGGAAAAAAGGCCATTCAGGAGCGCCGTTCCTATAACTTAAAATCTAAATCACTCGAAAACTAAGAATTTCCGGGAAGAACGTTTTTGTGAAACGTTTTGAAACGGGTTCCTCTATACATTCTTCGTCACGGAATTATGAAAATCGTTGACAACATTATATTCAATATTGACCCTTCTTTTTTCATATACCAGTCAAGTGTAGGCTTCCGCATCATGCTAAGCCTCCACTTATTCAATCCATACTCTTTTGTTTGCCTCTCAATCTCTTTCGTCAACCTCTTGTAGTCCCACTCAGGCCCTACACCTCCAGCATTTATTAGACTCCAGTTATCCACAGGTCTCCCAATTCTAACATGAATAATCTTTTGCATACTAAGCTTCCTTGCATGCCCCCAACACACTTTCTCCCAATTGCTTACACTCAGATTCCATTTGAAAATTTGCTTTACTCATCTGCTATTCTGCATTCTTTCAATTCTCACCTTATAATTCAGCACCGCTTTCATCATTCTTTCTGAAAATAGGCTCAACCCAAGGTCACCTCTAATGGCTTCTGTAGCTATTCATTTCGGAGCAATCAATGCTAACCGTCCTACCTTATTTTGTATTACATCCAGCTTTTCAAGATCACTTCTATTCCAGGCAAGAGCACTCATACCATACATGACACTAGGTACAGCAACATACTTCCACATTCCTCACACATTCATACTTGTTTGCTCTGTATCTGGCCACACTACTTAACCGTCCACTCCACTGCATAGCTTTTGCCACTTTTTCACCCTTAGTTCTAGTGCATCCATCTTCACTAATCATACAGCCTAGATGTTTATATTCTTTTGTTCTACCTATTCTGATTTCTCCAATATTCCACAGTCTCCCTCTATCAGTCTCATCACTATTTATAACCATAACCTTACTTTTGTCGGCCCAAAGTTCATCTTGAAATCTGTACTATATCCATTTACAATGTCAAGCTTGAACTTGAACTTGAACTTGAACTTGAGGGCCGACAGTGTCGGGGCCTTTGTAACGGCCTACAATTCCCTCCACAATTTTCACACAAAGAGTTCAGCGCCTGGTACCAGACTTGTCCACTAAACTACTCAGGATCTACGATCCTTGTCACAAGCCTCCATTGGAAGGCATCACCGGGACAGCCAGTGTGTCAAAACACCATCCCCCGGCACATTGGGTCATTACAGCCCATTCTACCAGACTGGCTCATTCCAGTCACTGTCTCTTACTCCAGGCACGCACAAGAAACACTTTCATAGCCTCAGTGATACTCGCATTACACTCCTGATCCAATCCAGCAAGACAGCTCATACCGCAATCATCTTCAGCACATCTGGCATTCCACTCATTCTCTCCATACTGCTCAGACACCACATTCATAAAACTCTCTCTCTCTTGCTCATACTTACTACATTCCAGCACAAAATGCTCAATTGTTTCCTCTACTCCACTATTACACTGCTGACATAATCTGTTATTATTCTCATTCCATCTCCATGTACGTCTGTTCACACTCAATGACTTACATCTCACAGCAAACAAGAGTTGACTTCCAAAACTACCATCATAGAACAGCTCAAACTTAGGTGCTTTCTTTTTCATATACCATTTAAGTGTAGGCTTGCGCATCATGCTAAGCTTCCACTTATTCAATCCATACTCTTTTGTTCGTCTCTCAATCTCTTTCTTCCACCTCTTGCAGTCCCACTCAGGCCCTACACCTCCTACATTTATTAAACTCCAGTCATCCACAGGTCTCCCAATTCTAACATGAATAATCTTTTGCATACTGAGTTTCCTTGCATGCCCCCAACATACTTTCTCCCAATAGCTTACACTCAGATTCCATTCAAAGATTCGCCTTACCCACCTGCTATTCTGCATTCTTTCAATTCTCACCTTATAATTCAGCACAGCTTTCATCATTCTTTCTGAAAATAGGCTCCACCCTAGGTCACCTCTAATGGCTTCTGTAGGTGTCCATTTCGGAGCACCCAATGCTACACGTCCTACCTTATTTTGTATCACATCCAGCTTTTCAAGATCACTTCCATTCCAGGCATGAGCACTCATACCATACATGACACTAGGTACAGCAACATACTTCCACATTCCTCTCACACATTCGTACTTGTTTGCTCTGTATCTGGCCACACTACCTAACCGTCCACTCCACTGCATTGCTTTAGCCACTTTCTCACCTTTAGTTCTAGTACATCCATCTTCACTCATCATACAACCTAGATATTTGTATTCTTTTGTTCTACCTATTCTGATTTCTCCAATATTCCACAGTCTGTCTCTATCAGTCTCATCACTATTTATAACCATGACCTTACTTTTATCGGCACCAAAGTTCATCTTGAAATCTGTACTATATCCATTCACAATGTCAAGCATCCTTTGTAGTTCATGACCACATTCACTAACCACAACCACATCATCAGCATACAACAAACAGCTCAGTCTCTCATTACCAACTTTCAGTCCTAAGCCACTCCCTCTCAGTCGAACTGCTAATTCTTCTGTGTAAAATCCAAACAACAGGGGGGACAGAGTACAGCCCTGTCTCACTCCTCTAACACTCCTCACTTGCCCTGTTTCCAAATTTCCTAACCTGTAGATAGCACTTGTGTTCTCATACAGACTCTGTACAATGTCCACTATTTTTCTGCTAAAACCAACTTTTCTCAAAATTTCAAACAGCCTAACCCGATCCACTCTGTCATACGCCTTTTCAATATCCAGGAATGCTAAATATACCTTCTTGTTATCCTTCTTCATTTGCTCAATTATTTCACTCACTACAAACAGATTATCCTCCCCCCGTCTATCTTGCCTAAAACCATTCTGTTCTTCTCCCAGGACTACTAATTCCTCAACTAAATTTTTCATTCTCTCATTCAAAATACCACAAAAGATCTTACATACGGTGTCACCCAGTGCAATTGGTCTGTAATTTTTAAGTTCTTTCATACTCTTATGTCCACCCTTATGCAACAGAACTACATTACACTTGTTCCAGTCATCCGGTACTCTTTCACTCTTCCATATCTCATCAAATAAACATTTCAACATACTGACTACACTCTCTCCTCCACATTTATAGAACTCATATGGTATCTTATCAGGGCCACATGCCTTTCCATTTTTCACTTTCTTCAAAAAACTTACAATCTCTTCACAAGTGATTTCGTCTTCCATTTGCAGTTCATGTTCATCTATCAGAAAATTTATTGGTTCATCATCTGTAACCTGCTCATTCATTCCACCAATGTCCTCCCAGTATTCTTCAACTGCTTTCACCATTTGCATCCTATCTTGCACACTGCAACCATTGACTACTAATTCATCAACTTGAACTTCACTACCTCTATCATTACCTTGTATAAACCTATACCAATCTTTTATTCCATCTAGCCCTTTCTTTCTTAGATTTTCAACTTGGTGTCTTTCTTCTTTAACCCTAGCCTCATTGATCATTCTCTTTACTTTCTTCTGCTGGTCCTTGTACTCATTCCATACACTCTGCCATTCATCCTCAGTAATTCTGAGTCTTTCATACATTTTCCTCATACTGCGTTGTTTTTTATTTAAAGTCTTCCTTCTCGTTCGTTCTTCCTTTATCTCACTCGTAAACCACCTAGTATTCCCTGTACTTTTCCTGCATTTCATTCTACCGATCTTTTGCTCTGCCACATCATACAAGGTTCTTGCAATCTCCTTATTTAGGTCATTTACATTTCCACACCTGTTCCAGTTACATCTACTCAATTCATTTCTAAATTCTTCCCAGTTTGCCATTTTAATACGCCAATTTTCTCTTACTCTGCTGGCCTTCTGCATCGGCTCCTTTCCACCCCAATTATATTCTAGTACAAGCATTTTATGGTCACTATCAATATCAAAATCATCTTCATCTACAAACATTTCTTTGACACACTCTCTTGCTCTACTATTCACTATCATATAGTCAATTGCAGTTTTACATTCCCTGCTTTGCCATGTATGCAAGCCATTTCCTATTGTTACATTTAGGTTCTCAAGTTCATTCTCATCACAGAAATCAATCAATTTTTGTCCATTTGCATTCACAGGCTCACCAAGTATACCAACATGGCCATTCATATCACCCATCAAAATCAGAGAGCATCTGCAATGCTCTTGCACAATTCTTGTTAATATTTCATACTTTTTTACATTCTCTTGATGAGCTAAAATACCATCAGTTGTCATATAGCATACAACCACAATAACACATTCTCTGGCATGCATTCTTTCACACTTTATTACTAACAGATCTTCACTCTCAGGTTCATTTCCAACAGGAATTTCTTCTAATTTCCAATTTAGAGCATTTTTTACAATGAGACCAACTCCACCACCTCTTTTTTGCCAACTTACACGCCCTTTTCCAATCATGTAGTACTTACTCTCCTTACACTTTAAACTGACTCTATCACGCATTTGGGTCTCTACTACACCAACACAATCCAAATCTCCATTCTCAAATTCTGCTACAAGGTCATTTAACTTTCCTGCATTCCATCCACGCACATTTATACATCCAAACCTTACAACACTATTGGACAATTCACAACATTTTTCATTTTTGCTCTGACAGCTTTCCATTCATCCAGTTCCACCTTCCATTACAATATGAGTACACCCAATCCACTGGATGTATCTCCTGGAGAGTTTCATCTCACCTTCTTGAGTAAGGTGGACTCCATCTCCACGAAAACACCCACTCTGGATCAGGTTATCCATATCAAGGAAGCTGGAACCCATTTCACGCTTTCTCATACTCTCAGCTTTCATACTCATGATCCTTTTATGCACTTCCCTATTCACCTCCTTTTGCACCCTTTCATACTCCTCACCACATGCAGGCCTTCTCAGCAGACTGGTCACAGCCACTCTTACATTCTTCTTTCGCGCCCTTTCAACAACATTCATAATTGCATTCACCGTACGCTCTCTCCCACATTCAAGCAATCCATTGCCACCTCCTTGCAGTACAACCATCCCTTCATCCATTCCATCTATCACTTCCTCAGCATGCCTACAAATCTCATTCACTCCCTTTCCTCTCATGCTCGTACATCCACTACGGTCAGTCATACTCACAAACCTATCCACATTCTTCACCATGCTGTCACCACATATTCTAATCGTAGGTCTCACTCTCCCTTTCATACTACTCTTTCGTTCAACTCTTCCACTCACATCACTCTTTCCATCCATCTTCCTTACATTCACTTCCACTACAGGCGCCTGCACCTCATGTGGCATATCAACAGGTTGCTCCTTCACTCTCTTCCCATTCGTACTTCTTTCATCATGCTCATTCATCCTTCTACTCTCATCTGGCACATTTGCACCACCATTCACTTCATTTATTGCATTCACACTCCTTGCACCATCATCCACTTCATTTGCACTCCTTGCACCATCATCCATTTCATTTGCACTCCTTGCACCATCATCCACTTCATTTGTACTCCTTGCACCACCACCATTTAGTTACCACTTCATTCACTGCATTTGCACCATTCTCATTCTTTCCTTCATTCAACTTCCTTTCATCCTTCAAATCAGCCTCTAAAGCAACCATCAGAATTGTCAATCTCTCAACCTCCTCTTCCAACTTCTTTCTCTTGTCATTCAAACATTTCCAGCACGTAAACACAAGATCATTCAACATCCTCAGACTCATCTCTCTCAAACCTTTGCATGCATCTATATCTACCCACTCTTTATAAGTCATGCACTCAATCTCCTCATCCATTCCACTTGCACCTCCCTTCCTACGACCAGTCCTATTTCTTGCCATCCTCAGACACAGACTTCTATCTCAGTACAAATTTCACAGGCAGAAGGAGTCTTCACTCACCAAATCTACTGAAAATCAAGTTATCAAAAAAAAAGAAACAAAAACGTTTCCTACTACTCACAGTCACTCTCTACAATGTCAAACACTATACTCTTTATATGCAAAGAAAGCTTAACTACCAGTCAAAACACCTCAGCATCCTTTGCAGTTCATGTTTCGTTTCGTCATGCGTTTCGTACTGTAGTCTGTAATCGTACAGTCCATTGAGCTCTCGGATCAGCAGTAATAGAGCAATGTTCACATAACACGTGGACGCGGACGGTAGTAGAACATGACTGGAAATAGTCCCTTTAGAAACTTGAAAACGAAGAACGAAATCATATTTATCATTAGAACTGTACAAGGTCTTGAAATAAAATATATACAAAGAATCTATTCACTCTGTAAAACGTTTCGGAGACCGGCTCCATCCTCAGTTCTTCTTTCTTCTCAGTAAGTCATTCTGTAAAAAATTGAAAAAAGAAAAATTCAGTCACATCTAAAGAACACAAGTTTTTCTATGAAAAATCTACATGTAAATTTGAAGGGGAAATGAGCCATTTGTACTATTAAGGACAGGCTTTTCTGTGGCTATGTATAGAGACTCTAAAATACGCAAGTCTAATTCACAAGGAGCAGTAGGTAAAATTTTAAAATCATCTTCTGCTATGCGATCGCATCACTGTTCACTATTGTGCGCAGCCACCTTAACAAGTGGACTCAACTCCCCGAATTAACGGGCCCTACGGCACACAAATTTACCGGGAACCCATCTGGGGCCGGTAACGCTGAAATTTAAGATAATTAAGGACAAGCGGAGCGTCATTAGCGGGAATCTCACCTGAAAATCTTCGAATACAATGTTCAGGCGAACACTCTTTGCTGTAGCCGGCTGTCAAGGACCCAAGAAGTCCCTGGTAGCGAGGGCAGAATTCCGAGTCCCGCGGAGCACACGAGAAGAAGGTGCACTCGCGTTCTCGGCTGCTTTCAATCTGAGGTGGCCGACTTCTGTCGCCACGCTCCTTAGCTTGCTCGAATCCGTCGCGATGGCTTAGGACTCGAACAAGAAGATCAGGCGAACATTTTAGTATTTAAATTTACATTTGTCGCCGTAGACGTCGTAAGGAACCCCCGCCATTGCTCCGCTTAGTCGTAAAATTATTAGCGTTTTTAATTTTAGGCTGATTAGAAGGAGCACAGCCTTTGCCCTTTATTGCGGAAGGCCTTTTTTGTGCCTTACAAAGTCCGCAAAGGACCTCAGCGTTCGAGCAATGACTGGAATCTCGACACAATCCCGGCAAGAGAAAAAACGGAGTTTTCATTAGAAATTTCCGTTACATAGATTTAACATTCAAACATTTTAATACATTAAGGAGACCGTCTGGGTAAGAAAAATTCCGTTATTTATGGATAGTGTTAGACCAGTGTAATATAGCGAGTAGTGTAAGTTCTAGTTAGAGAGACCATAAATTGGCAACGCTCGAGAGAGCAACACTCGCAAGCCAGTCTGCTATTGGCCTCGGGTTCAACAACAAGTACATGTTGACCGAGTGTGTAAATAATTACCATACTGTGGTTGGTATCTAACTTCTTAAGTTCTAAACTAATGTACTAATTCTATTCTACTCTATTCTATATATTTCCCGTCTATCTCCGCTCTACTCTTGCTAGCCACAGTATTGAAAATGGAGTATTAAGTTAAGGTATCCAAGAGGTGAGTGAACTATTTACCTAAATTGCTGTGTCATAGCATTGTCTATTTGTTCAGTACTATAACTATGTTGTGTCTATGTGGAACCTATGCTGTGCTCTAGTGTAGGGCTATCCACTCTATAATACTGGCGACGAGGATTATTTTTTGTAGAACTATTGGGAGAGGCTAGACTAATGAAGGAACTCAGAATTTATATTATTATTCAGTGACTAGAGTATTGATGCTGTAAATTTCTGATTTTTTTTTTAACAAGGTGTATTATTACAGTCTCTTGAGTTGGCTACTCTTGCAACTGATATTGTTGCTACTACTATTTCAGGTAGATATCTGACAATTAGCTGTAAAGCTGGGTAAAAATGCCAAAGCTAGGCTCAGTGGGAGAATTCAATCCTTTAGAGGAAGAATTCCCAGAATATGAAGTCAGGCTAAACTGCTTCCTGAGTATTAATAAAGTGGAAGATTCAAATAAAGCTAAAACATTTATTGCTCTGGTGGGTCCTAAAATTTTTAGGTTAGCCAAAGACCTACTCTCACCCAAAAGACTTTTAGATGCTACCTATGAGGAGATCATGGAAGCGTTAAGACGGCATTTTAAGCCGACACGCAACCAGATCTTTGAAAGGTTTAGGTTCCATAAGCGGAACCAGAAACAAGGGGAGAGCATTGCTGATTTTGTGGCTAGCTTAAAGGCCCTTTCAGACACCTGTAATTTCAAACAGGAAGTTCTGGAGGAAACGCTGCTAGATAGGTTAATACTGGGTGTGGCCAGTAATGATGTTCAAAATTGTTTGCTTAATGAAAATGACCTCACATGGAAAAAAGCCGTGGATCTGGCAACTGCCAAAGAAACTCAACTGAGGGAGACGGTTGTGTTAAGGCAACCTAATTCCATACTAAATGTGGGCCAGCATAGAGTAAAACAAACTGCTATTAAGCCTCAGGGTAAAACTCAGGCTCGAGCTAGCCCCAAATCAGCATGCAGCGGCTGTGGTAATCTGCACTGGCGTAGAGATTGCCCCTATAAAGACAGTGTTTGTCATGGTTGTGGCCAAAAAGGCCATCTTAAGAAGTGTTGCTTTAAATTGAAAAATCAAAATTCTGCTAAAGGCAACAAAAATAATTTTGTGCATGCTATGCATGAGAAAAGGGGGAGGGAACACCACCCTAACCCTAATAGAACTAACAATGCAACCTGTGCAGACTATCCAGTTGCTAATCTAGGCTGTTATGGAGAGATTTTCTCAATAGCCGAGGAAATGAAACCCCCAATCAAAATAAAATTGTTACTAAATGGTGTGCCATTAGAGATGGAGGTAGATACAGGTGCTGCCAGGTCTATCCTTTCAATGGCCACCTACTCTAAAATACCAGCTAAGTCAAGACCCGAGCTGAGACCTTCTGATGTTAAGCTTAGGACTTATGGGGGAGCGGAGCTAGTAGTTTGCGGAGAGATTAGGGCTAACATCCAGCGTGAATCTTGTAATATGGTTCCTCAACTAGCAACTATTGTGATTGTAGACAGGGAGGGGCCAGCTTTGCTGGGTAGGGACCTGATTGACTCCCTTGGGCTAACTATAGTATCAAATAATGTCAACAAATTGACTACCTGCCCTGAAGAGTTAGCAAATAAATTCCCTGACCTTTTTCAACCAGGTCTAGGTTGCTTTAAGGGAAGGAATTTCAAAATATAAGTGGATCCAGCCGTACCACCTAAGTTTTGTAAGGCCAGGAACGTGCCTTACACACTGAGACCTAAGGTGGAGGCAGAACTTGATAGACTGGTGCAGGAAGGTATCCTCACCCCTGTACAATACTCGAGATGGGCAGCGGCGATCGTCCCTGTGCTCAAGGCTGATCAAAGCATCCGCATCTGTGGGGACTACAAATTAACAGTCAACAGAGCCACTAGGCTTGATACCTACCCTATACCCAGAGTGGAAGATCTATTTAGCGGGTTAGCAGGAGGAGTTATATACTCCAAGCTAGATATGTCTCAGGCATACGCTCAACTACCCTTGGATGAAGACTCCAAGGAACTCACGGTAATAAACACCCACAGAGGTTTATTTGCCTACAACCGTCTCAGTTTTGGAATTGCGTCCGCACCTGGAATCTTTCAGCGTGCCATGGAAGGACTATTGCAGGGCCTCCCAGGAGTGTTCTGCTACCTGGATGACGTCCTGGTGAGTGCCACTAATGAGCAAGAGCACAACAAGCGTCTCTATCAAGTCTTATCTAAACTACAGGAGGCAGGACTAAAACTGAAAATGGATAAATGCCAAATTGGAGTGCCACAGGTGTCCTACCTTGGATACCAAATTGACAAGGATGGATTGCACCCCACTGCAGAGAAGGTAGCAGCAATCCAGAATGAACCAGCCCCTACTAATGTAACTCAACTGAGAGCCTACCTTGGGCTGCTAAATTTCTATAGGAAATTTCTAAAATCATCTGCAACTATGCTGGAGCCCCTAAATACCTTACTGAGAGACAAAACCCCTTGGAAATGGGATGCAAGTCAGGAGAGAGCCTTCCAGAAATCTAAACAAGCCCTCCTGGACTCTCAGACTCTAGTCCATTTTGACCCTCGGAAACCCATAGTGGTAGTGGCGGACAGTAGTGCGTATGGTGTGGGAGCGGCGCTGTGTCACCTTATTGATGGGATTGAACGCCCCGCCTATTTTACCTCCCGAACTCTAACAGCAACAGAACGCAACTACGCTCAAACTGAGAAAGAAGCCCTAGCTATGGTGTTCGCACTTCGAAAATTTCATTGCTACCTGTGGGGACAGGATTTCACTGTGGTTACGGACCACAAACCTTTGTTAGGACTATTTGATCCGGGTAGAAGCATTCCTCCGATGGCATCCGGGCGCATTCAAAGGTGGGCTTTACTACTGCAGTCCTACAAGTTCACCTTGCGTCACCGGTCCGGCGTGCTGTTGGGCACAGCTGATGCTCTCAGTCGTCTACCTTTGACAACTCCCGAGGAAGCCACACCTATTCCTGCGGAATGGACGTCCTTAGTTAATTTCCTTGAGTCAGCTCCAGTCACCAGCACCCACATCCGCGACGGCACCCTAAGGGACCCAGTACTTTCAAAGGTATACAAATACTGCCAGGTAGGCTGGCCTTCGACGGTAATTGGTGACCCTGATCTCGCTCCGTATACTAAGAGGCGAGACGAATTGTCCACACAAAATGGCTGTGTGCTCTGGGGAGCAAGAATTATTGTACCCCAAGCTCTCAGACAAGCCATTGTGGACGAACTGCACTCTGGCCATGCTGGATCATCCAGGATGAAGGAGTTAGCTCGCAGCTATGTATGGTGGCCGCTGCTGGACAAAGATCTAGAAGAAACGACTAAGTCATGCAGCGAGTGCCTGAGCACTCGAGCTGCACCAACGAAAGCTGAACTCCATCCGTGGGAATGGCCTGCGAAGCCTTGGCATCGCATACACATTGACTACGCGGGCCCAATGGATGGAAAATACTATCTAGTGATCGTGGATGCACACTCTAAGTGGGTTGAAATTTTTCCCACATCTACTACAACCTCTAGCGAAACGATCTCGTGCCTGAAACACACTTTTGCGACATTTGGATTTCCAGTAACAATTGTTTCTGACAATGCAACGTGTTTCACATCGGCTGAATTCCAAGAATTTGTGAAGGCATGTGGTATGCGACATATTACGAGCGCACCATACCACCCTTCAACTAATGGACTGGCAGAGCGCATGGTACAAACTTTCAAGAAGAATATACGAAAGTCAACGGAACCCCTACGCCTAGCACTAGACAGGTTTCTGTTCAACTATCGGCTGACACCCCACACGACAACAGGTGTTACGCCCGCCGAACTGATGTTAGGCAGAAAAGTTCGCTCTCGTCTTGATCTGCTTTGGCCGTCAGAAGCAATCGCGTCCAAAGTTGCTCAACGCCAGGACGCTCAGAAAAGATACCACCCAGGGTCTCGCGCGGTTGATATTCCGCCGGAGTCTCCTGTGATGGTCCGTCAATACACGCCGGGTTCCCCTAAATGGACCCCTGCTACCACCATTGAGAAAACAGGCCCGGTATCCTACAAGTGCCAACTGAAGGGGGGAGAGGTCGTTCGTCGACACCAGGACCAAATTATTACCTGCTCGAACACCATCCCTGAACCCTTGGAACAACCTACGGAGGAAACCGTCGTGTTCCCACAACCTGCTCAAAATTCATACCCACCACCTCCGACCAATGAACCTGACACCGGAACACCTGATTACCCGACTCCCACCCAGGAGGCTAGGATGCATGTAGCATACCGCTACATAAGCGTAAAAATTAGAAATTCGCTATTCATACTTAAGTAAATTAATTAGCAGCATTAAAAATATTACTCTAATTTATTATTAATTATTTTCTACTTCTAATTCGTAATCATTAAAATTTTTGTGTAAATACATGAGAGATCAAATAATCAATCGACATTTCGAGTTCTTAAGCAGCCCGTTCTGGCAACATACAAGCGCGTCGCCTAGTCCACACACTTTTGCTTGTGGTTCGGTGGCGCGTACATCTCGACCTCTACAACAGCGCCATACACACCACCCTCACTGTCAAATCTCCCTGGGTTGTTTTTGTTCACTGAGTGCCATGTTAAAGGTTACGTTGTTAACCTGAGTCATGCGGTAACTGCACACAACTTACCTTATTATTGAGCCAGCCATTTGGCATAACTTTGGGAAAGGCCAGCAAATCTACCTGAGCCTCAAACCTTTGAGTTACTCCATTTACCCAAGCTCGATATTCTGCTAAACGGTTGAAAAGCATACCTCATAACGTGACCACCTTAAGTCATTGTTTAAATTGTTCAAAAACTCATTCAAGTTTTGCCTCAAATACCACTCACTCACCACGATTACTGCCCCGCGTGCCGGCCTTCGTCAACTCCAGCCTGGCCCTCCGGCACGGATTGCCACCTCAATCAGCTCTCCGAGATCAAGAGCCAAAGAAGCCAGTTCTTCCTTCCTCCTTGGTTCTCCTTCAATAAACTACACGGCAGAAAAACAAGCTGAGTTCCAACGCGTTCTCATTTTCCTCCTCATAATTATCCCTTACGCTTCGAGAAATCGTTCGAGTTATTCTTGCCATAACAAAAATCAATATCATTTGGCGGAAAAACCCGACATGCACGAGCCTCCAAGTGCTAACATCTCACGCAGGTCTACCCGGGCTCGGAAGCCTGTGGTGAGAATGGACCTTTAGGATTGACTATATTGAATAAGGGGACTGGGGATACAGGGGGAGGGTTTCTAATTAAGGAGGGAGGGGTGTAATATAGCGAGTAGTGTAAGTTCTAGTTAGAGAGACCATAAGTTGGCAACGCTCGAGAGAGCAACACTCGCAAGCCAGTCTGCTATTGGCCTCGGGTTCAACAACAAGTACATGTTGACCGAGTGTGTAAATAATTACCATACTGTGGTTGGTATCTAACTTCTTAAGTTCTAAACTAATGTACTAATTCTATTCTACTCTATTCTATATATTTCCCGTCTATCTCCGCTCTACTCTTGCTAGCCACAGTATTGAAAATGGAGTATTAAGTTAAGGTATCCAAGAGGTGAGTGAACTATTTACCTAAATTGCTGTGTCATAGCATTGTCTATTTGTTCAGTACTATAACTATGTTGTGTCTATGTGGAACCTATGCTGTGCTCTAGTGTAGGGCTATCCACTCTATAATAACCAGAGAGGCCTCTTTCCATCTTGGAATAATGGAGTACGACAACGATTATAAGTATGAGTGTGGGGTAGAGAAAACACAGTTGGTAATCTAGGAACTATATGTACTGTACGTCCGTCGAGCACGGCGGCGAGAACAAGAAGGAGCAGCTCGATCGCTCTAAAAAGGCGGGTAACACATGAACATAGAAAACGGGACGGAAGCAATTTAATGGGTGACTGCGACAACTCATATATAATAATAAATATATATACTGAAGTTGGATCTCAACACACCCCCTCCAACTGAAGTATTCCATCCCACTATGCATCAATTCACATAGTAATCAATTAGAGCTAACATTTTAACGTTCAGATCTTTCATTGAACATTGAACAGCAGAAAAACAACATAAAAAAATCATCAGTGTAGATCAACAGATTACACTGAGCACGATACAAAAAAAATATAACGCACAATAATGCATAGTCCGCAATAGCGTTAAGAGTATTGTACTCAAGAAAGTTCAACCTTTTCTTGCAATTGATCTACACAAAGTTAAACTGGAAACATGTCAGACACAGTAACTTAGAATTAATCACACACTTTGAATTTAAGCAACGACTGTCTAGTAACAGGCTTTGGGAACATGTCAGCTATGTTTTCCTCTGAAGGAACAAAGCTCAAAACTGCTTTATTGTCTTGAATGATTGCTCGAATGAAATGAAATCTTATGTCTATATGTTTCGAGCGTTGATGATGAACAGGGTTTTTGGCTAGGTCAATAGCACCTCTATTATCAACAAAAATTTCAACCGGTTCATCATATCCACCCATATCACACAGAAGCTGTTTGAGAAAAATTCCCTCCTGCCCAGCATAAGTCAAGGCAACATACTCAGCTTCGCAGCTTGAAAGAGCAACAATATTTTGTTTCTTGGACTTCCAAGATATCAGTGAACTGTTGCTAGATGACCTAAACACATATCCTGATATGCTCTTCCGGTAAGAGGATCCACCCCAGTCGGAGTCAGAGAAACCAGTAATTTGCACGGGGTTCTCGGATTTCACAAATTTCAAACCAAATGAAATAGTACCTTTAAGATACTTCAACACACATCTACACAAGTTCAGATGAGCATTTGTTGGACAAGTTAAATGTTGCGACAGTAATGTAACAACATAGCAAATATCAGGCCTAGTACAAGTCATCGAGTAGATCAGGCTGCCAACTATTTCACGGAACAGTTTTGGATCGCACAAATTCCTAGAATCAGAGCTTATATCAAGCTTGTTGGCACTGGGATCACATGGAATAGACTTAGGCTTACAATCAGACATCCTAAATTTTGACAAAATTTTCTCAACATACTTTGACTGCTTCATCTCAATTGAGTCATGCTTCACATCAAATTCAATGCCTAGAAAACATGAAATTTTTCCAAGATCTTTCATTTTGAATTTATTGGACAACGAACACTTTACTTCACTCAATACAACAGCGTTAGAAGAGGCCAAAATTAAATCATCAACCCATACAATGATAATCACTTTTCCAGAGTCACTTTCCCTCACATAGACACAAGTATCACTGAGAGATTGAACAAAATTTTGTTCAACAAGAAAATTATGCAAAAGGTTGTTCCAGTTACGGCCACTTTGCTTTAAGCCATACAAAGATTTTTTGAGTTTGCAGACTAACTTCTCTCCATTTTTGTCAAGTTCAACAAATCCCTCAGGCTGTTCTACAAAAACATCACAGTCTATTTTTGCATGAAGATAAGCAGTGCACACATTCATCTGGTGCACAATGTACGACTTTTGCACAGCAATATCCATCAGCATTCTAACAGAAGTTAGACGTGCTGTTGGAGAATAGGTTTCTTTGAAGTTGACATCAGCTACTTGGGAATATCCCTTGGCTACATAACGAGCTTTGAAAGTTTCCTGGTCATTGGGTCCTGATTTAACACTATAGACCCATCGTCCCCCAATAACAGATCTATTTTTTGGCTTTTCAACAAGTTCAAACGTTTCATTATCGGCTAGTGCAGCCATCTCAGTGCTCATTGCCTGTTTCCACTCAACAGAATCTGGGGATGAAATTGCCTCAGAGTAAGACTTAGGGATACTGCTCACTCTGTAACAATAATCAACAAAATTATTAGTGATATCCAATTCATCTGGATCAACATAGTCTTTTAAATAAGCTGGGGGCTTCTTTTCTATCAAAGGAAATCTTCTAGTGGGCTCTGCATCTGAAAGAGTTTCATTTTGAATCACTTCTGGGACAGTCCCAGGTTTCAACTCAGCCTCAGCCTTGTCAGCCTTCTCACTTTGTTTCAACTCAGCAGGGTTATCTACAGCAATGAACTCATCCTCACCCACCACATTTCTAAAAATTTTATCACAGAATGTGACACATCTGACTCTTTTTATTTGACAAGTTTCAGGGAAATAAATCATGTAAGCAGGGCTGCACGCGTCATATCCCACAAAAATACGCTGCTCTGACCTAGGGTCAAGCTTTCCTGGGTTTTGAACCATGGCAAAACATTTTGAACCAAAAATGTGCATATTGGAAAGGTCAGGTTTCTTTCCCGTGAACATCTCAAAAGGAGTTTTGCCTGTCCTTTTGTTGAAACACCTATTTCTAATGTAAGCAGCTGTTCTTACAGCATGATTCCACAATTCTTTTGGCAAATTTGCATGTAGCAACAAACACCTAGCCATCTCAAACAATGATCTCCAAGATCTCTCAGCAGTTCTATTCTGATGGGGAGAGTACGGAGCTGAAAATTCATGTTTTATTTTGTTCTCCATGACAACAGCTTTGAACAAGCTTGAGGTATACTCTGTGCCGTTATCTGTTCTTAGACGCTTTACAGAGCCAAATGGAGCAGAATCAGCCAAGAATTTCTTAAATGCTCCAACAGAATCACTTTTGCTCTTTAGAAAATAAACAAAAATAAAACCTGAAAAATCATCCACAAAAGACATGACACAAATGGAATTTTCAAAAGAAGTAGGGCTTATAGGTCCAGCTAGGTCACTATGGACTAGCTCTAAAGGTTTCTTTGATTTTTCATCAAGGTCTCTGCTCCTATATTGACACATTTTACCCTGGACACAGATCTCACAATCGAAATTATGCTTGTTGGTAATTTTCATTCCTTTAATAATACCTTCTAGGCTCAACACATCTTTTACATTACAATGCCCAATAATATTGTGCCACTCCTCCAGAGTGTGTTCACCAACAGCATTATTAGAATCAACAGAGCTTACAGAATTTAAATAATACAGCTTACCACATTTTTTAATATTAAATGCATTCCCATCTGAAGCAAACAACTTTGAAGCGTTTTGACTGAAATTAAATGATGCACCCTGGTCAATAGCAGCCTGGACAGAGAAAATATTCTGCTTAAAACTAGGAATACAAAGAACATTTTTTAAAAGAACATTGTGTTTCCTATTTTTGGCGTCAGTCAGGGTAATTCTCGCATCACCTTTACACTCTACAATATTGTTCATCCTAGAACCATCTGCTAATTCAATGAAATGATTCCTAGGGTCAAAACTTTCATCTAAAGTTACAAACTTAGATTTATCACAGATAATGGGAGCAGTAGCTCCACAATCCACCAGTAACTTTGCACTGTCTACAACAGAAGCACTTTCTGAGTCTGTTGATACTCTAAAACAAAAAGAGCTTTTCACATCTTTGCTATCAGTAGCCATCGCTTTTGCGGTATCTCTCTTTCTGCAAAAATTAGTATCATGAGATGCACTTTTACAAATTGAACACCACCGATTTTTCTTTGCACTGTGACTTTTACACTCATATTTCTTGTGACCTGACTTACCACATAAGTAACAAGTAATTTTAGAATCTTTCACTCTCATAATTCTTTCTTCACTTTCACTGTAGCCTTGTCGGGTCTTCTTTGTTTCCTCTTCACTCATGAGAGCCGATTTGAATTTCATGAAGTCCATTTTTTTACTGTCACTTTGCGTGATGACGGTAGAAAAAGCGTTGTAGGCAGCTGGCAATCCTTTGATAATCATGGCGATAATCAGTCCATCGCTGATATTTTCGCCGGCTTTCTTCAGGTAGGATGCAGTTGTCTCTGCCCGCAGTAAGTAGTCGGTTACCGTCTCGCCATTTTTCATCTTCAGCGCAGCCAACTCGCAATACAGAGAAATAATTCTCGGTTTACTGCTGCCGAGGTAATGATCACGCAGAATCTTCATGGATTTTCTTCCATCTCCATAGGCGTCTCTGATAATCAACGAGAGACTTTTATCATCGAGCCTTTGCACGAGCTCGGAGAACACTTGCTTGTTCTTCTCAACATCCAGACTTGATTCTTCGCCCTCAAGGACGGCATCCAACGACTTCAAGTCTAGGTAGGCCCGAAATTTCACCTCCCACAACTCATACCTTGCATCATTGCCATCAAAAGTTAGGTTACTGGGCCCATAACCTGTTAGACCAGAGAGGCCTCTTTCCATCTTGGAATAATGGAGTACGACAACGATTATAAGTATGAGTATGGGGTAGAGAAAACACAGTTGGTAATCTAGGAACTACATGTACTGTACGTCCGTCGAGCACGGCGGCGAGAACAAGAAGGAGCAGCTCGATCGCTCTACAAAGGCGGGTAACACATGAACATAGAAAACGGGACGGAAGCAATTTAATGGGTGACTGCGACAACTCATATATAATAATAAATATATATACTGAAGTTGGATCTCAACAGATAGATTTCTCTGAAATTTTCACAGTAGGTGTGAAATGATGCATAGATCATTTGTTATTTTGACGAAATTTTTGTAGCTGCACTTTTTTTTTTAAATATGATAAAATAGGGGGTTTTGTAAAATCTATCTCCTTCTACAATTTTGAAGTTACAGAACCTGTACTTCGTTTTTAGATTGCTTATATTTCTATATAACCATAAGCAATAGGGAATTTCGATAACTTCTTTTTGTGGATTTTGGGAATTAAAAAAAAATTACATTTTTCTAATTTTTTTTCATGTGGTGTAATTTTCAAAATAATAAATTTATCAAAAAATGCTATTGCTTATGGATACACCTTGCTCAGCCCTCTCGAATGGTATATAAACCATTCTTGTAGCTCTAAAATTGTGGAAGAAGATACATTTGAGAAACCAATTATCAAGTTTCCAGAAAAACGTGTTTTTTCACAAAAAGAATGTTTTTCTTTTTATCTTTTGAACTACAGGGTTTTCTACAATGAACTATTGAGCGTTTTTAGCTCTTTTCAAGCCCTTTCGAATGATATAATTTACATTGCTGTAGCTTTGTAACTCTGAGAAAAAATATACAACAAAAGAGAATAGGTGTAATTCTTGAAAACAATTAATTTTAAATTTTTCATTTTTTTTCGACTAAGATACGTTTTTTTGTCAAGTCAACTCCTTTGTTTTATAGCTCTTTTCAAGCCCTTTGGATTGGTGTGCTCGCCATAGCTGTAGCTATGATACTGCAGCTGTCATCGCGCTATGAATGAAAGCTGGGGTATCATAGATACGGCAGAACAGCTAAATTCTGAAATTGTCGAAATTTCATAAAAAATATTTATTCAGCCTTAGAATGTTTCGTTTGAATAATGGAAGCACTTTGAGTAGCCCATGAACGAACTATATTGCCATTGCCACAGAGAAACACGCTCAATTGACGCCCAGTAATGAGGGGGGAGGGGTCAAGGTCACGCCACCCCCCATCGCTTTCCCCCCTCTGGTGGGCGCACTATTTGGAGTAGACGAAAACGGAATGTACCAATGAAAGCGCAAGAAAATCCTCTATAAGATGCATATAAAAACAGAAAATCAACACATATCCTGATTTCTACCCAGACGGTCTCCTTAATGCTACAGAGGAAGCATAGAAAGAACACCAATTACATTTATGCGTATATTATTTTTAAGAGCAATGAAGTAGGGAGGGCATTAGAGGTGATCTCTCCTAATTTAGTCTGCAAGCTTGCTACGTTGCTGGCGAGCTGCCTGTCGCCTAGGCCGTGCAGCTGCCTCAATTTCAGGTTCTTCGGAAGTTTCCGAGGAGTCTGATTCAGAAGAATAATGCTGATCTCTTGGGCGTTCAATAGAAAAGGAACTACCCTCACGAGAAAAGGAACTCCCGGGCAGCTCAAAAGAAGGATGCAACTCCTCACTCGAGCCTCCCTCTGCGCTTTCCCACCCCTCCTCTGAAGCAGTATCAGTAGCAGCTAACTCCAGGGGGTAAAGTAAGGAAATTTTAACGGCAGACTCTGAGTTATCAGCTTTGATAATTTTAACAACCCGGACCTTGCCATCGCGTCCAGGAAGCAGCGCGATAATACGGACTAAGGTCCAAAGCGGTCTAGGTTTTATGGGATGCCTTAATAAGACAACCTGACCTACAGACAAGAACTTATTATTAAGAGGTAAAGATTTTAGAGGATATGGACCTCTTAGGGTGATTAAGTACTGTGAGTACCAGAGCTCCCTAAACTTGGCCACCATGACGTCGCGCCTCTCAAGTGCGGAGAGCAGATGCTCTCGACGTTCATCGTCCTCGGTTTCCAAGTCAGGGACCTCATCGGAAAGGATTAAAGAGTTAGAAGAAGGGTAAAGTTGAAGGAATTGAATAGGCATGATAGGCAAAATAGTGTCCCCTGTCTCTGTATAGGAAAGAGGACGTCGATTAAGATTAAGAGAGATGTCAGAAACTGCAGTGAGAAAGGTAGAGTAAGGATAAGTGCTACGACCAAAGAGCTTGTACAAACTCTCCTTAATAGATTTAAACAAGCTTTCCAAGATCGCACCAAATTGTGGACTATAGAACGGGATAGTTTTAAATTTAATGTTAAAAGTGCGGAAACGTTCTTCATACAAGGAAGAAGTTAAAACTTCTGCCAAAAGGTCAGAAGCAGCTACGAAAGTTTTAGCATTATCGGAATATACGGTGTTAGGAACACCCTTTTCGTTCGTGAAGCGAATGAAGGCGAAACAAAATTCTTCCAACGTCATGGAAGGAAGAATCTCTATATGAATAGCTCTAGTTTGAAAACACGTAAATAGTAAAAGATACACTTTTTGTTTATGGCCAAACGAATCTAACATCCAGAAATGAGCTGAAACGTCCATTCCTGTTGTGGCGAAAGGTCTCACAAAATTAGTCCGACTGTCTGGCAAAGCAGGCGGGTCAGGATAAGAGAAAGCCTTAGCGTTCACCCGCTTGCATACTATGCAGTTGGATAGAACGCCACGCACAGTACGCTTACAGCGAGGTATCAAATAACCGTCCATTTTAAGTTTTTGCACGGTCGATTCAACACCCTGATGATTAAGAGTTTTATGGGTATGCAAGATCAGAAGAAAGGTTAGATGAGAAGAACTAGACGACAGAATAGGGTTCCTAGTGTTGTAATCCAATTCCTCCGCCAAGACAATGCGGCTGCTAGATCTAGTTAAATTATGAGAGTCAAGAAACAAGTTGAAGGATCTAACAAGCAAAGGCGGACGAGGATTTTTGGTTTCCGAGGCCTCTATCTCGCTGGCAAAATGCTCTCTTTGCATAGAGGAAATGAGGCAAAGAAACGCTCGCAGTTTAGACTCCCCCGGATCTGCGCGCTTCCAGATTGCTACGGCCCTAAACACCTTCTCCACCGCACCAAACAGCTTTGGGTAGGAGGAGAAGCGCTCAAGCGTTACAAAAGAAGCTTCACCTGGGTGAGCAACATTAACTGCGATACACGTGTCTGAAACAAATTGCTGCGGAATGCATCCTAAGTGACCCTTAGGCCACTTATCTCTACTTTCTCTGATCCAAGAAGGACCTTCTAACCATAAAAATTCATTCTCTAGAAATTTAAATACCTTAACACCCCGCGTCAGCATGTTTGCAACGTTAAACATCGTGGGCACGTACTCGTAACTAAAGGCAGCCAAGGCCTTACACTCAAGCTGCTTACGCATGACTTCTATGTCTTTTATCCTGCTGTTAACAAATACATTTTTGCGAGGAGGTTTACCGCTCATGAGTCAAGCTAGGGTGACCTGTGAATCAGTAAGAATAGTTACATTAGCCACTTTATAAGGAAAATTAACAAGAGATACAAGACACTGATAGGCAAGAAACACTGCCAAGAGTTCGAGGGAAGGAAGAGTTCGCTGGCGAGAAGGAGAAACTTTAACTTCAGAGAAAAGTAATGCGCTGCGATCCTCTTAAACGCCATTGATACAGGTACCAAAGGCGCTAGCACTAGCATCACAGAATACAACAAGTTGGGTAGTTTTAGTCTCAGCCAAAGTCATCCTAGGAAACTCGTAATCCCTCAATTCCGAAAATTCGAGACAATATTTATGCCATTCATTACATAAGTCTTCCGGAACATTCTGATCCCAACCTAGCCTCAAGGGCGTCAATTTTCTCAAAATAAGCTAACCTCGCACAGAAAAGGGCAACAAAATTCCAAAGGAGCCGTAAATGGACGCTACTTCAGAAAGAATTTTTCTTCGTGTTTTACAAGAAGAGTCCAACCTTTTTACAGACAGAGAAAGAAGATCAGTAGAAGAGTTATAGTCGTACCCTAGCACTCTGGAGTGCACTTCGGCACTACATAGAACAGGGTCAATTTGGGAAAGAAGTTCAGAATTATTGGACTACCATTTTCGTAACGGAAACCCACTTTCCTCAAATGCACTGTTGGCTCTGCAAAAAGTGCACAGCGCTAGTTCAGGACTCTCAGTAGTGAACACTAAATTATCGACGTACAGCTTATTCGCCATAACGTCTCTAACTGTCAAATCAGCAATAGTTTGAGCGTGCAATTTAAGCAGATAGTTAAGAATATAAGGCGATGCAACAAACCCGAACAACAGAGTTGTGTAACGGTAATACAAAAATTTGCCATCCTTGAAAAGGATGAAGCTAAACTGATTGCGGTCAAAATCACAAGCAAGTTTCACCCGCAAGAAAGCTTTAAATATGACTTTTGAGAGTCACCTAGAAAATTTAAGGGAAGTGTTACACGAATTTCAATGTGCCGGAGTAAAAATAGGCTTAGACAAGTGCAAATTTGCGCAAAAACAAGTGAAGTACCTAGGATGTTACATCCGTCGTGAGGGACTTATCCCAGACCCCAAGAACGTAGATGCGATGCAGAATTACCCAAAGCCTACCACCGCACGAAAAATCCGCTCATTCGTCGCTGCACTTAACTTCTATCGGTGGTTTATTCCGCATTTCGCCACAACAGCTGCTCCCCTTAATGCGCTGACCAAGAAGGGACAAAAATTCAAGTGGAATGAAGAACACGAGCAAGCCTTCTGTAAACTTAAGCAGCTAATGATAGAAGCTCCAGTTCTGAAGAAGCCTTCTCTATATGAGACTTATTATTTAAGCTGTGATGCATCAAATGAGGGCTCTAGCGCAGTTTTGGCACAAAGATGTAATGGTAAGGAACAACCCATTGGATACTTCAGCAAAAGATTCAATGATGCTGAAAAACGTTATTCAATTACTGAACGTGAGGGATTAGCAGTGGTCGCCGCTGTAAATCACTTCTCACCTAATTTGTACGGTAATAAATTTGTTGTAATTACTGATCACACGGCCCTTAAATATTTGTTCAAAGGTAAAAATACCAAGAACAACAGAATTATGAGGTGGGCACTAACACTCTCACAGTACAATTTTGAAGTAATTTATCGGCCAGGAGCTCAGAATGTAGTCCCAGACGCACTGTCAAGGAACATAGCGCAAAACAATGAGGACGATGAAGACAACGGAGCGCCTAAGACAGTGTTTGTCACGTCGATGCTAGACGAAACACCCAGTGTGCAACAGGCGGAGGTCAGCCTGTAAAAGGAAAATGAGAGAGCAGAACAATTAAAAGATCCTGTTTGGGGGCCTGTCCTGAATTACATTGAAGGTGACAAATCAGGGGAAGCTCCAAGTCTCGCTCTGAAATCCGAAATCTTCGCCGACGGAGGCATATTGTATTTCAGGAAAACGCAACGAAAGCCTAACAGAACAAGGCACTTGATAATAATGCCAGACACTCTGAGAGAGTCCGCGATGACGTTGGCGCATGACGATGCCATAGGTGCGCACCAAGGGAGGGCTAAAACTTGGAAGCGCACACTGGAATTCGGGTACTGGATAAATATGTCCAAAGACGTAAATGCATTTGTAGACTCTTGTGCAGTGTCAGAAGAGGAAGATCAATAACCGTGTTTGTGTCAGCATGGGTTCATTCCCAGAAATTGATAAGCCACTGGACAGAGTAGGAGTTGATTTAATTGAAATGCCAGTTTCGAATGAAGGCCACAAATACATCTTAACTGTAGTCGATCATTTCAGCAGATACGTCGCTGCATTTCCGCTCAGAAGCAAAACCACAGAGGAAGTAACGCAAGCGTTGACTAAATTTGTTACAACGTACGGCCCTGCAAAAACGCTTGTCTCTGACAGAGGCACGGAATTCACGTCCAGCATATTCCGAAGTGTGTGCGGGAAATTGAAAATAAAATACACCAACACTTCAGCCTATCATCCACAATCGAATGGAATGACGGAAAGACAAAATCAAGACATAAAAACCATGATGTCTCACTTGGCAGCGAACGATCAATCCTCGTGGCACCTTTCTGTTCCGTGGACGTGCCTGGCACTTAACACCAGCTACCAGAGCGTCATTGAAGAAATACCATTCTATTTGTTTTTTGGTAGTGATGCCGACATTCCAATCATTGAATGGCTAAAAAACCCCGCGAGTAGATTACTCTCTCGGGGAGAACTACGCAACAGAAGTAACTGCACGACTCCACAATGCATTCAAGATTGTTAAAACAAAATCTAAAGCGTCGCACGACAAGTCTGTGCAATTAAAAGAGCGGGGAGTCAAGAACAACAAAGTTCATGTAGGTGACATTGTTCTGCTTCAGAATTCGACTGGAAGGCCTGAAGCTGACGGCGCATGGCCGACAGGTTGGATTGGCCCTTATCGAATAATTGAAAAGAGTGAGTTCAACGCAACAATTAAAGCACTTTATAATGAACGTGTAGAGAGAGTGCATCTAGATAGGCTGAAGGTGGCGTTTCTCAGAGGGGAGGCTTACCCTTACCATGAGGATGACGCGGCTGTGCCAGTGACATGAGGACAAGAGGCGGAGACGAAGACATGAGGACAAGAGGCGCAGTAAATGTACATCGATCTGCGTCCAGATCGTAGCGGAGATACAATCTACGTTCTCGGTATAGGTGAATTGTCACTTAGAAACGAACTGCAGCGAAATTGAGTTTCATGAGTCGCCTTAACTTTGTAGGATGTGTTCTTGTGTGTTTAACTGTAGGAGAGCTCTTCAGTAGAAGTGAGCTTTTCGCGCTGTATTGCTTTAATTTAAATATGTTCTTTAGTAGGATTATGCTATTCTAGCTTTGAATTAAATTTATTTTCACTCGCTAGAGTGAGATGCTTTCTCCAGTAGGAATATATTCTAGTTTGTGTATGTCACGAGAAAAGGTCCCGCCTCCTTACTAATTTACATTAGTAAGAAGATCAGGCTCTCGGAATTGAGGGATTGGCTCACCTCCATGGGATACATAGACAACACAAAAAAAACTCATGGACAATAATCAACATTACAGAACATATACCAAAAATAAAACGGTACTCACCGATGACAGATGACCCCACTTACTTAGCGCTTTTTCTGAGCGCCTTCGTGATGTTACGAGCTGTTGCTTCTGATATTGGGGCATGATACACAGGTAAAATTCGCTTAACATTTATGACTTCCAGCTATACGTCATACAAACATCAATGGGCGTACGCACAATGAATGGTATTAGGAATAATGCAAACTAGATGATGCAATCTAAACAAAAGCTGCATACGTTAAATGACTTACATCACATAATTATACTGAATGATTGGCTGGCCGGCCGCCACTAAGTTTACATGAGCTACACATGAGAAATGATCTATTCTGGTCTATTCTATCTCAGTTATTCCAGCAGCACCGTAGGCGATGGTCACTTCAACCCACAAATCATTCGTCTGCTACTCGCTTCAGTTCAAATGCCTGTTTTAATCACTGTTCAGAAAATGTCTATTGATGACGTTATATTGCTCATTCCGCTTCAGTATAGTCACACGTCGGTCTCCTTTACATCCGAGCAGATCAACCCTTCAGTTCAATAAATTCGTCCCACCTGTTAAAAAAAATATAACTTGTTACTTTTAATTGCACCTATAACGTCCCCTCAAAATATTTCAATTTATACTTCACTGAATGACATTGAATTTTCGCAATATTTATTTCAAAACATATTTCCCAAAGGAAACTACTTCTCTCTTACCCTCTCCTCTAGTGTGGTATCTCTGTTCCATCAAATGATTCATACAATTTGGTCGATTTGGTAATCTCCCCTCAGTAAACGTGGTAAAGGGAACACGTAAAATTTCCTCTCTGCACAAAAAAAACGTAGAATATTTACTCTATTGCAACAGAAGAGAAATTTTGATAATTTTAAACTTCCTTTATATGAAAGGCACTGTAACATTATTTCAGATTGGTATTTTCTTTATTTTCACCACCTCTTATTTATAACACGTACTTTCTCCGACGAGGCTCGGCGTTAGACTGAAATTATTTCCCAGCTTCTACCAAAATGTCTGGCAAGAGCGATTTTCTACTTCTTGTACCGCCAATCAAGAGTTTCTAAGTCCACACGTAATGCTCGAAGCTCCGCCTGTGCGTTGCTTTTGATATATTATTCGTGGCTTCAGCCCTTCTAAATTTCCTTTCCTGGTATAATCGTTCCTTATTGGCCAAAGCTATTTTGCCGAGGACGCATAAAGTCCCTGTTTCCCCACCTAAAACCTGCGAAACCGTTGCTACGTTCACCCTCGCAGCTCAAGTGTCGCGTCATATGTCTATGTCAAATCCTGCGGCGAGTTGTTTCCCACGGCTTCGCCTTTTCCAGACTTTTTTTTACTTTTTCCAGACTTTTTTTTACTTTTCCAGACTTTTTTTTACTTTTTCCAGACTTTTTTTTCACTTTTTCAAGACTTTTTCAACTTTTTCCAGACTTTCTCATGACTTTTCCAGATATTTTCCAGATTTTTTCCAGAGTTTTTCCAGATATTTTCCAGACATTTTCCAGACATTTTCCAGACATTTTCCAGACTTTTTCCAGACTTTTTCCAGACTTTTTCCAGACTTTTTCCAGACTTTTACCAGACGTTTTCCAGACTTTTTCTTCACTTTTTTAGACTTTTCCCAGACTTTTTTTTCACTTTTTCCAGTCGTTTTCTAAACTTTTTCTTCACTTTTTCTAGACTTTTTCCAGACTTTTTCCAGACTTTTTCCAGACTTTTTCCAGAATTTTTCCAGACTTTTTCCAGACTTTTTCCAGACTTTTTCAAGACTTTTTCCAGACTTTTTCCAGACTTTTTCCAGACTTTTTCCAGACTTTTTCCAGACTTTTTCCAGACTTTTCCCAGACTTTTCCCGGACTTTTTCAAGACTTTTTCCAGACTTTTTCCAGACTTTTTCCAGACTTTTTCAGACTTTTTTCAGACTTTTTTCGAACATTTTTCTGACTTTTTTCAGACTTTTTCCAGACTTTTTCTAGACTTTTTCAAGACTTTTTCCAGACTTTTTCCAGACTTTTTCCAGACTTTTTCAAGACTTTTTCCAGACTTTTTCCAGACTTTTTCCAGCCTTTTCCCAGACTGTTCCCAGACTTTTTCCAGATTTTTCTTCACTTTTTCCTGACTTTTCCAGACTTTTCCAAACTTTTTCAGACATGTTCCAGACTTTTTCCAGACTTTCTACGGAGTGGAAAAAAGGTCTTGAAAAAGTAAAAAAAAAGTCTTGAAAATGTGAAAAAGGTTGGACGAAGTAAAAAAAAGTCTGGAAAAAGTAATGATAAGTCTGGTAAAAGTGAAAAAAATATGGGATAAGTGATGAAAAGTTTTGGGAGAATGAGAAAAGTCTAGAGAAAGTCTGGAAAAAGTGAAAAAAGATTGGAGAAAGTAAATAAATGTCTAGGAAAAGTCTGGAAAAAGTCTGGAAAAAGTCTGGAAAAAGTCTAGAAAAAGTCTAGAAAAAGTTTGGAAAAAGTCTGGAAAAAGTCTGGAACAAGTCTGGAAAAAGTCTCGAAAAAGTCTGGAACAAGTCTGGAAAAAATCTGGAAAAAATCTGGGAAAAAAAGTTTGGAAAACGCCAGGACTTTTTCCAGACTTTTTCCAGACTTTTTCCAGACTTTTTCCAGACTTTTTCCAGACTTTTTCCAGACTTTTTCCAGACTTTTTCCAGACTTTTTCCAGACTTTTTCCAGACTTTTTCCAGATTTCATCCAGACTTTTTTTCGGACTTTTTTCAGACTTTTTTCAGACTTTTTCCAGACTTTTTCCAGACTTTTTCCAGACTTTTTCCAGACTTTTTCCAGACTTTTTCCAGACTTTTTCCAGACTTTTTCCAGACTTTTTCCAGACTTTTTCCAGACTTTTTCCAGACTTTTTCCAGACTTTCCAGACTTTCCAGACTTTCCAGACTGTTACGATACGGGATGAGGGCGGGTTTAGGACCCCCCTCCCACACGCTGAGGGAATTCCAACCCCCGTACACATTTTATAGTATTATCCTTCATGCTTGCGTACACCTGCATACCAGACATGGAGAATAAAAGAATAACCCATATTTACATGAATTTATTTGGAGACACGTGGCTAAATACACAAGGCATTGGAACGAAATGATTTGAAAGGGCACAACTGCGTTAATGGAAGTATGCACATATCTACCGCCATAAAACTTTAAACACGACATGGTATAAATGTGATGCTTACCGATAATTCAAGTTACCAATACTCCTTCGTTGACAACAAACTACGCATCCAAAAAATCGCGGGCTCCACAGCAACACAAGCATAATATTTACGAAAATGACGCATCACGATTTAACCTGTAATTGTGACAAGGTGTCGAATCATATGAAGCGTCGCACCATTCACAACGTGAATTCGATCCTCGACTAAATAAACACAGGAAACCGATTGCCTATAATTTATATGATTTTGCGCAACACTTTGAAAAGCACTTTTCTGGGTGCTGTTCTACATCTGAATTGAACTTTTATCACCACCTAACAGAGCTCTCACAACCATAAAACACTCGCCCCTTTGATAAGTGGTTCACTGATAGACATTCACTGCCGATGTGCTGTCGCTCACTGCTGATTTTCTTCGTCATTGCTGAGAATATCTGCTGTTCTGGACTGATCTCTCGCTGACGCGCTGCCGCGGTGCCTTCCCCGCTCCATCTTCATGCTGCCGGCTTCACAACTCGTGGTCGCAGCCACTCTGGTGCCTGGCTTTCTTAAGAGTTTCGTTGGCGAGCCACTTCACTGTAGTTTGTGCATTGATCTTCGCATTGTTGGTGGACGAACTTAACTGTTGATATTCGCAACGTTAGTAATTGCATGGCTCCAAATCTTGACGCTGAAGTTGCCCGTGAGAGCGGTCCCGATGCAGAGATGTCTGAATGCTCCGTCGCTGACGACATTTACGCTTGCCGATTACCGCTGCCTCGCTGCTGTGCTACGAATGGCTCCTGACGCACGTCAGTACTTTGAAGTTTGTTGATACACTGGACGCCTCCTCTCGAAACTTCGATGGTTAACTTTCACTTTAGATGTTGGATTTTGGCTGCTCATGTCGAAAGTGTGCCGGCGGCGCTCTTCACTTGCAGTCAACACCGGACTTGGTATAATGCCGGGTAATACCGGCGTCTGCCGGTATTCCGGCTGCAAAACCCCTCCTTGATTATGCGTCTCTCTCGTAGCGTCACCGAGCGGAAAATCCCTCGCGAGGCTTCATCCCAACCCCTTATAAGTATTTCCCTTTCTTCCTTCGAGATTGATCTCGAACATTCCATTCTACAGAGGCCGTATCTGCATCCTGATTGGCGGGATCCTTGTTTGTTCTGACGTCTGGGACTCCCATTGGTGTGTGCTCAGACACACCTTCTCGCGTGATCGCTAGGCAAGCGTTCATTGGTGTAGCACAATTGGTTCTCTGCTAACGTCTTCCCCTTTCCCCCTCGAAGCAGCCCCGCTTGCCGCCTGCGGCACCGGCCTAACCGTCAAATTCCAATCTTTGCTGTAACATCTCTCACAAAATAAAGCACAGCATCTTTGAACCATAAAGTGAAGTATTTTCCCAAGAACATTTTATGAGCCTGTTTCCCAAAAAAAAATATTTTACGAGAGTATTTCTCAAAAATTCCCAAAAACATTTTATGAGAGTAGTATTTCCTCACAAGACTTTCCAGACTTTCCAGACTTTTTCCAGACGTTTTCCAGACTTTCCAGACTTTCCAGACTTTCCAGACTTTCCAGACTTTCCAGACTTTCCATACTTTCCATACTTTCCAGACTTTCCAGACTTTCCAGACTTTACAGACTTTTTCCAGACCTTTTATTCACTTTTTCCAGACTTTTTCCACTTTTTTTCACTTATTCCAGACTTTTCTAGACTTTTTTTTCACTTTCTCCAGACTTTTTCCAGACTTTTTTCACTTTTTTCAGACTTTTTCAAGACTTTTTTTCACTTTTTCCAGACTTTTTACAGACTTTTCTTCACTTTTTTCAGACTTTTTCCAGATTTTTTTCACTTTTTTCAGTTTTTTCCAGACTTTTTTGTTCACTTTTTCCAGACGTTTCCAAAACTTTTTTTTTCACTTTTTCCAGACTTTTTCCAGACTTTTTTCAGACTTTTTCCAGACTTTTTCCAGACTTTTTCCAGACATCTTCCAGACTTTTTCCAGACTTTTTCCAGACTTTTTCCAGACTTTTTCCAGACTTTTTCCAGACTTTTTCCAGACTTTTTCCAGACTTTTTCCAGACTTTTTCCAGACTTTTTCCAGACTTTCCAGACTTTCCAGACTTTCCAGACTTTCCAGACTTTCCAGATTTTCCAGACTTTCCAGACTTTCCAGACTTTTTCCAGACTTTTTCCAGACTTTTTTTCACTTTTTCAGACTTTTTCCACTTTTTCTCACTTATTCCAGACTTTTTCTAGACTTTTTTTTTGTTGCGATACGGTGATGAGGGTGGGTTTAGGACCCCCCTTGCCCATACGCTGAGGGAATTGCAACCCCCACACATGTTATAGTATTATCCTTTATGCTTGCGTACACCTGCATACCAGACATGGAGAATAAAAGGATTGAAGATTTACATGAGTTTATTTGGGGAAAACACGTGGATGAATCACACAAGGCATTGAACGAAATAATTTGAAAGGGCACAACTGCATTAATGAAAGGCACACACATTCTACCGTTATAAGACTCTAAACGTGACACGATATAAATGTGATGCTTACCGAGAATTCAAGTTACCAATACTCCATCGTAGACAACAAATAACGCATCCACAAAACCGCAGGTTCCACAGCAACATAAAACACAATATTAGCAAGAATAACATATCACGATTCAACCTGGAGCTGCAACACGGTGTCGAATTATATGAAGCTCCGCACAATTCACAACGTGAATTCGATCCTCGACTGAATAAACACAGGAAACCGATTGCCTACAAATTATATGATTTTGCGCGACACTTTGAAAAGCACTTTTCTGCCTGCTGATCTACATCTGAAATTGAACTTTTATCACCACCTAACAGAGTTCTCACAACCATAACACTCGCCCTTTTGATGATACGTAATTCACTGATAGATATTCACTGCCGATGTGCTGTCGCTCACTGCTGATTTTCCTCGTCATTGCTGAGACTATCTCTGTTCTGGACTGCTCTCTCGCTGACGCGCTGCCTCGGTGCATTCCCCGCTCCACCTTGACGCTGAAGTTCTGGTGCCGGGAATTACTTAAGAGTTTCATTGTGCGCCAATTCACTGCAGTTTTGTGCGTTGATCTTCGCATTTTGGGGAACGAACTGGACTGTTGATACTCGCAATGTTGGCAAATGCGTGGCTCCATATCTTGACGCTAAAGTTGCTTGTGAGTTCGACCCCGATGCAAAGATACTTGAATGTGTATGAGTCGGGTTTTTCTTCCGCACTCTCTATGTTCAAGAGTTCGTTAGTTCTGTTTCTTTCTGACAGATTCCTCCGGTATGACTTTACGTTACAGGTACGAGAAAGGTAGCGCTGATAGCTGCCACCACGAGGCGTGTAGATAGCCTCGACTAAAATTAAAGGATTGGTTACGTTAACTCAGATTGTCAATTTGGTAGCGATCGCTTATGGCCGGCACGTGTTTCTTATGCCCCTTTGAGAGAGATGAGAGAGAGGAAATAGATGAGGCCCAGGTTTTTTTTTATTTATTGATGGGAAGGCAAGTACGGATGGCAAGAGCACACGAGGTAAAAACAACATATAAATATCGGGGGACAATACGACCATCACCTCACGATCTTCCTTCGATCGATTTCTCACGACAACAGACTGTGTACAAACAGCCAACACACGAGCCAAGGAATGGGTATCCACCGAAAGTATGAGCCAAGGTAAGCGTATAGCAAACGCTTGAAATCATGCGCCCTCAAAACAAGTCAATGGATTTTCGTTGATCGTGCCACGCTCTACTCGAACACAGTCTCGAAATTCAACTATTGAAGATATGGGCTTTTACTATCAACTCAAATTCCTAAGTATCAAAACCGGCTGTTCGTCGTAAACCTCAACTGCACTCTAGAACGTCCGTTCCCGACCACGGCTCTCTACACCGTTCTCAACGACGGCTACCCGCGAAGTGTCCTCTGCCCGTCCGACATAACTCTCGCTTGGACAGCGCTCCCCCCTGCCCGAAGGGGGGGGGTGGTCGCCACACGAGCTGGTAACAAGGGGTGGCTAGGGTTCTGAGCCGCTCCTCCCCTACACAACCGGGGGTAGGGCTGGGGGGGGGGAGGGGTCGGGTCTCATGGCCTCAGCCCTCCCTCTAGCCATGGCTAATTCAACGACTGATCCCACGCTCGGCTCCCCAGCTACACGATCGGGACAGGCACATTGTTTTTATATTAAGGTCTGGATATTTTACTATCCCTGACCGACGCTAATCAGCCCCAGCGCTTCTCAGCGCTGTGTAACCGCGGCAGCCCAAGCGCACCAACTTTATCGAATTTAATATGACCAGTGTTCCGTATGAGAACGTCCAGATCGTGCATTTCCCAAACCCAAGCATGACCGCGGGCATTAATTTTTATGACCCGTGTATTCAGAGATCTCGTCTTAACATCAATTATATAATTTCGCTCGGCAACGCCAACGACAAAGATGGGATGAATCTGGCTTCATACCCTGACTTTATACACCCTTTCCCCACTTGCGCAAAAAGAAATTATGTAATAATTTCTTTTTCTATGTCTTGGCCTCAGTGCATTTCTTACCCGACTGGCGAACACTGATACAACCTGACATCAATTCACAATGCAACACAATACAACATGACATCAATTACAATATCACAAAAAAACTAGGACGGCGACCACAACTCGCTCGCCTATGCTTCGGCCATTTTCACATAATATTGGCCCCCTTCGGGACTGGAGAGGCGAGCTCTTCCGTCCCGAGATCTTCGGGTTCTGTTCCAGGGGAAATCCTTCCTAGGCTTGTATGATAATGAGGAATTTCTTCCCCCGCAGTGTCTCTTTCCAGAGATAGTAGGGGAAAACCGAAACCGAGGAGATTCGCTTGTTCGCGGTCCTGGCCTCGATCTCTCCGTCATTTCGGGGCACAACTAAATGCTGCAGCAAGTTGCTGAGAGTCGCCTCGGTCAGGCGTTCGTCCGGCTTCGGGACGAAGTGGACAATGAGCGCTCGACCCTCCAGGGTCGCGGCCGCCCGTCCCCAGTCCGTCTCGGCCGAGACGGTCGCCAGACTCCCGTCTGGTAGCCACAGCGACGTCTCGTAGTTGCGCGCTGCGACGTATGTCCCGAGCTGGCGCACCACCTCGCTCGGCCTCCGTCTCCGCCCTCGATGCATGTACGTCGCCGTTTCCTACGGCACACGGTCGGGCATTAATTTTGTTACATGGGTTAGATATCAATATAGAGCCTATTTTAAAAAATTTTCCTTTCTTCGCCTCAAAATGAGTGCGTATGTTACATGAGGAATAATATATGATTTTGGGATTCATGAACCTAACAAGTCCTAGCAGACTTGAATGACTAAGTCCCCACACTCCTGCACACTATACAGCACATACTCCTGCACACGTTACCGCACATACTCTGACAACACACACACCTCCTGTTCATTTGTCTTTCACTCGTGGTGCAGGTCCTTATGCTTAAATGATGAGAATTGTTCCTACTTCCTATTCTTTCCGTGTCAGCTGACTGTTTTTTTTTTTTTGTTACTGAATGGCATTTGCTAATCTCTCGTGAGAAGCAAGCATCAATTTCGTATGGGTGCAATACGGAGGCGTCCCTCGTTTGCCTATATATTTTATGTACCAGTCGCACACGACTTATCTTTTTAATCTTCAAATCTCATGGTATCGATAACCGCTGCGATGCCTCAAGCATTGCGCACATGCCTCTGGATGGCCTATCGATCCCTCTCAGTCATGCTTCTCGTAATCTCCCTTATCCGCTCGTCATCAGACCAGATATTCATAACACCCTCCACAGTTCACGCACGTGTTTCCTACGCGCAGGGGTATTCCCGATCTTACCATTTCCGAATGCCTCTCCGTCTTTCTTACGCGACCGCAGTTCCGGTCCGTCTCCGTTGGAGGCCGCTGTGGTGCTGGTTTAGCACCGCGCACACGCCCGCACCTCGCTCGCTGTCGCCTTCCTGAAAATCTTCAAAATAACCTTAGTACATTTATCATTAAATATTTCAGCTCTAGCGTCGGTTTGGTGCTGTTCACGCTCTGATTTCTCAGCACAGGAGCCGTCCATCTCTGTTATCTATATTCTTTTTGCTCATCTCTATTTATTTTGTTCTCCCATCTATCTCGTAATTAGCATCGCACACGAATCGCTGTGCGCTTCTCTCTGCTCAGACTGCCTTCTCTAATCTCCGGCGTGTCGCCGCTCATATTACATGAGTTCCAGCGTGGAACTCATCTCAAGTTTTATGGTCCATCTGTGGCTGTATTGTCTCGCGGCTCACGCCTCGAGTCTCCACCACGCGAGTGCGTGTCCAACTTGCCTTTCCACCCTAAGCTACGTTATTCTTAAAGACCGTAATGTTAAAGCTTATGCTAGGTCCGTAATGGACATCTTTAATTTAATCTGCTGTCTCGCTAAGCATTCTACCCAACTCTCAGGGTTCTGCTATACGCGATCTTATTATCGGCTCCACTCTGCTCATGACAGGCTCAGGTTTCTCTTTTTAAAACGTCATTTAGACGCAATAATAAAAAAATTTAATTTCTTAAATTTTCTTCCCCTCCGACGATCCAAGAAAAATTCCTTCACGGGGAATTTTTCATGCTAACAAACAATTACGAGAAGGATATATCCCTTTCCCATCCAAGTTGCTGACTCTTCAAACCTACACCTGAAAGGCAATGGTTTATTAGTGCTTATAACTAGTCATTTCTCAGGCTACTCAAAAAAAAACTTCGTCCTCTCAGTTGTAACCTACTAGTTATGAGAGGACTAAAGAGCCGTACCCACTACTGGCCGTATTATGTGAAGGAACCTCTGCTGCGGCTGTGCTATACTTATATTTTAATACTGTCTAATTATATCTCTGCCTAGACGGCTAGTTTCCTTCGAAATCCCTCTTCATTCCTTATACATCTCAAACAATTGACCAGCAATCAAATTTCTATTTCGATGTGAAGTCATTTTATCTAAGTTTTATTCTCGTCATTCAAAAATGCGCAGCCAGCACGATACACTTTTCCTAGTGCGTTATCATAATTTGTATGCCACGTCTCTACTCGTATTTCCCAGGCCCGGACTGAGTTCCTTTATGCCTCTTTCGATTTTATGACTCTCATCCTGTGCCTGTTCTGAGCACAGTCGCTCGTGCTGGCTGGTAGCATTTCTACAAGTTACTTGCCTAGCAGTCGACTACTCAGAAATTTTCCTGCCAACCTAGTTGTTGCTAAGCTATTCTGTAAAGGAATTTGATTAGTGCTTATCTACTACTTATTTTGCTAGGTTTAATCTGAAAAGAAAATTAGATTAGTCAGCCTATCTACCTACTTATTTACTAGGTTAATCTGAAAGAGAACATGAAATTAGTAGGCTTATCTCCTCTCTACTTGTTACATAGTAGTTTTGCTCATGTTATCTTCTCCTCTACTCCTCTACTCTTCTACCGGACCGGCGGATCTTAGAGCGTAAGGACGTCTAGCTGCCGGGGTGGGTAGGGGTGAGGGTGCTTCAGGCCTTGTTACATAGATGTCGTCATCGCTGCTTTCCGAATCGCTATCGTCGTGACGTACTTCGGTGACGTGCTCGACGCTCCTCCCATTCCTTCGAGGACGCTCGTCTTGTATTACTATTGTCTCCTCTGGTTGAAATGACGCGGGCTTAAGTCTATTTCTGTGGACCGTTATCTCGTGCCGGCGGCCGTGGACTTGTCGTATTACGACGTTCATCGGTGTTGGAAGGGCCTGAATTCTGTACGGGCCTAACCAATTAGGTCGGAATTTACCCATCGCCTTGTTTCTTCCTGCTGTATTCCGTAGGAATACGCAGTCGCCGACTCTAAGTTCTCTATCTCTCACGCACTGATATCTCACATTTTTGTCATGTGCGTTTTGGCTTGCTGACATCGCGTTTTCGAACGCAATTTGCAATCTGGCAAAAGCGGCGTGAGGAAAGTTCTCCTCCACAGCATAGTTTAGTATCCTGGGCTGCAGAATATCAGACAGTGGCAAAGGAGCGTCGCGTCCATGGAACAAGAAGTACGGTGTGTTGTCTACCGAGGCATGATACGAACAGTTTAGGGCGAGCGTGGCGAAAGGTAGCTGCTCGTCCCATGATGTGAGATCCTTCTCTACTGTTGTGGCCAACGTTGTCTTTATCAACTTGTTGAAGGCTTCCGTCATACCGTTACTGGCTGGGTGGAAGGCCGTGGTGAAATGCAACTTGGACTTTAAAATGCGGCACATTTCTTGGAAATTTTGGGCGGTAAACTCCGTACCTCGATCTGACACGATGTGTTCCGGACAGCCATACCTGCATACATAGTCCATGAATGCTCGCGCCACTGTTTCGCTCTTCTTATCGCGCAATGGGTACGCCTGCACGTGTCTCGAGAAATGGCACACGATCGTCAGAATATATCTATGTCCGGCGTGTGACTGTGTCAGCTCTCCAATGAGATCAATCCCCACCCTTTCTAATGGTCGTGAGACTGGCGGTAATTCGCCTATTTTTGCTTTGAGGCCCCCGTGCGGACTTCGTTTCTGACACGTCGTGCAATTTTTCACGTGCTCTTGCACGTGTCGTGCCATATTTGGCCAAAAGAATAATTCTCTAGCACGGTGGAGGGTCTTTTTTGCCCCAAAATGTCCGGAAATTCGCGTATCGTGCGACATTATTAACGCGGGCTTTATTAGAGATTCAGGAATCACTGCACGTTTGTAAATGTCTCCACTGTCTTTAACTTCCAGGTAGAAAAGGCAATTTTTGTCCAGCACGAAATCCTTATACTGGCTCGGATCTGTCACCATTTCGCCCTTTCCTTCCAATGCGTTGATGACCTTGGCCCAGTGCTGTGCTTTGCGCTGCTCCATACTTACCTTTTCCGCACAGAAAACTTCGTACGGGTCCAGCGCTTCCGTCACGGTCGGGCGGACGGCTGCCACTCCGCGTGAGAGCGTGTCTGGAATCACATTCTCCTTGCCGGGTCTATACGAAATTTCATATTCGAACTGTGACAGTAGCACTGCCCAGCGGGCGATCCGTGGAACGGTAGCTTTGTATTGGAACAAATATCGCAGCGGCTGATGGTCTGTTAGGATCTGAAACTTCCGACCGTAGAGGTATCGAGCAAAATGGCGGACGTTTTCCACAATAGCTAAGCTTCTCTTTCGGTTGTAGAGTACCGGGTCTCCGCCGGTGTAAATTTCCGTGAATAGTATGCTATCGGGTGATCCAGGCCGTCCTTTTCTTGCGTCAGTACTCCTCCCAGAGCGACATCACTGGCGTCGGTATGCAGCCTGAACGGTCGCTCGAAATCTGGGTAACCCAACACCGGCGCTTCAGCTAGGGCCGATTTGAGCGCGTCGAATGCGGCCTGATGTTCGTTCGTCCACGCAAACTTGGCACACTTCTTAGTCAATGCCGTCAAAAGTGCGACTCGCTCCGAGAAATTTGGTATGTGTCTTCGATAGTAGCCTGCCATTCCCAAAATTCTTCGTACATCTTTCGGTTTTTTCGGTGGTAACAACTCGCGAATGGCCGTGATTTTCCTTTGGTCGACTTGAATTCCGTCCTTCGAGACAACATGACCTAAATACTCGATGGAGGGTTTTGCAAAGCTGCACTTTTTCAGAGACATTTTTAAACCTGACTTCTGAAAGAGAGCGAGAACTTCTTCCAAATGAGCGATGTGATCCTCAAACGTCTTCGAAAATACCACTACGTCGTCTATGAAAACGTAGCTCGTTTTTCCAATCACTGGCTCTAACACTCGATTGACCAAACGCTGGAATGTGGCCGGAGCTGTAGTCAATCCGAATGGCATCCTCTTGAATCGGTACTGAGCCGACTCAGTAGCAAATGCTGTCTTGTCGCGGTCTGCTTCCGCGACAGGAATCTGCCAGTAGCCTGACTTCAAGTCTATTGCTGAGAAGTAGCATGCGCCTCCGAGGGACTCCAAAATTTGCTCGATGCGTGGCATTGGATATTTGTCTGCGAGCGTGACTTCATTAATTCGTCGAAAATCAACACAGAACCTATGCGTGCCGTCCTTCTTTTTGATGAGGAGCACTGGGGATGCCCACGCGCTTGCTGATGGCTCAATTACATCCATTTTTAACATATTCTGCACTTGTTCTTCGATTGCTGCGCGTGTTGCTTGGGGTAGCGGCCACTGTTTCGTAGCAATCGGCGCCGCGTTCCTGATGTCAATTCGATGTGGGAGCAAGTCACATCGTCCTAAATCTTGCTCATGCTGAGAAATGGCTGGCGCATACTTACCGATGAGCGCTAACAAACTCTCACGCTGCTGCGTGTGCAGATGCTCTAGGCTTGGTACTTCCGCCTCGGGTAGCTCGTCGGTTATACCATACTCACCATCGTCACTGCTCACTGTTGGTAGCACCGCCGCGACCTCAGACTGTCGCATACTTACCCTTTTTCTTTGTCTGATCAAATTGATCGACTCTCCGGCATACTTACCGTCCTTAAATGCATACGAATGACCGTTCACGATCACTCTACTATCATATCTACCGGTCATGTCCAGCGTCACCTTACCTATGCGCTGGAGTAAATCGAGCCCTACTAGTATGTCTCCTGGATAATTTCCGACCTGCGCTACAACCGTGTCGTGCACATACGTTTTACCTCCTATCTTAATGTTCAGCGCGATTCTGCCCCGCACATCTATTTCTGCGCCACTTACTGTACTTAACTTTAGCTTGGCCGTCTTTATTCTTACTGTACCTGATCCTGCCGACACAATTTGTTCAGCCGTTTCCGGCCTTATTAGACAGCACACCGATCCGGAGTCCAGGAATGCTTCGCAGTCTTGTTCATTCACTTTTATTTTTATGATCGGCTTTGTCTCGTGTGCATCGGCAGGCGGGGCTAGTTTTTTATATTAGGCGGGCCTTGTGCATATCGCCACGGTGTGTTGTTATCCCTGTTGAAACTCCGATGGGCTGCGTGGTTCGGGCCTTGTGCCTCGCCTAACTGTCGGTTCGGCTGGGCTGGGTTTTGTGACCGCCACTGTGCCCTACATTGTCTGGCCATATGGCCGGCTTGGCCACAGTTGAAGCAGTTTATGGTTCTTCGCTGTACGTTCTGGGCAAATGTATTTTGTCTCGGAATCACCGCTGGGTTGCGACACTCTCGAGAAAAATGGCCTACTTGGTTGCACGACCAGCACCTAGGTGGTGGCCGGGGTGGGGCGGCTTCTACTGCATCTATCGTGCAGATCGGCCGGCGTGGTTTCTCGTCCTCCAGCATCCTTTCGCATTTCTGTGCCATCTTGACACAATCTGCGAGCCGTTCTGGTTCGTATGTTGCCATTGTCTTCTTCAATGCCGGGTCGAGACCATTGATAAACACGCTCGCCAAGAGCTTGTCGCGAGATGCTGTTTTTTGCAGCTCCACGATAACATGCGCCAAGGCAGCCGAGGCGGTCTCCAGTCGCGAAGCAAACTCTTCGATTGTGCCCCGGTTCATTTTTATTGCAGCCAGTTCCATATGTGCATCCGTCAGCGAAATGCTTTTAAGGAAACGATCCTCAAGGCGTTTGGTCAGCTCCGTCAGATCGCATTCTTCGAGCTCGGGGTTTGAATCCAGGAAGTTTTCTGCTGTGTCGGTGCAGAGATATCTGATGACGTCAGCGCTTCGGGCGTCTGACCAGTTTTCTAGGAGTGCCCTTTTTTTCACTGTGTTGAGGAACTTCACCACGTTCGACTTTCCGTCGAATTTTGGCAGTTTGCCAAGCACTGGCCCGCTTGCCGCTGTTTGATCGGTTCCTGCGTCCTGTTTATTTGCAGCAGTACTTCCCGAGTTGCTATCTTCGTTCTTTCCCATTTTGCAGCTTGAACTCCGCGATGATCAGCACAAAAATTATTTTATATATTTTTTTCCAAGTCTATCTATTTGCAGTTGCAACTCACACGCACTACACTGAACCTCTAATTTTTACGATAAATACTGGTATCCAAGCATAAACACACAAAAAAAAATTTTTCGGGTGTATCCAAGAGAGGAAATATGAAGGCCCCACTGGCAAAAATTACCGAAATGCGGACTCTCGTGCGTAGGGCATCAAATCATAAGTCAGGAGGGAATCTCCTAACCAAATACCGTTAATTAAACGAGTCCTATACCAGCACAACTTTGCGTAACTATTTACGTTAATCTTTCCCTCAATTTGCAATGTTATTCTTGCATAATCATCTCACTGATCCTAGTTCAGCCCACGACACACAAAAATATTATATATTTTCTTTGGACAACCGAATAACTGTTATGTGGAGTGTTGATCTCTTCCCCAAACACCGCTAAGGAGCGACCGACAAAATGCGGACTTGCTACGTATTATTTCTTTCCTAGGGAACACACGAACATTTAAATGGATGTTTCTACAGACGAATCGTTGGTTTACCCCCAATAACAGAGTAGAATGCCACAATAATATCTATTTGCAAACTAGATTTGCACGAACAATCCCTAAATTTGCAATCCTGCTCACAACACAATATTCACCCAATATGTACCTAATTTACAACACAGAGAGCACGAGAATCAAATGTCTCTTCCGAAGACATAACAAAAAAAAAATACTATTCTTAAAGAATCTTCGATGCTTCTACTTCTCAGGTGCAGCAATCCCTACCAAATTGAAATGCACTTTCTTTTGGCTTTCTCGCGCTCAAGGACTGGCTGTAAGGTTTTATGGCTGGGTCCGCTTCTAATCTCACAGAAAATGACACTTCCTGGCTGCACCGCGATATGCGCTATATCTGTTAGGGGCTACACTCACATGACACACATCGAACAGAGAACAATAAATAAGTAAGAATTTGCAGTTGAAGACATACACAGAAATGAAATGAAATGGTGGTTACTTACAGTTTTTTGTTGCTCTTGGACGCCGTTGCCCGCTTGCAGCTGTTGGACTGGTTGCTTCTTCTGTCTTGCTAACACAATATTCTCTCTCTCTCTCTCAGATTGGGAAGCTTACACCGCTGGCTCCACTGTATGAGTCGGGTTTTTCTTCCGCACTCTCTATGTTCAAGAGTTCGTTAGTTCTGTTTCTTTCTGACAGATTCCTCCGGTATGACTTTACGTTACAGGTACGAGAAAGGTAGCGCTGATAGCTGCCACCACGAGGCGTGTAGATAGCCTCGACTAAAATTAAAGGATTGGTTACGTTAACTCAGATTGTCAATTTGGTAGCGATGGCTTATGGCCGGCACGTGTTTCTTATGCCCCTTTGAGAGAGATGAGAGAGAGGATATAGATGAGGCCCAGGTTTTTTTTTATTTATTGATGGGAAGGCAAGTACGGATGGCAAGAGCACACGAGGTAAAAACAACATATAAATATCGGGGGACAATACGACCATCACCTCACGATCTTCCTTCGATCGATTTCTCACGACAACAGACTGTGTACAAACAGCCAACACACGAGCCAAGGAATGGGTAACCACCGAAAGTATGAGCCAAGGTAAGCGTATAGCAAACGCTTGAAATCATGCGCCCTCAAAACAAGTCAATGGATTTTCGTTGATCGTGCCACGCTCTACTCGAACACAGTCTCGAAATTCAACTATTGAAGATATGGGCTTTTACTATCAACTCAAATTCCTAAGTATCAAAACCGGCTGTTCGTCGTAAACCTCAACTGCACTCTAGAACGTCCGTTCCCGACCACGGCTCTCTACACCGTTCTCAACGACGGCTACCCGCGAAGTGTCCTCTGCCCGTCCGACATAACTCTCGCTTGGACAGCGCTCCCCCCTGCCCGAAGGGGGGGGTGGTCGCCACACGAGCTGGTAACAAGGGGTGGCTAGGGTTCTGAGCCGCTCCTCCCCTACACAACCGGGGGTACGGCTGGGGGGGGGAGGGGTCGGGTCTCATGGCCTCAGCCCTCCCTCTAGCCATGGCTAATTCAACGACTGATCCCACGCTCGGCTCCCCAGCTACACGATCGGGACAGGCACATTGTTTTTATATTAAGGTCTGGATATTTTACTATCCCTGACCGACGCTAATCAGCCCCAGCGCTTCTCAGCGCTGTGTAACCGCGGCAGCCCAAGCGCACCAACTTTATCGAATTTAATATGACCAGTGTTCCGTATGAGAACGTCCAGATCGTGCATTTCCCAAACCCAAGCATGACCGCGGGCATTACTTTTTATGACCCGTGTATTCAGAGATCTCGTCTTAACATCAATTATATAATTTCGCTCGGCAACGCCAACGACAAAGATGGGATGAATCTGGCTTCATACCCTGACTTTATACAAATGCTCTCGGTTGAATCTCCGACGTGCTTACACATGACGATCACCGATGCGAGGCTGGTTTACTTCGATCAGGTTTCTTTTGTGAGACGGTGTTCACCGGTTGCCGACGTCCAACGTTGTTTCTTGCACTTCGAATTATTAACTTTCAAATTGCAGTTTGGTAGAAGGCAAGCCGGCGATTGCCGACCTGCTGCGTAATGCAACCTCAGCCCTCGTGCGTGGTGCTCTCTCGTGCGCTCAAAAATCCTCCTCTAATGTACTTGTTCGCCGCTTATATACTCTCGCTTGTTTTCTTTTCCAGACTCTTCTCGAACCTTCCCAAACATTTTGAGCTTCTTCCAAGCAAAGATTAGGTGTTTCCCTTAGGATTGGTGGAAATCTTGCCTGCTTCGGGTTGCCGAAATGTAATTGGTGCGTTCTCTGCCACACCCATGCGCCTGATTCGTTCCAGAGCGCTGATTGGCCGGCGGGATGTGTTCCCCTTCGAAGCTGCCTCGTCCGGGCGTTCCCACGCAACGCATGTGTGTTGTGTGCTTGTGTTGTGTGTGTCTTGTGTTGTGTTGCCTAAATGTGTTTTGTGTGTTTATGTGTACGCCTGCGCCAGCTCTCTCGTCGAACGCTACCCACTTGAGCTCGACATATTTATAGCCAGACTCATGTCGAAACCTGAGAACAACGCCGTTCTTGTAGAGTTCTGCGGTTACAACATCCTGTCCACTGTCCCTGGCTCAACAAGATATTGTATTTCCCCAAGTAAAGTATTTTGAAGTGAAGTCTTTCCTCAAATAAAGTATTTCCCAAATTTCCCCGAGTAAAGTATTTCCCAACAAAGGTGAATTATCTCCTGAAATAAGGTATTTCCCAAATTTTCATACTTCTTCGAATAAAGTATTTCCCAAATTTCCCCGAGTGAAGTATTTCCCCACATTTTTCACTTTTTCCAGACTTTTTCCAGACTTTTCTCCACTTTTTTCAGACTTTTTCCAGATTTTTTTTCCACTTTTTTCAGACTTTTTCCAGACTTTTTTCGCTTTTTTCAGACTTCCTCCACTTTTTTTCACTTTTTTCATTTTTTTCCAGACTTTTTTGTTCACTTTTTCCAGACTTTTCCAAAACTTTTTTTTCACTTTTTCCAGACTTTTTCCAGACTTTTTCCAGACTTTTTCCAGAATTTTTCCAGACATCTTCCAGACTTTTTCCAGACTTTTTCCAGAATTTTTTTTACTTTTTTCAGACTTTTTCCACTTTTTTTTACTTTTTCCACACGTTTTCTAAACTTTTTTCACTTTTTCTAGACTTTTTCTAGACTTTTTTCAGACTTTTTCTAAACTTTTTCCAGACTTTTTCCAGACTTTTTGTAGACTTTTTCCAGACTTTTATCAGACTTTTTCTTCACTATTTTTAGATTTTTTCCAGACTTTTTTTTCACTTTTTCCAGACGTTTTCTAAACTTTTTCTTCACTTTTTCTAGACTTTTTCCAGACTTTTTACAGCCTATTCCTTAACTTTTTCCAGACTTTTTCCAGATTTTCTCTGCACTTTTTCCAGACTTTTCCAGACTTTTCCAAACTTTTTCAGATTGTTCCAGACTTTATCCAGACTTTCTACGGAGTAGAAAAAAGGTCTTGAAAAAGTAAAAAAAGGCTTGAAAATGTAAAAAAGGCTGGACGAAGTGAAAAAAAGTCTGGAAAAAGTAATGATAAGTCTGGTAAAAGAGAAAAAAGTATGGGATGAGTGATGAAAAGTTTTGGGAGAATGAGAAAAGTCTAGAAAAAGTCTGGAAAAAATGAAAAAAGATTGGAAAAAGTGAAAAAATGTTTAGTAAAAGTCTGGAAAAAGTCTAATAAAAAGTCTGGAAAAAGTCTAGGAAAAGTCTGGAAAAAGTGATGAATAACAGATTGAAGAAAGTGGAAAAAGTCTGGAAAAAGTCTAAAAAAGTCTAGAAAAGTCTGGAAAAAGTTTGAAAAAAGTCTGGAAAAAGTCTGGAAAAGGCTGAAAAAAATCTAGAAACAATCTGGGAAAAAAAAGTTTGGAAAACGTCTGGAAAAAGTAAAAAAAAGTGCAAAAAGTGAAAAAAAAGTCTGGAAAAGTCTGGAAAAAGTGAAAAAAAAAGTCTTGAAAAAGTCTGGAAAAAGTGAAAAAAGACTGGAAAAAGTCTAGAAAAAGTGAAAAAAAGTTTGGAAAAAGTCAGGAAAAAGTGAAAAAAAGTCTGGAAAAAGTGAAAATGTGAGGAAATACTACTCTCATAAAATGTATAATATGTTTTTGGGAAATTTTCGAGAAATACTCGTAAAATATATTTTTTTGGGAAACATGCTCGTAAAATGTTTTTTGGGAAAATACTTCACTTCATGAAAATGTCAAAACCGTTATCACTGGTATTCTTGAGCGTGAGAATGTGGGCCAAAGTTTACCCGTGTGTTTTAGCGATATCTCAAGTGCGAGCTCGACACAAGAAAAGCTGAGCTGGAGAAACGTGTGTATAATATTTCACGGCCTCAAGAGCCCAACATTGATAAATGCCAACCTTGCGACCAGCACTTCACCAGACTGAGAGCGCAGGCATCGTGAACGACTCAAACACACAACACACATCGAAGCACACACACACACACACACAAAACAAGCGCACACATCGCACACAGGGCGAGACTTCGGAGGGCAAGAGGCGGACGTGACGTAGGGACAGAGTCCCGCACGACCTGAGCCAATCAACGCTTGCCTAGCGATCACGCGAGAAGGTGTGTCTGAGCACACACCAATGGGAGTCCCAGACGTCAGAACAAACAAGCATCCCGCTAATCAGGATGCAGATACGGCCTCTGTAGAATGAAATGTTCGAGATCAATCTCGAAGGAAGAAAGGGAAATACTTATAAGGGGTGGGATGAAGCCTCGTGAGGGATTTTCCACTCAGTGACGCTACGAGAGAGACGCATAATCAAGGAGGGTTTTTGCAGCCGGAATACCGGCAGACGCCGGTATTACCCGGCATTATACCAAGTCCGGTGTTGACTGCAAGTGAAGAGCGCCGCCGGCACACTTTCGACATGAGCAGCCAAATCCAACATTTAAAATGAAAGTTAACCATCGAAGTTTCGAGAGGAGGCGTCCAGTGTATCAACAAACTTCAAAGTACTGACGTGCGTCAGGAGCCATTCGTAGCACAGCAGCGAGGCAGCGGTAATAGGCAAGTGAAAAATGTCGTCAGCGACGGAGCATTCAGACATCTCTGCATCGGGGTCGAACTCACAGGCAACTCCAGCGTCAAGATTTCGAGCCACGCAATTGCCAACGTTGCGAGTATCAACAGTCAAGTTCGTTCACCATCAATACGAAGATCAGCGCACAAAACTACAGTGAACTGGCTCACCAACGCTTCAAGGAATCCTGGGCTGAACGAAAATCTTAAGAGATTCCTGGCACCAGGGCAGCAGCGAATACGAGTAGAAATACCGGCAGCACGTTAGAGAGGCATCAGCACAGAACAGCAGATATTCTCAGCAATGACGAAGAAAATCAGCAGTGAGCAACAGCACATCGGCAGTGAATATCTATCAGTGAATTGCTTATTATCAAAAGGGCGAGTGTTTTATGGTTGTGAGAGCCCTGTTAGGTGGTGATGAAAATTCAATTTCAGAGGTAGAACAGCACCCAGAAAAGTCCTTTTCAAAGTGTTGCGCAAAATCATATAAATTATAGGCAATCGGTTTCCTGTGTTTATTTAGTCGAGGATCGAATTCACGTTGTGAATGGTGCGACGCTTCATATGATTCGACACCTTGTCACAATTACAGGTTAAATCGTGATGTGTCATTCTCGTAAATATTATGCTTGTGTTGCTGTGGAGCCCGCGATTTTGTGGATGCGTAATTTGTTATCAACGAAGGAGTATTGGTAACTTGAATTATCGGTAAGCATCGCATTTATACCATGTCGTGTTCAAAGTTTTATGGCGGTAGAAATGTGCATACTTTCATTAACGCAGTTGTGCCCTTTCAAATCATTTCGTTCCAATGCCTTGTGTATTTAGCCACGTGGTTTCCCAAAAATAAATTCATGTAAATCTTCAATCCTTTTATTCTCCATGTCAGGTATGCAGGTGTACGCAAGCATGAAGGATAATACTATAAATGTGTACGGGGGTTGAGAGTCCCTCAGCGTATGGAAGGGGGGTCCTAAACCAACCCCCTTCTCTGTATCGCAACAAAAAAAGTCTGGAAAAAGTCTAGAAAAAGTGAAAAAAAGTCTGGAAAAAGTCTGTAAAAAGTGAAAAAAAGTCCGGGAAAAGTCTGGAAGCAGTCTAGAAAAAGTCTGAAAAGTCTGGAAAAAGTCTGGGAAAAGTCTGGAAAAAGTCTGGAAAAAATTTGGAAAAAGTTTATAGGAAGTCTAGAAAAAGTCTGGAAAAAGTCTGGAAAATGTGAAAAAAAAGTTTGGAAAACGTCTGGAAAAAGTGAAAAAAAGGCTGTAAAAAGTCTGGAAAAAGTCTAAAAAAGTCTAGAAAAAGTCTGGAAAAATCTGGAAAAAGTGAAAAATGAAAGATTGGAAAAAGTGAAAAAAAAAGCTGAAAAAAATCTGGAAAAAGTCTGGAAAAAGTCTAAAAAAGTCTAGAAAAAGTCTGGAAAAAGTGTGGAAAAAACCTGGAAAAAGTCTAGAAAAAGTCTGAAAAAAAGTGAAAAAAGCGAAAAAAGTCTGGAAAAAGTCAGTAAAAAGTCTGGAAAGTCTAGGGAAAGTCTGAAAAAAGTGAAAAAAGTCTGGAAATATTCTGGAATAAGTAAAAAACTTAAAAAAGTATGGAAAAAGTGAAAAAAAATTTAGAAGATGTATAAAAAGTGGAAAAAGTCTATATAGTGAAAAAACTGGAAAAAGTAGGGAAAAGTGGGAAAAAAATCTGGAAAAAGTGTGGAAAGTCTGAAAAGTCTGGAAAATCTGGATAAAATAAAACAAATGGAAAAAGTTCGTGAGAAGTGAAAAAACTGGAAAAAGTCAAACAAAAGTGAAAAAAACTGAAAAAAGTTTGGAAAAAAATGAAAAAAATCTGGAAAAAGTCTGAAAAAAGTCTGGGAAAAGTCTGTAAAAAACCTGGAAAAAGTCTGGGAAAAGTCTGGGAAAGGTCCGGAAAAAGTCTTGAGAAAGTGTTGAAAAAGTCTTAAGAAAGAAAAAAAAAGTCGCGAAAAAGTAAAGTAGAAAGTAGAAAGTAAAGTAAAGTAGAAGTAAAGTAGTCGCGAAAAAGTAAAGTAAAAAAGTGAGAAAAGCCTGGAAAAAGTGGAAAAAACTGGAAATTGTCTATAGAAGTGAAAAAATCTGGAAAAAGTCTAAAAAGTGAAAAAAAATCTGGAAAAAAGTCTGGAAAAAGTTTGGAAAAAATGCAAAAATCTGGAAAAAGTCTGGAAAAAATCTAGAAAAAGTCTGGAAAAAGTGAAAAAAATCTGGAAAAAGTCTGGAAAAAGTCTGGAAAAAGTCTGGAAAATTCTGGAAAAATTCTGGTAAAAGTCTGGAAAAAGTCTGGAAAAAGTCTGGAAAAAGTCTGGAAAAAGTCTGGAAAAAGTCTGAAAAAAGTCTGGAAAAAGTCTGGAAAAAGTCTAGAAAAAATCTGGAAAAAGTCTGGAAGTCAGGAAAAAGTCTGGAAAAAGTCTGGAAAAAGTGAAAAAAAAAATCTGGAAGAAGTAAAACAAGTGGAAAAAGTCTATAAAAAGTGAAAAAAAAACGAAAAATTCTGGAAAAAATGGAAAAAAATCTGAAAAAAGCATGGAAAAAGTTGAAAAAACCTGAATAAAGTCTGTGTTGCGATACAGAGAAGAGGGTGGGTTAGGACCCCCTTCCCAGACGCTGAGGGACTCTCAACCCCCGTACACATTTTATAGTATTATCCTTTATGCTTGCGTACACCTGTATGCCAGACATGGAGAATAAAAGAATTTGAAAGATTAAAACACATTTATTTTTGAGATGAACACGTGGATAAACACCCAAGGCATGGGAACGAAATGATTTGAAATGGCACAGCGGCGTCAATGAAAAATACGTAAGTTTCTACCACCACAATATTTAAACACGACATCATACAAATGTGCTGCTTACCGAGCCTTCAAGTTACAAATACTCCCTCGTTGACAACGATTCACGCATCCACAGTAACACAAATCATAATATTTGCGAGAGTAACACATCACGATTTAACCTGGAATTGTGACACGGTGTCGAATCATACAACGGGAAGTCGATCCTCGACTAAATAAACACAGGAAATCGACTGCCTATAAAATTCGATGAATCTTCGCGAAAATTTGAAAAGCACTTATCTGTGTGCTGATCTACATCTGAAATTGAACTTCTATCACCACCTAAAGAGCTCTCACAACTATAAAACACTCGCACTTTTGATAATAAATGATTCACTGATGGACATTCACTGACGATGCTGTTGCTCACTGCTGATGTTCCACGTCGTTCACAGCCGATGTTATTGCTCACTGCTGATGTTCCGCGTCGCAGCTTAGGCTTGCTGCTGGCGTAGGCTGATCTCTTGCTACCTCGCTGCAGTGGTGCCCTCCCCCGCTTCTTTCTACGGGCAGCTGATCCCTTGAAGCGGTTGTGAGCTGATTCATTGTAGTTTCATGCGTTGAACTTTGCAGTGTTGGTGAGCGATCTTAACTGTTTGCCATTTGCAATGTTGACGACTGCCGCTGCAGTTGATTGTGAGTTCGACCCCGATGCACAGATGTTGAATGCTCTTGGTTGAATCTCCGGCGCGTTTATTCATGACGATCACCGATGCGAGGCTGGTTTACTTCGATTAGGCTTCCTTTGTAAGACGATGCTTCAATGACTTCCGACGTCCAACGTTATTTTATGTGCCTCGAATTATTAACTTTCAAGTTGCAGTTGGGTATAAGGCCAGCCGACGAGGCTGACCTGTTGTGTGGAACACCCTCAGACGTCGTGCGCAGTCTCTCACGTGTGTTCAAAAATTCCCTCCCCATGCTTCCTTCTACGGGCCTTATATGTGTTTCGCTTCCCTCTTTCTCGATCGTTCTCGACGCTTCTATTCTACAGAGGCAGCATCTGCAACCTTATTGGCGGAATTCTTGCTCGTTCTGACGTCTGGGACTCTCATTGGTGTGTGTTGAGACACACCTTCTTGCGTCATACCTTTGGCGCGCGGTGATTCGCTTAGATTGTGTGGGCCTCTGTCACTACGTCACATCCGCCCAATGCCTTCCAAACCCCAGCTTGCCTTGTGCATGTGTTCGTGTGTGCGTCGTTCGTTTACGATTCCTGTGCTCGCCTGGTCGCGCACTTAAGACCGTGACATATGATACCTCTACCCCAAACAATCGCCGCTTGTTTTCCCGACCGAACAGTTAAGAATTGTCCTTAACACACACGTGTAAACTTTGGTCCACATTCTCACGCTCAAGAATAACAGTGATAACGGTTTTTACACATTTTCTTAAAGTGAAGTATTTTTGCAAAAAAAATATGAAGTTACGAGACATGTTTCCCAAATCTTGTGAGGGTAGTATTTCTGGACAGTCTGGGAAAAGTCTGGAAGAAGTCTGGAAAACGTCTGGAAAAAGTGGGAAAAAAATCTGGAAAAACTCTGGAAAGTCTGAAAAATCTGGAATATCTGGAAAAAATAAAAAAATATGGAAGTCTGGGAGAAGTGAAAAAACTGGAAAAAGTCTGGAAAAAGTGAAAAAAAATCTGAAAAAAGTTTGGAAAAAATGATAAAAAATCTTTAAAAAGTCTGGAAAAAGTCTGGAAAAAGTCTGGAAAAAGTCTGGAAGAAGTCTGGAAAAAGTCTGGAAAAAGTCTAAAAAAAGTCTGGAAAAAGTCTGGAAAAAGTCAAGAAAAAGTCTGGAAAAGTCTGGAAAAAGTCTGGAAAAAGTGAAAAACAAAACCTGGAAAAAGTCTTGAAAAAGTCTGGAAAAAGTCTGGAAAAAGTCTGGAAAAAGTCTGGGAAAAGTCTGGAAAAAGTCTGCTAAAAGTCTGGGAAAAGTCCGGAAAAAGTCTTGAGAAAGTCTGGAAAAAGTCTTGAGAAAGTAAAAAAAGTCGTGAAAAAGGAAAAAAAGTCCTGAAAAAGTAAAAAAAGTCTTGAATAAGTAAAAAAAAGCCTAGAAAAAGTAAAAAAAAATAGTCTGAAAAAGTAAAAATAAGTCTGGAAAAAGTGAAAACAAAGTCTGGAAAAAGTGAAAAAAAGATTGGAAAAAGGTAAAAGTTTGAAAAAAGTCTGGAAAAAGTCTGGAAATAGTCTGGGAAAAGTCTGAAAAAAAGTGAAAATAGTCTGGAAAAAGTCTGGAAAATGTAAAAAAGTATAAAAAGTCTGGAAAAATTAAAAAAGAGTAAAAAATCTGGAAAAAGTAGAAGTGGAAAAAGTCTGAAGTGAAAAAAACTGGAAAAAGTCTGGAAAAAATGAAAAAAAAAATCTAAAAAAGTGAAAAAAAATCTGAAAAAAGTTTGGAAAGAGTGAAAAAATCTGGAAAAAGTCTGGAAAAAGTGAAAAAAATCTGGAAAATGTCTGGAAAAAGTCTAATAGAGTCTGGAAAAAGTCTGGAAAAAGTCTAGAAAATGTCTGGAAAAGTCTGGAAAAAGTCTGGAAAAAGTGAAAAAATCTGGAAAAAGTCTGGAAAAAGTCTGGAAAATGTCTGGAAAAAGGCTGGAAAAAAAATCTGGAAAAAGTCTGGAAAAAGTCTGGAAAAAGTCTGGAAAAATTCTGGAAAAAGTCTGGGAAAAGCCTGGGAAAAGTCCGGAAAAAGTCATGAGAAAGTCTGGAAAAAGTCTTGAGAAAGTAAAAAAAAGTCGCGAAAAAGTAAAAAAATGTCTTGAAAAAGGAAAAAAAGTCTTGAAAAAGTAAAAAGAAAGTCTGGAAAAAGTAAAAAAATTGTATGAAAAAGTAAAAAAGTCTCGAAAAAGTGAAACAAAAGTCTGGAAGAAGTGAAAAAAAGTCTGGAAAAGTGAAAACAAAGTCTGGAAAAAGACTGGAAAAAGTGAAAAAAAGATCGGAAAAAGTGAAAAAAGTCTGGAAAAAGTCTGGGAAAGTCTGGAAAAAGTCTGAAAAAAGTCTGGAAAAAGTCTGAAAAAAGTGAAAAAAAGTGAAAAAAGGCTGAAAAAAGTCTGGGAAAAATAAAAAAAAGTAAAAAAAGTCTGGAAAAAGTAAAAAACGTGAGAAAAGTCTGGAAAAGTGAAAACAAAACTGGAAAATGTCTAAACGTTTGGGTGTGCTGTCTGCAAACAGAGGTGACGTCTGTCTCGGTTTGTCTTTCTTCAGGTGGGTTGTTATTGATTATAATAAAGTAAATTTTCCATCCAGTCAAGGAAGGAGAGTTGTGCCGGTTTTCCGCATTTTTTGGGATCCAGCAGCGTCATGTGTCGTGAGCCTATAAAGGAGTTCCCTCTACCCTCTTCCTTGACCGCTATTTTCGCTATCTTTTTATTCAAGTGTGCCTGTGTTTCTTTGTTTCATTTATTATTATTTTTGGGTGTTATTTTGCTATACCATTCAGAGCCTTTAATTTTGATACTTAAACTTAAAGGCCCGTTGGCCACCCTTAAAGGCCCGTTGGCCACCCTTAAAGGCCCGTTGGCCACCCTTAAAGGCCCGTTGGCCACCCTTAAAGGCCCGTTGGCGACCCTTAAAGGCCCGTTGGCCACCCTTAAAGGCCCGTTGGCTACCCTTAAAGGCCCGTTGGGCACCCGTCAACAATTGACTTGCGATCTGGAGTTCCTAGACGAGAAAGAAATTCTCGCGATTTCTTGTGTTCTCCCGATCTACGTTAGAAAGTGGGATTTTCTTACGGGAAAGATTCTCCTCCTTTTTCTTTATCTTTATAGTACGGCCCTGTGTAAATCTGAAGGAGATGACAGTTGTCGATTTTCCACTTTTTGGTGCCTGAACCTAATTAATTGAATCGAAATAAACAAGCTTTCTTCTATGCTTTTTTCGTCTCAAATGAGTGTTTTACGATTTATAGCGGTAAGTTTAGTTTCGTCATTGACGACGAATGCGCTCGAATAAACAGTTACTCATCGATTTTCGAATTTTTGTTGCTTGAAACATGGCAATAACATCGAAATAAACAACTTTTCTTCTATACACTTTTTTCGTCAAATGAGTATTTAACGAGGTATAGCGGTAGGTTTGGTTTCGTCTTTCAAGACAGAGCGCTGGAAGCGAGACGCAATTGCAGTATTGCCATACAACTCGATCAAAGAATTTCTTTCCGCTTCAAAGACTGGAGTGGCGGTAAGTCATTTACCGCTATAACTAATAAAATACTCACTTGAGACGAAAAGTGCATAGAAGAAAACTTGTTTATTTTGGTGTCATTAACCATGTTTAGCCATTACAATTTGCAAAATCGACAACTGTCATCTCCTTCAGATTTACCCGGCCCTGAATGGTTACCTCTTACTTATTTTCCTTTTTTTTCCTCAAAATAAACTCTTCAAAAAGAGGCTCTTATCCTCACTCGGGAACAAATTCCCTAGGTGAGAATTTTTGGTGTATCTGATGTATTGTTATATGAAATCTTGGTTTTGGTGACATTTGCTTGTTCGCTTTGAGTGTTATGTCCTAACGAAAGTGCCTTTGTTTCTTGTCACCAGTATGCTCCCCCATTGCGCGCCCTGCGGAGAACACCTTTTTTTTTAGTGAAACCCTGCTTGCGCTGAACCATCCCTTGGCTCGTGAAGCGGTTAGGCGGCAGAGGTTTCCTTGGCTTGTGAGTTCATATTGGTGTTTTTTGGTGCGATTTTAAAATTTATCCTGTTTCGTTTAAAGTTAGGAAGAGTCATAATCGGTTGCGAATTTCATTTCTCTGTTAAGCTATAAATTTCATCCTTTTCTTTCCTAGCTTCAATCCGTCGGCAGTTTTCCGAACTGGGTTGCGTCCTTCCAGCGTCGGGAAGTTCGAGCAGTTGGGATGGTCACCGGGAAACATTCCTTTTCCGTCTCAGCTGGAATTTTGACTACTGAAAAGCCGGAAGGTACCCCGGACCCAGTGCTTCATGTGCCCGGTACTACCCCGGCTTAGGACCTGCACTTGCCAATTCACCTTAGACCTAACTACGGCTTTCTTTGGGCGTGATTGAGGAGCACAAGCCGGTCCAAAAGGCGACTGCTTCCTAGAAGAGTTTTTGTTTCCTCGTGCCTCTATTCCACTTGAAGCGTGCTTAATAAACTTTAAATATTTCAAGCGTGTGTTTTTTCACAATTGCTTTCAATTTCAACAGTAAATTTTATGTTAGGATGCTTAGAATTCAAATAGTCTCTAAACATGGTGACATGGCTAGGATCTTGAAATAATAAAAAATATCGTCAATATATCTTTTGTAGAATACGGGTTTGAAACTTGTGAGGCAATCTGCAAGCCATTTCTGCTCCCAATGGCACATAAAAATGCTTGCAAACGTAGGGCCCAAAGGGAGACCCATGCCAAGACCTTCTATTTGTTTATATAGTTTGCTAGCAAAAACAAACACAGAATTTAAAACCGAAAGTTCAAGTAGAGTTTTAAATTGAATTCTAGTAAGCCCCAAAACCAAATCTGTTGACGATGTAAAAAAAGCATTTAAAATTATATTGATGGTTTCTGTCAGAGGAATGTTGGTAAATAAGCTTTCAACATCAAATGAAGCCATAGTTACACTTTCCGCATTTTGAAATGACGTAATCTCGTTAACAAATTGAGATGAATTTTCTAACGAATACTCACTTTTGATTAATGGACTTACTACAGGCACCAAGAATCGAGCTAAACTGTAACTAGGGGTGTTGACCGCGGCAAAAATGGGCCGAAATTGAAATTTTGTAGAAAATTCGGGCTTGTGCACTTTAGGTAGACCATACAAGATTCCAGGACTTGAACCAGATACATACAATTTTGAATACAGTTCATTGAAAAGAGCGTGTAAATTTTTTAGTCTCCGCAAAAAATATTAATCTTATCTTCAATTTGAAGGATAATTTTCTCCCATGATTCAGTTATCAATTTGAATTTTGTTTCATTAGAAATTAGCGATACCATCTTAGTTACACAGATTTATCAAGAATAACTATACCCCTGCCCTTGTCCGGCTTACATAGTACGATTTGGTCATTTCGGCCTAATTCCTTCAGTACAGATATATCACTTTTCTGAAATACGGACGAGAAAATTTTCTGTGGCTTAAAACTATAGAAATACCGATGAGCTAAAAAACGTAGATCTTGTAGAAATCTGGTACGATCAGCACACTGAATATTTCTGCACGAGTTTACAAGTTTTTCAAATGACAGGAAGTATTTGTAAAAATCTAACTTAAAAATTGGCAGACAAAAATCCAGCCCAAAAGCTAATAAAACTTTTGTACGTTCTGGTAGAGATATTGCACTATAATTGAAAATGACTGTGTTCGGATCACAACGGCCAATGTCGTATTGCCCACCGAAATCTTCGAGTTTCTTCTTATGAGTCCTGAGAGTTGCCACCTTGAACGCATCTTCTTCAGCTTGCCGAAAACCTCGAACACACACCGCATCCAAGCAAGAGAAGAAAACCCATTTTGGTCAAAATGGGTTTCCTTCATCTATATAGTTCACGTTCAAATTAAAAAATTTCTGGCTAAGAAATATTCCATAACATTTATTCCTCCTGAGCCAATGCAACGTCTGTATTGTGTATTCCCGTATTTTGGAGATTTAACTGATAAGATGTCAAGAGATTTAGAAACCCTTTTTAAACGCCATTTTCCTGCCGTAAAACTATGTATCATTGCCGTCAATTCTCTTAAAGTTGGCTCTTTTTTCCGCAACAAGGACGTGGTTCCGAAGCGAATGCGGGCATCCGTTGTCTATAAGTTTAGTTGTGTACAATGTACATCTGGCTATGTCGGCATGACGACTTTGCCACTTTATATTAGGATTGCCCAGCATCATGGAATCAGCTACCGTAGTGGAAGAATGTTAACCAACCGCCTCACTCGTCTATTCGCCTTCATAGTGAACAGTGCTGCGATCGCATAGCAGAAGATGATTTTAAAATTTTACGTACTGCTCCTTGTGAATTAGACTTGCGTATTTTAGAGTCTCTATACATAGCCACAGAAAAGCCTGTCCTTAATAGTACAAATAGCTTATTTCCACTTCAAATTTATATGTAGATTTTTAGTAGAAAAACTTGTGTTCTTGGTAAATCTGAAGGATTTGTCAGTTGTCGATTTTTCACTTTTTGGTGCCTGAACCTAATTAATTGAATCAAAATAAACAAGTTTTCTTCTATGCACTTTCCGTCTCAAATGAGTATTTTACGATTTATAGCGGTAAGTTTAGTTTCGTCTTTGATGACGAATGCGCACGAATAAACAGCTACTCATCTATTTTCGAATTTTTGTTGCTTGAATCATGGTAATAACATCGAAATAAACAACTTTTCTTCTATACACTTTTTTCGTCAAATGAATATTTAACGAGGTATAGCGGTAGGTTTAGTTTCGTCTTTGATGACGATCGCGCTGGAAGCGAGTGCGCATTGCAGTGTTGCTGTCCGACGTGCTCCTTGAATAACTTGCTGCTTCAAACACTGGAGTTGCGGTAAGTCATTTAACGCCATAACTAATAAAATACTCATTTGAGACGGAAAGTGCATAGAAGAAAACTTGTTTATTTCGATCTAATTTCGAAATTTTAATGTAAATTTCGAAATTTACAAAATCGATAACTGACATATCCTTCAGATTTACCGTGTTCTTTAGTTATGACTGAATTTTTCTTTTTTAAATTTTTTACAGAATGACTTACTGAGGATGGAGCCGGTCTCCGAAACGTTTTACAGAGTGAATAGATTCTTTGTATATATTTTATTTCAAGACCTTGCACAGTTCTAATAATGAATATGATTTCAATACTAACAGGGTTCTTCGTTTTTAAGTTTCTAAAGATACTTCGATTGAAGAAGAATAACTTTCCTGAAATAGTCCCTCTGCTGGGCATGGAGTTTAATGTTGAACGTTTTGAAAATTTTAGGTAGAACGTTTCCTGGAGTAACTCACAGCAGCTTCCAGAGAACTGTTGGCAAAAACTGGTGCAGGACGTCAACTCTCATTATTTAAACACTCATAATTTGCCATTTGACTGCAATATAAACGGTCGTTTTTTATTTGAACCCTAATTATAAATGAACGTACCATAACTTCCTTATACTTCTCCCCTATAATTATCAAAATAAAAACTAATAACCTACTTATTTTCTTATTTGCCCACTGTAACCCCAAAATCAAACACTTTTTATGACGTGCATAATCTTTATATAAAAAGGTGCCCTAAAATTCCTACGGAGGAACTATGAGAAAAAAATCCACGAAACATCAATGTTAGTTAGACCATTTGACAGTGACTCGAAAAGTTAATTTGTGCAGTTGTGATCAAACTATTTTCAAAAAAATCTATGTGTGAGTTGCAATTACATCAATAGGCGCTTTACGTCATGAAGGGGGATTTTCGAGTTTGATATTCATATTTAACGTCCTACAATTGGACCTCTTTGATGGCACCTCTCGATAACCTTGTAAGGCCAAGATGTTGTTGCTGTTTCTGCCATCGAGTTCCGCTTGCCGCGAGTGAAGCTGCAGCCTTGGATTCATAATTCTCCGGTTGCAGATATTGGTGATACGCGGCGGAGATGTAAGAACTTTTCCTTGAATAAATTGACACATATTAAGGTTACTGAACAGTTGCATGACTAGAAATGAGATTTTGGAGGGTAACTAAGGTAGGGCACTACAATCTCAATACTCGTGTAATCAGTAGCGCAGCCAGGGAGGGAGCCACGGAGGCCATGCCCACTGTTAACATCGCCATCTTTGGGATGCTTTATTACCAATCAAGCCTGATACATATGATCTTAGTGTTACGAAATACGTATGTTTATTTCACATGATATTTTTTTGGACAAATCACGGAAAGCTGTGCTCATATTAGATGATATTTTTATTTTTACGGGATAATTTTTTTTTGGCTTAATCCCGTAAATCTACAACATATTTAGTACATTTTGCGTATATAACATTATGCGGGGCTGCAACAAAGGAATGTTGACCGTTAGGCCGGCGTCGACTAAGCGTGAGAATGTAAGACAGCGCCGTGAAAGCGAGGGGGAACTTCGAAGGGGTGAGGGATGAAGAGAGGGCCGCAACACATGGACCAATGGCGCGGAGGTGTGTCAGAGCGCGGACCAATTACATTTCAGAACCCCGAAACAAGTAAGGCTAAACCAATCGTAAGTGAAACACGTGAATCTTTGCAAAGGAACAGTCGCGAATGTTCTGGAAAAGAAAACAAGCGAGAGTATATAAGCGGCGGACAAGTACATTCGAGAGGTCTTTTTACGTGGAAGCGAGTGCGGAAGAGGTGCACGTATCTAAGGGGCGCGCAAGCGGGCGCTCCGGCGCACTGCTGGTGTGCCTTCAACATAATCTGCAAATCAAATATCTGAGCATAGTGAGCACATCGAAATTTTCAAGAAAGGGAACGTCGTCCATCATAAATCGTCGAAAGTCCAATTTAGCAGCAACGGCTACGCGAAGCACCTCAGCCTCAAGAAGCGTCAACATTGCAGCAACGGCTACCCGAAGCGTCTCAGCCTCATGAAGCGTTAATGTTGCGACAACGGCTACACTAAGCGCCTCAGCATCACGGAGAAAGCCTCCCAGTACCTGTGCATCATGAAAGCATTCGAAACGCTTCTACATCAATCCCGAGCGGCGTGCAAGGAGCATCGGTGCCGCGGTGAGGTCGGAGCCGCACCACGTAAATTCTTCAAGCAGCATTGGAAGTGGATTGAGTCATCGCGATCCACAATGGCAAGAAAGTTTGATACCTAGTTACTGTTTGAAAAACTCAGAAAGGTGATTTTAGGTGTGAAAGTTCTAGCACAGCCAGCACATAGAAGAGTGCGCTCCGAGCGGCGTGCAATCGAATGTGATTTGTATCATGCGGGCGATTGGCTCATGTTCGAATTCTGTGTTGGGCAAGATGCGAAGTGTATTGTATTTGACACCTTGGTTCTATTCAAGGTTCTATTCTTATTGACATAACCATTACGAGTTTCCTGTGTGCGCTAGCCAGGATGTTCATTTTTATGTTTCTAATTTCGTTTTTTTTTGTGTGCGTTAACTCCCCTTTTGACGATTGCCAGGAAATGCTAAGTCGCGTTAAATCTTGTGATCGTTCGCTGGCATTCATTGATTTTCTAGCCTGAATCTCTCACTTCATGTGTCATATTGAAATCCACGTGTTTTAAATTAAATTCATGTTAACCTTTCAAATTCTTTTATTCTCCATGTCTGGTATGCAGGTGTGCGCAAGCATGAAAGTATAATACTCTAATTTGTGCGAGGGTTGAGACTCCCTCAGCGTCTGGGAAGGGGGCCTAAACCCCACCCCTTTCTCATATCGCGACATTAGCATTGGTTTTTCAAATGTCTTATAACTAACACTATATATAGGACACCATGACGGTTCCCCCGTAAAGCCGGTACCCATTTCCGACACCTGGGTTGAGTGGGGTATTGTGCTTGAGCTTTCCCTTATACCCAACGGGGAAAATCTCCGCGCCAGCGCCGGGATACGAACCCGCGACTCCAACATACGAGCCCGATCCCTTAACCACTGTACCACGGAGTGAACAAGTCTGGTACCTGAAGGTTATTTTTCTTTAATTTATCAAGTCCTCAAATGAATTTAGAAAAATTACCCACGGGATTGCTGGGTGAATTTTTATTATTTACCGCTTTAATGTATTTTTTTAATTTAACTAATTTTCTAATAGGATGTGCTACTTGATATGTTTGCAGAAAGTGTATCGTTTTCATTAGGTTCACCTGACGCTCAGCCTGATTTTAATATTCGATCCTTCTGAGACCGTTTTGCGTCCCACTTTCGAAGTAATATTGATCTGTAAAACAATTACATATTTCTTCTTTCTCGAGACTTCGTCCCTAATGACAAAAATATTGAACACTTAATGCCATCTTTGGTCAGGGACTATTTAGTGGTTACTGAAGTTTGTATGACCAGTACGGACATTTTTCATCGCCATATGCTAATTGCTTCAATGTGACACAGTGTGACATTTCCCTCATTCTGCTGCTGAAACTTGTTTTTTCGTCCATTTCAACAAAACCCTGGCATCACCTTAATGAATATCACATTTGGACCGCTTCACTAATTTAAGGGAATTTTTCAAAGATTTTAACGGTGGAAAATGGTATAAAAGAAACACAGTCAAAGGTGTTAAAAATATTTTACTCCATAAAAAGTTAAAAATTTATATAATTTGGTGAAAAACTATTTCACAAATAGTCTTCACAGAAAATTGTAAGTGATTCGAAATAAACCTATTCATCGAGGTAAAACACTACCAACAATTAGCTAAAAGATTACAGCTCATAGCACAAACAACTATTTAACACTACACAAGGATAAATTGAAAATTCCAGCAACATGCAAGGGCACATCAAAAATAATCTAAATACCTAACAGTTGTGCCTTCGACTTCGAGCTGGGTGAGGTGCCACACTCAGGCGAAGTATTCCATCAGCTGCTTAGTATTTGTCTCAACTTCGAAAACGCGAGAGCATTGGTAAGTCTATCTTATAAACAGCAGTATATTTTTGTACAGTAGTCATATGAGGTAGCGGGTCTGGCCAACTCGAAGATATTTGAATGAAATGAACAAAAATTATTAACGGATTCTTTTTTATCTCCACCAAGAATAAATGGATGAAGGTGGAAAGAATCACTGAATCACTTCAAAGTACACACAAAACATGACAGGGATCCAAATAACAACCGAATCTTTTTGTCAACACCAAGATCAAAATTAAAGCACATGAAAATCATTAAACAAAACAGCAGATGATGCTAATCCTAGAGCCATAACTCTTTTTCACTGCATTCACATTTGGAGATCGTTCTCCCACTGTAAAATTCTTAACACGTTGACTGCGATGGGTCAAACTGAAGTTCAATAGTGAACTCAAATTTTAAGTCAAAAGTTAAAAGCAATTTTATATATATATCAAACATTAACTAGGTCCATTGTATACCATTGATTTTAAAAGATTGTTGACAATTTTTCCAACGACCCATATAGATGGGTCATTTCGCAGCAGAAGAACTTAAACCCGCCCCATCGATGGGTCGTACCGCAACAACGAGTTAATTAAGCTAGGTCCACTCCCAACTGTTTCCTGACGTCCTCCATGATCTCGGCGAGGAGGAGGGTGCTAGAGTGGGGCATCACGGGGCTCTCCTTCAGCCCTGCCGCAACACAATGACAACGGTAAGTACAGTCTTGAAAAGATTAGATGTTAGTTTAAGCCTCCCTAACCGGTAAAAAAAAGCGTTCCGAAGAGAGGGAGGAGGAAGGAACCATGTAGTATGGAGATAAGAGAACGCGGAATCTATGTAGAAGTGGCATGGAAACAGTAAATTAACAAAGAAGTTTATGAAACAAGATAAAAGTTGAAGAAGAAAGTAGTTGGTGCTGAAAAACAGAACAGCAGTGAACCGAAAAAGGTGGACCTTAACATAACAAAAAACATTTTATTTCAACGAAAAGACAGCCTCGGCGAGGTGAACTCTCATCAGGGGCCCTCATATATTTTTCCCTTTTGAGAGACAATTACCATAGATACGTATTCCTCTGAGGGGCGGGTATTAAGAACGTGAATTTTTTAATTAATGAAAGGAGTATTAACGACGTAAATTTCTTTGTAAATGAATATTAATGACGTAAATTTTTTAACGAAAGGAATATTAACGACGTAAATTTCTTAACGAAAGGATAATTAACGACGTAAATTTCTTAATTAAAGGAGTATTAACAACGTGATTTTTTTAATTAAAGGATAATTTTTTAATTAAACGCGAATTTCTTATTAATGATACTTGGCAGTTTTACCCGACACGAAAATATTGATGTAAGGCCTAGTCATTCAGATAAAGCTTCTTAATCCAAGAGCTAAACGTTCATTTGCCGAAGTAAATGGACGAGTAAAGAGTGAAATAATGAAGAGCCCATTCTCTAGGTTATACTGAAGAGTAACGCGAGCATGCAGTTTGAAGCTAAGATTGTACGGAGTAAATTCACGTAGGGTATATTGGTTCAAAATCATCACGGCAAACAGAATACAGTTGTCAAGTAATGAGAAAAATCCAAAATAGTACAAAAATATAATTTTAATTCATCAATCCGATACACATGGGAAAAATATTATCATGGTATAGTATGTTGAGTCAAAATACTTCGTATTTTCTCGCTGGCTTTTGGAAAAGTTATCGAAATGTACTGACGAGGTAATAAAAAACACATTCACACGATTTTAGGTGAAACTACAAATGACATAACACACGTACCGAACTCATTTTTTTCTCCCGAATTGAAAAGAACAAACAAATACAACAGACGTGAGAAAATCACTTCTGAATCATTGAGCGCGAACGTCATAAGTGAAATCTCGTAGTCCAGCGTTTTGAGAAATCGCTCTGAACATTCCTCTTCGGTAAGCACGAGAAGTCAACACTACAGGCATCACTACACGTACCACTACAAGTAACACGACACTACACGTACCACTACAAGTAACACGACACTATACGTACCACTACAAGTAACACGACTTTATCCGTACCACTACAAGTAACACGACACTATCCGTACCACTACAAGTAACACGACACCAATCGTACCACTACAAGTAACACGACACTATACGTACCACTACAAGTAACATTACACTATACGTACCACTACAAGTAACACGACACCATACGTACCACTACAAGTAACACGACACTATACGTACCAATACAACTAACACTACACGTATCACTACACGTACCACTACAAGTAACACTACACGTCTCACTACACTAAACGTACACGCATCACTATACATGTACTATACTATACTACACGTATCAATGTTGAGAGTGCGAGCCCCACCTTGCTGGAAGCAAGACGCCGCGTGTATCGCCTCATACTTCAGGAACTGGCTGTTGTCGAAGAAATAAGAGCGACCAGCTGACTCGGCCGGGGAACTGAACTCTCCAGACGGCGATGTCAAGCCCGCGGAGCACCAGAAGGGTGGCTGCAGCTGCAATGACACAGAACTTGGGATAAAGGATGTTTTTATTCCAATCAAGCCTGACATGTCATCTTGTACATTGGTTTTTCAAATGCCTTATGACTAACACCAGGACGCCATGACGGTTACTCCCGGTCAAGCTGGTACCCATTTCAGACACCTGAATAGAATGGGGAATTATGACTGAGTTCTCTCTTTTCCCAACGGGAGAATCCCCGGGCAGCACTGCCGAGATCAGAACAAATTATCTGTCCAGACCCGGGATCGTTCCAGGGGCCTTTAGATATTCAGTCTAATGCTCTCCCAACTGAGCTATCTAGAACAGTAAATATTTAAGTCGACAAGTAGTACTAAAAATGTTGCGCTCATTGGTAAAATGCTATTGTTAACACGAGTCCAAGCATATGCTTTGAGGCGAAAAATAAACTGACAGCAGAAAAAAGTATGGCCCCGCAGTTCGTGCGCATGCGAATTGCATTAGATTTGTTTACTAGTAAATAGACCTAAAAACTTCATTTAGAAAACAATTTTAGTGAGCACTTTTATGTTCATACATAAAATATACTTGCTCATGATCATGCGAAGTAAAATTTTCAGTCTACTAGGAAAATCACATCACACTTCGCTGGCACACTCACTCTTCGATGTCTGTTAGAATTAGAATTGGAATGTCATCTTGTTCAATTCATATTCCTTGCTCCAATGACTGCGACTCTAACCAAGTGTCCTGGTTTGAAATGTTCGATACGCAATTATCTCTTCTCGGCCTTTCGGCCAAATCAAAGTGTAAGATTGGCTGTGCAATTCAGGTACAGAGTCTTAAACAAGTTTAATGCTTTAAGATCAATATTAGAATGACTTAGCGAACGTAAAATAACAAGTTTTTATGAACTTTGGCGTGATGCAAGAAAGGTGGAATAACACACGACTTGGATACATCGCAGTCCAACATGTCCACAGAGGGATTACATTTGATTCCTGAAAACGAAACTTCAACTACAAATCTACAAAAAAATCGAGTGAAATACGCTCAGAAAACAAAGTCGAGGAAAAATGAACGGCAGGTGGTCGGAAGAACGTATTAGACTAACACTGATGTCGACGTGAACTTCATGAATTAAGGAAGTAATACTGAACGAAGTACGGAATAAAAAGATAACACTACATCTGAGATAATATAAAAAATTCATAAGAACATATTGGATAACAAGTTAGTGTAAGCCTCCCTAACAAAGCAAAAAATTTTCCAATAAAAACAGGAGAAAAGTTCTATTTAAAATGTAATTTTGAGAACTGGGACATCTAAGCACAATGTATACAGAGATGTAAGGTGTGCCACACCCGTAACATAGAAACAGCAATATTGAAAGAAGTTTATGAAACGAGATAAAGATTGATGAGGAAGTGATAGGCGCTGTGAAAATGGACAGCGGAGACCCACAAAAAGATGATCCGTTACAGCACAAACTATGCTCTATGCATTTTAATAATAGGATGGCCTACCTAACCTTCAGCTCGGGGTACACAAAAAAAAACGTTTATTTCCAAAAAAAGTTGATACATGAAATGTATTACAACACACCTGATTTGAAAATTTCTTATTATAAAAGTATTTAATTGATAAACAACCATCCGAGGCGTATTATAAAAGAATAGGGTCTGTACAAAATCACAAGAAACTCACGGGTTATAACTTTGAGAACGACACCGAAGTGAGCATGGCTCAAGTGAATGCTACGCGACCAAAGAGGCAGAGCCACAAACCTTAAGTGTCCCCTTGGTGCCGCACCGAAGTGAGCATGGCTCCAGTCAATGCTACACGACCAAAGAAGCAGAGCCACAAACCTTAAGTGTTCATAGGTGCCGCAACGAAGTGAGCATGGCTCCAGTCAATGCTGCACGACCAAAGAGGCAGAGCCACAAACCTTAAGTGTGCCCTTGGTGCCGCACCGAAGTGAGCATGGCTCCAGTTAATGCTGCACGACCAAAGAGGCAGAGCCACAAACTCTAAGTGTTCCTAGGTGCCGCACCGAAGTGAGCATGGCTCCAGTCAATGCTACACGACCAAAGAAGCAGAGCCACAAACCTTAAGTGTTCATAGGTGCCACAACGAAGTGAGCATGGCTCCAGTCAATGCTACACGACCAAAGAAGCAGAGCCACAAACCTTAAGTGTTCATAGGTGCCGCAACGAAGTGAGCATGGCTCCAGTTAATGCTGCACGACCAACGAGGCAGAGCCACAAACCTTAAGTGTTCCCTTGGTGCCGGTGACGAAGGCTTCATTCGGCAAATTGGTCGAGGTGGAGAGCATGAAAGTGCCGAAACGGTTGTTGGGGAACTTCAGGACGGCCGTCACCTCCATTTCAACGCCCTGGTCACCACAGCGATCGATCAGTACACACCCAAAGATGATTACAGCCACTGTGAATTGTTTTTCATGTTTGATGTTTGGAAATTTTTATTATAATTACTTTAATCACCCTGCATTTCCCTTAAGTAGCGACCATTCCAATACGTAATGTAGAAAAACTTATTCACTTCAGAATTTAGCTAGCCCATAAAAGTGTTCTTCACAAATTAAGTTCAGTTGAATAGGAACGGTGGAAGTCGTCCGAGCAAATATGTTCCAGATTACGGGCAGAAACCTTGTCTGGGAGTAAATAATAAAACTCTTTACTCGAATAGTTTCCTTTTCGGGGCAACAACGTTTTAGAATTACAAAAATTCACATGATAAGTGCCAAAGCCTAATGCAAAGTCAGTTCAGCCAAGAAAGACAATTTCTAAACACTTTTTGCCTTCTAAGATAGCTTATTTTACCGGTAGCAGTAAATCTGGGGTTGGTATAAATACGAGACTGCCTGCTTTAATTCATCGAGAATAAAGGTCATTATGTCTATTTTACAATCAAGCTTCATAATTCAGTAATTCAAAATTAAATGAGTACATTTTGAAAGTAATTCGTATATTTCAAGGTGATCAAAAACATACTCACGCATCTGAATTGCAAGTTCGAGAAAAAAATCGGATCGAAGAAACTTTCTTCAATCAAGTGTGCAATTCAGCTTATTTTGAAAGGCAAAAAATGGTACTTAAACTCTTCATTCATCAATAAATTTAGCTGAATAGTTACCGCATACCTGGTCGTTAAGTTTGCCCGTAGCTTTTACTTCGAGAGGCTTCTCTTCATTGAAGACCCACAAGAGAAAATGAATGGCGTAGATGCCGATGTCTAGCACGCAGCCTCCTCCCAAATCTTTTTGTCTGCGAACACCGCCAATGTCATGATTAGATTAGATGTTAGTTTGAGCCTCCCTAATCGCTCAAAAAACACTCCAAAAAGAGGAAGGAGGAAGGCACCATTTAGAATGGAGACAAGGGAACGCGGAATCTATACAGAAGGGCATAGGAACAAGAAGTTGAGAAAAATGTTTATGAAACAAGATAAAAGTTGAAGAAAGTAATAGGTGTTGAAAAACATGACAACAGTGAACCTAAAAAGGGCGGTCCTAAACATAACAAATATATTTTATTTCAACAAAAAGAAGGCCCACATAACTGTCAGCTCGGGTCCTCACACATTTTCTCCCTGGGAGTGTTAATTCCCCTATATAAAATAGTTGTACCTCCTGAGGGGCGATCTCAAAAGGCAGATGAGAAAAGACCATTTAGTATGGAGTGTACAAAACGGGGAATCTATGCACAAGGCGCGTCCCAACACATGATATCCTGTGCACATAAACAAGTTATGAAAGAAGAGGAAGAAATGACACAAAAAAGATAGCGAAGAAGGCATGAAAACTGAAAGAAGCTAAGTAGCACAAAAGACAGAAGTCCAAAAGGCTTATCTATAGTTGAGGTAAAATAACAGTATCCCTCCTAAGGGTGTCCGTCCCCATAGTATAAGATAAGCAAATTAAACTAAGCTAAGCCTTTTGTCTTTCTCATGCCCCCTGAACGGTATCGATTAATTCAGCATGATCATATTACAGAGCTCTACCCGTGTCTGAAATGGTTACCGGCTTGACCGGGGGTAACCGTCATTGCATTCTGGTGTTGTAAGGTATTTGAAAAACTAATATACAAGATGATATGTATCAGGCTTAATTGATTGGAATTAAGCATCTTTTGTCACTAAAGTCGTCAAAATTCCCATCACAAGCCTGGCCCAAAGCGAGTATGACGGGACGAATGTTTCATTAACTGAGCTCTCTGACTCAGCGCACTACTGACGAACAAGCCGAAAATTCGATCCTTGATGTTATAAACTGATGTTTTAAACATTCTTAAACACTTACTGCTAAACTACAAATGAACTAAACACTTACAACACTCTGAGTACGCATTCGATCACGGACAAACCCCCGTAACCGTCCTCACTCTCGCACTTCATAGCACAGAACCCATCAGGCGCCATCAAAACGCTTCACAAAGAAGCCACAAAAATTTCGATGATCTCCAAATTAATGGAAAACTTACGCTACTCTGGGCACATTTTCAATCTTGACGCCAAAAGTGGCGAACGCGTGCGTGATGTCGCCGAGCTCGTTGCGGTTGATGCGCGCCCTCGTCTCCGTGTAGGTGGGAATGAAGCGCGCCCACATCGCCTCGAGGTGCGGGTTAGATCAGGTTAGATTTGATGTTTGTTTAAGCCTCCCTATCCGCTAAAAAAAGCGTCCCGAAAATGAAACTGGAGTTGCGGACACCGAGTCGTCAGATTGGCTTTTCCATGGTCGTAACCCTCAGTTTTTAAATTAGATCAGATAATGCTAAGGATTTGATCTAAAGGCTTACACACTTGGTAGAGGGAACAGGAAAAGTTCAACAGTTCACAAGAAATCGGAAACATCAATTTCATTTGCGACGAATGCCGATACTATCTGAAGGGTAACAAACTTGATAGAGTGAACAGAGAAAGTTCGACAGTTCACTAGAAATCGGAAACAATTTCATCTACGACGACGCCGCCGATACTCTCTGAAGGATAACAATCTTTGTAAAGGGAACAGTAAAACTTCGCCAGCCGATAAATTCACTGGAAATCAGAAGCATAAATTTCGTTTACGACGACGCCGATACTAAGCGAAGGCTCACCTCCATGAAGAAAATATTGGACGCCTTGGCCTCAGCGAGGAGCTCCTTGGTGTGGCTGACGCAGACCGTGAGCGGCTTCTCCATGAGGACGGCCTTGCCGCCGGCCAGCATCTGCTTGCCAATGCCCAAATGGCCCGAGTTGATCACGCCCACGTACACGATGTCTTCCAACAAATACAAAATTTAATAATTTAATTAAATTGGTGATGTCACCGTGCACTTTTATTTTCGCACATTAACGCGTGTAGTATTGAGCAAAAAAAAAGTAAATGTTGAAGAAGACTGCAACAAAATTCAAATGAAAAGTTTGAAGCCCATAAAGTTGCAACGTTTGAATCCCGTAAAGTTGAAACGTTTTGGGTATTATTTATGTTACTTTTATTATTTTAATTCTTTACATTTTGCTCATTATCTAGAATTAGGCAATGAACTTAGCATTATATCGCTCCTAAAAAAGCGCATAAGCTCATTCCTGATCCAATGAACACGTATAATGCGTGCATGACACAATCAATCAAGCGATAAGAACCCATCAGAGCATAATAAAGCTCTTGTACACCTCAGATATAAAGTAAATTAGACTCGTTACTTTTAAAAGTCTAACACACCAACGTCAGGGTCGTCGGCCAAGGCCTTGTAGCTGTCGTAGAAGTTCTTAGCCTGAAACTTCTCAGCGAACTGCTTGGCGGAGTCCAGGGACCTGGCTGCCACTGACACAACCACGTTCTCTGCATCGCCACTTTGCTGCACACAAGCTCGTTTTTATCACTCATATACATATTTATGCAATGCATTAACTCGGCAATAATAACACGCATTTCTCAACACACAGGGGTGCCGCTAGATATTTCATATTAGCGTACACGACCCGTCAAAAATTACGTGGATGACAAACAAATATGTCCATCCTGGTCGTACCTGCAATTAAAATATTCTTGTATCATACTTGTGCAATGGCGAAACACGTATCACAGATACGGGCGTTAATTGCATCCTTCAAATCAAAGAACCGGTTTCTTCAAAGAAGCGGACACCAACGGTATTATTTGGTAAGATGTTCCTCATTGCATTCGTCCACACAAATTCCCCACGTTTATACCGAGGACAATAAAATAGGGCAGCAGAAGTTAGTCTCGCCCAAATATTTCAGTTCGTGTACATGAACATTTCTTGCAATAGAATAACAAGCCTTCACTATTTGGTAGTCAAATTCGATGTCTGAGTTATTTTTGTTGGACTACACTCGGGAAGTCCTATAATTACACAATGAACGAAAGATTGTGGAGAGTACATACATGAAAAGGTTTCTACCTACGTAGAGCGTGCTTTACAATTCTATCTGAACGTGTCAACTCAACTTGCAGTAGTGACTCAGATTGTTGGATTTTAAAAAAACAAATACAAGCTATCTGTCAAAACAAGGTTAGACTACCATGATCAAAACACAGTACGTACCTGGAGCGCATTCACGAAGTCGGAAGAAATTTTCCCACACCCGGCGATACCCCAGCGAGTCAACGGCATAGTGACGATTCTGCTAGAGTCTGAAAGTTATGGTAAGTCAGAGAGCTTAAAAACAGCACAGCAAACAATTTCATGTAAAGATGTTTCAGATCTAGACAACGTCGAACTGTCCGTAATTCCGTCAGCTCCGCTCCTTTGAGACAAAAGTAATTTGGTGGCACACTGATTCGATGGCAAAAAGGAGAACTACTCATACGGAGCCACATCATTATACAGGGAAGTCACAAGGACTTTTGATGCAATCATAGTTTCAGTAATAGTCATTTTCTTCTATAAATTCCTCCCGTTCTTTGATGAAAAAATAACAAGATTAATTCTGAACAAATTTAATAGGATTTGTTTACAGTCCGTAAAGAGATTCAATTAAGATATAATCTTGCACACAACGGCACGATTATGCTCCAAGGCATAATGCTGAAGCCGCATTAGGGTAAAATTCATCGCACGTTACACACCAAAGAATGTATTGATTTCATTATGTTACTTCAAGCATTCAATATTAATAAACACTGGATCTAAAGTGCCGGATTCATTACCGGAATTATTCCTCTATATTATGTTAGACATTCAGTTCTGATGTACACTGGATCTGAAGTGTCGGATACATTACCGGAATTATTCCTCTATATTATGTCTGACATTCAGTTTTGATGTACACTGGATCTGAAGTGTCGGATACATTACCGAACGCTTAATCTAACGTTTTTTAAGCGCTATTCGTACCGAAGACGGCATTCAGATCGAGAAGCCCATGTAATAAATGTCCCATTAACATTACCAGAGTAACACTTTAATCCAGTAAAATTTCGTACTGTTATCGACATAATGAGCAGTGATCACTATTTTGGCTGGGCAGGGACAAATGAAAAACACTCGCGTTTTATCAGTATTATTAGCTTATTCTTAGGCCCAACGAAGGTAAAATGAGGTATATCAATAAAAAAGTGCTATTGTCTTGGCATGGAAGGCACTGCACACACGTCAACATGCCTGAAAGCTGTAACACTCCTCAGGGTGGAGTTCAAAGAGAGCCAACAAGAGGCAATCTCAACTGATTAGCAGCCTAGCTGGTGATACAGCGTGTAATCAGCTCAACACTTGTGATCGATATTATCTCTTCAGCCGGCTTACAACTCCTGCAACTTGTCTCTCCCACAGATGCCAGTTTCAAGTTCAAAGTTTTATATCATATAGAATGTTAAAACTATAATATTTATTAATACTTCAACTGAACCGTGTACGATTCTGGTCTCCCATTTTAATAGGCATCGTGTACAATCATTGACAGCAACTTTGCCCATTAGGCTACGTTATTAAATGTTACACATTGAGAATTTGGAATAACAGTTATAATTACTTAGTTACAAAACACTAATTTTACTCTACTGATTTAGATTTAAGTTTTTTACGTACAGTTCAGCACCTACCAATGCCTCCTACACAACATTTTCCCCCCGTTACTGACTCGGTGAAGCATAGACCTAGAGGTGACTACAGCAAAACTGTTAAACTGAAATGTAAAGTTGAAATGTCAGTACTTTTATATACGCGCTTAAAATACAAGACGTTGAAGAACTAGCAGCGTAAACATAAGCAGAACGAAGCATCGGCGCTGGGAACTGGCGATGTGCTAAGTCTCAAGTTAATGCTAGCAGGACGGAATATAAACAACAATCAAAAGAGCATTCATACATTCAACTACGATAAAGTCCACAATACAAGATATCGTAATACCGCAGAGTGCAGACATTATTTACTTTTCAGTAATTGAGTAGAGGGAATTGAATTCTTCAAATAAGGCTTTCAAGGTCATTTAAAAACTTATTTGAATACCTATTACATTCATTCAGTGAAGCACGCAACATGATCCTTATGTTATTTTACAAAAATTTGTTCACAAAATGAAAAATCCGTGTCTAGTACAACTTAATATTAAGGATGCCGCTAACAAAAACACCATCACGAAGAAAACTCAACTTGCACTGAAATCTTGGTGGAAAAATCAGAAGGCCCTCTACGAGCGTTTCTTATGTTACCCTAAAAGTTACGTTTACGTACCTTAAATTGGTACGTATTTATGTTCTTAAATTCGAAGGCATTCCATTGAATTGGCCGTAAAACATCTTATTGACTGTATTAATTCTCTCCAATATTCAGGCGCTTAATGTTTGACAAATGTATTGAAAAATGGTATGTGTGCGCAATTGATTGATAATCTGCCCCTCTATTCTAGCACGGCATCAACAATACATGTATATTATTTCTCGAAAATAGTATTTCTTCTCACCGAGTTTTGAAAACAATACTTAATGAGAGTAATTATTTAGTCGGTTTCATACTGGAATGTGAATTTTTGACATGTGGCGCGAACAACCCTTCTTTCTAAGAAAACGAACAATTTTTTAACTATGGCTTCTATGAGCCTCCTTTTTGTTTCAAAAGGAAGCCCATCCAATTTTACGCTCATGCGAGGTAAACAGACATTTTTTCCTCGCCCGAAGAGAGGGGAGCAAAGCTCCCTCGACCCCCTTCTTTCCTACTGAGGTCCCTTCTTTAGAAAACACCCATTTTACATCCAGTTCTACTCTCTAATTTGTCGCATTTAAACGTTTTCATTTAGTCTCACTTTAGAGCCAGGATTTTTTCTAACTATTCAGAGAGGTTACATTTTTATCAAGAACAGGGAAAAGCTGAGTTCCCTTAACCCACCCTCTCCCTTGCTGTCCTTTTTTCTAATAACTATATCACTGGCATATTGTGCAGGGTAAGTAGGTCTTGAGAGTTAGCATAAAATGATGATTGAGTAAAAAAGCTTCCAGATATTAATTGTTTTTCCGAAAATTTTCTTTTGACATCTGGAGTAAAAACAAAGGGCAATCACATGTTTATATTTTGTTTTTCTAATAAAAAAATTATGTCTTTTTCTGCTCGATTGTTACAATTCCGCGCAAAATAATTTGAAAAACATAGCGTACGACTTGTGAATTTGAAAAAAAAATAATATTAATAGTAGGAGTATGAATTAAAAATCTCTATAATCATTCACAGGCCCCAAAGCAGTGCTCGTGCTATTTGCTCGTTAGATGTGGAATTTGTTTGCATTGTAGTTTGTACGTCAGTCAGCAAAGTATTGGTTTCTCGTTACTGACATTGATTCATCGAGCTTAAATTATTGAAAATAAAGTAAAAATTTACGTTCCAACAATTCCCACACAATGTTACGCCATTGTCTTGTTTCTCTTAGCGTTTGACTAACAGCAACTTCGTCTGTCACGAATGATGTTTTGCATAAAGTTGTCATCATGTTGTGGGTTTATTGACCAACGATTCAAAGAGTGCTTTGTATCACTCATTCGTGCTAGTCTTGGAACTTTTTCCCTGTGGTTTTGTATGTAAGCTACTCAATTTAACGATGCACTAATATCAATTATTTTCTTTTTCCTCAACAGCGTTCATTGTTATCACGATCACTATATTATTTACCATGTAGAGTTAAGAGATATATCTCCACAATCGGAGTTAGAATTATTAGGACACGCCTTCAAAACAAATCATTGTAGATAATTTGAAAAATTATGACAAAAATATGTATCCAATAGATACAAATTGATTATTCTGTCTTCTGATTTTAATTTTACATTGAATAGATAATGTTTAAAATGGCATGAGGATTTACAACAATTATGGTTATTTAAAGTGTGTTATCTCTTAATTTTGTCTTTCCATGAAACAAACTTTAGCATTTGATAACATCCAAATATAGAGTATGTGATTAGTTTTGGATTATTTCTCTGTCAATATTTCACTTTTTAGGTTATGCAATTTAGTATGCATGGCAACTAACTCTCATAACCTGAACAAGTCTCGCTGAGCGGCGAAGCCGCTCAGCAAGAAAGAAAATATCGATTATAACTGGAATTTGATGCTGATTCCGAATCTGCAATTTGTTTTGACCGCTCTCAGTTTTTTCGATTTTTTGTGGTTTTGTGAATTTTACATTTTTATATATTTTTAATGTTTTTTTTGGCCTGCACCACCTCATGATCCGAACTCTGCCATTCTCGACCCAACCTGGTCGGACTTGGCATACTTTGGCTTGCACCACCTCATGATCCGAACTCTGTCATTCTCGACCCAACCTGGTCAGACTTGGCATACTTTGGCCTGCACCACCTCATGATCCGAACTCTGCCATTCTCGACCCAACATGGTCAGACCGTGCCTTAAAGACCTGAGTACCGGATAGGGCTGGGTTCCACCCAACCTGTACGGACATGGCATTCTTTGGGCACCACCTCAGTTGTTGCTAGCCGCCTTTCCAAAAATAAAAATAGAAAAAAATAGAAAAAATTGAGAGCGGTCAAAACAAATTGCATATTCGGAATCAGCATCAAATTCCAGTTATAATCGATATTTTCAATCTTGCTGAGCGGCGACTTAAGCCTATTAACTCTTTAACATCCACATTTTCTACTCATGTTACAGTTATCACAACCACCATCATTAAACTGGCACTGGCATCAGATATTTATCAATTTCAGGAAGAGGAAGGAACTGCCACTCGACAGTGCAGTCCGAAAAACACTAAAGGAAACTAATTTTACAAGAAATACAATATATAGAGGCTATTTTTGAAGGAGAACCGTACAATCCACTTGGGCGTTAAAGGGTTAATAGTTCAGTGTTTGCTTTTTGTGTGAAAAGATTTAGAATGACTCTTGACCCTTAAATATGCACTCCATGCAAGTCTGGTATACAGGCAAGAAACTCGAAGGTGCAAAAATGATGCCCGTGTAAGCATTAGAGAAAATTATGGTTAATGTTGACGACTATTTGGAAATCGATTATCCACTTTTCGACTGCTAAACATAGTATATTAGATCGAAATAAACAAGTTTTCTTCTATGCACTTTCCGTCGTAAATGATTATTATACGAATTATAACGGTAGGATTAGTTTTGTCTCAGATGACAGATGCGCTCAAATAAACAGCTACTCATTGATTTTCGAATTTTTGTTGCTTGAATCATGGTAATAACATCATAATAAACTACTTTTCTTCCATACACTTTTTTTGTCAAATAAATATTTTACGAGTTAGCGCGGTAGGTTTAGTTTCGTCTTTGATAACAAGAAAACCGGAAGCGAGACGCCATTTCAGCGTTGCCATTCGCCGGGCCAAATGAATTACTTCCCGCTTCAAACACTTAAGTTGAGGTAACTAATTCACCGCTATAACTCGTAAAATACTTATTTACGATGGAAAGTGCATAAGGGAAACTTGTTTATTTCCATCTATTTAACCATGTAAAGGTATCTAAAAATCAAATATCGATTTCTGAATAATCCTCAACATTAACCAAAATTATCAACTAGGCTATTGCAAAGATTCTCACTGCTGTCAACTTCTACTAATATGCTTTTTAAGGGCAAATCATGTTTCTTCTATGTTTATCCCAGTACTTTTTATATTTTATAAGGTCACTCAAAGGAAAAGCAGGCAATATGCAGTCTATTGCGCCATGGAAATCAAGAATTCTGTTCCAAAGAATGGCTAAAGGAACACATTTATAAACGTTTTACAAGAATGTCATAAGTTTTGAATTTTCGTCTTCCATAGCAGTTGCGTTGCGCGCTTGAGCCGTTAGAGTATGCTTGGGTACTTTGTAATTTATTATTAGCCTCATAGCAGAGCCTGAACCCACCTCTAGGATGTTTTAGTTAATAACACAATAAAGGTTATTACCTTTATTTAATAAATGGCAACACCAGCTGAAGTATGTGATAAGCGTATCTGTGATACAAGCCTCATCAACTCCACATTTTTTGATATATTAGTCCATCAAGATTCAAAATCAATATGGATATCACATGTTTCGTTAGGAAATAGGGACATGTGTCAGGCGATTTATCAAACATAATGCTACATTTTTGATGGGCGGTCTGCTCTCGGCCTCATCAACTTTAGAAATATTGATTTTATCCGGCCTTCATTCCATTTTGCCTTCTTTCTTATTTCAAATAAAGGGGCTGGAGCCGCTGGACTAGTAAATATATAAACACACAACGGGTATTCTTAGTATTACATTAGATGAATTGGTTGTAATTTTATCTTTGTTGTGTCATCTTAAAAATGGATGCCAATTTTAAAAAGTCTGATGTTGTGAGTCAATTTTGTTTTCTCTTTCATAGAATTTCAACCTGATTGTAAAGCATTAAATTATTCTACTACCATGGGTGCCTCAGCTCTACCCATCATCATGATGACCCTCCTCTGGGGAACTGTAGGCATTGTGTTGCCAATTATTCTCCCCAAAGGTCCTAATCGCAGGTGAGTGTTGTGAGAAACACCTTTTGCAATTTGAATTCTGTATTTTTGGAAGTACTGTTTTCTAATTAGTTTTATGATACGTGGTACAGTTGTTATAATTGTACCATTCTCATATTTTTTAAAATGCATATCTTCTGGAAAATGTAGTACTTTATATTAACTATGTTGTCATGGATTTTAATTCAATTAAAATTGGATGTCATGGTGAGATTAAATTCAAAGCTTGCTTAATTGCTTCTATTGTTGCTTGGATTTAGTCATTGTTATCAAGTATCAAATTTATATTGTTGTTGAAGCAATTAAATCTCAAAATACTTGTGAATTGTATGTGTAATGATAAACTAACAGATTTCTGCAAGTTCTTAGTCTGTGAGTATTTTATGCAGTACTTAGAGGAGCACACCTTTTTTGACCAAATTTAAATTTTTTCCTCAAGTTGAAGCTATATGTGTGCTGAACATCCACAACAAGTTTTACAGGTGTGAACGCAATAAAACCCCCGCAATGGAGGTATAGTGGGGGTGGGGGGGAGCTGTTTTTGTATGTAAAAATTTTTTTAAAAATAAGATTTTACTTTTTTATATACAAAACTTTTACATTTTTTAAAAATTAAAATTTATGAAAGTGTTTGTAAAAATGTTTTTTTCTGTTTTTATACTCTCTTGGAAACCTAAAATTTTTCTCTCACCAAATACTACTTCTACAATTTTTGGTGGAGAGTAAAAATGAAGTTTTTTTTTTGAAAGAGAAATGATGGTGCAACAAAGTTGAGATAGCAATTCTAGATTTTTGAATTAGGTAAACAAAGGCAGGCCGTCAAAGTCAATGAATTCCAGTTTTTGGTAATTTTTTGAATTTTTGGTAAATCTGAAGGATATGTCAGTTATCGATTTTGTAAATTTTGATGCCTTAGCATGGTTAATAAGATCGAAATAAACAAGTTTTCTTCTAGGCACTTTCCGTCTCAAATGAGTATTTTATTAGTTATAGCGGTAAATGACTTACTGCAACTCCAGTGTTTGAAGCGGCAAGTTATTCAAGGAGCACGTCGGACAGCAACACTGCAATGCGCACTCGCTTCTTGCGCGACCGTCATCAAAGACGAAAGCAAACCTACCGCTATACCTCGTTAAATACTCATTTGACGAAAAAAGTGTATAGAAGAAAAGTTGTTTATTTCGATGTTATTACCATGATTCAAGCAACAAAAATTCAAAAATCGATGAGTAGCTGTTTATTCGAGCGCATTCGTCATCAAAGACGAAACTAAACTTACCGCTATAAATCGTAAAATACTCATTTGAGACGGAAAGTGCATAGAAGAAAACTTGTTTATTTTGATTCAATTAATTAGGTTCAGGCACCAAAAAGTGGAAAATCGACAACTGACACATCCATCAGATTTACCGAATTTTTTTCCTAAAAATCACCAAAACAAATTAAAAAAAATGAATACCCTATTGTAGCCTTGGTTTTTATCTTTCAAATGACACTTGTTTCATGTCTGTAGCTCAAAATTTGTAAAAGCATGGTTTGCTTGTACCCCTTTCTAAATTTCATTTCTTTGCTGTAACTCGTTTTCTATGAATCAAATAAAAAATTTCCCATAGGATGGCCGTTATTTTTTTATGCGTTTTACCAGTGTGGCAAATTTCACGGGAATCTGTCCGCAAACAAAAAAAAATTATAATAGGTGTAGGGTCCCCGTGAGTACCTATGGAGGTACAAGTTAGCTTAGACTACATGATTATTCTTCTTTTCAGTTTGATGCAGTGCATCTTGATGTTGACGGGAGCATGCTGCTGGTTATTGTGAGTACTAAGAGCATTTCAAATTTTTATGTTTTCAAAGTCTTTTATCCATAGTTGGTGAAATAATGTTCCAAAAATATTATTCATTTAGAGATAACTATTTTAGTTCTACTGAAGAAGCAGTGCTTGTAATTTTGCTGCGTTTTCTTCCAGGCATTGTATCTGATGCAATTGAAAAATTATATACAAATTGCATGAGATTTTATTTTTTCAAAGATCTTTATGATACATTCAAGTTTGTTCAGAATTCAGATGTGTAGCGGATTGAATAATTAAAAGTATGTTTATAAACTATTTTGAATTTTTTACATTACTTGACAACTGTGTTCTGTTTGCCATAATGATTCTAAATTTGAATGAAATATCTTGTCTTAGAAAATGTCTTATATAGCTAATATTTGTCATATTGTATGTGATATTACATTCTGAAAAAAATGTGAATTACGTGCCTTATGATTCTTGTTACCAGTAAACAACTTTGTAATTTTAATACAGACCTTGAACACTATCTGGTTACTTTTTGGTTTTTGTTTGTGAGGGATTTTGCAATAACTTTTTTTTGTTTCTTATATGTTCTTCCTAATTTATACATGATACATGTGTATAATTTCATTGCTCTTCTTGTGTTGAAATTTCATTATCTCATCACCTATTGTTTGAAAACTGTTTAAAAATTTTTTTGTTTTTGTTTTGAGGTGTTCTCAAATTTTCTGAAGGTAGTGTTAGGGGTCCTGATATTCTCTTTATTTTTACACACAAGTTAGTATGTGCCAAACAATTATAAAATTGCACATCTACTGTGGACTTCAAATTTATTTTGGGACTATTTGAGTTATTTCAGTTGATATGTTAAGGTAATTTATGTGGCTTTGGGTAAAGTTTACAGTTATAATTACAGATTGTGTTTGTCAATACATCTGCTTACTCTTTTATGGTGATAAAATGCAGGTCCTCCTGAGGTCTAGAGCATCCTGCTTGCTTGATAATGCAGAATTGTTTTTCAACTTTCTTCTTTCTGCGTCTAAATGAAATTTTCACTTTTATGTTCACTTTGGATTTTTAAAGAGAAAGTATTTAAACTGTAAAAACTCTTTACAAATTTAGCCTTGTGAATGGTTAATTAACAATAATACATTGGAACTCTGTCATGCTTCTAATTGAAATCATGAACAAATTTAATGAATTAATAGCATGCAGCTGCTGGAAATGTATTTATTTTCTAAAATAATTGCAACTTTTCATGGATATTTTCTCAAAATTGCTTGTTTACCATTTTTATGTCCAATGTGTAATTTCTAAATTACATAAATGTTTCAACTATAGGGAAAACACCATTAGCTTTTCCAGTTTTCTTTTTCTGATTGCCTTGAAGAAGCTTTTTATGTGTGTGATGAAGTTATACTCAGTTTTTTTGATGTTAAAACTATCCATTTTTGTGATGAGTAGTTTTGGTGTCAAATTTTGTATTGATTTTATTATCTAGGACAGATTTCTGTTGAACTTGGTGCGATTGCTGTGGTTGTCATTGAGACGTAATGTTCCAGCTGGCTGTGCTGCTACATGCATCAGATGAATCCCTTGATTGGCCCTGCACTGCACAACCGCACTCTTGCTGCTGTCAAGAAACTCTGGGTGAGATTCTTACCTCTCTGTAAATTTAACATCTCTCCATTATCAGTCCTGTTAACACTTTGACTGCAATTGGCTCAAGTTCAATATTCAACTTAAGTTTAGGGTTAATTGTTGTAACCAATTTTGAAAATAGCAAACATTAACTGGATTGTGCTATCATTAAGATTCAATTAAGTATTTATGAAAATTGAGTTTATGACTACTGATTGGTTAGCAGCATTTTGCAAATTCCTTCTGTCGCCACTGGTGACGCAAGTTGCAGTCAAACTATTGAGGTCTGATAAAATTAAATGTGCCAACTGTTGTTGGTAACAAGTTTGACTAATGCTACTGAATCAGAGTTTAGAGCTAGAAAAATTTCATTTTCTTGTCTCTAATGAATGAAGAACCTAATTTTGATACCTAGTTTGTATTATATGAATTAATTCGTATTATACCATATAAAATGGTGGGAAAAACTAGTTTTGTATGATTGCAGTTATTTAAGGCTTTTAAATGATGAAAACACGGGAAAAATTTGTTTCATAATTGTTGAGGTTCATAAGAATCCTGTTCGCTTAGAGAATCTCATGATAACTTACACTAGGTTTTTCAGCTCACTTTTTTAGGTATATTGAGTTTAGAAATAAGGGAGAAAAATACGATTAGTTGCCTCAGTGCTTGTGTCGTAGTGGTTTCATACTTCATTTAAGCGCTTTTGGTAGAACTGACATTTAATATTCATTTTATATTTAGAATGATCTACATAATCGTCATGTTCATGTGCAGCCTGCCCCCGAAAGCTTGTAATGAACCAGCCCCGTTGGCGACCGTGACCACATTCCGAACTGCCCCCTGGAGCTGCCTGCCCTGCGTTGCACTCATCTTTCTCACTTTGATCCAGTTGTGAAGAATTCCGTTTGTGTATTGATCGTTTTATTCAATGTTTGAACAGCTGGGGATTTGGAGGAAATGGTTGGCAAGCTTTCTTGTTTCTCAAGAAAAGGGAACTTTGATGAACGCATTTGCACTGCTGCATGGAGAAGCATGAAAGCTTAGTCAGGGATTGTTTTCAAGCTGTAATTTTGACCTCTAACGTGTTGTATAATGTACACGTTTGTAATGTTCAGCTGCTTAAGAGGACTTGTTTAGAGCATGCAAATTTCTGTCTTATTGAATGGATCAGAAAATCATTGTTAACGGCTGGCGAGTTGGTAGCCGTTAGAATAGGCAAGTTATTGATCAATATTTACTTAGTGTTAGGTACTTGTAGCAATTAAGGAAGCATTATAGTAGAATTGTAGAATTCAGCTAAAATATTGCATTATTCCAGTTACTTGGTGTTATGCATACAGTGCGGTGTTCTAAAACAACTCGAATTTTTTTTCATGAGTGTGTCAAGAGTAGCTTAGTTTTTCTCCAGTAGCAAAGTGGAAGTAAACATGTCGATAGACTTAGTCCTATCCTATGTGTTTAGGACTGGCTAGTAACAAGCCATGACATTGTGAGCATCTTTTTTTAAGTTGTGGTTTATTTGGTCTTGGTATTTCTGTTCAGATCATCAGAAGGTGTAATTGGAAAGCCTCTTCAGGACTAATCACAAGTCTAACCGACACAAGTCTCTTCAGTACTAATCCTGGATGTCGATGTTCAAAATTTTATTATAATTCCAGTTGCTCATTTTCTTCTGAGACAGTTTTGCACAGGCTGCTGGGGGGAGCTAGCAGTTTAAAGGCAGGTGTGTACTCAGTAGATGTCATAGTGGCTAGCAATGTCATATTCTAAATTAACACTGATGAGATGGAGCGCTACGGCTCTTAGTTTAGAACATAGTTTCATTGGAGAGCAAGTCACAAAACTCAACGTTGCAAAATGAATATTCGGTCATTAATTTGGAACCATGAAAAAGTAACTCTTATGCCTAGTTGCAGTAGGTTTCCAAAGCTTAGCGTCGACCTTCTGAATAGAGTAGAAAAGTGCTGCAGTATATTGATTGATCAATAACTGAAATTGTGACTGGATAGTTATTGCTGCGCGGTTTTGGGCACTTTTGCTGTATGGCATGTTAACATCTAACAGTGCTGCAGTATATTGATTGATCTATAACTGAAATTGTGACTGGATAGTGATTGCTGCGCGGTTTTGGGCACTTTTGCTGTATGGCATGTTAACATCTAACAGTGCTGCAGTATATTGATTGATCTATAACTGAAATTGTGACTGGATAGTGATTGCTGCGCGGTTTTGGGCACTTTTGCTGTATGGCATGTTAACATCTAACAGTGCTGCAGTATATTGATTGATCAATAACTGAAATTGTGACTGGATAGTTATTGCTGCGCGGTTTTGGGCACTTTTGCTGTATGGCATGTTAACATCTAACAGTGCTGCAGTATATTGATTGATCAATAACTGAAATTGTGACTGGATAGTTATTGCTGCGCGGTTTTGGGCACTTTTGCTGTATGGCATGTTAACATCTAACAGTGCTGCAGTATATTGATTGATCTATAACTGAAATTGTGACTGGATAGTGATTGCTGCGCAGTTTCGGGCACTGTTACTGTATGACATACTAACTAAAATGTTAACATCTAACCAGGGTAAGCTGAGGAGCATTTCACTGGTTTAAGGGCATGTACCCGCGTTAGCTATGACAACGCATGTTTTTCTTAATTCATGTTATTTTATTACGTCAACAAAGATTTTCATCATTCGATGGAGAAGGCAAATGAAATTCCTTGAACAAATGAGTATTACCACTTTTGAGTTCTGGCTAATATTTTAAGAGCATCGTTGGAAGTGATATGTGTAATATGTTTAAGATTTCATGTTATATTTTTAGTGTATGAGTATTTGAGGTTTATTATACTTGTTTTTCCTGAATATTTATTTTAAATGATAAATAGATATTATTTGAGGTACATTATATTTGTGTTCCATATCCCCTAAGAATTTTGCTTCACTGACTAGGTTTCTAGTGTACCCACTGATGTAATTCACGGTATGCGTATTCAACATTCTACGTTGCAAGTGACATAATTCTAGCTTCCTAATTCCCTTACATCCTAAAAACACCTTTCTCGCAAAGTGTGAAGTGGATTATTTGGTTTAATACTATGAAATGAAATAAAAAGCTTTGTGCAGATTTTGAAATTCTCTCATTCTTGTCAAATTGTCATTTTCCGTGGCAGTGTACAATTGATCGATGAAGATGGAGTTTTCTAACTTGAGCGGCTGCTGCGACTTGATCAGGTCGCGATACTGATCTCACATGTTCACGTATTGGCTAAGCATTCTGAATACTAATTATATGTGTACCGTACATGTGTTTACAGTAGTTGCGGTGTCAGTGTTTTGTTCCTTGTTCCCATTTCGACCTCTGATATAGTGTTGATATACGTGAGCTCTCGGCTCATAGTTATTTCCGAGGTAAAATCTTACACAGCGTTGAAAAGTGACCGAATCTGTGTTTTCACCTGTTTTTTTATTACACTGTGAGATGATTGCCCTCAACCCCTCACCTTGACACAGCCCTTTTATGGCAGGAGCATGACGTTTATTAATGGGCCAGCAGACTGCTTTGTTCGTGTCACAGCTCCGGACAATGGGTTCAGCTGCTCCATTATCTGTTACCTGTTTTGGTTACATTCAGAATTGCCCTTGCTCTCTAGTTTTGCTCATTTTTTAGGCAAGTGGGTGAGCTCTTGTGTTCATAATCTCTGCTCTTACAAGTGAAATTACTTTCATGTTTGTTTTGCTTAAATTTTTTGTTCTAATTTTTTTCAAGTCTAATTTATCGACTGAATTCTTCCATCCCTGTGTCTTGGCACAAAAATAAAATCGCCACATCACCAAATGCGTATTTTCTACCGATTAGAGCAACAATTTTGTGAAACTTATCGATTTTTCTATTGAAAATTTTTTGTTGCATAAAATGGTGGGATTCAGCCATGTATCATTAAAATATAAATTTGATGCTGACACTGTATCACTACTGTCTGCTTTACAACGCTCGATGTGATGTATGTTTTTTTGGAACTTTTCCAATTGTGAATGGCCTCTTCTTCTATTGCAGTTGTATTTTATTATTTTTGTGGTATTCTGGTGGAAGAAACGAAACTTATTTATAAAAAGATTTATTGCGGCTGAAGGGCGTGCGACCGCTTGCATATTGACTGGTGCATCCAGAGCGACGGTTATGTTTCCATTTTTATGAAAAGATAAAGGTATATATTTTCTATTTACTTGATTTATGTCTACAAGTAGCAGGAATGCCGGTCACGATTGCTCTTTGTTTGACTTCGTCCGATTAACTTGACTCTTTTCGTTTAAATTTACTCTATGTAAGCATAAGTGAGGTCTTGTTTCCATGTATTCTTCACTAGTCAAGTAAATGTCTGTGCAATATTCACTTTAACTTTCCTCACTTGGAAGTTCACTTACCGACGGAGGAAGTTGTACTCAAACTTTGCTAAAAATACTCTACATATGGTTCCCCTCCGTAAAATACATTAAATACATGCATTTTTGGAACAAACTAGAGCTAAATGCGTAAAATAAAACAATTTTAAATATAGCGCACCCTTACGCTCATTACACCCTTACATCAGTTGCTGTTGTAGCTGGCAATCGATCATAAACTCTTGTAATGACTCAAGACAATATGGTGCTTAAAACAATATGAATCACGATGTCACCTCTAATTAAAAGGCAACTTCTTCACCGAACAAGTCGCACATCCCTCTTCTCTGTATAAAGACAATTAAATTGTGTAGATATTTCCTCTAAAACTACAAGCATTTTTCCTCAGGAGGATGCAACGATAATATTTGAAAGTATCATTAAATATTCCTCTGGGGAGTAGATGCGAGGTCCGGAACGAGGATTAGGTAGGCCTCCCTTTAGTTGAAAAATAATAGGCTCTTGTTTTGTCAAGAGCCATCTTTTAAGGGCTCACTGCTGGTCTTTCTTTAACACATAGGACTTTCTTCTTTAACTCGAATCTTTTTTCTATAGATTATTTTAATCTTGCCCTTTCTAAGCGCAGGGTGGGGTACAAACTTAGAGCATAGATTCCATAATTCCTTAGTTTCATGCTGAATGGCACCCTTCTTCTTTTCTTGAAAACACTTTTGATGTGGTAGGGGAGACTCGAACTAAGTTATAACTTAATCTCTGATCTTCAAGCTCTTTCTCCAGTTTTCAGAAACGTGGTCGACGTCTTTGAATGAACGTCTACCGTTATAGCTAGAAATATGGGTTAAATATTTTGCAAGTAGTCTCACAATTTATTACAACACAAGGACTTATAAAAATGGTCAACTATCTACTCACAACACATAATCGTGAATTCATGAAGTGCGACCAAAGCTTGACACGGAAATCAGTAGGATTAAAATACTACAAAAGCTTCACATTTCGAGCGCATTGAAGGAGTAGCTTCATTAGGCCTACAACACCGTAGAAGAAGAGCATGAAAAATTTATTACGGACGCAAGCCAAGGCGCTGTTTAGATTGCAAACCAACAATTTTCACTAGCGTAATTTCGCATGAGCTTTTGCATAATTTAACTTGAGTTAAGCCTTAATTTTCTATCATTTATTAAAAGCTTACCCGCATCTTACAATCTATAAAGCACTAGAGTTCTCATTCGAGGGCACTAAAGCTCTAAGCTGTTATACCAGCTCTTAACTTACCAGAGATCAGGGTGAACGTCCGCACGTTTTGATCAACATAGCAGTTCCATTTCCAACCTCTAATTCTGATACAAACAGTTGTTCGTAAGTTCAATGATCCTATGAACAATGTTATTCCATAAAACTAGATTACGTAACAGGTAATGCAATACTGATAGAAAATTTCACTAAATATATTTTGAAGACGTTTGCTACCTCGATACGCAATGACATCACAAATATATCCCTCGTGTGACAACAAACCAACGTACAAAAATCCCCTACGCGCGCTGAGTTACGCTAGATTACATAAATGAAGTTGATGGTCTGGCCAGCTACATCAACTTGTGACCCGAGACGTACGCTAAAAAATTTCCGGAAGCCATCATGCTTGTAGACAAGACGTTGCAGAAGAAGCTCGTTTATATTACAGAAGGCGTTCATTAAATTAGATTATGTGGGGTTCCATCACTGCAGCCACACATCGGTGCATAGCTGAAATGTGAGCACCTCGAAACTATGCAAATTGAAGTATGAGTTCACATAAACGACTCTGAATCCTTTCGTGGTCGCTGTCACGATCGCTGGCTAATTCCATCAAAAATTGAGAAAGACCACTAGCAGATAAGGCCTTTCCAAAGAATAATTTCCTGAACTAGTGCTTGCGAATCTTCGTTGGACCGGAAATCTAACAAATTTATTAACTTTAGATTCATCATCCCCATGACAGTCCTATTTGGACACAAGATCACGTACTTTGGTCTCGGCTAAAATTCACAATAACTATGCAACTCGTAACTACTGACAAAATAAAACGCAACTTCTCCAGCCTGAAGTACATTTGCCCAAATGCATTTTAGGCACATCGTAATAGATTTCTTTAACATAGTATTATTTGTCATTTCAGTATCGATTTCAATCGAAAGGCTTCGTTGATTATAAAAAGGCTAAGATTATTACTCGACAATGCGACACTAAAATCTTAAGACGACGTTCAACTAATAAGCACACAACTTAAATTTACTCATGTATTTCACCAACGACGAAAACCAATCACTAGGTAAATTTGCGAACATGATACGAAAGCATCTGTAAAAATGAGCCCAGAAACTGACATCGCATCCCATTATAATTGACGACGAGAGCGACGGGCGCTCAGACAAGGAGAAGGCTGACGTGAACCAGAGCAGTAGATATGAAGCACTGAAGGCAAGGTACGTGCTGCTAACTTTAAGTACATACATGGATGTGAGCGGGAAGCTGAAACTCAGCTCAGGTTACGGAGTGCAAAAAGCTCTTCAATGCATTTTTTTATACGACGACATGGGTAAACCGAACTCACACTGTGATGGATCATGCATCTAAATCACAGTAACTAATTATGCTGAAGAAACTTCACTTTCTCAATCTGAGAAAACAAAGACAAAGCATGGTATGGTATGGTATGGTATGGTATTTTAACCTTCAGTATTAACAACAGTAATGACTACTTCATTTTCCGATTAACTAAAAATATGTTATGTTCAAAATAAATAAGCTTTAAATTAAGATATTGGCCCCTAACCCATTTTACTTGCATAGAAATATGCAACTTTGAATACTGTTTCATGTCAAGGAAAATCGGTGAGCTTGGAAATAGACCGAACAATAGAAGTAAAAACTAAATAACCACATAGAGAACGCTGTACCGCAAATAATATTAATTTGACGACATCATTACAGCAATTCTATACGCTGACTGCACATCACACCACGTGGCAGATTGAGGTGTAGCCGGGAAGCTTAAACAAAGGAGTTGCGAAAAACTTTTAAGAAATAGCACATTCTCAAGTACGATCTAAACCAGGGCGCGTAACTTACAATAGACCCATCTGTGTTGGCATAAGAGAATAGTGCTATCGAAACTGTGCTTCCCTCCTATTCGTGGAGCTATATAACGCAAGCAAATAAAAAGACTCGAAGAAAACCAGTGCTGACAAGGCGGATTTTTCGGGCCTGGAAATTAAAAACTTTTAAATCAAGTGAATTGAATGCAGTTCTCCACACTAGCTCGCATTTTATACTCCCGGACATCAACTGAACAAATGACTGTCACGCGATCATAAACACATTTATGCGCCGCGTCAAATGAAAACCAAGACGATGAAATCCTCATCTGCGCATGCACGCTCTCGCACAAATGGCGATACAAAATAAGCACGCAGATTACGCTCTCTTCAATACGATCAGGCTCAGTTGTCGTCCGGAGAGTTTTCGGCGGCGTCTCTGTCGAGTTTACACTTGCAGCAGAGCACGCACGGCCCCACCAGCACGAGCAGCGGAGCGGCGGCGAACACGAGCAGCCCCACGCTCAGGAATATTGCAATGACCTGCAGGCGGTGGCACAGCACAGACGCTCGACTGTGCCCCAGCTTGTTGCGACACGGGCCTTTGTCGTAGTGACGCAGCAGGAAGTCCTCCTGGCAAAGGAACAAGCATTAAAGCATTAATCTCCGGTGCTAATACAAATTTCTTTGACTTGAAACCAGAATTGCACTGAACCCTTTTGTTTAAAAATTGAAATCTTTGAGGCCAAGGGCATGTTAATACTAAGCAAGATGATCATGAGTTCTCCGAATCGGTTAGTTTCTGAAAAGGACCCCACACTTGAGTTGTCCCAGATGATGAACTCCACTACGATAAAAGAAATAACTACCTTCGATCAAGCACATGAGACCTTGTTGCTAATTATGGTTATCTACCAAGCACATAAACCTTGCACGCTAATTATGGTTATACTACCATCGACCAAGCACATAAAACTTTGCATGGGAAGTTCTTTTTATCTCCTCAAATACTTCAGTTATCACTGAAAAGATGGACTTTTACGATAAGAGGTAACTTCCAGCAACATAATTTCATTCGACATTAATTAAGAAATTTTGCCAATAGTTGAAACAGGACCTGAAGAAATCACAGCAAGTTTATAATGCGAGGTAAGCACTTCATGTGCATCAAAGCTTTGAGCTGTTTGGCTTTTCCATGAAACAGTGACGGAACGGCTACTTAACTCGTCACGACTGCTTGGACTGCCACCACTGGCTTAACACTGAAGGTTGATTTTTCAAAAGTTTCGATGTTAAAAATTGTCTAAAAAAATTACAGAAATAAAAACCCAAGAGACACCAATTTTGAACGCTTCAAGAACTTTTGCGACAGAATAGAAACGACTAACATTCAGGATCATAACAACGTAGGGATGTAGCAAATTACCTGCTCATAACAGTACTCCACACCCAGCACTGAGAACTGTGTAACACCGAGGTGATACAAAGTGCAGTAAATCAAATGTGAGATAACAGATTAGCAGAGAGAGAGTTCACATGATTGTGCCCAGGTTTTCCCCCAGAAGGTGTAAAAAATTTCAATAATATTGCACTGTGTTGAAAAGAAAGAATTAAGATCAAAGAAAGGGAATTAGCTTTTATTGAAACCTATTCAAGTGGATCGTCATAACTTGAAAGAAGAATACTCCGTAGAAATGCGCACTAGAAAGATAACGCCGGCTGGCTTGAGTACCACTGCACGAGCAGTGCACACCAGGCTATTCAGAAGTAGCAGAAATATTCTAACTCTGGAGTTAAACCTCGCAGAGGCTACGCACATCCGTAATAAGTCAAACACACAGTAATTATTAGGATTTACCTCTAAGGATGCCAGGCAGTACCAGCAGAATGTGTGTTTGCAGGCTCTGCACTGCATCTGAGCGCAGCCCTCATTCCTCTCTATGGCCACTTGACATTTGGGGTTAGGGCAGCACTTGATGACTCCCGGTAAATCGCTGCTATCCATTCCCATCTGAAAAAGAAAGCTAGATTTAACTGGGCGTCACGAACCGCTTATTTCTTGGATGCCATACACATAACGGAAGTGTATACATTCTGATTTTGAAACCTAGCTACAATTGCTTCCAAGCTGGAGTTAGAATTGAGATATATTTTCAAGCAGCATCGGATGGACCAAAAGAGAATCGACTCAATAAATGTCGGGCGGGCCCTTTCTGATCTTAACATTTCTGATTAACAAGAAGTCCCTAAATGAACGTAGAGGACTATTTTTTCTAAACATTGAGAGCTGGCCACAGTGAAAGAATTCTATATATTCAAAAACTTTAACTTGGCTAGGATAAAACTTCGCCTCAAGGATACAGACGTGTCCACATGACGTTCTCTTGTGTCAAAGTGAAGCATTCCCATCTAGTAGCAGTTCAACAACACGCGATAATATATATGCATACGCTTTGCTATTCTCGTATGAAATACAATGAAGTCTAGTTATACTCCAAAGAGAAAGACCCACCAGTTTTTTGTACTGCATTTTGATGCCTTTGGAAGAAGCCATCAGCTGAGGCTTACACTGCCCGTTGGGATGGCTGGTTTGGCCACAAGAAGGACAGAACTCGAACTGGCAGGTGGGGCATATTACTCCAAAATCTGAAGACATCCCTTCTGCGTCGGGCATCTCAGGAATGCCTTGTAAAGCTCTGCATTCAACAGCTTCAGGCGGCAAGGACAGAGCTGCAAAAGGTCTGTAGTCTGCAGGCGACTGCAAAGCGGCCATTGCTGCCGACAGGTCCGGATCAGCGGGGTATTCTGAGAGTCTTTGAGGTCTTGGTGATGAAGTGAGTGGTAGGATTTTGGGGCGCTTGATATCTTTTATCATATTCACCTCATCTAAGGATATTTTACGTTCAGTTAACAATCTTTCTTCTTTCAATAGAGCGTTACTACTACTCCCCATGTCTCTACTGCTAGAACCCTCCAGCTTTACTGCATCTAATGTAATATTCGATTCAAATTGACTTTTAATACTAGTGAGATCATTTTCGGAATTATTATTAGTCTTATCTGACGAATGTAGAGTTTGGTCGGATGATTTACTCGAAGAAGGCACTCGTTCAGGAGAAGAGCCCACGACTGAGGTATTCATCTCCACCAAAGCCGTTTCCGTTCTTAAAGACGTTTCGGGCTGACTCTTGAGATATAAATTGACCGTGGTGCCAACACGCCGAGTCCTTAGATTCTCCGGAGGTACTTTCAAGGGACTCCTGGGAATGGTGAGAGTAATGTTTTCAGATGCGCCTGACTTCGTGTGGGGGGAGACATCAGAGTCTAAAACATCAAACTTTGGTCGATTGAGTCGTATGATGGTCTCGCAGCCGGGCTGTGGGCAGAACACTCGGAAAGGGTCCGCGATAACCTCTGCGAATAGAAAATCGAGATATAAGCCTAAATCAACAAGTCTTATACCAGCAATACACACACATTTTAGCAAACAAATGTTCCAAAAAATTTTAAATCATGTATTCTGAAAAAAACTAGTTCTAAACAAGTTGATTCTGCGAGGCTACACCGGCAAAGCAACATTAATCACTGGAAGTTAATCATTGGCGATTCACACGACTGCGAAGTAAAAAATCAAATCCAGAAATCAGAGACCATTCTTCCCAAATGAGCGTTGCACAAGAACTAGAAATGACGTCGGGCTAACCTGCATTTAGCTTGAGCTTGTTCCGCTGTGCCAGTAGGTCTTTGCCGACGAGCGCTTCGATCTCTTCTGTGGTGAGCTCGCCCACCCCAGCCTCTCGGGCATCGCAGGAGCCGTCGGGGCACTCGATGCGGTGCTCTCCCTCCAGAATTTTGACGCGCGTGTACTCCGACATGCACTGCACAGCACAACCGTGAAATTTATCCGATTTGAGAAATAGTTCTACAATCTTTGAATTTCATCCAGAAACATCACACAGAACAATTATAAAATAGCATTGAGGAACTGGTCATGAACAGGATGTTCACCAAGAGACTCCTTTATAATTGGATGAAAGTTTGAATTGTAAGACCAGAAAACTTTGGTATCTGAGTTGGAAAGCCCGAAGTATGCAAGTAAATCAACAATTAAAAGCATTTCGCTGAGTCAAAATGATGAAACGAAAAAAGGGAAACAGGCATGAAGACGTACTGCAAGAAGTCAGTTGCACGGTATGCTTTAGTTGTCTATTGTAAATGAAAAGAAATGAGAGCTAAAAGAATATTAGGCATAACAACTAAACTTAGAGCCAGCGATGCAAATACAGTTACGAGCACCGAGCTAAAAACAACCCCTATTGATGCGAAAAAATGCTTCAAATAAGGTTTAGATTAACATATTTCATTCAAGCAGGGGAAAAAATATGAAAACTACCTCATGATTAACGCTGCCACTCACATATCTGCAGAATCTGCACTGGCAGAGCGTGAGCTGGCACATCATGTTCACGGAGACGTCCATGAGGCACAACCGGCAGTACAGAGTGTCTCCTTCGCCGCTGCCGAGAGACCCAATGAAGGAACCAAGATACGAAGCACCAGCGGACGCAAGAGACGGAGCTATGGACGAAGCGCGAGATAGAGACCTAGGCAAAAACGCAGAGAGCTGCGATCTCCGTCTCGATCTCTTCCGAGGAGGGCATGACGCATCAGATTTGTTCAGGTTTTGGCCAATACTGACATTCAGCGTTTGGCTAATGCTCTTCAGGAGGGTTTTGCTTAAACATCGGTGAATTTTACAAGGATTTGCATCATCTCCGGTGGCAAGCAGTTTGGTCGAAGCCGAACAGTTTGTAGCAACATTGGAAGAAAGCGCGAGGACGGTGTGACTTTTCTTGATGGAGCGCTGGGGAACACCTCCAGATGATGTATTTACAGTGAGGTTGTGTGCAGAAATATCCCTATTGATGAAACTTCTTTTTGGTGTTTTCTCGTATCGACTCGCTTTGCCCGGAATGGACTGCCGAGAAGGCGTTTTGAAGATAGACTTGAGAGTAGGCATGATGAAATTTGAAGGACTAGATGAAATGGAATGACGAGTTTTGCCTAGCGCGCCAGTCGTTCCAAAGGACGAATTGACAACCAGGCTTTGAGACAAGCGAGGGCTGCTTGTATGGGAGAGACTTCTGTACCTTCCGCGTCGTCCTCCAATAACAGAGCGGCAAAATGACACCCCTTTCTCTTCGTTCAAAGACGTGTCGCAGTCAAGAGGGTTAAAGTTGGTAGCGAACTGGTGACTGCAGGAAGATAAGGAGCGCTGGATAGGCCCCCGCTGCTTCTCGTTTGAATAAGTTAATATATTTTCTGAGTAAGTTGAATCCGACTTTGGCAGAGACAAGTAGGCATACTCCTCTTCCAAACAGAACGACTCAGACTGAGGTATCGTCGAGTAAGAATATTCAATATCTGAATATGCAGAGTCGGATCGGAAGATGGTAGAACGTGATTTAGGCAATCCAGAGGTTGACCTGCACGGGACGTTCTGTTCAGAATAACTAGACTCTGATTTGTGAAGAATAAACGGGTAACTTATTCCAGAATCTTGGGTGCGGGAGGACTTGAGATTGGGAGGAGAAACTGGTGAACCGAGAGACGGAGAATACCCTCGTGAAACCGGAGAATACGAATAAATATCCTCAGAAAAAGCGGAGTCTGATTTCGGAACTTTTGAATACTGATATTGCTGAAACTTGAACTGCGTGGGTGAAACGCGAGAAATTTTCGGGCAAGAGAGCTTGCGAGACGAGGCGCTGGTAAACAACAGGGGAGACTTGGGAGGGGTGCGCACGAGCGCGGCTCTGGTGCCAGCTCGGTGGAGAGAGGGGGAGCTACGCTGGACGCAGAGGGGTTTGTGAAATGGAGTACTTTTAACTGGGGAAAAAGATTTATTTAGGGGGCTTTTAACTGGGGAGAAGGATTTGTTAAGAGGGCTGGTGGACGGAGATAGAGACTTATGAGCAGGACTCAGAGGAGACAAAGAACCGTTCCGAGATGAACCGCTCGATGAAGGGAATGGTTTTACGCAGCGGCTCTGATATACACCCGAGGGTGAAAATTGAGAAACATAGACTGGAGCTGCTACGCCTTCACTAAACGCTTGAGATGTATTCGGTGCAGGCCTCGCTGGGGATTTTAAATGGTGCACTGGCACGGGTGGGAACTCCCGGAAATCTAGAACTCTAGAGTCAGCAGGTACGCTTCTAGACCCAGCAAGGAGTTTGTGAAAACTTGGAAGATCTGTGCACGTAAACTTTTGGTCGAGCAGCGGAGCGCTGGGAGGCTCAGGTGATGACTCAGAGCAGGCGGGTCTCGTGCTGTTGTTCTCGCTTTTGTTGAAGCGAAACTGAGAAACGGTCGCAGAGAGCGGATGTGGTGGACTCGCTACTTGGAGTGCGCTAGACGGCGGAGACTTCGAGTCGCCCACGTTAATGATGAGTGGACCAGCGGTCGCCATCTTGCCGGACGGCCGCTTCCAAAACCTGGCGAAGAGACATACGATTAATATGAGAGCGAATCCTCACAATAGTAAAATACACTTCAAATGAGAATAAAAATTATGCTTCACGCCAATGTGAAATCAGTTCAAGAGAGACCAGGCTAAAAGATATTATTCATTCATTGATCTATTCTGCTCACTTCAATAAAAAAAGCAGTGTCAAGGGTGTATGTAACTGAAAGAACGAACAGCACTCGTATTTTGGAAATTACGCTCTTTCGTTCTATCAAGAACATGAAGCTGAACGAATCCATTTGAAAACCACTTTTAATAGAAATTGAGAACCATAATTACAAAACAACTATCTACAGCGCGCAGAGCAATCGCAGTAACTGAGACACGTTGCAACCGTGAAACAGCTGATGAGCGCCAAAAATACCTCACGAGCAACACCTACAAGTTGATCAAGGGTACATATACTACAGTGAGCGCATGTGCAGCGGCTACAACAGCTTGGCACGAAGCCTCGGCTGGGAGATTAGCACCGCAGTAGCAGCAGCAGCGGGCCTATTATCTGGCTGCTCTCGACGTCTCCGCCAAGTGACGAAGGCCGAGTTCGAGGATATATTTTTATATTGGATGTTAGTTTAAGCCTCCCTAACCACAACAAAGACTATCTATCCCAAGAGAGGAGGAAGGAAGGCAACATTTAGCATCGAGATATGGGAACGCAGAATCTATGCACAAGGTGTTTAGAAATAGTAAGTTGAGAAAGAAAGTTCGTGAAACAAGATAAAAGTTGAAGAAGAAAGCAGTAGGTACTGAAAAACAGGACAGTAGCAAACCGAAAAAAGGATGCTTCTTAACATAACGAAAAACATTGATTTCAACATAACTTTCAGCTCGGGACCTCAAATTTTCACCCTGGGAGTGCCAATTCCCATGGGTGCAGTAGTTGTACCTCTCTGAGGGTAACATCCTCTAATTTGGTTCACAATTTGAGGCATTAGGAAGGTACAAAGGGTAACAGCTTTGCTTGTTTTAAACTGATAACGAATGTTATTCCAATTTTTGAGGCACTTTTTAAATGAAAAAAAATCGAGGCCAAAAGGATAAAGGTGAACTATTTTTCCTTGAAAGCTAAAGCAGTGGAAGATGAGCACGGCCTTCGCTTCCACGTGAGGACGAATTTCGGATATAATAAAATTCAGTAGTAAATATACAGATTCAATCCTCTTATTTTCTAAAAGGAACAAATATCAATGTGAATTATGGCCAAGAGAATAATAACAATTTATAGAGTAACAATTTACTCTGAAGACGGTAGTCAGAGGGGGAAAAAGTTTCACAACAGAATAGAAAGGCGAACTTCCGAACACGCCTCAAAACAGCGAGGCTGGAACAGGTAGTGGAGGGCAAAATTTTGCTGGCTAAGCATCGCCAGTAATGCGAAGTCCAACAAGGAAATGTAGCGTTTGCACATGTTCCGAGTACCGTAAATCTTGCTCCGTTTTCATAGCAGAATATACAGTATGCTGTATAATTTTTTTTAAATTACGATGCGCATTTGGCACTCTCGTATTAGAGGGACACATTTTAATGTAGACCCAGTTTATATCTACATATACTCACGTTATAGCATAATGCGGGCTCAATTTTTATAGAAGAACACGATTTCTTACATTTTTTGAACACACTTTTCTCTTCAAAAATGATTAGAATGCCATTCACATACAAACTTTTGAGTTAAAAAATGACACCCAGGCTAGTTTTAGCTCGCTAAGTAAACATGGAGGTATTGCGTCTGAGCAAGGAAGTTCTCGCACGCATGTAAGTTCGCTGAAGTGACGCGGCGCGTTTACGCTTCCTAACGAAGCTTTGTTTAGGTTACTTCAGAAGCCCGCTAACACACCCAGCTACGACGACCAACATGGTGAGCGGAAATTATTGCCTAGTGTAGTCGAAGGTATTCAGGCCATTCACGATAATACCTGAATAGCATGGCAACACGCGAAGCGAGGTATAAAACATCATTGTCGAAACATGAATATATGAACTCGTAAAAAAAGCAGCCCATGAAAAATCGGTATCAAGTGCTATCCATTAAAAATTAAGTAATCAAATGATTTATCACATTATCTTAAGAAACAAAAATGAGAACCCATAACACCTATCTTACCTTTTTGTTCCATGTTCAACGTTCTCATTTCTAGTATAATGAAGAAAATGACGCATATTCCAATCGCCAAATCAATCATCTTTAATAAGAAAACGTTTCTGAATCCCGCTCCATCATCAGTTAAAAATATAATCATTGCGTCTGAAATAAAAGATCAAAGTACAATGATCTTTCATTTCAGACGCAATGATTTTTTATAACTGATGACGGAGCGGGACTTAAAAACGTTTTCTTAGTAAAGGTAGTTAATGTTCTCGGAATCTTCATCGTTTTTAAGTTCCTGATAAAGTTGAGCCAAGAGCAAACCACTGACATGGTCAGATATATTACAATAAAAATATTTTATTTCAACACAAACATGGCCTACATAGCTCACAGTTCAGGACCCTGACATATTCCCCTTGGAGTACTGATCCCCATCGATACAACAGCTGTATGCCCCTGAGGGAATATTAAGTTCGGGAAGAGTCCTTCGAAAACCAATTAGTTTTTGTCCAAATGCGGTATGACACTCCAGCCTGAAATCGACAGAAATATGATAGTCTACATAGCAATTTGCCCTTTGAGACATAGCGTTTTGACACAATCGGCTGTGTACCATACCGTCAAGTCATCAGAAACCGTCTTTCGCCGATGCATTGCACAAGTTCACATGAAATTGTACGGTCAACACACGAGAAACTAGAGTGCAATGACTATAGATTCTGTGTTTGGCAACCATCTGAGGTTCAAATGCTCGTCAGTTCGCGCATTCAGCCTTCGAATAAGCGCTCGCGTATTTCTGAGGGCAGGAGCGTACAATGACGAAGCGAAAACACGCCATGAGCTACAAAAACTTTTTTGACAAGCTACGTCAAGCAGTATAATTGGCGGTTCTGAAAACACGTGCAACTGGCCACCTAGCTCAAAGTCTTCACATGTTCGTAAACCAAGCGAAAAATATTAACAACTAAGTTCACATCAACGTGGTACAGAGAACGTCATCTAACAACTCTGCTACTGGGCTCCCAGGAAATAATCAAACAAAGAGAGCTAGAAAACTGCACATTCCAGGATAATCGTCCAAATTACCCTAAATTCGTAAAAAATAAAGCCATCTGCATTCGAATGAATTCAGGCGCAACGCATTTATTTGTATTAAGAATAGAATGTAAAATAAAGCAAAATGTTCCTTATATACAAATGAGAAGTACAACGCTCTTCTGCTACATCGCAAGATGGCTCAGAGTATTCAGCAAACTGAGCTTCTTTGCTGAGACCACAGGGTGTCGTTGCACTTGAACTGGAACACGCACTGCACTGAAGGACAAAGGAAAGTTTATAGCGAAGCGTTTGAACACATAAAGGAAAAATTACATCAAGATCTTCTCAGGCATTGTTTCTGTAAGGCCACAACTAAGTCAAACATCAGAGTTCGTTCAAATGGGAAGAATTAATTCATACCCTTTTCATAACAAAACTTGTTTATTAGGAAACCGAGCCTTTCAATCACCGAAAGGTTAGAAATAAAACGGAAACCAGAACAGTGAAAACTAACTGCAATTCTGTGAGTGACGACATGCTTTCAAGATCTTTCTTGACTGATTAGGGTTGTCCACAGTTTAAACCACTTTAGATATTATGTCTGGCACATTATGAGTGATACACATTCATTAAAGTCCGTAAGTCGGTAGTCAACGAGCTATTTCAGATTCCCTACGATTGTAATCACAATATTACTGGCCTCATATTTCAATGAAATAACTCGTAATTATAACACCTAAAGATATATAAAAAAGTTTCGATGCATATTATCTCATTCAGGGTGCATACTTGTACAATGCCTGTACATCCCTCACATGTAACATTTAATTCACTGTCTCTAAATCAATAACCCAAAATGAATTACAGAATTTTATAACCCTATGCCTTCCAAGCGTCGCCATATACCAGCTCATACATCATGAGCGCTGCAAAAAATAATATCAAAGTGTACATTATACAGAGATAAACCATGCTCTCAACTTGAGTTCTGTTCACACTGGGGTTGATAAGAAATGCTCAAGAGATATACGCCTACCAAGACGCGAGCCGCAAGAAAATCTGAGCAACTTTCGTTCTGCACCATACTCGCAAGGTGCTTAAACCCGTGTTTTTATTACGCTGTATTAAAGTTATTACAGTTGCGACTATTTGTTTTCATCTATCCGCTTGCTTGAGATATTCTTGCATTAAAACCATGATGTGACCTGAAAGCAAGTAGGAACACGCGAGTTCATTTCAACCTAGTCCAGTTTGTGAAAATAAAATGATTTCGAAGGCGGTAAACGTTTTCGTCATATATTCATAACACAGAGAAAGTATTAGCTGACGTGCTACGAAATACTCACGCAACGAAATCTAGCACGTGACAGTTCTGAAACCAATCGACTTGGGCAAGACAGATTCGAGCTCAATGAAGTTCAAGAGCGGGAGGTAATATTGTAATGAGACAATCAGCATTCACTACTGTAGATCAAGCAGCCCATGAGTGCCCTATAACACACGTAAAACGACGCAGCAGTTCATGCTGGTGTATCTGTAGCTGTAGTGCATGAAATATCTCATGCGGATGAGATATTTAAAGCTCCTCCATTAAGTTGCAGAGCAGGTCGCGAGAAGCGAGCCCGGCCGTTATCTGGTCTGCACAGGATGCGCGGTCCACAACACGCTTTGCGCGCAGCTGCTTCTGACTCACGCCTGCTTACGCGCTGTTTCTCGCACATAGCACGCTTCCAACATGAACGGGAGATGAAGGAAATTACAGCGCTAGAGTAGAGTTACAGATTTGAGGCACTCACTACAGGGATTACATTGGATAAATTAGTTTAAGCCTCCCAAACCACAATAAAAGTTTAGCCAAGAAAATAAGAAGGAAGGCACAATTTAAATTGAAGCTAAGAGTGCAAGGACTAAGCACTAAGTGTGTCCGCCACAACCTGGGTATAGAAACACCAAAATTGAAAGGAATTTATGGAACAAGAAAAGAGTTGAAGAAGAAAGTATTAGGTTCTAGAAAAAAATGACGGCAGGGAACCGAAAAAAGACGGAGATAACAAAACAAAATGAAAATGCTCTATCTCAACACAAGGAAAGCCAACCAAACCTTCAGTTCAGCACCTCTCATCTTCTCCTAGGAAGAGCTAATTCTCACATACAATATATGCATCCTCCTTAAGGCTTAAGGGCTCACTATGGAGAATGAGAAGATGATAGAAAGAGGAGGAATACGTGAAAGTGCTGGGATGAAAAAAAAATCATATTTTCACTGTAACTTACTTGATCTGATATAAAACTGACAAGTTTCAACAGGTAAGATGCTAGACTCCACTAGTACAAGAGAGGTAATACAATGGAGAGAGCTCCTTTTATTACTTCGCTCTAAGGCCTCCTCGACAGATTCTAATCATAGAGGTGGCTTCTAAGCACGTTCTAATTTTGCGGTAATGAAACACGGCAACAAAAATGCCATCTGCTAATAAAAGCCTTAGCAATAACAATAAAATATCATCTACATACACATACCGTGCTACGAATCAATTGCCGCTTAATCGAACTCATAATTTTCCTTCAAGTCAATGACTCGTTGAGAGCTCGATGACCAATCAAAAATGATAAAGCGATGGAGAAGGTGCACATTTCGGGGGAAGAATTCAGATTCCTGCACCAGAAAGAAAAACAAGTCATCCATCATCACCAGGATGCAAGCACATGTGTGTCAGCTAACGAGCCCGCCTTTGCCACAGAACCTGATGCCAAAACTCTGGTCAACAGCTGGTAACTCTCACTTTCGCAGGAAAATGTCAGTGTGAACTGAACACAAGATTTCTAATTCGCATGCTGGCTGTCATGGTCGTTTGTTCAACACTGTGAGCAAGGAACTAAGGTGTAATATTATGCTTCTTGTTCCATTCATTTTCATTCACAGCTTTACACTCAAAACAATCCTCTTTAACTTTGACAATTATTAGTAAGCAGTGAAGCGAAATTTTGGTTTGCCAGAGCAGCAGCAGTAGCAGCACTACATGCATCGCACATAATAGAATTGACAGCAATTTGTGGCGCAAGTTCACTTTAGTGTTGAAATCTGTTTTGGAACCCACATGCTCAAGCATAATGATGCAATAATACGAAATTTTTGCCGGTGATTTATGTTTTCATTGATAAAAAGAAATTCACGAGTATTTGCTCTCATCAGCTGATGGACATGAAGTTGTCAACTCATTGGGCACCACGAGTCGTTAAAAATTTTTGTATAACAATTAAAGGCAATAGCACTTCTAACAATAACAAATAATTAAATAACCGAAGTAATTAAAAAGTAGACACGAAAGTATTAGACTGGCTGTTAGTCTAAGCCTCCCTAACCGCAACAAGACGTTCCAAAGAAAGGAAACAGGAAGGAATCTATGCACAAGGTACATAAAAATAACAAGTTGAGACAAGTTCATGAAACAAGTTGAAGAAGAAAGTAGTAGGTGCTAAAAAACAGGGCAGCAGCGAACCGAAAAAAGATGGTCTGTAGCAAAACAAAACACTATTTATACGAAAGGAAGGCCTACCTTTTATCTTCCTATAGACACAATAATTGTATCCCCCTGAGGGGACTACCCCTCGGATCAACATTGAGAACGTCACTCGGTGTTCCGCAGCTTGAACAATTAGCGAGAGTACATAGGCAGCAGCTCAGTAGATTGACTTGCCAGCCACGAGCTGGACGAAACTCCCACGCTCTAGAGACGCCCATGCATACTCCACTCCGAAGCTATTTTGCCAATTATGATCATGCTTCTGGTGCTTCTTTTGAATTAAAACAGTGAACAGTAAATAAAGATGGTATATGATATACAGCGCGCTGTTAAAAATGGAGTAATGTTTCATTAAGGGGCAAAGTTTCGCGAACCTTTTCTTGATAGTCAACATCTCAAGTACGTCCAATTGTTTTAAGTCCATGCTCAGTACTAGTGATCGAATGAACACTTGAACTAATTAATGTCTTAAAGGTAAGTGAACACCAACAGTGCTAAGCGCCCAGGAACCATTCAAAGAGTAAGTACAAGCACCGACTACATAAATCTAGACACACGAAATAAACACAAGCGAGAGGATCCACGTCCCCGCGTCTGGATATTCAATTGAGCTGACATGGACTCTGCCCCTCCATGGGACACTACTCGAGTCTCTAGGTCGAGTTCAGAAAACACGAACGAAGGGTCAAAGTTATCAGAGGCTCAGATATCTGAGACTCGATCAACGCACGTCACCCTCTTGATTGGTTCAACGAGGACACTGTGTTTTCAGAGTAGCATAAGGGGAGAAGTCCCCTTCCATACTCAATTAAGCGGGTCCAGCGAGGAGACGAACAAAAACATTGACCTCAACTCAAACGCCTTCCTTTTCTACATTTCTTCCACTAGTTTATACCTCACAACTCCTTTCAAGTGCAAAACAAATCTTATATCAGCAAATCAAAGCTCAGAACAGCGGGTCACACATACGTACTCATCACCCAATGAGATCATCGTTATGAAATCTGCGTTGTTGAAGAGCTAGTAGGCTACGTAGCCATGATACTAGCATAAGATATCGACCGCCACCAAGAAGCAAAGCAACAAAAACTCTTAAAACAACGTTTATTTTTGATGCTAGCTAAGAATAATAAACAAACAGCAGGGGCGGTGTTGTTCGTGACGGTAGGTATGACGAGCTTCATTTACCTTCAAACAACTTAGGGTTAATAAGTCGATAATATTCAGACGCACGGTCAGTGGTTTTGGAGCGCCAGCAGGAGTCGATTGTGATACGTACACTTTAGTTACTTACAAAGAAGAGTGCTTTTTAAGGTACTTAGATCGAACATAGGTTCGAATTTTTCCGAAAAGTCATCTAAATGGTGAACACGCCTAAGAAATACACTACATGATTGGGTCACTCTCACAATTGCATGGGAGAAAGGCGTGAACTTTAATGAATTTAATTTGTAGTTATTGGGAGCACAGACACGCTCATATAGATATTTCGTAGATATCAACAGGGTCATTAGCATTAATTATATATGGGTTTTAGATTATCTTTCCGGATCAAGAAGAGAGTAGTTGAAGAAGAAAGTAGTAGGTGCTGGAAACCAGTACAGTAGGAACCGAAAAAGATGGTTCAAAACATAACAAAACCTTATTTTATTTTATTTTAATATAAGGAAGGCCTAATAAAACATCAGCTAATGACCTCGCATCTCCCACTCGGAAGAGCTAATTCCCATAGATACAATAGTTGTATCCTCTTGAGAGGGAAGAGTTAAGGTTACTGAAAAAATAACACAGCAGTGAACACAAAAAAGATACTCCGTAATAAAACAAAAACCTATTTCATTTGAACATAAGGAAGATCTACTAACTCTCAGTACAGGACCTCATTTTTCTCCCTGAGAGCGCTTATTCCCATAGTTTTACTACTCGTATCGTTGTATCCCTCTGAAAAATGCATCTTCAGAAAAATTTCCAAGTAATATTTTTGGAAGTATCTTCATTATTTTCGTATTTGAGATGACCACGATAAAGTTCCACGCTAAACTGTGTCGAGCTTTACCAGGATACCTCACTAAAATAATACCAAAGAAAGTGGACAAGCCCTTACCTTGAAGAACAAAGCACTCGAGACATAGAGGTGATACGATCACCTAGGAAATGCATCCCTTTTCAAGTCGACGTAGGTAGTTTGAACAAGAAATACTACAAACCATGCAGTACTTTCGATTCCCAAAGGATAATTAAGAAGTTAATGAACCAAAGCTATCACAGTTATTTTTGCACAAGAAACGCCTCAGACGACATCTCATGAAATCTAAGACAGTTGAACTAGAAAGTGAAGTCACAGGAAGTTACGTCAGCGGCAAAGTGAGTCGTGCGTCTGTGCAGACCAGCAGCCGCATTCATCAAGTTCTCAAGCAGCGATGCTCATTACGACACGCGCTTTCATACATTCACACGGGTCAGTATCACTCGCCACATTCACACGGTTCAAATGCTTATCGGTATAGTTAAATACATTTCAGTTCCGGTGTGCGTCCTACGTGGTTAATCACTGCAAGTTACCCAAGAGAACAACGTGCGAGTAATTAGGAAAGCGTTGTCTACGTCTACTTTAACCCGATTCCTAACATTTTTATTAAATCATACACTAGAGAATATTGATTGCTTTCAGCCGAAAACGAATGACTGCACCAGAATGATTAAATCCTGATTAACGTTGGCGCATTCATTTCAGCTCACAGTAAACCTGTCCAGTTTGCAATATTTTCAGTTCTTACGATATGAATACTTCATACATTTTCTCTTTTAGAGATAAATGAAGACGTACTAGATTACTAAAAGAATATGAAGAGAAAAATACCGTATAGCTGACTATCTAAAAACTTTTAAAACACCAAGTAAACTTCACAACAGCCGCTTTGGCTGCCGAGATAATAAATGAGCACAGCGAATAACTTGCAAGATGACTACTTAGTTCACCGCTTTTAACGCTGATGGTAAATGATGAACGTCAATTCTCAGACAATTTTACACTTTGACTATGACGTGAGCTACCGGTGGTACATGAACGGAATTTGCATAATGCTGAAGTCAATAATTAAGTTCCATAAATACTTAATGAAAACTAAATGAAAGTATGATCCACTTAATGCATGTCATTTTCAACATTATTTGTTACAATTGACTTTAAATTTGAGTTGAACATTAAACTTCAGTTTTACCTGCCGCAGTCAGAATATTAAGGTGCACATAGTAGGGGATAAATTTCGCTGGCGGTGTCACACGACCTGCACGCAGCTTTCGAATAGTATGTAGATGAACACGGTTAGACGTTCAAATTTTTTTTGCACATTACTGGGTCGATAGATTAGATAAGCTAGTTTAAGTGTTCCTAGCCGGAACGAAGGCGTTCCGAAGAGAGGAAGAATGAAGGCACCATTTAGCATGAAGTTAAGAGAACGCATAATCTATGCCAAAGATGTGTTCCCAACAAGATCTCCTGCACATAGAAACAGTAAGTTTATAAAAAAATCCTGAGACAAGATGAATGTTGAAGAAGAAAATTAGAGGCGCTAAAAAACCGGCCGGCGAGAACTAAAAAAAGATGATCATTCACAAAACAAAAAACATACTTCATTTCAATAAGAGGAAAGCCTACCGTACTCTCAGCTCCCTTGGGAGCGCTAACTCCCACAGATTTAAAAGTTGGCTCCCTGAGAGGTTCCTAGGATGTTTGTGAGCTGCATGCGATCCCATATTCGACATCGAACGATTGGGCTGCTGAACAAACGCAGGAATCAAACACAGACAGTCGAACTTTAAACTAACTTGTGCGTTAGATCATTTTTGGGAAGCATTTAACAATTTGACTACAACGTGCGCCACTGGAGGCCACGGAGGGGATTTTCATAGTGCTGCAGACCATACAGTAGTCACAAACTCAATTTTCAGAAATACTTAATTAAAACTACATAAAAGCGCGATCCAGACATTTCCAACTTTCAAAATTTCCTATTAAAATTCACTTTAACACTTTGACTGCGATGTGCGCCACCGGTGGTACACGGAGGTAATTTTAATAATGTTGTTGACCGGCTTGTAGTCGCAAACTAAATTTTCATCCATATTTAATCAAAGCTAATTGGAGGCACATCCAGTTGATGTTTGGTATTTTCCCAATAGCTTACTACAATTGACATTGAATTTGAGTTTGGTGTTGAACTTAATATTTAGTTGCCGCAGTCAAAGTGTTAGATTAGAGTTGAATATTGAACTTCAGTTAAACCAATTGCGGTCAACATGTTAAGCCACGCAACACAACGAAGGACGAAGCCTGTGGGCACCCCGCCGGAGCTCAGCGCCAAAAGAACTGCGCAGACGCCCGCCCGTCCAGGCAAGGTCACAACGCCGTCGAAGATGCAACACAAGACGCACGTTGGAGCCAAAGCGCGCGTAAACACGGCGCTTGCGATACGACCCTTTTCGGTGGATCGTGCTTAACATATTGATTGTGAAATGACCCATCGATGAGTCGCTTGAAAATTTTTAACGATCTGTTAAAGTTAGTGGTATTTAATGGACCTAGTTAATGTTGGTATTAATAAAATTTCCAGCAACTTGTGAATTTAAATTCAAGTTGAACACTGAACTTCAGTTTAACGCATTCCAGTGAATGTGTTAAGTTCTTCCTGCTGCAAAACGACCCATCCATAGGTCGTTTGAAAAATTGTAACTTTTAAAATTCATGGTATTTAATGGACCCAATTTTTGTTCAAGTTAATGGGCTCAGTTAAATTGGTAACAACTTTGTACTACAAATTTGGTAAACGTAGTCAACGTGTTAATGAACAAGCCTGTCCGTTCAACATTGATGTTATAAATAAGCGTACACGTGTGTAAAAAAAATCGACGAGGAGCGAATTCAGTTACACTGTTGGTCGGTCGGCCTTGGGAAAATTCCGTTCTGTAAGTGTTCATTTTTAGCAACATACGCGATGTTTAATGAGTTTATTTCTATACTGTAATGAGCAGTAAAATTTTGCAAACAAATGCCGACGGTTAGTTCTATCTAGGGCGAAGCCCAAACGTTTAGGTAATAATTGTTAAATAAGGAGGGAGTCAACTCCGAATTGTTCATTTTAAAATTAGGCGCAGACTCTAATGAAAAACTGAAAATGAACATCAATACTTGGCCACAAGGACTCACCTAATCTAAACGAACGTAGAAAAAAATCAGATACACCTAAGATTCAAAACAGCTTTTGACACACTAGTCTCCATTTATCGAAAAGTAAACAAAGCACGATCTCAAGTAAAATAATTGTACCAAAACACTACATGTCAATACTTCATGCGCAAGCCATAGCTGATAACGATTCCAATCACCGATGCACAAAAGCAAAAGATCCTTGTTCAGTTGACGCAAAATATTTACGACTCTCTTCAAATTAATAAATCCAGAGGGAGAAGGTGTTATTGGGAGAAGGGAGAAGGTGTGAGGTGTTATTGAAGACAAATATTCAATTTCATTGGCTCGTGGATCACATCAGATACCATTAATATAAGCCTCCTGAGGCGCAAGACTGAAGAAAGGTCAACTAGTTCAACACGAAGCGCGGTCAGTCACTTCGGGTGAACATGCCGACAAATTTTAATGAAGTATTTTTTACCGAAGCGCATTAATTAAAACAAAAAAAACATTCACGAAATTAATAAAGGTGTTCGTCAGCCAAAAATCTAAGACTTACACGACCGCACAAATTAGCAATATGAATATTCAACTCTGGTATAAATTACACAATCAATAAAACTTGACCTACCAATAAAAGGAAGTTTTGACTTTAAAAAAGAGCTCACCGCGACTCCAATTTGATAGAACGTTTTTGATCCCTAAAAGGGACGGCGCTTTTACGGACGTGGATGGCATAATGAGCAGATGTGGCTGGCGGAAAACACGTTCGAAAACTCGCGCCGGCCTGCTCAGACGCACGCGCGCACCGAGCACTGGGGGAGTCGCGCCAATGTTTTGTGATGAATCAAATACTGTAAACGTATATGTATACGATTATCCATATCCGTCTCAGTGATGGAGCCTCATCAGTCATCATGCCTGCCCGATACTTCATTTCTTAATTGAAGTACAAGTCAACCATATTTTCACTGATCTTTCAGGGAATTTATTATTTTACGACGGAAAACACTGTCTTAGTCTGGCATAAGCAGGGAAATCATGAAAATTAAGCAGCGTACGATATTTAAACAAGAGTACTACGGATTCCTTCCAGCTATAAACTGCTGGAATAATGGTAGTTCGCAATAAGATTGGATGCACATCGCATGCTTCCACGTACGTTTCAGATAGATTTAATTTCAAGACCCTACAAAAATTCAAATATATTCATGAATATAGAGCACTTATAATTAAAATCACGTAAGAAGAATTTCATTGAAGTTAAAAAAAAACGCAGTTTTTTCGAATTACCACGAAATTATGCTCAAAAAATACTATAAATTTGGGCAAAGTGGAAGGCACACAATAGTAATAGGAAAACGTGCGAGAAATCCAACAACGCAGCCAAGGCATTATCCCCAGCACGCATGTATTACCGCACCTCGAGGGCAATGAAGAACCCACTCAAAAGGCGTCCTCAGCAACAAGCGAGGCTGGTTGGTTAAATACACGTGCGCTAATCCTGCAGACGCTGCCCTATTCAGGACAGATCCTTGCAGGCACTCTTCTATGCAACCGTGCCGAGCTATGACGATCACATTATGGTGCTCTGCTGTTCTTATGCAAGGCTTTTGTGTCTGTTGTAACAGAATTAACGACTGGTTCGTTGCAAGATGATACCTGTAACACCCAGTGAGTATCGCTTGTCTTTGTGCAACATTGAGATTCAAACCCCTGCTTCTGTAAGTGTCCTCACATTAGAGCAATGCTTTAATTATATTAACTAATGCCGATAAAAACAGCGAGAATGGAGAATGATAAGTACCGAGAGAACGTGTGCTCAAAATACTGAACACGCATACTGTTGCAAGTTTGCAGCTAAGTGAGGTAGGAAAAATGTTACAATTATTAATGAAAAATTATTTTTTTAAGTCAGCAATTATATTACCTTGCACTGGGCTTTATTGCACAATTCTGTTCTATTTTGAAAAATGTATCCATCTTCTACGAGCGAAAGCATGATTGCATTTACAACATATTTACTTCATTGTTTCGTACTTCAGCCAAATGATCAGCATTGTTGAATTGAAGATTTAAAATATCAAATGTTCATGTCAAAAAATCGTGAAAACATTGATCCACGCACAAGCTTTTCAAGACATCACACGCGGAGCAACAGAACAAGTCGTTGCACAATTCAATTAAGTTGTTGCCAATATTCAGTAAAGCTGAAATGATGCTTAAAATCAAACCTTCACGTTAACTTGAGACCAATTAACTGTCATGAAAGACAGGTTTACCCGCACGAAGACACGTGTCTAGCCAGTTGAAATTGACCCAGTTTGGTGTGAGAGCAAGAAGTCACACCTACGTCCGCTTGGCGAGCTCGGTGCTGTTTACCATAACACGTGTAAATTTGAGCAGTCGACCTGTTTGATATTGTCTGTCGATGCGCGTCTACTGAACCGACCTTCACGAGCAAAATTAAATAATTAGATGTTAGTTTAAGCCTACAAAATTGCAACAGAGGCGTTCCAAAGAGAGAAGGAGGAAGTCAACAAGCATTTAGTCTGGAGTTGAGGTATCGCGGAATCAATGCACAAGGTGCATAGAAACACGAAGTTAAGAAAGAGTTCATAAAACAAGACAATTTAAAGAAAAAATTATTATCCGCAGAAAAACAGTACAGTTAATGAACCAAAAAAGGAAGATCCGTAACAAAACAAAAACCTATTCTATTTGAAAAAAAGAAAGGCCTAGCTAAGCTTTAACTAGGAACCTCGCACGTTTTCCCCAGGAGCGTTAATTCTCCGGAGCGGCTTCATAAGCAAGCTAGAGTCAATTTACAATATTAGGAGCTTTAATTAAGAATTCAGTTAAGTAACTTGTTTACAGGAACCTTCACATTAATCGACATTTTTTGTTGAAAATGGACCAGTGTTGAGCACAAAGACAACATTCTTTGCTGCTGCACGTAAAGTATAACATTCAAAATAAATTGAGAGCTTTCTAAAAATAGCATAACAAAAGCTCAAACAACGCCTGAACATCGACTTCATTTGATTACATAAAAGTATGCATCTTTATCTTTCCTAACAAAAAGGACGCTTCAGATCAATCCTGTCAGTAGCTTGCAATGATAATTGGTTAAAAGCAAAATTCCCCCGAAAAAATTGAACGATGAATAAGATAGGGACAGAGCAACAAAGCGCCAAGTACGTCAAGGCATATAACAAAGGACGGACAACATTTTATTCAACTTCAGTATTAGGCATTTTGAGTAATTTCACGGGAACAAAACACATTCAAGAAATGTAGCAAACAAATACTCTAAAACACCCGCACAAGAAGTCGTTTACATAAAACGCTGGACTCTCCAGCGAAAGATAACACATAGCTAAAAAAGAAAGTCCTGCGTAATTAGAAAACTCAACCCCGAGATTGCTTTTTGGTGAGCCGCTAAGCTGTTTAGACAGTTAGCAAGATTGCAAATTAGCGTCAATTACACAAGGCACACACACAAATACAATCACTGACTCACAGCAGCATACCTCTCCCCTCCATACTAATCCTGCATGCATGCCGCAACGTGCGCTGAGGCCTCCAAATGAGCTGGCCGATGAAGCACATCACCTCATTGTCCTGGACGGACTTTTTGATCATAGGAACACCAATCACCGCATACCTAATGTCGTACTTCATTTTACGATTAACTATTAAGGTTTTCAATCAAAACATCAACCTAGTTTGAAGTCCTAATGATGCTTGTACGTGCCTTCAAAAGCGATAGCGGAAAAGTTTCAGGGAGTATTTTAACGTTGTTACACTGTCATCCAGTTTCAGTGTTAAAATCCAAAATGTGTACGTGAGACCAACAGAAAGCTGTCAAATCGTTCGTTGAGAAACACGATTTGTACGTGGCAATCAAATCAAAGAAATATAAAAATATGTATCAATTGTCCTCTGGAGACTTCCCCCCAAAAAATCAACCTTCCGAAACGTGAACACAGACCTACATCCCTAAACGATCCACTGCCCATGCAACTCCAACTTGCGCTGTTTCTATGGGAATGTAACCCATTCAGTGAAGGCATTTCAATGCTCTAGCTCAGCGACGAGCACGAGTAGGTAGAACGAGCGCATCAAGAATCGTTAATATCTGAAGCTAAAAATAGGAACCGGTAAATGCACCGCCTAAGGCAGGCCTAAAAAACGCGACTAGCAACAGAACCCAACTTCGGAGATTGAGGACTCGTGGGGTAATTTTTGAGCGGGTAGCGAAACTACAAAGAAACAGCCGACAGATCATAATATAGTGGCTGGTTAACTCAACCAAAACAAAGATACAAGAAAAGATACCGCACGGTATATGTCCGATTGTATATGATTATCCATACCTTTTCTCAATCGGATGCAGTCCACTGATTTATATTATCAAGGAACGTGGATTACAAGACAATGGGCTAGAGTTTAGTTTATTAGTTAGTTTAAGCCTCCCTATCCTCAACAATGAGATGTAAAGAGAGGAAGGAAGAAGGCACCATTTAGTATGGAGTTAAGGGAACGTGGAATCTATGCAGAAAGGGCACAGAAACAGAAAGCTAAGAAAGAAGTTCATGAAACAAGAAAAAGTTGAAGAAGAAAGTAGTAGGCGGTGAAAAACAGGACAGCAGTGAACCGAAAAAAGATGGTCCGTAACACAACAAAACCTATTCTATTTTAACAAAAAGAAAGCCTACCTAACCTTTAGCTCGGGCCCTCACATTGTCCCCCTGGGAGCGCTAGTTCCCATAGATACAATAATTGTATCCCCCTGAGGGGACAATGGGCTAGATCTATAATACAGCATCCAATAAGTGAAACGAAATAACGATTTCTTAATTAGCTGAATTATTAGCAGAAGTCTTCAAACAAATAAAGACAGTGTCATGCCAGGGAGCTCCACAGTATAAATTATTGCAAGAGACACGATGAGTTCACACACTTGTTTACACATAAACGCACATGTTCTAATGAAGAGAACAAGATAAAAAAACTGTACTCTTAAAACCTTGAATAGCGTCAAGCGTCTGCCAGTCTACTGAACACCACTCAATATTTAAACACTTGACACACATAATGCATGAATACCAAGGTACAGATCATTCTAAAAAATTAACGAGACAGAAAATCAAACAGAAAACATAATAAAGCGACAGCACTTCACAAGCTAGAAGCACATTTCCCTAGCAAAACGTGTTGGCATTTTAAACCTGAACGCAATGGAGAATGTGTCACGCAACAGCGACCTCGAGCCGTCAGACTGAACATGAACCCTACCCTTCGTTGAGGTCAGGGATGCGAAGCGAGCCACTGAACTTCCTACACTGCCTTGTTTTTCCTCAGATGGCCAACTCGAAACTCCAGGGTCCACAAATTACCAGACTCCGGAATCCTTTCTGAGGTAGTACGTGCTCGCAATATAACTACACGTGATCAGTAGCGTGGTAGGCCTAACCGTCTTATGGAAACAAGGAATTTAACACGTTCCCCGCGTTTCCACGGCTGTTACGGTTTGCTTGTAAGTATCAGAATAGGGAAATCGATTTTCCTGTTGGAATAAATCTTAATTCTTCTTAATGAATATGAAAAATACAATTGCACGATAACATTTCGCCTCGTATAATAACTTTTTTAAAAATTGCAGTGCAACAGATAAAATGTCGTGCATTAATACCGACACGTAAATGGGCAATTTACCTGTTGATACACATGTGGCCCAATACGCGGGGTACGTGTTAATCTAAAAGGTTTTCTTTTGATGCTGGACATAGCAAGTTCACGTTACGAACTATACATACAAGTCTCTCATGAAAGTGATTCTGGACATTATTTTTGATATTATACCTATTAGTGGGCGTTATGGGATGATTTCTCCGAAGACGACACACATTTACTAGATAACTTCTGAAACTAAGTGACACTGCAGGGAACTCAATACAGAAACGCTGATATTTTCATGAAATAATAACATGAAAGTGAGAACACAGTTTAGAGGATTTATGGTATTTTACCAATTGAGTTTAAATAAAAGTTACATTTCAACACTGCTCTTTCAAACGTAAGCTGAATTACATTCAAACAAATTCACTCAACTCCCACACAACACAACAAGGATTAACAATCAGCACAGTGACCCATACCCATCAAATAACTCCCCGAGCTACATGGAAGTACAAAGTCCGCCTTGTTGAGTCAACAAGGTAGTAGAATACCAACAATGTTATTCGAAACGCTATAGCGTAATGTAACAGGTCCAAATATCTCTGCCTCTACAGTCAAGAACAGAAATGTAGCAATACAAGAGCTAGATTTACGTTCATAGGCTGGCAACGCTCAATATGAAAGTTAAATGAGCCTCTATCGAGAAGAAACCTCGCCTGAGAGACGAAGCTCAGATTATTTTGCTCCGCAATTTTTCAATCCAGAAATAAGATTCCTGAGGATAATCAATTGTTAGAGTCGAGTTTGCGGTCACGCATGTTTATCTTGCGTTTGGGCAGCACTGACAGCAACACCACCAAATGACAAAATCACACGCAGATTACAAGCATGGAGCGTTTTAGGGAGACGAGGATTTAACAAACACCGCCAAGGCATCGTCGTGAAGATGACAGCGTCAGTAACAGTTTGGACAACACTGAGTTAAAGTTAGTTCGCAACGAAAACACCCATCGATAATCGAAGACAGGCCAACAATAAATTAACCAAAGATACCGCGGAGCCGTTTGCTGCTTTAGGCTCTTCAAAATGTTCCAATAAAAACCTCAATTAAACCATAACGAGTACTAAATTATCAAACACAAATTATCGGAAGAAATAGAATTTCTTCTAAGAATATAGGCAGAGTTTGACAGATAAACATCAGCCTTTTTCATGCGCCTACTCGCGAGCAAGCCGCACATACCACAAAGCAGCTGGCCACAATGGACAGCCTCAATACAAAAGTAGATCCCGAGCTCGCCAGACCAACTTTAATTACCTATCCCCAGAACACAAGGCACCACAGAAAAGGTTCACGAAATGGAAGATCAGAAAGCTTGAAATGTTCCGAAACGTCCGGCATGCGCCCCCGGCGAAAGTTGGGAGAGACTTGGCCTTTCTCCCACAGCGGCATGACTCCTTCAATTTCGTTCTAGAAGTTGAAACTCAATTTCGGGCAGGAAAATTATAACATTCCATGCCTTTTCTAAACTCCCTTAACGTCAAGGGAAAATGTTTCGAAATTGGAGGAAAGTTTGAGCACACGCACATGTGCATGGCCGTCGAAGTATTTTCTTGTTTATAACAATGAGAAACAACTGTGTGATTAGTAATGCATCAATTGAGCAAAAAATAACATGAAGTAATTAGCACATTTATAAAAAATAAACAAAAGCATTGAAGTCACTTATACTCCAATGAAGCATGAAATTCACTTTATGCGAAAAGTACTTGCCCCTCCAGTGCAGTTTCTAAAAAAGCATTGATGTCAGTATTCTCATTTTCAAAGCCTCGCTAATTCAGATTCACAGTAAATAGACTCAGAGGGTGGCACAGTTTCTTTAGCTAAGGTTCACAAAGTGAACGTTAGTCTTTTGCAGCAAAGGACACCATGTTTGAACCCTGAAAAACGATTATTTTTTATGAGTCAAGCAATAGAATTTTTTATTGAGTACTGGAGGATAATTACGTCGCGCTTGATGTCGCTCGTTGAATACATGTAGAGGTCATAGCTGCTGCATACACATGCTATGAAATACCATCTAGCCGACAATTTAATTTCCTGGTTTATATCTTAACGGAAGCAATCACAGAAGAAATGGAAGCATATAAGAAAATTAGAGTAATGCTGTCAGGTACTTGCCCAACACAAAGACGTGCATTACAAGAGTGTGCTACAAGCATCACAAGGTGACTTCATAAATATAGAATGGGTATAACAATATATGAATAATAACGATCTTAATAAGGATCATCTTAGTAACATGAACAGAATGCAACTAGATGCATATTTATTTCAGTTACAACTATAAATTTCACACTGTAATGACTTGGTAATTTTGTAGCCTTGTAAGTCAAACTGCTGCTCAAATAAGCCTCTCATCTTACTGTAAAAACGAACAAAACTTTGTCATTAATAGGTTAAGCGATTACAAAATTTTATATTTCTCATACCTTTTAGGTGCCTGTAATTATTAAAATTACGTACACCCATCAAAATTCTTATTTCTTCTCTCCATTTTCCAGCATACACAAGGTTGAGTGAATAAGAATTCGTGCATGGTTAGCAACAGGAGCAGTAGAACACTGCATATGCTAAATAAAAAATACAGTGTGCACTGAATATCATCAATGAATGCATTGATAAGGTATGATGAATAATATATCACAATTCAAAATAGAACATGAAACCATGTTAATCTGGAACATCAAATATGGTCTTCTGATTACTCAACTCAATATGCGCTGAATATAAAATACCACTAACACTAATTAGCGAATGTTGTACGCACCGAGTAGGCCTACTACCTGGTCCCACACCGTGGGTACAACACTGCCACAGAATATTCGATGTTGGTGCACAAATAACTGTCCACTAGTAAGGCCTGAAGCACGTACAGCCACACCAAAACGAAGAAGCACCTGGCCTTTACCGGTCACGGAATAGACAGTCGCCATGCTCGCTCTTCCATTACGGCGAATGACCGCAGCTAACTTCCTATTAAAACGAATCAAGACTCATTTCAGAGTCAGTGGATGCCAGACTAAACAGCCTTTGACGGCTGCTGACTGGGTAGTCTCAGGTCTTTAAAATATATTCAGGCTTAATGAAGTGCACTGATGTCGAGTCCGTTGTTACCTTAAAATATTGCCAATGAGCAACAACCGGCGCACATGGGTGTTGTCAACAATAACTTGAGTCCACGATTACCAATGCAGCTGATTGAAGCAAACATAACAGCACCGTAAGAACTTCCGCACTAACTCCAGTGTCAATTGAGAACATCAGAAATTAAACGCGCAGCTTTCATAAATTGGTTGAATGAAATCTCTAAACAAAAACAAGTTAACTACGCCTAATTGAGAAGATGTTCCCACACTCTTGCATACTTCCTTTCATTCCACGTCTGCGATACTCGACTATATTAGAGCTGTGGTACTCATGAACTGAAAATATAATTATTGGTTATCTGTTGCATGGCACATGTACCCATCGATTTCTATGAAAGCAGACTTCAAAAACACGTCGATGGTCCCATAAATATTTCTTCCAGGCCTGCCGAAAGAACTGCATTCGTCCCATCGATTTTCTTGCCAACCAGCCACACTCTCGTAGATATACACGAACAAATAATTATAAGCAAATTACTCAAATATAATTTCACGATAAAGTAACTTGCACATCAGAAACCAACCTTACCAAAAATGAAATGAGACGACTTTCACGGATTAGCAGAGTTGAACACGATCGATGAACGCTCTACAGAAACGCTCACACACCACCCACTCGAAGGAAAGCTTGGAAGCTACTAACTGGACATGTCGATGCCGGCATACTCTGGAAATACAAGCGTTCTTTTCAGCGCATCCGCTGCAATTCAACAATACGGAGCATTCATTGTTGTCACGCAGCTTGTAACCGCCTGAAGAACCGCTACCGCCATTGCCGTGTGTTCAAGTCGGCACGCTCATGATGAAGCAGATTTTAAAACATAAAATATTTTAAAAATGATGCTTAGTGGAGAATAAGGCCAAAATTAGCTTCAGCAATAAACAAATGAAAAAAAATATTATGGGAAGAACCTCGAGCGTAAATTCATCACATGAGATTATGTTGACTGAAATACAAACATGTAAATATAAGAACATGCCCTGAGAAAGCTCCACATCCGCATTAGAACATCTCAGATTAACACTTCTGATAAGAACAGATCTCACGTCTTCCTGTCAGCACCCGTTATTTCTATCATGAAAAAATTTATCATTTTAGTTACGCACTTTTCAATGCCCGTATAGATTAATAAAACTTTGGCATCGCAAAGCATTCACAGAAAGTCTTAATATTTTCTCACAAAAGCTGGGATGTCAAAACATTTTGTTTCAATCAGTTGATATCAGAGTGCTTTTAAATAACTTGTAGACAAAATTTCTAAAATTTTACGCTATATAATGAACCGTACCAATGTGACCCCTATCACTCTGCAGAACATGAATGTAAACACTATTAAATTAAACACGCAATACAGCTTGACATTGGAAACAAAAATGCACATGGAAATTTTATTTTATTGCTTCACATTTATCAGCTTAATGCGTTAAAGTTCAAGTTGTATTTGGATCATAACTAAAAACCAAAGTAAAATAGCATTTCCTCCTAATTTCAAAATCAGACCACATCATTACCACTACAATAGTTTTTCAAGGTTCTCATTCCTATACGTTCTGAAATCTTATCATTAATTGTAACCTATTTTTTATTTTCTATGGCATGAAAGTAATACAAGTCAGGAAATTTCTCCCATTTCAAGCATGCTTTAAAAAAATCTTTACTAGGACTAATTATTTACAAGCAATAATGCATTTCATGGTACATATTCATAGAAAAAATGTGTCAATTGGTGAGTTATCTGCTCGTCCAGAGAAAACACTTTAAACTGAACGAATTCCAATACAGAGTAGTATTTTAGAATACTGAATAAGAAATTCACAAAAATTCGAGTTCTCATTATTAAGGGCTAACCATCGCAAAAATAGAAAGAAACTTCTTGGTAAAAGTTATCCATGTGCGTACAATTTTTCAAAGTAATTAAAATTTTATAAAAGTTCAAATTAAAAAGCATTAAACCAGTCTGAAGCAGCCGGATAATTCTAATCGTATTTGTTTCCCTGATCTACTTTCATACATTATTCAACTAAATTAAGCGACCATAATTAATCAAATAAAATTATTTGCAATAAAACTAATCTTATTAATTTGGCAAACGAGAAATACAACACATTAATAAGTCATGCAAGCGGCAGAGTTCACTAGATATGAATGATACACTAACCCGAAATGAAAATAAACCGTGCGAAGGTTACAATTTCAAAACAAAACTCAAATCGATCAATTTCATTGCTTATTAATAAAAAGACCTGTTCAAAATTTCAGTTTATTAACAAATCAGTTCAGCAATCCTGTTCCACGCATGAGAGAGAGCAGAGCATGTTAAGATCAAACAGTAAAATGAACGTTTTTCTTCGTTAAGTATGAATAACGCAAGAACAGTACCAGCAGTTTAAAAAAAAACAGACCCAGAAGCCACAATCAATACCATAAAGCTACACTTTCGATGTTTTTGGCGAGTCAAATGTACATGAATTTTCAATCACGTGGGGCAGGATTATATACACAGAAATATAGTGTCCACAAAAAAAACGAAATTAGCATTCATACATCATGAGTTATTTGCTATATTTGAAATTATAATTATATTAAACTCATGACAACAAGTGTGTTTTCTCGCATCTCCATCTTTAACAGGCAAAAAACATCGATGCTCTCTATCAACTAAAGAATAAAAGCTCTATCTTCGTATTCTGGCCGCGCCTACGCTGGCTGACATATCATGACAAAATAAATGAAGCACCAGAGTTGTTCCAATGAATGCTCGTTTACAATGTTGCAATTATTCACTGAAGCTCAGGGTACAGCTCAGTAACCAATCCAATTGTCTGACAGTCCGAACAACGTCTATTCATATTTATGAATCAATGCATTCAGACTTTATGCTTTGTCCTCGAAATTGAAAAAATTGTAGCAAATAATTTGCCCAAGTGAAAGCTGTCTAATTTTGCATGCAAACGAAACAACGATCACCGAAGACTAGCGAGATCAGTATTCAACATAAGAACAAAACCCAGTAATCTTTAATTTAGGTACAATGAGTCAAATGTTATTTACTTAATACTATTACTAATTCAATGAGAGTATGGTATTGTACAGACAAAGCTTCAGAATATTTTTTAAATACATGAAATTGAGAGTAAAACATCATGAAAAGTTTGAAATTATTTTACGTGAAAACCCTACATCCTAATTCAGAAATTGGGAATCACCTGTTTTATTGATAAACATTGATTATTTCATGGTTCATCACTGCTTACTCCTACTTCGAAATCCAGTTCAGAGTAATAATATTACCACTGAAGTAACGTACGGTTGCAATTTCATGAGTTCTCATACAGTTTCGGAGAGGAAACGCTTGAAGCAAAATCCAATGCTACATGTTTTTAAAAATACTATTTGGAATATAAATTCAGAATTAAAATTGAATTTTTTGATCCTACATGAAAAATCTAATGAAACTGGAAAAACTCACAGACAGATATCATTGTAATTCTCAAAAATTAATCACCTTGAGTGATTCAGTTCACTAACATAGCAAAATATCTAACATATCTGACAGGAATTGCACACAGCCATTAAATTGAACGTATTTAAGGTAGTGAAAATGCATTATATGATCGTCAGTTTAGAAGTATCAGAGAGCCGATAGTAACATGAGCAAAAATGATCGCTTTTTGCTATATTAAGCCTTGTAACTGACGGGAAATTGCACTGTACACATTTCGCGTAAAAAACGCATTCACGAGAGATCGCTCATTCGAAGCGCGCTGCTAACACGCGGCTCTCACGTGTTGGCTTCCCGAAATTCTCCTATGATGGAGAATAGAGTCGAAGAGAATCACAGAGTGCTGAAGCCCATACTTATCAGTAAATACTGTAAATATATTAGTACCTGAAAATTTCAAAATACTTTCAAGCACAATAACGACTAAAAAATTTTTCAATACCAGAATACAGCATAAACCGGAAAATGCGTCAAAAAACATCTGAAACACTTTTTTCGGAGATTTTATTAAAACCAGACTCAAAGAAGTGACTCACGCTTTTTTTCCCAACACATTTCACTAAACAGCGTAAAACAATGACTTTCAAATATGCACGTGTCAAAACCAGTACGCTCTCCTGCTTGAGCTTCAGAGGAGGCTTTTCGTAAGCGATAGGAACAGAAATGCAAGGAAGAGGTCAGCTGGTGACCCGCGAGTGGGCGGGGCCTAGTGCAGCAGGCACTCGCCAGCTGCAACAGAGCGTGTTTTGAACGCACACACGCTCGCTGCACGCTCCCATCACGTGATATCCGCGCAGCAGCGGCAGACGCTCAGGCAGAACAGCTCCCAACGTATAATATATTTCTGTCGCAACCCTCGCCTAGAAGTTACGAAGGGCGAAAGCCGACGTGAGCATGCGATTTCCCAAGCATGTGGACGCTCATTCCCTCAGCATGGTAGTGACCAAAACTTTTAGGCATGGTTATGAGCATGATTTTGGGAGGACTGCAAGGAAGTATTCTGATAATCACAAAATGTAAGTAAATGCGATGTCATGAAAATCAAGCAACTAAGTCCCTTTGCATAGGGAGAGAACTTCATTTAAGAACGATATGAATTTTAATTCATAAGGTATTATGGAAGAAAAATATTTTTCTCACTTTGAAGAGAAAAAGCTGTGAAGATATGATTTTGCTTTTGTTCAAGTCAAAAATTAAACAATTTATAACTTACAGTAAAATTCTAAGAACTTAGAATACAAATGTTGTTCTCAGAGCTTGCTCAAACATCTCCAAATTAATTCAAGTTAATATAGGTATGACGGCGCTTATCTTTGATGAAGTGTAATAATTAGGCATCACCTTGCGATATCTCCTACTTCACAATGAGCACTGACAAAAAATTATGCTTTTTTACCAAACACAATTTGCAACCAAACGTGACACGTTCATGTCATAACTGCAGTATCGGTTCCCCGAATCATCATAAAACCATTCGAAAATATCTAAAATAACGACAATGCCTTCACTAAAACTATCACGATTTAAGAAAAATAAGATATAAAATATATTTATAGAAAAACTAAGGCGGGTAAAAACATCTTTCATAAAAATCTCACGATGTATTTTTAAAATAGAGCTTTCGAGCACATCCACACTCATCTCCAGTATCTGGAAAATGTGTAAATTACCCTTTCGTGTAATTTTGTGTAAATTACGCTTTCCCACGAATAAGTCTATAAATTTATGACAACGACATTTCAACGTTAACACTGATGCCATGCATATACAGAGACCGCAATATGTTCGCATAGCAACATGTCGGACTTCTCCAGTGAAAAGGAAAAAATGGAAGGTTCTTTTTGGACAAGCATTCAAGGCGCTATCACATAGAGAAGATCGAATCATACACCAAACACACAAAGAAGTATGCAACAGGAAGCACAACCAAATTACGGAATGCTCAGATGTTCAATGGAAACTCAATTCCAATTACGAAATTCTTTATAGCCTGATAAGTGAAACTCATCCTCTGCTATTATTCTTTCTCGTAAACTTTATTTTTAACGTTCCAAGAATCAAAGAAAAAGGTTTCGGATAATAAGCCCTGCATATTATAGCAAGGCCAGAACCCGATAAAACCTAGATCGTACAAAAGAAAGATTATACAAAGTTGGCATTACAACTTTCGTCGGCGATAGTAGTTTGCCCAACAAAGTGCCCCATAGAAGAGCTGTCAAACAATTGACTCGAGAAGACAGGCAGCTTGCCCTGCAAGGAAGCCGCCGTCATTAGTCTGGGAAATACTTCTAAAAAACGCCACTGACAGAACTATCAGGTTTCACGGACGAGCTGAAAAACAACACCGCTGCTTAGCCCTAGCGGTAAAAAGAAATTTTATCAATTTGCTTTCGAAAAAGTGTAATACAATTAAGTCAATCAAATCAACTACATGCGTGGGGGAACTTTGAGCATCTTTGCGGGAATAGAAGTATAATATCGAACAGCATAGTCAGTGAGAAACATTCACAAATAAAATTGTTCTTAGATTTTGTGACGTACAAGTTGCAATAAAGAAAGGTTACGCTAATTAGTCAAGGCCATAAAGAACTGGGACTTTAATGTGGTTTCCGGTTATTGTTACAACTTTACTTCCGAATTTATCCTTCTTAGTTCCTCCGGGAGCACATGAATTACATCGTAACAAAGAACTTATTATTCGACAGCATAGTTTATTTTATTCAAGGTAAATAGTGGCCATTACTGACACTATCGTAAGGACCAAGCCCTTTTGTTTCATTGTAATTGCAAATCGCTTACAGCCTGAAGATTGATAACGCACTATTTTGCGGTATTTTCAATACTACCTTTTTATTTTTTATTTTTTTTGTACTTTTCTGGCTTTCTCTAAGCTTTTCGGCAATTTTGCAATGCGCAAACAATAAGTACAACAGAAGTCCACACCAGTTCAATTTTATTCTTGAGGTATCTGAGAGAGAATTCTCGATACATTTAGAAATCACAACCTAGGTAGCTACAGACAAGGTTTCTTTCGCATTAGCAGAATTAAGGACGCCAAGCGGGGCAACATTTTTGGCAGCACGCTTCACGTTCATCAGTTCACTTAGCTAGAGACGCATCGAATGAGAGAACGCACGTTCATATCTCTCTGCATTAACGAAGCAGCAAATTAGAAATCAGCACAGAAATATTTTTATTGCAAAATAACCCATACTAATTTACAGCGCAATTAAATTTAAATACACGAATAAGAATATCGAAGAATGTATTTCGTACACAGTGGATACTTGTATCAGAAATGAGTGACTCAATGTTCTGAAAGCTGCAGCCCTGTCTCTATTATCACATAACTATTCTCTAGGCTTTCTCGTTCAATTTATTGGTAAATGTGTCTATCGCAATGCATTGAATTTGGACGTTAAATGCGGTGACTGATGTTTCTCATCCTAGCGAACACTTGGTATTTTCCTCCACCTAAATTAATGAGAAATGTCATTCCTTCTCTACAGCAGAGGCTGGCTGTCCCATAATAAAATAACATTCATAGATAAGATACCAAAACTGTTCCGTTTTCATACGACACACACGTAGTGCAGTCAACTCCAGTTCCTGGTTTTCTGCTTAGGAGAGTCACAAATTACTCACTGGGGGAATACCTCGCCGCTGAAAACCTCAGTGACACGGCAATTTAACTGCAACTTGAACGCTCAACGAACTCAAGTATTGTATCTCAGAACAAAGAAAATTATTCAGTCATAATTCGGAGAATGAAGCGGATTCGAAAACATATCAAGCAGAAAAAAGTAGTAAGGTCACAGCAGACTTCATTTCTGGGTAGAACATGAGTCGAGTAGTTTCATTCCCATTCGGTAGTTTCGTACAATAATGATTAAAAGATTTCACAATACCGTTGAGTTTGCTACCCTTGAAAAGAGGATTGAGAGCTGACGCGAGACGCTTACTGAGTTGCGCAGTGATAAAATAGCTCAATGGCAAAGAGGATCGATTCAAGTTTACAACATCGCACACGGTTTACATTTTCGTAAACATTGCGCGAAAGAGAGACCCAATGTTGCTTCCAACCAGGCCATGGTCGCTTCTCGACTAAATAGAAGGATGTCGCTGGTAAACATGCACTCCGTACGATATCAACTTTCCCTCTCTCACGAAATTTTGTATTGAAAGCAACGATTATACATAAACTCGGTCCATGTATATATGGTGTCGAAATAATGAAGCGCTATAGTTTACTACCACTTTGTTTTGAGAAAACTAAGATCGATAGAAGCTAAAATTCAATCTCTTAATGTTGAAATGAGGAGCAGTAGGGTTAAAGCTTTTAGCGAGCATTCTTAGTGGAAAAATCCGTAAATTTAACAGAAGTATTTCATAATTTAGTGGAAATATAATTTCTTTCAAATTCTTTCTCAACTTGATGGGTGTTAACTGTTAACTCTATTTATCGCTCTAGCAGGACAAGAAGTTTTTATAAGGTTTCAGGTTGTGTTTCTAAATATGTAAAACTTTTTTCAGGTTTTTCTAATCACCTCTATTATTCCCAGATACTAATGAAAGGAAGCGAACTTGTGCAAAACTAATCAATGCTTTAACACACACTAAACATAAAATTCTTTCTCTTGAAAAATAATTACAAATAATGCATCGGAGTATACTCACTTGCAACAACCACTTGAGTTCCATCTTGCTAGTTAGTGCAGTCTGAATCAATCTACGTATTTCCAAATTAGTCAAGATAGAGGATTTTTAAAACTCAAAGAACTAGTTTTTGAGCACAGGGTCGTCTATGTTAACATAAATTTATGTTAAGTTAAACGCTCAAGTATTTTAGAGAATCTATACACGGAACAAACTTCGAAATTGACAGGAAAAATTCCTGAGTTGTGGACAGATAGTCAATTTGCAATGGTTCAGAGGAACATACAACCAACTGCGAATCCTCACCTCATCACTACTGGCGCGATACTGAGCTGCGTAACCAAGCAACTGAGCACAGTACTGTGAACTGAGCGAGTGCAAGTCTGCAACGAATCAACGATCGGGCACGACTCGTCCTGATTGGCTACGGTGAACGAATCAATGTGGTTGGTACGCGACGCTACTGGTCATGTGGGTGCCCAGTTTTCCGTACAGCAGCGTAGATTCATCCCATCGGGGAGATTGCGTAAAGAGAGATGCAACTTAAAAATTGACACGTGTGTCTTATGATTTATTTCAAGAAACATCAAAATTAGTCAAGTCGATTTTAGCCTATAAAGCAACATCATTTCGGGTGAACTTGGCATGCAGAGGGGAAGTGTGACGTCCAAGTTCCATTTATATTGTACACTCATCGAGCACAAGCCTTGGAAATTTACTTAAACTTTTTGCGCTCATTGCTGAAAAATTTTCAGTTCTAAGCGGTCTCGAATTTCTATTGTCATTTAAATTAAAAAAATATACCAATGTTATCCATTCTATGCATAAAATAAACCGGACTAACTTGACGTCCACTTGGAGAAAAATCCTCTCTGTTATGTCTCGAATTGGAATTTTGCGCACGAGGTAGGCCTATAACTGATTTGTTGTAAAATATATCAATGTGGTGTACTGCAACGTGATGATTTTTATACACACTGTAATTTTTCTCTTAGAATTGATTATCCCGCAGTTTATTCTATTAACAGGCAGAACTTCAGACATTTTGCTGTTTCATCACAATTTATATTCATAAATGAAAATGTTCGCTACAGTGCTACATCCAAATATGTATTAAGAGGTTCATAATTTCTTTTAATTGAATTACGAACTGCATTGCTTGAAATAGCCTATGTATTAATAATTTCAAAAATACGGCGCTTAATTGATAACGAAGACTACTGTTTTGTGATTGTTAATGATTGAAATTCGCAAGATTATTTTACATACATTTACCGAAAAATTGAAGTCTCTGAGGTAAGAAGGAATTACCTGTAATAGGGCTATTTTTTATCAATTCTCATAAAAGAATGCATCGTACGTTAATGAGGTATTAAAAAAATCTCAATGAAAAATAAAATTTGCTCGCCATAATTTCCAAATTTAACGTTTAATGGTGGAGTACAGCTTCACAAATGGAACAGGGAATGGTGGTGAAGAAATGTCAGGAGAGGAGCAAACAGAATCTTATTATGGACTATAGAAATGCAAACGGTTTCACAAATTGACAGATTTTACATGAAGCAATAAAAATACACTTATGTATGATTGAACCACACTTGCACGAAAGGTAGGTATCCAAAGGAAATTTTCTGTCATGTATACACTGAAGCATATTTTTGGATTAATTGGCTTGAATTTTCGCTGTCAATGATTGAGAGCAATGTTTCATTACAATGTATAGAGAACACGAGCCCATCGAAGAGACGGGCTTATTTTATCCTTTATTGAACTAAATTTTTTTAACTAAACGTTGGTTTCGGTCTATTTTTACATCAATAATTGCTTCTCATTATATCAATCGAATAAAAGTATTTAATCTTAATTATCAGAGCTTAACTCTATTATGGATTAAGCTCTATTAGTATCCAGGCTCGATCACGGTTGAGATGTTGAATTAAGACAATAAATTAATTCAACATAAAATAATAGTCGTTCCAAACGTTCACCTGGAATGTTAAATTAATTGTTTTCATGGAACTAGAGTTATGATGCGTAACCTCCTTAACCCACATAAGTACACAATATAGGTCACATGTTCTTAATTGTACTTCAAACATAATGCACTTCACAAAATTTAAGGAGTTGAACCAAGATGCTCGATTCGGTACTTTCTTGTAACGATCCCCATTTTATGAGTACTAGGTGGACCCGTGAAAAAATTCAGTCGACATTACCTAACAAATTCTAATATAACATATTCTAATCTGACCAATCCTAACATAACATATACTAACCTATCCTATCATAAAAAATTTAAAAAATTACAGAATTTCAAAAAATTTACAAAAAGTTAAACAATTTTCATCTCCCCCTCCCTCTCTCTTTCTCTTCCTTCTCACCCTCACTCTCTCTCCCTCTAATGTAACGCGACCCGACGCGAGCCAACCCATATCGTAGATACCGCAATGATGTTGAAGGGTGTGACGCACAGGTAAGCGTATTCATATATCGAAGAGTCATTTTAACAGAACCCCAATTATGTTTTTTACGGATCATTTCAGTGAGACACATGGTACACGCAGCCAACCAGTTTTCTATACTGAAAATCATATTTATGTAATTTCAGCCTCTTCACTATCGATTCACCGACGCCAATATGGACTCGTTCGTAGGATACGTCATTCATTAAGGCTTCCATGTCTAATTATGTTTCTTTTTCAACAGTGTTGTGATACAGAGCGTATCATAAGATAGCAAATCGTCTATTTCAATTGTGGAAGGAGAATTTTTCCCTGTTTTTCTTTTCTTTTTTCTAGGAAGAAAGAGAGAGCGCGCACGCGAGGAGTAGTAAAAGAGAAGAGACGATAATTATGAAATAATGAGGATACTGAAAATGCATGAATAATAGATTGCCTTGAAAGTGTGGTTATGTTAAATTCCTTGGCACCTGTATAAAGAGAATTACCTGATTACGTGATCAATTACCAAAATGAATAATTCAATTCCGTCACTCATTGATCAGATTATGTAATTTGTCTTATTAAAGACTAGGGTCTGTATAAACCAAACATTTTAGTGAAATTATTCCTGAAACAACGTACCTGTGATCGTACTGCTCAGTATTGCTTTGAGATTATTGTGAGATCCCAATCGAGAAAAGTTCTAGACAATCCAGTAGGGCCAGCTTGTTCTTTGATTTTAGGATAGGTTAAGTTTGTTCATTATTTAATTTAACTGATGTCTTTATTGTTGAGTCTAGGTTAAAGTAACCAGAATCAAAAAATGCCTTTTTGGTTTCTGAAACTTTTTTCAAAATTTTCCAATATACTCTAATGTTAGACGATGATGTGGCTGAGTGGTCAAGTCAATGTTGGTCAAGTTAGGGAGATGAATCGTTTTTGGTGTTACTTAATTGTCTATACTTAGGTTTGATCATTATTCATAATATATTCACATGTAATTATTGATAATGCCTCGAGCTTTGGAATGGTTTCCATAGAGCACAAATAGGCTGTTGTCCGTACGCAATAACTGCGCAGGTAGCAAAACGTCCACTAGAAACAAACCGGCATTTAATTAGTAAAAAGCTGGTGTCATAGTTCTACTGTGACTGCTCTACGCTGTGTTTGTATGAGCGTTAAGAAGAAAAAGTCTGCCTAGCTAGCGACTGAAATTCCTTCGAAAAGACTGACTTCCATAAGAATATCTTCTCGTCAGTAAGGGCTGCATATTCTTGTCTCCACAATCTTCGCCTAGACATCGTCCACTGTCGCCTTCAGCTCTACCAACCGTCACATCCAACAGCAACAACATCATCCTCATCGCTTGAAAAGCGCACCAACACACCCTCTACGTGTGACACGTCACAAGGCGTCGATAGCTTGCCGTGCTGCCAAATGCTTCCATTGTTTAACATATGTTCTTTTCCTTCCTTAGAGAGACTTAGGATCTTATTCACTCTGGGTAAATTAACTGTCATCCAATCGTATATCTATTCTCTTCTAATTATATGATGATACTTGCCATTTCCGATAGGAATAGCTAACGTAAAGCATTGTCTATAAGAGAACCTGTTTGTTCTCAATACGAACGGCGTCCCAGTCTCCTGCGCTTAGAAGGCGACGGCCTGAGCAGAAGCTGCCCAGCGATCACGAGGGACAGTCGTACTTATTTGTGTCCGCCTACCTCGCTGCCTGGCAAGTTTAGCCAGGTAGTGAGGGTTATTCACGGTTATTCGCTGTTATTCTCTGTTATTCAGTGAGTCGTGCATTGACTCATAAGCGCCGTCTACATCCGAGCTAAGTATCCCAATGTCTTTGTGAACCACACATTCATATTCCTTTTATTTCGCGTAATAAGTCTAGATTCTGTACCAAAAAAATGTATCGCGTTAGGTTTATTGATGAGTTAAGTTCTGTATTTTGCAAACTAAATGATTCCGCGTCGAGGCTTCACCTCATATAAAATGTGCTTATCGTAATTATCAATGTATTAATGTTCAAATAGTGAAGGCTTCACCTGCTTATTTTGAGGTCGTGATGCGATTTCCGGAAACTGTATCTTCTGACAGATTAGAGTAATCTCTGAGATTTGATGGCATTACGATCATCTAGATTCTTTAGTACGATATGTACATCGCAAGTCAATCACTATCCGAATGTGTAATCCATTGTTATTTGAAAGACGTCATCATTATAACATAAATTTACGTTGCAACCGCTTCGTCATTTACCTTATTGAGGCCCTATTCGATTTGCTATGATATTATATTTAATTACAACTAATGACATTGAAAAGTCTCAGTCTATTTCGATCTTTAATACTAATAAAATAAAATAATGGAGACCTTCAGTCGCGACCATCGACCTTAAGAAAATGAAAGCGACGAGAAAATAACGATGAATAATGAAGGAAAAGAACTGCCACATGGAAATAGGATGGCAACGTCATGATCCCCAAGCGAGGGTATGACAATGGTGGCAGCGGTGGGATTTTAAGTTTGTTTAATGATAATTCTGCTTAATCTTGCTGTGCTCACGCTCCGAAAGAGACCGCTTGAATTTGTCATGCTTACCAATTCCCAATTAAATTTGTCACGCTTACCAACTATCAATTACTAAAATTACTAAATTATGCCACGTTACCAAACCACATCTAATTATATCAAATCCACTTCAAATATTTTATAAAGCATAAAAATTGCATTTAATCGGCCAGACGCAAATTTAGATAGTGAAGGGTGATTTAAATTGTAATGAATGATTATCATTATCATTGTATCAGGGTGTTTAATAATCTATGTCATTGTATCCCGCTTGCATTTAAATTGTTTCTATTTTAGGTGCCCATTTACTAATATTGTGTCATTTTATTTCTATTGTGAACCTATTTACATTTCATTTATTGTGTTTGTTTACTATAAAATTATTCATATGTCTAATCATGCATTAATTTTGGGTTATGATTCATTAATTTCTCTCGATAATCACGTTTCAGGTTAGCCGTTTGCAATCCTCTGATTATGTTTTGCTCATTATACTAATTATTCCCGTTCTGAAGCTTCATATTTCATTATTATATTGTGTATTAATTGCCTATGTATTTGGATATACCAAGTATGCAAAAGAATTAATCACAATCGATCTACAAAAATAAACTCAAGCCTCATTCAATTAATTATCGTACATGTTACTGTATTCGAGCAATAAGTTGGAATAGGGCTCTGTGAAAATTTCATATAGAAGCCAAGCCATTAAACTGCAGGCGCCATTTTGTATCGACGAAAGAGGCACAAGAGCGGCACTGTTCATGACGCCGGCTTTAAATTCAAATCTTCAGACTTAGTTGAACGTTTAAAGCTATGTCATCTTAGCTCGTCAAAGTTTAAACTATGTTTGTGAAGTTATCGACTCTAAAGTATAATTCGTAAACCTTCTTAAAAATTTTACGTGGATAATTTAAAGCTGTACCTTATTAAAAATTAAATTTCATCCTCACATGCTAAAGGAGGCTCATGTAAAGGTAAAATTTCATTCAAAATAATATTTTCCGCGCATCAAAAATTTAACATACACTATGTATACTTATAAATTTGATATTTACTAAATTTACTGATGCGAAATTATATAATCTACTGGTAATTTCATTCCACGTCCATCTCAAATTTATTGCAATGTGTAACCATGTGATTTCATGTTGAGAGGGATGATGTATGATTGTTCACGTCTGGGATGTTGGTGTTGAGGTGCTATGGAGAGGGTGACATTGGCGAGGCTGTGTGCTGTGGTGTCGGACGGTCTACCAAGCCATTGTTTACATTCAAGCCACCCTCCACCGCTCTGGCTCTGCCTGGCGCTCGATCCTTCCGACCCTCCTTCCCTCTGCTCCATATGCCCGAGTGCCTGCCTCTACATCCCTTTTTTTTCTCGATGCCTAACGGACGTACCACGTCCACTCGTGCTACTCATAGTGGACTCTATCTTCATAGCACGTATCGAAGTGATGATCTTATCTCACACTCAATTGAAATGTTTGATACTTAAATTTTAACGTAACGTTACGCGTACACTACTTAAACGTAATGATGTAACTTTTTCATTTCATCATTCTATCATTTGTCATTCTGGATTGCTTGCCATATCTTTTAGTCAACGAATAAACTAATTACCACCGCAAATTGAATACTTGAATATAATTCATGCGCATATCTGGATCATTGATTATATAAAAAAAATTATTCTCTCAATGTTCGTATGAATTAGAGCATCGCAACAAAATGTAAATGTTATCAAAATCAAGTGAATCTGATTCTAATTCAGAGGTCATACCGCTCTGTCATTATCTAAATTCCAACGTTAATGTGTTATTAGAAATTTATGTAGTCTTTCTTTTGGCGATTCATAATTGTCACGTACTGCCACGTCTAGTTTAAGATTGGAATTAAATTAGGCTTATGTCCTCTTTTGTAAACGCGAAGTAAAGTGGAATGAATGGGGTGAACATGATATGGATACAAATGCGAATGCCTGCAACGAGAAGGTGAAAATTTCGGACTAATAAGGTCATTAAATAACCAAAACTGAACTTTCAGTCATGGCGCCATGGACCAGTCGTACGCCGGCCGACAACCGGCATCACAAGGACGCGCTTGCCTTGTGTGGTGCCCAACCACGTCGCACAGAGCACCGGCTCAACCACAACCGCACCGCTCAACCCAGAGGGGGGACAGCAACGTCTGCGCGCACCGTGGACGTGAGCGAGTGGATGGGCATACACGCACACAGCGCGGCACTGGAGGCAGCAACGGCGACGGCAGCAGCGGCAGCAACAGCGGCAACAGCAATAAGAATGGCGTCACAGCTTGGACGTCGGCGCTTGAGGGATACGCACCTACACCTTCACGTCCCTAAACGCACGCACGCACATGCGCTTCGCGTACGAGCATCAGCTGGTCAGCACGCGACACGACGCAATCTCACAACTCCCACAGCAGGTAACATCGACGACGGAAGACGTGGCGGCGAGTGAAGGGAGCGACGTTATGCCGTAATTACCAGCGAGACGACATATGGGGCAGCAGCGCTCCATAAGATGACGACATCCCGCATAAGAGGAAAACGTCCACCTTTTATCTCAGGCCTCGTGGAGTTATTTAACTCGAAATTTTCTGCAAGAGGAAACAAGTAAATGGAAGCCCCTTGGACCCTAGGCGGCCAAGGTATTTAAGGGATTTTATCCCTGAAGTTCTTTAGCTTCACGACTGCTGTATACGGCGGTCATGGCGACAAGAGGGGAACGTCGACGTCCGCTGTTAGGGGAATAGGTTCTGCCCAAGAACGACTGCACGGAAGTCTTCATGTGACTTCCCCGTATCAGAGCACTTATTTGGAGCAAATCTTGTCGTCAAGCTTCACATCTGTTTCCTCGGAACTACGCGTCATTCCAACGTTGTAGTCGCGCGCGAGGTCGAGAAAAGGGGAAGAAAAAGCATGAGCTTTTAAACAAAAAATCGCGACGGAGGGATATTTGTCATAGTTCTACTGTGACTGCTCTACGCTGTGTTTGTATGAGCGTTAAGAAAAAAAAGTCTGCCTAGCTAGCGACTGAAATTCCTTCGAAAAGACTGACTTCCATAAGAATATCTTCTCGTCAGTAAGGGCTGCATATTCTTGTCTCCACGATCTTCGCCTAGACATCGTCCACTGTCGCCTTCAGCTCTACCAACCGTCACATCCAACAGCAACAACATCATCCTCATCGCTTGAAAAGCGCACCAACACACCCTCTACGTGTGACACGTCACAAGGCGTCGATAGCTTGCCGTGCTGCCAAATGCTTCCATTGTTTAGCATATGTTCTTTTCCTTCCTTAGAGAGACTTAGGATCTTATTCACTCTGGGTAAATTACCTGTCATCCAATCGTATATCTATTCTCTTCTAATTATATGATGATACTTGCCATTTCCGATAGGAATAGCTAACGTAAAGCATTGCCTATAAGAGAACCTGTTTGTTCTCAATAAGAACGGCGTCCCAGTCTCCTGCGCTTAGAAGGCGACGGCCTGAGCAGAAGCTGCCCAGCGATCACGAGGGACAGTCGTACTTATTTGTGTCCGCCTACCTCGCTGCCTGGCAAGTTTAGCCAGGTAGTGAGGGTTATTCACGGTTATTCGCTGTTATTCTCTGTTATTCAGTGAGTCGTGCATTGACTCATAAGCGCCGCTACATCCGAGCTAAGTATCCCAATGTCTTTGTGAACCACACATTCATATTCCTTTTATTTCGCGTAATAGGTCTAGATTCTGTACCAAAAAAATGTATCGCGTTAGGTTTATTGATGAGTTAAGTTCTGTATTTTGCAAACTAAATGATTCCGCGTCGAGGCTTCACCTCATATAAAATGTGCTTATCGTAATTATCAATGTATTAATGTTCAAATAGTGAAGGCTTCACCTGCTTATTTTGAGGTCGTGATGCGATTTCCGGCAACTGTATCTTCTGACAGATTAGAGTAATCTCTGAGATTTGATGGCATTACGATCATCTAGATTCTTTAGTACGATATGTACATCGCAAGTCAATCACTATCCGAATGTGTAATCCATTGTTATTTGAAAGACGTCATCATTATAACATAAATTTACGTTGCAACCGCTTCGTCATTTACCTTATTGAGGCCCTATTCGATTTGCTATGATATTATATTTAATTACAACTAATGACATTGAAAAGTCTCAGTCTATTTCGATCTTTAATACTAATAAAATAAAATAATGGAGACCTTCAGTCTCGACCATCGACCTTAAGAAAATGAAAGCGACGAGAAAATAACGATGAATAATGAAGGAAAAGAACTGCCACATGGAAATAGGATGGCAACGTCATGATCCCCAAGCGAGGGTATGACACTGGGGGAATGTCGGAGCAGAATAACTTTTCAACTCTTTTATTTTTACATTAATTATTATCGGGTACTGATCATCGGAGAATTGTACAAATAACCTAAACTTAAGTAAATAACATAATCATAAATTAAACTAATAAATTTTACGAAAAAAATTGATCAAATATTTTTAGAAGCGTTTGTTTGTGGCATATGTACGGCCCTAACTTAGCCTCAAAATTATCGAATTAAAAAGATGATTTGAACATAAAAATTTGGAGGTCATACGAGACAACTCTCACTACCCTGTGCAGAGTAATTGTCAAAAAGTTTCTGAGGTCAAAAATCTCCGAGCTAAGTTAAATAAAAATTAATAAAGATTTCATCAGTTTTATTCGATAACGGTGTGTTTCCAAAAAGTTAATTCAAAAATCGGAAGGTAACCCACGAGTTGGTAGAAATAATTTCAACTGAGAAATCCTTTTTTAGGTTGGAGATGAATCATAAAATAAAGCCTTATGTAATTCAAATGTAGGTTATTCACTCAGTCTGTTTATGGTAAAAAATTGATATTAATTGATAAATTGTCTTTTACATTTGCTTAGTTAGAATTAGCATCGTCAGACTTTTGCGAATAATTTTTTTTATGGCCTGTCTACTTTTGCCCAAAAAAATTCTTTGAAATTCCTTCATAATGAGACGCTTGGTGTTATTTGCTCTTCGTTTAAATTTTTAAATTTCGTTTGCAGTGCTACAGTAAGTCAAAAGAAATCTTGCCTTTGGCCGCAGCTTCTGAACCATTTGTCCAGAGTCAAGAGAGGAGCAACATATTTATTCGTTAAATCAGTAAGGATTACCGAAAAAAGTATGTCGAAACCATCGAACACATTTTCAGCATATTTCATCAGCAAATTTCTACGTAATTGTGTGCACAAAATAGATATTCCTTCTGTATTTAACACTATAGATAGATTTTCCACTATAACACTATAGATTAATTTAAGGATGTGACAATTTGCATAACATTCATCTCCTCCATTACATTTTTGCAGTTTTGAGCATGGCTATTTAGTTGTTATGCTTTTTAGCAAACAATTTTATGTTGATTTCCATATTTTTCTTTAAATTTTGTGAAAAGGTCTTGTACTTGAACTTGAAGTTGAGGGCCGACAGCGTCGGGACCTTTGTAACAGCCTACAATTTCCTCCGCAATACTCACAACATTCGCACAAAAGAATTCAGGGCCTGGTACCCGACTTGTACAATAAATTACTCAGGATCCACCAATCTTTGTCACAAGCTGCCATTGGACGGCATTACTGGGATAGCCAGTACGTCAAAACACCATCCCCAGTCATGGTGGGTCATTACAGCCCACTCTACATGACTGGCTCATTCCAGTCACTGTCTCTTACTCCAGGCACGTACAAAAAAAATGTCATGGCTTCAATGATACTCAAATTACACTCCTGATCCAATCCAGCAAGAAAGCTTATATCACAATCATCTGCCGGCCTTCGTCTGTCACCTGAAGGACTACATAATTCGCTCGCGTATGGAAACCGGCTCGTGGGCTCTCTGTATCAAGGAGCTTCAATGGAATGGAGGCGGCATCAGCGCTCCAAAGTGAAGCCAATTTTCGGTAGCTGTAGGGTATACGGACAGCACACACTCCAAACCCGTAGATTTGGACGCCACCCACCCCTCTCCCTCCACCTCCGAGCAGCTACAGCACCACCTCCGAGCAGCTACAGATATGTTAGGTTATATTAATTTAGGTTAGGTTAAGTTACGTTAAGTTAGGTTAAGAGGTTAGGTTAAGTTAGGTTAGGTTGGGTAAGGTTAGGCCAAGTTCAGTTAGTTTAAGGTTAAGTTAGAAAAGTTTGAAAATGCCTGTTCTTGAGTGCCGAGATGGAGGGTCGATTGGCCAAACGCCAGCGGTCGTTGTCATAACTAATTATAATGATTTACTGCAGGTTAACTTTGGTATTCCGCTGTTCTATCCACTTACTAAGTACTTATGGTGTTTATAATGCAGTGATTAATAATAATTGTATAACTAACAGATAGGTTAATAAACCTCAGAATTACTACATAGTTAAATAATTGGCGCGAATGGCAACTTCGCTGTGGTGCTTCGGAGATGGAGGGAGAGGGGTGGGCGGCGTCCAAGTCTGCGGGTTTAGAGTCAGTGCATACGGGCACACACACGGAGATGGGGCTCAGTGCGTGTCAGACACTCAGCGTGATAGGACGCCGCTTATCCACGCTGCGGTCAAGGACGAATTTTTTCAATATGAGTTTCTTTATCATTCAGCGAGGACGCAATTGAAATATATGCCTAAGAAAAAAATGTATAGCACAGAGTAGCGCAAGTCTGCCATTTAACAGCGTGGTCTTCAGTCGCTGATGATGGAGGTGGTGCTACCCCTCCACTGCAACACCACCTCCACACTGGGACCCAATGCCGGGTGGGCGGGGCTTGGGTCGGCAAAATTGGCTTCACTCGCTTGACTGGCAAAAGATAGCGATGCCGCCTCCATTCCATTAAAGCTCCTTGCTCTGTATTGTACAACGGCTTGAGGAGTGTCTGTGGAGTGGATGCGTCTATTTCTGTAAGTGCAACTGCTGCACGCAGACTTATGTTAGTGATACTAAACTTCAACTATTTGTATGACATAGCCAACATTCAGGAATTTTCCATAGAACTGGTCGCATACTTTCTTCTCATTCAGTAATTCGGGATCATAGTCAGCATTTAAGCTATCCTTTAAAAATAAATAATTTCACTACTTTGTGTACCACAAATAAGGAACAAGATCTTCATATTTTTAATCTTTATTCAAATCCTCCCATAAACCTAACCTGAATCAAGACTTCAGATCAGTCAAACTGTGTATTGCTTCAACCTACTGACATATTTCTATGTGTGTGTGTGTGTTTGCGCGCGCTTGTTGATGTGAGTTTACTATGAGTAAGTGTATGATTGTATGTGCATGTGTTTGGGTGTATTAGCAAGCGAATGAATGTACGTATCGGTTCTACTTGTTTGAATGAGGATTAGAATCTCAGTTTGTACAGACATTATTTATTTTATTACCTTTTTTGCATATTGTTCAAGTTTGATTTCATTTTTGTATTTCAGCACTGAAGAGGGGATTATACTAATCCGTTACCTTGAACATGAAGAATAATAAAAATGTACGCTTTATAATTGGTTCTCCTTTCAACCTCACGCGTAAAATTCCTTAATAATCGACCTATTGGAAATACGAAAATGAAAATCAACAAAGAGAAAAGTTAAAAATTAAAACAGAGCCACCTCTATATATATATATATATATATATATATAGTATAAGCCAGTATATATGTGGTGTATTGCTACGCCAGGCACGTATTCCTACGCGCGGCCAATCACAGGGCTGCACCCGTCAGCGGGTTGCTTGTGTACACATCGTAATTTGTGTTCACGGACGCTTTGGTGTTCCAATGTGTTTATTCTGTTTAGAATTACACATGCGACGTTTTTTACGTTGTAAGCTGCTCCGTTTGAGTGGCAGGAGGTATTTTGTGGGATCTACTTCCTGACGTATGGAGCGTCGATTGGTGTGCCGGCCTTGGCATTATTGCGTCTGCTGCTGCCGAGTGAGGTTGAGCGCGTTTGAGCTTCCGGTTTCGCTCTTGAAGTATCGTTGCGAGATACTTGTGTTGGGTTCTTTTCCTTGTGCTGAGACACACGCAGGTAGGACCTGCAGGCGTGTCGTGTGCCTGTGAATCTGAGTGTTGTTCAGACTCACCACACTAGCTTGGAGCTAGTGTGTGCTTCCGTTTCTGCCGTGAAGTGTGTTCGTTTCACGGCAGCGTGTGTTCACACTGGGTGTGTCCTTTGACACACGAGCTCAGGTGTGTGTCTGGCGTCGGCTGTAGGGGAGGTTTGGAGGCCGACCCGAGCTCTAGGAGCTCGGCTTTGAGATCTTGGGTCTCGGGATTTGCACATCCCACTACAAGCTATCTAGGCTTTTTTGCCTTGCCTTATGTCGGAGGTGCGTAAGGCAGGGACTGCGTCATCGAGAGATGATGCAGGGTCGCCCGGGGCGGCTAGTGGTGCGTCTGGGACAGCCACCACGGTTGATCTTAGGCAACTGGCCAGCATCCTGATGCAGGCTAAGGGGCCTATTATTGACCGATTGGGGAGAGCTCTCCCCAAGTTCAGCGGCGACGGCACAGTGGATGTGTCGGAGTGGCTGGATGACCTTGAGCGCAGGTGCAAGGTTGAACAGGTTGGACCTGAGGAGGTCGTAGACTTCCTGCTCGAGGGCAATGCTGCTCGAGTGTTCCGCGCCCTTAGGGTGTCGGAGGCCTCCCAGTGGGAGGTAGTGAAGGCGACACTGCTGGCGCAGTACGGCATGTCACGGCAGGAAGCCTACAGGCGCTTCACGGACCGTCAGCTTCAGGCTGGCGAGGCCGTGGACGTCTATGTGGACGACCTGCAGCGCATAGGCGCTCGGCTGAGGGCAGGGCCTGAGGACTTGATCTTCCGGGTCAAGTTCCTTGAGGGCCTGCCTCAAGCCATCCGTAAGTGGGCAGTGATGCTCCCGGAGGTTTACACCTCCAGCTTCGACGAGTTTCTGTCGAAGGTGCGCGACAGGGTGTCCGCACAGCGTGCTGCTGATGGCCTTACTTATGCGAGCAAGGCCAAGGCAGCCGCAGCTTCTTCCGGGAAGAAGCATGGGCTTGTATGCCCAAGGTGCACAGGACCTCACCGGGGGAGGGACTGTACCCAGACTCGCCGCAAGGCGAAGGCAGTGCCTCCTTCGAACAGCAGGAAAGAAAGCTTATGCTTTCGCTGCTCGAAGCCCGGGCACTTTGCTCGGGACTGCCCAGAGCCCCCAGCTGCCGCTGGCGGCGCTGATTGCGGTTCGGGTTTCCGCGGGGAGGAAGTGGAAAGGGGCACCGCTTCCTCCGGCGTGGAAACCATGGAAGTCTAGGTATTTCCACTAGTCTCTCTACGAGAGGCTTGGCTGTCAGGGACGGCCAACAGCGTCCTGGGGACGTTGTCGTGACCGGCGCTCATGCGCCTGTCACGGGTAAGCAGGGCTTACCCATGGCAGCTGGTAGGCTTACTTCGAGTAGCATGCCAGTTGTCAAGGCCATTGTGAATGGCCATTCTGCCTCGTGTCTGGTTGATACCGGCAGCGGGTGCACGATGGTGTCCACACGGGTGGTGGAGGGACTGTCGGGCCGCAAGGCCCGACATTTTGTGACGGCTGATGGCAGAACTTCCTCTAAGGGGAAGGAATGTCAGGCAGTCGTGCAGTTGCATGGGCACTCTTTTAGAGTGTCAGCAATTGCAGTTGAAGGGTTGGAGAATCTTGGCGTTGACTGCCTCTTGGGTGACGATGTAATCGATCACATGGGAGGAGTCACTGTCAGAAGAGGACCCAACTCTCGGTACCAGGTTGAGTGGGGTCAACCCACCTCTGCCAGGTGCTGTGGTAGTGCTCCCATGAAGGGAGGTCGTGAGGTTGTTCGTGGGGTTGACTCACTTACGATTAGTGATCACGACTTTGAAGCCACGTTTTCTAACGGTCATTGGACCGTTAGTTGGCGTTGGTCGGCCGGCGAGCCGACGCAGCTTCAAACTGGTGTTGGCGAGTACAAGTGTACGCGCGCGCCAGGCGTACATGAGAGGTATGCTGAGGAGATCCAGAGTTGGATCTCTAAAGGTTGGCTGGTGAAAGTAGAATGGCCCGGTAAAAGGGGTCATACCACTTTTGGCGGTTGTCCAGCCAACCAAAGACAAGGTGAGACCGGTAATGGATTACCGTGAACTTAACTTGTTCATTGAGTCTCACACTGGTGATGAGCAAACCGCTGTGTGTGCCGAGAAGGTGCGCAAATGGAGGCAGTTTGAAGGGGAGCTTAAGGTCGTTGACCTTAAATCTGCCTATCTTCAAATTCGTGTCTCCAGTGACTTGTGGCAGTATCAAGTCGTGAGTTATAATGGTGTGCATTATGCCTTGACTCGCCTCGGGTTTGGCTTGTCATGTGCGCCCAGGATTATGACGATGATCTTGGGCAAGGTTCTTTCGATGGACGATAAGATTAATCGTGCCACGGATCATTATATTGACGATATAATGGTCCAAGAGTCCATTGTGAGTGCTTCTCATGTGAGAAAGCACCTGCAGTTGTATGGGCTCGAATCTAAAGAACCAGTGAGTCTCGACGGGGGTCGAGTACTCGGGATAGCCTTAAAGAGGTCTCCCACCGGACATCTATTGATGTCAAGAGGAAGTGAGTTGTCTTCCTTCATTTCAGAGACGTCTGAGATGACAAAGAGAGAGCTGTTCTCTCTGTGTGGCCGCCTTGTTGCTCATTATCCTGTAGCTGGGTGGCTACGACCTCACTGTAGCTTTTTGAAGCGACTGGGGTCAGACGGGCTATGGGATAAGCCTTCTCAGTCACAGTGTCTTGAAGCTAGCTAAGGAGCTGGCTTCGCGAGCACTGGCTGATGACCCTGTAAAGGGTCGTTGGCATGTCAATCCTGGTGGGAATGTTACCGTCTGGACTGACGCCAGTTCACTGGCAATGGGTGTGGTCGTCCAGGTGGATGATCGCATCGTGGAGGATGCTACCTGGCTGCGGAAGCAGGCAGATCATCTCCACATTAATGTCTCAGAGCTTGAGGCTGTGGGACGTGGAATCAATCTGGCTATTATGTGGGGCTTCAAGACCTTCACTATAGCCACTGATTCCAAGACAGTATTATCCTGGTTGGATAACACTGTCGGTGATCACAGTCGTGTGCGCACCAAAGGAGCAGCGCAGATGCTCATCAAGCGTCGCTTGATGGTGATCAAGGAGATCATCAATGAGTATCAGCTGTCGGTTGAGTTTCGATTCGCTCCCACGGTCGAGAACAAAGCTGATCAGCTCACTCGTGTGACTAAGAGCTGGCTTAGTTATCACACGGCTGACGAGCCGGACTCTGTCTTACCTGCGTCAGTGGCGGCTTCTGCAGAAGAAGGGACGCCAGAGAACGCCATTTGGAAGGCTCATTTGCCCCACCATTTGGGCGTTGATCATACCTTTTATTTGGTCAAGCAGTGCAGGCCGGGCCTTACTCGAGACCAAGTGAAACGTACGATTGCAGGGTGTGAGGAGTGTCTTCGCATTGATCCTGCAAGACGGGCGGAGAACCTTGTCGAGCACGGCAATTTAGCCGTCGAGAGTGACTGGCATCGTGTAGCTGCGGATGTGACGCACTATAACGGTGTACAGTTTCTCTCTCTCGTCGATTGCGGACCATCTAGGTTTGCAATTTGGCGAAGGCTGTCGAACGAGTCGGCAGCCAGTGTAGTCGCTCATCTCCAGCAGGTGGTGATTGAGCGAGGACCTTTTGTGGAGCTATCGTTGGACAATTCTGCCACATTTAGGTCGGCAACTGTCACTCAGTTTGCCAACGAATAGGGTATCTCTCTGCGTTTCAGAGCCGCTTATGCCCCGAGCGGTAATGGAATCGTAGAGAGAAATCATCGCACAATCAAGAGGATTGCTGCGCGGGGGGATCACCCCCGAGGTGGCGACGTTTTGGTACAATGTAACGCCACGGCACGGAGTCGATAGCAACTCAGTGCCTTGTCGAAGTCTTATGTCATGTACATGTAAACTGTCAAAAGTGTTTTCACCCCACAATGAAAATGCATCGTCCATGAAATTGTGTTATCTCTTACAATTTTCATTACATGTATTATCAGATGTAGATTAAGCTAGATTAGGAGTTCATTGCCCTCAATCATTTCTTTTGACTAGTGACACGAGTTTTTCAATACTCGTGTGTGTGTATCATCTAAGTGTATTAATTTTAAGATATTTTAAAAACCAATGATGGTACTTTTGTACCATCTCTATTGGAAATAAACCATTTTTTTTTCTTTTTTATGTGTACATATATGTGTATATATTTACATGTATGTGTGCACATATGTGTGTACTAAACTGACAACTAGCATTTTACTAGAGATAATGGTCATTTTCTGTTCACTCTCAACTTGTAACATTACCTAACTCGTCATCTTTTTATTATTGCAAAGCATTCATGTACCAACTATACATTTGTTGTACGATCATCCATTTATATTTAAATAAAATGCTTATTAACTAACGACCGTTATGTTAAAATTGTTGAATTAGAAATACAAAACTTATAATCTTCTTGGTCCTCATGCTTATGCGTACATATATATATATATATATATCTGTATGTGTGTGTGTATGTATGTATGTATATATGTATGTACGTATATATATGTATATGGATTTGTATTTATATATATATATTTTTTTTTTCATGCTTCCTTAAAATGACACTTTTGAACATTTGCCGAAACAAGCGATTCATATATTATTTCCTGGCATCAATAATTGCGAAGTTTTATGTCATGTACATGTAAACTGTCAAAAGTTTTTTCACCCCACAATGAAAATGCATCGTCCATGAATTTGCGTTATCTCTTATAATTATCATTACATGTATTGTCAAATGTAGATTAAGCAAGATTAGGAGTACATTGCCCTCAATCATTTATTTTCGACTAGTGACACGAGTTTTTCAATACTCGTGTGTGTGTATCATCTAAGTGTATTAATTTTAAGATATTTAAAAACCAATGATTGTAATATTGTACAATCTCTATTGGAAATAAAGTTTTTTCTTTCTTTCTTTCTTTCTGTCGTAAGTTATTTGCCTATCCTTGGAGGATGCCTTACGACAACGGCTTAAGTAAGGCCGGAGATGACGGCAAAACGTGCATTTTGCCGTCGGTGACAGGGTGTGGGTGAAACCCGCAGTGCCCTCTTGCACCAAGCAGTGGACTCCTGGGCGAGTCACTGCTGTTCGATCAAGGCACGTTGTGTGCATTGATGGCATGCCTAGGCATGTCAGCGACATAAGGAAACGTCGCGGCTCTGCCTCTGAGGACATGCACGATGCATGTGACTCGGACGACGCTGGGCCCTATGAGACTCCTGTTGAGCCTCTTCAGGTTAGTGTTGAGGAAGTTCCGGAAACGCAACTTGAAACTGCCAACGACACGGGAGAGCCCGTCGTTGACGCAGGTGACGAGGTTGTCACGGAGAATGGTAATGAGATGCCAGGACGACCCGTTCGGGAGCGGCGTCCCCCCCCAATGGTTGAGGGATTACGTCACCTGAGTTCCTCGAGGAACTGAGGGGGATGTGGTGTATTGCTACGCCAGGCACGTATTCCTACGCGCGGCCAACCACAGGGCTGCACCCGTCAGCGGGTTGCTTGTGTACACATCGTAATTTGTGTTCACGGACGCTTTGGTGTTCCAATGTGTTTATTCTGTTTAGAATTACACATGCGACGTTTTTTACGTTGTAAGCTGCTCCGTTTGAGTGGCAGGAGGTATTTTGTGGGATCTACTTCCTGACGTATGGAGCGTCAATTGGTGTGCCGACTGCCGGCCTTGGCATTATTGCGTCTGCTGCTGCCGAGTGAGGTTGAGCGCGTTTGAGCTTCCGGTTTCGCTCTTGAAGTATCGTTGCGAGATACTTGTGTTGGGTTCTTTTCCTTGTGCTGAGACACACGCAGGTAGGACCTGCAGGCGTGTCGTGTGCCTGTGAATCTGAGTGTTGTTCAGACTCACCACACTAGCTTGAAGCTAGTGTGTGCTTCCGTTTCTGCCGTGAAGTGTGTTCGTTTCACGGCAGCGTGTGTTCACACTGGGTGTGTCCTTTGACACACGAGCTCAGGTGTGTGTCTGGCGTCGGCTGTAGGAGAGGTTTGGAGGCCGACCCGAGCTCTGGGAGCTCGGCTTTGATATTTTGGGTCTCGGGATTTGCACATCCCACTACAATATATATACTGGCTTGTATTTGCCGGCCTCATGGGGAGCCCAAAACGGACAAATTATCTAAACTGAATACGAACTCTAGTCATATGAAATTAGATTTTTTTTCTAAAAATATGCAAAGATTCTAAAATTCTAAGGCGAAAATAACTCAGCAAACTGTTTTTTGTTGAAGTCAACATCGGAAATAATGTAATTGCACTGCTCATATTATTATCCTCAGAATGGTTGCATATTGGAGGATGAGCCTTGAACTTGAACATGAACTTGAAATTAAGGGCCGACAGTGTCGGGGCCTCTGTAACGGCCTACAATTTCCTCCTCAATACTCACACAAAGAAGTTCAGCGCCTGTGTACCAGGCCAATCTGGCAATCCTGGATCCTGGTAACCTCTGAACTTAAAGTTGAGGGCCGACAGTGTCAGGACTTGTGTAACGGACTACGATTCCCTTCACAATACTCACAATATCACTCAAAGAGTTCAGCGTCTGCGTGCCAGACACACCGTGATAAGCCACTAAATATCCGGAGCGACACATAATTCTTCGGTGCTCAGTCACATTTGCGGAATTATTGCGTGACGTTATTTCAACAGCGGGCTATGTACAGAAATAAATTTAAACACGAGTAAAGTGAATGTGGGCATGAACTACAAAGGATGCTTGACATTGTGAATGGATATAGTACAGATTTCAAGATGAACTTTGGTGCCGATAAAAGTAAGGTCATGGTTATAAATAGTGATGAGACTGATAGAGACAGACTGTGGAATATTGGAGAAATCAGAATAGGTAGAACAAAAGAATACAAATATCTAGGTTGTATGATGAGTGAAGATGGATGTACTAGAACTAAAGGTGAGAAAGTGGCTAAAGCAATGCAGTGGAGTGGACGGTTAGGCAGTGTGGCCAGATACAGAGCAAACAAGTACGAATGTGTGAAAGGAATGTGGAAGTATGTTGCTGTACCTAGTGTCATGTATGGTATGAGTGCTCTTGCTTGGAATGGAAGTGATCTTGAAAAGCTGGATGTGATACAAAATAAGGTAGGACGTGTAGCATTGGGTGCTCCGAAATGGACAGCTATAGAAGCCATTAGAGGTGACCTAGGGTGGAGCCTATTTTCAGAAAGAATGATGAAAGCTGTGCTGAATTATAAGGTGAGAATTGAAAGAATGCAGAATAGCAGGTGGGTAAGGCGAATCTTTGAATGGAATCTGAGTGTAAGCTATTGGGAGAAAGTATGTTGGGGGCATGCAAGGAAACTCAGTATGCAAAAGATTATTCATGTTAGAATTGGGAGACCTGTGGATGACTGGAATTTAATAAATGTAGGAGGTGTAGGGCCTGAGTGGGACTGCAAGAGGTGGAAGAAAGAGATTGAGAGACAAACAAAAGAGTATGGATTGAATAAGTGGAAGCTTAGCATGATGCGGAAGCCTACACTTAACTGGTATATGAAAAAGAAAGCACCTAAGTTTGAGCTGTTCTATGATGGTAGTTTTGGAAGTCAACTCTTGTTTGCTGTGAGATGTAAGTCATTGAGTGTGAACAGACGTACATGGAGATGGAATGAGAATAATAACAGATTATGTCAGCAGTGTAATAGTGGAGTAGAGGAAACAATTGAGCATTTTGTGCTGGAATGTAGTAAGTATGAGCAAGAGAGAGAGAGTTTTATGAATGTGGTGTCTGAGCAGTATGGAGAGAATGAGTGGAATGCCAGATGTGCTGAAGATGATTGCGGTATGAGCTGTCTTGCTGGATTGGATCAGGAGTGTAATGCGAGTATCACTGAGGCTATGAAAGTGTTTCTTGTGCGTGCCTGGAGTAAGAGACAGTGACTGGAATGAGCCAGTCTGGTAGAATGGGCTGTAATGACCCAATGTGCCGGGGGATGGTGTTTTGACACACTGGCTGTCCCGGTGATGCCTTCCAATGGAGGCTTGTGACAAGGATCGTAGATCCTGAGTAGTTTAGTGGACAAGTCTGGTACCAGGCGCTGAACTCTTTGTGTGAAAATTGTGGAGGGAATTGTAGGCCGTTACAAAGGCCCCGACACTGTCGGCCCTCAAGTTCAAGTTCAAGTTCAAAGTAAAGCGATGATGTTCACCCTCGGAACTGTAACCAGGTTGCGGAGAACGGGACTCTGAGCGTCGGATACTTTAATAAGTCTTTGCATTTATCAACTCGATTATATTTGTGTGTGTGCGGTGTTGGAGTTTACGTATTTTTGTGAGGCATTGGCTTGTATTTGCCGGCCTCATGGGGAGCCCAAAACGGACAAAACATAAAACGAAGGGAGGGGCCTTCTCAAAGTCCCCTGCCCCATATGCAAGGCCAACAAAAGCACAAAACCTTGCAATCGCCAAACCTCTAAACCAAACTTCTGTTTCTATAGGTGAAGAAGCCAATAGCGCTTCCACTTCTGATATGCATGGAGAAGTCATGGAAACTCAGAAAGAAAGCTTCCAAATAAACCTAAATGCACTTCAGACCCTACCCAAACTGGTGTAAAGCGTCCTAGAAGCTCATCACAGTCTTCACTACTATCAAATCTATCTCTCAATTCAGACCCAAACATTGCTGGCTTTCAAACCTGCCAGCTAGAAACAAACAATCCTGTTGCTACAACCACTGAAAACAATTTTGATGATACTCTGCCTTCATACCAACCTCAATCAACAGGCAATCAAACACACAATGGTGGTGCCCCAGTACTTTTCATTGAACCTGCAGAAAATAATAGCAATGCTAATAAATTCCTGTCAAATGAGTTTCAACTTTCAAAACTTCTTGCCAACTCTCCTTTTGGAACAGCAGGAATTACCAACATCCATAAAAACTTCAAACAAAACATCTTCAAAATGTCTTCCACAGCTGCACCAAAAATATCCTCACTGCTAAAAATAACAGAATTAGCCCCCTGGCTGATACGCTGTTGCTTACCTGCCTACCAGTCTCAATCCATCGGTGTCATAAAACCTTTTGGGACCGATACGCTGGATTTGGAAATTGAAGAAGCCCTGGAAGAGGCAGGTTATGAAAACCTCAAAGTAACGCAAATACAGAAATCCAAAAACCAAGGCCCTACAACAATGGTAAAAATAGTTTTCGGTAAATGTAAAGGACTTGACCATAATCGATTTTCCACTTTTTGATCAACAAAGATTGTTGATCAGACCAAAATAAACAATTTTTCTTCAATGCACTTTCCGGCGGAAATGAGTATTTTAAAAGTTAGGGCGTTAAATGAGTTACCGGAACTCCTGTGTGCATCACCCTATTACAAACGTAAAGAGGTTGGGTCGTGAGGGGTAGCCACAGTTCTTTTAGTTTTATAGTTTTCACTAAAAGAACTGTTGCTTCCCCTCACGACCCAACCTGTTTACGTTTGTAATAGGGGGTTTGCTCTTTGTCGGCTTAATTGGCGCGCGGGAACGCCTGTTTACTTTCACGTCGGACCGCGCGGTGTATTTTTCCCCGCCTCAAACACTGGAGTTACGGTAACTCATTTAATGCCCTAACTTTTAAAATACTTATTTCTGCCGGAAAGTGCATTGAAGAAAACTTGTTTATTTTGGTCTCATCAACAATCTTTATTGATCTAAGAGTGGAAAATCGATTATGGTCAAGTCCTTTACATTTACCTAGTTTTCCATTCTACTTCTCTCCCAGAGTACATCTATCTAAATTATCAAAGATTCAAAGTCAATCCATACATAGGTAAGCCATGGCAGTGTTACCAATGCCAAAAATTTGGACATAATGCTCAACAATGCAGAAACCAACCTTGATGTATAGCCTGTTCAGGCCCACATCAAGTAAAGGACTGTCCTTCAGGCTCCATGCCAAAATGCACAAATTGCTCTGGCTCCCACACTGCAAACTATGGTGGCTGCCCCTTTGTAAAGCAAGCAAAAACAGTGGAAAAAATTCGAGTACAGCATAAACTTTCATATAGAGATGCTTTGGCAGAAGTCAAGCAAAACTCAACCCTAACTACAAAAAGAGACCTCCAACCAACCCATTCTTCAATGCCTATGAAACCAAATTTACCTAAATTGACCATCAACAACTCAGCTCAAACCTCAGTAACAGTAGCCACCCAAACTGAAGCTGACTCCATCTCTCCAAATGGAATACAGTCAACATTAAAAGAGTTGGTTTCTCTTCTATCCAAAGTACTCAACTTCTGTCAACCGCAAAATTTGACCACCGACCCTGAGCTGTTGAATAGCATTGCAAATGCAGTCATCAGCACAGTGGATCTCCACATTTCTGGTAATACAAAAGACAAACACTCAATAAGTTTAGAAGAAAACCAATCAGTTCAACAACATGCAACTGAAATGAATCTTACAGCCAAATCCAGTTCAACCCAACTAACCACAGTATCCGTAGCCCCCAACATGTCATATAGTCGATGGCTAGAAGATGACATCTCCCCCTCACCAGTTATTGGAGGCAAGTACTTGAAGCCTCAAATAGCCAAGCTCACTTCTATTGAACCATCTCCGGTGCTAGGAGTAGGACGGAGACATGATCCCTTGAAGTCACATCTAAACCAGCATCCTCAATCACTGAATAAAAAAGCCTACAAAATTCCTCCCCAAAAAGAACTGAAGATTCTTCAATGGAACTGCCCCAGTATACAAAATAAACTCTCACTTTTTAAGCTTCACTTACACTCAACTCATCCAAATGTTGTATGTTTGAGCGAGACATGGTTATCTGCTGATTTTGAGCCCACTTTTGTCAATTACACTCCTATATACTCTCATCGCCAAAATGGACAGCAAGGAGGGGGATTAGCATTGTTAGTATGCAATGACATTCCTCATCTGCCTTTAAACTTGGTTCATTTTCCTAATGGCCAACTAGAGGTCCAAGCCCTATCCATAGCACTAAACCAGTCATGCTCCCTTGCAATCCTTAATGTCTATAATCCAAATTGTCCTATCACCGTTCAGGAAATTAATCATTATTTCACTTCCTTGGGAAACAGCTTCATAATTCTGGGTGACTTCAATGCCCATAGCACATTGTGGGAGCCCAATAATAACCACAATACTAATAGTACTGGAAAAAACATAGAACTGTTCCTTCTCCAACACCCAAATGTTGCCCTACTCACTCCCCCATCTCCCTACCTACTACAATACTTACCATAACCAACACTCTACTCTGGATCTTTCCTTCTCATCTACCAATTTCCTACCAAGTGCCTTTGTTTGCTCTGGCCCAGACCTCACCAGTGATCATTACGCAATAACTACAACTCTTCCGTTAACCCCTCAACTGGTCCTGCATCGCACCTTACCAAGATGGAAATTTGATCAAGGCTCCTGGGATGGATGGGTGAGATCCTTACCAGGGAGGTAAAGTGACATGATAGAAGATGTCACTATGAGTAATTCAGAACTGACACACTGCATCATAACAGCCTCCTCAGAAAATTTTCCCCAGACCAAAGAAACTGTTAACCCTCGTTTTAGTAAAATTTGGTGGAACCAAACTTGCAAAACAGCCTTTGAAAACAGAAATATAGCCAAAAAACTCTTCATAAAACAACCTACTCAAAAAAATCTTCTAGCCTTCAAACGTGCCGAAGTTCAACTTCAGTGGGATATCAAGGAAGCTAAACGTTCCTCATGGACTAAGTTTTGCAACTCCATAACTTCAGACACCCCTCCGATACTTTGGAAAAAAATCCACAACTTGAGATCCTCTCCTCGAAAAACCCAACCTTTTGTAATGCCAACTAACATAGTGTCAGACTCGCCAGGAAAAGCTAACCTTCAGGCCTCTCATTTTGAGAAAACCTTTTCAGCACCAGCTCCTCAACCCTACCCCCACTTATATTCTATTACCTCTTTCTATTGCACTACTAAATGATAGCTCAATATGGTACAACTCTGCAATTGCAATGCATGAACTTAATAGAGTTATCTCTACTTTAAATAATACTTCTCCTGGTATAGACCGAGTCAGTAATCAACACATTAAACACTTGCCTTTATCCTACAAAGAATGGTTATTAGACATTTATAATCAGAGCTTCAACACTGGGGACATCCCTCAATCATGGAAAAAAGCCCTTCTTCTACCCATTCCCAAACCTTCAAAACCTCCTTCAGATGTCTCCTCATATTGTCCTATCTCTCTGCTATCTTGCATTGGGAAGTTAATGGAAGCATTAATAAAAAAACAGACTGAACTATTTTCTTGAAGATACTAATGCGCTAAGGCCACAGCGGGGGGGATTCCGACAGAGGCTGCCTGCGGTGGACCAGGTGACAAGGTTGGAATCGGCAATTCGAGAGGCACAGATAAACAAAAATCACTTATTAGTAGCTTTTTGTGACCTTTCACATGCCTTTGACTGCGTCTGGCACACAGGCCTTCTATATAAACTCTCTAGATTGGGTGTTTACGGCAGGCTTCTCCAATGGATTAGAGAGTACCTGAAAGACCGTTGCTTCCAGATTTTCTTTGAAGGAGAACGGTCAGCTGAGAGGAAAATGAGGACTGGTGTCCCACAAGGAGCAGTCCTATCTCCCCTGCTTTTCAATGCAATGTTGAGCGACCTGCCCTCAACTTCAACAGTACAGACTGCAGAATATGCAGATGACATTATTATTTTAATTCTCACCAAAACCTAGCTACAGCTGCGCAGAGTATCCAAGGTGCTCTAACATCTTTTCACAACTGGCCTTCAAAATGGGGCCTTGCACTGAATCTTGGAAAAACAAAATGTATGCTCTTCACTCACTCCCAAGTTACTCCCCCAACAATAATGATTGCAGGGACAACTATAGATTTTGTAGCACAACACCAAAAGCTTGGAGTAACTCTGGACACCCCTAAATTGAACTGGTCTTCCCATATTGCTTCTCTCAAAACACATTGCATCCCACTTACAAATCTCATAAAAGCTATCTCTCACCACCATTGGGATACTGACCAATCCCTTTTGCTCAAATCATACCGTACACTTATTCGTAGTTGCCTAGACTATGCAGCTCCCTTATATTCTACAGCCCCAAAATATTAGCTGCAAAAATTAAACATTATTCAAAACAACTCATATCGAATTGCGCTGGGCTGTCTCAAAACAACTCTTATAAACTCTTTAGAAATAGAAGCAACTACACAGAACTCACTTGTTGATCAATTGTACCCTCAGAATCTTACAACTCTCAGAATTCCTGAAACTTTCAAACACACCCCAGATCAGACTATTGAGCAAGATTTCTTCTTTCCTAGCACTTGCTGCCAAAACCTTCAAAGAGTATCAACAACCCTTTCCTCGCCCAATGGTTACAACCCTGCATTCCCCATTCTCCCCCCTCATAAGAACAAGTACCATATTGATCTCAAACTTCTCCCAAGACTCATCAAAATTTTCTTCAGAATCTATTGTCCAACTCTTTCATGATCTAATCCAGACTCAATATAATTCATATTTGCATGCTTACACCGATGGCTCTCATTTTGGAAACCCCACGTCTTCCACAATAGCCGCACTGGTAATCCCATCAAAAAATGTAACACTCAACTGGAAACTCTCTCCATTTGTCTCCTCATTTGGAGCAGAGCTCTTTGCAATTTTTGAGGCTTCAAGATGGGCACAGTATAATCTACAAGATGGGGAAGGGTATGTCATCTTCTCTGACTCCTAGTCATCCATGCAACTCATACAATCAATCAAACCAAAGAAATACATTACAATGGTATACAATATCCAGCAAACCCTAACATCCTTGAACAATAAACATAATGTAAAACTCCAGTATATTCCAGCACACAAAGGAATTGTTGGAAATGCAGCAGCTGACAATCTTGCAAAAGCAACACACAATCTGCAGTACCGCACATTATCTCCTCTCCTCACTGAGGACATCCAGACTCGCCTACATAAACTTGTAACTGAAGAGTGGAGGAAAACCTGGCACACAGCAGTACAACAGGGGAAGGGCAGATTCTTAGCTGCAATAAAAAACTCAATAGGTGAATGGCCGTGGGCTTCTCATCCCAATCGCATGGTTGAGACCTCAACAACCAGACTTAGACTTGGACATGTGAGACTTGCTGCACACCTGTACCGCTTTGGCCTGTCTGACCCCCCAGACTGTGAGTGTGGAGGCACAGAAACAATTGAGCATTTTCTTCTGAATTACCCAAACCACAACACTGCCCGCCGCACCCTTAATAACTACCCCAACACCATACGAGTGCCCCTAACTTTAAAAAATATATTAGGAGGAGGCCACTTCGAAGAGTCTGTGCAATTCTCAATCCTGAATGCCCTTACTCAATTTTTAAGAGACACCAAAAAAATTAGCCACATTGTAAAATAATTTACTCAGCTGGAATAAAGTTAAAGAATATAACTAAGGAACTTATTCAAAATACCAACTTTCCTTAATAATAATGACCAGTATTTTACCTTCACTCTGGCTTAACCCACACTCCATGTAAATATTTGCAAATCTCTTGAACTGGTATGTTGGACCATTCCTTCTGAATTCCTGCAGTAATAACTAACATAACTCAAACAGAGTTTGAGGCATCACCCGATATAACCCAGTAGTCATATTTAGTAGTTGTCACTAACAGATGCACTGGGTGATTTCTCAAATTCTTCCTTGTATTGCTCCTTCAGAGACCTTGCACACAGGCATCTTTCTTCTAAATAGTCTTGCAATCCTAGAGCCTCCAGGCTGGAGCCTCATTTAATCAACTGTTGAGATGCATGTGGTGCTTAATAACGTAATCAGGAACCTTTTTTCAGGAAGGGATGGGAAAAACAAAAACAGGTGACTATGTCTACTCTAAAAACATATTGGCTCCCTCTTTATACAAATAATTATCCTTTACCATAGAAGTCAGAAACCCTTCCTGCTCTGCTTGGAATATTCTCATACTCTCCCTCTCCTCACGTTTTCTTTCTCTCAAGTGCTCCTATCATTTCATGACCTAAATCTACCTCACTGGGGCAACTTATCAACCCTGAACTACTTATTCCTTATTTCTGCACATCTACGCATTGAAAACTTCTTAGAGATCCCAAATCTCCTCAGTCATAAGATAAGCAAGTAAACTATGTACTTTTTACAACCTTCTAGTAAAATGTGAGAATGGATGTGTGTGTGTGTGTTTCTTTTGTTCCAGGTTCCCACAGGTTCCTTAACAACCTAGCAAACAGAAAACAGTTTAGTGATCAATGTGCTGCATCAAAAAGGTCCAGAATAACAGAGAGAATTAGTGTCTCAAGATTCCGTACACTCACAGTGGTAAAGACTTGAGGCTGTGTGAGCTCAATCTCAATGCCTCGATAAGCCCTGAGTGAACAACAACAACATAAATTTATACACGACTGAGTAAGCACAACTTATTGGATCATCCCCTGTGTATAAGTATAATTGTGCGCAGTATGTATCGGTATACGTTAGAATGGTTAGATGCATTGGGGATCTTGTTCGAAGCTCAAGTTCTGCATTGATTCAACGTTCCCTTATTCCACACTGAATGGTGCTTTCATCCTGCCTCTCTTTGAAACACATCCTGCCTTTCTTTGGAACACCTTTTACTAATTTTCAGTGACTCATTCAGCAATTGTTTGAACTTTTTTCCAGTAACACACTGGCTGGAGGTATGCAACAAAGCTAAATATTCAAAATCCTGTATTAAAGTAGGCAGATACATAGATGATTGGTTATAGTAGTGCTAAGGAGATACATAATCTAAGTGGGATTGTAAGAAGTAGAAAAATAGTTTTTTAAACACTAACTTGAGAGTAGAAATTGGATGAGTAAGAACATAGTCAAAATTGAAATTAACCTGGTGTGCTTAAACAATGTCATAAAGGTAAAGCTATTTTATGATACAGGTTTTTGATGTTGACTTTGGTTTACAGTAAGATTAGATTAGATTATTAGTTAGTTTAAGCCTCCCTGTTTACAGTAAGACACAAGACTTTGAGTCCATAAAGATGCACATTACAGTTTTTGTATGCAGTATGGTGGAAGGATAATGAAACAGTAAAACATCTGGTTTGTAAATTTAGTATGAGCAAGGGAATAAAATCCTCCTAAAAATTGGTTTTGAGTTGCATTCCAGGTGTGCTCAATGTGACATTGGTATAAGCTATCTTTCTGAGTTTGATAAATATAAGCTAACCTGACCTGTTAATGTTATGAAAAATTTTCTAGTGCTAGTGTTGAGTTGTTGGGGGATAACTGTTGACCCGGTAAGGCCCCTATAGTAGGAGACTGGCAGGACTCGCTATTCCACTTCTCAAGTGGAAGTAGCATAAGAAAGTACTAAAATGATGGGAGCCACAGGCAAGGGGAGAGCTTAGACTGAATATGAGAAACTCAAGAGGGGGAATTACAGACTAAACCATTCAGTGGGGTATAAATTAAACTTTCATGAACACACAACATATACTGAAACAATCACAAATACAATGAATCCACTGGCTGTAACTGACAATTGGTTTGGTCAAAGGGGTTAGCATGGTTAGATAGAGAAGGAAGAATTACAGCCCAAAAGACAGACAGACTATACCTAAACACATATATAAATACACAGATGCATGAGGCATAAGAGGTTCGTAACAAGCTTGCACAATACAATTTCAAAGGAATTGATCTATAGAGTTCAAGAGGTAAACAAGGTTAAACAAATCGTACATAAAGCAATAAAGGGGTCTAAACTAGATTGAATCAAGTTTGCAAATAATGTCCCAAGAACTTTGTGCTGCTACATAGAAGGGAATCAGATGGAGGAGGATCCAGTCACAAACTGCCGGTGGGTACATTACCCAATCTGGCTGCTCAACGTAGCTCTGAGTTGGGCCAGTGGCAAGAGTCCCAGACTTGCTGCTCTGAAAGGAAAAACACGGGACATAAGCATCTCAGCTAGCCACAAGAAGCAGAAGCTGCCGAGGAAAAAAAGGTGAGGGAACAGTATTTAACACAAAAGCAGAGCAGCACACAGGGGCAAAAACTGAAGCACACGCACAAATGATAGATATTGAACACAAAACGAATGATAGAGATATAACAAACAAAGCTGAAATATAGTATTAGCACTATATACAGGTATTGGACAGTAAAGTAAGTGAACAAGAAGCACAAGGCACACTGAAATACATTTAAGCAATCCTAGTTCAATAAGGTCAAATAAGCAGGCATACTTAGACTTACCCTAAAGGAGCAACAAGGAGAGGAAGAACCAGGATTAAAATATGGCAGGATGAATCAAGGTAGCAGGTCAGGCAGTGGATCTTAAGATTAGCGTCTCAAGCAAGTGTATAGAAAAAGGCAAAACATGACACTAGGAACAGATGAGATTATAGGATTTAACAAGAGAAATCTGAAACAAAAAGAAACAAGGGGTAACGAATATGGTGGCAGGCACATGAACAATACAGGAACATATCAGGCCAATCCTCCACAGAGTGCCAGCCCATTTGCCAAATAAGGTGCAATATTATGCTGGTTGAAGTTTTGGTGCCAAGTCAAGTAGGTCATAAATAATAATTTTATTAGAATTTCCCATATCTTTTAAATTAATAGTTTAAGGTTTTCATTCAGAAATTTGTAATGCTTTGGTATGAATCTATTGTAAAAATATTGAAATATTGATAATGAGAATATTACAGCATGGCTGTTAATATGGTGCTTATTGAAATAGTAAATGCTTCCAAAATTAATAATTTGGAATTGTTTTCATTACCTTATTTACTAGCCTAGGTGGGAGAGTAAATTTGCGAGAAACAATTTGAAACATCTTTAAGTGGTTGAACCATTTCTGTAATGGCATAAATGCAAATTTGAAAAAATTCCTTATGGAACCCTTTGAATAACTGATTAAAAGAAGTTTTATCTTAATGAAATAAAGCACCCTGGAAATGTTTTCAAGATTTGTTAAATGTTTGTAAAAAACTAAATTTTTCAGCCAGTCAGTTTCTATCTGCAGGTATAACTTTTGTAAAAGTATTAACTCAATTTGTTTACACATAGCTTACATTTATTGAGTCTTTGGGAAGGACTGTTGGAATATTTTGTTGCCATTTATGTGCCATACCAAAGCACAACGCTTCATAGTTTATCAATTTCTAAATCTTGTGGTTAGAAAAGTAACTTGTATTTGAGTTTGAAACAGGAATTACAATAATGGTGAATTGCTTTACAAAAGAGGGGTTTTGTGTCTTATTTTGCTTGAGTATCTTGATAGTGACTAGCAATATTTTAGTTGTCAATGATTGGGGATAAATTAATACATATTTATTTTTAATTTAACTTTGCAGAATTTCTTTAACTTGTTATAATTTGTAGCTACTTGTGATCATCATGAGTTTGGGAATAGGCAAACAACATCAGCAGCAGTCACAACAGAGACCAAGTTTGCTGGACAAGTCACTGAGTCGGGGCAAAAATGAAGTGAGCCTCACTGCCTTTGCCCTTCTGTTCTCTGAGATGGTGCAGTACTCGCACAACCGAGTCTCTAGTGTCAATGAGCTCCATGACAAGTGAGTACATTGATGTTCTGGTCATTTTACTTGTATGTAATGTTGTCTAAAATATGGTCAATATTGAGTTTAATGTTGTCAATGATTTTAATAATTTTGTTGCCATAGATAGGTAATAAGGTAGATTTTAAGATGTTTTACATGAATGACATTATGCTTGCAAATGCTTTGTTTTCAAGTTATAGCGGTCAATTAGTTACCGCAACTCAAGTGTTTGAAGCAGGAAGTAATTCATCGGGGCCCGCATATGGCAACACTGTCATGGATGCTCCCTTCCCACTCACGAATGATCGAGCGCGTTCGCGCCATGTAAGACGAAAGTTAACATACTGCTATAACTCGTTATTTTTGGGTGATAATTTCTATTGTGTTATTAACTAAAAGATCCTAGAAGTGGGTTTAGGCTCCGCGGGGCTGGCAAATATTAAATTACAAAGTACTTTAACATTGCGCATAAAAATAAAACCTACCGAAAATAACTCAAAAATAATGCATCAGCGAGCAGAATGTCATTCTTGTAAAACGTTTTTAACCCTTTAATGCCCCAGAGGACACCAGTGTCCTCTTTCAAAAATACCCTTAATATATTGTATTTCTTGTTCAATTAGTTCCCTAACTTGTTCTTTGAAGTTCTCTGCCAAGTGGCAGTTCCTTTCTCATCCTGAAATCGACGACTGCCTGATGCCAGCGCCAGTTTAGTGACGGTGGTTGTGTTAACGGTAATATGAGTACAAAAATTCGGACGTTAAAGGGTTAAATGTGTTCCTTTAATGATTCTTGGCAACAAAATTATTAAAATCATTGACAGCATTAAACTCAATATTGACCTAAAATACTAGTATGCTTTGCAAGGTAGGTGACAAAGTAACAGTTTTCAAGTAGAAGCTCTGTCTGCATGTTTTAACTCAAGTTTTGTGAGATTGTAGATGTTTATTTGAAATTAATTGTCTATAATAAGTTCACAAAATTTTACTATGCTTTCTTACTATCTGCTTTTATGTAAAATATGTTTTGTAAACTTTATGGATATTCATTTAAGATTGTTGTCTATTACCATAGCTGTATAAACTCCTTTACAGATTTGCTAATTTTTTTTTCTAGTTTATTCATTAGTAAAATGTTAAATGTTTTCCATTATTCTAAATGTTCAATTATCTAACTTTGATGGTGCATATAATATTTTTCTTGATTGCTTAAGAATGCTTTCCATTATTCTAAATGTTCAATTGTCTAACATGGATTGTGCATATAATATTTTTCTTGACTACTTAAGAATGTTTTTCATTATTCTAAACATTTAATTGTCAAACATTGATAGTAGGAGATCCCTATTGCAAAGTTGATACAGTTGTGTGGGGCTTGCAGGCTGTCAGAGCTGGGGGAGCGCGTGGGGAGCAGGATGGTGGAGCTCCTCTTCGTGCGAGAGCGAGGCAGCAAGCGGGAAACCAAGCTCCTCAACATCCTCCTGTTTGTCAAGGGCACACTCTGGAAGGTTGGTCCGTTTTTTTCTACTAGCGGAAGTCCGTGCTGCATCATTTAACACATTCACTGCCAATTTACCACGAGGGTACCCTAATGCTCATTTGTGCATTGGTGTGAATGAACAGCATTTCAATTATTTCTATATTGTTTTAGAAAAAATTGAAGCATACATGCTAAAATATCATCATACATTTTCATTCTTCTTAGAAAAGTTATAATTTTTTTTTGAGCAGTAAAGTAATTTTTTTAACTCTGCTATTTACAACCTAACTAAACGCGAGACCGCTGGACACACATGTGTGCCCAGCAGCAGCAAATGTATTAAATGCACATCTACGATGCTTCTGGTACATCTGACTGTATGTACTAGGGTTTGTAAAGTTTTGGAAGTAAGTGATTCTTACAGTGTTTCTTATTCCTTTTCATGTGCAAGTATATAGAAATTATTTTTTTTAACTTTTGCTTCAGTCAGTATGGGAAAACATTTTTTGAATCAAATTTTAATTTTAAACATAAAAACCTTCTGCATTACTCCTATAGTGTATCAGAGGAAAAGATCTGAGCTACAACTTTCAAATTCTCTGTTCTTTATAAATTGGTAAAATTATGAATTTTTCATTATTTCCACTATCAACTGCACCATGGGTGTTGCTCATACAGAATTTGAAAGCAATTTTATCTTGTACAGTGTCTGGAGATAATTTAAGTGCAATTAAATTGAAGATTAAGAAGTCGCAATCAGTTGCCAGTTTTTTTTAATGAAATTCAGAAGCCAACTCAATAATGTCAACAAACTAGCCTGCTTGAACTGCTGAAATGACATTGTAGACTCTTCTGCTCAACTTTTTGAATGAACTCTTTTCATAGTCTTGAAATGTTGCTCCAAGGATAGTTTATGAGATATTGCAGGTTTTAGAAAATTTTAGGTTGAATTAAAGGTTGAAAGTCAAGTAATTAGTAAAAAAATCTAAAATTCAGTGCAAGCAAAAGGTTAGACAAAAGTGATAACAGACCTGCAAGAAATAGATGAGCGTAGTAATTTCTGAAGGAAAAATGTTGAATGGGGGATGTACAAGATAGTCCTTAATTTTCCTTGGATAATCTTGGAGGAGGAAGGTTAAATTTATTCAAGCATCAGTTTAAAAAGCTTTTTTGATGTGGAGAGCATTTTTTTAACCAGATAAGACTGCATTGAATTGAATAGAGGGCAAGCAAAGTGCTAAAAGTAAGTTGTATTTTCAAGAATTTTCCACCTATTTTTGAATCAACACCCTAAGACTATTTTTTTGTCTATATCTCTTTCTCAAATACTGCTTAGGTGATGAAACAATGCTTAGTAGTCCAAACTGATAACTTTTGATTAGAGGGCAAAATCACTTAATTTAACCCATTCGAACACCAATTAGCATGATATATTAAGGTCTTATGAAGGTCTGTATGGAAAAGCAAGTAAGTATTGAGAAACCAAAGCCAACCGGTGAAAACCAGACACCCTCCCCCCCCCTCTCCCCCTCGGTAAAATGACCCACAATTGTGTCATTTTCACTGCAAGGCCCCACAATATGGCATTGGTTTACTCCTACCACTTCAAAAGGACTGAGATTCCTGGCCCACAGAACCAACCCAAACTCACACAACCTTCATCAACCAAATTGAGCCTCTCCTGCCGATTGAGAACCCCCGCTCCACTCATCTGGACTGCGTCAGACACTCGCAATTGTTCTCAACTCATCTCTCACTTATGCGCATCTTCTTGCTTCCTCTAACGTAATACCTTGATTGCGTAATGCCTTTTTAACTCCACTTATTCATCCAGGTTTCACCTAACTCTAACATTCCTTCCTCACACCTCTGACTGCATCACTTTCTGCACCAGCCATTCCTCCATTCTTTTTATATGGCCAAACCAGTGGGACACACCGCAGTCCACTCTTTTCACCAGCTCTCTCATAACTCCCGTCTAATGCCTCACCTTCTCATATTCGTTCTCTACTTTCAAGCTCTCTGTTTCAATTCCATGCAACACTATCGGCACAACAATGCTTTTATGCAACCTCGTTTTTGCCATTTAGCATACTTATTTCTTACAACTGCCTTCAAACCTTCTCATGGTTGGTACCCTCTCCTTACCCTAGCTCTCACATCCTCATCCAATTCACCATGCACGGCCACATGCGCTCCCCAAGTGCGCAAAACAACTCACTTTCTCTAGTGTCCGCCCATTCAAGCTTACATCAGCTGATCCCCTTCTAGAACACGTCATACCTTTACCATTATCTGCATTCACTTAGAGTTTCCTTTTACCATAAACCCTTCGAAACTTCCCGAGTCTACACAGTTTCTCCTCTGAGGCTAAGCTAAGTTGCACTCTCTACTACTTTAAATAATTTAATTTGTGCGAGTAAATAGTATGTTTTATATTTTTATAAGAAGCTTTGTGGCTTAGCCAGTGCTTTGTACAAATTATGTTCTGTTATTATGTTAGTTAAGGCTTTTTTTTGTTCCTAGATTAGTTGTGTAAATTTGTTGATGATGGGATTGCCTCAAATGAAATGTGAGATGACCTTCCCTGCAGCTGCTGCTGTTCTCACTGATAGGCCAGGTGTAGTGCTAAGATTTCTTGTACAGCGCAAAACAAATATTGCAGGCTAAGTCTAATTTTTAATAGGAGCTTTATAAGATGATTTTTTATTCTGGGTGCTGACAGCATTAGTTAGTCTAAGACTCACACCAGAGAGAATATTGGAGCTGTTTTTATCGGGAATGTTGGTCTTGAAAGCTAACTAAAAGCTCAAAATTTGCTCTACCAATACTGCGACTTGCACTCTATAATCCGCCTTCCAGCCTTCCAGCCTTACCAAAATCATTGACGGTTTGTGTTAATGTAATGAATTGAGTTGGTAATTGAGTAGCTCAGAGACATGAATCACCTGCTAGCTAAGAGGCAACTGAGTGGAGTGCTGATGATGCCACTGTGCAGAGCTTATTTGGTAAGGAAGCGGACAAATTGGACCGAGCGACGGACGACGAGCGCGTGTACTACCTCATGGAGAAGGAGCCACTGGTGAACACTTACATCTCCGTGCCGCGGGACAAGAGCTCCATCAACTGCTCTGCCTTCATCGCGGGCATCATACAGAGTGTCCTCACCGCCACCGGCTTTGTGAGTCTGCACTGCATGCTTTGGGAGCACGTTTTCTCTATTCACGCTGGAGTCTCTCAAGGGGATACGATAAGCAGGGCTTCTTGTGGAGATACAGTAATTGTATACATGGGAATAGTGCTCCCAGGAGGAAGGTGTTAGGTCCCGAGCTGAAGGTTAGGTAGGTAAGCCTTTTTTTTTCGAATAAAATAATTTCCTTTTGTTTATGTTACGGAGCATTTTTTTTCAGTTCATTGTTTTCCTCTTATTCAACACTTGTGACTTATTTTTTAATGTTTATCATATTTAATGAAGTTCTCTCGATCATGTTTTTATGCACAAGGAATCGTGTATGGGTATGGGAACACTCATACATAGTTTTCCCGTTCCCTTTATTCCATGCTTAAAGGGTACATTTTTCGTTCCTCCTTTGAAAAGATATGCTTTTTTGCCTTTCATCGTTCAATTTGAATCCTGTAAATGAGTGTTGTTCTTGCTGCTTGTAGCTCCTGAGGCTTGCATTAATAATAAGTTTAAGGTGATATTTCCTATGTTCGCGAGATGTTAAGAGATAGGTTGAAAGAAAACTTATAAGGCTAAACGATCTATAAAGACGTGAAGAAATAAGGTCCTTGTCCATTGAATTGAAATGTTCAGCATTACGGCCATTAAAGTGTACTTAAAAAAAATCTGTCCCTCAAATTGGAGTTCTGCTCATTTTAATTGTAGTTAGCTGTCAGCTAATCTTATACATTTTGTTTCTACGCAGCCCTCATAAAGAGGACACAACTATTGCATCTGTTGGAATTTGTGCTCCCAGGAGGAAGATGTGAGTTCCCGAGTGCAAGGTTAGGTAGGCCTTCCTTCTGTTTAAATAGGTTTTCTATTTTGTGACGGATCATCTGTTACGGTTCACTGCTGTCATTTATTTCAGTACCTATTGCTTTCTCCAACTCATATCTTGTTTCATAAATTTCTATCAGTATTGCTGTGTCTTTGTGGAGATTGTGAAAATTCACCTTGTGCATAAATTCGCCATTCCTCAAATTTCATACTAAATGGTAGCTTTCTTTCCTCTTCTTGGAACACATTTGTTGTAGCAAGAGTTGTTTGAATAACTAACATATGAGGCCCTTAGAATCATACGATCCAATCGCCAATTACATCTAGCAAAAATGGGTTCTGTATACAGATGTCATCACCAAAAATTCCTTTGCCTGGATAGTGAGTCGTAGGTAGACGAAGCGAGTTACAAAATGTCGAATACCTCTAAAAGTTGCTGAGATACCATGGTTTCTAAGTCGCCAAACTTGGATCACGTTTTGTGACGTTTTTTGAAAGCGGCGTATGATTATATTGTAATATTGTGTGCCCAGCCTGCGCTTGGATTCCGTTTTATGACGTTTGTGAAAAGTGGTATAAGATTATGTTTTAATGTTGTGTGTGCAGCCTGCGAAGGTGACGGCGCTGTGGCACAAGGGCACGACCTTCATGATCAAGTTCGAAGACGGCGTCATCGCGCGGGACAAGCAACTCGAGGGAAGATAATTCCCTCTTCTTCTGTATCTTATCCGTTTATTGATATTTATTTGTTTGTAAATGCTCTGATATTATTGTTACGTATTGCGTTTTGAGGTAGGTTTTTGAAATCAGTGATTTTTTGTACGTTTGATAACTGAACGTGCTTGGAATTAATGCTTAGTAGAATATGACGTGTGTAAGTGTAGAATTCTCGCAGAATTTTGCCTTTCAATACATTCTTCCGGGCTTTGTAAAGTCAGAAATAATTAGTAATCTCTCTTTTTGTCTGGAGAAACAGGGTTAAACTTTGTCTTCTTGATCTCGTCTCCACACTTTTTTTCATGTAAATTGAATGTTGCAATGCTTAACTACCTTTTATAACAGTGTGAGAACATTTATTGAAGCCCTCACAATTAGGTGTAATACGTACTCACAGGTGATCACTATAGCTTTCAATTTATAATTATTTATGAGAGATGAGACTGCTAATGCGTCACGTAACTTCCTTGTTAATTTTATGTCTATGTGTACCCAATAAGTTCTAATATCCTGCCATTGAGAGGACGTTAACGCTCTGCGTTTCTGCTGCTCAAGCCCGTACCGGATATTATTTTGTATCGACTCGAATACCTCAAATGCGAGCGTAGTATTCTCTTCCTCAATAAACCTCTAGTAGCAAGATCGTGCTTTTGAGTAAATTAATTGAATTCAAGAAAAGCGTAAATGGAAGAAAGGAAAATAGTGAAATGTTGATAAAGTTGATGCTTAGAACCCCTCTGGGGGATGAAGCTATTGTATCTATCTGAGGGAAATAAGCAGTCCCAAGCTCAAGGTTGGGTAGGCTTTCCTTTTATTAAAACAATATAAGTTTCTATTTTGCCACGGACCACCTTTTTCACTTTACTACTTTATTTTATAGCTCTTGTTGCTTTTTCTAGTTCTTATTTGTTTCATGAACTTTCAATCTTGCTGTTTCTATGCACAGGGTGTGGGGAGACATCTTAATTCCATGCCAAGTGGTGCCTAACTCTTTGCTCTCTTGAGAACATTTTTGTTGTGGTATATGAGGCTTTCACCAACTCAACCTAATACTGGAAAGAGAAAAAGAGCTACCATTGTGTTTTCAGTGTTGGATTAGAAAATTAGTATTTTTTTTAACCATTTCCAACAGATATTGTATTCTTCCAATTTATGCATGAAAATAGACACCTGCACCTGAATTAATGCCTTTAGTTGTATCTATTCAAGGTGCCGGACTCATATTGGCGAGTGTAAGCTGTTGTTTGAAAAGCAGTGCAATTGCTCTGTAACTTATTGCTCGATTAATAATAAATTTTTCTGTCTTGAGATTACACCAACACTAATAAACAGTAATTAGAAGCTGTGATGCCATGAAACTGAGAATTTATTCGGTTTGTCAAACGTGTGCTCTTGTTATTGACTGTAATGTCATTTTGGTTAGAGCTTGTGCGACTTATATTTTCTTATACATTCTGTGACATTCTAAAACTGTTTTTTTTATGTTATTGTAATCGAAGATTTCATTGTTTTGCGTTTTTTAGCTTTAGAAAAAATCCCAGAAGATTAAGGCTAATGATGTCATCGGCATGAACGTGAACTTTGAGCGTTACTGAAGGTTTGCTAAAAATATATTCCATGTTTTTTTTCTGGCGTTTGCGCATTGCTTTGTGATGCGTGTCACTCAGTGTATGTGGCATTTGCTGAGACTTGCAATAAATACTACATTACTATCTGAGACGTTATGAATGTCATATTCCACTTAAAATTTTAGCGTGGACTTGACCGAGTTATGTACCATTAATTTATTATATATTATACATTATCATGAAAAGTTTTAAGTGTGAGTACCGTACGATGCTCATTTGCTTTAGGATTTGAATTTAATTTCTCCAACGCCAATTGATTTAGTGCAATTAACTACTTGTTTCACGCTGGAAATGAGTGCTACTTTCCTGTGCAAGCGAGATATTTCTTGACGAGAAGTTTGCGCCAGTTTTGTGTGAATTATGCAGACCTGCAAGTGCTGTGCTGAGCCTCGATCTTCCCATTTGTCGCGCGTAAAAGGTCTTGTAAACATTTATATGTTGAAAGATGCCAAAGAAGCCTCATTCCTCATTAGATCTCCCTCCGCTTCAGCTCTGCTTGGCGTTGTGGTAAACTCGTCAGAAAAGTTTGTGTGGCTGACGTTGACGAGTTCAGCGAGGGAAAAGTATCGACATGAAGCTCTAAAGTTGCGTAATTTTTTGGCTTCGCAACTTTTTTAGCACGGCAATGGAACTTTTTTGTTTAATTTTTGTCCAGTTCTCACGAACCTTTCAATTCATTATAGTTTAGATGAATCGACTTTATAATTGTGAATCTGAGTTCACGCATGAATGTACTATATCCGTATTTTAGATTACTTCTTTTTATTTTTCATTGCTCCAAATAGTCTCTTACCATGTAGTAAGAGTTTATTGGGTGGGCAAGTCAAATGAATATGTTTGTGTAAGTGCATAAGAAGTTCATTCTCCATAAAGATGTCTCAGCGAGTCAGGTTTTTTTTTCCTGATGCTTCATTGTCCTTGTCTTCCAAATGCTGTTCAATCGCGAGTGAAGACTACCGTGATTTTTAATTACAAATAGTCTCAAGCAACTCGAAATTTTGATGAACTCTGTACAACTGCAAGACGCTGATCATCGTGTATTTTACTGCATTTTATTTTGGTTCTCTGTCAAAATCTGTGCTGGACATGATTCAATGTTGTTCTAATTCTAGTGACATCGTCTTCGTTATTTTCGAGGATGCGAATTCTGCTGTAGCTGAGTAGTCCAGCGATTTTTTGCTTTGTCAGAATTTTAACAGGGATAGAAATAATAAAAGGTCGTTTCCAAGAATGATTTTTATGCATGGGTATCATAATAATAGATCGGGTTTTGAAAAATGTTTTTGTATAAATGCTCTTAGTTGTAAGAGGTTCCGGAATGGGTAGCATACAGTAATGGTTGAAATATATGCATTAGATTCTTTAATTTTGAAAAGCTGAAAACATACTGGTGACGAAAAAGGAGACAGGCCTTATTAAAAACAACTTGTAGGGCACAGCCGCTATTCATTACTAAATAACGATGCTAAAAAATATCAAAAACAGTCGAACTAAGATAACGATACCAATGCACGATTGGAATAGAATAACTATGCATACATTTTCTCCGCAACAAATGTAAGCTATCGTGTAATCCAAGGCAAAGGAATATGTAACGGCATGCTCTCTTTAAGAATACTGAAAAATTGAGTATACAGCACTGGCAAGGGAGCGCGGTAAAGCCGTTTCCAGAGTGAGAAGCCAAGTCTAATATATTAACTTTTCCACTAGAGTCCTGCTCCTGTTGTAATCTAATGCTAGAACTAAATGCATTGTCAAGTGAACGTTATTGTCAGAGTATACAATTATTATGTAACCTACAAAAATATCCCTTTGCTTTTTTAAATCGTTTTTTTTATCGTACTTCTTAGAAATAGATCGCAAACGGCGCGAGGGAAATTGAGCCAGCTTCGAATTTTCAGGGCTGAAGCAGAGGCAGTTCGAGTGGGGATCGTGTGACTTGGAATATTTAAAGTTTATAATTTACTCGTTTCTCCCCCAGAAGTTTACAAATAAAACTTGTAAACAAGGACAAAAGAGCTAAACAATAAATTTACGCTGAACTAGCTTGTCAGAAAAGTAGCAAATTAGAGCAGCAGATTCTGCCAAATGGAAGACACAGATTTTACTATTGAGAGGATAAAGAGAGCAAAACAGTATATTTCCAATAAAGTTGACGCATATCATATGTTCCAACAATTAGCTTTAAAAGTGTCTCCATAATAACACAATAGCCTAACAATAGGTTGATGAATTGACCAATCATTCACTAACATTGGCCGGTCACCCTGATGATTACACAACGCGTGTTGATGTTACGCTTCGATATAGACGTGTCACGCATCGATATAGACGTGTTACGCATCGATATAGACGTGTTACGCATCGATATAGACGTGTTACGCATCGATATAGACGTGTTACGCATCGATATAGACGTGTTATGCATCGATACAGACGTGTTACGCATCGATATAGACGTGTTACGCATCGATATTGACGTGTTACGCATCGATATAGACGTGTTACGCATCGATATAGACGTGTTACGCAACGATATAGACGTGTTACGCAACGATATAGACGTGTTACGCATTGATATAGACGTGTTACGCATCGATATCGACGTGTTACGCCTCGATATAGACGTGTTACGCATCGATATAGATGTGTTATGCATCGATATAGACGTGTTACGCATCGATATAGACGTGTTATGCATCGATATTGTCACGATACAATGCTGGTTAAGCACGTAACGTAGGAGGACTTGCAACCTCCGTAAAATAAATAAAATGTACACCTTTCTGCTCGCCAGCTACCCACATAATTAGTCATGGAGAATAATGGTCATCAAAGATTAGCACATTTATTTTGAGTGAACACATGGAGCTGACACAGGGAAATTATGTTATCGCAACACTCATATTCGCACCAGAGCCCTCAGGCAAGATGCTAATGATTTACGACATGGCACTTTAAAAATTTAGACACACGAAATGAATATTCTAGTTAATGCACACATGAATGAATGGTCACGTCAAACATAGATTAGAACCTACTTCTTAAATCGAACACATGAAATGAATCTTCTAGTTAGCGCTCACATAAATGAATGGTCACGTCAAAAGTAGATTGAAATCTCGGCCATCAAACATCACGTGCTGCCTAATTCATATCACACACTGCGCGCCAAATGGATTTGCACTGTTCAGCGTGCTTGCGTTGTTGCCAACCTCGGCTATCAAGCCTCCTTGGGAAATTTTCTACTGCTGAATATTGGGCCGACGTGGAATCTCTGCGAGGTTAAGAACGCCCAGCAGCAGCCCTGCACCACGGTTGTGTGGAGCCACCGGCCGCGGCACTACGCCTGCCGCGTTGGCCAGTTTCCCCAACCTCCCCTGCGAACAATGTGCATCATGATTATATAGCTCTATTTGAGTCTTTATTCCCTGCAGTATGCCTACTTCACATTGTATTAATTGAACTAATGCTTTACTCCCCTTTAATTCTCACAATCAATCATAATTTATTTCCCTCTGAAATCAATCCGGATGAGTATTTTTGCCCCGCTTCACAAAACAAATCACTAAGTACTTTGTTACATAAAAACATAAAGCCTGCACTTCAATAATAAATGCCGTCTCAACACAATTCCCCGTTGAAAAATTATCATTTTACCCTCATACAAAAAGTCAAACTCAAGGCATCCTGTTTGAGATAATAAATGTAATCAACAATGCAAATGACTATACTTGGCAAAATCACTGCGTCCAGAAGTTAGACGTACTACGTTTCGATGACTCCATATGAACTATCACTAAATTAAACCACGTATTCTCACCTTCCCTCTGGCCGTCAGAAAGCCTACATCTTGTCACTGCACCGGTCAAATAGGCCGGTCCCCGCGCTTGCTCTGCTTAAATACCCCTTCCTTTCCGTGCTATGTATTCACGTTGCACTCGTCTTATTATGTGTTCAATTTGGCGCACTAGCTTTTCAGTCCAGTCGCTACCCTCTACGTACTCCTCCCATCTGCTGATGTGGTGCACCCCTCATCCCCTCACGATCGCGCTCTGCTGCAGAGCCCGTTGCCTTGCTGCGTAGCTTCGGTTTTCATATGCCTAATATAAATTGTATCCTAACAATATAGACGTGTTACGCATCGATATAGACGTGTTACGCATCGATATAGACGTGTTACGCATCGATATAGACGTGTTACGCATCGATATAGACGTGTTATGCATCGATATAGACGTGTTACACATCGATATAGACGTGTTATGCATCGATATAAAAGTGTTACGCATCGATATAGACGTGTTATGCATCGATATAGACGTATTACGCATCGATATAGACGTGTTACGCATCGATATAGACGTGTTACGCATCGATATAGACGTGTTATGCATCGATATAGACGTGTTACGCATCGATATAGACGTGTTACGCATCGATATAGACGTGTTATGCATCGATATAGACGTGTTACGCATCGATATAGACGTGTTACGCATCGATATAGACGTGTTACGCATCGATATAGACGTGTTACACATCGATATAGACGTGTTACGCATCGATATAGATGTGTTATGCATCGATATAGACGTGTTACGCATCGATATAGATGTGTTATGCATCGATATAGATGTGTTACGCATCGATATAGATGTGTTATGCATCGATATAGACGTGTTACGCATCTAGATAGACGATCGTGTGTGTAGCATAGGAGGTTGACCACCAATTTATAATTAGCTTCTCATACCCATGCATGCGATTACTTGAAGATGATAAGTGTCCACCAATCAGAGAAAACATGTTCACGAGGTTATTCGATGCCGCGCACGAAAGTACCTCGTCACATACGCTGTAGTGCAAACATCCATGGTTTCCTATTGCTGTAAACCGTGCTCTAAAAATCGAAAAACCTTTCATTTTCTGTGATTGAATGCATGAGAATAGGTAAGATAAAATGGCGTTCACCATCCTTTGATATATATATATTTGAAATATTTTTTGCAGAACATTGAAATGATTACCAGTAAACTCCTGCCATTCATGCACTAAATGATTCCAGGTGCGACACATCTACGATGTCTATAAATAGAAACTAGTGAAACAAACATTTATTTATAATAATGCTAATTTCGAGCTCTTGAAGGATTCAGTGTTTCATCATCGTTCTTAAATTCTTATGTTCTCAAATTCTTGGTCATAGAAAAGATTAGCTGTGGGAACATTGGAAAATAGAGCATGCAACACTCACAAGGTGCGTGATTAATCTGTTGTTGTATGCAATGAGCCATTAATTTTTGGTCAAAAATCATGAACTGCAAGAATAAAGTTTTATAACGATAACTTACGAACACGATTAGATCGCCAAGAACAAAATAATTATTCTCATCTCTAACCAAAACCTTTCCTAACTTTACTGGTACACTAAACCTCTTCTTAGCTTTTAATTTTGATTTTTAAGCAAGATAAAATACAAATAGGTTAAAAATCTTTGAGGCGATTAATATTTTCATACAAACTTTGCACAATGTTAACAGTGTAATGGACAGTTTTATTAAACACATTTAAAGATGTAACATGCCGTATACAAAGCAATAGTGTCTGGGTAATCATCAGCTGAGACATACGAAAAAGAAATGCTGATTACTTACATACTTAATAAAGTTGGTATTAACTGTGTCACTATTGGAAATAAAAGCTTGCAACTGCACTTCATTTAATATTCTTCCCTCTAGAAAATATAAAACAGAGTAGAAATACTATAAAAATCAGTCCATGTGATATGAATGCTTTTTTCATCTTTTCAGGAGGCCATTACCTTTGGAGGATTTGTTTGAAATGAATTTTGCTATTTTTCATCGATGGTTCCTAACATTCTGGTGACAGTGAGGTTGAAAATCTCGAACAATTTGAGTTCTGTATCACATTTTGCGTAAATTTATATCGTATGACAAGTGTCCCTGATGAAATAAAAATGCTGCCTACCTGTATACATAAATAAATGTTTGATTAATACACAATTTTGAGTTCGTTCCCTTTCTAGTTCTGTGGAGCAATCTGCAGCAACCATTTGATCAGAGGCATCCTCGAGTAGCACAAAATTGAAAAGTTTTCCCCAACTGCTTCCTTCATTGAGGGCTGCAGGAATGGGCATCTCGGAGGTCATGGTCGATTACGGAAATGCCTGAGGGGCAGTTTTCTCATCCCGAATTTGCGGAATGCCGCAAGTGCTCGGCTCTAAAAATTCTTCCGCTCCGCTCCGCTGCTGCCTCGTCGATAAGCTTTAAATATTTCTTTTGAAACCTTTATGCGAATCTGCTGCATGAAAATGGTACGAAATAAGAAAGGTTATTATTTTGAAACGTCTATCCCATTCTGCTGCATGAAAATGGTACGGAATAAGAAAGGTTATTATTTTGAAACATTTATCCCAATCTGCTGCATGAAAATGGTACGAAATAAGAAAGGTTATTATTTTGAAACGTTTATCCCAATCTGCTGCATGAAAGTGGTATGAAATAAGAAAGGTAATTATTTTTAAACGTTTGTCCCAATCTGCTACATGAAAGTGGTATGAAATAAGAAAGGTTATTATTTTGAAACATTTATCCCAATCTGCTGCATGAAAATAGTATGAAATAAAAAAGGCTATTTTGGGGTTGGGAAGGGCTTCAGGTTTCCAACGGTGAAATGGGAATTTTTTGAGATCAATTAATTATTTTAAAAAGTGAGTGGAACTTTGTCGGACATGAGATACGGGTCTACAAAACTGCAAATAAAATATGTTACACAAAGTTGTAAACGCTATCACGGTTTGAAAAATTCAGCGATTAGCATCGAATCAGCATGAATTACATAAAATATACACTCATTTCTGTCTTACGGATTAATTTATCAATATTTACCGGCAAAAAATATATATATTAGAAACGCAGTTTTCCGTCTCACATGAGTCTGAGTTATTCAATTTATGGTGTTCCATGATCGTAAATATAGAAAAAAAACTTATACAAGAGTTTACTCGAGTATCTTGAAAACAACGTAAAACGATGCTTCTTCATTGTAAACTCTTACAGAGAAAGGACTTCCGAGAAGCCCTAATCTTCTCTATGTGACTGTGGTGACTCTGTAGTGGAATCACATAACGTACATATACCAGGCATCTCCTCCCTATGGGAAGGTAGCCGACAGCAGGCCACAATCATCACTCTCAGCACTAGGAGGCAGAAGTGAGTGGGGGTAGTGCGTAAGAGGCTAATTTTATTTTTGACGCGGAATCACATAACAATAAATATTAATCTCTAATTATTCTTCAACAATGTTACGTGAAGCCTTGCATAAGCCTTGTGGACATGAATTTCAGGTGAAGTGCTCTTCATTACAGCAGCCATGACACTGAGTAGATACACTGCGATGACGTTCGCCACATCCGCAGTTACGGAATCACAAAACAAATTGATGTGACTGGGCTCTCCAACTGAAAAGGAAGAAGACCTGAAAAAAATTTCAGTTTGAGCCGTCGGTAACAGTCATCTCAAAGAATAATTTGTTCATTATGGAAATTTCAATGGATCTTCTGAAGCGCACTCCGCTCATCAGCTTGAAAGCAGTTGTTCAGAGCTCCGACGAGGGTGAGTTTGCTTTGAAGCAATGATATCTTAGCCACGTGAATGAACCACTACCAATTTTTGGTTACACAGCTGCTTATGGCCAACCTCGTAAAAATTTTCAATGGAAGTAAAAATTGGAAAAAGAGCGAAGCACTCATCGAAAGCTGAACTGTCGCCCAATTCTTATTTTTCATTTGAAAGATTGTGTAAAATATGTTGAGAATAAAAAATTGTTTCCGGTAAATATCTAAGAAACTGAAACTGAAAGTTGGTGCCGTACTGAAAATAGAGATTAAAATCCGCCAGAAAAGCTAACATTTTTTTGTTTTTTCTCATGCCGGAGTTATTTGAATGTTCGGTTCGAAACCCGTAGATTTATTTCAGCTAATGTTTTTTCCCCTAGATGAGCATTGAAGTCGCTCATTTGTAAAAATTTCTTAGCAGCCAAAGCAAAGCGCTTGAATAACTAATGGTACATCCGATGCATTTTGAAAGTTCAAAGAAAAAAGTTATTTCGTATTAATGTTGAGAAAAGCTTAAAGCTTTCAGAAATCACTCCCATAGTGCGAACTGCCTGAAATCAAATGTTAACCCTTTAACGCCCAAGTGGACTGTACGGTCCTCTTTCAAAAATAACAATAATATATTGTATTTCTTATTCAATTTGTTCACTAATATGTCCTTTAAACTTCACTGCCGAGTGGCAGTTCCTTTCACGTCTTGATAACAGTGACTACCTAATGCCAGTGTTGGTTTAGTGATAGTGGTTGTGATAACGGTAATATGAGTATAAAAATGTGGGCGTTAAAGGGTTAAGTTGTGGAAAATAAAATTTAATGACAACATAGGAAACAAAATTAGTATCGAGGTTCTGGATTTTCTCTCATGCAAAAAACTTTTTTTGAGATGTAATATTTCTTGGCAGTAAGGTAGCATTTTTCTTGATTTACTATAATATATTAATATTCCAGAAGAAATTCTTTGATGAAATCTGAGTTGACTATTTCAGCCAGCACAGATCTAATAAGAGCCGTCGCTTGTATTCAAAATTGGTCTAGCGTGATTCTTGTTGATTTGGAAAGCTATAAAAAAGTCATTCAATAGCAATTTTTTCTGAGTAGTGAGTCAATTTAGTTTTGGTAAATTTCCAAGCTGGTTCCAAAAATAGAATTTCACCACTACTCATTTTTGAGGTAAGATTTCACTATAATGAGGAAATGTAATTATATGCCCTTCTTAATCATAATTTACTTTTTAGACTTTTTTTAAATTAGCACATGTTCTGCTCCGAGAAGCTGATTAGTACAAAATTGTCAAAATTTTCCCTCACAAGCTGGAGACCTGCTGTGTCCCGTGAGTCAGAGAGGAACAGCAGCCAGCGTCTTCCGTAAAAGTGAGATCTTTTATACAGCGATGTTAAGATCATATATTATCAGAAAGGGCTGTGTTGGTAATAATCAATTCGCGTCAGTTTATTATGACTGAGATTATTCTGTTTCTAAGTTATTCAATTATTTTTTAAATTAGGTTAGAGTTTCTATGAGTTATCCATCAAAGAAAAAAATGTCTTAACTTTCTAGAGTTGAATGACTTCTTTTCATTACATAAAAACAGAAAACCTTCGCTCACATTTTCTGTCTGTCTCTCACAAGTAAATTGATCAGCCTATATTGGGAAACTAACTCTGAAATAATTCATTTTACCAGTTGAAATACTACTCTTTTCTACAAAAGCTATAACGGCTTCAACTACGATTTTCAAAAATCGACATACCTTTTGGTTTTATTGCGTTCTCAATTAGTTCCGAGCCGTATCAAGGCTTACGATGTTTTCTTAAAATTTCATTTTCTAAGTCGATCTAAGTTTCAATAATTTATCACTTAACTTTTTGGATAATTTTAACACGAGATCAATCAAACTTCAAACTGAGCGATTCATGGAGAATCTTACTTGTAGAATAAAAAGAAGAACCAGAGTAAAAACGAACATTACATTTGTTGCATACGTTTCGGAATTATTAAAATTCCATCAGCAGTGCTGTTTCAGGAGAAAAAAAATTTGCTTATGATCTTAATAAATAATAGAATATATATATTTATCTTCCAAAAAATTCTCTGAATGTCTAAGATCCGTAATTTGTATTCATTCATACAGAAACAGTTGCATACTCCTAATTCACACAAGCACACATGTACACGCTGCACTGTTTTGCAAGTTTAGAAGCTGTGATGAAGAATGCAAGTGTTCTCTCATTTCAACTTGAAAATTGCTGTCTGCAAGCCAGAGACCACCTGAACAGTGGCGCTGTTCCACGACAACGATCCGTGTTTCGCATACATGTCGTATGGGATATGTAGCCTTCATCGAAAACTTACTTCATGAAGTGAGTATTGTAAATATATTTGGGCAGTGCTAACATAAGGTAAGCCTTGTTATTAAGTCCTGTGTATAGGTATTGAGAACACATTGTGACTGCGTTATTGATAAAAGGTCCTCTATCAAAGTGTCTAAGTTATGTTATTGGAACTAATATTACTTTTTATATGCTGCTATAGACCTGAAGTAGCGTTTTTGAAATAAGGAGACTATCTGAATTATATTGAATATTCCTTTTCCGTGTGTAAGTCAATTATTGAGGGACATAAAATCTCAAGTTATCGAATTTTAATAAAGTGTCCATAGAGTGTGAAAGGCTTCGGTCCGTCAAAAAAGAAAAAATTTTCTCTGCAAAAAGTGACAACGATTTTTGTTTAATTTTAAAATGCGCTGCTGATGACAAGAAGAATGAAATTATAAATACAACATCACCGATAAACTTCACTTCCTATTGGTAAAATTTGTAAACTAAATATTTGGGAGTCCCACAATGAGACACATAGCCTTGTAAAGTAAATTATCTACAGTCATTGCGAATCTTCCTGGACAGTATAAACCGAACATGTTTACTACGTTTCTTGATTTCTAATAGATTTCCGAGGGCATCATAAATTCAACTTACAAGATGCGATGAACACGGTATAGAATTTCGGTACAGATTTTTACGACTCATAAATTATTGTTCTCTTGCATGATTCAGCATCAGATTTTGAATTTTTTTGCGAAACTTGGATAGTAATGTTTGAATACGTTCATTTTACTTTGCACCTACGTACATTCTCATTCACCTACAGGTGTACCTGCTCTGCGGCACGGGAGTAATCAACACTATGATAATAAAACGAATATTAAGGTTACAGGTATTTCTAGCAAAATTTATGCTTTAGATCTGTTTAATGTATATAAGATGCGTGCCCTCAGTGATCTATCTATGTTGAGAATAGCTACAAAGAAAACATGAATGTAATTTAAGATTTATTCAGGACAGTGAAGATCGTATAATGTATAGTTTTTGAGTCTGAAGAAATAATGAAAACTTGAATTTGGCGTGATAGCGTCTAGGAAATATAAATATAGTGAGAAAACGGAAATTCTTGACCAAACCTATTTTGAGCGTCAGTGCGACATCACTATCTGGTCCTCTAAATTATCTAGGAGTGGCATGGTAAGTGTGCACACCAAAAATGACCTCATCATCCTCCCATCAGCAAGAAAAGTGCGAGTGAGGAAGAAGATAAGATAAGAATAAAACGAACAAACGCAGTACTACACCTTTTTAGCTTCAAATTAAAATATGTGAAGTTCAATTTAAAATTTGTAAAGTTCAATTTAAAATATGTAAAATTCAATTTAAAATTTCTAAAGTTCAATTTAAAATATGTAAAGTTCCAATTAAAATATGTAAAGTTCAAATTAAAATTTGTGAAGTTCAATTTAAAAATTATAAAATTCAAATTTAAAATAGATAAATTTCAAATTAAAATTAGTAAAATTCAAATCAAAACACTTCCAATAATTAGAAATTGTTAAGCTCTCTAACCTCTAAAGTTCTCTAATTTGAAGTATTAATCGCTGTATTTAGCCTTATTATGGTCCCCATAACTTTCACTGTTATAAATTACCTATACTATTGTAGCATGGATACTATACATTTCCTTATAAAACACTGATATTTCAACTTTCATTCACTTTGTTATTGACCCCTTCAAGATGAACAACTTTGCGGACAACTCGGATTTCTCAGAAGACAGCGAAATGGAAACCCGCAAAGATTGTCCGCAAAGTTGTTCATCTTGAAGGGGTCAATAACAAAGTGAATGAAAGTTGAAATATCAGTGTTTTATAAGGAAATGTATAGTATCCATGCTACAATATTATAGGTAATTTATAACAGTGAAAGATATGGGGACCATAATAAGGCTAAATACAGCGATTAATACTTCAAATTAGAGAACTTTAGAGGTTAGAGAGCTTAACAATTTCTAATTATTGGAAGTGTTTTGAATTGAATTTTACTAATTTTAATTTGAAAATTATCTATTTTAAATTTGAATTTTATAATTTTTAAATTGAACTTCACAAATTTTAATTTGAACTTTACATATTTTAATTGGAACTTTACATATTTTAAATTGAACTGTAGAAATTTTAAATTGAATTTTACATATTTTAAATTGAACTTTACAAATTTTAAATTGAACTTCACATATTTTAATTTGAAGCTAAAAAGGTGTAGAGCAACATTGTCAAATGAGAAGTCCAATCAATGCTGCATGTTATGAACGTTTCTGAAAAATTGTAAGGTCTTTTCGGAGATAGAATACCAGAAAACATAACGGTCGTACTCATATTTTATTCAAATAGCTTGGTTCCGTTGGGTATATTTACGTAGGTCTTCTAGCACGTCTGTATACCAGAGAGTGAAGTGAACCTCCGCTGTGGTGGCTGTTGCTGGCGACGAGCTGTCTCCTACGTCGAGCGCAGTTGTCCGCCAAAAGAGTAGCTAACTTAAAAATGCTGTAGTTTGCAGAATATTAAAGTTAGAAGGCTGAAATAGGTTACATTGAAAAGAACAATTGAGTTTAAAGTTTCATTTCATATAGGTTATTTTCTCATTTGGGGATACTTTTCAAATAAATGCGACATTCATCGCTAAAAGTTATGTTTTCCAGATATATCTGTTCAGAACTGCTCATGTTTTTTATTCTATTTTATTCCTATATTAATTAGGGATGTAATCTTCACTTCTAAGGGCGATAATCTTCAAGAGTGGAAGTTTATGATCAAGCTGTAGCATAGATACTGCAATTATCTTTGTATTTATTGATGAAGATAATGACACACATAGTTACATAGATAGTTACAAGCGTATTAATATATTGACATTTTATTGAAACACCATTGTCGTTTTGCGTCCTATTTTGACATTATATTTTACAATTGTACACCGTTCATTTACGGATGAAACGCATTCTGTCTCATCGTGGCTTTCGTTGGATGAAAATCTAAACGTGATTTATTGTTCATGGTAGGTATGTGCGGCTTGTGGAATTGGACGAACTTGCCTCCGTATCATTCTCGTATTTTATTACTTTAAGGTGCGTTCATAGTACCGGGGTCATGTGGTATTCCTCTAACTTCCTTTCTTTACTCGGCGACGTCTGCAGCTTGCTGCGTTTCACGGAAATTCGCTTGTCACACGTAATATATGACATTTTCTTATTAGGATGATTTTATTGAAAACCTGGTTTTGCAATTCTAACTTTATCAATTCCATTCGTGTGTCTAAGCAAACCAATATGAGTTACTAGACCTTAGCCTGGTCCTCTACACTAGACCAGGTAGCATCTGTAATAATTACACGTTTGGAATATCGAGCATTATTTATTTTCAAGTGCTGAAAAAAATTCCGAATTCTACGAGTAGAGTTATTTTAGATTTGAATATTAATATTTCACTCCTTGCGTATCACTTTTTCTTGTGAGTTTTCTTCTGCGCATTTCGTAAGTTACAAAAAACCCTCAGGGTTTTTTTTGTTAGAAATTTTGACTTCCTGTATGGGCTAATCTTAAAAAATGACATACTGCCTTTTCCAGAAAATGAAATGTAGAAACTATAATAATGGACATTCAAGCGTTTTTCAACAAAAAAAATGAATTTGCTTCATGTTTCAAAATCAAATTTTTAAAATGAAAAAATGAATGCAATGAAGTACAGCCTGATGTACAATTAGGAACACAGTCACTGAGTAGAGACTCCATTCTACCCAACTTTATGTCATGTTCTCATGGGCAACTGGTCGCTTCCTGCAGTACGAGCGTCGACACGATCGAGCGCAGTGTCTCCCACGTCGAGCGCGACTCTCTCGCTGTTGTGAACTTATTAACTCAAAATGTTTGCATTCAAAGTAAATACTGTGAAATTGAAGTAGTGAATGAATTAAATTGTATTCAGCCGTCCTAAGTTTCTCAGGAGTTGGAAGTAACAGAAACTGCATCAGAAGGACCTGAGGGTTAGAAGACAAAATGGTTTTGCAGGCGTTCATTTATTTTCCGATTAAATATCTACGCCTATTTTCAGCTGCCAGTGCGATACTTATTTCTTATATGCAAACGAGTAATCGTATTTCGGTTCTTTTTGAATTCAATAAGCAGTTTAAAATCATACTGATGGAATGCTTACGAATACTAGTAAATGCTAATAAAATCCTACTCATTTGTCAGAAGCACAGCGTGTCCTCAAAGCCAATTCTATTGGACAGGAAAAACGTTCTTACAAATCAAATAGATACTTTCGGATCTTAGCATCTGTATTCCTACAGGAAAATAAAGAAAACCGCGTTAAATTTAAACCAATAAAGTTAGGAAGTCATAAAGTTGCGTGAGTGTCATTGCGTCGTTATCTTGGCGCCTCCAAGTGGGGTAGATTTACGAGACTTAACGCCGGACAAAATATCATTGATGGTCGCATTTTATTCCTGCGCATGTTTTAGTGAGAAGGACGTCGGAATTCGAAGCTCATAGGCTGGTATATATTTTCTATCCATCACTGTTATTTTTCAAAATCCATTGAAATTGTCTAGTATTACCATTGAATTTTTTCGTTCATTAATATTTTAAATTACTGCTTGATAGTCTTTTCAATTTCCGGGAAATGTTGGTAGTGCCATCAGTGTTTGTGCAATTTGTGGGCGTGGTTTGTCTGTAGGAGCTGCGGTTGTTCTTTGCTCTGTGGTGTTCCTAGGCGAGTTCGTTATAGATAAGAAGGCCAAATCAGAATCAAGTTTTGATGAACAAAACAAGTTCTTTGACCACTCCACTGAATAGGAAGTCCCATCTATTCAATTTTCGAGTTTTTTTCTCACAAATTTGTCCTCTTGAGTAATTCCGCATCATATCAAAGCTTAAGAGAGACGTTAAAACGCCGCCCAGGGATTCTCCCCGTGGAGAAAGGGAGAATTTAGCCACAATTCCCCACTCCACCCAGGTGTCGAAAATGGATCCCGGCTTGATCGAGGGAAACCGTCATTGCGTCCTGACGTTAGATAAAAGGCGTTTGAAAAATCAATGTACATGATGAAATGTATCAAGCTTGATTGGAATAAAACATCTTTTACAGGAAGTATCATACGCCACACATGAAGCACATACGCCTGCGATATCACGCATGCATTAATTTCAGTGCAGCTATACATGGCTACGTGCGTTTAGCTGTTTTCGCCTGCGTGGAGGAGAAACTTCAGTTCAGCACCACAAACAAGGCTTGGTAGAATAAATGATCATTGCATCGGACACCAATCGTTGTCATACTTCTAAAGGACGTCGAAGTGTCCATGAAAATCTTTCGGTTCAGATGCGGCAGATGTTTAGCAATTTACCGGCTTTTGAAGTCTTTAAGAAATCATTGAGAAGAATCCACCTGGCCCACAAAACAGAAATTAACTTCAGTGCCGGGATAGAATCAGAAGCGCAGGAAGAACAACATACTGTGTGTAAAGTTTCGTCTGTCCACAATTTCGAAATTGAACCTATAGTTGATCGAAGTCTTCGTTAGAGATTATTATTAAATATTTTATTAGATATAGATGATCTATGTTCTGAGGATTTAATCGGGAATTAATTAATTAAGTACGGTTTCTTGCGATAACTGATAAGTGAAATTATGCCAATGCGTTGTGCGAATCATAAGAAAGTTATAGCCCGTGAAAACAAAAGCGAAGCAATTAAAGTGGTTTCCTATACTCCTGATGACAGCCAAAATATATTTTATTGCGCTGTTCTTGTAAACGAACAAAAATGTATGCAACCGATTTATCAGTCAGAACCGACCACTCGACAGGAGATAAACTCTTGCTGTAAATTTATCAAATTCATCACTGGATCTTTAACTCGATGAGGGAAGAGAATCTAAGCCGAAGGAATTTCAGCAAATTACAGATAAACTCGCAAACACCACTTTTTGATCGCAAATACATTGGTCTGAGTAGTTTATAAACAAATGACGGTGTGGATCCTTATACCCGTTGGGTATAAGGGAAACCTCGAGCACAATACCCCACTCAACCCAGGTGTCGGAAATGGGTACCGGCTTTACGGGGGAACCGTCATGGTGTCCTATATATAGGGTTAGTTATAAGACATTTGAAAAACCAATGCTTAAGATCATTTGTATCAGGCTTTATTGGAAATAAAGCATCCCAAAGATGCCGATGTTTGTTTGTTTTGTTTTTGTTTGTTTGATCGGTTGGTCAAACTCGACAAAATCTTTAGATGTTCGTTCCAAAATAAATTTGAGTTAGTATGAAGATATCATCATGTCGGCTTAAGCATCTACGTCTAAATGATGAAATCTAAGATATTGTAGCATCATTAATGACCATCATCAGTATTTCTTGAAGCTCATAAAAACTAACTTCTCAAAAATCACATCTAAAATTATCGCAAAAAACTGAATTATGGTATTAAATAAAATTCGGAAACCATTCTATTTGCCAGTAAAACTCTGATAGCCTTGATTGTTTGCACGGTTGTCACCGTCCACGCTCTACTCTCAGTAATAATATACGACAAAATTCAACACCCTGCCTCCTGTAATAACACAGGGGAAAATGCTCTATCGAGCTTTTGTTAGTCATGAAGGGCAAAATTCACCCTTCTCGTAAGTACAATGAGTACAATTTGTTACACACTTCGATTTCCTGTTGATCATTTTCTTAAAACTAGTAGGGCAAAAAACAAAATAAACAATCTTGAAAATTTGATGGTTAACAAAAGCTAAACTAACCTAGATACACGAAAAACTTGAAAAAAAACGTGAAGTGCGTTGAATGGAATTTCATTCGATGTCGTTCTGAAAATCATTACTTTGTGTGCGATCATCTATTGCGACGCAGTTCTGGATTCTCTTTCGAAAGTTCGTCGCATTCATTTGAATCATGTCTTGTGGAGCATTGGCTTCGTGAATAATTATTGATGCCTTCAGATCTTCCACACTTGACCTGGAAGCATACCGTATGATGGTCGGGAAACATCTCTTGCAGTATTCCAAGTAAACGTCGAAAGGTAAACAATGTTGAACCATCTTCTATAGGTACCATAACCGTTAAGATTATGATCACTAAGAAATTCAGACGAAAGAAAGAAATTGAGACGGATAAATTTTTCAAGGATTTTTCTGGAAATTTCCGAGGGCAGGCACAGTAACATTTTCTTCTTCAAAAAAAAGGACTCAAGAAGTCGATATCGCTCTCGGGTGCCGGTCGGTAGCCTTCATACATTGCAGTTGTCGTAGGTGCAATTCATGAAAATTTCTGTCTGACGAGTTCCAAAAGTTTGTTTGTCAAACATTTCAGGTCAGTGGATCAGAATTACTGTTATAGGAATGCTCTAGACATTGTGCTACCGAAAGATGTCCGGACGCTAAAACCTTCTCATGCCATTCCAGTACATAATAATTGCATTCGATTCAGGGGCATGAAGTTTTTCTTATTCATTTATCAGCTTCTTCGTTAGTCACCTTTAACGTGGCTGGTTCCTCTCATCTTAACCCAGCATAAGTAACATGAGCCTAAGGACTATAATGGGTCTAATACATTTTAGTTGGCGGATAGGTTGGAGCAATTGTTTCTTACACAGATTCACGTTCATCTGGTGTTATCTTATCAGCAAAAGACAGATCACTGACAATGAAGCTTAAGTCACATCAAGCGCTCGAAATTACTCCAAGCAAGCTCTTCGTTTGAACACATTCCCTTCGTATCTAATTAATCGGTGGTCGAGCTGCGTACGCAGCGTACGGTTATGATGTTCACGTACTTGAGCTGCTACACTGTACGACCTTTTCTTTACTTTCAATGAAGGCTTGTACTCTATATTCTACTTATTTATTTAAATATAGGACATTTGGTCATTATTCTTTATACGCTCATAAGTTATGAGCCTATGAGTCATAACCTTGTATAGCATTTTCCAATGTTTATCGTCCAAGCTTTCTGCTTACTGAAATTAATTTTTTTTCGAGGCGAATATCAAGAAGTTGCCATTTAAGCGAGTTAACAGGCATGCCAATATTTTCTTCGATTCCTGCGAAAAATATGTCTGTAGCGAAACATTAGATACCAAAGGTACGTTAAATTGGTTGTAAAAACATTGGGGGCATAGAAGTAGCCAAAGGCTTAAAAATTCAGACTAGGGAGGATACTTTAACAGAAAAGCAGAGGAAAATTTTGTAATTTATGGGGCTCTGTTGATAGAAAGAGCTGACCAACGAGCGTGGCAAGCTTCTATATATACATTTATGGGAATCGACGAGTCCTAGATAGAGCCCAGCAGGTGTTGCAATTTCTGTTGGCTGTGGGCTTTTTAATGCGCATTTTTCACAAATGCGCTCGTGTAGTTACCACGTGCAAGAAACCGGTGGTGAAATGAACGTCGGTCGGATTGAAATGCTGGCTGAGGGACAATTCGATCAACAGAGCTCTAAAAATTCTAAACTGATGCTCCGTTCGTCTATAAAATCTCCTTCCCAGATGGAATTTTCTAGATCCATTGCTTCCCCAAATGTTTCTATAATTACTTCAAGATACCTTATCAGCGGGGTAATCATTCACCACATGGAGAAGAATCGGAGGAAAAACATAATTCTAAAATTATAATATCATTTATCGTAATATCGTTAATTATATCATTTACACCTATTAACTTGCTTAATTATTGGTGCATTTTAAATATGTACCTTGATTTGATTTGGTTCGACTTCAGAGAGCAGAAAGTTAGACCAATAAAAGTTGAGAACCCTTAGAAGAGTTTATAAACCCATGTATATTGGCTTATTCCATACGTGCATAATCATTACTGAAAAATGAACTGATACATCCTCATTTTTTTCCGTTCTGTGCTTAAATTTTAACTTTATTCGAGAACGACAAACATTGGACAAAAAAATTTGAACACTGATCGAGTAATGGGAAATTTATACGACATGAAGGAATTTACGATTAAATAAGGGGAATCGCTAGTCATGTGACGCAGAGGTGCGTTTTGAAAAAAAATAATCGTAGCTTGGGCAGATTTAAAATTACGACATCAAGTTTGTAACGTTTTTCCATTTGTATGTTAATTTGTGCAAGAATTTAGTTACAACTGACGATTTTGACGATGTCGTGCTACGTAAGATCAAGATGAAAAAGAAAATTGTGTAAAGTAGCGTTACCTGATGTATGTAACCCCAGCGCTACAAATATTAGAAAAAAGACTCTCAACCCAGCTGATATTGTAATAAAGCATTTGAGGACAATATTTCCTTTGTTTAAATTGCTAACTCAGGCCATGTTCGAATGGGGCCATGTCCGCCATGAGCATGTTCGAATCTTTTCGTCGTTTCAAAAGTAATCATCGCAACTGAAATTTCTATGCTCTCATTTGACGGAAGAAATATCATTGGGTATCTCCAAAGATTTTTCAGAACCTGCCTAACTCAGTCGTTGGGAAATCAACGATAGACTCGAGTTAATTTAATTCCGCCACTATCATTCAATACAAATGGCACGAAAACTATAAAACCACTAGTGCGAAGTCACGCTCTCTTTGAGCCGGCATAGAGATGTAGGAGGCATTATAAATTTTAATATAAATGTATATAAATTAATTTATTTAACATTAACAATAATATAATATTTTTATTTAATATTTGATATTGTTAAATATTTAATATTTGCCATTAATACAAATAAATAAATAAATAAATAAATTGTTCAAATTGTTTAAATTGTTTCGGGTCCCCCGCGTCTAATGGTAAAGTGGGCGGGGCGTGGGCGGGGGGTAGTCCTTACACACGAAATTTTGGCGTACCGGATGTCTTAAAGCAGGCGAGGAAGTTAAAACCAGCGATAACAATGCATATGTTAGATTCGCTCACACCAACAATTATGGTTACTGGGAGATAATAAATATAATAACAAAGAATAAGACTGTGTGCTAAAGATATTCAGATTACGATATAAGCAACAAATTTGAATTTAAAAGTTCTAATTCAATTTATATCGCATTTTATTAATTCGAACTTCTGCCCTTAGTGAGGCCCTCTTACTTTCAAACTTCCCTCCTATAAACATACTTAAGTCTTGACCTTTGGCGTAATTTGAGCGTATCTGAAGGCATTAATTTTAAATCAACCATATGTACTAAACTATCTTTCACGACGATTCAAAACCTCCAAAATAAATTATTTTAGACTAAGGTGACGGAAATCACTCTGGTAAAGTCTTACATATTTTCAGAAGGTTGCTTTTTGGCAAGGCCTTTAGAGACCACCACGAACCGTGGGTAAATATTTTGTCAGTTGGAAAAAATATATGACGTTATATGGAAAATAACAATCATTGGCCCTCATTTCACTCACTATGAAGTTACTTGAGCTATAGCAATACCGCAGAGGTAACTGTAAAATTCCCTATATTGTTGAAAACTGAGATTTTTGTCACAATCACGCCAATTACGACTATTGAATTAAGGTATCTTGAGATCAACTCGGCGTATTTTCCTAAGGTTAATTCGGCGGTTGACTTCATCAAAATTTCTGCGCGAATTTCTGAAACTTCAGCGAAGAATAAATAACTTCGAGAATAAACTTTACTTTGAAAGAGAAAAAGCAGCATTGGAAATCAAACTATTGCCATTTATTGGTAACCAGCATTGATGAGCATATACAGTGCAGCTGAAGAACGCTTCTAGTTGACGAGAGTGTCTAATGCAGACGAACAAACCTCTGAAGAAAAAATCAGTTTTCTGAAAACTAAGTGGACAACACTGGCACAGCAGCCATAAAAGTGGGTTATCACATTAGAGTGTATACAGCGCAGTATTTTATTGAGATAAAGAATAGTGTAGGTACAATATCAGATAAGATTGTGCCTCAGCGTATAAATCACTTACAAACAAAAGATAACAGGCGGTTCTATCTTGTTTATAAAACGATATATGCGTAGTAAAAAACGATGCTTAGTCAAACTTGAGGGGGGAAAAAAGAAATAGGAAACAATTAAAAATGCCTGCAAAGACTAAGCATGGTCCATACATAAAAAGAAACGTCACTATAAACTCAGCACACGCCCCAGAGAAGTGCTACACTTATTTAAACTTGGAGGCTTGGGCCAATGGCGTGTTTGTATGGGAGTAACTCAAAAGAATATATTCGGTTCCAAAATAAAATTCCTCAATGTTTGTTTTTCTGGGCTAATATATAAGTCCCTCACTTCTGAACTAATTTTTTCGCTACTCATATGGCTAATAATCCAAGTAATGAAAATTTTGAGCGAGTTAAAATAAGTTTAAACATAACAACTTATTATACAAACGTTTGCACAAAACGTGCCAAGCCTTTGAAACGCCGGCCAGAAAATGCGAAGATTTTTTAAAGTGAATTCCTGATAGAGAATCCATCAGTCCCTTCCCACAGAGATACACCATGCTACGTCTGTGGGCCAAAGCTGATTAAGTTTCAAATTGGGTCACACACAGTTGCGGTCTTCAAAGCTCGGTTGCAAGCTGGTCCTCGTTTTTCTGACGTGATTGAAAAGTTAAGCATGAGTTTTTACACAGAATTTCTTTTTCGGTCACTACAAGTAAGCCTCATGATGATGATGAAGCCTCATACAATGTAAATAAACCACGAAGCTAAGTTTCGTAAAGTCGATCTGTGATACTCTCGCGTTTTACAAGGGGATAAATTCAGCCTTAGGGAAACATAGCGGTCTACATCGTGGACAAGTTTGCAAAAATGTCAGAACTTCGTTTCGTCTTTATTCTTCAAAATCCTCTTGACTTTTTAATTCTGCAAATGCAGTGTTGCGTCTTTATTGGCTGAACAATTTTAGAGCAAAAGTGCAATATTCGGCTCAGATATTTGTATCCTCGTGCTTGAAACTAGGCTTGAGATAATTTTCAAAAACCAATTTCCAAGCGCTCCTTTCGTCATTAATTGACAGCTTTAAATATTTATCTTATAGCCATAACATACCAAATCTATCAAGGGCATCTGTTTAGTCTTGCTGCACATTTGCTTCTCGAGCGATCTAGAAATGCTAATCAGGTTGAGAAACAATCGATAACAGGTATTTGGGTGATAGATCTTCTTATTTACGCGTTACTGTTCACATCCACAATAACTCGTATACGAGGCTTGGTGCGTCTCACTAATGAACGACAAATTTTTTAAATAAATCAACCACTCCACGGGAAAACTTCTCTACCTATGCTTGAAATCTCATTGACTGTTTCACATTTTTTATTTGTGGGCTGAAACCTCAAAACTTAAACGACAAATTTTAAAAGTGTTCACGGTTTTGAAACATTCTTCGGTAATTCTCTTTCAACCTCTCCATACTAACCCAGAACGTGAATTTAAACATGATTAGCCATGACTGAAAGATCATGTTAGTTTCTAGGGATCAATAACTCAATCATAAACACATCCTAACGCTGGTAGACTTCAGACTACTGTTGGGGTTCATTCGAGTATGTCTGAACTGCTACAAACGTCTCCGTGATTTCACCGTCTATCTGACGACCTTCTTACTTTCAATTGAATATAAAAACAATTAAATCTTGATCAGCATAGGAGTAAAAAAAAGTTTTAGGTCTCACAAGGTCAACTTCGAGAATAAGAATTTGCGTTTCAATTTACGTAAGTAATTTTCTACTTTATCTGATATGTGTATGAAACTATCTAGAAGAATTACACTGCTAGATTTACATACGTGCCGCCATTTTCACGTCCGTGGGTGTCAAATTTTGAAACACATTCATGATAATAATTTCGAATAATGATACTTGCTAGATGTACCAATGACATTGCAGTATACTATTAGCAGAAACTACCTTCGGTGTGACGTAATAGTCTTCTTTGAAGCATTAACAAGCCTCTCTATAACTGCTATTACTTCCATATAGTCAAGGGGTAACAATAAACTTGAGTCATTTATCACGAGGTTAATTGGAATTAGTTTCTTTTAGAAAATATATGGTGCTCTCGAACAGGTGTTTCTCCAGGATTATAAAATACTATACTTTTACCAGAAAACAGTGTTTACATAGCCTCTATTCCATTGTGCTAAAAGACTGTACTCTTGAATGTCATTTTATTACCTACGTTGATTTAAAGTTAAAGGGAAATAATTGAAAGAGGCTACCTATTCTGTTAAAAATTGTAGTTGAATAAAAGCTTAACTGTAGTAAATACTTCATTCATTAAGTAAACGAAAGTAGAACAATCCAAATTAGGAGACGTGTTGAGGACATTTTGAAAAAAGTTACGAAATAGAATTTTGTGACTATGACTGAAATCTGCACTGAAAGGTGCTTCGCGTACAACAGGTAACTTATACCAACTCTTCAAGAGCATGGCTTAATTCATGAGAATTAAACGTTCCAATCTATATGCACAATACTGACTAGAACTATCCAATGGAACACTGAACCTGTGTAGTCCTCACTAATATATTGTAGTCGAATTTCTTACATTGAGCACTAAATTGAACATATGACCTCTTCGCGGTTTTCCTGACCCTACTATCGATAATTATTTGACACAGTTTTAAAATTTTAATGCCTAATGAAATTCCATAGTGTACTCAAAGTAATGTACAAAACCAAAGTAAAGTGCGAGCTAGTGAACCTAATATTTTCAAGGAAAAGGTACCCCGCTTTGCAAATCTCTCTCTTTGCCAACTACGTTCTTGTATCAGCTGATCAATCATCAGTGTGCCTCGAGCTTGCAATCTGTGTGGATGTGCGTCTCTCGACTGTTCTTGTCGGTTGTCATGCTGCGTCGACTATTTTCGTCTTGGCCAAAGACAGCTCGCGTTGGCGTACTAACTTTTGATGTTCAAACTTAGAGATTTTTTGAGCTATTTTAGAAATTTATTGAACTGAACATCTAGTTAAAGTTTTACTTTTCTGGAAATAAATTTTGTTCAGCAAATAAATTAAAGAACGATGATGCTAAATCATCCTCTCAGTGGCACTCGAAGAATGACGTTCTTATGAGTTTTCCTCACTCTGCGCATAATTGTCATATTGAGTGAGATTATTTTATTCATTTTATTATTATTTTATTGTGATATTGAGTGAGAATAAATGCGCTCAATGTACCGATATGTTGTGATAGTAGAGTTAATTTTCGTGATAATATTGATGTTCGTTTTATTTCCGGTCGATTTTCTGCTTATTTTCTGCCTATGATAGTGCTCCACTTTATTATAAAAGAAAGTCATGTCTTTGACCTCAAATTTCCAAGTAAATTTTTGTTTCAGTTTATTTGCAGCAAAAGTGTTTACTTCTCCCGAAGTTTTAAAAAATGCGCTCAAGATGCAAAATTAATTCAACAACAGGAATTATGTTTTGGTTATGTGCATCTCGTAATATTCACTAAACATCGACGAGTTCCACTTGAACATAACGGCCAGAAGTGCTAACATATCTATTTGTTCACCCAATTTATTTTTTCTTTGGAGCATCATAAAAGAGATTACTTTCAATTTTTTTCATAATTCCTCAACACGTTGATTTTTTGTATTCGATGTTTAAACTCGTTTGAACATAAAAGCGCAAATTATTTTTTTCCCACACCTTGTATTTTAATGGGATTTCTTTCACGGACTTTACCAATCTATATAAATTTGAAGAAAAGTGAAAGTTATTGGCACTTTTTTATAAATTTATGCGTTTAAAAAGAGCTAATTTAATTTTTGAGCACTGAAACAACAAAAATATTATAATATTCGATAAGTTCATACGATGTTTCTAAGAATATTTCCCATGCTGAATTGAAATGAAAAATTCTACTATCTAAAACGATGCATAAATCGAGACTTTCAAACATTTGTGTTGAATGAATATACTTTTATTTTGTGTTTAAAAATTGTTCAATCGTAAATACATGTTAGGAGTCGCATTAAATGAGTTCTAAAGAAGACGCTCCTTTTTCTTTGTAAATTAGGTTGGGGTAGTTCTGGCATGTCGTTTCTCCGGAATTCTAACGAGGTTCTTTCCATGCGCTTCGTTTCATATTTCGAAGTCAAAAAGTCACGCAATCTTTTCTCGGTAGGACCGCTTGACAAAATCTCTCACAAGTCGCGGTGTCCGCGACGGACGCATTCATCACAATTCGTACTCCCTGAAACCAATCTGACGGCGGTAAAAATGAGCGCGATGCTTGGAAATTTCCAGCGCTGCTTTTTCAACTGCTCCTTTTGCCGGAATTTTTTCACTCCCTGGCCTGCCCGAGGCTAAATTCTTTTGTACTTGACTCCGCACTCTGCGTGGCGGAGATGCGAGACAGCGGCGCTAGTAGAATAAACAAGTAGGGTCAAACTAGTCTTTTGTCGTCGACCATGTGGCAATCCTGACGTCACTGCGACGAACCAATAGCAGCGCTCACATTGCATCTGGCAACACTGCTAGTCTCAAACCTAGCGCCACATTGGCCTTACGGCATGTCGCAATGGTGATGTCATAAAGTTCGTTTGAAATGAAGCCGTTCTATTGGCTAGCCGAACAAGAGAAGGCGTAGTTTGCTCCATAGAAATGACTCAACCTTTTTTCCTCTACGATGACGGCGGCGCTGGTATTGAGCAACCGTCGCACCGCAACTGCATTGCACCACAGCCTGGGCAAGGATGCGGTGTCCAGTTCAGGAGCACTCGAGCAACAGGAAATGACGAACCGACCGAACGAGCGGCGGCCTTTTGGGTGCAGTGGTCTCGTTGTCTTTGTTCTAATTGTCGTAGTTGAACTGTGTTTTTTTTTTGTTGAGAGTTGTTGCTGAAATTTGCTTACTTTTAGTTAAAATTTGTTGCTTTGAAATAGAAATTTGGTTCTTTTCTGTAGAAATTTATTTCTTTTTTGTTGAAATTTGTTTCTTTTTAGTTGAAATTTGTTTCTTTTTGGTTGAAATTTGTTTCTTTTTAGTTGAAATTTGTTTCTTTTTTATTAGCTAGTTGTTGTACGAGAGACGCCGTGGAAGCAAGCGGTTTTTTTGAGTGCTTGCGAATGGTGTGAAATGTTAATGAATCTTCTGAATAATTTTTACTGTTTATTTTGTATGATTTTAGATGTTCTCCTTGCCTTGTGATCCTATCTAAGTTTACCTAGTAAATTTACTGATGAATATCATACAAAATTTCCGAAATTGAATCGATCTGCTCCAAATAAAGTGTCTTTCCTCAACATTCCCATCCATCACTTGCCAGATATGGAGCTCAATAGCCATGAGAATATGATAGGACCAGCCAAAACGCTGTGCAACAGCCTATTGTAATAAAGGAACTCCATGTCTGGACAAAACATAATGCAACTGAGCAATGGATCACTCTGGTTACAGCTCATTTGTTGGAGGCGGTCAGTAATATATATATCTCTCATTGTTCTCCCTGAGAGAACCGCACGGTTCAGTCACATCACCTTGATATTTACACATCGACGGGAGTGAGCACTTAATCTTTCGTGCAATTATTGTACAGCTCACTGTATCCGAATCGTGGTTGCCAGGCTGGCCTTTCTTCGTCAAAAGTTTCATATATTATTAGAAAAGCCTCAATTCGAAGATTCGCTCAGAGAACGGCCGATATGGGAACCCGTGCCTGGTCAGTCGCGGCGCCGCCAAGACGCGCGTAGCGAGGGCGCCTCGCAGAGCTCAACTCTGTCAACTCGTTGCTGGCGATGCAACCCTTCCGTGGGTCGCTTGAAAACTTCAAGAATCTTTTTAAATTAGTGGTATTTAATGCACCCAATTAATGTTTGGTGTTTATAAAATTGCTTATGACTTTTGACTTTAAATTTGAGTTGAAAAATGAACTTCAGTTTGACCCATCGCAGTCAACGTGTTAAAAAAACTAATTTAACACGTTGGTCGAGATCTAAACTCCCTATGCACACGGAGGGGTTTTTATAATGCTGCTGACCGTCCTGTTGTCACAAACTCAATTTTCACAAATCCTTAAAACTAAATGAAGGCGTGTACCAGTTGATGTTTGGTTGTTTCATTCTCGTATGTCAATAACGCCTAGAGTTCTACAACTCTACACTAAATCTTCAAACTGCATAACTTCATGTCATGAATCAGTTCCAACCTCTAGAGTCAGTTTTACCTCTATTACCTCAATTTTGACAATCGTATGAGAGATATATATGAACATTTATGACAACTGTATTGGAACTTGCAACAACACCATCAGCAATTTGTACCTACCAATGTTATAATGAAATATTGATGTCCACCCTATTCGCTTTTCCTCATAAATTGTATGTAATTTTTTACCAATAAAATTATTATTATGTGTAAAACATATTAGCTGATTAGATTATCATCGTCGCTAAATTTTTTTGAAACTTATTACCTGTTGTATGTGAACTTTGTAACGACGCCTTCAGCAATTTGTACGCATCAATTTTGTATATTAAACTCCAATATTATTCACTCATGGGCTGAGTATTGAGTGTACTCACGAAATCACGCTAGATTTTTTACTTTTTTCTATACTTTCTTAGCTAGTTTTTAGATAGGAATACCCTTTTAATCTTGACTCTGTATATCGTTTTAAGTTATACAATAGTACTTACTGCCTACTGTTTACTAGTTTTTTCGACAGGAATATCCCTTAAAGCTTGACTCTGTATTTCGTTTTTAAGCACTATAGTACCTACTTCTTACTGTTTATTAATTTTAAATGACTGATCACCCTGAGATATTCGAGGAAATCGACCCAGACCTTAATCATTTGAACAGAATATATCCAAACCTAAACGACTCTCAAGAGTGTAGGTATACTAATATATCAAAATTCAACGAAACTATACGAATAACTGACCGAGATTTCTCACTCCTGTGTTGGAACTGAAGGTCACTCTTTCCAAAATTGGAACAGATACAATGTACTATTACTGAACTTAAATATAACCTAGACGTGATTAGCTTCACCGAAAGCTGGCTAGATGACTCGACTAAAGACATGATTCGATTTGAAAATTATCTTAGTTACCATTCGCTAAGAAAAAACCAGCGGGGCGGAGGCATCAGCACATATATATCTAACCACATAGACTCGAGAACCATAGCAAATGCAACAATGAATCAGGATCATATAGAATCACTCTTCGTAGATCTGTCTAGAGATGGTAAACGCATTGTGCTTGGAACGGTGTATAGGCCTCCTACAGCCTGTCCTATATCCTTCCTGAATGAGCTGAATCGTATTATTTCTCAGTTCAACAGGCCCTTATACAATGACATAATAATATGCGGTGACTTCAATTATGATCTACTGAAACATGAAAGCTATGAACCAATCTCTAATTTCCTAACAACCTTTCAGTCTCAATCCTTCCTTCCGATCATTGCAAAGCCTACACGAATAACCTCAGAGTGTGCTACGCTGCTTGACAATATCTTTATGACAGACCCAAGTGATTTTCTTGCTGGAATAATTACTTCTGACTTATCAGATCACTTCCCAGTTTTTCTTATTAAAAAAAATGTCTATATTGCTTGCACCAAGGCACGGGCTGAAACTTACTCATATCGTAAAATAAATGAACCAAATCTTGAAGAAATGCGCACCGTTCTAGAAGAATCAATGCCTACGTTGCACATCTCTCAACAAAATAATAATGCTACGAGCATTGATGAAGCAGTAGTAAAGTTGAGTGAAACTATAATGACCGCATACAATCAGTGTTACCCAATTGTAACTCGTACAGTTACCCCGAAAAATAAACAAAAGCCCTGGATTACTAGAGGCATCGTGATGAATATAAAGAAACGTCAAGCGTACCTAGCCCTCCTTTGCGAAGGGCGAACATCTAGAGAAACATATAACCAATTCAGAAACTATGTAACAAACCAGATAAGAACATCAAAAAAGAACTACTTTACGCTCAAGTTTACTCAATTCAAAACTGACGTTAAAAAGACTTGGCATCTCCTTAACTCTTGCTGTAAACCGAATAATGCCGATAAAAAGAAAATTGAATATGTTATTCAAGATAATGTAAAATACCACGAGAAGAAAGAAATTGCTAATCTCTTTAACAACTTCTTCGTAAACGTAGGGAAAACTATAGCTGATGGTATTCCAAGTTAACCTACTGATCACCTGGAATTTATGGATCATATTCGAGAACCCAACTCCTCTTTCTTTACGCCTACAAACTCCTCCGATGTAATTACGTGCATAAACAACATGAAAAATAAATCGAGTGGGTTACAAACGTTTCCGACTAAAGTACTTAAAGTTATTGCTGACATTGTAGCCCCGCTGATATCAAATATTATTAACCAGTCTCTCTTACTAGGCACTTTCCCGAACTCCCTCAAAGCTGTTAGAGTAACCCTTATCTTTAAAAGTGGTGAAAAAACCTGTGTAAACAATTATCGACCTATTTCCGTACTACCAATTAGCAAAATATTCGAAAAGATTGTGTATAAAAAAGTGTACTCTTATTTTGAACAAAAATCATTTCTTTACGAGAAACAATACGGCTTTCGCTCTAAAAAATCATCAACACAGGCTTTATTAAATCATTTACAATTCCTCTATTCTAAGATAGATGAGGGAAAGCCTGTCTTTTCTGTATTTCTTGACTTTCGAAAAGCATTCGATAGTGTGGACCATAAAATACTACTCTCGAAACTACACTGTTATGGCATTAGAGGGATTGCGCATGATTGGTTCAGAACTTCAGATCATACCTAACAAATCGGAAGCAATACGTTGTCATTGACGACGCAAAATCAGACCCACAGACAATTAGCCATGGAGTTCCACAAGGATCTGTTCTTGGGCCTCTCCTGTTTCTGATTTTTATCAATGATATTGATATTGTAAAATCTACATCATTCTTCAAATTCACACTTTTTGCCGATGACAGTACGCTTTCTACGGTCCTTCCGAACCAAAATCCTGCTATGATTGCGGAGAGTATAAATAATGAACTTCATAAGGTTTCATCGTGGCTCAAAGCTAATAAAATAAGCCTTAGCATTGATAAAACAAATTATATTACATTCTCATACAAGAAAGACGTATCTCTCCCATGCATTAAAATTGGCGAAGGTGAAATCAAAGAAACCAACTTATGTAAGTTTCTGGGCATCATAATAGATAAACATCTGACCTTCAAAGAACACATCACTCATATTAGTTCTAAATTATCAAAATCCATCGGAATCCTAAATAAAGTTAAAATTTTTCTGCCTGAAGCAGCTTTACAAATGCTCTACCGAACGCTCATTTCTCCATACTTGCAATACGGAATAGAAGCTGGGCACGGAACTGATAAAAATAAAACCAACAAAATTTTTACTCTGCAGAAAAGAGCTGTCAGAGCAGTAAAAAACCTAGAATGTAATGCTCACACAAATGATTCTTTCAAAAATTTACAAATATTTAAACTTTCGGGTCTCTACAAAATCTCCATCTGTAATTTCATTGACAAAACATTAAGAAATGATGGTGACAATAGCCTAAGACAATTATTGACTGCGCAAACTGGTCATCACGACCATTTAACCCGAAATAGAAGAAAATTCATGCTTCCTTGTTATTCAAAGGCCCGGTCTCAACACAGTATACTCTTCGTTGGAACCAAAATTGGAACTCTATACCTGCGGAGATCCGTAAATGTAATTCGTACAAAGTATTCAAAAGACATCTTGAGTCTCACTTCCTATCAGAATACTAGTCGTGTAAGATCACCATGTCAAATCTTGCCTCCTACATGTAACTAATGATAATGTAATTATGTAACTTGCTTTGGGTAACATAACCGATCTTCAGTCTGCTCTTGAATCGTTTCATCGAACATACTGTTAAATATAGCCGATTTGACTTATATTGTAAAATACAGCATAAAATATCAAGTTAATTATCTCAATGATCAGTCTAATGCGAAACTAGGTTAAGTGAACTAGGTTAAACATTATTGTACACCTTAGAATAACGTGAGGATAGGATGCCCTAGAAGTCGCTGAACTTGTTCGGGCCCACAGGTAGCTATACTCAAATTTGACCATTGTACTAGACTTAAGAAACATTCTACCTCTGTATCACCTGTGGTAAATAAATTGTTTAAATTGTTTAAATAATAGCTTTCTGCAATTAAGTTTAAATTTGAGTTGAATAAATAACTTCTGTTTAACTCATCTAAGTGTAGAGCAAAAAGAACTCAACCCTCGCTGCAAATGATGACCAAACACCCGACTTCGACACTGTGCTGAGTCGGGGTATCATAGTAATTTGCGTCGTCGTAACAGCGCAAAGTTATTTCAAGTCGACTGCGCTACGCTACGTGAGATGCCAAGTTTGAATTTTTCCACATAACATTTGAGAGTAGAGCATTATGTACCCTGCAGAGTTACCTGGTTCTGAGAGCTTTTCATGACTGAAGGGGTCATTATACTTAAGTTTTATTTGGAAAAGGCCCAAACTTGTTATAGCACGTAGATTAGACTAGTTGATTAGGAGAACAATTGCGCTGTCAGCTATACCGCTGACATGCACCGAAATAAATAGAAAATACAACTTATCAAGAATCAACTGAATTTGTGTCAAATAATATATTATGCATCAGTGAAACCTAAATGTTGAACATATGTAGCAATATGACTGGAATGTTAAACATGAGGTATGAAATAGAGTGGAATGGAAAATATGTCTGGCATCACTCACGTACCAGCTTGATCGGAATGTTGAACAAGTGATGTATCAAGTCGGTTTAAAGTTGCTACTTACGCCTTACTAATGCAATTGTTTGAGGTGCTCACGATCCCCTAGCTCGTCTCTGATGATTAATTTCTTCTCAGATGAGGTTTTTCAGAATTCCACATGAGCTAGTATAAAATTAATAACGAGAGGTGATCAATTCGAAATCATTGCTTACTTTTTTGTACTGGAAGGAAATTACTACTTGAACATCAGTTTTTAATAGTATAGCCAAGAATATAGTACATAGTGTGCATATCTAACGTATTCTTGTTTGCTTTCTCCTTGTAAAGAAACTATGCATTGAATGTTTATTTTCTTATACCTTCAAATTGTTTTCGCTCAAAGTGTACATTTGCAATTTGTTTTCCCTCACCCCCCACCTACGCTCGTTGTTTGTTTTTGACCTGAAGAGAACGTTCGCATTCAAAGTAATGCAGCCGATAAATTGTCCCCTTAACTCGCATATCTCCCGACCAGCCTTGACCTCGATATTTTATCGCTTGACGCCGCTGTGGAACTTCGTCCCGTATTCTCTCCTATATGGGCCTTCATTCATTCATTGATGACGGTATTTATCTTCGTATTTTTTGCAATATTGGGTCTCACTATACACCACGGTATATAGTATATACCGTGTACCGTATTCTGTACCGTATATATCTACCGTAACTTTCTGTATACCGTGCTACATACACTCATACCTTACGTCCATCGTGTGATGGTATTGGTGATGAAACTGTTTGTCTGCGTGAGCACCGGACGTAGAATTCACGGTCTTCAACGCCTGGCTTGTAACCATTAACTTTTCCGATGCTAAATTTCTCTCGCTATTTGGTCGCTCACTCAATATTTGTGTAAATTGATTTTCGATGATGCGTTCCTGCTAAATATTGCACGCACAATATTTTCTCAAAAGTTGATGTTTGAATCCAGAAATTTCAGCGCGACGAAAGTCTCTGAGGTGCTATTGTTTGTTGATGTTTACCAGTCTCTCTGTCCGAGTAGTTGATTTTCCGTCCATTTGTGAAGTCACTCTGTAGAACGTGCAGAAAACATCTTGCGAGTGTGATGATAAGTCCTCATCGGTGGGGGAATCAATTTACCCAGTCGGGTAAATAATCGCATGCGCTGATGATTGTTCGGGAGAGTCCTTGCGATTTTGTGGTGTGGTTCCCCTAAAGAAATATTGTTTAAGCCCTAAAGAAATATTGCTGTATTGAAAGCAGTTCCGTTGTTCAAGGCCATCGGACGAATTTCGAAGCGCGTCTGGGTCGTAAATGCAGCTCAGAGGTGTTTACATTCTTGACTGTCTGTTTACTTCGACGTGACTTTGGTCCGCCATCTGTACGTAGAACGCATCGCTTTTTAGCTTTAAGTGTGTATCTTCAACGCCGTGAGCGTGATCACAGGTGTGGCTATTGCAATTATATTGTATTTGTGCTCTTTTTTAATTGAAGTAGGCGTTTGCGGCTCTCAGTGTCATTTTGAATTAATTTCGAAATGTTTTTTGATTTGGTTTATTGAGTTGCACTTATGACATTTTTACCCTGTTTAAATAAAAAAAGTATCTTCTTTCCTACAGGCTTTATTTCAGACAGATAGTATAGCTAGTTTCATGCTTAGCAGAAGAATCTGGATAGCATCCGAAATGTCCTTCAAACCTAACATTGATAGATAGTTCTTGTTTAATTTATTTTAAATTACTCCTTTCATTTGACTGTTTGAGTTCGAATGATGATATAGGTACACTATGAGAAAATCAACATTCCGTTAAATTTGTGATACTCTCATTTCACTCAACTACCTATTTGTACCTGTGCCTTATTCGTTTTCTGTCTTCCTCGTCGGTGTATCTTGATCTCTTCTTATCCATATAACACTTCCACTAGCTGTCAGTTGAGCTCTACCACTCAGGATACATTAGCAGATATTAAAGTGCGTCTTGTTATATTTGTGCATCTTTAGATTCAGAATTTAAAGCAATATGACGGTCCATTCTGAAGAAGATGAAACGAAATCAGAAACTGGCAGCGAGGCTAATCCGTCTTCTACGAAGATAGCCTCGTCTACAGAAGCAAGCGCAACTGATGTCATTTCCCCGTCGGGGACGGAAGAAAATTCACCCAGGATCCGGCGGTCAGAAGAGCGAGACGCAAGTCGCAAAATCTCTTTATCGTCGTCTGAATCATCAGCAGAGCTCTCGCCTTGTAAGATCCTTCCGAGAGATGGTGCTTCAGTTTCTGCCGTTCTTGAAACCGATAAGATAAATGAGCAGTCACCCGTGGTTGCTGATACTAATTCTAAAGATACATCTATGGACTCCGCGAAATCTGCTCTTGATCTGAACGAAGAAGTTATGACTATTTCCGGGGCAACCGTTAATGAACCTTCACCGCTTTCAGTTGATGTTTCTACTGATTCGCCTTCTGATGCCTTGAGACCGACGGGTGTGCATAGCTCAGGACCAGAGGGTGGAGGAGAAGCTATTTCTGTTGTTGCTACCGGTACAGCGAGTGCACCCTCGCTGTCTGTGGTGTCTGCTACTACTTCTGATTCTCCACAAACTGACACCACGACCAAACAAAGTTCGGGAGATACTGACGTCAATGCTTCAGAAACCACCGGCAAAATTAATCCTCCACCCGTACCTTCTACTAGCACTATCGATAGGTCTCCGGAAAGAAGAAAGGGTATTGTCAGCCGTCGAAGTCTGAGCCCAAATAAAGAAAGATTGGCCCTTAAATTAAATGGAAGTATTCCCAGTCCTGAGAAGCCGAAAAGAATATTCCAGAGGCCTCCTGAGGGTGAATACCTAACCGCTCCAGAAGATGAATTTTCGGACGCTGGAGGCTACTGGGAGGATGAAGTGCAGCCGCTGGATGGAGGTTGGGGGTGGATGGTCGTCTTTGCCTCTTTCATGATTCATGTTTTCGGTGAGTATAGAATGCTGATTTTATGATAAAGTTGAATTGTAATTATTATTAGGTTTAAACGCCCCAAAATCTTTGTTACTGATTTAACTTGTGTTCGGACATTCCATTTCTTTGATAAAAGTTGATGATTTCGGTTTGGTTTCTCCATCAAAATTGTTTTTGACTTTGCAAAGCTCCATTATCTTCAAATGCTGCCTATGCTCTTTAAAAGGCAATCCTTTTTGTTTCAAATAATATTTGATATTTTTTTATTAGAAAAAATTTATGCTCATGTTCAACGTGAAAATGAAGTCATTTTTAAATGTTAAATTGGTTTTATGTAAAGTTGTTCATGTCTCGCTTGAAATTCCTTACTAGTAAAATTCTAACGGTTTAGTGGACGGTAAGAACAAGTGAGATTTTGGGGTTTTAAAACGAAGTTTCATTGAGAACTTTTTCCAAAATGCTTTGTTTGAATTAGTGTTTTCACACTAGAAAAAAAATTCCTGACAATTTCTCAATTTCAATTCGAGGGCAATTTTGCACTTTTGGGAATTGAATTCCTCCATTCGTTTTTTCATGAGATTTGTCAGCTCCTTGTTGAGTCCTCATTCCTGGTTTCAGTTTCATTGTACACTTGTTGGCAAACCAGGGTCACGTTTATGAAGTGTTTTCTATGTGGACGCACCATCGCCGGATTGTACGAGCGTGCGGTCAAGTTACAGTCAAGTTATTCGATTGAGTGACTTTGGAAACACCAGAACTGAAAATCGCCGTTTAACGTAGACACATGTACGGTTCCTTACACAATTAGAATAATTCTTTCAAAACGTGAGAATAATTCTCCTGAAAAATAGTATACGTTTTAATTTTCATGTTTGCGTTCTAAGTTCGGTGAGCTCTACTTCACAGTTGGAATATAGGATCAATTTTCGTTTGGAAATACGGATTGTGCAACATCACTCTTTAATTCAAACTACATAGATGAGGGAATGAGCTTTACTAGACACAGTGAAGCCAGTTTCGTTTTTTCTTAATCCTGTCGCATAATATTAAATGCTTGCATACTTATATATTTACCTAAACATATGCACCGTACTCTCTGGATATTCCATATAGTTACATGCCACACATTTCGTACATATCTTACAAGCATTTATTTGTGTATTCATGTATGCCGTGCTATACCATACAACTACATGCACAGTACATCTCACTCATCTACATACACGCCTTGCGTGTTATGCAAACAAATATTCATAATACACGCGAAAACCTTCCACACATCTTACTTCCATAACTCATGCATGCGCGCATATCAGCGAGCATATCGAGCATACCATACATATTCAGTCACCCACGTACGTACACACCGACGCCCCAGACGTATTGCGTAAGAGTTTTGCATTCTTGTGTTGATATTTACGTAAAATGTGAACCGTAAAATTTTCCAAGTAAATCATTTAAAAAAATGGCTTACTGAAAATTGTTGCTGTATTGCTGTGTGCAACAAATGGAATGGGAAAGTTAGTCCCAGACTTGAACCCAATAAAAAATTTGGGGTTGTACGGAAATTCAATTATATTCGGTACCTGATCAAATTATCTGTGAGCTGAGAGAGAATACTCGAATGAAAAACTATCTAAAACCGGCGACGAATTGACTAATACTCGTATGCTGTGAAAATCCGCTGATTACTGTAGAAGACTGAACTTATGTTACAAAATAATAGTATTACCATTGTGATGTAATTTGGTTATATTTTCTCTGTAATGTTGTAGCATATTTTTCGCTTCTAAATGAAAAAAATCTGAATATATGTCGTAAAACAGAAAACCACACCGACTCCGGTACAAAAATATTATATATATTAATTTTGTACCGGAGCCTGTGTGGTTTTCTGTTTTCTATCCATATGTAAAGATGTTCTATTACAATTAAGCAGACCCATGTCATTAATTATGTAAATTGCTTTTTCAAATACCTTTTATAACTTAGTTAGTTACCGCCTTATCGGCGATACCCATTGCAAACGCCTGAGTAGAAAGAAAATTTGATTATCTTTCTCCTTTCGCCGATGGGATTGGGTTCACATTGTTGCGAGCGCTCTTAGTCCACACAAAAGCAAGCGGAATACTTTGTATTTTATCATTTCATACGAGCGTACCGAACGAATTACCAGGTTTTGATTGATCAAAATCACTTCGAAAAACATTTTCATGATATGTAAATATCTACCACCTTCATTTGCACATACGCACATACCAGCCGGAAGATCGGGGTTCACTTAACTTTAGCCCCACCAGAGAGCGTCACTCATGAGATATCCTTATCATCGGAGATCGAGACATCAGATACCGCACCTCTCTACGGTCGTCACCTCTAGCTCACAGCGCTCTGCTCGTGTTTGAGGGGGTCGTATTGCGTATTTGTGTATTTGTGGCAGTCGTATTGCGTATTTGTGTTTTTGTGGCAGTTTTATTGCGTATTTGTGTTATTTGTGGCAATCGTTGTGCGTATTTGTGTATTTGTGGCAATCGTTGTGCGTATATGTGGCAGTCGCGCTTAGTGTGTTAGCGGCCTTAGTTGAGGCCAGCTCGTTTTGAATTTATACTTGAATTAAATGCGTCAATACGTCTAGCTTATATACGTTTTTCCTGCGTGGTTGAATGTATTTTTATGAAAAATAGCTGCCTTAGTGTAGTCCAGCTTGTTTTGAATTTATACTTGAATTAAATGCGTCAATGCGCTTAACTTCTACTCATTTTTCATGCATATGGCCTTGTTTTCAGGTTATGACGACTTTCATTTAGTATTTTAATCTCGGTTTTCATGATGTGATTATTTTTAAAATTTATTTTTCCTGGTACGAGTGCTGCTTTACTGTCCATCTACTTTACCCATCCTGTTTACCTGAGCTGAGCGGCTGAAATTACTACAGGATTGATTTTAATGACCTTTTGAAACGCGCGAATATAGCCTTTTTTGGAAATCGTTCATTCGAGTGATGCACAGCGAGCGTTCACCTTGGACATCAGCAACTTTGCAGCGACGTGTTGGGGCGCGTGCCTGCAGGTCACGACGCGCACAGCGACGTGTTGGTGCGCGTGCCTGCAGGTCACGACGCGCGCAGCGACGTGTTGGTGCGCGTGCCTGCAGGTCACGAGACCACGACGCGCGCAGCGACGTGTTGGTGCGCGTGCCTGCAGGTCACGACGCGCGCAGCGACGTGTTGGTGCGCGTGCCTGCAGGTCACGACGCGCGCAGCGACGTGTTGGGGCACGTGCCTACAGGTCACGACGCGCGCAGCGACGTGTTGGTGCGCGTGCCTGCAGGTCACGACACGCGCAGCGACGTGTTGGTGCGCGTGCCTGCAGGTTACGACACGCGCAGCGACGTGTTGGTGCGCGTGCCTGCAGGTCACGACGCGCGCAGCGACGTGTTGGTGCGCGTGCCTGCAGGTCACGACGCGCGCAGCGACGTGTTGGTGCGCGTGCCTGCAGGTCACGACGCGCGCAGCGACGTGTTGGGGCACGTGCCTACAGGTCACGACGCGCGCAGCGACGTGTTGGTGCGCGTGCCTGCAGGTCACGACGCGCGCAGCGACGTGTTGGTGCGCGTGCCTGCAGGTCACGACGCGCGCAGCGACGTGTTGGTGCGCGTGCCTGCAGGTCACGACGCGCGCAGCGACGTGTTGGTGCGCGTGCCTGCAGGTCACAAGACCACGACGCGCGCAGCGACGTGTTGGTGCGCGTGCCTGCAGGTCACGACGCGTTCAGCGACGTGTTGGTGCGCGTTCCTGCAGGTCACGACGCGGGCAGCGACGTGTTGGTGCGCGTTCCTCCAAGTCACGACACGCGCAGCGACGTGTTGGGGCGCGTGCCTGCAGGTCACGACGCGCGCAGCGACGTGTTGGTGCGCGTGCCTGCAGGTCACGACGCGCACAGCGACGTGTTGGGGCGCGTGCCTGCAGGTCACGACGCGCGCAGCGACGTGTTGGTGCGCGTGCCTGCAGGTCACGACGCGCGCAGCGACGTGTTGGGGCGCGTACCTGCAGGTCACGACGCGCGCGTAGCGACGTGTTGGTGCGCGTGCCTGCAGGTCACGACGCGCACAGCGACGTGTTGGGGCGCGTGCCTGCAGGTCACGACGCGTGTGCCGCACGGTAACCAGTGTTGAGGTCGTCCCTGCATTGATCGGCTGACGAGCTTTCTTTGACACCGCTGCAATCGATGGTGTGGTCACCGATGCCGGTCGCTGTGCGGTCACTCCACCCGGCCGTGCGCGGGCCTGCATACGTCCTGCCTCTCGTCTACAGGCGCTGAATTCTTGCGTGAATATTGTCAGTATTGCCGAGGGAATTGTAGGCCGTTGCAAAGACCCCGTCACTGTCGGCCCTCACTTTCAAGTTCAAGTTCATCTAGTGCAGTGGTTCTTAACTTGTGTTTGATCGCATCCCGGGTTCCGCATGGTACAGTTTGTGCACTAATGCGGTATGTAGTTTGATGCATATGATTTGAATTTAAAGAAGAAAAGTACATTTTAGTTTCCCAACCACGAAGTGTTCGATGAATGCATGTATGGAACTTGTGGGGTTCAGTACCCCAAAGAGGTTAAGAGCCACTGGTCTAGCGAGTGCCGCCAATTTCCCCTGGGCTTTTACAGTGCAATAGTCAGGCCTTTGTTTTGAAGGGCGCATTAGGGGATTTTAGAGCCGGTTTCGTTTTAGCGGTTGCGCTTTGACGGTTGTCGAAGACTTCTGCCTTCGGCTAAGTTGTTATAACACCGTGAATTGCGGATGGATTTAGCATGAACTGCTTTACTTGATTTGTTTTTTTGGGGTGAAAATGTACGTGGATATTTCCGATATCTTTAATTCGTTTATGCAGCAAAGGATACTGGAACAATTTATGTTAGAATAGGAATGGATGTCCTCGTAAACACGCGATGATTTCATGTTTATTTTGTGTGGTCAGTAAATTGAAAATGTGTATACAGATCACTAAACAGAGAAATGATCACAAAAAATATGACTCATAGTTTCAAAGTTTTATTTCGATCGTCGATTTTGGTCACAATTAATTCGCTTCTTTGACCTCGATCATGAAAGTTTCTGTTGGTTGTAAAATATTGTTACCATCTCGCTCTAATAACAGGCAATAGCGTAGAACTTCTGACTCAGAGATATTGACTGCGTGTGTCATCAGCAGCCGCAGTAGCAGTTACAGCTGCCGGCCGTTACGACTGCAGTTCAGCGGACAATCAGTGCTGATTGCCGCCAAGTAGCGTGAAACAGCCGAAAAGCTTTACGCTTTGAGGCGGTAGTTTTTAAACCACTTCTACCACACGGCTCAGTGAACTTGACAATAAAGTGACCGAGGAATACAATTAATATTTAACCAGAGACTTGAACTTCTGAATGACGAGAATGTTTTCATGAGTGAAGAAAACTTAGAATTTATTACCTGCTTATGAAGTATATTGTCGATGACCGTTCACACTAGAATTTCAGTAATTTTGAGTTTTATGTAATAAGATGTCATTGAAATAGACTCCATTCACTTAGAAGCTTCCGAAAAGAGAGTGGGATTGCGACGTAAAAATACATGGTGATATTTTCTTGCCATCCACGGGAACAATTTTTTGGGGATAATGTAAATCTTGGAATTTTTAACGAAAAAAATCCGTCGAAACTGGCGGGCACTGCCTCCTTGCAGCGGCTCACTCACGGCTGTCTCACGACACACCAGTGTACCGGTCACTGTTGTGTACCACAGCACACCGGTGTAACACGTCCTGTGTACCGGTCACTGTTGTGCACCACAGCACACCGGTGTAACACGTCCAGTGTACCGGTCACTGTTGTGTACCAGAGCACACCGGTGTAACACGTCCAGTGTACCGGTCACTGTTGTGCACCACAGCACACCGGTGTAACACGTCCAGTGTACCGGTCACTGTTGTGCACCACAGCACACCGGTGTAACACGTCCAGTGTACCGGTCACTGTTGTGCACCACCACAGCACACCGGTGTAACACGTCCAGTGTACCGGTCACTGTTGTGTACCAGAGCACACCGGTGTAACACGTCCAGTGTACCGGTCACTGTTGTGCACCACAGCACACCGGTGTAACACGTCCAGTGTACCGGTCACTGTTGTGCACCAGAGCACACCGGTTTAAAATCACTGCTCTATTTGTGCCCATGGTGACCGCGTGTCTTCACCCATTAGCTCATAGCGTCTGCAGTCCAGCAGACGCAATCCATGACCACCGTCAGGCGACGGTAACCTTCAGCTCCATCACTGTTATTTTGGCTCTGTCAATGACCGTTTGCTGTCACGACCACCTCCGATTTCAGTCATTATTGGGCCCTAAGGTCATGCGACCAATGTTGTCAAATTATTTTGGGCGAAATTACTCCTTGCTCAAAACTCCTTACTTCTGCTTTCATGTGATGGTGTACGTGTAAAATAATATATCTAAATATCAACCAATTTACACATGGAAGTATCGTTTCTTCACGAAAAACTAAAGAAGATTCAAGTCAATTCAGAATGACCTCAATTTTACGTTCAATTATCTCTGAATTTTTATTTCAGACAGATCTAGTTCTTTATTTGCACTAGCAAAATATCAAAAGCCAATCGTATGCTTTTAAAGACTTGAAACAAACAAACAAAACAAACAAACATCGGCATCTTTGGGATGCTTTATTTCCAATCAAGCCTGATACAAATGATCTTAAGCATTGGTTTTTCAAATGTCTTATAACTAGCACTATATATAGGACACCATGACGGTTCCCCCGTAAAGCCGGTACCCATTTCCGACACCTGGGTCGAGTGCATGGGTATTGTGCTTGAGCTTTCCCTTATACCCAACGGGGAAAATCGCAGCGCCAGAGCCGGGATACGAACCCGCGACTCCAACATGCAACTTACAAGTCCAATCCCTTAACCGCTGTGCCACCGCGAGCACAGGCTTCTTTTATGAGATGAGAAATTGTGTAACTAAAATCTGTATCCCTTAATCCATTACATTCTGAATTTATTCCCCATTGTAATATTACTACCTCTGTTATTAGACTAGTTGTCAGCAACATGAAAATATGAAAGGAACTGCCACTCGGCACTGAACTACGAGAACACATTATAGGGTCTAAATTCGATGAGAAAAATATATTTTAGGGTTCTGTGCGATGAGAAATTCTCCTGAGTGGCAAAGGAAACCGCGTCTTCTGTTTCAAATCACCATTTACTCTTGTCCAGTGTCTCCATTACTATCATATTAATTGTAAATCTACGATTGTCTGTAATTTTAAACTTTATTGACTTATTTAAAGTTAAACGGGGCGGTCAGCTTGTAAGATTCACAACCTCTGGTTTACTCTTACATAACGTGGTGATTGAGGCATTCTATTTTTCCGCTGTAGCGCTGTAGCGTGGTGCGATAAAAATAAGTACAAAGTTGGAAATAGAATGATTTCACTCCATTATGACAGAAGATTGGTTTTTGAATCAAGTTTTCTCTACTATTTCTAAAACTGCGAGAACTTCTTGCTCAAAATTTTCGTCTCTTGCTGGCGCTCATTATTCGTCGCTTTGAAAAGTACCGAGACACGAGCAGTTATGTTTTTATTATTTAAATTTTACTGTGAATTTACCTGTGATGGAACCAGGATACAAATTTCATGCTTGAATTCTGTTGGATTGTGGAAATAAATTGTTTAACGTGCTATAACTCGAAAACTATATTTCACTTAACTGAAAAATTAAGCTGAATTGAACCAGAAGCGTGTCGTTCGTGAAGGTACACTGGGATGCAGAGGTGAGGCATGTAACTTGCGGCACTGCATACAATAACAGCCATATGTCTCCCGACCATTTTCAATTATAAGTAATATTATTTGGATTCGTCCAGTTCCTTTAATGAGTGTCATACGGCGGAAAGTGTCATAAAGTTGGATTTTTCATTTTAAGAAGGAGTAGCGGCTAGTTTTTCAGGTTCTTTAGCCCATAAGGAGAAGTAAAAGACGTCACAGTGAAAGTCGCTCTGTCATCCTTACATGTGGAACCAGCTGGAAGACCTGATCTCTGTGCTTACCGGTTTGTAGGAAGTGCACTGAATGATGGTCGTCTTTCTTTCACGTCACTACATTCTTTGAACTCGATGTAGTTTGCAAGTGTGTTACTCTAGACTTTCAATGAAACAGTGAGAGAAGTATATTTTGCAAAATTAACTGTTCTGAGAAGCATTTAAGCATTTTGTTCAGAAAAAACTTGGAATTAAATGAAATGAAAGTGCATATAAAACGTTCGCTTAAGACATTTGCTGCTTTAGAAAAAAAAGTTTTCAGTGCCCTGGAAAAAATGATGAAAAAATCCTCATCACCTCATGCAATGTTTCTTCAGTTCCGAGCACTATACTGTTGAATACTGTTAACAATTTTCAAATTACCATCTTAAAGTATACCGACATTTTTTTAGTCCGGTGCATTTTGACTTTCACTGCTGGTGATGACAGCTGATGCACTTGTTTGGTTACTCGAAACTGAAGACTTAACTCGATACTGAGAATAAATTTTTATATTGGCTAGCTGGTGTGTTTGTCATACTGCGAAGATGCTGGCGGATAATTTACTCAGAAAAGCGTTGCTCTCAATAAAAAATTGGGTTGCGTTGCTACTCGAAGCAGTGCAGCAATAAGTAGCTGGGGCATGAAGCGCAACAGGGATGCGAATAAAAAGAACTTTAATGAGTCATTTTTTACTGTGATCGTAGAAAGTTGCAATGATTACGAGATTGCGATTTAGTGTAAATTCTTTATCGCTACTGAAGAGTAAGATAAAACTTTCAGAGGCTTGTGCTTTTACCAAAAAATTTTCTTGTAACATGAGTGGAAGAATAGTAAATAGAAATTAGCAGTCAGTTGGACTTGATAATTTCACAAGTTTTTATTGAAACTGTTGCATAGAAGCTAGATTTCTCTCATTACGGAGCAAATTTTATGCCTCAAGAATGTATCAGTGTAAAAAATGAGGCACAGTTCGGTGAAAATTGAGGCACAGTTTGGCGAAAATTGCTTCATTTTGAATATAGTAAGGATTTTCTGTGGTTTAACAGCAAGGCGTTGTACTTTAGTTCTAGGTCTGGCGTTCAATTGCCCACAATTGCGCGGGAACTGGAGCAAGCGGCTCCTGGGGTGCTCTAAAAACCTCGTACTCGATGAGCTTGAATCTCACTTTTCTTCCCTCCCAAGTTGAGAGCTGAGAAACCACCGTATTTGCGAACAAATTATATCATAAATTGGAGCGATAAATGAAAAAAAGTTGGTTCATCGGTGCCCATAAATAGGCATGCATGGGAGCGAATACATCAGTGCACTTAATATTTCGTAAATCAGCGTACAACATAATTCAATTACTTATTTTCTTGCTGTCACTTTGATAAAAAGGTAAATCGGATTCTATAACGAATTTTCATGTTGGAACCTTGATAAAAAGGTAAAGCGGATTCTATGATATTTTATTATTGTAACTTTGATAAAAAAGTAAAGCGGATTCTATGATATTTTATTATTGTAACTTTGATAAAAAGATAAAGCGGATTCTATAACGTATTTTCATACTGCAACCTTGATAAAAAAGTAAAACGGATTCTATAACGTATTTTCTTGCTGCAACTTTGATAAATAGGTAAAGAGGACTACGCTTCTGAAGCGCGGTAAATCGGCGCAGGGGGCGGCGGGCTGCCCAGCTGAGCGCCAGGTCATCGGCCGCCGGCGCACGTGTTCTCCAAGTTACGGGACCGTACAAAGCGAAAGCGCCTAGCAACCTCATTCTCTTTTGTCCTCTTTGTTACTTCATAGGCTCTTGTGCGCTCAATATGAGGGCATATATTAAGTTTTTTCACTGAAACCTTAACTTTCCTCTTTGTGATTTTGCTCTGTCCTCTTTCTTATGGATTTTGTGCACTCCAAATGAGAGCACATTTTAATATTTTTTTCAATGACGCGTTAACTTTCCTCTTTGTGATTTTGCTCAGATTGTATGTGCTTCAGCCTAGATTAAATTTCTATCTTTTTGCTGAAAGATGAACTGTTTTCTTTGTTATTTCGCGGGACTTGTTAGCTCAAAATTGGAAAAATTTGTCAAATCTTTATGCTAGACTCGTTTTGTGGTATTTTGCTAAGCTGTTGTTTTTGAAACTAGGACAAATTTCAGCCTTTTTTGGTAAAATACAGAACTGTTCTCTTTAGTATTTTGAGCAGCTTTTTCGATTAAATTGAAAGTAAAGTTTCAATGAAACACCGACGTAAGAAAAATACAGTGACACCGATGTGTGTAGGAATAGTATGAGTTTTCAATTTACATGTTTGGGAATGTCGTGTAAAATTTTTTAATTTTCAAGTCATGCCATAAGTTCTTTAGAATTTTGGGTAATGAAAAAACGAAGTATGAAGTCTTGTATTTCATTGAAGTTCAATTTTATCAGTATAGTTGCCACGAATATGCATGACTATTTGCCTTTTACATACAATATTTTTAATCTTACTCATAAAAATTTTTAGTTTCTGAGAAAAGAACTCTGAAATGTCAGTTCCCACCACCTCGGGGTTTTTATGAGTCACCGCAATTCAATAAATCTATTTACTACGGAACAAATGGTACTCTGAAGGAGCAAGATCTGAACAAAAACCGTGGATGAGGAATATTTCCGTAACCAAGTTTTTTTATCTTAGATGTGATTCGTGGAGTCGTTCACTGTCATGACGAAACACGACTCCTTTTCATTTTAATAAAACATATTTTTTCTTAAAAGCTCTGTTCAATCGCTCTAATTGCTGACAGTATATTTGAACACTGTAATTTTCATTTGTTGGAAGTAACTCAAAGTGAATTATTCTTTTGCTATTAAACTGAATTGAGGAATGAACCTTCTCCGCATTGAGTTATTTGAGTCCCCTTTCCGGTTGTGATCTGGCATTTTCTCCATGACACAGCCGCTTTTTAGCACGTTTAGCATTTTGATAAAAAATATAATTTTCATAACTAGTCGCTAGTTTATGGGGAAATAATGCGATGAGTTCACGAAAATGAAAAAGAATCATATATTAGATCAGGATTTGCAGGTTACTCCACACAATTCGTAAAGCACTCATTTCCAAGCTAAGGCATCTTTCCAACATAACGATGACGAAGAGGCTGATAAACAGTTGAACGGTTTGAACCAAGCTTCATTTCCAATTCTTCAACGGATCGTGCTAATTTTGTTGAAGTGATGCCACAAGGATCTCGGCGTCAAACTCAACTGAACGGTCTGATCTGTCTTCATCTTACAGGCTGAAATTTCCTCTTCCGAATTTTGTAACATAATCTATCGTCTATAACCTCTGTTATTCGGGCCATTTTTTCATTAAGAGAGTGAATAGTTCGTGTTGCTTCTGCTGCAGAGTTCCCGTTTGTAAACTCGCGAAGCATCATGTGTCTGTTTTATCCCACCCACCCTTCACCCTTCTTCGCATCTTCGACTACGCGTTCCCAACATTGACTATATTATTCTGTGTAAAAAAATTATTCATTAAAAGTTTATTTATATATATATATATATATATATATATATATAGTGTATTTTTTAAATACGGGACCAGAAAAATCTTTAATATCTTTTGGTGCAATGAACGAATTTTTGAAAACAAAACGGCAGTAGAATCCTGAGATTTATATCTCTTATTTGGACTAATTTTTGAAGAAGACATTCTTCATGTGGCGTCCATTCGACTGATTGCAATATTGGGCGCGTGTTCGCATGCTTCTCATTGCAGCAGTAGTGAGGGTGGGACCGATCAATCTTATTTCTGAGATAATGGCTAGGAGCCCAGGACAATGCTCCTTCCATTAGAGACGTATGCAGCGCTTATGAAAGCTAATTATTCCATTGTTCATTTCGTCGTCTTGGCAGCAGTTTCAAAGCAGGAGGTATTTTGCTGTGACCTCTGATTCGTATTTTGACTTAAGTATCATGAATACGTAGGTACCAACTACCAAATAAAAATATAAATCTCAGGATTCTACCACTCTCTTCAAAAGTTATTAAAGAATTTTTCGGGTCTCTTATAAAAAACACCTTGTGTATGAATGTCAATCAGTATCATTTGTCGTTTTAGAATGATGTAAAATTTGCTTGAAACTGTGTGTGCAATATGTCGGTAAAATTAAAGGATGACCTGAAAGTTTTGTCAAATAATATTTTGCGAAACGCTGTTAGACTGATTAATTTTCGCGAATTAATAGTTGGACGCGTTATTCAGTGTTAGATGTATTTAATTCATTTAGAAAACAATGCAATGTGACTATAAAAAATCACGTAGTCTGTACCATGAATTAATTTATTAATCATGATTAATTGTATATTATTTTTAAATAATCAAAAGTTTGAAGCATGGGTGTAGAAATATTTTGTAAGTAAAACGATTCTGTACATGAGTGATAAACAGATCTAAATTACTTCAGTTCAGAGCTGTGCAGGTCATCAAAAGTAACAGTATAGGTGGATAAAAAGAGGCCTGCTCTGGTCTCTCAAACTGCGTTCGTTCCTACTTTACGGTGCCAGACACTTGAACTCTTTGCTTAGATCTCTCAGATCAATAGCCTGTGATTAAATTCTCGTTGTTGACATGGTTTATTTTGCTGGCGACTCTTTAATACAGGAAATTTTCCTCGTTGAGTTTATACCGGATAAAGGGGTTGTAAACAAACTAAATAAAAATTTCATCCTTATTTTTGTTTTCACTTGTATCTCAGAGGCTTGCCCTCATTTGTTGGATGTTTGAGCAGCGCGTGCTCGCTTTGCAACTATTCTCCTTTGTCTCAAAGGAGCAGATATCGGAAAATTAACTCAGGTCAGTCGGGGCCAAATTTCCGCAGAGCTCTCGCGACAGAAGAATCTCGGTCACATTGCTTTGCTACTGTGAAAACGATCTAATTCATTCCGTAAACGATCTGATCAACTGTCTGGTAGACTCGTGCTGCTACGGCATTAGTGAGAATGTATTTGACCACAGTGAATGGGGTTTCCTCCTCGTTTCTTGTGGGTCAAACTGCTTGTTGAAGCTCGTTGTGTGTGATCGGTTGTTTCTCTATGTATCATACACACTTGTAATGCTGAAGTAACACCTGCCTCCCTTATGGGGATACAACTATTGTATCTATGGGAATTAGCGCTCCCAGGGGGACTAAGTAAGGGCCCGAGCTAAAGGTTAGATAGGCTATCTTTTTGTTAAAATAGAATAGGTTTTCGTTTTGTTACGGACCATCCTTTTTCGGTTTACTGCTGTCCTGTTTTTCAGTACCTACTACTTTCTTTTTCAACTTTTTCTTGTTTCATGATCTTCTTTCTTCGCTTTCTGTTTCTGTGCCCTTTCTGCATAGATTCCGCGTTTTCTTAACTCCATACTAAATGGTACCTTCTTCCTTCCTCTCTTTGGATAGCCTTTGTTGCGGATAGGGAGGCTTAAACTAACTAATAATCTAATCTAATTTAGTAACACCTACCCAGGTGACATGATGAATCATGAGGTGTGTGTTTTTATAGTTAACAAAGCGCTACAAAAGACAGATGCGATTTTTTGGTGACTGTTCAATCGGTCATTACGCTGTTAATTGATAGATTTTCTGTCCCCTAAGAGATGCAAGTCCTCACGGTATTTCAAATAGCTTTATAGCATGTTTAATACGTTGAAAATTAGAACGACGCGTTTTTCATACCCCGTATGCCAACACCATCACTTAACTCATTTAATGATTAATGCGTGAATGAAACCGAAGAACAACATACGTTTAAGTAGTATGTGACGATATTTCGTGAGCACCCGGCGCAAATCACAAATCCTGGTCAGAAGACCGTGCAGGAAATGTCGGGGTATAGAGCGCGCAACACAAGGTGGGCCGCTGTAGGTCGGAATCAGCTGTGAGGTGCCGAGGCAGGCCGAGCAATGGCGAGTTGGCAGGTGCCCGGTTGTGGTGTTGGCAGGCGAACGCTGCTGCCGCTGCTGCTGTTACTGCACTCGTGTTGCGCGAGTTGGTGCACGTGTGTTGTTTTACTGTGCTCTGCTGTACTGCTGGTTGTGCGCCTGCTGTGCTCATGGCTGCATGCATGCTGCTGGTGTCCTGTTCTGTTCTGGGGAGTTACGTGTACGTGGTGGCTGAACGTGTACTGTTCTGTACTGGGGAGTTACGTGCACTGCATACTGACAGACAGCTCTTCTCGCTCTGCTCGCTACACACGTATTACTGCTCTGCGCTCACTACTGTTCTACGCACATTACTGCTGCGCGCACATGATTTATGTACGCACATTACTGCTGCGCGCACATGACTGATGTACGCACACTACTGTTCTACGCACATTACTACTGTGCGCACATGGCCGATGTACGCGCATTACTGCTGTAAATTATTACTGTAAATTACTGTTGTGAGAACATTGACTGCAGTGCGCCATCGCTGCTGCGTGCACATTACAGCTGGTTGCACATTATTGCTGTACCCACATGCATTACTGCTGTGTGCACGATGCTTGTGTTGCACTGTTGGGCAACTTTTATGCTGTTGAATGCAGACGGTTATTTCGTTTCACGTTTTGGAAAAAATAGGAAATGGAACAAAACTTGCTTAGGAATGGTGGATCGGCCGATGCCTGCAGCAGGTGCTCTATAATGTCCACGCGGAGCAGGTATTGCAGAACGCCGTTATTGTGGCCTGTGACTTGCGAAATTGTGATGTGGTGCGCCGTCTCGGGTTGAGCGAGCGAGTCTCCAGAACTTCTATCCTTTGCTTTTCGTTTCTTTTTTGGATTCGTGCTGGACTCGAAGTTGTAACACGTTGACTGCTTGGTAACCCACCGGGAAAAAATTGAAAGGGGATTTTCATAATGCGGGTGACCTCCCGATGGTCACAATCTGAATTTTGCTTGATGAAAATCAAGTGAAGGCACGTTTCAATTAATATTATGTTCATTAACTATTAAAATTCGCACTGAATATTGATATTGAAATTCATACCATATTGATATTCAAATTCATATCATACTGATATTAAAGTTCATATCATATTGATATTAAAATTCAGTTCAGTTTGTGTTGACTGTTGAACTTGAGTTTAACCTACCGTAATTAACGTGTTAAACGTTAGAAATCATGCGGGCTTTTGACTGAAGTGTCTAAGATATCGCTTTTTAGGTCAATTAATGCAATCAAATAAAGAAACCTGTTCACGCCTTGCAATTACCGAGTGCTTCCGTTGGGAATGTTGGCCACCGCTGCGTGATCGCTGTAGGCGGCGCTGATAGAAGAATGAAAATACGTATAATGGGTTTTATTGCCAAATTTCTCCTTTACCAGCATTACCCGCGCGTTCTCAAGGGCGACGGCGGCTTTACTATGAAGTACCTGGCTGTTGCCCAAGGTCTCTGATTTCTTGAAATGTTTGAAAAAAATTAAGCCTCCGACTCTGAACAAAGAATGCTATTGTTCAGTCTGACAAATACGCCCGGATGCTCGACTTTTTTCTCTCACTTTTTTCCTGGTGTGGAGTGGTTGTCATGTAGGGCATTAAACTCAATTTTAATTCTATTTCTCGTTTTGCCAATTTCTTTTGATTCATTTTCTTGACGTCTGTTTAATTTTTTTGAGAGAGACAAAATTTGAAACTTTGTTATCTCGTGGAAGACTTCACATCATTTTTTCTCCTCTTCGAACTTTAGTAACTATTGTCTTGGAAGAACATGAACTCGTCCTTTCTCAGGAGCGCGTCGACTTTTCTTCTGTAATTCCATTATTTTATTACACGTGATGATTCGCTCACACTTTGTCATGCCGAACTCCCAGTCACGCTGCGTCCGCCTGACGGACGCGCTCGTGAGATTTGACTCGGACGGTCGGCGTGGCTTTGTATCAGAGGTACTGATTTGCTTCTTCAATCTTGGGAGACGTGACCTAATTTACATTCTCACAAGCGCTTCCAATTACACGCATGTCTGTGGGGTTCTGTTCTCGTAACGTAGCTACCTAATTTCCCTTTTCACAAGCGCTTCCAATTACACGCATGTCTGTGGGGTTCTGTTCTCGTAACGTAGCTACCTAATTTCCCTTCTCACAAGCGCTTCCAATTACACGCATGTCTGTGGGGTTCAGTTCTCGTAACGTAGCTACCTAATTTCCCTTCTCACAAGCACTTCCAATTACACGCATGTCTTTTGGGTTCTGTTCTCGTAACGTAGCTACCTAATTTCCCTTCTCACAAACGCTTCCAATTACACGCATGTCTGGGGGTTCAGTTCTCGTAACGTAGCTTTCGTTAACATGTTATTATCAAGGAGACTGTTTCTCCAATCAAGTGTATCTGTTATGCAACTTGTTCGGTGATACGTGGTTTCAATCAGAAGAGGCTTACGAATACAGTGTAAAACTTTTGTGAAAACATGTAACATTGTGATTCAGAAGAATTATTTTCATCATTGGTGCTTCTCAGCAGTTAGTGATGCATGGCACTCGTAGAGTAATTTCTTGCGTCTACATAATTTTTATTAATTTGAAAAAATTATAGAAAACATAATGAGTATATAAATAAACTGACAGATTGCTCAATTTGTGTCACCGTCAACATTATGGTTAGTGGCTACTCTCCGTGGCCAGTAACATCTATGTATGAAACCGATGTTAGAACAGTTTTTGGATGATGATCCGGCGTCGCAGCATTTACGCGCTGCGTCACCTGACTTTCTCTGCCTACTGCATTATCAATGTGACACATTGGGACTTCCGGTCTGAAATTCACTATAAAATACAATTTTGGGTAATATTACTATTGCATATTTCAGGTTAGTGAAAATTCGCCGAACATTTTCAAAAAAGCGATATGTTCAATGTCATACTATGTTTAATATTTAGTTTGCAATTTATATGATATTCGTAAATTTGTTTCATGTATATAGTATCGTGAAAAATGACAAAATTTCTGTGATAGTAGAATAGATCTACAAGCTGTCATAGTTTCTCCAGTTCACCTTGAAGGACTTTCCAGCACTTGTAGCCGCAACGATGACCGCCAAAAGATAGAAATCAGTCTCCATTGGTTTACCTTGAAGGTTTGACTGCATAGGCGACAGTTCTGCGCATTGTCACGTGTTCAACACGGAGGCCGACTTGCGGCGACTCCTTTATGGTCACACGGGCCCATTGGCCGCTGCACTTCCACAAGCTACCGTCACATGAATTATACAGCTGTTCCATTTAACACGTTCACTACGTTTCCGCTGTGCGACGGTCGGTTTGGTTAGGTAGGAAGAAGCAGAAATTAAACGCCAGCTAATTCCTTGATCAGATTCTTATCTTTTCCAACAAGCGGGGAAAATATATTTGTACGATGACATTTTAACCTGTGCGTCATAGTTTATTTTGAATAAAGGTAGTGGAATCAGTGAAATGGTAGCCATTGATTCTGGTACATAAATAAGCAATTACCGTGAGATACGCATATGTCCGAAAATGCAGTGAATCAAACAGAAATGAGTGTGTGGTGAAAATAAGTTGTCTGATGAGAGTTTTACTTTACTAAAGAACGTTTGTCCCAGATGTGGGACTTGATGCAAGAATATGATATCGAATCCAGAAATTTATCGTAATCGCTTCCGCTAATTTTTGTTTTCTGAAGGAACTCGTGAACGCTCAACAGAGCTGAAAGTCCGGAAGAGCTCAAGTTGTAACATATGGAACTTCTAAATCACTTTTCAAATTGCTTCCGTAACTTTAAGAACTTTATTACTTTTGAAGTTAATTTTTATTTTCAAAATAGAGCTTGTGAATGTGTTCTTACTTCAGCAATAAACACATAGCGAGTGTGCTGCGCGCTTGTACGTGAACTATTTCGACATACTTTTATTCTATCTGATATGGTCTAAAGAAGCTCATCGATTGTGTCGTATCAATTTACCAATTATGTTACAAAATTGCAGAAAAGTCTGTAATTTTCCTTCGCATTCTCGGAACTGGAAACAAATGGCTAATAGAAACTAATGACTTGGAAACTAATCTGGGAAAATATAGTCATCATGGTTACTACGCATCTGGCGCTGTCAGAAAACTTTAGGTGTGTCGAAAAAGCGTCTGTCATTAATGAGGACTTCTAACGTCAATTTCATCAAGTGTCTGTAGTATGGCGAATGTGTCTCATTAGCATCGGTTTTTATGAGGGGTTATGGTCAAAAGCAAACGTTAATCATTTTAAATAGTCATCCAGATCGTACCGGACTAAGGTGAACAGACAAGGTAATAAAATAGAAGAATTGCGTTACGACAAACAGCCTTGGAACAGCGTAACTTTCTTTCCCGCCTGACTCTCAGAAATGAAGTTACGCTGTTTTTTCTGAAATCTACTGCGCAGTTTGTAATCCAAAGGACAATTTCGAGGACCAATTTACCTTGGAATATTCCGGTCAATTTTCTTGAAAAAGTCGATTATTGATGTTCCGCACCATATTTCTAACACGCGAAACATCCTACATAACCCAACATTTTGCAGTTATTTTATCTCAGATATATCACCAGGGAGAAGTGAAGGGAAGCTGAAATATAACGCACGTGTTCGAAGCAGTGGTATTCCCTGCACAGACAATTGCACGCCATACCTCTGTAGGAGTGCCTCTGGCCACTGTTCTCTCCGCTCGTCCCAGCTCTAGGCGAGATACTGAGATGTTCTATGAAAGCGGCGGCTCTTGTGCTCTAGTCTAAAGTGAACCTGACGAGTTCTGTGAGACTGAGTTGCGTGACATCTCATGTATCATCAGGTCATCCCAAAGATCTGTCCTAATTAGTAAAATGAACCCTCACTGTTTGTCATCCTGGCGATAATTTTGTCAGACAATAAGTATTGGTGACCATCAGTATACAGTTTGAGCTACCGAAATGCTCGTAAACCTTTTTCATTGCTTTACACAACAGGTACAGGCAACATGCGTGGCGGTATGTTTGCCTGCTTGGCTACTGCTGCGCCAGGAATGTTTGCATGTTGCTGGTCTAACTCATAGCAGGCTGGGTGCTATTTCAGAATATGTTGGTCAAAATTAATGAACTATTATTTGGCTATCAGTTGTTAAAAGGGTTCAAGTTTAAGTTTTATTATTTAAAGATAGTTCAGGAAATATAGTAGACTCTGGTGTGTTGTTTTTCAAAATTATTATTATATCTGAGCTTTATAAAAAGTTTTCATTTTCCTCCCCGACTGCAAGTTCATGTGAACTTGTGAATTCCGATCAGATTAAATCAGCTCCAACCTTGACACCATATAAAGGTCTGAAGAGGAAAATATAAATAGTTGTAGAGTGTGAAGGCATTGTGTCTAATAATTTTTAACCATATTAATTCACTAAGAAGAAAAATTCTCATTTTAAACTTAAGTTTAGTGTTTATGAGGTCCTCAATAGCGTAATTATAATGAATGATTACCTCCAAAACAGGAGTATAGAGAGTAAAAGTAGATTAAATAGAAAGAAAGATAACGGAGTTATCACTCAAAAAAAAAAAGGATTCGAGAAGATCAATACATGTTCTGCCCTCAATACTCCTTTCTAAGTTCTATGACCCAAGGATTTCTATTTCGCACGGTTCTTATACCTTTTCTATAACTGATTATTTAAAAAAAACTGTAATTCCTAACACAAGCTTTGCCCGTAATCCGCTTTCATGGCGATATGTTTACCATTGCAAAGCGGATTCTTGCCTTTGAGTTCAGTACTTTTTTCTTATTGGGAAAAATTGCTTGGGGTGCGTTTGAAATCTCATTTTCATGCAATTCCTACACCAATTGCTCCAATTTCCGCTGCCTCTTGATTTGTATGACCATCCTTTCTTCTTCTGCCTCAATCGTGATGATGTCTCTACGTTGAGGTCACTGCATCTTCACGTTTATAAAATGCGAAATGCTATTTCAAAATTTGTGTTTGCATCTTTGTGCAGCTCATGCGGCAACTGAGCGAATCTCTCTACCTCAATGAACCGCTGAATGCGTATGGTCTTGACATGTGAAGACTTTGTTTGGAGATCTGGGTACGTGTTTGATTGAAGGTCTTGGGTAGTTATTGTAAAAATTTGATGAGTCTTAATAAGGAAGTTATGATACATCAGTATAAAATTACGGATCATTTTGTTCTGAAATCAACCGTTGGTATTTGCTCTTGGAAGTGATGGTGCTTAGTGTGCGTTGATGTGGTAACTTGAAAATTTTCATTTATTAGTCACAGACAATTTATTCCCAGTCGGTGTTATAAACTTCAGTTTTTGCCCACTATAGAGGGAAACAGGAATGTTTTGCGGTACCGTATCTGATTGAACTGACGCTCTTTCCACGTCTATACTTCGTGGCGTACCTCGTGTTGGATTATAATTATTGGCAGCAAGACTCCGTAAATCTTTTATTTTTGTATTTAGTCATAATGTCTCTGTTTACAATAGAAGCAACTGAACTACGATGTTATTTAGTGCGTGTTTTCTTGCACAAACAGGCATCTGTTTTTTTATAATGCGATAAATTTAGGCTGCACCCGCATTGTTCCTGTTATGCAGCAGCGTTCGCCGAACTATATATAAAAATCCTTTCTTTTGATTTAAGCGGTCAGGGTATTGAACGTGAAATTATGAACACGTATGTCATTCTGTTTAGTTACAGAGTTAGCGGGAAACTTCACAAATATACATACTTTTGCTAATACTGTTCCTGATGTGTCACGCCAAGTTGTCTCCAATGAAGAGCGACCATCTCGGACTGAAGTATGAGGTCTGTGAACTCGGCGCCAGGCTGCTCTTCTATTCGTGGTGGCCTTTTGTTTTATTCACTGACTGGCAGCTGTCGGCGTCTATCTCTCTGACCGGTGATAATGCAGCAAAAATTATGCTGATTGTAAGCTTCTTGTCTGGAACGTATCAAAGCTGTTGTGCCATGATGCCGATGTTGCTCGTTTGTGCTACAGAGTCTCTTTAACCTTGAATTAGGTGGGTGGCATTGTCTGGAGAAAAACGAAGGGCGACGAAGGAACCGTCTGTCTGAGCTCTACTTGTACTTAGTGAAGAATGGAAACTGCAGCGGACTAGCGTCTCATGTCATTCTTGCATTGGAAATATTAAGTAGCCATAGGCGATTTTTGGTTCACTTCTATCGAAATGTCGGGTACTGTCTCTTAACTGAGTTTTGCATGAGCGTTGAACTCACTGCAATCGTGCGTTCAATTTAATAAGTAAACTGTAAAATAATGTTGTTTGTAATATGCGAATCTTCAGGTGCCTGCGATAGATACAATTTAATTTTTATCTTTTGTGCCTGAAAGTCACTAAGAACTTCGAAACTGCGGTTGCATCTCATTTTGTTATTTTTAGTTCACGCCTCGGTTCAGTATATAGCGCTGGGAGTTCATGCTTCTTGGTGAGCATTTCTGTCAGCGAATCAAATTATGCTGAGTTATATTCCTCAACAAATATTGAACCGTTAAAAAAATCCTCAATGTAATGAAAATTCATCGATTGTACGTGTAATTTGATTTTTTTTATTTGTAATACAGAAACAGTACTGTATAAGGGCGTCAAAAAATGAAATAGGCCCTTAAGATGAAATTCTTTTAAACGGCCTCTAAATTAGATTTCAGTTCCTTAATTTTTTAAATTCTTCTGTTTAGAGCATTGCAGTATGTCTTCAATCTGTTAAATTTCCTGATTACCTGCCTACTCGCTCTATTGCCCTGCTGTGTGCCTTAAGCCTCAATCGTGCCACGAGAGCACCGCGTGCTGGGAAGCAGTTCAAGAGCCTGAGGGTTTTTTTTTGGAGGAGAAACCCTTAATTTGGATAGATAAATTACAAATATGGATTGCAATTGGTGCAATTTTCTTGGGTTTATCTAATTTATTATCAGCCGACGCTGAAATTTTCTGTACGATGTCGTGATAGCTGGGTGTCGGTATTGGTTCAGATACGACCTTCTTTTCTTTCGTAAGCAACCATCGACGTTTGCACTTCAGATCTTTCATTTCTGATCAATCTTTCAAATCATTTAGTTATCAAAAAAAAGATTTCTTGAGTCATATTACCAATCGGAAAATACGTGAAACGCTTTTTTTCTTTATTTGAATATGTGATTCTAAATATTCTCGTCATGTTCAAATAATATTTCTTTTCGTTGCAAAAAATAAATGAAGCGGTAGCTGGCACCGCCTAAAAAGAATTATATTTACGTTGATAATAATCAAGATAATAAATTTAATGAAAAAGTAACGTGGAAGTTGGCCATCTGCAAAGGCAAGGTTAATAGTAAACAGATGCCAAGCGTGCTATAAGCGTCGCCTAGCAATATCATCCGAAAATCGCTCTTCATGTGCATATGTAACTTATGATTTGAGCGTTATAAATAGCTTTGGTTGTTTTGATCTATTCAAGCAATTATCTCTTTCATTTCTCTTCATTCTCTCCGCTTTCTTTTCTGAGAACAAATGGGTAATAAAATACTATTAATTCTACATTCTGTATAATAAATTCGTGGACTGAACACAATATACCACTGGTGGGATCGGAATACTGATGATTTCACTCGGAACGAATTGTTTGGAACGCTCAACTTTAAGGCGGCATTATCCGATAGGCAGACGAGTCTTTCGTGGTGAAGCCACCGTGTCAGGTTTTTGCGGCATCGGTCAGAATTGATGACTAACTGATTTGAATCTTCACTGATCATCTGGTCACACTTATTGAGAGTAGGGTGTTCGTCCTGGTTAAATTGTATAATTTGACATTAGTGATTAAGGCTTGTGCTTCTTTTATTGAGGAGATAGCGCTCGCGGCCGTAGAGGCCGGAGAAGCTGAATACGCGTGCCCTCTACCTAATTCGCTGCCAATGATCCTAAGCACAACTGGCATCTCTAGCGAGGAAAGCAGTCCCCGCCTCTGAGTGAGCGGGGCTCAAAGTACCAACGACTATGTATGAAAATATGTGAAATTTCTGATGGAAAGTATTTCCTAAGCTGTTCCAAAAATTCATGAAATAATCTTTTATACAAATAATCTTGACAAGAAAATATAGCTTGTAACTTTTTAAGGATAGGAAAAACAAATAGTTAATATTGATATTGGGTTGAAGTTTCGAGAGCAGAGCTTTACAGATGCGTTAAGATCCACACTGACGATAGTAATTTCTTGAACTTTCAGCCCGTGTTTATTGGAACTCATTAATGAAATGATGCGCTGGTCAGTCGTATCTCCATGTTCCTAGCGTCATTTTTGGATTGTAGATCGTTAGTACTTCTGAGAAATCATAACAAAAGACTGGCGAAGCAAAAAGAGGTAGTCAGATGCGTGCCGTAAATTTCTTGGAAATTCAGCGATGGCAGCTCGTTCCATTACTTATATTAAAATGAACGTATTTTCGTAAAGCCGTGCGTGTGCTTCTATACCAGGAAATGTCAGATTATCATGCGTGTATCAAATACGATTTTGCCAGTTTTCGAGTAAATTTCAGCTGCGAACATGACCATGAGTAGCTGAAGTTTCGTAGTCTGCGCCTAATGACTCGAAAAGGAACCCATTATGATTAGAATATGATCAGATTCATCAGAATACGAAAAAATTAATCAGAATACGAAAAAATTAATCAGAACATGATCAGATTCATCAGGATACGATCAAATTTATCAGAACACGATCAGATTCATCAGAACACGATCAGATTCATCAGGATACGATCAAATTTATCAGAACACGATCAGATTCATCAGAACACGATCAGATTCATCAAAATACGATCAAATTTATCAGAACACGATCAGATTCATCACAACACGATCAGATTCATCAGAACACGATCAGATTCATCAGATCACGATCAGATTCATCAGAATACGATCAAATTTATCAGAGCACGATCAGATTCATCAGAACACGACCAGAGTCACCAGAACGCGATTCAAGGTGAAGGATGTTACGCAACCACCCCACACCGGTACCGAGCCCAGCCCGCTGTTGGTGTTACCCCGTTGCTGTTGAGGCAACAAGGATGCTTAGGTGGACGCAGACGTCGCGGGAGTGCAAGGGGGCGCGGCGCCGCGCGTGCTCCGAGACCGCGTTATCGATCATCAGCTCTACGCGCGTCAGCTGAGCCACGCTCTGCCCTGCACCACCTCGCTGCTGTATCTCGTTACGTATCAGCGCCTACAATTGGGGAGTTCGTTAGAAAAGTTTGTCCAAATATTTATTCTCACATATTTTAATTTTTTTGGTATTAGGTTACATATAGCCTGATACTAACTGTACTGGGAACTGTGGTCATTTTGATGCCGGTGGTGTTTTACTTCAAGTCAGGTTATGCGATAAACTGTGTGAGTTTTGATGTTGTTGAAAGTGTGGTGTACGCTATGAGAGTGTCAGGAGGTCATAGTGCAGCTAAGGTACTTTATTTCATGGTCTATAAATTTCACATTTATTGTCTTCGATGAAAGGAAAAATAAGATGAACTTCACTGAATAAATCATCTCAGGTAAACTTTGGAAGATGATCCATCGATAGCTCCAAACTCGCCAAACTTTGACAGAAATTTCTCAACATTTTGCGTTATTTTTTCCAGCGTCGAACGGCCCAATCGTTCTGTAGTTTTCTTCACAGCATGTGATTCCTTTTGTACTTGAAATCCAGCATTGCATTGTCAAAAGGCATAGAGCTGAATTTATTTGTAAAACAACATTCTATTGCTCTAAAGGTCAACTGTTCAGTCTAACCAAAGGAACTCAGCGTGGTTCTAGGAACATATCATCGTTCTTAATAGGCCAGTAACTTGCCAGGACAATCGGTCAACACCACGTCAGGTAAGGAAGAGGTAGTCGTATTCATGAGCAGACGTGTGAAAACGAAGCGATATCGTTTTACACGCAGTGTCTTATGCTTTCTGTGTCCGGGTAATAGTAAGTCACGACTCTTAAACACATTTCCTGCGAAGTGACTCACCGGTGGTCACTCAGGTGATTTTCATAATGCTGCTGACCCACCTGCAGCCACTAACTCATTTGTTATTAATATTCTTCTAAATAAACGCCCGATCCAGTTAATGTTTGCTATTTTTAAAGTTGCTTATTAAAATTCACTTTAAATTTGAATTGAATATTGAACTTCAGTTTAACTCGTCGCATTTAATGCGTTAAAAGATCATTTGTTAGATCTCCAGGTTGAAGATGTTTTTGTGCGAAACATGTGTTTGTATTTTTCCGGAGGAAGGCTTACATAATCATTTCTCGTATGCCCACTTTGCCATTACACACTTTATATCAATGTATATGGTACTGATTCTGATTATTTGTGGGGTATTGGGGGCTTCACGTTACCATGGTCGATATTTAATGCTCAATAGTTCTTTCCAATGGTGAATCAAATGCTGGATGTAATGAGTATGAAATTGAATACCAACAATAACTAATCTCAAGATGGAACTTCTGTTATTTGACTGCTCCCCTTAGGTCCTTCAAGGTCAACTTTTCTAATACCAGTGAAGTGGAAAAAGTGTTACGAAAGCTTAGCTAATTTATTCAAGAATAGTTTATGAAGGAATTAAACAATTGAAATCACATTAAGAGCAAAAATATTCCTAAGTAAAAATTGGCGAACAGTGAAAATATAATAAATCTTTAAACATAAAAATTACTGAAAAAATAAAGAATCATGACTCTAAAAAGCATTTAGAGACTTTCTAAAACAAGTTTTAAATCCTGCGATTTTTGCAGGTCTCGACAGCTAAATATCAGGATCTTCTGGGTAAATTTCTAGATGATCTGTGTTGTAAGGTTATCAGGGGACTTTAAAGTTGGCTTTACTCTAGTTTTTAAGATTAGTTCTACGCAAAAACACTACAAGATGCAGAAGCGAATGGAGTTTTCAAAAGAAGTGAAAACACAGCGAAGATGAACTGCGGAAATAACTCCAAGAACTTCAATGCTCCTCTTAAGCACAATAGGTTACTTGGTGAAGAAATGAAAAATGACTGGGATCACAAAAATTTTCTAGATCTGGTACATCCCTAAAGAATTCAACGAGAAAGTCAGGAAACATGTTATGTTTGTGACAACTTAATTTGTCACAAGAGATAGACTCTAAAAAGATCTTGGAGCTGCTGGAACTCGTGTCTGTAAGAGCACAGTTATAGTAATGAATTTTGACGGTAATAACTAAAATCACGCATCTTTGCAAGACCCCTTTACTGAAGAGACGCTGTTTAAGATACAAGTCGCTGATGATACAAGAAAATTGGAGCTTTAGCATGATTTTTTCAAACAAATATTCTAGTCTGTTGGAAGCATGAGAGAGCGTTATGATCATAATGATGCCACTCATGTTAGGCGAGAAGACTGAACACTAAGAACAGCCTATGTACACTTGGAAGATCACCGTTCCAACTATGGAACATGGTGGGGGGAGGATAGTAGGATTGGGTTCTACTTTTACAAGTAGAACCCAATGTAAGTTCTACTTCTATCTACTTTCATATGCAACTTCTACTTTTATCTTGCTGTAAACACCTAAATTGCTTAGTATGTGATGATAAGATAATGGTAAATAATTTATGGAGTTTGCGTTAAGAACTTGATAAAGTTTTGAAAATTTCAATGGCGACTCTTACCTCGTTATCTGAAGTAACTAAAAGGTAGACAAAGATGAAAAGTAACGAATCTCCTAATTTTATGCAGCATGATCATTTTTATGCATGGTCATTTTTTTATTGGTTCATTTATTTATTTATTTTTGTGTTTTGCTCATTTATTGTATTTTTTATGTATTTATATTTTTATCAATGATGATTTTTCACCATGTTCAAAATGGACACATAATTTGTTAAAACCCAGAATTATTTTCAAAGCGGAGTGAGTGGGACTGGTGATAAGTGCTTTCTATATGAGAGTTGATAAGCGATAAGAACAATGCTGGGGTAAATAATAATAAGCTGAGTTTATGGCCGAGCTTTTATTGCATCTGTGAGTAGGTATCGTTATTATTTGGTAGAACTGAGGAAAAACTTTGGCTTTTCAGGAGTGAAACTAAGCATGACGGTAGCAGCTCGGTCTACAAAGTGTTGAAATTAGTGTAGAAGTAATTGTGCTCTCCATATTAGTTATCAATTGAAAACCAAAATTTGCGAAACCTTCCGACTTCAGTGCTTAAAGTAATTTTACTTTAAGGATTTGTGTGACAACTACAGTTAGAGGATAGCAGTGTCTGTATTAATTTATAATTTTACATGGCATAGCATCACTTAATTATTCAACCATCATGAAATGAACTACCGCAGCAAAACTACAGCGGACGAGTAGACATCATTTCCTTCATTTGCTGGAGCTTGGGCCACTGTGTCTAAACGTTTCAGTCTTATCGTTGCTCGTCATAATTCAATGATTAAACTAAATGGTAAATTTATGTTACTGATTCATTGAAAAAATAATTTTTAGTTCTGTTAAATTAAGGTTAGTTCAGGTATAGATAATCAGGATTGTTTAGTACCCACTTTGTTTCTTTTAGCTTTTATGCCTTCTTAGCCATCCTTTCGTTGTCTCTTCTGCGTCTTCTTTCTTAATTTACCGTTTCTATGCCCTGGCGGTCTTATGTTGGAACACACTTTGTGCATGAATTCCCGTTTTCTGCAGTCCATACTAAATGGTCCCTTCCCTTTGCTCCCTTGAGATGTTTTTTTTATGGCTGTGGGAATCTTAAGCTAACTAATATAATAATAACTAAGATAATGATTCTAACCCTAATAATGATTTATTATATATTTGGATGATAAAAAGTGTCTCTTCCTTCGGGGAGGTTGTCATGAGCTCACTCTAAGCATGTTAGGAATATTGATGATAAAAGATAGACTACTGCAGCTTTGAATTGTGGTCGTCTTTTTTCCGCATCGTGATTAATGAGTGTTGAAGGTAAAGCTTCATAGAGCTAATGTGGTTTCCATTAAAAGAATACATGGATGAAACTTTCACCCTATAGCACACGAACTCCGGGGTTTTTGTATCTATCTCAAATTTCTTGGTTCATGTTTCATCAGTTGTTTTCATTTTATTTTTATCTATTTTCAAGCTTCTTCCCTCCTCAAGACTCCACGTACTTACTCTTATTTAGCCATTTCTATTTTACAGAGGAAAAAAGAATTCTTGTATCAATTTTTTTCGCAAGTTTGCCTCTCTTTGTGCCCAATTTGGAATAGCATTTATTTCTCTCTGGAGCCAATTTCGAAAAGGTGGTATATTGAGACGCCCAGCTATTGAATTATCGGTGTTTCCGTCGATTTGTTTTTGTGCTACCTCTTGCGGCAGCCAATGTTGACCATACGTGACCTCCTGCAGTTGTCGTTACTGAATTGCATTTCTACCTGGGGAGCCATTTAAAAAAAAAATTTCTTACGGCAGGGACATCTTAACAAGTTTCATGAATATGCCTTCTTTCTAATTGATTTTTTAAAAGAATTTTTTTTTGTAGATTCGTAGTCGGCTAATTTCATTTAGATAATTTTAAATTAATTGGTTAATATTCATAAGATGAAGCGTATTCTTAATGAAACGATTTGTCAATATTACTTGTATCAAATTTATATGGTTTCTGTAAATAAGTTTCAGCTGTTCGAACGTTATTAGGAAAACGTCTTGTATTATTTGGCTATTATTTATTAATTTTTTGATTTTTTAGTAGTGTCAATACATAATTTCTTTCTTTCGAATAAATTTGGTGTACGAGGTTCCTCAGATCTAGGTTCAGGACCATTCCTTTCACAACTAATCAGATTCCTACACGTACATGTGCCTTCTAATATAATGAATTAATACTTTGACTGCAACGTGCGCCACCGGTGGCCACGGAGGGGATTTTTATAATGCTGCTGACCGACCAGTAGTCACAAACTCAACTTTCATAAATACTTAATTGAAGCTAAATAAAGGCCCGATCAGTTACTGTACTTTCTTCTTCGACTTATTCGTAATCTTCTTTCTCAATTTACTGTTTCTATGTCTTTTCGGCACAGATTCCGCGTTTCCTTAACTCCATACTAAATGGTCCCTTCCTCTTTCCTCTCTTTGGATCGCCTTTGTGGCGGATTAACTAATCCGCCATAGACTTAAACCCATAGGCTTAAACCAATTAATAATTTATTCTAATAATAATCCTGTTAATTTTCGCTTTTTTTAAAATTTCTTGCTTCAATTGAGGTTAAATTTGAATTGAGCATTGACCTTCAGTTTAACGAACTGCAGTTAAAGTGTTAAATTTGTATTATGCCTTCAGAATGGAAAATCAGGGTCATTGAACTAACGCCTCCGTCATTTTGAGGCATTATACCGTCTGCGCCGTGCGACTCGAGCCGCGCGTTTAGTTAGCTGCAGGTTCTCATCGATCCAGATCGTGACGTCGAGATCAATGCGGCCGCAGGTCGGTCCAGATTCTAAACAAGTCAAATGTGATTGGCACGGTAGCGGTGTCTCGCTTTGGTGGGTTGATATTTAAAGCTATTCAGATTATAAAGATGAATTATCTAAAAAATAATGATGTTGAAGTAACATGAAAATGTTTCGAAAACTGCAGAGTGTGAAATGTATTTTACCTTAGTTACGTAAATATAATTTAGTTTAAGCCGAACTTACGTGGAAAAAATTGAGAAGACCTAAAAGAATACAAAAAGATGAAAAAAGGGAAAAATACAAGTTTATGAGAAACGTAACCTAACCTATTCGGATTTACAAAATAAATTTTCGTAACCTAACTTGAAATACTAAAAATTTCCGGAAAAATATAGCTTAACTTAAATTTCTTCGACGAACATAATCTGACGTGAAAATTTTAAGAGAGCCTTTGATAACCCATAACCCGAAAAAAATTGATATAATTAGAAACTGAAATATGTGGAATACCAAGGAGAATCTTGCAAAAAATTAATCAATAGTTGCCTCACCTATCGTAAATATAAGTAAGAACTACCAAAAACCCTCAATAATGTAAAAATGGAAAGAAACACGGGAAAATTATGTAAATACCAGAAACTTCAGAACAGAACATAAAGCCACGTAACCTTAGGTAACCTTAGAAATGAAATATTCCAACCTAGATAATTAAAAAAAAAGTCAAGTATAATATAAAACTCAGAAGCCTACACAACATAAAGAAATAAAAAACTGGCTCAGAATCTCGAATATGATAATCTTAGAGTTAACGAATATATCATGTTCCTAGAGTGAGTGGATTTCTTGAATGAATTCACACGTCTAAAATAGTGGTCCAGTTCAGGTTCGGTTGTACATTTCAGATTTCTCATGTCACGCAAATGCTGCGTTCTCACGCAAGTACTTTTTGTGCCGTGCACTATAGTCTGCAAGGTGATGAGCGTGTTTTCAGGAAATTCTCTCACAAATACGCGCCGAGGTCTTATTCGGTTGTGAACGAGCAGCACGCTAAAACATTTATCATCCTCGAGTACATGACATTTCTTCGGGTACCAAGAAAGAAAAAACTGAAAATAATAGTAAAGAGAACATTTCTGTGAAGACTATGAATCAATGAACACATGGGGGGGTTATTCTTGTTGTATTATTTTGTGCGATTATTGATGGAGAATTCGCCACGTAATTAGATTTGTTAACCGTTATGCGACTCGAAATCCAATTGTGTACTAGTTGCTTAGATTGATACGATATAACCATCCCTGCGAATGTAACTTCAACGTAAAGATCCAATCATATCATCGACTGTGGCTTCAACGTTAAGATGCTCTTGATTTAGTAGCTAATCGCATGCTTGTCTAAATGTATGCCCTGTTTCACTGAAACGTTTGTGTGTATGCTTATCTTGAGCAAACTTGCATGGATTATAATAAGTTACTCTTGTTTGGACAGGCAAACGACGTACTACTCAACTTACCGGTTCGACAACAAGTAGCAATGGCATGTGTCTGAGGTGTGTCTGTACGGATGAGTATGTTGTGTTTACGTTCCCAAGGCCACTTTTCCACTTCTGTATGAGCAACATGCTGAACTAGACGTTTTAGGTTCAGGGTCACTGAATTATGTCGCTACGCGTGCATTACGTGAGGCTTCTCGTGCTCAACTGATTAGTTGGCAGGTTTTGTGCGAGTTCATTACAAAAAAACGGTTAAAAGGGATTCCTAAACTTAATCTAGCGTCTTTGAACGCTCAAAAGTTTGATGCTGGCCTTCATCTTTTGGAAATTGATTAATCTAACCAATTTCTTCAAATCTGATCACAGTTGTGCTATCTGCTGACGATTGTGCGACCTGTGCATCACGAATATAACTAGTTTTATGCAGAAGAGAAGCCTATGTTGGGCATCAAAATCATTCTAGTACACCACCTAGTTGCACATTCGAGATTTTTGCTAGACACTTCGTATAGATAAATTTAGCATGCATGAGGTGGAGAGGATAAGAGGCAGCGGCAGGGACTCTGAATGTTGATCAGGCATCCTCCACTTGAGGCCGCTAGGAAATGAATTTCTGAGCTTTCATTTCAGCTTTCTCTTGGAGAATTGAGAGTATTGAATTTTAGTGCGTGCTGCGTCGTTAAAAAGGGTTGTGAACGAATTTTTTAGTGACCTTCCGTTCGCATTCACAACTTCTTGCGGTCATGCAGATAAGAGAAGTTTGCCAACATTTTACTTACCTCAAATCTGTGCTAGATGCCCTAGCGAAATATCTCCGCATCATGACCAGTAATAATATCACCTTCGCTTCGTTGACGAGTCATACGAGGCGAGGAATTTGTGCCTGCAATATACGAAGATACCCTGTTTTCATGCAGTCGTGTTGGCAACTCCTACCTCTCAGTGCTCAATATCACAACCCAGGTGATCACAACCCATGTGTGAATTATGATCTTATAAAAGTTTCACAAAATTGCGGACCGTGTGCGTTGTACTTGAAATAATTTTAGCTGAATAGTTAGTGATGTAAGTTAAGATTAAACTGCCTGCGCATAATTCTCAACATTGCTTATCCGCCGCCTTGAGCTACTCAAGATGTGGCGTTACTGACATAATCGTGTTTGTCAAGTGAGTTGCAAGTGTGCTCTTGATGCTCTTAGCGCGCAGTTTATCCCGTCGGAAATGCTGTCTTGGTGTTCATGCGTGATAAAAAAACATGGTGTCTCGTGAGAAAATTGATTCGTTCGTAGTTTTATTACGTAATATCACGGTGGATCAGTTATCTAAAATGGAGGTGCTAGGAAATTACCTCATGTGCTCAAAATATATTTGGCCGCTCAGATGAGGTTTTTCTTTCATTTTCCCTCAGCCTTGTGCCGCCCTGGCGTCGCACAATGCTGAAGGGTGTGCCTGTGTGTATTGTATGTGTGATGAGTGAATACTTGCGACCTGCCTTACTTTCTCGAGTTGAAGAAATGAGGGGAGTGCATTGCATCCGACCTTTGATGGGTGCTAAGATACATACATGTGTGTGCTGGTAATGCTTCTTCACTAATTCCAGTATATGATTCCAAAGTATGCTCAAGAAAATACTAATGTTCGGATAAGACGGTTACGTGCACATCAACGGTTACGTTATGCGTTTAGTGATATATTGCGTGAACTTATAACAACATTCAACCATCGTGCCGGAGTTTTAAAGAATAAAGTATTTTATGTGCGAGTTGTAAGAATGAAAGCAATGGGTTTAAACTGTTGCATGATAATATAGAGCTAGCACTGTTGATGCAACGCTTTTAAATGTACATACTTGCGTTTTCAGGATATTTTTTCAAGTAACTCCAGCTTTCTCCTTCATTTTTGGGTGTCGCCAGCAACAAACAAGTCCACTTAGTTATCTTTGAGAACTGATCTGCCTAAGTGAACGAGCGGCAACCGTTTGAAAATCAAAATGATTAAAGGATTAAAGAGACGAAATTTTTATAAATGCGTTCTACCCAATATGGACAAGTTAAATGAGCTGGAAAATATTGAACTGAAAACAGGTCTGATCGCTCAAGTTTTCCAATTAGTCAATGTAGATGAGACGTTTCGTTTGCTTTCAACTATATAGGTGCACTTGGCGCATTATTTTTACCTAAAAGTGATTGATAAATAAGGTCTTATTTACTGTTGAAAAAGTTATTACTCAAGAAATCAACGTCAGTACTATTTTATCTCACACGAGGCATGAATTTGCTGGTTATACTAAGTTATTGTTAAAACTGTGCATCTTTGCGAAAAGAATGCCGACTGAGATGACTGCATTATTTTATCGTACACAAAACTGCCGTCCAACATCAGTGCGACGGTAAGAAAATTATCAAGAGACCTAGACCAGATCTTGAGTGTTAAAACTATTACTGCAGTAAGCGTAATGAGGAAAGACATTTAGATGTCGGTGTTAGTAGGGTTTTGCAAGCGACAACTTGTGCAGTTCGTGAAAGGGGAACGAGAAATGAATGCAGGACGGGCAGGGTCATGGCCTTGAAAGCGCAAAGGCTCCGGGGGTAAAAATAATGAGATCGAGGAAGAGGGGCATCAGCCTCTGCGAGTATAGTTGGCAAGGGACCGAGCCCCCTCTGAGATGCATGGCCAGGCTTCTTTAATTGCTGTTTGTGGCCACACTACTCTCACTCCTGTGGCAACGTGCGCATGTTGCTGTGTTTGCTGAAAACTTCACACTAACGCCTGTTCGTCAACGCGGTATTTTCACAGCTTCTACAGCTACGTGGTATTTATTGTAAGAGACATTCTGCGCTCGTTAGGCCATGCTTCGTGATCACAGCGCATGTAATGCGTTACAAAACGATACAGGTGTAAAACGTCGTCGTATAGGACCGAAGGTCCATAGCTGTGGTTGATAAAACCGAGCTCATTTTACATAGTAAGCTTACTTTTACATTCATCGAGACTCTCTTTCCTATTGAGACCTTTTCCCATAGCGGTGCAGCGCCATGAAGTTTTATGCGCTTGCATTGCCGACAAAAGTTGCGTTTTTTCTCATGAACTCGTTACAAGACTGATATGCTCTCCAGTATTTCAAGCTGAAGTGGAATAGATGTTTGTTCCCGTGAGCAGTCAGTTTCACTTTAAAACTGAGTTATTTTTGAGAAATTCTTGGGAACGGAACAACCGCTGTGTTTATCGATGTGTTGATGATCTGGAGGTTGCTGATGTGGCAACTGTGAGCTGACTCAGCACTTCTTAAGAAGCGCGCAGTACTTGCTTGCATTCCCAGCGCTGTGAGCCGAGCGAGATGTTTGTTGTCATTCCCTGTTTGTAGTCCTGTGGTCACTTCATTTTGCTGAGTTGCTGTAGTGCAGTGGTTTTCATTGCGCGGCTCGCGAAAAGTATTTAAATTAATTTATTAATATATAATTTATATGATGTACGCTAACTTACAGTAGCTGCGGCTCTCTCAATCAATGCGTTTAAACCGCAGTGACTCTCTTGCATAAATTAGTGAATAACACTGGTGTAGTATCTCAAAAAGGGAATCTACCTACACCTACCGCATCACTGGACACGCAAAGATGAAAACAAATCCGGAGAAAATTATTCATCTTGAAGATGAAGTCTTTTTCCTGCGTGCAATATACCGTCTGGATCCTACTCTAAATTCGCCAAAATTTCCATCGGTAATGCTTGAATGAAAATAGGTAGATAGGACTGGATGTGCGAATCATCTATATTCGCCGAAGACTTGTAATATTTCGATTAAAATTGTTCATTGTTACTAAATATCTATAGTAGGAAAATATGTAACTGCGTCCAACAAACTTCAACAAATACTGTGTTCGTGAGTTATAAGTAATTTAATTCCCACATTTTTCTAATGACATGTCACTTACAGATTTGTTAGAGCTATAATGTATTATCACACTGCTGTGGTTACAGATGTCAAGGTTTCATTTTTATACGTGACCCAAATTACAGCCTATTACAAATCCTTTCAATGTGGTATTTGGTATACTCAAATGATGCAAATTACATTCTTGTAATTGCACAATTCGTTTAGTGATTGTGATATGCTTTAATGATTCATTTTGGTAATTGTGATCAAGTAGTTCTCACGCCGTATTTTCAAGGCTAGAATCTATTCCGATATGTTCAGTATCGTCAGTATTTTTCATAATTATTGTTTCTTCTCTTTCTCACATTCTTCGCTCTCTCTCGTCTTAACATACCAAAAAAAGTTGAATGTATGAACGAGTACTTATTTTATTAATGAAATTGACGTGTCACGGGACATTCGGCCTCTCTTTAGAGAATATAGTGACCGGCCTCGAGGGAGGAATTTAAACATCATTAGAGAAAATGAAGGAACGACTAAAGGAAATAAAAAGGGTGTAGCTAAACTCTACAATAAGGACAAAATTCTACGTGATTAAAAGTACAAAGACGTCATTCTTCTGAGCGACGTTACAATTCGATGACGTGGCACCTTTGTCTGAGATGGTAAGAGGAGTTGGGGTTGAGCTGAGCCGATCGAGGGAAGCGGTAGGCGTTCAACCGACGTCGACGCACGTTTTCTCGTGTATTCGATAAGCGAGAGCTGAGGCGCCGGCGTTCTTCGTATTAGATATTCATGGTGTGAAAGATCATCTGAAAGGTTGAAGAGGAGATTATTTATATGCTTCTTCGTCTGACGAGAACATATCTCTTATGAGTCAACATTTTTGGATCTTTTTCGAGGCATAATGGAGCGATACGAGGGCCTGATGCGTTCCTTCCTTGGAGCGCTTGTTATGCGGAGGTGACCGTACTGTATATGTGGTCGTGGGAACCACAACAGATTAATTATCGTTTCGGTATTTAAATTATCACGAGCACATTTTGAATAATAATTAACGAAAATTTCGTCTTCAAACTCAACGTTAACACGCATATCGATTCTTTCATTTGCGTTTCAAATATGAACTCAAATTTTTAGTTAGTTTGAAGTATCAGTCGGTATTATTCTGAAAAAAAACTCGATACTGGGTAGTTGTTCGAAAACTTTGACTAGATGAAACATTTCGGATATTTACTGCTCAAGCTTAATTTAAGCGGCACTTCATGCCGCTAGTTATTAAAGGTCCGCTCGATCCTTACCAGCTGTGTGGACCCTTTGTTGCTCCACATTCTCCATCGCCGGCACACAAAGGCCTGTTCAAGAAGCTGCTCATCAATGTATCATGCCGAGTATATTAATAGAGTTTTATCCTGAGATTGTTGCTGGTGTGCGGTGTCAATATCCTCACAGTGCGAGCGTCCGCAGCGTCTTGTGTGTGAGAGAGGGAGTAGGTGAACTGCAAGGACGTGCTTGCAAGAGTGAGGCAAGTACGTAAGCATTTTGGTAAATCAAGATTGACTGAATAATTGATGAGAGACTAGACTGATGTGTCTCTGACAATGAAATATATGTTCGTAATGTTTGTGGTGTTTAAATGCATTAGTTGAGTGCAGTGCTTGCTCTGAATTTCTATTACAACTAGCTCATAAAAAATTTTTTAGTTTCCAAAAACGAGTTATCAAAATCCACACGATATTGTCGGTTTAATTGATTACCTAGAATAATAATTCAATATTGAATACATGGGTCACAATCATTATGTTTTTAACGAGATCTTCATTTTAGAGTAAATTATATTATTGTTCTTTCAGAATCTGTGGTGTTCTCCCTCAGGCTACTCTACGCTCCGGGCAGATTCAAAGTCCTTAGATATTCACAGTCTGACCGGAGCGTAAAGTAGCTTGAGGGAGAACAACACAAATCCATTATAAATATTTTATAAGCTTAAATCTTATGTTGGATGTGAACGTTAGTCATATAGTTCAGCTTAATCGAAATTGTCACATCAAGCGTTGAGGCGATGTCATTTTATAATTTCCTCACAGATGTTGTTACACGAAGTTGTTTTCAATAAATTTCAACTCAAATTCTTTCTTTTACTTCTACTTAATTTTAGAATACGAAGATTTTTATAGGATACAAAATTTAATGTTTTCCTACTTCCCTAACCATTGCAGCGACAAATGAACGAAACTAGCGCCTCTTTCTGGTGCAGACGCTAATCGTTCTTCTGAACTTCGGTGGTATAGAAATATTTTATTTAATTCAGCACTCTCTCGTGGAAGCGGCCACTGATTACTGTCGTGTCTGTGTTGCAGCTGACGGCTTCACCTACACGCTGGGCATCTTCTACGTGCACCTCCTCAGCTACTATGACGTCTCCAAGGCCGCCGCCGCCTGGATTGTGTCCATCCTCGTCGGCGTCACGCTCGGTTCTGGTGCGTATACTAGCACTATAATAACTGGTCAAGACAAGGACTTTTACCTCCTGCCATAACTTTTACGAAGCTCACGTTGAGGTGTAGCGTAGGTATTTACAGAGTTCATCAAGTTTATTAGAATTTTTAGGAGAATATATTGGCATGGAAATGTGATAATACGTCTGAAGCTCCTCTTCTGCTTTCATACAGTAGACTTCCTTGTGGTAATTCGACTTCAAATTATTACCTGTAAAAAAAAAACAGGTTCATTGGCTTCGAGGTGTTTGTCAGTAGTAATTCGTACAGTACTCCTTATTTCGTGAAAAATATAGTATGTGATCCAGCTGGCAGAGCTTTTTGTTTTCCCAAGCTTTAGTTTTGCACTTACTGAGCCGAAGTATATTCCACAGAACGTGAATTTTTGAACGACTTACAGTGTGTCCTCTTTTTATAATTTTTTCGTTACCGCTGCTTATCTATAACGCTCCCGTACCTGCTGCGCCCTGACGTGCCGGTGTGGTCCCCAGAGAGAGTCCCATTATCTCATGCATCAAATCTTACGTTCATTATAGGTGGATGGGCTAAGTTGAGCGATAGCAGTTTTCAAATAAGTGCGTTATAATAGTGCTTCTGTAGCTTAATCAACCTATGTGACGAGTGTGCGGACGTTAGACTCGTGATTTAGTGGTATTATTTACTCAGGGAAGTTTGAGCCTGGCGATCCGTCGTGCTGGAGCAATGAACCGCGAGAGTTAATTACATCGCCTCAATGGACCGATTAACGATGATTCATCGCTTTACTTCAATGCTTCAGAGTTACCAGTTTTATGGAACTTTCTGTTGAAGTATTCCGTGACTTGTCCTTCCGCATAATTGGGGCATCGCCGCCCCAATTATAATCCAAAGGGCTTGCTGTAAAGCAGCTAATTTTTTATTGCTGTGTGAAGATTAACAGTTTGAAATAAACGTAATTTCAACCTCTTTTTTAGGTAGTACGAAACTCAGTACTAACTTTTATATATATAATTCTAATTCACGGAAGCCTGCGGCGATTTTTCTCTTGATGATATCGTTTTTTTTTCTTTCTCCGTAATTTTCATGGTTTATCTGCACAAATAAATTTGAACGATGCGGACTTATTAGAAAATGAACTAATCCTTCAAATTTTCCACACAGTAAAATATGCATGGAGTACAGCAACTTTCATTAAAAATTCTCAAACCAAGAGCATCGCGTTAGATTTCAGAGAATATCAAAAACATGGTTGATTTCAGATATTCTGTGCTCGTGTAATTCTGGCGCAGATTTATATGAAATGACCCCCGTTCCTGTGACGGCAGGCCCGCTCTCTGGCGCCCTGGTGAACAAGTTCGGGTGTCGCGTGGTGACCATCTTGGGGTCCGTGCTGGCCAGCCTCATGCTCTTCCTCTCCATCTACGCGTCGAACATCTTTGTGCTCTACTTCACCATCGGCCTCGGAGCTGGTGAGTCTTCATTCCTGCTCCGTCTGGTCGTGCGGTGACGGAAGGCTCTCTGAGCTTTGTTTCGAGCGGGGGGTGTTGGGACTTCCGACTCATGAGTTCTATGTTTATCGAGCAGAAATCATCAGTAAGTGCAAATGTTGGAAGATATTTTGCCTTCAGCCGTTTTCCCGCATTTGATTTTGGATGAAGTCGCATGAATAAATTGTAAAAAAATATTTCGGAAGAATAACTTCTTCCGTGTACTTTCGAAATAGATAGACTATTTATTCGTATTAAAACGAAACCTAATTTATTGATGCGCCTATGTTGCAAATAAATAACGTGGCAGCTGCTCTTCAATTATTTTTGAGGTGATCCCAGCACAGAGGGTCGGTCTCCTTCCATACAGTACACGTTTTGTCAAAGCCTCCTAATTTTCAAAAAGGATCGTGTTTTTAGAAATGATGAATTTAGTGTTCTAAATTTAACGCGACTGCATCTAACATCTGAAATTTGGATTCTGTCCATATTTTCAGAGAAGTAATTTAGTTGTGAAATTGTCTATATTTTCTTAACGTTACTGATTACAGATTCACGTGAAGTTCGAAATATTTGTTTTTCCCGAATGTCACCGTGATATGGGTTCTTGATATTATGGAGTCTATGATTGGTGTTGAAGCTGTAAAACCACAAGGAACTCCAGTGGCGAAAAATTCTCGTAACTTTAAGTTATAAAAATGATTCACTATATTATTCGTTAAATAGACCATCTTTTTCACTTGTAGAAATGTTAGAAAGCTCTAGCGATTATACCGTATGGACCATGAAAAAGTAAACCCGACTTTAAATGTTAATAACTTAACAGGGAATGAAAATAATTTAATTTTTTTTGTATTAGGTGGAGAAACATGTTTTCTCTAAAAATGTTAAGTCGTATTAAAATTGGTGAGATTAATAATAGTTGAGATTAATAATAGTTGTAAAAATGTGAGTTGCACATGATATTTTAATGAAATTATAAATGATACAAAAGTTGAAGGGTCATTGTAATATTCTAAAAAAACGAGTTATACCGAGAGCTTCTTTCAGGCAATCTCTGTTCGAATTTATTTCGAACTTTCTTTAATCTCTTTGTTCCCGCGTAGACGTTGTTGATGTCCTTTGTGAGTTGCATTACGTTGGGCTTAGTTACTTTAGAATTTGTGTTTAAAGGTAAATTTTCAGATGACTTGGATCTTATTTATACTCAAACCTAAAGCTTTATAGTCATGAGACAAATCTTTGTGTGTGATGCAACTAATGTGACTGAAATATCTTAATCCAAAGTTATTAACATTTAAAGTTGGATTTACTTTTTTGTGGTCCATAAGGCGGTATACATACGAGTATACGCGTATATCAAGAAGAATCAAAAAAAGCTCTGTCATACTTGGACATTTTTTCGTCTCTTTTCGGTATGTTTTAATATTTTTGCAGTATACTTCACAAGCGCGAGTTACATAACTTCTTCTCAAAATAACGATACATTTGACATAACTACTTAGCTGCTATGTCTAATTTTTCGGAGTTTCCGTTGAAAATATACTCAAAAGTGAGGCCTTAAAACCGTGGACTTTTTTAATTGCAAGTTGGAGTCTCACGACTTGTATGCCGTGTTGTCTTATTGACTGTTCTATTTGCTGTCTTTAGAATCAGTGGTGCAGAAGTATTTTTTCTATAATTTTCCCCCACAATCATCAAAAGTGATAATTTCGTAATGAAAAGTGCGTAACTGCCCAATTTTTATTCCCGTCATGATTTGTGAAAATACTCGTACAAAAACAATATTTTGGTTCTTCGGTTCTGCTAAATGAATCCTCATCAGTTCAGTAAAATAGGAAACACAAACCTCTGACTCGTTACTCTGATTTTCATAGGTGAGTGTCAAGTGCGGGGCTATCTAATTTAGCGCCACGTATTCCTTGCTTACCTCTACTGTATTCCCAATATATCGCTGTGTGTACATACGGTGACACCCGATACAGGTCCTGGTACACTGTCTTGTTTTGGTCACAGGCCTCGGCTTTGGTCTCATATACCTGCCCGCCATCGTGTGCGTGACTGGGTACTTTGAGAAGAAGCGGTCCTTCGCCACCGGCATCGCCGTCTGCGGGTCCGGGCTCGGCACCTTCGTCTTCTCGCCGCTAGTTGAGTACTTGGTCAGTGACCGTGATGGCGTGCAACCTTTGCTGTGTATTTTTGAATGGCCACTTTATGCCAGCAAAGATGTATTCGAAGAGGTATAACTTGAAATATATTCTGGACGATTAAAAAAGTTGGTTGTGTTACGCATGTATGAAATGAAATTACTGGCACCATTCAGTTTTCGTGAGGTGTATATTTTGTTTATAAACTCAATTAATCTTGTTTGTTTGCACAATTATCGCTGTCTACTGAGCGCTCAGCTTGTAGTAATATTTTGTAGAATTCAACATCCAGCTTTGAGTGTTTAACATGGGGAAAAATTCAACATTTGGTATTCAGAAATCAGGTAAGATGTAATTCACAACTCTCATTTTGGCACCAACAAAAGGTAAAATTTCATGTTCAAGCAAGCTGTATTGTGGATACGATCTGTTACAAATGTCGACTTCCTAATGAATATCTCCGAAGAAAGTCAAAAAAGAGGCAGAAAAAATGATGCGGCTCTTCAAGAGGTTATTGAAGGAGGAATTAGATGCCATGAAAGATTATAACTTTATAAACAGCTGTATGTAAAAGCATTGACTGAGATAGTGATTGGGGAGGTTAAAAAATTATCACTTGAATGGCGACCGCAAATGTCGACGCTGTTTTGAAATTTCTTTCGGAGGTTTGCCACGGGTCATTTGACTCTAGTCCCGTGAAATATTGATTTCGTGAGATATTACTTCTTTTATGTCGCCAATACTTGAACTGGAAACATGTACAGGATTCTGAGTGAACGTCAAGAAGCATGCAATGTTGTACCATCTTGTTTGAATCTTAAATCGACACGATCATGATCGGTGAAGAATTTGACGAATCGTGTCGATTCAACAAGTTTTCAAGCATTTCACAATACCGGGTAGAAATCAGTCACCGTAACGTTCTCTTATTCGAAAATTAAGGGACTCGCTCGCCAAAATCTTCCACGCGTACAGGCAGTGACCTTCCCAGAGTGCAGTGGTCGAAGGTGCACGTCACATATGAGTTACTACCACCCCAGTATCGAAAGTTCTATTAATTGAATATTCTTGATATATGAAAGTACGCTTCTTCACAGCAAATTAAATCTGGTGTTAGGGGAATTCACTACACATTATTCCGAGACAAAGTTGAGCGAGTTCCCAATTCTCTCCCACCTAATTTCCGTACATTGAAATTGAATTCGTGCACTTGACAATGGTCGGAAGAGTTTCCTTGTAAGGTTATTAGTTTCTTGTCTACTAACCTTTAACAAATCTTGCTCCTCTTTGCCTGGTACTGCACAAGTAACCTGATCCGACGACTCACGGTTTGCCTAGCTTTTCTCAACATTCGACCCGTACGTTGCGTCACCCTGTACTTCATTGCCACTAATATCTTGTTCTATGCATGATGTGTCAGCTCATCTCCGCTCTTAATGCATGAACTCAGCCCAAGTTTACACGCGCAAAATAACGCGTTAAATTATCTCGTAATTTACCACGAGGCTTGTTACCATACCGTACCACTGAGATTTTTTGTCGCTGAATAAATTTTTTCCCTGTTAATAGACGATAATCGTATTTGTTGGTGTTTGATTAATTATAATTATGTCTCGATATTTGTTCGAAGCATACAATTCGGATTTGAAGCGTTGCAAAATAGTCGAGCTAGGAGTATATATGGAAAAAATTCAAGTCGTTGTGAAATCGTCCCATTTTATAGAAGTCCTTAACTTCACTCCTGAAATCGATTATGAAATAGATAAAGTAGTTTTATGTTGTACTTTGACGTCATCGTGAGCCCAGACACCTAAGAAATTTGTTTGTGGAAGCTAAAAAAGTTTGGGCCGTCACCCCTGTGTTTGACGTACATTTTTAAGGAAACCATCCCACTTTTTCAACTTTTTTAGTCCGATTCGTTTGAAAGTTGGCCAGTATATGTATTTTGTAAAAGTAAACCTTTTTTACTCCTGTCATTTTTTCGATTTAGGCCTTACTTTTTTTTTTTTGACGAAAAATGTGTTTTTGGTATATTTTTATTGAAATTTCAGATTGTAACTCCTCCTTCAGTTTTGATGCTAGAACAAAAACAAAGACAATTTTAGAACCCTTGGAACATTTCTAACAAACGCTCGTTCAGTTTTTTTCAAATTCAAATTTTTTCTATTTTTTCAAAAATTTTTAAAATTTCAAAAATCAGCAACTTTTTTTTGGGTTTAGAGCTATATATTTTTTGAAAGAATTCGAATTTGAACAAAACCGAACGAGCGTTTGTTAGAAATGCTTCAAGGATTCTAAAACTGTCTGGATTTGTTCTAGCATCAAAACTCGAGAACTAGTCCCAGGATGAATGTTGAAAATTCCAAGTGTTGGGTATAAGCAAAAAATAAAATTTTGTGTTGAAGTGTAATATAATGAACAATTGATGTAATTGAATGCAGTTTTAATTTTTATTTTGATAATTTCCATACATAACTTCATATTCGAAGTGTGAATTGTGATTTAAAAAAAAAAAAAAAAAATTATCATTTTTTTTCAACAAAATGATTTTTTTTATTTTCAGTCTGATTCTTATAAAATTTGACTATGATATGTAACCTTTGAAAATAAACCCAATTGATTCAATTCATTTCTTTGATTCAGGCCTTAGATTTTGCAAAAATTTGACATATTGGTTTTTAGGTATTGATATTTCACTAATATTGATATTTCAAAATGGGACTCCTCCTTCAGTTTTGATGCTAGAACAAAAGCAAAGACAGTTTTAGAATCCTTGGAATATTTCTAACAAACTCACATTGAGCTTTTATTCCATTTCCTATTTGTTCTCTTGTTATATGGGGTCAAAATCGGGAAAAAATTTAAAATTTTGGGTGCTTTTCAATTATATTGATATTTCAAAATGTAACTCCTCCTTCAGTTTTGATGCTAGAACAAAAGCAAAGACAGTTTTAGAATCCTTGGAACACTTCTAACAAACTCACATTGAGCTTTTTTCCATTTCCTATTTGTTCTCTTTTTATGTGGGGTCAAAATCGGAAAAATTGAAAAAGTTTGGTCGCCTTACCCCCCCCGGGGGGGGGGGGGGAATTATTTTCCGTAGCGCCATAAAATTTTAGGAACGAATAGTCTACCACCTAAGGGTCCTTTTACAACAAAAACATGCAAAATGACCATGGAATCGAGAGCATCTGGCAAGGGCCTGGGATGGTGGCCTTAAAGCAGTTACGCACAAGCCATCTGTCGGGGCTGCTGTCTGACTGAGCATCAACTCGTTTGTGCCCAACTCAAAGGCTGTCGGTCGCCTCGTAAATTCTTGTTTTGAACCCAGCCGCACTGCAATAACGACTGAGACACTTCAACCTGGTCTCTTACTCTTACGTGGGACGTTGAAGGAAATAAGCGCTCAACAGTTGATAATATTTATGCGGAGCGACATCACGTTTCTGTGTGATACATTGACTAGTGTCTGTTGATGTCAGTCGCCATGGCCTAATGGCAAAGAGTGAATCGCCTCTCATGTGAGAAGGTCGGCAATTAAAGACTTCTTACCCGAATGGAGCTCGATGCTTCTCCCTGTCGGGAAGAAAAAGAACTAGCCATAATTCCTCGTTTAACCTAGGTGTTTAGAATGGGTAACATTGCATCCTGGTGTTATTGATTAAGAGGCATTTGAGACCATGCGTGAAATGACCCTCATGAGATTGATTGGAAGGAAACACCATTTAAGGTCTGCGGACTGTGTTATCAATGTCTCCCAAATTAAACTTTCTTGTACGAAGGTTACGTTCACCTGGATTTTTTTATAGAAAACATCATCAAGTCTACAATAAAAGTGTTGTACGCCACTTTACTTTTCCGTAATTGCTACAGTTCTAAGTTTATTATTGCACTAGCTTCTCGTGCAGTCGAAAAATACTAAGCAATTTTGTTTGTACAGACTTTAAAATAACTTATGACTTCAATAAAACGTTCTAATGCAGCGCCTTGCGGTACTCTATTTACGCTCGGTTTACAACGCCTATCCACTTGGTGACATACTCTACGCTTCATACTTAGTTGGTTACGCTCCTGCCAAACGACAGACGTCGCCGGAATATGACGTTTGACAGCAACAGTTGACGGGCCAGAAGTGGGCTGTCGCGCATTCCAAGCAGCGCACAGACACATGATGAAGAGAAATATACAGGCTGACTTTCTTTGTATTAAACCTACAGCGTTTTATATTAAACATTTCGTGCTGCAACTGCCAGTTTGTTATAATAATTATTAAGCCATTGCGTTCTCTCGAGTTTTATATTGTACTCCATCTTAAATGCCGGGGGTGTAGCCTGCATATTTTCGAGAAGTCTGTTGCGAAAAATAGTGGAAAAAGATTCCAATTAAATTTAATACATGAAATGCCCTACGTTGACTGTTGGATTTACGAATAACATGAGACGCAAGGTCGAGCTGGCGCCCATTTTCACATCAGGACGGAGTGCAAGTTTGTGGTCAACTTCCGTCGCGTAGAGAAAAACACTGTGAATCTGTTAGGAACTCTCTACTCCCCATGCCCTTCATTTCAGAATCTGACGTCTTATTTCTTTTTACATTCACTAGAAGGAAAGAAAAAGTGATGATTGCTCTCGCAAGCCTGCGGAAGTTGTCAAATTAGAGATGTGAGCGACCCTGAATGTCTCATTGGTTTCTTTATAAGCTTTAGCGTTTGTGCGTCTTGCTTGTATTAATTCGAATAACTTTCCTGAGCTTAGCGTAGAACTGTATGACCGCTGTTGGACGACGGAAACTTGAGCAATTCCATGTTCTGTAGCTCTGCAAACAACTAGACGCTGAAAAATAACCCGATGGAAGAGGAAAAATAACTTTTTATCACTAAATAACATAAACTCAACAATCCATTACCTCGATCTTATTATAGTACCTCTATGCTGGCTGCATTTTTATTTTTGAATTTTCTAAACATTACCACAGTTTCTTATTTCTGCTGCGTTTAGAAACATATTGTACCATGCACTTCTAAATTCACGTACTTGAGATGTCTCGCTCAGATTGTGTTCAGTGCTATACGTAGCCTTATCAGTTACCAATTATCCGTACTTTGTTGCGATTGTATTTTTTTTGTGTGTGTGTGTGTGTGCTGGCATGCATGTATGTAGTAACGTAGCAGTCGTGCTGAGATTCGTTTCGTGCTCGCCAGGAGTGCACCCTCACACTCGCCTGCTAAATTCAACATTTATGGCAATTGCATTTGGAGCGTCTATTCATTGCACGGGCACGAAGTAGTGGTATCATAATGCGAAGCAAACATGGAATAAACTCTGCTTAGTTTGTCATCGCATGCTCCCGAGGCGACGTACAACGCCGCGTGTCATTTCCTTGACAACTGCCGCGTCTTCTTGACTACGCTGCGAGAGTCTATCTGGGACGTGATAGCGCTCGAGTGTGTGCAGTCATTGTCATGGCCGTCATGCTAGCCGCATGCGGGCCGGCCGTGCAGTGACTTGCGCTGATGAAGGAAGCAAAGCTGTTGTGCTTTTTGCCATCGTCCGCCTTGTCACTCAAACTATCTGAGGTGTTTGTTGATCACGTTTGAAGGTTTGTGTTTTGGGTGAAATGTTTATGACTTTTTGTACACCATGTGAGGGAAGATTTATTGTCGCTCAAATGAATGATTTGATTCAGTTCCGTAGCAGTTTTATTTTTTAAATGAATGCCAGCATATTTTTCAAAAAGATTTGAGGGCATTGTGTTTGAGCGAAAATGTTGAACTGAGTTTCCGATGTATTGTAAATGTAGAAAATTTAGGAGTTCCGTGCAGTGCTATTTTAGATGACGTCTTTTTGCGACCGGCTTAGAAAAGACCGACTTTGCAAAGTTACAAGAGACCTTTATAGAATGTCGTCACAATTGTATAGCAGAATAGTAAAGTTATATTTTTGGTGAGTGACGCCTAGGCAGGACTGCATTTGCGGATTTTAGTCTGGGAATTTTATTACAAGTTTAAAATTCATTTTAAGGATTTACGTTTTTATTTTTAAAAGATTGTTTTAACTATGGATAATGATGTATTTATTGATAAGTAGTTGAATGTAAATTAAATGTATTGCATTATCATGTAATGATATCTTGAACCTACTAATCATGGTGCATTTAGAAATTGCGTCACGACTGTAAATTGGTTTCGCTTTCAAGTTTTACATTTTGAAGTTCATTGATGTAATTCTTGGGCTTAGGGCACAGGTTAGCGTTTCGTAAGGTTATTGATCATTCCAAGTATAAATACCTCATAAATGATTCACAAATGTCAAGTTGTTCTCTATTGTACTGAAGATATCGCGTCAGTCTCATATCCTTTATTAAGTATTAACCTGGCTTCTATGTGAAGCTGTTTAAGTTATTAATAATGCGGGTCAAAATTTCGGATCTACGAAGTATGCATTGTGCGTTTATATACATCAATCGCGTACCGGTTTTTGTTTCGTTAATCGCTCTAATTTACTATTCGTCGAGCGCTTCCAAGGACGATGTTTAGCTCGAGCTGTTTGAGCTGCATTCACTTCTCCAAGTAACCTCGTGTGTAATCATCGTGCCTTAGATGGGGCTGTGGACACATCCTTGCCTTAGTTGCTATATATGGACAGTGCGTTAGGTTCCGTCGAGTGCCTAGTAACAACGATGGTGTCGGGTTCCGTCGAGTGTCTTAACAAGAATCGAGTTGTTTGGTTCTGTCGAGTAACTCATAACAATGATGATGTTTGGTTCCGTCGAGTGTCTCGTAACAACGATGGTGTTCGGTTCCGTCTAGTGTCTAGTAGCAGAAATGGCGTGAACATTTGCCGGTGGGTATAAACATTTGAAAGTGTTGCTGGGTGTCGTCGAGTGCAGTGCGCGCTGCATTGTGTTGCTCACCTGTAGGTTGTTCCATGCTCCAGATCGAGTTGTACAACTGGAAAGGCGCTATGATCATCATTTCTGGCCTGGTGCTGAACTGCATTTTCTTCGGAGCCCTCTTCCGTCCTTTGGAGGATAACTACCCAAAACGGAGGTAATTATTTCTTTTGTTTCTCCTTCTCACATTCTCTTATTGGAAAAAAATACCTTTACTGGATGAATTTTTTGGTCATTTGTTCGTCGTAAATTTTTCTCCAATTTCAATCAATACTTAATGGAGCCCCCTCCTTCCTTTCTTGGGAACCCCTTTGTTGTTGTTGGGGAATCCAAACTAACCCATAATCTAATCCTATTTAATGAGCAGTTACAATATCCTTTCTGTTGAAAACTACATTCCGAGAGCAATACAATATCGAGTTCAAAATGGAGAGCTTCCGGGCGCCAACCAATAGTAATGGATCGCTGAAACTTGTAATTTTTCTCGGACATCTGCTCTCCTTTGATGCACAACCGTATTTTTTGCGTACTTGTGTAGATTCTCTTGTATCCGTGCATTTTGCTGCCCCAGACCGCGGCGCATGCTGAGCACCCAGATGTCTACAGAGGCGCCTTCCCCGGACGCTGCTGCCCGCTACCACGTTCCCAGGGTCGAGGTGAGACAACCTTCTTTTTGCTCTACTCTGACCTCAGCGGCTCTTTTTGTGCAGGACCTTGACTGCTAGCAGATACCTCACCGTTCTATCGCTTTGACTGGTAGCCGACACAGCAATCTTTTATCGCTTCCTTGACTTCGTTGAGATGGACGGTGCGTTTGGCGAAATGTAGTCGAGTTGCGGTTGTATTCGAGTTCGATATCTAATGGTTATTTTTAGAGCACGTTGTGCTCGATTGTGGCTTGTGCGTTAAAGAGATTGCGTGAATGCTGTGACTCATTTCACTCGCCCTCCCCACCGATATTGGAAGAAAGCAGTGAAGTTTATTACCTCATTTATTTATTACTCAAATCAGTCATGCTCGTTTTAATGAGGTGAGATTTGAAACTTGTCCCATGACTTTACTAGGTGGATTATTATGAACTTTGACAAACGTTCATACTAATGCATACTGTACTGGTCTGTGGTTATTTTACAGCCTCGATAAAGATATTTTCAACATTTAAATTCGTGACTGAAATTTTGTTAAATGATTAATATTATTATTGTCATGCGCTTCCGTTAAATTTAGCCTCCGTATTAATTTGTGTCGTTGTTCAGCAAAAAAATTGTACCCCTCACTGCTGGTTGACGTGAAAAAATAGATCTTCTTGACGATCTTAAATTTCTTTCAATTTGCTTGTACAAACTTGCGTTCTGATGATTTTAGGTTGACATTCAAGTGCAATGCGCAATTCCTTTATCTTGAAAATTACCTTTATTCCCAGAGAGTAGCCTTCACGATAAGTCACTGAAATGGCATCGATGTCGGTGTAAATTTTAAGCAGTTATCCTCTGATGTCTTTGTTGAGACCAGGAGAGCTGGAACCGTCTGATGTCTGCATTGTTTGGGCAGTTCGTTACTCAGGTACAAGCGGCGCTAATGAAAGAGAAAGTTGGCCTCATTGCTACAGGACAGGTGCGTGTAGACTGACTGCACTAGTGTGCCGCGGCCGCTTGTGTCTGCCTTCAAAATCCCCTGTGCAGCTCGGGTCCTGCGCGTGCCTCTTACAAGCTATCACGAGCCCCTAGAAAATAGCACTTGACTAAGAGCCTAATCGCTTTGGGGAGTGCTCTTATTTTTAATTTTCTTTCTAGCAAATATTGTAGCTACGTCGACTAAGTGCGATAGTTTTATCAATTTAACGGTTTGTTTTTTGTTGTATAGCTTGTGATCAGTTGTGGCTCTATCTAGAGCAGTAGATTCTGATTTTCTTGGCATCGAAACACTTTCAGCGTTACGTTTTCCGCTGAACACCATCAGAAACGTACCAGCATTATTTTTCTGCATGGTTGCTGTATTAGTTGGCCTTCTCCCAGATTCTCCCCGGTGTACGTATTCCGGTTACACTAGACCAAATACCGGCGTCGAAAAATTATATAATTCTCATTCGGAATTATACAATCTCTGAGCATCTTAAGCTCTGAAATTGGTTAATTTCCTCACGATGGTTATAATCGACGCGTTTGATTTTTGCGTGTCTGGCCACTGTGCTCAATAACTTCATCCTTTCCGTAGTTACCTGTGCCCTGAACTATTCAGTCGTTGTCTCTATGTATCTGTATCCGTGAAAGATTAAGGGATACACTTCTTTTGAAAAATATTTTTACTAACTTAGTCGAAGGGGTAAAATTATAACGGGGGTAAAATTATAGAGGAATAGGAATGCCGCGAAATTTTAGCTCGCGAGACACGCGGGAAATTCAAAACTGCTCCTGTGATGTATAGCAACCATGTCTATAGAATGATGAGGCGCTGTTGTAGCTGTAACTTGCGTAGCGCTGCTTAGAAATTCCGTACTCAGAGTTCATGTGTTTTAACTTTGTTATGAATTACCGAATATGGTGACCTAAGCGCCATTGTCGTGTCTCAACGTCATTGCCCGTTTTGCATGCGCTTTTTTGAGTTGATTTCTTATGGGTCTTTCTATTCAGATTGCCGTGGACTTGAACGTACCTTCTCTTCTAAACTGTTCTATTTAGTTCGTTTCATTTTTTCCGATATTTTCTTCGCCTCGTGACACCCAAGCCTCTTTTTTTGTCCACTTTTCGATAAGTTATACTTAACGTATGGTTTATGAGGCATGCTTGTTACCACGATTGTTATACATGTAACCAGGATTTATAATAGTTTTAACTTCTCCTTTATGCTGACGTTTTTGTTTCTCCCATTGTGATTCCGATAGTTAGTATGATAGTGTTTTTCTAATTTTTGAAGGTTTTTAATCGAATAAGTTTTTTTTTTATTTTGGTGCTGTTATTTCCCAGTTTCCAATATTACTTGGCATACTAGCTCGTTGTTATCATATTATCGCGTTCTTATGTCTTCAAAAAATCTGCCAAATGAAACAAGAGCGCAGTTTCGTGCTAAATCATTCTGCTTGACTACTCAAAGGGACGTTGTTTCAGCCGTTGAACTTTACATTGGGCCTTAAAGTTAGCTTCGAACCGTTCCATATTTCAATTTTTCACTGTAGTTGATGCTGTTTCTCGTTGCATTTCCTTACCACAGGTGTCCCAGACTTTCAACGCGGTCCCGATGTCTTCAAGTGACGCAAGCTTGGCACAAAAGCTGCTGAGCTTTAAACTGCGAACCAAACAACCTGGGAGGACGGTCCCATCATCGTCCAGTGACGCCAGCCTAGCACAGAAGCTGCTAAGCTTCAAGCGGCGCACAATGCAGCGATTCCGTGACTCGGAGACAGCAGACGAGCAAGACATGTTGCGCATCAAGTCGCACGGGTGCCTGAACCCGACTGTGCAGTCCTTACGGCAGTCCGAAGCTCTTAGGATGACAGTGTCTCAGCCCTGTGAGTCGTTTAATGATTAAGGTAGACTAAACATTCATCTGCGGAGTAAGCAGTAAATTTTAGCAGATTTAGCTATCACTAATAAACATATGCTCACAAAAGCAATAAGAATTTGTTTCTGACTCCGTAGGTGTACTGCTTTAGGTGTAGCTGAAACTCATAAGTGTAAATATATTTCAGCTCCATAAAAAGTGTAATTTTTGAGGCCGTCTGCGGCCCTCGTGTTAGTCGTCGATCTCCCTCGAGTTACCGTGCAATAGTGATGTAAAACTTTGTATTATTGTTCAAATTTTACAAGGCATTATTAAAACTGAATGAAATAATAAAAAATCGTGGGGAATGGCTGAATATTTTATTTTTATTTAACAGGGTAGTAATATTTTCTAAATGAACTCACCACCTAGAAACTGGCCCACACTGATGTTTACTTGGCTTTCTTCCTTTAATAGAATTCAACTCCGCACGTCTACCACCACTTGACGTTTCTCAGCATCTTGCTGTTGCTGTGTGTGCCAGTTGTTGAGGTCGCTCGAAACGTTCTTCAGATTTTACCATCTCAAAGAGAGGAAACTTGTTGCTGTAAGAGAATATATTGAAAGTTCAATTATCTTTGCTCAGGCACGGTTTTGTTTTGACTTCTCAGTCCTTACAAGAAGGGTCTGCTCCCGATCCAAGCAGCTAACTCGAGAAGCTCCATGATATTTGAACCAGTACTCAGCTAGAAATCGAATCAGTGTCTCCAACAACGGTTTTTTGCTGTTCGTCTCAGTGAGGACTAAGGGTTGATTTACATTAGCACCTTGCGCCTGAAGTCTTGATTGCAGCGAAGATTGATGGCAGCCACGAGAAATTCAGTGACGTAAATAATATACACGCGCTACTGCAATACATACTGGCATGCAGAGGGCACCATTGGCCAACAGTGGTCACTACTATGTAGCCGTCCGCTGCAGTTCGCTTCCGTCTCAGTTGAGTAAACTGACGGAATTACAGCAGTGACGCGCTCACCTACTGTGGACAAAAAACTGCATCATTGTTATTGCATTATTGTATCATTGTCTCGCTGCATTATTGTTACTGCTCCAAACTGCGGTTTTACTGCGCTGATTGTTAGCGGGGTATAATATTTGAACGATTTTTTCAGTGTTTCCTGAGATGTCTGTAGGCGAGCGCTCCCCGACCTCCCCTAAAATTCAGGGGTCTCAGTCTCACCTCCTGGACCGCAAGGACATCTTCTACAGGGGCTCCCTGCTCAACATTCCTGAGTACAGGTGGGTCTGGGTGCTGGGGTGTGCCTGCCCACTGGGTCACCCTACTGGGGTGTCTGGGTGTAGGTGCTTTTGGGTACTGGGTTGTCTGGGTGTACAGTAGGTGCGTCTGGATACTGGGGTGTATGGTAGGTACGCCTGGATACTGGGGTGTCTGGGTGTAAAGTAGGTACGCCTGGATACTGGGGTGTCTGGGTGTAGGTACTTTTGGGTACTGGAGTGCCTGGGTGTACAGTAGGTACGCCTGGATGCTGGAGTGTCTGGGTGTACAGTAGGTACGCCTGGATGCTGGGGTGCCTGGATGTACAGTAGGTACGCCCGGATGCTGGGGTGTCTGGGTGTAGGTACGCCTGGATACTGGGGTGTCTGTCTGGGTGTACAGTAGGTACGCCTGGAGACTGGTGTGTCTCGATTTTGGTTAAGTCTGGAGACTGGTGTGTCTCGATTTTGGTTAAGTCTGGATTCTGGTTTGAGACACAAGATTCAAGCTAGAATTCTATTAGAATTAAGCCAAAGATTTGCAAATGCTTGTAATATTAGTATGTATGTTTACCCCCGAACAAAAATTTTGGAAAAAATCGCTTTATTCTTCATAAAGGGATTTGAAGCTGCTTCGACATTAGTCATGTAAAAACACTAAGTTTGATTACTCAGTGAGAAAGGATCTTAGCATGCTTTGCTGATGATAATCTCATTTCATCGGAGGCTGAATGATGCCTAGGAAAAAACCGTTATTATTATGTTAATAATTTTCTCATCCTCAGATGATCAGCGTCGACGCGGCACTATTGTCGTGCATTCTTTATGATGACATTTCTAAACTGACGTGGTATTTTGTGCCGCAGGCGAGACCCCCAGTACTACCGCGAATCTGTGGTGCGGCATCACGACGTCGAGCGCATGCTCTCGCAACAGCAGAAGAAGGTACGACACAAGTCTCCTCTTTAGTTATTATTTTTTTTTGTCTGCTCAAGTTCTTAATTTTTGATATTTAAATATTTTCTGCTCAAGGTCAAAAACTTTGCTGTTTAAATATTATCATCAATTGAGTCATGTCATGTAACAGTTCGGAACATCTGCTAGATAAATATTGGTATTTACGATGATGCACAAGGTGCACAACTGAATTTTTAGAGGAGTTTCGCGAGTATTTTGGAAAGCTTCGGCTGAAATTAAGAAATGTGCCGGTTGCTTAAAATGTGCCACTTGCTTCCAAAAACATAAATATAATGACCAATATTATGTTACTTCGTTCTGCTAAACTTCATAGACTGCCAAACGCGCGCTAAAATATTAGGAATTTTGATGAAGATGATAATACTGAGCAGGTGTGCGGATGCGTATCGTGTCCTGACGAGGCATGTTCTGCTCTGACCAGCCTCACAGACCTCGGCCTGCTGTCGGACCCCATCTTTTTGCTTTTTGCCGCGTCTAATTTCCTCACCTCCATTGGCTTCTACGCTCCCTACATCTTCATCGTTGTGAGTGACCTAACGTTGGTGGAATGCATGCGGCCCATCTCGTATTTATGGACTTGATATTTCGCCATTGCTTTCAGAATGATGAATTGGGTGTAATTGAAAGTTGTTTTACGTTAATATAAGCTTCATTTCACACAAGCTTTATCCTGTATTTCCAGTTTTTGTCCTGTTAGTTTTGTTCGAAGCGGGATAGAAAACTTAATTGTAATTTGAACTTTTATTTTTTGCGCCACCATATCTTCCTTTACATTACCTTTTTTTAGCGTTTCAATAAAGTAATAGGTTCTATTTTAAATGTGTTCTTTAGTTTTTTTCTTCTTATTCAAGTGTACAGAAAATGTACAAACCGGCGCGAAACTTCAACTTCCGATCTTTTAAATGTATAAATCAAACGACTTCTGCGTTTAATTTCCGTCTTTGCCTCAACAATTTTATTGACTGATAGAAAAAATACTCACTTCTAGTTTCTTTCTCGTATCTATTTGTCAACTATATTACCTACCTATTCATTTCTTTCCAAAGTATGATTTCGACCGTGCTAAATATGAGCCATGTCTATGTGATGGCTTACATTGCTCGATTTGAAAGATAAGACTCATGAGTGTGGGTTACTGTCATCTAAGCGGAAACTCTTATATTTTCGAAACTATTCACTTAATTGATTTGACTTTCATTCATGTCACATCTCTCCTGTTCAAAATTGCTAGAATGGTGTATCGGGCCCGTTGTCTCACTGCAGGTGATGAAGAATATCATCGCTTGTACGCGTGTACTCATAGCTACCATCACTTTCAGGATCGGGCGTTAGACATCGGAATACTGGCTGAAAACACGGCCATGCTGCTGGCTGTTGTGGGCATCTCCAACACCATCAGTCGGGTGGTGCTGGGTTACGTGTCTGACCTGCCGTGGGTCAACAGGCTCTTTGTGTACAACATGGCGCTCACCATCTGTGGCCTATGTGAGAGAGCGTGTGGTATTATATTTTCTGTGTCAAAAAATTATCAATGGTAATGGTATAATATATTTGTGTGCTATTGAAATTAAATCTTACTGAGATTGCGAGTCTAAGGATAGCATGTGCTAATTCACGACTCGTTTCCTCACTGTGGGTTATCTAAGGATATGATCACCAAGCGAACGTGGTATTAATGGTGAAATACATAAGATGTGATTTGTGGCGGACAGAATTTCTGGTACGCTGATACTTTTGATATGATTGCAGCCCAACTTAGTGTTCGTACTAGGGAATTGTTACAATTCGCCGCGTGTATAGATCTGAACGATTGCGTATTTTTTAATCAGGAAAACGGAATATTATTCTAATTTACAACAAATCGTGTTTTGAAAGTCACCTGCTCTCACTTTTTGGTGTTAAATTCTAGATAATAATTTTATAAATACTCCCAATGATCGTTTCAATGAAACTAGTGAGTGATGATGTAGGACTCGGTGCTGTTCAACATAAAACTGAACACCAACCCGCGCCTCAGTACCAAACTACCAAAACCAACACTAAGGCCAGAAACGATGGTTTTCTCAGTTATAACCAATTGAATATAATTAAAATTCTGTTGTCGTAGGTTACAATGTCGTAAGCCAGATATCTTCCATGTATTGGGTATATCGCTATTGATTTTCGAATAAATACATCACCATTGGTTTTAGAATGAATACATCACCATTGGTTTTCGAATGAATACATCACCATTGGTTTTCGAATGAATATATCACCATTGGTTTTCGAATGAATACATCACCATTGGTTTTCGAATGAATACATCACCATTGGTTTTCGAATGAATATATCACCATTGGTTTTCGAATGAATATATCACCATTGGTTTTCGAATGAATATATCACCATTGGTTTTCGAATGAATACATCACCATTGGTTTTCGAATGAATATATCACCATTGGTTTTCGAATGAATATATCACCATTGGTTTTCGAATTTCATCCTCGAGTTTTGAAGCCCTGATCGATGTCATTAAATCGTTCCTATGCAGCTACGTGCTTCAGCATCTGGATGACGAGCTACGGGTGGCAGGTGTTCTACGCTGCGATGTTCGGGTGCACGTCAGGGGCCTACGTCGGCCTCACGTCGGTTGTACTCGTCGACCTGCTGGGCATGGAGAAGCTGACGAACGCCTTCGGCCTCGTGCTCATGTTCCAGGGCATCGCCGCCGTCATCGGACCTCCTATATGTGGTGGGTGATGTGTTGTGGCAAGTGCGAGGTGTGTCTTACCAGCACTTTACTCGGACCTCCTATATGTGGTGGGTGATGCGTTGTGGGTAGTGCGTGGTGTGTCTTACCAGCACTTCACTCGGACCTCCTATATGTGGTGGGTGATGTGTTGTGGCAAGTGCGAGGTGTGTCTTACCAGCACTTTACTCGGACCTCCTATATGTGGTGGGTGATGTGTTGTGGCAAGTGCGTGGTGTGTCTTACCAGCACTTCACTCGGACCTCCTATATGTGGTGGGTGATGTGTTGTGGGTAGTGCGAGGTGTGTCTTACCAGCACTTCACTTGGACCTCCTATATGTGGTGGGTGATGTGTTGTGGGTAGTACGAGGTGTGTCTTACCAGCACTTTACTCGGACCTCCTATATGTGGTGGGTGATGTGTTGCAGCTAGTGTGAGATGTGTCTTACCAACACTTCACTCAGACCTCCTGTTTGTAGTGCGAGATGTGCCAAGCCCTTCATGGTTCTCTAAGAGGGAGGATCAAGACTCGTAACTGGGGAGAAGGTTATAACAGACCTTATCAAAACACCTATGAAACTGAACAGTTGGATTTTTAATAGAAACAAATCTTGATTAGGTTCACTTCATTAAAGTGAAAATGAATCAAAATTAAATTACGAATTGCATTGATTCAAACACGGAAATACGGATTATGCCTTTTAAGTTTTATATTTCTTAACTAAAATAGGTAAATTTTACTCAGGTTCCCTGTACGAGAGTTCACAGAACTACGACTACACGTTCCTGCTGGCGGGTGCCATGATAGCTGCCTCCGGCCTGATGCTCTTCTGCACGCCCTGCATCCAGCGCATGGAGCAGCGGCGGCGCCTGGCCGCCTCTCTCGAGCAGTCTTCCCCTCACGCCGACGTCTAGAGCGTCTCGCGCTGGCTGGTGTTTGTTGTGGTCCCTCATTGGAGTCTGTTTCTAAAGCTGAAGTGTTTGTTGCGGTGTCTCATTTGAGTTCATTTCTGAAGCTGAATTTTTTATGTGATCCCTCATTTGAGTCTATTGCTAAAGCTGTGTTGTTTATTGTGATTCCTCGTTTAAGTCTGTTTCGAAAGCTGAATTGTTTAAACCAGTATTGGACTTAAGGGTGCGAAGTGCATGCTGCACACGTTTCGCTTTTGTTGTTCTTTTTTGTTTGTGATTCAATGGATTTGTTAGAAGCTTTTTACTTTTTGAGATGTTCATTTTATAAAATCTTGATTGGCGGCTATAGGTTATTTCTAAGAAGTGGTAGCGCTTTTAGTCAGCGGAGGGGCGGTTTTTCGCCGAATCATATTTGGGTATACGATCCTTGCCCCACTTGGGCGTTTGTACGATTGCCAATGGTTTTCCAACGCTGTCGTAAACTCTCATCGAAGTTTATTTAATAACTGTAATATCCAACGACTATCTATACGTTGTAATTATTTAAGGTTGAACGGATTCATAATTACAGGAACTTTTATCGGATATGATTAGCTGTATGATTTCATTTGCTATCCCAACCTGTAGATATTATCGTTCATTATGTTTATCACTCGAGATTCTTTTCTAACACAGTTTAGAGGATCAAAGTTTCCTTAACCTGACCTAAAAATTGTTTAATATTATGTCTAAGTCTGGACAGGGTTGACGTTATAATCCGAGGTCTCTTGCGGTGGAATGACTTTTGACCTGACCTACTAGAATCCTTATGCTCGTCTTTTTGCTTTAATTTTTCATGGAACCTCGCGCCTTTGAAAGGATAACTTGTTTATTTTGATTGATGTTGGTAGCAATTATGTTTGTTATGTTCGCGAAATATGGTCTTCGATTTACAAAGTGAGAGTGTGCGATGTGCGGTAACTATTCTTCACTTATAGTATAGTTTCCTCTGGATAGTTTTTCATACATAGTATAGTTTCCTCAGCTATAGATGGGCCTTCGGGACTTCTATCTTTCGTGCTGTCTTCGTTTCTTTTTCAGTTTTTAGATATTTTTGGCTATTTCTTCATTGTCATTTCTTCTTTTTTCTCTTAACTTACTGTTTCTAGGAGCAGGGTATTCTTATGGGAGCTCATCTTCGCTCTCTAGAGATCGCCATAGTTGTGGCTAGGGAGTCTCAAACTTATTAAAATAATGATAATCCTTGAAACTTCTCTTCAAATCACTCGCAAGCGAGTTCTTGAAGTGAAGAGTGTACGCTGAGATGGAAATTTCGAGCTTTGCTGCACCATAAGTTTAATTGAGTAGTGCTGAGAAGAATGACAAAATGACGAAAATCTCCTCGATCAATATGTTTCGAATTCCCTGAATCTTCAGAGTCCCCTTTGGCATATCACATTTGTGTCTTCCTCTAAACCGCGACTGACTAACTTCTAGTGCTAAAATTTGTATGTGAAAAGAAACTTTTCCTTGAGAGGTATTTTTAATCTCTGTGCCAAAATATGTGTTTATTGATTGTTTTAGTCACTTTGTTGGTATGGTGGCTGACATTTCAGTGCCAAAAAAGTGTTCCTTAATTATTTGTTATGGCGATGTTCTGGAAGAATTGATGACATTACAGCACTCCGTTTCGGCTTACTGATGTTTTGACATTTTTGAGGCATGAAATTAACTAGATAATGAACGGGAAACAGGCCTCAGAGCTTAAGGCGAGAGGAATTGTGAATATTTTTTTGAATAAACGATTAGCCTCCAAACTGTCTTACTCTCTCTTTTGACTTGTAAACCTTGAAAAATTTGCCACGTTGTATAATAGTTTAGAGGGTGGAGAAATGTGAGAGAATTTACTTCTTGTTCATAAATATATCTTATTAACTTCTCTCAAGTTGAAATGTCTTCTCTTTTGCATATACATATATTGGACACCCATTAGTTTCCCCATGCATGAGACGTACATTTTTCTATAACTTCAGGAGTTCATCAATAAGATCCGAAGCTCCTAGTGTTATCCACCGTATCATATTACGTAATCAGATCCACTTTACAATTTTACCTACCGATCTGTCCCAACTATGAGCATCCCTTATAATAGCGTCATGCCTAACACCGGCTTAAGAACTTGCTCACAAAACACAAATCTCTTTGCTGCAAGGACGACCGGTACTGACCACCAGGCAGTGCTGTAAACCAAGTGAGCGCTGGAAAGCTCTTCAAATTTTTGGGTCTGTTTCAATTTGCAGCCTGCTCTCACGTCGGGGTGATAACAAGTCGAGAGCGTTTGATTGAACGACACAGTTTTCTTTTGTGAGCTTAGTCGTCACAAGGGTCTGAGTCATGTAATAAGGGCCTTACCCGTCTTAGTCACGAGGGTCTTAGTGGTCTTAGTCATGTTACGAGGGCCTTACTTGTCTTAGTCACGAGGGTCTTAGTGGTCTTAGTCATGTTACGAGGGCTTCGTGTGTCTCGTTATGGACATGACGAGACTAGCTGCATGTTCAAAGATTTTTGGTCCGAGGTGCGGTTGTTGTGTCATAAAGCCGTAACTTTTGAACCAGGAGTCATTTCTTGCTCTTACTAAAAGAGCAAATTAATAATGAATGTGTTTGTTAATTATCTCTGTTTCACGTTGGTGAGAAGAGATCTTTTGCGCTGCGGACTCCTTGCAGTATGTAGTTGAAGCATATTGAATAATTTATTTTCATCTTGTTGAGAAATGTGTTTAGGGAATAATGGAATAATGAAAATATAACGCACAGAGTTGTAAACACACATGTAATGGCTCTATGTACTTACTTCTCAGTAGTTCCGCTTTTTTAACTCGTTCATGCCTTCATATCTCGTTAGATATGTGTAACACGGGGATTTTTTCGCGATGCTTAAGTGATTTTCTAGATACTCGTATATTACACCATATTAGCATGTGACCGAGTCCCCGTGATTCACAGAGAGTTTAAGAGTCGCATCATATCCAATTTTTTAGATCAGTCTATGAAATGGTCTCATTTTCGGCTTCTTGAGACGCCCTCGTCTTCTTTATTTGAATCAGCTAGTGGAACACTTCTATTTATTTCTGAACTTCTTACTATAAAGTTGTCATGTATTCGATTTCGGTACTTATACCTGGGGTTTCATGCCCACTCATATGTATTTAATTCCTTCATCTTGCTAAAGCCGTATCCATTTTTGTAAGTCTAGCTTACGAAGCTAGTTTCTCCATTGTCTCTCTAACGTGTAGCCAGAGACGTTGATTAGTTGGGGGTTAGTACTCGTGTAAAATAACTATTCTCAACATTACTTCACAGCAACTAGCGTTGTTTTCATCTCTTGATGGGGTATCTTTATGACGAGTAGTATTTTTGGTGGTGAAACATCGTTTATAACAATAAGAGTAGTTCGAACGACTCAAGAAAGTAACCGCCACTGCCGAATGTGATTAGAGGGGCTGGCGTTTTGCGATGTGGTGATGGTTGTGTGCTGCCTAGCAAACGTGCTCTTTGGGGAAATCAGTAAATGTTCTAGGATAGACACGCGTATAAATAAATAAAGGTTCGTGTACATTCATCAAGTTTTCATACGACTCTTGTGTGTGATCTCAGTGAGGGTGGGCAACTTCACGCAAGCCACGCCGGTTGTGTAACCTGACCAGCCTGGGAACATTTCATCCGCAATTGAAAAGTTCATAATTTTTGTGCAGCACGTCACTTATGGCTTGGATTTCGAGTTTGTGGTGCTACGGTTTGAGTGTATACGACTGGGCTTATTCAGAAATGTAACTATTTCTATAGAGAATTTTTAGAAGGATTCTCTGTTCCACGTTCGTGGTGCTTCAATTGACAGAAGCCCAAGTGATATCGCTCTTGCAAAGAATCTTCTTTTAAATTGAATGAAATAATTGCTTCTTCATCTGCTTGTTGTACGCCAGTGTTTCTCAGTCAACCGGGAAATTAGCATCTCAGTTACATTGGCTGGCCTTATGCAAGACAAGCTATTTTAGTTTGATCTAAATTAGTTATTCCGTGAAAAAAGACCTTTCAGTATGGTTGGTGGTACGTGTAGTTGAGATCTCATCTGTTGGTGGTTTAATGGTTTAGTAGAGTGAAGCCGTGAGACATGTTAAATCTGTTGATTCATTTCAGTTATTTTTGGAGCTCAGTGATTGAATTGCGTTAAAATTTTCTCCATCGTCAAAAAAAAAAGATATTCTTCGTCGTATAGGTTCGATTTCAAAGATTTTGAACCCACACGTATTTCATCTACACCTGTTTTGCGCAGGATACTTGTTTTTTTCCTTCGAAGCGTACTAAGTTTTTGGTGGATGAACTTCGCTTCGTTTTGCTCGATATTTTTTTTTTGTTATAGCCTATTTAGGTCATGTCATGAAGTGTCAAGGAAGTCGAGTTTTCGAATTGAAATGCACTTTCTTGGACCGTTCCCAAGGTTAGCGTTGCTTGAAAGTACTTAACACTTTGACTGCGGCAGGTAAAACTGAAGTTTAATGTCCAATACAGATTTAAAGTAAATTGTAGTAAGCAACGTTGAAAATACCACACATTAATTGGATCGTGTTTTTCATTTAGTTTCATTGAGAATTTTCAAAAATTGAGTTGGTGACTACTGGCTGGTCAGCAGTATTTTGAAAACTCCCTCAGTGACCAAATCTGGCTCCGTTTCAGTCAAAGTGTTAATTGCTCTGTTTCAGTTATCTAGGCCTGCGTCTACTGTCTCGTGTCGAGTATATTTTAAGTTTTGATATCTGTTGCATTACGGAAGCACATGTGGAAATACGCTTTATTGAGTGTTCGTAGCTTAGCGTGATAATCGTAACTGTCATATTTGTACGTTGCGTGTTGCATGTATCTAGAAACTCTTTTATTAAAAATGAAACAACGTCTCCACAACGGTTAATTAAATCGGTCAATGTGAAGTTTCATGCAATCACGGAAATTGATAATTATATTCCAAGCAATCACTAAAGGAACCCATTTAAGAACGTTTTTCACGAACGACATTCTGCTCGCTGATGCGTTATTTTCGAATTATTGAACTTTGAAGTTGGCCGTCGCGCGCCCTAGGAAGCGAGCGTAATTTAATTAAAAACGGAAGCTAACCCCCTATTACAAACGTAAAGAGGTTGGGTCGTGAGGGGTAGCCACAGTTCTTTTAGTGAAAAGTATAAATAAAGCTTCTAAACCACCCATTAGGGTGACGACCGCAATCTTGTTTACATCGGGTCTAACATGGCGACCACCATGGGCGCCGCCATTTTGGACCCGATGTCAACAAGATTGCGGTCGTCACCCTAATGGGTGGGTTAGAAGCTTTATTTATAATTTTCACTAGAAGAACTGTGCCTCCCCCTCACGACCCAACCTCTTTACGTTTGTAATAGCTTCCGTTATTAATTAAATTCCGTTTCACACGCTCGCTTCCTTTGGCGCCAAGTCCAACTTCAAAGTTCAATTATTCGAAAATAACGCATCAGCGAGCAGAATGTCATTCATGTAAAACGTTCTGAAATGTGTTCCTTTAGTGATTCTTGGGATCGGCATTATTATTTTCCGTGATTGCATGAAACTTCACATTGACCATTAAATCATGATTTCGCCTTTAAAATGCAGCTGAGATAGTGAACGTGGTACTTGGCCATCAATGTTAGTATGAACTCTCTGGAAAGGTATTGCAGTTTCTATCCAGTTTATATTAACTGATTTGCGAAGGTTCTACACAGCGTGACAAAACTCATTGGAGTTTTGATGAAGTTGGTTCGGATGATCATTTACGGTCCTGATGTTAAATACTACGTGTTCCGTGTAATTCTATGCTACTCACAGCGTTCGTTGTTGGTATAGTTTTAGGTACAACTTCTCGTCAATTTGAAAAAAAGTGGTCGGCGTGTGGTTCTGTCAGCCCTATTGTTGGCTGACTTCAGGCCAATGTCTCCGAGGAACCGACTGAACTCTCTTTTCGAGGCCACCCCGCTCATTCTATGTCAATTCTCTTCTGACCGTAGCCATGTGGTGGCTTGTACAACACCATATTTATTAACGCTTTTAACTGTACTGTCAAGCACTCATACAAACAGGGCATAGCTGTGATGAAAAGCAATCCTCGTTAGTGCATCTAAATGCGCACCATTTGAACTAGAGTATTGTAGAGACATTTATCCAATAATAAACATCACGGTATAACTATAACCCATATTTCTATATGATCCTGACGTTCTGCCTGTCGTGTTTCCTTGGATTCGTTTTAGAATTTCAACGGCACTTTCGTCTCAGCGTTTTAGCTGAGTTCCGATCACTCACTCTGAGCTGTGATATCTCCGGCTATGTTTCATCATATAACCGTACCGTCCCCATTTTATCGTCTCATCAGTGAGCGTCGAAATAGTTGCGTATCCTCATCGGTAAATCAATAGATCCTCTGCCATTTGGCTAATTATTCATCTACCTGCTTGTTTCTGTGGGTCGGTCTGGTTACCATTTTATACCGATTTGTATCCTTGATGCGTGCTTTTTGAAGCACCCCTAATGTAGATGTTTATGGCCTTCACCAAGTCTTGACTTTGTGTGTAGTATTTTTTGTGAATTGAACGTGTCTACTAATAAAACTTAGGTATTCATGGAGGTTCTACATACTTTGCTCTGTTTGCACCTTCCTTGAAGGAAGGTGTCGATACCAGTAGCCGCACTTTGAGAGTTTCGTCAACTTTTTAGGATCCCATTTCCTTATACCGATCAACTGATTGTAAAACGTCCATCTTATCAAAAGGTTCAGAGAAACTTAATATTGAGGACCTCATGATATGATCATTTTAATAACCGCATTTGTGACTAATTTTGTATCGCGTTCAGTTAGTTCTCTGAAGCGACTACGGAGACTTTTACTGGTTATTTGCCTTCTTGAGCATTTTTACTGCGTCTATTCTCGTTCTTACGTCGTCGCTGTCACAGACGAAACTTAAGAAATTCTTTTTGAAATATTTCTTACCTCGTATGATTGATATGAGTCTCTCGCGTATAATGAACGTTTTTTTCAAAACGTCTGTAGAGGTAGATTAGTTGCGAGTGAAAGAGTAATCAAGGTATGACATTTTATACCAATAAATTTTGAATATTACTCCTCTGTTTGTTCTTTCTTTAAACCTTTTGTCGTACCCTACTTCAAAATTTCCTTAACGTTTACGTTGTTTCTAGATACCACAATCAACGGCAAAAGTCTGAATCTGAAAATATCTGATACACGAAACAAGATGGAAAATCCATTTTTCGCACGAGCCTAATGTGTTTCGTTCCCATGAAGAAAATGTTCAATATAATAGGCTCATTTTACAACAACAATTCATTTCCAATTCCAAATATTTTTCAGCTTTCAATTTAAAGGCTTGGGTGTTCAACGAGTACGATGGCTTCCCCTAGAATCTCTCCTTTCCGTCTTCGTTTCTAAACAACACTACAGCTTGATTGTTCTGTCCAACCTCCTTGGTCCTGGCAAAGTACCACACAGTTGCGGGATCAACCGGGTGTCGTTCACCCAGGGCGTGACGCGCTGCCATTGTGTCACAGAAGATGTGGCTATAAATATGCGATAAGGTTACTTTTAAGGTTCATGTGCGTCCCAGAGGGCGCTGAAGGAATTGCTGGTGGGACAAATTACATAGAAAATGACAAACATGCAAATTGCAACATCGACGTGAGTCTGTTGAGAATTATTAAAAATAAATTTTACACTTCAACTTTTTTTCAATTTAACTGTTTTCATCCTTTTTTAAATGCTGTTTTTTTAATCCTGAGTAATGTAGCTGATATGCAGAAACGTTAAAATATTTTTGCCACTCAGATAGTAGACCAAAACGGAAAAAATAACCCCCTTTCTAGCAACTCTACAGCACGAAAATTACAAGCTATACAGGAACACAACATCACCCTACCTAGTCAGACCATTTTGATACATTCATAGATATCCTAAAAAAATATATGTGAGGCCCTAGATAATAACCATGTACGAGCTAAGCAATATCCATAGACGTTCACGAGAATCTGGTGAGACGATTACAGAGTACGTGATTGCTTTTAAGTAGTTAATCTGCATTATTAACTACCCTGGAAATATGTACGAACGAATGTTTCGGGATAAACTCTCTAAGCTCTAAGCGTGTGAAAAAATATTCCAGTAATTGAAACAAAATCCAGACCCAACTTTTACAAGAGTAGGAGATGTAGCTCGCGCTAAGGACACCGCATCTACAGTAGAAAGACTGCTCCTAGGTACCCAAAGTCTATCATGCATGTTGGGCTCACATTGATTCGCATGAGGCAACTGTTATAGGCCAAAATGAGTCGCCAGTGGTTCAGAATGAGTCCCAATGGTAAACTATACCTAACGGAGCGTGTATAGTGATAGGGGTAACCATCATTGGCGTAGAGACAGCCCGTAGAAAAACAGTTTTTGTGCTACGGTTGTGGCCAAAGCGATTCTTAAAAAAAATATTCTTCAGTGAGGAAAGATCAAAACTGCTGAAGCGAGTTATATTAACTTTGTGCGTCCTAATGAGGGGAGGAAAGGATAGACCAATCTAAAAATCCTAACTGTGCTACTCTAAATACAGCAAGTTAGCCCTGGACCAGCCCATCTTTCTACATATAACCTAAGAGTTTGTGGTAGTATGCCAGTCCAAACTCCTCATTAAAGAAAAACTTCTACCGAATAATACCTCCGTAATGGAGATTAGGCACAGGTGCAGCTAGAACGATAACTTTCAAATCTACTTTCAATAAGTTGCCTCCAAATAGAAGACAGCTGAAACCTGCAGGTGATAACTTTAAAATATGACGTGGTTTAAATTGAAGGTCGCAGAAGAGATCAGGAAAGATTCCGCAATCAGAAAGCCCGATACGTGTTTTCCGCTCTCTACATTCCTGAGAGTACCTAGTGCCGATGTGAAGTTTCTTCCATCCAATTTTCAAGACAGAAAACGAATCAGAGGAATGATATCTTAGCTAGCTACCGTTCATCTGATTTGAGACAGAAAGATCTCTCAGTTTGTTAGTGTTCTGCTGTGGAATTAGCCCCCACAGTGAGTAAAAACTCCCAGACAATAAAAGAATTGGAGGCAAACGTGTTACGCCATTTCGTTATAGTGAATAACATACTGTAATATATCGTTGTGCTACATTTCTACATGATTGACCATAAGTCTTAGAATGGCCAGATGCTGTTTTATAATCAGTGTTCAAATATTTGTGAAGCTGAGAGGTCTACGTTTAAGTTAGTTCTTACCTTTCTTAAATGAAATCGTTACCTTCGTGACCATGGTCGATTCTGCACTTCTACATCACATTTCAAAATAGACCTACTATGAAGATAGTATTCTATGCCTGTGTAGTACACATTATATCGTGAGACCACCCATGTCCCAGATATTTGCTCCAATCTTTGAGTTTTTTATTCAGTTTTTTTTTAGAACTATTTTCTTCAGAATCATTGCAATACCAGAACTGACAATATTTTAAATGCAAAATCAGCTAACCGAACATTGTCATTCGCAATGATCAGGGGATCGGTCTCCCTGCGCCAACAGCGGGGACATCTCGATGCCAATACTCCCGATTCTTTTTCTTTGTTGAGATATAAGAAATTGAAATATAACCATTTCTTCTGGCGTCAAAAAGCTTATTTCCTCCCTTCCAGCCTACGATATGATGCAGAATATACATCATCCACTGTAGAAATGAATTTTAAGTTATAGCTCCAAATCAAATGCTCCGACCAACGCTTTCCAGCATTGGAATTTCTAAATATCAATTCATATGCATTTACCCTCATCTTTCGGGCCCAAGTATACATTGATATAGATAGATAATTATAATAACGAATGACCTAAATTATTAAACGAATCTTGTTCATTTCCAATTCAAGAAAATTTTCATTAGTCACCTAGTTTTACATCATTCATGAAAAATAATTGACGTTCTTCACTAAGCAACATTGGTGCACTGGTTCACTGCTTTAAAAAAGAGTTATTGCCACCCCTGTGCGCGTCATATGTTTATTTACCACAAACCATTATAGAAGAATTGAAAATAATTGTAATCTACAGCTAAGAATTTACAAACCTTTTCCTCAACGATTCTTATACATTGATTAATTTATAATTGATGAAATTTATTCCAACGTAAACATGAGTTTCAGGTATGCGTGTTCTGTGATACAATCAAGTGGCAAGCATGTTGACTCCGATTTGTGCACGTCATGTACCTAGGATTAAATTACCAAACTATGAACGTTTAATTTAAAAGGCCCATTATTCATTTTCGCTCGTCAAACTCCCAGCACTCTTATTTACCGCGCATTCGTGCAGGCTCATATTTCAATAACCATGTTTATCTGAAACAACACATTTTTGCTGGAATTAATTTTATTGACTGTACATAATATAGTGTACGAAAATCGGTGAGGCCAATGGTAAATAATATGAGCCTGTATTTCAAAGCATTTCTGCATCATGGTTTAAACATTTTTCTTTTTATAGGCTCAGTAAGCTGTTTTAAGGCATTTTTAGCATACAGCAAATAAAGGGACATTTTTGCTGTCAGGGGATTCAACCACCTTATAAAAGAATTTTGCAACTATATTTGTAATCTTTTCATCCAATAAATTTGATTCAGTTACATTTTACGTTATGTAACCCTGATTGAATTTGTGAAATTATTGTATTTTTATCAAATTAGTCATTATTAAGTATTACTAATCAATTATTCTGAATAATTTGAAATCTGCAGATTAGTATATTTTATACCAACTCTTTTTTTTAAATAATTATTTCTAAATTTTTTTCCATTCTTCCTATAAACAAAAAAATCATTCCCAAATTCTGAATTATTCGAGTATTATCGCTATGCAGTTATATAAAATAATGGGTTTACAATCAGGAATCCATTTAGCAATTTTTCTGCAGAACACGATTTTAGGTGTTGATAATTTCTCTAAATAAAATTATCGAAAATACCCTGGAGTTAAACTTAGCGTCTTTCTCCGTACTTTTAATTAATCAAATTGTAGTTTGTTATTATTGACTCACATAATGGATATGAACTCTTGATGAGTCAAACTAACAATCATCTATTAGAAATACTACTCCAACCCTTTTATTTGAAATAAGAAAGAAGGCAAAACGAAAGAAAGGCCATAAAATAGAAAAATTCAATCTCGCGAGGCCGAGTGCACACGGCCCGTATCACAGATACGCTCATCACGCACTTTCGGCTGGCTTCGGACAGGAAAGAAAGAAAGAAAAGAAAGAAAAATGTGTATTTCCAAGTTGTCACATGAGATACATGCCAACATATTGGCTTTTAAAAGTTTCTTAATATAGGACATCCTAAAACAATTGTTCCATACGAGGAGTTCTAATTGACAAATCATCCGAGGTGTATAAGTAGATAAGCCATACGAGGCATAATAATAGACAAACTATACGAGGTGTACTAATAGACAAACTATCAGAGGTGTACAAGTAGATAGACCATACGAGGCATATTAATTGACAAAATATACGAGGCGTACTAATAGACAAACCATTCGTGGTGTGCTAAGAGTCTAACAAAAGTTCTATACTAGGAGTACTAATTGACGAGCCATTCGAGGTGTACAAATAGATAAGCCATACGAGGCATAATAATAGGCAAACTACACGAGGTGTACTAATAGACAAGCTATCAGAGGTGTACAAATAGATAGACCATACGAGGCAGATTGATAGACAAAATATACGAGGCGTACTAATAGACAAACCATACGTGGCGTGCCAATAGTCTATCTCTGTCAAGGGTATTTGAATGAGAAATGAAAAATATGCCCTAAAAATATGCAAAGCCCTATCACCACCAAAAACATATTTCATATCTTCTCGATATTCACCACATCATGCGGACATGGGTACATGGGATAAAATAGAGATACAGTGTAAGCCGGTTACCACTCATGATTGACAAATATCTACAAAATATTGGTAGAAATGGGTAAACAAACTTATACTCAATATCAAAATTCATAGCTTGTACAACATACGGACAGAAAGATAATTTTACTACGAAAAAAATAAAAAAATAAAAAGACTAAATGCAATGCTTAAATTATCCCCTTCCCACCAGCTCAGCCGAAAATCGATTGAAAACATCTTCGAGAATGATTTTGAAATAGCGAGACAACGTTAGCCAAAATTTAATTCATTATAAACTTTGCACAACCCTCCCATCTATAAACCTGTTTATTGGTGTACACACAAAATGTATTTCATGGTATATTTGTCATACGGACGTTAAATATTAATACAGAAAAGAGAAAGAAATAACAAAATAAAGATGAGGAAATACTCCTAATTATGGAAAGAACGTTCGTTCTGCTGCATTGAACTGACGGCTGTGGTGCTCATTGTTGTCGACAAAAATAAGTAAGATGAATATACGAATCGCTTAGCAAACGTAAAATGAAATAGTTTCTAAATTTCTAACAGAAATTTCAGGAAAATTAAAATTTCTGATAGATGGGAAGTTCATACCGAAATGCTGCAGGCCCTATGACAGAGATGCAAAATGACGTGACACATTTACTCTAAATTCTTTTCCAGTTTAAGAGTTTTTGATATGCTGGGGAAGCTTGTTCCACAAAAAAGCTCCAGAAACTGAGAGAGCTTTTTGTCCCACGTTAGATGAACGGTAACTGACTAAAACATCGTTCCTCCGGTTTGGTCTTTCGTTTGGGATATTAGATGGAAAATTTTTTACCACCTCTGCATTACTTTGGGGGGAGGTACAAAGAGGAGAATACTCGTCGAGCTTTCTGGATCATAAATCTGTTCGGTATTGGGATCCAGCATAGTTTTCTTAAAAGAGGGGTGACATGATCGTATTTATTGAAATTTCCTTTGCATACCACTTTGGCGGCGAAGTTTACACATTTTTGCAACTCTTCCTGACGACATTGAGGAAAATCTCCCCACACAAGACTGCAGTTGTCCAGACGCGATAAAACTAAAGAGGATAAAACTAAAGAGGATAAAACTGAATCACTAATAATCTATCTAGATTTTTCGTCAAGTGTCTTCTTTATACGATGAAAGAACATTAAGGTTCCGTTAATTTTGTTACACATTGTTTCGACGTGTGAATTGAAAGTCATATTTTTGTCCAACCAAACACCTAGATTTTTAACCTTATCTACTGGTTTAATTCTATCGTCTCCAAATGTTAGCTTGAATGGTAGTAAATTTTCAGCAGCATTCTGTGATCCAAAAATAATGCATTGCGTTTTACTTACGTTAAGTTTGAGACCATTATGGTCATACCACAATTTCAGATTTCTCAGAAGGTTTTCAGCGTTGGCTTGTGTTTCTTTCAAATCCGCTGTTGAGCTTGCCATGGCAATTTGTACGTCATCAGCATACATTGAGATTTTTGTGTTTGCCGGCATGGTGGGGAAATCATTGATGAAAATTGAAAATAGGAGTGGGCCGATGATTGAACCTTGAGGAACGCCAAAATTATTTGGTATGAATGATGACGTTTTGTTATTCAAGCACACTGCATGAGAGCGGTTTAGTAGGTAGCTTTCAAACCACTAAGTGTCTATTCTGAGGTTTGACATTTTTTGTAGAAGTTTCTTATGCTCAACACTATCGAAAGCTTTGGAGAGATCAAGCAATAGTAAGAGAGTTAATTTTTTTTGGTCCATATCATTGTAAATTTTTTCTGTTATGTTAGACAGGGCGACCTGAGTACTGGTATTCCTTCTGTAAGCATATTGATTGCGATGCAGTAGATGTGACTCGTCTATGTAAGACGAGAGCTGGTTTGTTCTTGCTTTTTCTAATATTTTGGACATAACAGGCAGGAGACTGATTGGTCTGTAGTTTGACGCTATGTCGATATCACCAGATTTATGTAATGGTTTAATAATGGATAGTTTCCATTGATCGGGAAACTTGTTTGTGACTATAGATGTATTTATTATCAAGCGAATAAGGGGTGCTGTGACAGGGAAGCTGTCTTTTATATGTTGGAGGCTTATGTAGCATACCGCTACATAAGCGTAAAAATTAGAAATTCGCTATTCATACTTAAGTAAATTAATTAGCAGCATTAAAAATATTACTCTAATTTATTATTAATTATTTTCTACTTCTAATTCGTAATCATTAAAATTTTTGTGTAAATACATGAGAGATCAAATAATCAATCGACATTTCGAGTTCTTAAGCAGCCCGTTCTGGCAACATACAAGCGCGTCGCCTAGTCCACACACTTTTGCTTGTGGTTCGGTGGCGCGTACATCTCGTAAGTCCAGTGATATTTAGGGTAAAATAAGAGTAAAACCGGGTAAGAATATGTACCATGTGTTTTTCGGTGTATTGTGTGTTTTTTATCTAGGGATCTGCTCAGTGTCGTGAATTAGGGATAACGAAATTAGTGTTGAGATCCTGAGATTAGCATGTGTTTTATAGAGTGAATATTGCGTGTCATTTCTCAAACTCCCGCGTAAATTCATACTAGCTATTCAGTTAACGTACTGGTTTTGTTTCCTTACTGCAAACATATATTGCGGGTTTGCCAGTATCATATCACGAATCTTTCATAAACTACTTGTGGACGAACGCGACCAAATTGCCGGCGTTCGTTGCCGATAGCGTCTTGTTTAATGGCGGAAAACTCTGCCGCCTTCTGTCACTACTACGTGATTTTTATTGGCATTTCAGCATGTGTTCTAATAGTATTTTCTCTTATTTTTTTACAAATCACTTCTAGCAGTTTTCTTTTCTTAAACTTGTTTAAACGCAAAATAATCATTAAAGATGTCCTCTTTAAATAGCTTTTAATAAATTACGAAGTTATTCATGTCTACGTGCTAAAGAGTGGAACTTTATTCTAATTCCATATATTTACGTAACCTCACTCAATTCGATATCAATCATCTTAATAGAATTAATTTACTTCAGCGCAATCGTGTGACAAACACTCATTACCATCTGCCTATCTTAAGTGTGTGTAAATTGCTGGCGGTTTTGGCTTAGGCCGATGCGTAAGCCGCCGGCTAACTCCACGCGTAACTTCGTGCTTTCGTGTTTTCTGTCTTCGCGTATTTTTCCGCCTGTAAAATCAACGTTTAGTTTTTCCCCTTTTCTTTTCATCATTGGGGGATACATATTATTATTTAATTCCTTTTTATGGCATATGATTTCCATTAAGATTTTTCAGTAGGATTTATTTCCATAAACTTCAGGATTTTAATGTTTTTCTTCGTACTGCTTTCAAAAGCACAGTCATTTGATATTTGCACCATTTTTCGTAGATCTCGTGTTTACTCGCCCGTAGTCTCTGTAAGGAATCACGATCTTGATTCTTTGAGATTCTTAAACCTAATACTCAGAATTTAAAGCCAGAGGCATTAGTGATGAAACAATTTATTTCTTGATTAAAAGTCTGTCAACCTAAAGTCTGTCCTATCTCTTTTGAGTTGCCAAAGTGAGCATCCTAATTAGCTGGAGTCGAAACTGTAGGAGTTTCTCAGACTTCTCTGTGTGGGAAGATTTGTCATTATTGTGTTGGATTTTCAGTAGGGAATGTCTTAAATGTCTCTCCTGGAACTCCTAATCCAGCATCCTGGACTCCTGTGCAGGACCTCTACAGCAGCGCCCTACACACAACCCTCACAGTCAAATCTCCCTGGGCTGGGTTCTCACTGAGTGTCATGTTAAAGGTTACCTTGTTAACCTGAGTCATGCTGTAACTGCACACAACTTACCTTATTATTGAGCCAGCCATTTGGCATAACTTTGGGAAAGGCCAGCAAATCTACTTGAGCCTCAAACCTTTAGGCTACTCCATTCACCCAAGCTAGATTGTCTGCTAAACGTTTGGAAAGCATACCTCATAACGTGACCACCTTAAGTCATTGTTTAAATTGTTAAAACTCATTCAAGTTGTGCCCCAAATACAACTCACTCACCACGATTACTGCCTCGCGTGCCGGCCTTCGTCAACTCCAGCCTGGTCCTCCGGCACGAATTGCCACCTCAACCAGCTCTCCGAGATCAAGAGCCAAAGAAGCCAGTTCTTCCTTCCTCCTTGGTTCTCCTTCAATAAACTACACAGCAGAAAAACAAAGCTGAGTTCCAACACGTTTTCATTTTCCTTCTCATAATTATCCCTTACGCTTCGAGAAAAAGATCGAGTTATTCTTGCCATAACAAAAATCAATATCATTTGGCGGAAAAACCCGACACTTATGCCATCATGTCCAGTCGCTTTAGTATTCTTTAGTGAGTATAAGATTTTTCGTATCTCTATGACGCTAACTGGCTTTGGTCTCCATTTGTTGCTACTATTTGGGGATGAAACATCGCTCGGATTTGCGTCTGTAGATGTGTCTGAAACTGTCCTGGATACTTCATTGAAAACATCTTCGCCAACTTTTGAGAAGAAAGTGTTAAAGTCATTCGCCATTTTTGAGGGGTTGTCAAAAGTGCTTTTGCAATCTGAATTTTTATACTGAGCAACTTCTCTAATGATTTCCAGACAGAGAGACGGACGGACACGGCTCCTATTATAGTATAGATTCATGACACACCTCTTGATATGAAATAAAATAACTATTTCACCATGCTCTGGATGAAATTCAAAACGTCATAATTTAAATAAAACAATTTTATGCCAGCATCACTCAAGTCAGTTAACATGAGAACTTGAATTTTGCAATTAAGAGAAAATGACGAAAAATATACATGAACTTGAACTTGAACTTGAGGGCCGACAGTTTCGGGGCCTATATAACGGCCTACAATTCCCTCCGCAATTTTCACACAAAGAGTTCAGCGCCTGGTACCAGACTTGTCCACGAAACTACTCAGGATCTACCAATCCTTGAAAGACTGCTTCATGCAAGGAATCGGTTGTATGCGTTGTTCTAAAATACACACGAAAGCGGACGCGCGTCACTGGATAATATCAGTGGAAAATCCACGTCTGGAAAGTTTGTTCAAGAAAGGTATTGAATTCTGTCATTTTTGGCGGGCCGTGCACACTAGTTACTTAATAAAGCGTTGTCTATTTATAAATCAATAAATTTTAACGTTTACAAAAACTTGTCGTCACTCATGCTATCCCCTAATAATAGTTTATGATTTTATCTGTATCAACTATACACCACAACGTTCCATCAACAGCACGCAAGGCGGAGTGATTTTGGAGTAGAATTAACATTTAATGAAGGAAATCAATAAAGAGTTCATTCTATTTCTTGAACTGCTTAGTTTGTATTTCGCAAATGAATTGATCAGAAGAGCACGTCATCAGAACGTGATATAGTCAAAATAACCTTTAAATGTCAAAAATTGTAACATTTAATTCCCATAAATAGATATTAGTAAGGGTAAACCACAAAAACTTGTTTCATCGTTCTCTATTCAAAAACATGTAATACAACTCGAATAAAAAAATTACCTTATTTTGGGGATATTTAGGACACGCGCGCTCCAAAAATTACTAGATTTAACGCTACTCTTTATTTATGTTGATCTCGCTGGAGAACATCTATTCAACTTGTGGTAAATCTTATTTCAAGAAAAAATAAAAATTATTTTGTGTTAGAGTTCAATAGTATATCTAATAATACAAAATTGGTAAACTGAGCAAGTTTGCCCATAATTTCCGGCTCAATCAAACGTTTTCTTTCGAGTCTGCCATCTGGTGTTCAGATTTGGAATTTACGCGTTATTTGCATCCGAAGAATTGTTTATTTGCTCATATGCCAGCTTGTGCTCATCTATTTTCATGAAATGAAGTAATTAAAAGTACCAGAAACATGATTCAGCGGTAAGAATGTACACATGGTTTATGAATTTCTCAAGTTATATATAAAGTGTGCAACTTGGCGGTGTTATGACATTGGTTGTGATCTGTGTTGTATTGATCTGACTCTAATGGTGGATTTTCTGTGTAAAAAAACTGTAAATAAACGAATTCATGATCCTTTGACCTGCGTTATAAGCTTTCAGTAATAATTTTGAAACGCCCAAGATAGAAAACGCATGTTATTCTTCGTTGTAACGGTTGTAAAGCCCGATGGTTTCTCGGATAATTTCAATTTTAAATTGGCCCATTCTTAGCGTACAGACGGACGTTTAATTAATAATTTGTTGTGTTCAAAGTAAGAGGTGAAAATTATTGACGCTTTTAATTATTTTCTATAAGAATAGTCCGATTTTGCCATACTTTGGTTGTCTAGTTTAATGGTAGGACACGCTGTCATGATCTCAAAGTTCTCTATTTTTAAGAACCGTTTGTGTCAAAAGGCCCAGCAGTGTGCCACTTAGTCGATTGTGCTTAGGTAAAATAAAAAAGTGATAACTGACTGATCATTTAGAGTTTTATATTTTGATTTTTACAGTACAAAAGTTAGCTTGAAGCTTGAAACCAGTATAATTTGCAGTTTAACCCTTTCGGTCCTGACGGCTACTCCAGTGCCAAGTTGGCTAGTGCTTCCAGTTTAGGGCATCTAACCTAGTTTTAAACTAATTTAACTAGTGAGGGAATATTTTGGAGTAATAACAAAATTAGGGAAATTACAAACATTCATTAAACTAGTTTTTAAACAATTCCAGAAACCTGCACGCGTAAATTACCATAGGTTACCATAGGCCCCTGTAATTACCATAGGACCCTGTAGCACGCGTAAGTTCATGCTACAGGACCCGAGCAACATATTCAATACCCTTTCCATTTAACTTGAGCAAGTTTTTTCTGAACTTTGTTGATTTTTGGTAAATTCGGGCAAAAACGTATAAATAATTTCTTCGTAAATACGAAAACTTTATTATCAACATCAAAAATTTCTGTCGCCAAGCATCGAGCTTCAAAGATACAAAAAATTTCAAAATTAAAATAATGAAGAAGGCACTTACTTAAGCTAAAAGCACCACACTAGGACAATTTCACTGACAATTAAGGGTAATGACAACTTTTTCCCCAGGAAGTTTTTACCCAAACAATTTGAATTATCGTACCGAAAGGGTTAATGACTCGCCCAGAACTGTGGAAGTCCATTTGAATGTCTCAATTGTTAATTTTGATGATGTTTTGATGTTAAAATTTTTTAGCTTGAAGAGATGTATAGTTATTTTATAGGTCAATATTGATTTTACGGTTGTCAATGATTTTGAAAATTTTGTTGCCACATTTAGATAATTGGAGATGTTTTTCATAAATATAATTGTGCTCGCTAATGCTCAGTTTATGAGATATAGTAAAAATAACATTTAAGTAGGAATAGCATTGAAGGCAGTATTGATATGGCTTATCCGGCATTTCGTGGATGTGGACCACGCCAAATTTTTTGGCGGGAGACATCGGCGCCAGTATGGCTAAGTTAAATCAAGTTGGTAAATGTTAACAAAGAGACCATAATTGATTTGGTCAGTTTGCAGTTTAGGTGATCCACCGAAATTGAAAATTTTATTCCAAAGAATCATTATAGGACCCATTTAAGAACATTTTACAAACATTAAAGCTTGCAAATGCATTTTTTTCTAATTATTAAACTTTGAATTTGGCTTGTGCGCCCCAAAGAAGCGTGCGTGCCAAGCGTAATTTAATTAATAAAGGAAGCTAACCCCCTATTACCAAGGTAAAGAGGTTGGGTTGTGAGGGGTAGCCACAGTTTTTCTAGTGAAAATTATAAATAAAGGTTTCTAGTGACGTCCGTTAACATCATCTCCAATGGCGCCACCCAGTACCCAAGATGGCGGCCGCCATCTTGAAGTCGATGTAAACGGTACCCAAGTGTACTCTAACAGCTCAAGCGCGCTATGCGACGGTCAATGTGAAGTTTAATGCAATCACGGAAAATAAGAATTCCAATCTTAGGAATCACTAAAGGAACCCATTTAAGAACGTTTTACATGAATGACATTCTTCTCGCTGATGTGTTATTTTTGAATTATTGAACTTTGAAGTTGGCCTTTGCGCCAAAGGAAGCGAGCGCGTGAAATGGAATTTAATTAATAACGGAAGCCATTACAAACGTAAAGAGGTTGGGTTGTGAGGGGGAGGCACAGTTCTTCTAGTGAAAATTATAAATAAAGCTTCTAACCCACCCATTAGGGTGACGACCGCAATCTTGTTGACATCGGCTCCAAGATGGCGGCGCGGATGTAAATAAGATTGCGGTCGTCACCCTAATGGGTGGGTTAGAAGCTTTATTTATTATTTTTGCTAGAAGAACTGTGCCTCTCCCTCACGACCAAACCTCTATACGTTTGTAATAGAGGGTTAGCTTCCGTTTTTAAGTAAATTACGCTCCCTTCCTTTTGCGCGGGAAGGCCAACTTCAAAGTTCAATAATTCAAAAATAAAGCATCGGCGAGCAGAATGTCGTTCATGTAAAACGTTCTTAAATGGGTTCCTTTAGTGATTGGAATATAATTATTAATTTCCGTGATTGCATTAAACTTCACATTGACCTATGCGACTGCTATGGAACACAAAAATCCAAAACTTGAATAACTCAAAAATAATGCATCAGCGAGTAGAATGTCATTTATGTAAAACGTTTTTAAATGTGCTCCTATAGTGATTCTTTGGAATGGAATTTTTAATTTTTGTGAAAGGCTTAAAGTGCATATTGACCAAATCAATATTGACCATTTTATCATATGCATTCTCATTTTTCTAAGTAACAATATTTTTAAGTATTTTGTAAAGTTGAAACCGCATTCAAAATATGGAAACTTGTCCTAATATTATGTTTATAAAAGTAAAATTTAATTAAAGTGCAGAGCCTAGAGTTTATTTTTAGAGATATTTAATTTCTGTTTGAAAATAATTCTTTACTGCTATTTGCGTATGATGTACTGTGTCAAACTCCAAAGTGTGATGAGGAAATTAATATTTCCGTTTGGTTTGATTTTTGCTGCCATAATCAGTAGTAAATGATTGTTGCATTTCAATCAAAATGGTAAAAAGGCAATACTTCTATTTAGAAATATTGCCTCAGTAGTGCTTGCATTTCTTACAGGAAATGCCATACACATGGTGTATTTTTTGAAATCTTTTGAATTTTTATTTGCAGCGTGTTTATTGTTCTGCATTTGTAGTTGGTGTTGTGAGAGATTGAAGTTTTAACAGTTCAATTCTACCAAACATGTATATAGTTTGAGATATTACAATTGATTCAAGTATTTTAATTCATTGGTGTACAATAAAAATCTAATTCTACTAGTAATTTTGACTGCATAATATATTAGTGTTATAGGAATTATATGTCTTATCCTGAAATTTGTTGTTTAGTTTGATATTTTTGTGGTTACTAGAGAACTTCACTGGCAAACTATCATAACATAAAATCTCTTATTTTAACTTTGAAGTGGCACAATAAAGCTTATCAATTTTAACTTTGAAGTGGCACAATAAAGCTTATCAGACTCCAGTCAGTTTTATTATTATGAAAAAACAAACATCATATTTGTTAGGTCTTGGCTCCTGCATGGATGGCAATAAGCACTAATAAGTACAAGTAGATGTCTGTAGACCTGTGCTTTCACAAACTTCCAAGGAAAAAGTCTGAGGAATTAGGTGATTACCAGCATGTGGTCACATACCACAAACAGAGCTTCCACAAGTATTTACTATTAATGGGAATACTACTGAAGTGTTTTGGATACTATACTCAGCAGAGGTGTATTCAGCAAAAATCATCTCTAATATGGCCTCAATATCCTCCAGCCCTATTGCTTTAAAAGTTGAACAGTTGGATGTCAATTACCACTTATAGTTCAACACACTTGTCATCCACTATTGTCAATAGTTTTCAATGGCCTCTCTAGTTTATAATCTTTACAGAAGATGGCTGCAGTTTAATTGCTTAGCTTTGGATATGTTCTACCCAGCTAACCTTGCCATGTTCTACCAAAAACATTATGAATACTGCACTATTGTCACCTGAATACAAAATTGGAAGATTGAAGCTCTGGATCTATTGTATATTTTTATTTATGATGTGGCTTTTGGAATCAAACCCCAGTTTGGAGCAGGTTAGCTGGGTAAGAGTTGGGCTTATATTGAATGCAATTCTATTGTCAGAAGGTTATGGATATATTCTCTTTAATATTCACATCTTGTAACATCAGGTCTTGTTTCACATTTTGTAGAAGTATAAGGGTATTTCAGCAAGAAAATCAGGAATGATAGTCATTAGATGCTAGTTGTAATAATACTAGCAGTTTTAATAAGTACATTGCCCCCTCCAACTTCTTTATATTAAAGACTACATAAGTTGGATAATGCCGGTATGAAGTTCAGAAGTTCACTGTGCAGACAGCTCATTTCTGGTACAATATTTTATTTTAAAATTGACAGTGCACAATGCATGCTTTTCTTAATTAGAGAATGAAAACCAAAAAAATTTCTTATAGCATTAAATATGGTTGTTTAAGTTTCCCTGAAGAAGAGCATAGGATAAGCCATTGGATTAGCTTAGCTAAGTTTGTCTATCCTGTGTTTCGGGGCTTTCACTCCTAGAGAAAATGCACTAACTACATGCCTCTACTATGTAAAGGCTTTTGTGACTTCTGTCTTATTTGCCCACTCTCATTTCTTTCAGTATTCATGTTTCTTTACTATCCCATCTTAGTATTTTTCTTCTTCCTTCCTAAATTACTGCTTATGTGAGAATTGTTTCCTATGTGGGAACACACTTTGTGTATACAATTCCCGTTTTCTAAAAGTTCAAACTGAATGGTCTCTTCTTTTTGCTCTCTTTATATTACTTTTATTGTGGCTAGCAGATTTTAAACTGATATGTAATGAACAATTATTTCTTTACTAGTGTACACGGCCCAGCAAAAATGATGCGATTTGATATTTTGAATAAATAGTGCACTAAAGAAACTTGTATCTCAGATACGGTCGTTGAGCTTTCTTATGAACGTCATAGACTCATAAAGTGACAGAAGAAGTGGATACCAAATGAATACATGAACATACACAAAGATATTATTAGGTAAGATTGTATGGTTTGACCATTAGGTAAATATAATGTTTTTTAAGTCGTATTCAATGTTGAAGTGAATAAGTATTTGCTGACAGAGAAAAATTTAATGAAATGTTCAACATTTAAGTGATTTTTTATAAATAATATCTCAAATATTATGAGTGGTTTTTATCAATGTACTTATCCATATGTATGTGAGGTCCCAATCTAAAAGTTAGGTAGGCCTTCCTTTTGTTAAAATAGAGTAAGATTTTATGTTTGTTACTAACAGTCTTTTTTCAGTTTGCTGCTGTTCTGTTTTTCAGCATAGACTACTTTCTTCAACTTTAATCTTGTTTCATAAACTTCTTTCTTGACTCACTGTTTCTGTACACTTTGTGCATCAATTCTGTATTTCCTCAAGTCCATTCTAAATGGTACCTTCCTCTTTCCTCACTTTGGAATGCCTTTGTTGAGGTTTGGGAGGCTTGAATCAACATCTAATCTGTACTCATCCCCTTAGCTTGTAAAATGCCTTCCACACCTTTTCCAGTGTTGCTGATCATTCATGACATACCACATCTCTCAATTTCTGGAATGTAGGGGGTTTACCCTCATAAATATACTTCATGAAATATCAAGTAATGAGGTCTGGAGAATGAAAAGGCTAAGGCGCAAGTCCTAACTGAAAAGTGGTGTATGTTGGGAAAGAAGGCTAAAGCAGGTCCATGGGTACTTGACACATTGACTTCGATTGTGTGGATTGTAAAGTTAATTTGATGAGGTTGTAAAAGAACAGAATAGAAGAACCTGCTTGAATAAGTTTCCTTCCTTTATAAGCAATGTACAAAAGATAAGTGCACAAGAATATTATCCTCATATGATATAATTCCTTCAAAAAGAGGTCTCAAAATGGTTTGAAATGTTGTTCATTTACATTGGTATGTAAATGAGCAAGTTACTTTGTGGTATACATTTGTCCCACTACGTAGTCGGCGTGTTAAATGATATGAGCTGTTGTTTCATCTTGTTGGAACCAAACTATCTGTTTAGGTACATCATGCTCAACTCTCAGGATAAAATTTTTGATCCTTTTCGTATGCTGTTCAGCGTTCACCGTCTGTGTTTAAGCATTTTCAGAAGGGCACTGATGACACAGTTGCATTAGATTTCTCTTCCTGTTGATTCATGAGTGCAACTTGTGCTCCTGTAGCTGTTTGAAACTTGCTGCAGCTTTGTATTATTTTTGCTCCTGCTTTGACTTCCCTTCATATATGCAAGTGGGCTTCATCTGATATGAAAATTTGCAAAGTGTTCACCTAGGCAATAGTTTGTAGAAGCACTGAATATGCTAGAGTGAAATTAAATGAATCATGATCCCCCTAGGGTAAACAACTATTGTATCTGTTGAAATTAATGCTCCTAGGAGGAATATTTGGGATCCTGAGGTGATGGCTAGGAAGGATTTCCTTTTGTTGAAATAGAATAGGATTTTTTGTTTTGTTATGGACCATCATTTTTTCAGTTCACTGTCCTGTTTTACAGCACCCACTACTTTTTTCAACTTCTATCTTGTTTCATGGTCTTCTTTCTCAACTTGCTGTTTCTATGTATCTTTTGCATAGAAACCATTATATCCTTTCTTCTCTTGTTAGTTGAAAATAACTTATGAAATAATAAACACTGAAGATTCAAGGAAGTATGTACAACTTAATTAGGTAGCTTGAGATCCAGCTGGATGGAATAGAAATAAGCAGGTATTGGAATTGTATTGGAAATTAGAATTTATTCACAAAATTTCAACTGTATCTGAAAAGTTTAGGAATCTGTAATTGTCCAATCACTAGTACCAAGAGATTGAATAGTGTTCTAGGTTTCAAAATATACCTAAGAGCCTTTCTCTCAAGAAAATGTTGGAAAGTATTGATGCTCCTCTGAGGATGATATTTTTTGATAAATATTAATATGGTGTAAGCATTTCTCTGATTGTTTATTTTGACAAGTGAAGAATGATATAGGGGTAACCAATCATTATTCATGAATGGATTTTGATTTTAGTATGAATTTTTTTTCTCTTGACTTGATGGAGTAATGTATGTTGAGGGACAAATAAACAGTTGTGTTCATTGCCAAGTTTTACTGCATTTATATAAAGGCTTGGAGTTTATTTCAAGGTATTTTTTGTGTTTGTCTAGGTTCTAGTATAATTGACTTAGGTTTAGTTGATTTTTTAGGTTTTGGTTGAGATTATTTCTATGTTTTGCTTGAGTGTTTTTCCATGTCTAGGTTGGGTTTATTTCCATGTTTTGGTTGAGTTTATTTCCATGTTTTGGTTGAGTTTATTTCCATGTTTTGGTTGAGTTTATTTCCATGTTTTGGTTGGGATTATTTCCATGTTTTGGTTGGGTTTATTTCCATGTTTTGGTTGGGTTTATTTCCCGGTTTTGGTTGGGTTTATTTCCCGGTTTTGGTTGGGTTCTTTTCAAGTGTTTGGTTGTATTTATATTTAGCTCAAGGTTTGGGCTTATGCACGAGGTTAGGGTTGGGTTTATAGTTGATGCTTTGAGTGCGACGTGACCATCGGTGGTCACTTAGGGGATTTTCATAATGCTGCTGACGGATCAGCAGTCACAAACTTAATTTCCATAAAAATAGAAACTGAATGAAGGCATGATATATTTAATGTCTGTTATTTTCAAAATAGATCTCTAAATGTAACTCTTGTTGAACTTTAGTTTAACTCGTTGCACTTCACGTATGAAGAAAAAAGTTAGTTGAATTTTCAATTTATGGTTGATTGAATTTTTAGGTTTGATTTGAATTCATAGGTAGATTTTGGTTGTTTATTTGAAGATTATAAATATTTTGAATGTGAAAGTGTTAAAGCTGCATTTTTTTTAAATTCTACATGTTTCAGTTTATGAATTTTTCTGTTGCCAATTTTTTCTCAAAATCTGAAAGTATTTGCATGTGGGTGTTTTCTTTTTTCAGATTAATTTTAACTAGCATCAATTCAGTTACACAATTGAAAAATACTGGCCATTTGCCCATTTTAGGAGTAAACAATGTTGAGAGCCTTAAGACTGGTGTCAATGAGGAGGTCCTGGTAGCTTGTAAACTGAAGTTGTGGTGATCATTGTGGACCACCAGTGGCTTGCTCAAGATGGACCCAAATGTTTGAAGATAAATGGAGCCAGAGCTTAAATTTGAAGACTTTCAAACTTTCTCTGCACTGGTTTAGGTAAGTTAAGAAATTTCAAGCTCGACAAAAACACATTGATACTACCACCAACTAAAATCCAGGTTGAATTTGAGTTAAAATTTCATTATTCTCCCCCTTTGATGCCATTGGGCTTTTCAAATTTTTGTTGGGTTAAGGCCTTAAGATTAGACTGGTTACTGAAGGATTGCCGGTAGGGGATTTTCACGGTGAATTCATAGAATGGTGACTTTTATGTTTGATTTTATCCTGATATTGACTTAGTTTTGCCATTATACTATTTGTATAGAACTAAGGTCTTGTGATGCACTTCTTGTGTTATGTTTCTCTTCTAGTGCAGAGCATTTTCAAGTTTATTTTAAATGTTGGTGGTGATAGCATTTCCATACTTTATTTCACTGCCATGATTGTGACAGGAATGGTTGAGAATTTAGAAAAAGTTCCAACTATTATGCATAAAAACATTGAGGGGTATGTTACAAGTAGCTGAACTTGCTGTTCTGCAGAGCATTTCCAACTTTTTCTCTGGGAAGGTGGATTTGTAGGTAAATACAGAGTTGTAAAATGTCTGCTTTAGGTGGTCTAGTCATGAGGAAAAAAATTGGGGTCTCTGTGTATTATTTTTCAAGTTACAATTTGCTGCTCTCTTCTGTATATTGTTACCAAAGATGAAGGCAACCACTATGACACTGGTTCTATGGGATGTTCTTAAGGTATCATTTGCTGCATTGCTCGTGTTCTTTTATGCTTTACCTCCACTGTGTTTAATTTGTCTCTCAGCCATCTTGTTTAGTGAATACATTTGCAATTTCTGTATTTCTTCAATTTGATGCTGCCCAGCATTTCTTGTTATGCTCATTTTATGTTGATGCCTAGCACTCACCACGCAAAAAACTTGCCCTCTTAGTTTGCTCTTTATTGGATCTTCTTGTGTGTCTGTTGACCTGAGTTATTTCAGATTTATTTTCTATACAGCTCTCATTTATATATTTTTCCCTTTTCTGGACTAGTTTATGATCACAAATTATTCACAGACATCAAAGACAGATGTGCTTTTATTAATGTATTCTTGTATTCATGCACTTGGCTTTCAATCTTTCTTATCTTTTGAATCACCTGTGACCTGCCTAGTCTTTGTTCTATGACTGCCCACATTGCTCACCAAGATTTACTGCTTGGCAGTGCCATTTTCTCAAGTGTATTGAAGTCATTGGCAGACATTATACATTATGAACTTAATCTTTTGTGTGCACAAGTTCTAAGCAAGCTCAGTTTGCACTAGTAAAATGTTTCACTCATGAGTACGAAAGAGATGGCAAGAAAATCTTTACTTTATTTCTAACTGAATGGTGCTGTGAATTTTTCTGCAACTACTACTTAAGAAGCTTCTAAGGTCATTTCTTTTCTCATTTTGTCTCAGTAGTTAAGTGCTAAATAGTAAATAGCTTTGTCAAAACTAAGTTTTCTTTCATGTTCTTTGTACAAATGCAAATAAGATTGTTTCTTTTCATGTTTGACTTCAAAGGAAACATCTGGAAATTTATGTTACCTATGTGAAATGATTTGTACCATTTAATGAATAAATGTTGGATGAAGGTAGTGTGTTCTTGAGTATGGTACTGAAAACTTGGGATTCTTAAATTGACTGTTTTTTTGTGTTTCAACTGTGTGTAGTTGGCATGAGCTCTGTTCAGTAGAGGTAGCTGATTATCAGCTGTACTTACGCATCTCTGAGACTGACTTCATGCTCCATTGAGTTGGTTGTTGCCGTGAGGTCTGTGGGTCTTCATGTTTCATTAACACTTTGGATTGCCGCAGGTAAAACTGGCGTTAAACAGTCAATTCAAATTTAAAGCCAATTGTAGTAGGCAATATTGAAAATACCAAACATAAACTGGATTGTGTTCTTGTATAATTTTGATCAAGTATTCGTTTTAAATTGAGTTTGTGTCTACTGATTGGTCAGCAGCATAATGAGAACTCCCTCAGTGACCAAATGTGACTCAAATTGCTGTCAAAGTGTTGAGTATGTGTTGGTGTGGTGTGTTGTTCACATCACACTTCCAAGTCTTCATGCTCCATTGCTACTTGTATTCTATTGTCAGTTCTTTTAAATATGTAAGGTCTGAATTCCTTGAGGTTTTAATTTGTGTTATTTTGATGCAGGCTCCAAGATGGGTGACAGACACAGAAATTTGGCTCAGTTTCCTGCAGCCCTAAATCCATTTCAAGGTGAGTTTTGGGTTCTTAGGGGGGCACTTGTCTCTGGAGAGAGGCTTAGTGTGTTCATAACTGCTATGGAAAAAATACTCTATGTAATCTTTCTGCTTCTTTATGTTTTTTGTTGTAATTGTCGTTAATTTTCAAATCCTATAAATCAAGCGTCTCACTTTATAGATCATTTTCCAGAGTTAACTTCTAGTTTATGACTTATTTTCAGTAGGTTTTGAAACACACATCAAGCATGGCCACAATTTGATGTTTTAATGAAGGATGTACACAGATAATGAGAGATGGACAAGGACACGCAAATATTAAGATGATAAATATGTAATCAATCAATATATACTCATCTCGGAGTATGTAGCGGTGACGAAGGTGATATAAGAGTCGCGTAATTTTATGTTACATAAGTACTTTAAGATGAGGTTACACAGGAAGTATCAAAAGACTAACTTAGGATGCCATCTGAGTTCAATATCAACAAGTTAATATAGTGGTACCAAGGAGACCCTTCTAAGACGAATTTGCGAGCTCTAATGACCCCTCCCTAACCATTGCCATAAACTTATGTAGTGGGTGCGCCTGCCGCAGCTGCCCGAAATTCGTTGGCAGCATTCTCTCAGGGTGCCACCATGGTAGTCTACCATGGGTGCCACCAAGCTGTTGTTGACGTTTGCTCATGAGCCACCACCATCCCCGTTGCTGCGGTTGTCGAGCTGTTGCTAAGCTGTCGCTGCTTGTAGATTAGTTTTGGCCGTTGCTGCGGCAGTCGAGCTGTTGTAGAGGTTGCCAGGCTTCAGAAATTTCTCTGATTAGGTATTTTTTCCTCCGTTTGTTTTGCTGTTGCTACACCGGCGTCTCTGAGTCATGGTTTGCTAAGCTTGCTGTATTTTGTACGAAACAACCAGGCGTAACGGTTCTCACTCTTATGGCGGTTGAATCTTGCAGTTATGTACTAAGGAACATAACATTCCTCTTTAACAGCATCTAAGTTAATTAATTGTATTTTTGATGGGGTTAGAATGCCAGTTATCAGTTTTGTGGTGCTGTTTCAGTTGACATTCTTATTCATAGAAATTCGGTACTTGTAAAATATTATTGGAGTGATTGAAATTCCTTCTGTTGAATAGTGTTAGGAATTGAGTATAAATTAGTCATGATAATGAAGTATAATTGCTAATTCTAATTAACGATTGTAACTTTACATTTCTTATGTTTCCACCCATCAAACCATGACTTGAATAATAATAAATGAAGGAAAATCAATTTAACTGAACATAATCAATGAGCATACATTTTCATCACACAGATTTAACAGATCCATTCTCAATTCTTCATGATGATAGGTGACCAAGTAGTAACAAACGCTAAAGTGACGCCATAACTCACTGGCAGGTGGAAGTGCTGACCAGTCACGTGGCAGCGACGGAGGCGGTGGAGGGAGAGTTCCAGCGTTGTCTCCGTCTGCAGCAGCGGCGGCAGCTGCCGCTGCTGCTGCGATGGCAGGAGGCAACCCTACCTTGTGGGGCGAGCTGAACCGTGCCATGCACTACAACAACTACCAGCAGCAGCAGCACCAGCAGCACGCTGCTGCCGCCGCAGCTGCTGCAGCTTACAACAGCTCAGGGGGACCTGCTCCATCTAATTGGGGACAGCAGAGACCACTCCAGAAAGGTGATAAGCTTGTTTATTATAGGTCTCTGTCTTGTTGGCTGTTGTTGCGTCTTGGCTAATTTGGGAGGTAGGTGTGATGTTGCTGATTTGTACATCTGTCTTGTTTCTTCTTAGATAATTTGGGAGGTAGGTGCATGTGTTGTTCAGTTGATAAAACTTGTCATTTTAGGGTAGGGTAATGAGAAGGAAGTGAATGTCTTAAAGGTATTCTTCCTAAAAGTCGATTTTCTGTTGAGATGATTTTGCTTTTTCAAATAACATAAGCCTTGATACAATTTATGAGCTATAGGTATTCTCATCACCTCGAAGACCTCTCTTATCAAGCTGTTTCTTCTTTTTTGTTTATTATATTATATTAGTCCCCCAACTACGTGATAAGTTTTTGTACATCTCATACTTCTGTGAGAGCTGTTTTTCAAGTAACTAAGCATGAGTCAGTATGCTTTTTTGTTGTTCAGTCGTGTTTTGTCAAAGGTATGCTGTAAAATCAGTATGACTGCTCTGTTAATTTCCTATTTGCATTATTTCAGGGAACGTAGGGAAACTTTAGCGATTCTTCATAATATTGTAATTGATGAAATTGGTGCAGGGGACGGTGGTTACTACGGTGCAGGCAACTACGACTGTGCAGAAGGAGGCAGCGCAGGAGGCTTGGTGTCCGGAGGCACAGGGAGGCGTGTGCCGAGCAAGGGCGAGACCAAAGCTACTCCTCCCTTGCCCCCCTCGCTGTCGTCTCACCAGCTGGGCGGTGACGTGTACCGCAGCCTCATAGCCCACCAATACGATCATTACATGGCAGCTCTTGGTGTGGGCCTCCCTCCACACTCCCCCTCACCTACACACAGACACAACCCTATGCCTCCCACTCACTCCCCAGTTCCTCCGTCATCTATTTCTCCCATCTCCTCATCCCGCTTCTCTCCTCAGCAGCAACAGGCTGCTGTGATTCTGGCTGCGGCTGCAGCTGCCGCAGCTTCCTCCCCTGCTGTATCAGCGCCATCAGGTGCTCCTGTCGTAAACGGAGGGGAGAACCCACCTGTCCCTGTTCCCCGATCCCCTCACCTTCCTCTCCCTCCCGCTCGCACCTGTCCACCATCTCCCAGCCCTCCCCAGATGAGCAACAGTGAGTCAGCAGAGGCTGCGGAGCGCGCCCGGCATCGCCGTAAGCAAGACCAACCGCGACGTCAGACGGTCATCTACAACTCTGGGGCTCCTGTGTCTCCACCTCTGCCTTCTGATGACAGTGGCGGTAGTTACTGCTCGCCCCCGCCTTCTTCCCAGCCTTCCTCCCATGGGCACGACATGCCCATCAGTCAGGCCATGAGCCACGCTCTTGCTCATCCTTTCCTTGCTGAATACCTCAATGCTCCTCCTCCTACCACTCCTCCCACTTCAGCAGACTCTCCACTCCCTCACATGGCTGGAGCGCCATCGCCGCAAACTCGACACCCAGACGGCAGCACTGACGCAGTTGAGCGCCAGCACCAGATCAATGGAGCCATGAGTCGGTCATCTACCCCTTCTCGTCTTGGTGCTGCTATCAGTCCGCTTGCGTCATCTCCAAAGGATGCGCAGCTCGGACCCAGCTCCAACAACAGCAGTCATGTGCACAACTCCATTGGTAGTGGTCACTCACACAGTAGCCCTCAGGTGCACAATGGCGCCCATTCTCAAAGCTCCAGGGAAAGTCCGCATGTGCCGTCTTTGCGGGATGACGCTTCTATGGAGGGAATCCAGCATGGGCCCAGTGGTGCTTCTGTCAACAGTCCCCGCATGATGGCCGGAGAAACTTCGAGAGAGTCACCGCGCTTGCAGAATTCCTATAATGGGTCTCACACACTCGCTTCTCAGAACAGCCCTCACATGCTGCCCTCTCAAGTCAGTCCTCATGTGCAGTCTTTCCATGATGGTCCGCTAGCTCAGACTTCTCGTAGTAGTCCTCAAATGCACAGCTCCCATAGCAGTCCGCCTATCCAGAACTCTCACAATACTTCTCACTCCCAGGGCTCTCGCAACAGTCCGCACATGCAGAGCCCTCATAATAGTAGCCCTCACATGCAGAGTTCTCTCAATAGTCCGCACATGCAGAGTTCTCACCATAGTCCGCACATGCAAAGCTCCCACAATAGTCCGCACATGCAAAGTTCCCACAATAGTCCGCACATGCAAAGTTCCCACAATAGTCCGCACATGCAAAGTTCCCACAATAGTCCGCACATGCATAGTTCCCACAATAGTCCCCACATGCAGAGTTCCCACAATAGCCCGCACATGCAAATCTCTCATAATAGTCCACACATGCAGAGTTCGCGTAGCAGTCCGCACATGCAGCAGAGCTCTCATAACAGTCCGCACATGCAGCAGAGCTCTCATAATAGTCCGCACATGCAGCAGAGTTCTCACAGTAGCCCGCACATGCAGAGCTCCCGTAACAGTCCGCACATGCAGAGTTCGCGTAGCAGTCCCCATATGCAGAGCTCTCACAATAGCCCTCACATGCAGAGCGCCCACCATAGTCCACACAAGCACCTAAACAGTAGTCCTCACATCAACAGTTTGAGCAGACCCACGTTCGAGGTGGATGGTGCTGCTTCAGGGTCCTGTTTTGATGTGAACATGACAGAGTCTTCCTTGGTTGAGGGTGATTCATTGTCTCAAATTGCTTCTTCACGTCCGCCGTCAGAGAGCTCCCGTCACTCAGATCAGTCCCTGGCTTCAGATCCTTCCCGAAATTCTGACCTAGCTCGTATGGAGCTGTCTCGCCTGCACAGCCCACTGCCTCCATCTCCAGGGGGCACCAGCTTACCTGTGGCTAGGTCTTCCTACAACGGGCCTCTCCCTCAAGCCACCGCAACTGCTAGAGAGGTGCCTGAACATGTTGGGTCAGGCCCTAGCTCAGATTATGATCTTGGCGAGGACAATCTTCATGGTCTGTCTCATGTGTCAAATTTCAAGTCCTCATTCTATAGCTCAAATTATTATGGAGATGGAATTCAGTCGAATAATGATTGCAGTAACACCACTCGTAATGGAATGGCTCCTTATGGCATGACTCTCACTCCTGCTCAGAAGAAGAGCTTAAGTCCTCTCAAGACCATTAACTTGGCTGCCTTGGATTCTTCTGATCCACTTGAAGCTGAGGACAGTGAAATTCCCCCATCAGTGAGCCCCACTACATTTGTGCATCACAGTCCTATGTCTAAGTCTTCTAGAGAATCTTACTCAGTAGCTGAGTCTGGCAATAATAAGTCTGCAAAGAATTTAGGTACACCTGAAAATGTGCAGCTGCCATCATCTCGTTCTAACGACTTCATCAACGCGCAGCTCCGCAGTTCGCCGTTGACCACACCAACTCCTCATGTTCAGGAACTGGGGTCGCCAACTAAAGCCCAAATTAGAAGTTGTAAACTTATTCAAGAATCGCTGAATGCGACCAATAATAACAATTTAAAAGGCTTTGATACTCTAGAGCAAGAAGGGAAACAGCCCATTGGAAGTTCTGATGAGCATCAAAATTCTTCCTCTAATAAAGCTGATGAGAAGGATAGATTTATTAATGGAGTGAAGTTATCATGTAAAGATGGATCATCTGCAATTGGATCTGATGGAAACTCCAATGTGAAGGACGTTGATGAGTCGGCAGTGAATGGAGACCACAGCTTACTTGTACCTAAGAAAGGGCGGAAACGGAAACTCGAGTCCGAGTCATTGTCTCAGCATTCGTTTCTCTCCACTGCAGCAGATTCAGATATAGGTTCCCCTGAAGCTGTTGACACTAAGCGTCGTACTCGTCAGCGTCGCGCCGTCTCCTATGTTGAAGATGGCACTGATCCTGTGTTAGAGATGAATGAAGATCATGCTCTCTCTCCCTCGCCTGGCTTTTCCCCTACTCGGAAAAGGGGTCGTAAGAGCAAGGAGAGAAGGCTAAATGATGGAGAGCTTGGCGATGGTCCCATGGATGCTCTTTCGCCCGCTTCTTCAACAGTTACAGAATCTCTCTCAGCCAAAGATGCTTTGAGTCCAGACCGGGAAAGTGACAAGGAGAGCAGCAGCACGTCGGTCACTCCACTCATGTCACCAGTCGGTCGACTCAAGGGAACACGAGGTCGAGGGCGAGGTAGAGGACGACCTCCCACCAAGCTAGTCGGAGTGGTCAGTCCTCAGATGAGTAGAGAGAAAACTGACGATGACGCTAGTATACCATGGGATGCGAGAGTGCCTCCGCCGTCATCATTGGATGTTGCCAAGAATTCCTGTGCTGATGATATCTACGATTTCCAGGACTCGGATGGTAGTGGCTTGAGGAAATGCCGAGGGGCGAAGAGAGGGAGAAAGCGTGGTTGTGGTAGAAAAAGTGAATCTGATGATGGCTCTAGTAAGGATATAGTCAGCTCTTCATCTTTTGATAAGGATTGTGAAGTTGATGGTACTGACAAAACCCAGATGGTTGAATCAAGGGTTTCTTCTGTGAGTGAAAACTGCATTACTGAACAATGCAAACCCTTGAAGGATGCAGTAGAAAGTGCACCACCTAGTGTAGAAAAACCTCGACCAAATTTTCCGTTTTTGACAGTGAAGGATCCATCAGTTCTCATGGAAAAATATGACGGGAAAGATGACACATCCAACGAAGGTTCTCCTCCTTTCCAAGCAATGGCAGATTTGAGCCAATGCCTGATAAGCTCTCAGTTTGATGGGAAGGATGGCGACAGCTCAGGGGACGGCTTCTCTCCAGGGGACAAGTGTGAGGATTTGGACCTGAAGTCGCCCTGCGAGCTGAGCGCACCAAAGGACAGGGATGAAGAGGTGCCTAGCATTGCGTATATCCCTCGCATGGGTCGCAACAGAGAGGCTGCCATGATGCAGTCCGCCAACCGTGGTGCTTCGGAGAAGTCTGCCATTGAGAAAGTTTTACTCTCACTAACTGAGAATATAGCTTCGTTAGATACCCCAACTTCAAATATTACCACCAATGCCTCCAATTCCTTATCTAACAATGTTCATAATGACCCTTTAGGAGCCATTACGTCGTCAGGACAAATTCCTTTCTCTCTTGCCAGTAGTTCAGCCTGCTCTGTACCCATTTCGAGTACAGTTGTGTCGGCAATTCCATGTTCAACTGCAGCTGTATCCATAATACCTACAAAAACTCTTGTCCCCAATAATCCTGAGAAAATGTTCACCTCTGCTTGTAGTACAAGTTGCAGCATAACCATAACTCCTGCCAAACCTGTAGTAACCACTGTTAGTCCCAACACGACGGTCATTTCTATTGCAATGGCAGCATCCAGTGGATGTAGTGATAAAACCTCGGGTACGTCGGCTGATCAGGTTACTCGCGACAGTGTTCCCGCTGTCGTTGATGATGAAAGTATTAAATTAGACAGTACTTCTTCCAGAGGTAAAGGTCGACCAAGCTCTGGTAGAGTACCTGTAACTCGTAAGAGGGGAGGTAGTTCTCCTAGCAGCCAACCCTCCAAGAAAATTTGTTTACCTGGAGAAAATGCTGTTGCTGATAATGGTGTGCCAAATACTGCAAAGCCTATTATTTGTGAGTCAGAAAATTCTGAGGCTAACGTTACTGAAGTGAGTTCTGCCCTTGGAAGCTGTTCTTCAAATTTGAATAACCCATCGAAGAATGTTTATGTGATGTCAATCGCTGAGGCTGTGATGAGTGGATCACCTCGATCTTCATCGCGACGTCAGGGCTCCAAAATAAATTCCCCGTCGTCGACGCCTACCAAATCTGCGACAGCTTGTGAAAAACCAAGCTCTCCAAATGAGAACAAAGATGCGCCACCCAAGCAAGAGTCGCCTACTTCTTCTTGTTCAAGTTCATCTACCAGAGGCCGGAGATCCTCCAGGCGTTCGAGCCAAAAGTCGGATCCTGAGGTTGTGGTGCATGTCGAGGTGCATCCCGAGCCTCAATCATCGTCTTCCTCTTTGGACTCTCTTTCCCTAAGTGATAAATCTCAAGATTGCGTCCTAAATTCTTTGAATAGTTCTGCCTTGGGTCCGAACGCTGTTCCTAGATTACCCTGCACAAGCAGATTAAGGGGACAAAATGACTTGGACCACATTACTGTGGTCAGTGAACGCGAGTGCTCAGGTCTGAGATCTTTCAGGCACACTGAGGAAGAGAAAGTGAGCACTAGAACAGCGGCTTCGCGTGGTGGGGCTTCCAAAGAAATGCCCACTAATGCAAGCAGAGGCGCACGTTCTGCGCGCCAGGATAAGCCCAAAACCAACAAAGAATCCAGTTCTGTCGTCTCTCCTAAAGAAAGTACTGGAACTAGTGACGATATTGAAAGTAAAGATCAGTTGACCTTAGCAACATCACCAAAATTAGAAGAAGCCAGCCCTTCTGATGCTACTGATGAAATGAAAGAAGATTGTATTGCAGAAAGAAGTGTTGAAACCACTTCGACTGTTCCTTCAGTTTCCCCGTTGTTGACTAAAGCGACTGCATCTACTGTTAGTTGTAGCAGCAATCTACTGGCACTCTCTGATAGAGGGAACGGATCATCGGCTAACGACACGGACTCCGAAACAATCGAAAACATTGCTCGCTTCCTCAAATCTACGGCAGAGTCGTCTTCACCTGCTGTTACGGAAGAGAGTGTTGAAGAAATTCCTCCAAGTAATGAAGCTGCATCTAAAAGCTCCGCTGATCAACCAGTTCCTGGAACAAGTGGCGAGTCTTGTCCTAACACAAATTCTGCTTCTCCGTTGAGTTACCGAGATTCTCGACCAAAAAGAGCGGCCAAGCCCCCTCGAAGTGAAGAACAAATTAATGAAGTGCTAATGCTACTTAATATGGATGATGAAGAAAGTGAAGATGAAGATTACATTCCAAAAGAGTCCCCAGACAGTGACGATAATGTGAGCTTCGATGCAAGTGACCAAGATAACGATACAGATGAATCTAGTTCTGAGGACGTCACTGACGGTGAAGAAGGAAAAGCAAATGACGCGAATGATTCTCAATTATCTCGAGCAGCTGTTAGTAGGAAACGCTTGCCTGGAAAATCTTCTTGTAAAAGTAAAAATCGTGGGAGTAAAGCCAGAAAAGGTAAATGCCGGGCAACTGAAAGCACTGACACTAAATCAAAAAGAGCTCCAGAATGTCGTCGTGGAGAAGAGCAACTGCAACACCAGAAGAATATCTTCACAAGTCCTTACATCTTATTAGGCTCTGACCCTAGTGAAGAGCAAGTCATCAATGAGCCAGAGTCTCTGGAGCGTACGCCTGTAACCGAGAGGGCGTCTGGCGTTCACTTCTTCATGCAGGGGGAAGTAAAATCTCGTAACTGCAGAGTAGGATTCAACAGCACTTTACACAACAACTACGACGCTTTCAGCAAAGACTTGACGTGGTTTTGTGCTCTCTGCAAGCAGTTCAGTCACAGCCACTTCTTGGGTGACCTTTTTGGCCCGGTGTACATTCCTGACATAGTTCTGAACAAGAAGAATTTCCCACCTATTTTGGACGGGCAAGTTCAGGTGAAGAATAGTCACGACGCGGTCGAAGGACTTGGAGCCTCTCCTGCGCCAGGTCGGAGCAAGTTTAAGCGCACACCTCGCCATGAATCTGGAGCATCTTCCATCGACTTCAAAAAGGTAAGCTATTTCTTAACTTGAAGAGCATTTGAAGGAGTGCAATTACTCCTTGGTGTGTGTAATGCGTGTTTCCAAATGTCTTTACATGTGCTGCGGTTGGCTTATTTTTGCTGCGCACCTGGGTTTTAAAGGAAACTGAACTCCTATGTACATCCTGTATTTTTTTCTTTCAGTCTTCACCGAACTTGAAGTTTCGATATTTTATTTGTGCACTACAAAATCATTTTCGTCATTTGTAAGTGTTGAGGGAAATTATTTAAAAAATAGACTTACGTGAACTTTTCCATCTTGTCTTCAGTAGTTCTTGCTGACGAGAAAGAAGAGCTCTGGCGAGTATAATATTCTCAACCTGTGGATGCACAGTGGGGTCAAAATGACCCCAACTGAATTTTAAACCCAAATAACTGTGCGTTTTATCCACATATTTGAACATGGCTTTGTGATATTTCCTAAATAACTGAAACTGATTAACATTTATGTGCTTTGTTACTTCAATAAAAAGGTTGGGGTCAAATTGACACCACGGTGTAAGTTTGTTTAAAATCATATTGTGCATCCACGGGTTAACTGAACACAGGCGCAGCAAAGGGGTTGAGGTGCACCGTGTGTTCCATCGTACACAGAATTAAAACTTGTGTTATGCAAGTCTCGAGAGGGTAACGCGTAGCTCCCCCCTGCCTCCTCGCGATGTTCTGCAGGAACTTTGCATGCCTAGCTTTTGGGACTTACTGACTTCCATTCAATGGAGTGGCTTCCTTTGTGTCCTTTTGCCACTACAAATGCCTCCTGATTTCAGTGTCAACAATTTCATTTGATCAGTCAAGTACTTCTTAGTGACGTATTCTCTGTTGGTCTCGTATCAATATTTGATAGAAGGTTTCCGACTAACTTTTGTGAAGCATTGCTTCTTTTGGCGGAGTCCCAAAACGAGCTGCGTGTCATCCTTGTAACCCACTAGTGCATCCTTATTGACGCTGTGTACACTTGGCATGTGCGTAAGCAGATGTTGGGACCTGTGGTTTCTTGTTTGCGTTTTTGCCATGCTCAGAATATACTGTACTTGATTGGTGTGTGCTACAATATTGAAAGAAGTATTCTCAGAATAACGTGCTTTCCTATTTTATGAGACATTCTTCAACAATGATTAGCCTGTGTGACCTGTATTATCTCGCAAGTCAAAGTAGTACCGAAAAACTGCCGAGTTACTAATTGTGGGTGACGGTGTATTGACTTTCAAGCGTCTGGTGCATTAACTGTCTGGCATGGTACTTCAGGTGATCATTTCTTCTGTGTAAGACATTTTGTTAAGGCGGAGCCTCTGTTTCTTTCAATCTTCAACCTGACCTTTACATATGTAACTATCAAGTTATGCTATTCGGTTTATTGGACTGATGAATGAATGATTCTTTTTAAACAAGGATTTTTCCTAATTTGAAAGCTACCTTTAGTAGGCATGTGAAATCAAGGAGCCTGTATTTGGATATATCCCCTCATTAATCTTTAATATATCCTCTCTGGGGGATGCAATTGTTGTGTATATGGGAATTAGCACTCCCAAGGGGAGTATGTGAAGTCCCGAACTAACGGTTAGGTAGGCCTCCATTTTGTTAGGCAGAATAGGTTTTTTGTTTTGTTATGGATCACCTTTTTTGGTTCACTACTGTCCTGTTTTTCAGCAATTACTGCTTTCTTTTTCAACTTTTATTTTGTTTTATAAAGCTCTTTCTCAGTTTACTGTTTCTATGCAGTCAGTGCTCAGATTCCGCGTTTCTTCAAGTCCAAATAAATGGTGCTTCCCTCCTTCTTCTTTGGAACGTTTATGTTGCTGTTAAGGAAGCTTAGACTACCTGATCTCATCTAGTCTAATCTTTGATATCTTTTGAACACTTCGTCATCTCTCAGCGATTTAGGTGTATGAGGTGTGTTTCATGTCGGTCATGGCTTAAAACACGCCAGATTCAGATAGAAATCATTTCCTCTGAAGGGTCGTAAGATAGGCATTAGATTTAGACAAGTTAGCTTTGTGTATCCTGTGCGGTAGGGACTGGCGCCTCCAGGGGAGATGCTGTTGAATTACCTCAGCTATAAATAGGCCTCAGGGCTTCTATCTTCCCTATCCACCTTGCTCCTTTTAGCTTTCTTATTTTCTTCGTTATCTTTTTTTCCTTTTCTCACTTTCCCTTCATAATTTGTTGCTTCTATGCCAGGACATCCTGTATGGAAACGCACCTTGAGCATAGATTATATGCTTTTCTTAGTCCATTCTAACGAGCCCCTGGTTTTTTCTTTGCGTAACATCTTGGTTATGGATACGAAGCCTTGCACTACCTCCTTTTTACTACTTCTAGTTAAACCTTTGTTATTATTGTCTAACTATTTACACTTGGATGCAATGCCAGATTTTAATTGACTAAGGAATGAGTATGGGCGCAGTGACAGTGTGACTAACCGTGACCAACACGTACGACATCACTATGACCAGCCTCGCTCGCGGACCGTAGATAGTGGATGACATAGCTTGAGAGAGTGGTGGTGTTGTTGTAAAATTAACCTCGAACGAGTGTGGTATTATTGTAAAACTAACCTCGTACGCGTGTGGTGAGTCGAGTGCAGCACATTGTATGTGTGCGCTTCATTCAGGACACCGCGCCTGAGACGGCGCCCGGTTCAGGTTCCCCGCCCTGGCGCTTCGTGCCTTCGGCCACTCCTGCCCGAATGCTCGTGAGTCTCACTCATGTTCTGTTATGCTCGTGAGTCTCACTCATGTTCTGTTATGCTCGTGAGTCTCACTCATGTTCTGTTATGCTCGTGAGTCTCACTCATGTTCTGTTATGCTCGTGAGTCTCACTCATGTTCTGTTATGCTCGTGAGTCTCACTCATGAACTGTTTCGTACATCTTTGCTCACACTCATCGTTTACATCTGCCTCTAGTTGGACAAGCCTTCTTATGCTGCACTGACTACCTACATTCTTTTTGTTGCCTGTACGTCGTGCAGTTCGGTGAGGATTTGAATACAAGTTTGATGTGAGGTAAATGTTGAGGCATTTCTTCATCCTGAATCTTGCTCCATGTAAGATATGTGAGGCATGTAACCCGCATGTTTGAAGATTATTTGCGTGTTGTTAATGAATAGGAGTTTTACCTGTACAGGTTGTTTTTTAAATACGGGACCCGAAAAAATCTTGAATAACTTTTGATACAATGAACGGATTTTTAAAAACAAAACGGCAGTAAAATCCTAAGATTCATAGCTTTTATTGGGTACTCACGTATTCATGATAAAACAGTTAATATACGTATTAGGGGACACAGTAAAATTCATCCTGCTCTGAAACTGCCGCTAAGATGACGAACTGGACAAAAAAATAGCTTTCGTAAGCACTCCATATTTCTCTAATGGAAGGAGCATTGTCCCGTATTTAAAATTTCTTGATCCCGTATTTAAAAAAACACCCTGTACTTGGTATTCCTGTTCTAGATATGATACCGCAAGATTTTTTTTGCTGAGACTTGGTCTACGTTACGTGCCTTTGTTTTTATGTTTTCCTTCATATATCTCTGTGTGCTGAGTTTTGTCCTTTTTAGCTGTATTTCTTCGAATTGTACTTTCATTACATTTTGGCGAGAATAGTCCGTTCCGTTTCCTTCTTGTGGGACATCATTGAACGTGTTATCAGAATCCCTTGGTTTTCGTTTGCGTTAATTCACACTGTATGTGTTGAGGTATTCTTTTATCTTGGCCGATATTGTCTGTGTTTATGTTACTAAAGGCATACTTGAGTACTACGCTTGATGTTATGCATATTAAAAAGTATGCGCACTTCTTACACACTTAAGTAATACGCTCGACGTTGAACATATTGAAATCTATCGATTTTGGGGCTGGTTTTAACGATTAACTAATGCTTTTTATTTACATATTATAATAATTTTATATCAAATGTTTTTCTCCGCATTTTTATTAGTGTATGGTTTTATGTGAAAGATTTAGTGTTTTCCCTATATGTATATAGCATAGCAACGTATCGAAACAGCAGCCATAGCTGCAAGATGAGAATACTTCCACACCTTAAGCATGAATGCAGAGTTACGCTTTTATGTTAGCAAGCACGGTGTGCGCGTCACAGCAAAGCATCAAAGTCATTAAACTCGCGCTTCGTTGCATTTTTTCCACGTTTTACGGTAACTGTACAACTCATCCCACCATCTTCGTTGCACGCTCAATACGTAACCTGCTGCAATTCTTACGCGTATCTCGTGTGTATTATTTTCTCTATTTCAATATTTTTCTTCGTTTTGCTTGTTAATTTTTGTCATAGTCAACGGATTTGTTCTTATTTCGTTGGTTGACGTACGTAGTGTAATAGGTAGACTGAATTTCATTTCTCATTTTCAGTTTCCAGTTCCCTTTCTGGGTGTAGCATTAGCTAGCTTAATTTTTTCGAGCATTCTAATCCAAATGTCTCGTATGTTAAAGATGCTTCATGCAGTTTGGCCTTTTTGAATGAAAAATTTACTATTGCAAGGTTTGCTTCGTGGCTTAGCATAACCTTCCTTGTGTAAATAACAAGTCAATGTGATCTTTAGTAATGCATGAAGTAAGGAAGATTACATAGTTATAAACTTCTGTCTAGAAGAGTTGAGTGAGCACGCATGTTATAGTTACTCTCCTCAAAAGGCACACTGGCCTGTTCAAAAGGCACAACAGGATGTGGCCTGTACATTTGACACAAGCGTGGGTAGGTTATTGACCCCTTGGGTGACGCGTGTTGCCATGTCGCACGCAGAGTCGCATGGGACGCTGCACTCCGGACCGCTCAGTGGACGGAAGCGGAGCGCCCACAATCCCAACAGAGGGCGTGGTTGTGGGGCCGGGACCTCAAGTCAACGTGCCCCCGAGCAGCGGCGGCTCAGGCCCCACGGACGTGCAGGGCACCGAGTGTTGGATTCACGAGGCGTGCCTCGTTTGGCTGCCCGGCGTGCGGGTGGTCAACAGCAGACTCTGTGGACTCGAGGAGGCCGTCACTGAGGCGCAGCATTGGGTTAGTTCCTACATTGCTTTCTAATTCTCGTGTGTAAACGGAATTGCTCTTATCGCCTCGGGTGTAGCTGGTGTTGAGTTTGACCTCCCTCTTGCTTGCTGTGTAGATATTCGGTAGAGAACGATGCCATCAGGAGGAGTAGACTATCCTTGCTGAGTAGATGGATGTTGATGCGTTCGGTAGAGAAAGATGCCATCAGGAGTAGACTATCCATGCCGAGTAGACAGATACTGATGGGTATCACGTCAGTGTTTAAATGACATCTAATTGTCAATAGTATAATTTAAGTATTAAGGTGATTAATTACTAGCATTTTCAATGGACTCAGTATCAACTTAGCAAGAGCTTGAAATATCAATTATGTTTAATATTTGTTTTAACAATTTCAGATTTCGTTGATAACTAGTCAGTGTCGATGTTGTCTGTAAGCATTACCGTTGCGTACAGGATGTTATCTGTTTAGATACACATGTGTTGCTCCCAGGGAGATCATGTGAGGTCCCGAGCTAAAAATTAGGTAGGCCTTCTTTTTGTTGTAATAGAATAGAACAAGTTTTTCTTACTATCTTCTTCAACTTTTATCTCGTTTCATGAACTTCTTTCTCGGCTTACTGTTATGCACTAGCTCCAAACTAAATGATACCTTCAGTCTTCCTCTCTTTCAACATATTTGTTGTGGTAAGTTAGGCTAAAACTTTCTTATCGATCAATTACACATGTGTTGATTTGAGGTACATGTTGTTGCAGGAGTGCGCCGAGTGTGGGGAGTTGGGCGCGAGTGTTGGCTGTTTGAAGAACGGCTGCCGCGCTATCGTTCATTACCCGTGCGCCCTGCGCTCCAAGTGGAGCATGGACAACCAAACCTTCCATTCTCATTGTCCCAAGCACAACCCCTGCGCCGTTCCCCCATCCGCTCCGCCAGGTGATGCGTCAGCTGCGCAGGAAAGCGTAGCCGTCTCTTCTAATCTCGCTAAAATTAAGTCGTCCGGCAAAGTACCGTATGATGCGAAGAAAACGATCGTTTCTAAGAGTTTGGAAGCTCCCAAAGTTGCCACTAAAGGAGCTGCAAAATCTGCCGTTTCTTCTGCAGTTGGCTTGCGATGATATGGATTTGTGCTTCACTGCCACTCTGACTCACAAGGAAAATCACCGCTAGATAGCGGATTACTCTAGTCGCTCTTGATTAACTACTGTCTCTTTTACGTTCTCTCAGCTGTTATTTTCCCATGAATCTCACTCTTGTCCTCATACGCTTCTTATGTTAAAGTTAAGGATATTCCTAATTGTATAGTAGTTAAACATGAGGTGATTCCCCACGTCTATTGATTCCCTAATGCTATTTGCTCTCTCTTTTTGCATCTATCCTATTTCGACTGCAGCTCATTCTTTTACCCAGTTGTGATGGCCTTTAGAGCGGTGATTTGACCAAACATGTCAATGTCTTACAAAGCTATATCTATGGTCATTTCTTAGTGGGTATTCTGATCATGATTTTAACGTTAGTGTTGGTCTGGATTGACACTTTCAAGCACGGATGGTGCGAGCATACGCGTGTTCATATTCACCTATTACTTCCTCGCTCTATTGTTAGTTTAGGATTTACTATTTTTACTGACTTCCCAAATAACTTTTAGTACTCAGATGGCCAATATCCCTCCAGTTTGGGGGGAATGACCTGTCACAGAAATTATAGCCGTTATCTGTGCCATGTAAACTTGCTGCGGTACCCCCACTGCTTCTGCCGTAATGACAACGCACCCTTATCAGCTTTTGGGTGCTGACATCAATGCAGCTTTGAGTTGAGAGCTGAGTTGGTGACGTTGATGATATTGAATTCTGATTTAGGAGAGACATATTATTAGATTTCGGTCAATTTTTCTACCTAATTCTTCAGCAAGAAAGTGTGCCCGTGTTGACGACAAAATCCTAGTCTTGTATAAATATATTAATACCTCTGCAGTCGGCTGGACGAGCGACGGAAGAGTGTCTCTGCGAGGTATAACTAAACAGACCTGAAGAATGCCTGCCGCTATCATGGATTGCTTGATAACTGAACGATAAAGGCGGCTCTGTTGTATAGCTCTCACCATAGTACGTGCATACTCTCAGTAATTAGGTGTGTAAACAAGTAGTTGATGTATTTTTAACTTGATTCTACGTGAAGATATGGGACATAGATAGTTCCAGATCTTCGTCTGCTTAGTTTTAGCGCTGCAGGTGCAGCTCACGAGTGTCATGTGGACTTGCAGGGAGAGCAGAGCGTCTCGCGTCTCGGCCGAGTTCGTACAAGTCGCCGGCCGAGCCGCCTGCTTCCTTTCCTATCGTATCCTCCATAAAACCGAAAATTTACTTAATGACAATAGATATGTAAGTGTTACCGAATTAAGTGTACGTATGTAACGTAGGTGGTTTTGGACGCGTGCCCTTCCTGTGCAGTTAATGTAGTTCCAATGTGCCGTATTTAGAGGTACCAAATTGTCGTTGTCAGTGTCGGACATGAAATTTTACGCTTCGTTTATGCATGAGAACCTTTTATCATTTTTATTCTTCACAGTCCATTGTGTCTGCGTCTCAAGGAATTTAATTAAGAAGTTTTTAATAAATTATTGGAGCATTGATGTGGAAGAACTTTTGGATATAGTTATGCATTAGACGTGGGTAAAACTTTCCTTATAATTTGGTGGAGGAAACTGTACCTTCTGCACACGCAGCTGCTGTATCTGATTTTTAGTTGACGATCAAGCAGATCTATAAACTTACGCTGCTGTACTTGTTCTGGCGCTATGCTGTGCAACGTGAAAATGCGATGCTTTTGTGTGTCTTTTGTCTCTTTTATGTTTTGCTTGTTCAGTCTCACGTTTATTGTATTTTTATTCACTTTCCGTTCCTTTTTCGTTTCTATCCCCTTGAACACAAAATCATTTATTCTCTTGCGGAGATGGGAATGTTCTTGCTCGTATGTTGCAGACTGTGTGGTCTTCGGTGGCTATGTAGGTTGAGTGAGCTTCATTTTAGGTATGTTGATCGTGTTTGTTTTCGTTAGCATAGAAGGTTGAATTGGCTTTTGTCAGCAAGCTACGCGCCGCCAAATCAGCAAAATTTGTTGGAGAAATTATTGTTGGTTTAGTTTAATCCTGAGGCTGGCCTTATTTCTTCTTTCCTCTTTGAGAGGACGAGGTGACGTACTTTCGATGTCGTGCTCGAATATCTCTTATTTCTTATGTCTATTTCATACCTCTGTTTTTGGTGTCGTTGATAGTCCCTCTTCTCAAAAACCCAATGGGTGGATGCGGTGGCTAACCCCTTTTTATAATCTTATAAAAAATGAAGAGAAAAGTAGAACGCCACACCTCCAGTTGATTAGAATCGGTTATGTTGACTTCTTGTAGGAAGGTTGCATGAATCAAAAAGATGAGTCAGACTTAATATGACGTAGGTGTGAGAGCGTGGTGAATTCGTGTGCACTGACATTCTTGTGATAGGGACCACATCTCTAGTCGCAAATTCGTTTTAGCTTGCTCTTGTCGTGCTGCTGGGTTCACTCGAAATTGACCGCGGAATGTATTTAATACGTCTTTAAATTTACATTGAGGGTAAATTTGTCGATTGTTTTTTATTTGCTTGTTGTATACTGTTTTTACCGAATTCTGAGAACTGAATTCACTGATTTGCAACATATTTTAGAAGGTTGTAGGGTTTTCTAATGAATTGTTATTTTAGCCGGAGCTCCCCTCAGGGGGATACAATTATTGTATCTATGGGAACTAGCGCTCCCAGGGGGACAATGTGAGGGCCCGAGCTAAAGGTTAGGTAGGCTTTCTTTTGTTAAAATAGAATAGGTTTTTGTTGTGTTACGGACCATCTTTTTTCGGTTCACTGCTGTCCTGTTTTTCACCGCCTACTACTTTCTTCTTCAACTTTTTCTTGTTTCATGAACTTCTTTCTTAGCTTTCTGTTTCTGTGCCCTTTCTGCATAGATTCCACGTTCCCTTAACTCCATACTAAATGGTGCCTTCTTCCTTCCTCTCTTTACATCTCATTGTTGAGGATAGGGAGGCTTAAACTAACTAATAAACTAATAAACTTTAGCCGGAGCTGGTAGATGTGAAGACTATGAGCTAAATGCGGTGTTGAAATGCAGGTATACAGTGTGAATATATAGGTACGGGCTTAGCTGTATTGCTTGTTTAGTAAGGCATAAAGTGGGAACCGATGCTAAAGAAAATTATTGAAATTTTGAAAGTGTTAAAGTTTCGATATAAATACAAAAGTCAAGGTCGTATGAAAGCATTATTGTTTTGCATCATATTCCAATGCGGATAGCTAGGAACTGAACGTTTCTGATCCGTACTATAAAACCCCTCATGGGGATACAACTATTGCATCCATGGGAATTAGCGTTTCCAGGGGATTATGTGAGATCCCGAGCTAAAGGTTAGGCAAGTCTTTTTGTTGAAATAAAATAGGCTTTTTGTTTTGTTACGGACCATCTTTTTTCGGTTCACTGCTGTCCTGTTTTTCAGCACCTACTACTTTCTTCTTTTACTTCTATCTTGTTTCATAAACTTCTTTTTTAGCTTACTATTTTTATGCGCCTTGTGCGTCGAGTCCGCGTTCCCTTATCTCCACACTAAAAGGTGCTTTCCTCCTTCCTCTCTTTGGATTGCTCTTGCTGCGGATCAGGAGGCTTAAAATATATAATCTAATTATTATCGAAGTATAAAATTGTTTAAATTTATAGACCTGGAAAGTGGTCAAGGACTGAGCCCAAAGCGGTTATCGAGGACAAGTTTGAATGATAAGGTGATTGATGAAGTGTGAAACGTTATTCTTGAGTGGGTTAGTTGTAGTGAGGGAAAGAACGTGCTGCAGCTGAGAGAAGTGAGCAAATGAGATGCGGGACACAGACTTAATATGGATGGTGGATTTATGGATGGGTTACAGACTATATACTATGTGAACGACATATCTAGTAAACAAAGCATTACCAAAGGCTAATAACTACCTCCCGCACTTCAGTCTTGTAAGGCTATGCCAGCCAGAGCGACTGGACTTGGAATCATAATTGTGCGGTCTTGTTCCTCATCAAAAGAGGACTGAGGCGTATAGGTCTGTTAAGACAATCATTGAGTGCGCGCGTGAGCCGTGAAGAGAGGCGCAAGCCCCGCCCACTTGCTCTCGCTTCAGGCTTATTTACATGCTCAATGACAGTGCGTCTGTAATGACACTGGCAAGCTCTGGCCAGCGCCATTAAAATGAGCATAGTCCGCATTGTCATTCAGCAGTAAATGCGCCTGGAGCGAGAGAAAGTGGTCGGGGCTGGCGCCACTCTTCACTGCTCACGCGCGCACTCAATGATCGAGTAAACAGGCTTTAACCCTTTAACGTCCGAATTTTTGTACTCATATTACCATTAACACAACCACCGTCACTATACTAGCGCTGGCATCAGGCAGTCACCGATATCAGGATGGGAAAGGAACTGCAACTCGGCAGAGAACTTCAACAAACACATTAGGGAACTAATTGAACAAGAAATACAATATATTGAGGGTATTTTTGAAAGAGGACACTGGTGTCCTCTGGAGCGGTAAAGGGTTAAGTCTCTATCTTAACCTGCTGTTTCCATGCACAGAGTCTGTGTGGCAACACACCTTGTGCAAATTTTCCCTATTCCCTAAACGCCATACTAAAAAAGGTGCCTCCCTTCCTCCTTCCTCTCTTTGAACATCTTTGTGGTTAAGGGGGCCGAAACAAACATATACTCTTCCTCGCTTTGTATCACCTCTCCCCTCTGGGGGAGACAACTATTGTATCTATGGGAATTAGCGCTCCCAGAGGGACAATGTGAGGGCCCGAGCTTAAGGTTAGGTAGGCTTTCTTTTTGTTGAAATAGAATAGGTTTTTGCTGTGTTACGGACCATCTTTTTTCGGTTCACTGCTGTCCTGTTTTTCAGCACCTCCTACTTTCTTCTTCAACTTAGATTATGTTTCATGAACTTCTTTCTCATCTTACTGTTTCTATGCCCCTTCTGCATAGATTCCCCATTCTCTTATCTCCATACTAAATTGTGCATTCCTCCTTCCTCTCTTCGATAGGCTCTTATTTTGTAGCGGTTAGGGAGGCTTAAACTAACTTATAATCTTGTATCACCTCTGTTGTGGATAGTGAGGGTTAAATTAATGTATCTAATTTTATCGAATTTGACTAGAGCAAATCGAAAGTTATCTCAGAAAAATATTGTCTCTTTAATACTTTTACCTTTAAATATTGCATGTTCCCAGTTATCTTATTCTTGGCGATCGCGGTTTTTCATCATATTCTTACAAGTATGTATGATTTTTGGTTTGCCCCCGAGCTAAAGGTTAGCTAGGTCTTCCTTTTGTTAGAATAGAATAGTTTTTTTTCGTTACCGAGCATCTTTTTTGGTTCACTGCTGTCCTGTTCAACACCTTCCACTTTCTTCTTCAACTTTTATCTTGTTTATGAATTACTTTCTCAACTGGCTGTTTCTATGCCCCCTGTGCATAGATTCCGGGTTCCCTTAACTCCATACCATACTAAATGGTGCTTTCCTCCTTCTTTTTGGAACGCCTTTATGTTTCTATTATTGGAATGCTTTTGTGGTTTTAGTTGTTGAAACGCCTTTGTGTTTCTTTTCTTTGGAACGCCTTTACTATTTTCTTTGGTACGCCATTGCTATTTTCTTTGGTAAGCGTTTTATAAGGAAATAAACCCGATTCTAATGAAGTTTTGTACAGAAATAGCAATGTCCAATATTTGTTGTTTTAAATCAGTCGTAAATTCATTACCAAACAAAAACCAACAAGCGGGTTCTACCCACCAAAAAAATCAATTTGAGCAACTTTTGTTTTCGTTGAGGACCGCCTATTATTTTAAATACCTCTTTCGGTTTGCTAATCTTACTCATTTCTATTTTTGTCAGTGTAGTGCGTTTTTTTTCCGCTTGCTTGGCAGCTGTCTGAAGCGACTTATTTAGCGAAGTTCAAGAGTAGCTCGGAGCCAGTCAGTTATACGGTGAGACCTGTGCCTGATCCCGCGGTAAAATGTGTTGCAATTGGCTGGCGCGGTTTTAAATTCATAAGTTTTCCTGAGACCAGCGCTACTCACATGAAGCGTTCGCATTCGGTTTTGCATGCCTTTTACCCTCGCAAAGCGAACATCCAGTGGAGAGTTGGAGCCCTAGGACGATATGAAGCTGCCCTCTTTTGGGTGGCCGTCACAATTTGCAGCGTCTGGTTGACTTCATTCTGTGGCATTTTCTGTGGTCGATCTTGTTATCTATGTACACTCGGACTTTCTGTACCATAGTAAAAAACCTGTAATAAAGTAGTATGTATATACTGTTTATTAGTTTAAGAATAAAATCATAGCAAACATTACATTTCCATGCAGATCGTTTTAGTGTCGTCATATGCCTACATGAAATTAAAGTATATATATCTTTTCGTTGGTCATTATTCCTCTGTGTTCCATTTTTCGTGCTGATTCGAGTATATAGATTTAACAAAATTCAATATAACGTTACTGGTGTAATACTTTTACCGCGTGAAACCAGTTTAAATGAACGTGTAGAACGAACATGAAAGTTGAAAGATACTTTTCCTTTATAACCTAAAAAAAAACAATTTAGAATGATTGGGTTGAACCAAGAGTTGAGTTCCTGTGTTACTTGTGAAAAATATAATAGAAAACTATAAGTTAAGGCGCTTGTGAATAATACGATGGGACAGATTATAAGTTTTAGCCTCCCTAACCACAACAAAGGTGTTTCCCGGAGAAAAATCAGGAACACAGTAATAGCTTATTCCTCGTAGCGGGCATAGGGGTAAAATACCTCAAATATTGAGCCCATGTGATTTGACAAACGTAAGGAATGTTTGCGCTGTTAGCGACGTCAGCCTTCTGAAGTTTCCCACTGGAAATTGGCCAATGATGTTGAAATGAAACATTTGTTCTTGAACGAAGCCCGTTAATTCAGATTGACCGCAATTAGTTACACTGAAGTTCAATATGCGACTCATATTTAAAATCATTTGTAGTGAAGAATTTTGAAAATAGTAAACATTATCTGCATTTTTGCCTGCGGCGACCCGCAGAATGCAGAAAGCCATCAACAGTGTAAACAACTGGGCTCTTGAGCATGGCTTTACGTTTTCTACTGAGAAGACTGTAGGCCTTCATTTCCAAGGCCGCGGCCGCTGTGATCCTCCTTGACTGGTGCTGGGGGAGAGACAGTTTTTGACCGCAGCGTAAAGTTTTTGGGGATGACTGTGGATGATAAGCTCAACTGGAAACCACACCTGGCTGCTCTCAAGGTTGAGTGTGCTCGGAGAATGAATCTCCTAAAGTGTATATCTGGAGTAACGTGGGGAGCAGATCGAGTGACGTTGTTGCGACTATATAGAACCTTCATCAGGAGCAAGATAGACTATGGCTGTATAGTATATCAATATGCCAACGAATCCTCACTTGCTAAGTTGAATCCAGTGCACCATGCAGCTATCAGGCCAAGCACTGGTGCTTTTCGATCCTCACCCTCTTACAGCCTGTGCGTGGAGAGCGGAAAGCCACCCCTGTGGCTCCGACGTGTGCAACTAACCTTACAGTACCTAGCCAGGCTGGAGCAAGTCCCTTTGTCTCCTGCATGGGCCAGTGTGCACGCGCCCCTTGGTCGACACCTGCCTTTTCCACATTTCATACCCGCATCTGTGGATTACCCAGCGATTACAGCCACAATGCAATTGAGACCCATGCGTATACTCCCAGTACTCTTGGACAACTCTGCGACATGGCGCGTCCCTATAGAAAGTTTTTGCCCAGGATGCCGGATGCCCAAGAAGGAATCCATGCCCGATCACATCCTGAAGGGAATTTTCATGGACCATGTACTTGAAAAGCACGCAAACTCCGTGAAGTTGTACACTGACGGATCCAAAACGGGAGACGCAGTGGGATGTGCCGCCGTGTCTGGGGAAAGGGTCAGTGCAATGAAACTACTCCCAGAGTCATCAATTTTCACAGCAGAATTGTACGGTGTGATGGAGGCACTGAAATTGATTGAGGACTACCCATGTGGCTCTTTTACAATTTTTGTTGACTCGAAAAGCGTAATCGAAGCCACGCAAATGTATAATAGTACACACCCACTCATTGCTGAGATTCTCGTAATGTTAATAAACCTTGCGAGTAGACGTAAGAGTGTCACGTTATGCTGGGTGCCCGGACATGTGGGAGTATCGGGCAATGAGCGAGCTGCGGAGACAAATGGGGAAACGTTGAACTTGATGGTCCCATTCCGAGACTACTACCCTCGGATAAAGGCTGCAGTGAGAAGTTTGTGGCAACAGGAGTGGGATAGAACAATTAATAATAAATTAAGAAGTATTAAACCCACCGTGCGTGAGTGGATATCTTCTAGTTGTCGCCCTCGTCGGATGGAGGTGATACTCTGCCGCCTCCGTATTGGCCATACCCGTTTGACGCACGGGCACTTGATGGAGCGACAGCCACGATGTGAGCGGTGCCACGTTCCTCTGACTGTCAAACACTTTCTTGTTGAGTGCCCTCGATATGCAGCTGCCAGGAATGTGTGTTTCCCGAGACTGCGAGGTCCTGATGAGGATGTAATGATCGGAATGCTCAGGGAAATTTTACGCTCAACTTTCGATGTATCAGCGCTTAAAATGTTCCTAGAAAAGTGTAATCTGATGTCAGAAATTTAACCAGAGAAAGAACAGCGTAAGCAAGGAACTTCTTCACATCTGAGATGTGGAAGACTAAACTGCAATATGGCCGGGCGCGCTGCGTAGATGCCTCTGGGGGTTTCAGCGTGGGTAAGGCGCCCGGCCATAAATGGGTGGGCAGCTGAAACCCCCTATGGGGCCTTTGGCTGCCCGTGCTAACAAAGTGTGCGTGGATCTGTGGATGATCTCTTCAAAGATCAACTGGGGCTCTTATAAGATGACAAAATGTGGGTGGAAGTTAAAACGGTTTTTGCGATGGATGTTGCTATGTCTCCATAATGGTAATTTGTGATGAACTTTGAATAGAGATTATATAATGTGCTTTTGCTGAAATGATGTGAATGTTGTATTTTTTGAACTGTGAGACCTACGGCGCGATATAGTACGAATTACTGAAGCGCTAGCAAATCGATGCTAATACTACTACTACTATCTGGATCATGCCTTTATATAGCTTTGATTTAGTATTTGCGAAAATTGTGTTTGTCTTGACGACTGGTCGATCAACAATATTATGAAAATAGCTTTCGTGGCCACCGTTGGCGCACGTTGCTGTCGAAGTATTTTTTAGCAGTCGTTTTGCTCTACGTCTTACGTTATCTTTGCTGTGTGAATAGAGAACTCTTTTTAATCCACCGAAAGATTTGGTATTGGTTCGGTGAATGGGCTCATTTTTGTGTAGCTTTGCAGGTTACTTATGGATTTACGCAGCTCGTGCTGTATAAGTTTTCTATTCGCGTCTTCACGAGCGCCCGCACCCCGATGCAGTATCTCATTTACTGCTGGCTTGCAGCCCCGGTGGGAAAATGACTATAAATAAAATATTCGAAGGATTTTTTTTATCTCATAACTTTGCACTCCGAGTGCTGCTGTTAAAAAATATTTGCTGACGTACATCTTACTTTGTAAGACGTAACATGTGACTTAATAATTTAGCCAGTTTAGCTGTAAGGATTTATTTCTTTACCAATGGGCTTCGCTTCATTTTGGGGGCAGTGCCCATCAAACACGTGGGAATCTTCATTAGCACTCAAATTTTTTTTTGTATTCGAAGATGGGAAGAACTAAACGAGAAGGTGGGATAACTTTTCCCCAAGTTTTGAACTTAATAGGCGCGCGAGGTTGGCTTTCGGTGGCGTTTTTTTTTTTTGAATTTGTGTGATGCAACAGATCTGCCTGACTTCATCATGGGCGAATACACCTAAAAATTTTTAGTTCTACACCTTATCTTCTGGTCAAGCCGGTGTTGTATTCGGTGATATACCATTGCATTTTTGCAGTGTTCATTGCTCAGATATGCATGTTCTCAAGTAGACGAGGCAAGCACGTAATGAATGTTGGTAAATTTGAATGGTAAAAAAGTTACGAGAATAATAGAGATTGCATCAATTTTATCGTAATGACGAGTAAATCAATATTACAATCAATCCTAAGCTGTTGCTTGAAATATCAGAATTTTCTTTACGCAGCTCAAAATAAAAAACAGTAAAATAATAATAATAAATAATGAAGGCATCTACGGATGCTTTATTTCCAATCAAGCCTGATACATATCACCTTGTACATTGGATTTTCAAATGCCTTATAACTAACGCAAGGACGCCATGACGCTTTCCCCCGGTCGAGACCGGTACCCATTTCAGACACCTGGGTAGAGTGGGGTATTGTGCTTGGAATTTTTCTCCTATACCCAACAGAGAAAATCAAGGAAAATCAAAGGAAGATATGAAATCAAATGCCACAACTAGAAATAGCAAAAAAATTTAATATTTTTCCAGTTTTGTGATCACTGTTTGCGAAGTTAGAGGGTGGAAAACTATACACATCTTATTTTGAGACGGGATAACTGGACTCCTATTTAGAAACAGGAACATATTTTTTATATAAGTAACGGACTGCGCGCTTTCAAGTTAGAGGCAGAATTCTACCAGGTATAAGTAAGATATTCCCAAACTGAGTACTGTATTCCACTGCAAAAGTCTATTTGAAGCAATATAGGAAAATTTATATAATTCAGGTTAAGTGTGACTAAGACTACGTAACAGCGAATAACACAGTATTTCAAGCGGGAAATTAGCCTCAGCAATTCAGAAATACTTTTGAATGAAGCTCTAAATCCTGTTCCATTGCTCAATAAAATGAGTTCGTTTTTTCAATGACGTGTGTTCAAATTTTAGGCTCTATACTAACTAGGTATAATACATAGAAGATTCTTGAGAGTTAAAAAAGAATTACATAGCTTCGCTTTGATAATTGCAGCTGTTCACGTTAAGATACTCCGCAAATGCGTTACACATTGTCTGTGCTGACGTATAAATTATGGCTTACTTTAGCTATACCTATTCGTATTTATTCATTCTCCTCATATCTGAAAGATTTCAATTTATACTTCAAGTTTTGTTTTTATTTCGATCTTGGAGTGAAAATTACGCATCGAGCGAAGCGTGTGTTACGATAACCCAAACGTTTAAAGTAGAATTTTCTCAATTCAGTGTGGTAGCCAGCCGTTCAACCACAGAAGAAGTCCGACACAGTCGTGGTGCTCTATAATACTGAGTTTCCAATCGAAGGAGTCAGTGAACCTATGGGGTTTATTCACGTTTTGAATCTGTCAATACCTATTTCATTGTTTTCAGAAACATTAAAGTTCATTTTATTTAGATCAGTCATTGATTTCATAATTCAGAACTGCATACGTTACAGGAGTGGTGAAGCAGGCAACGGCGATGGGAGTATGCAATAGGCTGCTGTTTGACCAACAGCCCGCCAGTCCGTTGCTAAACAATGCCCTTTGCTTGATAGCAGCATTGGTCTTCACTTTAATCGCACTCTCTCCCAATTCTGTCTTCTCTCACTCATTCTGTTAACATGGAATGCACTTTTCTTTTTTCGTTTAAATCTACCCCGGAAATACTCAAGACAAAATGGTTTTGCTCTAAAAATGTGACAAAAGGGTATAATTTTCAAGGCGAGGGACAGTGAATAGCTTTTGATCGTGAACTGAGTCAATTAAAAATCCCAATATGTACTACACTTTTTTGTGGTTTTAAAATAGTTCAAAGATTTATTGATAATAATCATGCACATTGTTACAAGTTAGACATAAGAATATACCTGATATTTAACAATCCGCAATATTTCCATTGCTCAAAACTGAGGGTAGCGAGTTTTATTTTAAGATTTTCTATCACACATCACATTTAAAATGTGATTCTCTTATATTTAAGTTTCCCCGAACATTTAACACATTTTATCATTCTAAAATAAGGCATAAAACAACACTTCAAACACTAAATTGGACGTTGCTGGTATACGCCATTCCATTCAACCGTGGCCTTAAAATCTTGATGTTGCAGTTCACCTTGGAGGCGCGTAAGAGGTGACCCTAAGCGGTCAGACAAGGGTAAGACTTTTACGTTGCCTCCTCGAGGGAGATGACCTCTCTTTGTGTTCCTGCTGTCCTGGAAACCAGGAAGGAGATTTGAGAATTCGTTACAATGAATCAAGCATCCTGCGAGCTAGGAAAATTCTTCGGAAGAGAGGCTACTGTGGTGACCCCGCTGCCTCGGGTACTCCGATTCAGGAACGATGCTGACTGCAGTTGACTTGAAATGTCTGTTTTTAACTCAATTAATTGTCACAAGTTAAGGGTGTAAGTCCTCAAATTTAATTCCTGAGAGTTTAGTCGTAGTTATGGATAAAGAAGGTAACATAACTAGTGAACATAGAACAAGGTAACAGAATTTTGTAACAGAACTAGGGAGCTACACATTTGTAGTTCACTCACTAGTTATTTTTCCAAAGGTATTACTAAACTTCACAAAGCACTGCGATCACACTGATGTACTGTAGCTCAAATTTTGTGTCACATTTTCATGGACGACCATTACGCATGCAGTTCTTTCTTTTATAATGACTGAAGTTAAAAAATTGTTCCATTGTTCAGTAAATTATTACTTGAATATTAATTACAGGATTATCATATTCATGAAAAGTTTTCGCAATTTCCATTTATTGCTCAATTACACTTAATTATAAAATTTATCATTCAAAATCTGATGCGACAATGAAATACGTTGTTCGGGACAATGAATTGTCTCAACGAGAAACAATGAGCAAGAGACCCAAGAGAATGAGAAACAATGTGATATCTCTGTTTTAAGATATAATGAAAAACGATCTATATTCTGCATAGTATATGCGGAAGATTTGAATGTGTTTTCAGTCCAAGTACCTGAGGACAGAACTACTGTTTCCGTTCCGTATCATACATCGTTCACTTTATTCATCAGAAACTGATGTTGCACGCGAAAATCAACCGTCATGCATGCAGTAGGGGCCTGAATGTGTTTTCAACAAACCGATGTCTGTGATAGGTGCGCCACTCATTCTTAAAACTAGCATCGCATTTGTTTACATTGAATGCAGTTGTTTTTAATTTTTTATTCCAAACTATTTCTGACGCTTTCCAAACATCACAGAACTTATGAGGGTAAGCTGTTTATTTCTTTCGCGAATACGGAGTGGAATTTCCGACTACATTTCTATGAACTGTTCTGAAGGTCACATCACCATGATTTAAATTGAAACATGTTTCCGGAGAACCTTACACCCATTCTTTTCATTGCATGTCATATTAATAAAAAATAGAAGCTTTTGAAGGATCACGAATTTAAGAAATTAGCTGAATCCATAAACTAATTTGAAGTAGTAGGACGTAAAAGACGGAATTTCCGTTTCTTCCGGGAAACTAATACCGTCATTTATCAGATTAGATTTATGGAGTGACTTTGTGAAATCCCTCCTGAACACAACAGGCGTCAGCAAATAGCTTTCTTGGAAGAGATCGTGTGGCTTTGCTCCAGTGATGACCTTGATTCAATCCGCTGTGTGTTCCATCCGTAGTGATGTTGACGGTAGTTGGATGATTACGTACAATAGTTTCACGCTCACTAAAGTGAAATAACGGACACGCAATAACGACCCTCTTGCGGTAAAATTATGCCTAGCGTGTGAAAGTATTTCACCACCCTAGAACTTCTAATCTTTATAATTTTGTTTGTGTTTTTGCGGAAGCAATAATACCAGCGTGAGCATCTTTCACGAATGTAACGGATTCACGACACACAGTTAATCGAAAAGAAGGAGTTGAAGAAATGTTTTCGTAATAATTTATTTAATAATGAAGAGCTTTTCAAGTTCATTTTCATTCGATGTTTATAAATTTAATTCAAGTAGATTAACCTGTCGAAGTGTCGATGCGCAAATGAATTGTTTCGGAACAACCCTATAAGTAGTAAGTTCTAAATGACATTACGATCAAACCTAGCGAAACTTGACACGTTGACTACAAAGGGTTAAACTGAAGTTCAGTGTTCAACTCAAACTTAAATTTAATTCGAAATTTTTTAGAAATTTTATACCCACCAAACATTAACTGGGTCCATTATATACGATTGATTTAAAAGATTGCTAAAATTTTCTCAAACGATCCATCGACGGGTCGTTTCGCAGCAGGAAAACTTAAGCACGATCCCCCAATCGGTCGCATCGCAGTTAAAGTGTTAATTTCTTCTCCTATACCTGCACTGGCGCGATGTTTGCAGACTACGTGGGGGCGTGGCGAGTTGCGCGCGAGGGTGTTCACTACATCGCGCCAGCCTTCACTTGCACTTCTTCCGGGTGGACACTCGCATGCCGATCTCCGGCCGGTCATTTCGTGATGGTTCGCAGTACTTCCAGTTCCGTTTTTGAATGCACTTGAATGCGCAGGAAATGAGATTAAAATCCTTAAAAGTACGTTGAGGAACAAGTCACTACTTCACGCATTGGATGTAATGTACTATACATCGTTTTACTTGGTAAAGGTTTACTCTTCATACTATACAGCGTTGATTTTTCTATTGCCATGCAGCGAATCATGCTACAAATCGCTCACGCGCATTCATTCAAAACTAGCAAGAGTGGTATTATATTTCTGAAAAACGCGTTAACATGCTTTAAATTAAATAAATGCTTTCTTTTGTCTTACATTTATACTTGTACGCCTATTCGGAGCACCCGAGGCTGCGCCGTCGACCCAGCAGCCTCTCTTCCGAAGAATTTTCATAACTTACAGGCTGTCCTGTAAACAAACCAGCGACGCAGTCGCAAGTATTGACAACAATCTTACTATTTCTTTAACACGTCAAGTGCGGCGTGACCCACCGGTGGTCATTTAGGTGATTTTCATAATGCTGCTGGCCGACCAGCAGTCACTGACTCAATTTTTATAAATACTAAATGAAAGTTAAATGAAGGCATGATCCAGTCAATGTTTGCTATTTTCAAATTTTCTTACTACAATTGACTCTAAATTTGAGCCGGATATTGAACTTCAGTTTAACCCGCCGCACTTAACGTGTTAATACATAGTTTAATTGATATTAAAGCAGTAAAAGGGTTTTCCTTTTTTCCCTGAGCTCGTGAAGGCAAAACTCTGAAATTTTCAATAGTCAGTGAACCTGCAATTTGCGTTATCAGGTTTTCATGAAACTTCAACAGCGAGGGATATTAAATTGTAAATAGAACATGCGCAATAATCTCAAATTCAAATTATTGATCAACAAAAATTAATCTTGGAAAAATCTTTATTTAGGTCATTACAAATCATGCGCACTTTATCTAACTTTGCGTACTCTGAAGCTTTAGCTTGAATATGATAGATCTCTGAATAGACCTGCGATCTTCCTGAAGCTTTAGCTTAAATATGATTACTTTTTATGACTTGTGCTCTGTTTAAATTTTCTTTCATATTTCTGAAAGTCCAGGATCTAAGTTCTTTTCTCAGAATTCAAAAACGTTCGTGCATTCTCATTGGAATTTACGACCATAATTATTTTCCCATCAGTCACAGTAAGCAAGGGAAAAGAAAATTTAATAGAAATAAAGAGTGAGCTCTTTGCATGAGGAACGGATTCCCCCTCTGAAGCCGGATGGAGCTTGAAATTCCACAGCATTATAATTTTTCAAACAAGTTTGAAAATATCCAACAGAGCTTCAAAATAATCACACCTTGCTTTGTTTCTAGATTTCCATTCCCTGAAAAAGCCTTCAAGCTTGTCTGCAGAACCTCCTCAGAGCTGTTTAAGGGTATAGTTTTTAATGGGACTTCTTAGGAAATTTGGGAATAAATTCTGAAGTGTATTTTCGGCATTCACTCGTTCACTCGCTTCCCAGTGAATTCGTTAAAAATTCAAATGAGATTAGGTTAAAAGGGTGGACTTGACGTTTGCTATTCAGCACTCATAAGTAGAAAGAAGTATTCATTTTCATAACCGAAACTTTTGTTCAATTCAGTGCAATTGAAAACTCTAATTGGTTCGATCACTAGAAAACCTCATGCGTTGGAAAAAAGCAGAAGCCACGTGAGAAATATTTTTTAATAGGAATCTTGTCAAAATTAGAGAGAATTGATTACGTGTTAGTAATTGATTTACAGCTCTGTTACCTGAAGAGTGAAATGAAGTTTGTTTTAACTGACCGAAAAACGTCCCAAGCGAGATAAATCGAAGATGTTGGTTGAACCGTTCTTCACGAGCACCAGCATGCAGAGCAATTGGTCTTTTTCTTTGGTGTTTCAAAAGCGCAATACGAGTGCAAAAAATCTGTATGAAATTTCTGCCAATCGATTATCCTGAACGACTACATCATAATGATTTACCCGGAAAAAGCAAGAAGTCTATCCATAGTGTTACTTTTCGCCTATGAAAAACCTGCTTCTTTATTCTAAGGAGCAAACCATCACACGTAGACAGGTGTAGCAATAATTTAGAATTTGGAACTTTGTATGTGTTCCGTCTGCGGTGACGGAGTCCAGTGGAACAAAATTGCAGAGTGTTTTAGTTTACGTAAAAACTAAAAGTAAAATAATTCTCTGCACTATGTTACACTATGTAATACAATTACACACCGCATGTGTCAGAAGAATTGAAGTGCGTGAGCTGGGAACCTCAGAATTTAGTTTGCTTTTGATTCTTATTTGCTTCATGTTCAACGCGTTACAAATTTTCCCCTCCCAGCTGCGCTGGTAAATATATGTATAGATAATATGTTTATAACAGTTCGGTCTAAATGGTATAAATGTTTAATGTTCATTGAAGCTCTGAAGTTACTTAAGATATGATCAAGTATTTTTGTACTAGGGTAATTCATCAAATATCGAACAGAAACCTCGTGTGTCTAGAAACAACCTTCATAAATCGGTAACTTTTGCTCTGAATAACTGTTGCGGGCCTCAAGATTATTCTTGAACAGTTGCTTTCTTGTTCTGTGATGTCGCTTTAAAGACAACGTAGATTGTTGGAATTGATTTATTGTTCTAAAAATCGAATTCTTTAATAACATAATTTCATCAATATCGAACATGAATCGAACAAGAATTTTGATTCGAACAGGATGGTTTGTCAATTAGTTCTCCTCGTATGGAACATTTGTTAGACGAGGCGTACTAATAGACAAACTATACGTGGCGTGCTAATAGCTATTAGCACGCCACGTATAGTTTGTCTATTAGTACGCCTCGTATATTTTGTCCATTAATATGCCTCGTATGGTCTATCTATTTGTACACCTCTGATAGTTTTTCTATTAGTACACCTCGTATAGTTTGTCAATTATTATGCCTCATACGGCTTTTCTATTTGTACACCTCTGATGGTTTGTCAATTAGTACTCCTCGCATGGAACTTTTGTTTTAGGATGTCCTATATTAAGAAACTTTTTAAAACCCAATATGTTGACATGTATCTCATGTGGCCACTTGGAAAATAAACGTTTTTCTTTCATTTTTTTTTTCTTTGGTGCACTGGATTTTCTTGGAAATGCTCGCGGTGGCACAGCGGTTAAGGGATCGGACTTGTATGTTGGAGTCGCGGGTTCGTATCCCGGCGCTGGCGCTGCGATTTTCCCCGTTGGGTATAAGGTACCCACAATACCCCACAAGCACAATACCCCACTCGACCCAGGTGTCGGAAATGGGTACCGGCTTTACGGAGGAACCGTCATGGTGTCCTATATATAGTGTTAGTTATAAGACATTTGAAAAACCAATGCTTAAGATCATTTGTATCAGGCTTGATTGGAAATAAAGCATCCCAAAGATGCCGATGTTTGTTTTGTTTGTTTGTTTGAAATAACTGTCTCATTACTTATTTTCAAGATGCATTTGAATGGAGAGTTATCAAAATTTGAATATGATGTCGATGTTTCATTTGCAGTGTTTGTTGAACCATCATTGTGATCATCAACCTGTGTGACCTTTTTTGGAGTAGAGTGTAAAGCACTCGTCAATGAATTATTATTGATGCTTGCATCAATTTTCTTGGCAAGGGATTGATCATCAGTAAATGTAGCCAGACGAATCATTGATGATCTTGAGGGCCTTGGAACACCAGCAGCTGATTGGTAGCCCCTCACCAGAATTCCCATCTTCAACTATTCAATGTTATTATCAAGCGTTAATACAATATTTTAATGAAATAAAACAGGCGTTCAATAGATCGATTCAGTTATTTAAAAGAATTAAGAATCGAAAAGCCTTGTTCGAGGCATAAATTCATGATTTTTAAGGAATTTTGATTCGAACACCTTTGTTCAGTATTTAATACTGACATGAAAAAGGAACTGAATGTCGAACATGGAATAATTATCAAGTTTTTGGCGGAAAAGAAAAAAATACAGCAGCAGAACATCATATGACAACACTACTCTCTAGTTATGACGGGAGGTTGACGGTGACCCAACAACAATTAAACCGTCGCAATTTTCCCGAGGTGCGTAAGATTTTTCGAGTGAAAAAATTCGACCAATTTGTAAGGGTCGTACAGAAAATGCGTTCGCAACCGCTGGTAGCAGTTTGCAGCTCTCAGAAATGAGTTTTTATCACTAAAATAGGAGTTTTAGATGTAAGATCACTGGCACTGAGCAAGTTTGGATGCTTACTAAATTTATTACGCGCATATTTCCAAAGTTGTTCGATAATCAGTTCAGTTCGATATTTGATGAATTACCCTAGTAAAATATATCTTCTTAATATCTGCATTAATTTTAAGATCTTAATTATTTCATGAGAAACGAAGATATCAGAATGAGCTCATGCTCTTAATTTTGAACCTCATCTGTAGCTCAGTCAACTAAGATATTAATTGTAAATATGTTGCACGTCAAAATTTTATATTACTAGCCCTGTTATGAGGGCAGGTGCGACGTTGCAGGTGTCACGACCAGCCAGGGCTGCGGGGCAGCACCGCAGCACGGCAGCAGTAGCCCCACACCTGACTGCTCTGACGCTCAGTACCCAGTTGGACGCCGGTAAGTAAGGGCGTCCGCGAAATCGCTTGTCCGCATAAGGCATGACTGGGCCTCGGTGTGCGTTTCAGAAAAGAAGACCTCGCTTGTCTGTTTGTGTTCAAAATTTTATTACGTCTGTTCAGAGAAAGAAAACGTCATGGATAGATTTTGAATGAAGTTTCAGAGCCCTCACGAGGTTTCTATTTGAGAAGCCATGGGTGAGGGATTGTTAACAAAGTGAGGGAAAATTAATAAAAAGGATCGCGCGCGAGAACTACCCAAAACAGAAAAGTCCTTTTCTGTACGCCTACAGTTCGTGAGTTCTGAACATAATCTGGAAGTTGTGGTCGGTTTTAAGGCGTTCATGCTTTAACTTGCAGGGCATTTACCCCGCGGCTGTTAGAGACAGTATTTAATTCTAGATGGATTTTCTTTCCAATATTTCGATGTTTACTGGCGTATTTATTAAGTACATTTCAGAGAAGCAAATGACAGTGTGCTCAGGTGTGTGGTTAGCTGCCTCAAGTGCATTACATGAGTGGAATTAGCTAGCCTTGAAAACAAGTAAATGAAAACCTCATTATCACTTCTCAAAAATGGGTTGGTCTCTGTTTTGGTTGAAACAGAAGCCTAAGCTTTGAATTCGAATTTGGACAAAGAGATCACAGTGAACCCAAATAGTTCAGACTGGTTAGCATTGATGATGCAATGCTAAAGGTAGCAATACGATTTATGAGCTTCAAAATTCACCGGTCAACCACGCCATTTTTTTACAACAGGGTTTTTGCAGTGGATGCAGACTTCTATTACATTATGGTTGTAAATAAATACTTGAGTACAAGCGGTGTCAATTAGCGAGCATATAAAATAATTTCTTTTGTTTTTGCGGGCTTTGGTTTCGTCTTGATTCATCGTCCGTGTACCGTGACAACTTTTCAGCTCCTATAGAACGTGGGCAATCGTCCTCTGTGACGTCTTCATTAATCCTTTAATATAAACTGTGTGACGTAGCTGAAGTTCGCGTGAATTAGAGAGGTAGTAGTTAATAAATTATTTTTATAACGATTTCTGCACACTGAATGTTACCTAGTGAAGAAAGTTGATCTACTCGTATGCGTGGCATGAGGTATTTATTTTCGTAAAAAATCGATCTCAAGTGCCGCTCATCAATGTTTAATTTTCGTCCAGTTATGTTGTCAAGGTTCAAGGATGCTGGAAGAGTTTGAATGTATTACAATGGTATTAGCATTGCATTATTACTATTTTTATTATTGTCACTGTAAAATGACTAGGAGTTTGCCAACTTGGCGTGAATGAAAGATTGAACGCAAATACTTGAATTTATAAGATATTTTGCTCTAATGTCTTTGGTGTTTCAAGTCTTGTTTGATGATAAGTCTGTGCTTAGCTAAGAAAGTGCCGAGGAATTTCTGGGAACATTTATTGACGTTTTTGAAAAAGAAAGAGATAAAGAGAAAGAAAACTGTTTATTTACAGAAATGTTGAGACATGATATACATAACTAACTGAATTTTAAATATTTATCAACAAAATTACCTTAAATTGGTAGACAAACCGAAAGAAGTAGGTAAAAGCCTTGTCCAGGGTTAAATATATACTTTGGGGAAAAAATTATTTTCTTCATCATTTGACTTGAAATGCGAAGACTGGGAACTTACAATACTGAAGAATCCATTAAAGGACAGCCTCCTTTTACGTCCACACAAGAGCTAAAGCTCCTTCAGCAGTTATTATTGTTGAAAGTGTAATGAGTGGAAGTAAATTATTAAGCATTTAAAACTAGCAAATCGATTTGTCAGAAATTTAAAACTCGTTTTTCATGGATACATTTTAACAATCGCGTACTTACTAACCTGCTCGAGGATGTTGCTCTACCACATAATAATAATGTTTTCTAAATTTGCTATGCAAATTATCCGGGCGCCAGAGATTATTTATGGTCAGAAACGCGAAAGAGCTGACGCACAAGGTCAACAAAAACATCTTACCATAAAAAAAGGAGAACTAAAACGAATACTTCTGAAAAGAACACACGAAAAAAACTAACGTATTCGATTTTGAAAATTTCTTGTTATAAAGTGAATTTTCTCTTATTTGGGGGAATTGAAACGATAAGTACGCTTATGCTTATTGCAGTGTTTGTATCACGTGCGCGTCATGTAGTAAAATGTGCTTTCTAAGTTCGCTGTAAGCTAGGAAAGCAAGAAAAGACTCAAAACACTAGACTGAAAAGATTAAAATACTGTCATAAATGATTTCCAAATAATTAGAAAGGGTTAATCAGCATATTTGACGAAAAATATTGGACAACACGCACGACTAAAACCAATAAATATGTATGCTGATAAAAATGCTTGTTCTTAATACAATGTGTGAGAAATAGGTGAGGGGATTCGTTAATAAATCCTCAGGGCAACTTATACTTATTTTTATTTATTAATTTAACTTATTTATACTTTGGGATAAGAAAAGTCACGACAGCAGATTTGAAAGAGAAATTTCCAACATTAAAATGCAATTAATGAAAATATTAAATTGTTTTATTAAAAAAGTTAAAAAATAATGTTAAGTACCTTTAGTGGTCAGCATAAATTTTAAAATGAGCGAATACCATAGAAATGATTTTTGTGTTTGACATCACAGTGAAGAGGATTTCGATTTATAAACTCAATTAGCCATTTTACTCGCTAATTCTTTTGAATGCACTTTGGTCCATATGATCAAAATTTTTAACTGTGTATAAATTCATACTACTCAATATTTTTGAATGTGTATAAATTCGGACTACTAAAAATCTGGCCTTTTTACGATGCCAATCTATTGATAATAATTTCTGCGGGAGGGCATTTGTTTCGGCGTTGAGTTATTGGTCCGTTCTAGCGTTTCCAGTAACAACAGTGATCAGTATTCTGCATTTTTTACCACAAGTAAAAGTACCTACATAGTCAGCAATTGTGACTTCTGTTTATAATTGTAATTATATTGCATCAAACGAATAACATTTGTACTACGTGGGAATGAAAACATAAAGTTCAACAGAGATTCTCGTCAATGTTTTCCGAATAATATGATGTTCATTGGGAAAATAAATTTTTCTATTAATTCAAGCCAAGAAATAGTTGAAAAATATTTTCATTCGTTATAATTTACCGTAAGCCTTTCCTAATACGCAAATAATCTCTTACTGTCAATTATTTTCATCCACCCATCAGGGTGTTGTAAATTGAGGCACATTTGAGGCCATACTTCTTTCAGCAATTTTTACTTGTGGCCTTAATTTTGTGGATTACTCCGCTGAATCTTTTTACTTTGACCTTCATAACATTGTCGCGGATTGGGTTCAGATCAGAACCTAGTGTAAGATAAGTTATCAAATAGACCATTATTCTTAAAAAAATGTCATCTTCGTAGCGTTCTTTGCTTGAAGAGTTGCTTTTAAACTTAATTCAGCATTGATTTTCCTTTGCAAACTCTGGGCCCTGTTACAGGAACCCTATCAAATTCCAATACAGCGTCATTGCGGATCTGAGCCCTCCTCTATAAGATTCTAGGGACAACCTCTGGTCTGTCATGCGCTGAACATGCTTCTTTCTACTGGGTCCTTTACCTTTGATTTATCGTTGAAATGAACTTCATTTTTTTCTCAACAACAAGTTTCTGAGCAAAATTTATCTCTGTTCTTGTATTATTTTTAAGTTAGAGATTCCATTATTGAGAGGCAAGCTTTAAATTTCACTTTTTTTAATGGTAAAAAAAAGGATATTTAATGGATCTTCTTATCTAAACTATTTCCTGAAGAGTCGAAAAATTGACGCAGCAGTGTAGAGTGGTGAGGTAGCACATTGACTGCAATACGATCCAGCCGTGGGTAGTGCTTTTAAGTTTTTCCTGTTGCGAAACGACCCATCGATTGGTCATTTAAAACAGCTTTAACAATCTTATAAAATAATTGATATTTAATGGATCCAGGTAATGTTAAGTATTTATAACATTTCTACCAATTTTTGAATTTAAATTTCAGTTGAATACTGAACTTCATTTTAAGCCATCACAGTCAACGTGTTGAGATATTTTTAGTATCACCCTGTCTTCCCGATGGACGTTTCGGAGGCCTGCTGGGAGTAGGTCTTACTGGGAGTAGGTGAACGCGATGCACGGCTCTTGTTAGCCCATGAGTGATATCTGCAAACTTAGATATTAACTTAACGAGTACTCTGTGCACAAAGGTGGAAATTAATGCTTCGATGCTGCTATCTTGGTAATTAATAAGAAGCAGTTCTTGAATTTTGTTTACATTTTTTGGTTTATATCATTTAAGAATCATGAAATTTTGTGCTAAATTTTTAAGAGTGAAACGTAAATGAAGTTATATTCACACTGCTCCCTAACTATCAAGTTGTGAATGATTTTTTCTCCTTTAAAACCGTAGCATTCAAAAAAACAGTTGAGCAACACCCCTAAAAGTTTTAGCGTAAAAATACCTAGTTTTCATCTTAAGTTAGGGTCAATATTGAATTTAATGTTGCCAACGATTTAAATAATTTTGTTGCCATATATTGGTAATATGGTACAATTGAGGACGTTTTACACAAATGACATTGTATTCGCAAATGCTTGGTTTTCGAGATATTTAACTTTGAAGTTATAGGAACGTCGTTTATAAAATTGAACAAACGAACACGTAAATAAGCAGAAATACGGTTTTGGCGAAACAATCGGTGAGGTTAAGTTAGGTAAAGTTCGGATAGTTAAATAAAGTAACCTAAATATACCTTGAATAACTTAATTCAACTCAACCATACCGAGGCCGATGATTCCCACCAAAAAATTTGGCGTGGTCCGCGTCCGCGAAGCGCCGGAAGAGCCGTAGAAACTGCCGTTAATGCTATTCTTGCCTGAACGTTATTTATCCTATATCTCGAAAACTAAGCATTTGCGAGCCCAATGTTATTCGTGTAAAACGTCTTAAAATTGCTCCAATTACTTGAATTTCGTAATGAAATTATAAAAGTCGTTGACAACATTAAATTTAATATTGACTTAAGTTAGGGTAAATTATATTCTGGTAGGTGTCAGTAATTAACACCTGTGAACTGTTATTAATCTTCATTGTTACTCTCCCACGTACAGTGAAAGTATTTTAGCACTGAAAAATTGACGGTTTAGATTTGAGTTAAAAATAAAGCTTCACAACATAGTATGCTGAGAACGATCAAACTGCTCTTGTTTTGTGTCGCTACTGCGAAAATGATTTTCATCCATTATCAATGTACTTTTGAACGGAGGTCAGAAAATATTTTTCAGTATATCTTTGCTTTACGTCATCCTGTGAACCAGTTTCTCGCTATGATAGGTAGTTCGATGAAAGATGCGCTTGAAGATCAGTATCTTCTAAAGTTGTTAATAATTTCCCTCTATAAAATTTCTGGAAGTTTTTTCCTGAAGCTTTAAACTTCAAAGGACAATCGAAAAAAATTAATTCGTTGAATGAAATTTAATCATTGGGTGTTTTCACACATATACGGAGAACTAGTATTAAAAACTAACATATCAAAACGAATGGCAAATATTTCCTAACCTATGTTCAATTCAGAGGAAAATGTATGCACCTGTGTAACGTTGGATGTTCGTGAGCATTTGTCACAATTATTTCCAGGAGCCCCACTGTGTTTGGTTGTTTTTAATGCACCACTGCGACATTCTTCTCGGTGTTACGTGATCTGTGCTTTGACCGCTTGGCCCCTCAGGGTGAGGCAACTATTGTATCTGTGGGAATTACCACTGCCTGGGGGGAGATGTGTGGTTCTGAGCTGAGGGTTAGGTAGGCCTTCCTTTTTTCGAAATAGAATATGTTTTTGTTTAGCTACGCACCATCTTTGTTTTGATTCACTGCTGTCATGTTTTTCATCACCTACTACTTTTTTCTTCAACTTTTACTTGTTTCATAAACTTCTTTCTCGACTTACTGCTTCTACGTACTCGTACAGGAGGTCTTGTGTGGGAACACACCTTGTGCATATATTCCACCTTCCTTTGATTTCATACGAAATGGGGCCTTCTCTTCGGAACGCTTTTGTTGCAGTTAGGGAGGCTTAAAACAACTTTTCTAACTTAGTCTTTCAGATTTTTTTCCAGAGTGTGATTTCTCTAACTCAATGTCCCAAAGGTTTGATGGACATCTTTGATGCACCCCAGCAAAATTTGATGCGACCATAAATATAGATGAAAATAATCTTAAAATATACAAGATCTAACTAGATGACGGTTGAGAAACTACACTCTGTGTTCTAACGTTTAGTGGGAACTTCAGTAGAGTGCGTTAGGTGGAATTAATTTGACATCAAATAGGCAAGGAAAAAAATAAAGCATTCGCTGACGCCTACAGAGAGTGTGATGCTTGGAAAGCCATCAAAAGTACAAAGCTGCATATGTTGCTCTGTGAAGTTATTCTGTGTGAAATTGATTCATTGATGCTTCGTAAAACACTCCCTTTGTTTTTCTCGAACGATGTATCCCTACTGCGCAGTGATAGTGTAAATCTCCCTCACAAAAACGTCAAGAATAATTAACGCAACTTATCACAAAAGACTACAATATTTATGAATTACTGTACCCGTCATATTCTCTAAATTTATATTAAGGAATAATGAAAACTTAACTTCTCTGCGTCAGCTGTTCTTGAGCTCAGTCGGTTTTATTTATGAAACGAAGTGGAACCTTATCCCTCAGCTCTTGAAATACACATTCTCGCTAATATTTAGCAGAATTACGATCACGCTAATTTGGGCTTCTCATTCTGAGTCTTGCTTTCCTATTTTGTGATTCTCTTCACTTCCATATAAAAAAATAATCTATAATTCGTGTTTCTCCAGAAAGGTCCACCCTCGTGTTTTCAACGTTAGGCGAAAAATTGCATGCCAGTCTCTAAGTCATCTTAAAGTGCGACCATTTTCCAGAAGTTTTAATTTTTCTGGAATAATTATTTGTGTCTAGTCTGGTTTCCCTGATTTTTTAATTCTCCAGTCAATCTGGTAAGTCAATCTTATTAGTAGATTCATTTTTGTTTTTCACATTCCAAAAAAATTGACTGTAATAGAGTTTAAAAGGCAATTTTTAGGAAATCTAATACGTAAAATGAAAAGAAGAACCAACAAAAAAGGGAACATTCTTTTAATAGCAAACGTTTCGGAATCTCTGATTCCATCATCAGTGCTGTAAAACAGAGAATAAAAAACGATAATGAACAAATTTCGAAAAAGCTGTAAGAAAATTAGGTAGACAAAAGGGTTGAAATCTCATGTAGTATTAATACCGCACTGAATCCTCCCGAGTGTGGCTATCTAAAGTCGTTCCATGATATCTTGACTTGTTTTTGATTGTGAAAACTTTTAAAGCATTATTCAGATGATTCAATCGTTATTCTATTTTATGGTCTTGACATTTTGTTCCTATCCACAGGTTACATTAATCAAAAACGAAGTAACGACTTCCTCCACCGCTTAGAAAGCGCACTGAACCCCTTGAACTTCTGTGGGTAGTGGCAATGCTGTCGAGGATACAGCCCATAAGCTATAGTATTGTTTAAATGATCAGTGGAGCCATAAATATGTCCTGACGTAATGTAAGTTACCCTATATTCTCAGCCAACGAATGACTGGGGAAAACAAGATGTCATTCATAAATAACATCGTTTATGGCGTCGACGTCTTCACACAGAGGGACTTTTTATGTGCGTCCTCCCACAAGTCACCTAAGGGAATTCGACGTGACCATCGTACTTTTATCATCCCAATTGTTTTGAGTAATAAGTACATCATTTGGTAACAGAGTTCTTATGAATATTTTTAACTTGATGAGATATGTTGGACTAATTGAGTGGAAGCGTTCGATTAATACGTTAACTAAAAATAACTGAAGCAGTTTACTTGTGTACTGAATATTTTGATAAATTTATTGAAATGTTCGGTCAATTCACAAATAGCTTACGAAGGATTCAGAAGCAAAAGTGCTTTCCAATAACTGAGCGCGTTGCGCTGATGCCGTACGGACGTCATGACTTCATTGACGACTCCATGGATCATTTAAGTAATATTATAGCTTATTGACTATATCCTCGGCAGCGCTGCAGCTCAGCAACGTTGTTCGTGGGCTTAGAGTGCTTTTGAAGTAGCATAGGAACTCGTCTATTGAGAACATCAGGGACTGTAATAATATGGGTTTGACATATTGTGAACACCTTGCTATTCTAGAGCGCTTTATCTGCATGAAATTTTCCACTGTATAACTGATCGTAGGCTAGTACGTATCGTCAATACATGAATATTTTAACTGTGGAATTTCCTGCCTGTACTGTATTATAATTAATTTTGTTTTCATTCACAATCATCAAACAAAAATAAATAAGTACTCTATTACCCTTTCTGTGAGACTAAATCGTTTTGAGATCATCATAGACGTAAAAACTGAGTTGACGAGTGACGTTGTCAAGGTTATGTATGGCACGATGCTTGGGTAGCGGTTACAATGATCTGTGATCTGACAGTTCTCATTACTGCGTATAGCAGTGCGAGAATGCGCAGTAGAGGGACCTGACAAAGCTTGATCAGATGACTAAAGGAAATTGTTTTAGTAGCTCTGGAGCTTACTTCTTCGAAGGAATGATTTTGGTAAACACGGTTACCGCAGTTCTCTACCTGTCGGTGCCTGAAAATTTATCGGTCCACAAACTATTTAAGAATCAAGAAGAAGCAGAAAAGAAGCCCAGTGTGATTCTGGTAACATGGCACAACTGTGCACTCTGAATGAATTGTTGCTTAGCTCAGTTATTATTCCGATTCAGTGAAATGTTATTTTGAAATTAGTTTTAAGTTTCCGTACTCCAATTCTCGAATGAAATGACGCTATATGGTAGGTACTCGTTAAGATGTATGTCTTATTTTCGTCGCTTCGCAGAATAACCGCAACCTTCTTCAGGCAAAAAATATTAAAATATACAAAGCAGGGTTGTCAGATAAATAAGTCAGCTTATGGCCACATTTTACGAGAAAAAATTGCCAAAATGGCTACTTCAAAATATATACAGACATGTGTTTATTTAAAAATCTCATAACTAATAATTTGATACTCATGATGACAATATCATGACGAGTGCACCTTCTCACCTTCTCCAGATATTGCAGGTCTTCTGTTTCTTGATTCGTGCGGTATTGGTAAAAATGGCCAAGTGAATTTTCTCATGGCTACGGCGTTTAAAAATATGGCCAACCTGGCAACCCTGATTACCTAGCTGAAATCGGCAGAGAGCGCTCAATAGCACCGTCAATTACATGTGGTATCACAGTATAAATATCCAATGAGTACAAAGTTGGTTTTATACTATGATTGTAAAAATGTTGATTATAATCATATTTACCTTAAAGTTAAATAATGAACTTGATGAAGACCGAGGTGCAATTTTAGTTAAGAATTGAGGTTTGAAAACTTTTATCTGAATCTAAAATTAAACTAAACTTCACAGAATCTAGAAAATTACCAGGTATTTTAGTAAAAATAGGCTGAATTACCTCTTCTAGAAGAATGCATTACTAGGATTTTTCTAAGGAAACAAATTTGTGGTTGCATAATCGCTAAAGATAGTACCAATACTTGGTCCGTCCATTCCATTTAGTCCGAACAGTCCGATCGTTAGCATAGCTATAGGTCAGAGCATCAAAATGAATCCCCGATAGATTTAATGACACAACTGTAAAAATAGTGATCTCAGAACTCAATGATTACTTTAATAGCACCCGCGCAATGCAATTAAAACGCTATCGTACTAGTATTCTCAGAAAGGCTGCAGTTGTAAAATTGCGTCTACTCGATTCCAACATTCAACTGCGAAACGAACGGAGTGGGGATTGCACAATTTGCAACTCTCAAAACATGAGAATGTTGCAAGATTCACTGAACCAAAGTTTATAATTTCCATGAAAACTGTCAGGCTTGTCAAATCAAGTACACATGATCCCGTCCACATTCTGGCAAAGGGTAAACATGCCCGAGTGAGGATTTGAGCTGCTTGCTATCTCGCGGCATTCAGAACGACAATTTCTTGTTTTCACAGGCCGAGTTACTGCGAGTGAATTTGTTGGCGTCCTCGATGATAGTGAGAGTGATACTTTCCATTTCTGTTTCGGGTAACTTTTTATTTTTGTTTGTATAGTTGGTAGCTGAAATGTTATAATATTCTGTCGATAAGTGGACAGCGTTGAATACCACTTATTACCGAAAAAGACTTTTTTTTGTAGTTTGTTCTTTTTGTATTTAAATGTTTTTTTTTTCATAATCTAAAAAAATTGTATTGGAGTTTGAAGCAGAAATCAAGCTCAAACGCCTTTAAAATTCGAGGAAATAAATTCACAATTATGAACATCTAACCTGCACTTTTCAAGGTACGATGTGCATTGGCAGCGAAAAGTGCATTGACACTTGAAATGCGTCAACAGTTACGAGGGCTGCGACCATTGAAAAATTCTGCATCCAGTTCCGTGTTATGTACGGTGAATGATGATGATGAGCTCGATTGCGTAAGAAACATTTCCGTCTTTTTTCTGCGCGTTGGCGCAAGAGTTACGGGCTGCGGCTACCTGGAAGTGAAGGAAAGTTGGGGGAACAAAGCGCCTTGAGTTCAAGCGAAGGTCCTCACTAAAGGCACCGCTAGGACAAGCGCTGCAGCCCGACTGTGATGTGCATGCAGCTGCATCCTGCCCTGCATGAACAGCCATGCAGTCTCACATTTTACGCTTTATGCGATGTTACGTCATGAGAGAAGCAGAATGTTCTTCATTCAGCTAACGCGTACATTTCAGTTGTTAATATGTGTTAAGTTTAGTTCTTATTAAAAAATGGTGAACATTTTAATCTACGTAAGTGTTAAAAACGCTTTTTATTTTTGCAGTGGGATACATTCTCGACCCACTAATAGAACGAATAAGAAATGTGTATTACTTCATCAATTAGTGTCAAATGTTGAAACTTTTGCGATGATTTTTAATATTTTAGCGTCTATGTCCAGTGTGGTGTAACGCCCACTTTAAATTTGGTTATTAAATTGTTTGAATAGTTTTTTAGTTCAAATACCACACACATACCGGAAATACCACGGAGAATGAAAATTTTCTTTTGAGAGCTCAACTCAATGTAAAAATGGAAAATGAAAGGTATGTCCTAGAATTTGATTCATAAAATACAAAATAATGCATTGGTTTTTAAAATGTTTCAGTACGTGTGTCTCAATTTATATTTGGTAGAAGTGACATTTTAAGTATTTCATACCACCCATGTCAGTGGTTGGACAACCTTAAAGGTTTCGCAAATAGTTTTACTCGTACGAAATTTTGCAAATAATGCCAGTTTATCAGGGAAGCAGTGGTGTGGACTTTCCTGAAATTAAGTGTCGAAGCGTATGAGTCACTTGCCCAAATTAGACCAGCATACACGGTGATGCGAGTGATAAGGATTTGAATGTCTTAAAGAGACACGGAATTCCGCCACTCTCAGCTGCAATATTACCCTAGCTCTTCCCCACACAGTCTGCTACACATCTGACCCCACTCTGACCTTCTACTCTCTTCAAGATGACCTCTTAGCCTCCCTTCCTCTCACATGCTGGTTTCATCTACTCCTTCGCTTCTACGGAGCGATTTTCTCAGTTATAACTATACAAATCCCCTCGGCAATCAATCCGGTTATTCATTGCAGTTCTACTGAGCATTTATGGAAAATATCCTTCTCGTTCAAAGTTCCAACTAGTCGTGTGTTTAGATTTGACAAAGATTTTCTTCGCGCGCCGCGGGTTCAGAGTTAAAATAATAGGAAATTTTGATTGATGCCGGTCAGATTCAATGTCCCAGCGTGCAAAAAAATATGGATGGTTCTTAATGTCACCAGTGGAGTTTTCCGCATGATGTGCTAACTAAATTAACGTTCAGGATTGAAATTAGGTCGTGAGTAGATGTACGAAGTGATCACAGTGAGGTCCATTGCTGTAACGAGAGTCATATTTTGTGTTTATGAAATGCTCAATAATAACATACGCACAGTAAGTATTCCATCGCATAAGCGATACATTGAGCTCTCTGTAGAAAAGACTCAACAATAATTTTACCCGTTTATCGTCAGTATTTTTGTTTTCATGTTGGCGTTATGACAACCACCGTAATTAGACTGGCGCTGGAATTAGGTTGTCACCGATATAAAAATATAGAAGAAACTGGAACTCGGCAGTGAACTTCAAGGAACACATTAGGGAATAAATTTATGAAGAAATACAATATATATTAAGGCCATTTAAAATAAAAGACCAAGTAGTCCTTTGGGGAGTTGAACGTTTATCCATCGCCTCAGACGACAGTCTTTAAAATTGTAGTGTTAGCGGATGGCACAGCGCATTAATTTCTTGGATTTGTAAAATGTGAAAAGTGAATTACGGTACTTCAAAGTGAAGCTTTTAGAAAGTTGATAAAATGTTGGTCGTGAAATTAAAGCAGGGATAATTTTGAACTCCATCGATGAAAAGGTGGGACTTTTCATATTTTGGCACACACTGGCTTGATGGTAACGTCCATAAGTAAAATTAAAAGTTAAACTTTTCAAATAGCGCAAATATTGGTTAAATCCTATTACTACTGCGATCCGAGATTATAAATTTAATTTTTGAGGTCGTCGATGAATAAATTATCTGGGGATTAGTATAATATATACTTGCTTTACGAGTTTGGTGTAATTAGGTGCGTGCATGTGTATATGTATATATTTGCGTGTATATGTGCACACATGTGTGTACTAGACTGACAACTAGCATTTTACTAGAGATAATGGTCTTTTTTCTGTTCACTCTCAACTTGTAACATTACCTAACTCGTCATCTCTTTATTATTGTAAAGCATTCATGTAAAAACTATACATTTGTTTTGCGATCATCCACTTTTTGTTTAAATAAAATGCTTATCAACTAATGACCGCTATGTTAAAATTGTGGGATTAGAAATACAAAACTTATTATCTTCTTGGTCCTCATGCTTATGTGTACGTGTATACATGTATATGTATGTGTGTATATGTACATGTATATATATGTATGAATATATATATATATGTGTATATGTATACGGATGTATATTTATATATATATATTTTTTTCATGCTTCCTCAAAATGACACTTTTGAACATTGGCCGAAACAAGCGATTCATGTATTATTTGCGTATTATTGTATTGTATTATTTACATGTACAAGAATTGCGAAGTTTTATGTCATGTACATGTAAACTGTCAAAAGTGTTTTCACCTCACAATGAAAATGCATCGTCCATGAAATTGTGTTGTCTCTTATAATTATCATTACATGTATTATCAAATGTAGATTAAGCAAGATTAGGAGTACATTGCCCTCAATCATTTATTTTCGACTAGTGACACGAGTTTTACAATACTCGTGTGTGTGTATCATCTAAGTGTATTAATTTTAAGAGATTTTAAAAACCAATGATGGTACTTTTGTACCATCTATATTGGAAATATACTGTTTTCTCTCTTTTCTTTGCTATTTTTTTGCTAGATTTGGAGCTACTACAGTATATTTTCAAGCAATGGAGTCCCCGAGACATTCTGGCTGTGGGTATGCTCATTGAAGGTGGCGGGTTAAACAATGTAAACAAATGTCAAAGAAATAAAAAAATTAAAGTAGTCTTTAATTTACATTTTAATTATAAAAATGCTTATTATTGATTATTTCCAATTGAGTAGCTGTTTTAAAAAATGGATTCTACCGACGACAAAAATATGGGATACGGTATTCATACATCCGTCCTGACCCACACTGATCTCCAACTAAAAAGAACACCACCTTTTGTCACCAAAAAGAAGGCCATCCTTTAGTCGACACCACTATGCTGTCACCACTTTAGTCGACACTACTATGCTGTCACCACTTTAGTCGACACCACTATGCTGTCACTACAAATGCTCCTAAGTTGACGTCATCAATAATGCCACAATGACCGAAAATTGGGGTAATAATGTTGCCTCTGAGGGCTTTTTCGCCGAGGTCTTATTGAAAGCGTATCACGTTTACACGCTGCGCATGTATTTACTGTGTCTCAGGGGCAGAGATCACAAGTGGATCATAGTCGAAATCCCTGAACAAAGCGAAAATGCTTAAAAACAGCGGAGCACATTTTACTAAAAAGGTATTGTGACTTGAATACAAATTGAAAGGAATTAACTGAATGAAGAGCAACAGCTGATAGTGATAAAACCGACATTTTTCACCTACTGTAAGTCAAATTGCATTCTTTGATTCTTTTAGGCTTAAACTCGCTCACTAGTCTCTCACTACTCTGAACTCATTTTCAATTGAACTTCCGCCCATTTTACTGATATTAACATTGGTTCAAGGTGCTTTCACTCCATTAGCTCGTAGACAATACGAGAATAGGAATGCCTGCGTATATTTGCGCGTTCACAGAACGTCCCCTACAAACAAGGCAGCACGCGTAACTCTGGCGCAGGTCCAAACGAGGCTCAACTTCGCACTAAATGTGGTGCAAAAACAGCCTGCTGTAGTTTGTGAATTATATTTACTGAAACGCACTGACCCCAGGTTATGATCGGTTGAAGCGGCGTTGAGTTTCTTTGCCTTTTTGATCCACGTTTCTTCAAGTAGGAGACACTCTCAACTTGGCTTTGTCAACAGAAACGGGGCATTCCGCTTGGTTACAGAGGTCGCGTGATTATTTTTGGCAACTGAGAAAACTATTTTTCTGGGCAGGGTCTATGAGTATGACCCAGCATGCGCAATATGTCTCATTAACAATAGTATTATTTACGATTATAAGGTATATTTCAGTGAAAGACGATGTGTTCAATTATGGAGACCATGTTTTCTTAAAATAAAGTGCTAGTTTTTATGCCACACCCGAAACCTCATGCAGCTTCAGACGCTGACAGCAATTATTAGCCATGACTTACGGAGCGCATTTCGCCGATATAATTCTGTTTTATTTTATTTAATCTAAATAATTCAATGAGAAATAAATTAAAGTATATAATTGAATTGTGTGTTTTGCGCTTGGTTCTAAATTTTCTAAAGTCTAAGGAATAATTAAAACGTGGAGTATAAGTTGCTAGCTCAACCTGTGTTTTCTCGTATTGCCACACATATTCTAAATATCCAGAGAGGAGTCTTTCGGGTTAATCAACCGACTCCGGTAGTGTGTGTTCAGGATAAGGTTAGCAACTGTTCAGATTAATATTACTGATTGAACTAACAAGTATCATGTACTACGTCATACCGTAATTTCTTCTTCCGCCCCTTTTGTCACGTAATCATTCACAAATTTTTTAAATGGGTGGCATAGCTAATACAGTCAAATGAAAGGAAAGGAATTTTATCATTTCAGTTAAGGTTGTTTGAGAGAAATACCTTGTCAATTCGAGAGCTGCAGTGGAATTTGGACGTTCATTTCACGAGCCTTGTAATGCAAAATCGGAATTTCAAAACCACGAACTGGCGCACCCAGTTATTGCTGGAAACTGTGGATCAAATATTTCAACTCTGTGGTCGTTTCCGATTTTATTCACATTTTAAAGTAATATCCTTATTTTTACCAAGTGGAAATTTGCCCTCAAAATTCTTAAATGGTTATTCCTCACGATTTATTTGCAATCCACTTAAAACGTTACATAAATGTACTTTAATAGGAATGTTCTCTGTTATTATACAGAAGTAATTTATCTGACATGTTAACTTGAATTATTGTTTCATTCACAGGGAAAAAAATATCATAAAACTTCAAGAAAATCTTGGTGATTGTTACAGTGTTTAACATTCATTAGGGTTAAGTTTTACACTACATCGAGGTATGTTACAACCGATGTCAAGATACCTGCCAACATGTATGATGGTCGTCGGCGTAAGCTTACTGAGCTTGTTCCTGTACGGAGAGTTCACGTCAGAACATGGCACGCGCCAACCTCTCACCGTCCTCAAAGTTGCTCTGTGCAAAGGGGTGAGTACTTGTGTTAGGGCACGATACCTCTGCTATAACAATGCATGTGTTTAACGTGAAATATTGGCTCTAGTATCCAGTCTAACTTTTTCACCGCCTAAGCAATTTAGGCGATTAAATCGCTTAGGCGGCGAAAAACATGCATGCAGGCGGCGAAAAAGTTAGACTGGGGAGTTTATGTTTGAACGCTCGTAGAAGATACTTTACGAGGGCTTATGTTGGGAATTTATAATTCAACAGACAGAATTTGTTTTCTTCATTCGTTTTTGAAACGTCTGTGTGTCAGAAATATTACTTTGTAAATCAAGGAAATTTTCGAGTCTTAAAGAGAACATGGCGCTTATAGCAGTGAAATTATCATCTCTTGGCTGCTCTAACTGGGATATCCTGACTGGGCAACTCGTAAATTTATGGGGATCAGCACAACACGTCGTTGTGGAACTTGTGGGGTTGACTGGACTGCAGTGCTGTATTATGAATTTATGTGCAAATGATTAATATGTAATATGTATCAGCTGATTTCTTCCTGGCGAGTTAATTAGAATAAGCAGGAAATGGTAATTAAAATGCATTTCTCAACTCAAATTACGGTGAGTCTAATTAAGAACTGAATACCATGAGAGTTGGTTGTAATTTATAAGTGGACAATTAGGGAAAAATAAAAGTTAGCGACTAATTTTACTACCAGAAGAACAGGGAAGAGAAGCATCTCTCTGGTGTCAAGATCAGTTATTTTTTTTAAACGTATCGATTTTTTGTCAATGCTCTAATGGCTCTCATTATAGCGTCTCTCTGTGACCAAATGTGGGGAATTACTGTAATGTGTAATGAACTTATGCGCCGCTACCTCGCTGAAACTTTCTGATATATTCCGAACTCTACAATCTGAAATACCACCACTTCAAGCAGGCGGGGAAGATATCTGCGAAGTATTTCTGGAGTCACCAATCGCACAAGAGATGAAATAGAAGCCCAAAGCACCATTCTCGCGGTAATGGATGCCTTTGGCGTTATGAGACATTCCTCGCAAGTTTCACGCCCACACTCCTGCGTGTCTGGCAATGCCGAGCTGAATTTTAATCGAGGTTTGGTGCCGTTACCTCGTGCGAGCTTTGGGCATGAGCAGAAATGGAAGTGCTTTCTACGCTGTCTAAGTCTTACTTTCATTTGATTATTTTGACATTGTTTAGCTACAAAAATATCATGAAGAACGCAATACTCCAAAGTGTCGGAATCTCAAGCACAACAATTTTAAACCTAGACATAAAAAGCGTAAAAATCTATTTCTCATTTTAAATAATAAGTTTTATGTACATAAAGCGAAGAAGAAATCGTCGCAATGAGACCCAATGAAGAAGCTGGTGCGTTACCGTAGATGACGAAAGTTATATATCACATAAAACACAAGGCTGAGTTCCGTGTTTTGTTTGTCATAACTGCATTTACTCTTCCTAAGGTTGAATTATATATCTAAGCTTCTCGTGTGAAAATGAAAGTCCTAACATAGCACCTCAACGTGTTGGGCAACTCGTGTATAGTCTTGCCTGTTCTGTACACACGCAAATGTTACGAAGAGCTCCATAGAAACCTACGTGGAAGAATTGAAAAAAAGAATGTTTAATCGATACAGGGGTTGTAGTTTGAGAAATTACATTCATCAGTGGAAAAAAAAGGCAAAATCCAGTTTTTTATTCACTTAAAAAATATCAATTTCCACTTCGTGGCGTTTGATGATGTTCAGAATAGATTAATTACCGTATACTGTTGTTTGTTTATTATGTCTTTCTAATCAAGTAAGGTTCCTCTAACCGCCTACCAAATTTACACACATAAGTTCCAATGAGGTTTAGTTACCTATTCGTGAAATAAATTAGAATGTCTGCAATGTATCACATTTTGGCGTGCAGGTTTTCCACTACGGTTTCATGAGCCTGCCGCTGCCGTGCCACGAGCTCCTGCTCCGGGAGACGGCCGCTGGCGAGTCCTTGTCTACACTTGCACCTGCTGAGGTGATGCATCGTCCTGCTTGATTTGTTCTTTTTCCTATTAAATTGCGACTCACGATTTAAACACTCCTTTAATACGTTTAATAGTGCTTTTTCGTATTAAATAGCAACTCATAATTTAAACACTCCTTTAACACAGTAAATAGTTATTTTTCGTATTAAATAGCGACTCACAATTTAAACTAGCATTCTTTACTCCTTTGAAACGTTAAATAGTTCTTTTTCGTATTAAATAATGACTCAAAATTTGAACACTCATTCAACGCAGTTAAATATTCCTTTAGCTTTGCATGTCTAGAGCTGTTAGTGCTGCTAAAAATGTATGATTGGTAATGATTATTGGTATGATTTTAAAATATGGTGGACAATAAGTGATCCTTACATTGGTGTTCCGCGTTGGGAGAATTTAAGATTTTATTGGAAAAGGAATTAAGCAGATTTATGACCCATGAATTGAAATTAATTTTACAATGTGCGATTAATACATTTCATTTGTATTAAAATAATTATCTGAAATTTTGACGAATAGCGTCCATAAAAAATGCGATATTTGAGAGCAAACGCGTGTAATTTTGCTTTTGTTCGTTTATTTATATCTTTTACATAACTTCTGGCTTTTTTATTAAATGATCGCATATGCTGCCAGTAACCAGTCTATATCGAGGTCCAAAACTGCATGACTGCAAGAGATTATTCTCAGAAGTTCCTTAAAAAAAGATACTTCCCAAAACTCGATGTATAAATTTCAATCCAATGGTGAATCGGCAAATGTTCGTTCGAAATTGCCCGCTGAACTTCAAGAGCCAAAACTTAGCAGCTATTTAAGAAGGATGTGACGAAATCGTGTTCAAAATATATTTGTATTGTATAAGGTGTGATGAACACGTGCGGTGTGAGATGTTGATGTATAGTGGGGAGAGTGTAAGGGTAGATTGTGTGAACGACTGCGTCACTGAGAAAGATGTTGCACGTGTGTTAATTCATATAGGGCGTTGAGGGATGTAAGGTTGCTCAGTGACGCATCTTGACTGTCGGTCTTACATTACATAGCACCCCTCGGGGACAAAGACACCGGTATTTGTGACGCCTGCGAGATTGCATAAGACGAAGTTCTTGGTCAGCTTTGTAAGGCCACCAAGGAGACTTCTAGCGCTTTCTTGAATAATTTAATAATTGACCTTTACGAAAAACAGGATAGAAGCAAATGAATAATAAATTATGAGGCTTCAGATACATGAGTTTGCGAACAGATATGGGCAGATAATTGTTCTCAGAGAAGTAGCGAAATTCCAGTGCCGATGCTATACGTGTGGTAGATTTGTAGGTCGAAAGTATAACCTCTTAAAACGGTAGTTTTGTCAGTCAAGATAAATGAAAGTTATTTCACATTTTCAGATAAGAATTTATAGTGACATTTAAAATTTTAAAAGGTTGTAGGTATCGAATTTTTGGAAAACTTGATTATATTCGAAAAATCTTTCCACAAACAGATTGATGAATTGTCATTTTTTCTGCTCCCTCATTTTTTTCAAAAAGTGCATTTTGCATGGACTAAACAACTATCCATATTCTATAGATCATTTATCAGATTTTTGTGCATCATGAATTAAAAATTTAGAGCTTCATCTTTTTGCTCAGGCTTTGGTGCTGCACATGATTCCACTAAATTTGTTCAATACATGTTCAGATATATCAAGATTATAATAATTTTCTTCCAAATTCCAGAAGCAAACAGACCTTGAATTCAGAATGAAAAGATGTGCTCATCTGATCAAATTTTGTATGGACGAATACACGTAGTTTCAGCAATGCCTGCTTTCCTCAATTATCCTAGATCACATGATAGCTATCATTTCTTTTTTGACTGGGCTATCACTAGCACAATGTGCTAAAACTATTGGCGAGGAGAATTAATGCAGCATAATACTTGTATAGTAATATTGATACTCTTTTTTATAATATATTTAGCTACTTGATATATAAAAATCTTATACTAACTTTCTCAGTTCTGTTTGGCTGGGGTGTTTTATAATATCCTTCGAAACTTTTCCCTTCCATCGGTTTGAATGACCTCAATACAAAACAACTTGAGCATCATTACTCGGTGACCAAGGTTGAGCACATGTTTATTTTTGGAGCGCGATAGGTTATTCGTGACAATAGGTTTTCATATAAATCTTTTTCCGTGTGCGTAGTCTTGTTGTAAACTTAATTCTTTTAACTTAAATATTTTAAACTTTAATATTCTTCCATATATTCTAATTAGGCGAATTTTATTATTTTTTATGCGATAATTAATTTTTATGAACCAAATTTTGCCTTAATGTAGTTTGATTCAAAATCGCTAATAAATGAAGCTTCCTCCCACAAATTTCAACCAAGATCTTTACAACAATGCACTTTTGGTGATATCTTTGAGATACATGAGCATAGCATTGCATTTTGCAGGAGGACTGAAGCTCAAATCTTGAAGCAGTACATTAGTTGGGGGCGAAGAAGCTCTTCCTGTGATTGCCGTAAATGGAGAAACCGATTAGAAAAGTTGTATGTTCCATGATGGGGTGAAAAAGTTTCAGCCCTATTCACGGATCGAGATGCTAAGAATCACAGGAAAGAAAGACCCTGGTTTGGTCCCAGCTCTGTTCTCGCGGTATTTTCACCAAAGTATGTGCAGTGTCAATGGGATAAGTGTCAATAGCGGAGAATGGAGGTAAAAGAGGCTTGATGCAAAAATGCTCGACGCATTGAACTTACAGACCACTTACTGACTCTCCGCTCTTAGGTTAAGGAGCTAAAAAGCACTTCTAAAAATTTATTGTAATGACTATTAGAGCCACAATTAAATACATTTATACAGATAACTCTTCGACTCAATGAACTAGCAGCTATCATCCTTTCCATTCGGTTGAGCAGACCCAGAACTATGGTAGTTATAAAAGCAATAGTAATAAATGATCAATCATCAATAAAATAGTGGGAAAATTACTCACACAATCTCTAAAAATAACATGGAGGATACTAAATCCACATTTTGACTCTTTGATTTACTAATCATCCCACAAGAGAACAATAAAACTCATTGACTAATTCTTCAAGCTAATTAAACTACTTGTAAAGAAGCAAATAAGCTCCAAAACTTTACCAGGGGAAAGAAAATATATTTTGAAGAAGGAAACATTTTTATTAATCGCTCCATCACTACAATCAGGTCGTAAAGATGGTTTCCAGTTTCTTGACCTAACGAGAGGGAGTGGGTGAGTGGAGAGCAAGTATAGTGAATTGATAAGTCCCCTTCTTCTTCTTCCGTCTTTTCCGTTTCATATTATCACCAGAGACCATGTAGTCTGGTGGACCGGTGAAATTATCGAGGGTGTCGAAGTTCAAAAGTCAAAGGCTGAAATTAAAAAAAAAAAATTTAAAAGAGGTAATATCTTGTGCCCGATTGATTTCGCTTAGGCTCGTTTCGATTTTTTAAATTGGTATGTCCACAATTGTTTGGTGATGTTTATTCGCTACTCATTCTGAAAATATGGATTTTTCTGTGGGATGGGATAAAAACTGAAAATTTAAAAATAATTGTTGGGGCGAAATTATCATATTAAAATAATTTCAGACTCCATCTGTTTGACACGTTCCCCGCGTAGTAGACCATCTGTGCACCAATACCGGCAGGCCGCTACTGAGACGGTAATACATTTTATTAATGCGTACTTGATAATAAATTCATAGATAACGAGGATAAGAAATGACGCAGTGGTAAGTCAATTGTTTAATTGCGTGAGCAGATTAAATACGTAGGTCTACGCGCCCAAAGCTCAATTTGAAAACTATAAAATACCTATTTTGAAAAATGAAGTCCATTTATAAGCATTTCTTTTATTGTAGTTTGTTAATCAGTCCATTATTAAATTTCGCATTTATCTTCATAAATTATTTAGGGTAAGTTTAAGGATCATAGACTCTTATCCTAGTCTGTATTTATTTACCTAGTTACCTGAGCAGTTGCATCAGCTGGGGGATCCGTGTAATGTTGCGAATGTTTCCCGATTTGTATATGAATGCTAATTTATTAGAAGCATTTAAATATGATTATATCCAAATAACCATATAATTATTGTTCAAAATGGTATTCTATGTGTACAGTGCCGTTGAATCTCGTACAAAGCGTTACCAGACTGTAGGTGGAAGCGTAAGATTCCTGATCCTGATCGAAAGGATGGATTTCTAAGTTAGTAGCCAGGAGCGATAAAAATTTTTGGTAAATCTGAAGGATAAGCCTATGACAGTTATCGATTTTCCACTTTTCGGGGCCTTAAACTAATGAATTTAATTAAAATAAACAAGTTTTTTTCACGCACTTTCCGTCTCAAATGAGTATTTTACGATTTATAGCGGTAGGTTTAGTTTCGTCTCTGATGATGAATGCGCTCGAATAAACAGCTACTCATCGATTTTCGAATTTTTGTTGCTTGAATCATGGTAATAACATCGAAATAAACAACTTTTCTTCTATACACTTTTTTTGTCAAATGAGTATTTAACGAGGTATAGCGGTAGGTTTGGTTTCGTCTTTGATGACGATCGCGCTGGAAGCGAGTCGCATTGCAGTGTTGCTGTCCGACGTGCTCCTTGAATTACTTGCCGCTTCAAACACTGAAGTTGCGGTAAGTCATTTACCGCTATAACTAATAAAATACTCATTTCAGACGGAAAGTGCATAGGGCCTAACTTAGAAGAAAACTTGTTTATTTCGATCTAATGAACTATGCTCAGGCATCGAAATTTACAAAATCGATAACTGTCATATCTTTCAGGTTTACCAAAATTTTCACCATGATATTGTTTGCAGTAAATATTATCCATTTCAGTTGAACATTGTTAAAACTCACTTTTTAAATGTGCGTTAAGTTTTTTAATTAGATCATAGTTATTTAACATTTTGGGGTAGTATGTAACACAATGCTTAAAAATAGTGGTGGTAGGTAAATATAATCTTTGAAATTTTGTGACTATACATAAAATTGAAGGCCTGAAGTATCTGGGCTGTATGTGAATTGACAAAACTTTTAAGGTCTGGAGTTTGATACTGGACAGTTAATAACACAATGGATTAATGTTAAGGAGATGCAACTAATCGATTTGCAAAATTTTGTTCCCTGTATCATGGTAATTATATCAGAATAAACAACTTTCATCTATGCACTTTTTGGGGCAAATGAGTAACAAGTTATCGCGATAAATTACGGTCAATATTGAATATAATGTTGTCAACGAATTTCATAATTTCGTAGGTATAGATAGGTAATATTGTCGATTTTAAGACGTTTTGCAAGAATGACAATGTGCCCGGAAATGCTTAGTTTAGGAGCTATAGGATAAATAACGCCAGGTAAGAATAGCATTAACGGCAGTTTCGATATAGCTCTTCCGGCGTTTTGCGGACGCGGACCACGCCAAGTTTTTTGGCGGGAGTCATCGGCCTCGGTATGGTTGAGTTAAATTGAGATATTTTAGGCTTACTTAGGTTAGGATACTTAACTAAATTAACTTTACCAAACCTAACCTTACCTATCGTTAAGTCAGAACTGGATTTCTGCTTATTTACCTCTCCGTTTGTTCAATTTTATAAACGACGTTCCTATAACTTCAAAGTTAAATATCTCCAAAAATAAGCATTTCCGGGCACATTGTCATTCATGTAAAAAGTCTTAAAATTGACTATATTGCCTATCTATACATACGAAATTATGAAATTCGTTGACAACATTATATTCAATATTGACCTAAATTACTAACCGCAGCTCTAGTGTTTGAAGCGGCGCGTAATTTGTTGAGCACGTCGTATGTCAACACTGCAATGGACGCTTCCTTCTGACGCGCTCGAATGGTCGCATGCATTACCGCCATCTAAGTCAAAAATGAACATACTGCTATATTTTGTTATTTTGGTAAATGTTGAGGATTTGACCATAATTGATTTTCGACTTTTGGATGCGTTAATATTGTTAATGAGACCAAAATAAACAAGTTTTCTTCAATGCACTTTCCGGGGCAAATGAGAATTTTAGAAGTTATAGCGGGATAAATGAGTTAGGCCTACCGGAACTCCAGTGTTTGAGGTCGGAAAAAATAAATAAGGGAAGCAAACACCCTATTACAAACGTAAAGAGGTTGGGTCGTGAGGGGTAGGCACAGTTCTTCTAGTGAAAATTATGAATAAAGCTTCTAACCCACACATTAGGGTGACGACCGCAATCTTGTTTACATCGGTTCCAACAGTTCGTTCCAAGATGGCGGCGCCCATGGTATGGTCAAGTCTTCAACATTTACCGTTATTTTTTGGTGATAATTTCTATTGTATATTAACTAAGAGATCCTAGAAGTGGGTTCAGGCTCCACGGAGCTGGCAAATAATAAAGGTAAATCTGAAGGAGATGACAGTTGTCGATTTTCCACTTTTTGGTGCCTGAACCTAATTAATTGAATCAAAATAAACAAGTTTTCTTCTATTCTTTTTTCGTCTCAAATGAGTATTTTACGATTTATAGCGGTAAGTTTAGTTTCGTCATTGATGACGAATGCGCTCGAATAAACAGCTACTCATCGATTTTCGAATTTTTGTTCCTTGAAACATGGTAATAACATCGAAATAAACAACTTTTCTTCTATACACTTTTTTCGTCAAATGAGTATTTAACGAGGTATAGCGGTAGGTTTGGTTTCGTCTTTCAAGACAGAGCGCTGGAAGCGAGACGCCATTGCAGTATTGCCATACAGCTCGATCCAAGAATTTCTTTCCGCTTCAAAGACTGGAGTTGCGGTAAGTCATTTACCGCTATAACTAATAAAATACTCATTTGAGACAAAAAGTGCATAGAAGAAAACTTGTTTATTTCGATCTAATTAACTATGCTAAGGCATCGAAATTTACAAAATCGACAACTGTCATCTCCTTCAGATTTACCATAATAAATTACAAAGTACCCAAACGTACTTTAACAGCTCAATCGCACAACAAATAAACCCTACCGCTCTAACTCCTTAAATACTCATTTGTTGCAAAAAGTGTATTGAAGAAAAGTAATTTATTTTGATGTTATTACCATGATTCAAGCAACAAAAATTTGACAATCGATTATTAGCTGTTCATTCGATCACATTCGTCATCAAAAACAAAAATTAACATACCGCTATAACTCGTAAAATGCTCATTTGCGACAGAAAGTGTAAAGAAGAAAACTTGTTTATTTTGATCTAACATTAATTAACTATGTTTAGGCACCAAAAAGTGAAAAATCGATTATTACCCAATGCTACATATTTACCCTACATTTGTTAAGGCATCTGCAGGCTGCTAATGTAATGTCTCTAATTCTAAGTTCTGATTGATATTTTTTATACATGCATTGATGTATTAATTTTATGATCAGAAATTATCAAAAATTATTTATATGATTGAAGAATAATAAATCTAACAAGCAAGGTAACAGGGTAATGACTAAAAAAAGTATAATTTGCTGATATGAAAATTAAACTAGCATCATTTCATGGTATAGTATTCTGCTGCAGTGTTAGACTGATTTGCTTGTTGCTGTTTGGTTGACTCTGGTCTCAATCTTATTTCTTTTACATTTGTTTGATTTAGGCTTTTTTCGGTAAATCTGAAGGAGATGACAGTAATCGATTTTCCACTTTTTGGGGCCTAAACCTAATTAATTGAATCAAAATAAACAAGTTTTCTTCTATGCACTTTCCGTCTGAAATGAGTATTTTACGAGTTATAGCGGTAGGTTTAGTTTCGTCCTTGATGACAAATGCGCTCGAATAAATAGCTACTCATTGATTTTTTAATTTTTGTTGCTTGAATCAAGGTAATAACATCGAACTAAACTACTTTTCTTCTATACACTTTTTTCGTCAAATGAGTATTTAACGTGGTATAGCGGTAGGTTTGGTTTCGTCTTTGATGACGAGAGCGTGGGAAGCGAAACTCCATTGCAGTGTTGCCATTCCACGAGATTGATAAAATTCTTTCCGCTTCAAACACTGGAGTTGTGGTATGTAAGTTACCGCTATAACTAATAAAATACTGATTTCAGACAGAAAGTGAATAGAATAAAACTTGTTCATTTTGATTAAATTAACTATGTTTAGGCATTGAAATTTACAAAATCCTTTACTGTCATATCCTTCAGATTTACCCTTTTTTCTAGTGCTGTTGTTAGATCTCTATTCAAAAACAGCTAACATTTTTATTAGCTTTGGAAGTGGATGGTATATGATACATTTATTGTAAACAAGAAATTTTTACAGACATTCAAGTTTTTAAACTCTTCAGGCTTTAGAGGCCTTGTAGAATGTCTCAAAGAAAAGCTAAAAATATTTTTTGTAATTCTACACTCAACCAAGAAAAAAATTTTTCTATGGGCTTGTATTATGTGTCCATTTCTTTAATTCAAGATTAGGTCTCCTGGCACATTTGACCGGTATTCTTTTCAGATATTAAATTTCTAACCTTTTGTTCTTATGTGTTTGTATTTGGATAATTCAGTAAAGTTTCCTCTTACAGGCTCATCTTTTCTCGCCTTTCTGCATAACTCAGGCTGTTTAGTCCACGGATTATCTCAACTGCTGGTCTCAGTACTCCTACAACAAAATTTTTAGTCTTATCTAGATGTGATGCTCAGATCACTATTTTAAACTCTGAACTTTGACACATTAAAATTTTGAACAAAATTTCATGGATTTGGTGTCTAGGTACTTGAAAATTGTCTGATGAAACCAAATATCTTAGCCTTATTTATCCAAATCTTTCAAGCTGTGAAAATATCAGCTTCCTGTCCTTCCTTCCCAGATCTCTTTCTATGTCATTAGTTGGAAATGTTGCATTTTCACAAAGGCTATACTTTTTCAGATCTTAAATAAGCTTTGGATGTTTGTGCTCTCATGTAGAACCCTATACATTCCAGTGTCAAAATGTTTTATGATGTCATTTTCTGTATAGTTTTGGCACTTGGTAAATTGTTCAGTTAAAGTATTATCTTAGAATTGATGATTCCTGTTAGTGAATCTGTTAATTCAGTTTGTATTTATATATATATGAGATTAATAAGTCATGGTTATTACTAAATAAATTTTCCACAGTAGCAAAAGTGTTTTGAAATTATGTTTTGTTTATTTCCTTGGGAAATTAAACAGATATGTTGGTACATCTAACCTCTCTGAAAAGTTATCAGTAATAAAATTTATAAATGTGAATTGTCTTCAGCAAATTTATGATCAATTAATTACAAAAATTTTGATCATTTCAGGATTATGGCACAATAAAATATCTACACATCAATGTGACCTTCACTTCAAGTGGTGAGGAGCTTGTACAAAACAATTCTCAAAGTACTCTAGAAGTTGAAATCATGACTGAGGCTGCTATTCCTGCACAAACTCCTCAAGCAGCTCTCATGGATGTTTCTAATACATCTGTTGATTTTTCAAACTTGTATGTAGCTGTCATCCAGTGCTTTGCCATCATTCTTTGTGGGTAAGTAACAAAAAAAGGCAACTTATAGCTGTGTTGATTGTATTGTGTTGGTAATGCTTACACTTATGTTGGCTACAGTGTGTTTTGCTAGTCTCTACCCTGACTCGCTGAAAATTTTTGAAAAATATCTGACTGATTTAACTGTTACTGAATTTAGATTCATGCAAATCACTCAATTTAAACTCATTGATTGACCATTTATTTATGTTTCATTTTCCATTCATTAAAGTTTGCATAAAATAATGAGTGTAATGTTTTCCTCCTAGGTTTTGTGTTTCATTTTTTTTGTGAACAAGCATTTTCATTGTTTCATATTGTGCAGGTGCATTGATATATGTTTGTTTTCCAGATACATAGCAGGTCGCAGCAACATCATTTCGCAAACAGAAGCTAAAGGTCTCAACACCTTCGTGAGCTACTTCTCATTGCCTGCGCTTATATTTCTATCTCTTGCCAAGCTTGACTTCAGGTTAGTTTGTGAATTCCTAGGTCTTTTTATTCCCAGTCTACAATGGAATTCTAAATTTAGTCTACTTATTTGTAATGAATGTTGAGTATGTATTTCATTACTTTCTTTGTTATAAACTTTTGTTATGGGTATTTGAACTGTAAAAAATACTGTGTCTAATTTTTATGCTCATGACAGAAATTGCTTAAATTATACAAGTAATGGAACTCATTTTGCACAGTTCATTTTACATTGCTTCTTTTAACTATCAGTTTACTTAAATAATTCTTATAGTAATTTTTGCTGCGCACTTACATTGAATCATAATCATCATTATTAAAGTTTATTTCTGTCATGTTTTAATACAAAAATTAACCAAAAATCAGACATTATCAAAGCAAGTTTAGTTAGTCACTAGAACAAATATTACATTCTGCTTGGATAGGTTTTTGAATTTACGTTATGTATGTGCAGCTGTGTGAATTGGCTGTTCCTGTGTGCCATTTGCCTAGCAAAGACTGTTGTCTTTGCCCTGGTGACCGTCATCACGCTGCTTGTGCACCGCCCTACGGACTTCAGCAAGGCAGGGCTGTATGCCATCTTCTGCACCCAGAGCAATGATTTTGCCTTGGGTTATCCAATTGGTAATGCTCTATTACAGAGAGAGAGGGAGATATTTGTATCATCTACAAGGTGTTCTTGGCTTTTGTTCATTGATGGAAATTTTTTGCCTAGTTTGTTTTTACAAAATCTGAAAGTGTAATTATATATTAATAATTAAGAATTTTGTTATCTCATGTACAAATATTTGCTTTTTTCTGTTTTCTAATTCTTAAAAGAGCAGTAGTGAAATGGTTTGGGATGGGCAATAATTTCAATTTTGTTTAATATTTCTAGTCATATTGAAGTTTGAAATGAGCCTTTTTTTTGTTAATATTGAGACGCTGTTGTTTTGAATTTTCCATCTCTTATTTATCTAGGTGCCACGTCTTGGTATCCATTTATTATATTTGTGGATGTATGCATGATAGGTCTTGAAGTAGCTGCTTCAATATTTATGATTAAGCAACTTTAGAATAGCTACTAATTTTCACTACACGCTAATTTTGAACAAACTTGCAAGAATCAGTGTACGGTTTACTCTGTGATTGAATACTTGTATACAAATGTGCATCCTTGTAAGTGATTGAACTAAAGCAGCATTTATGAGATTGTGAATTTGTAGTTCTAGTTTTAGATAGTGTGAATAATCATCCTTTCTTAATTTGCTGCGGTTGCCACAAAAGATAACAGTAAAATAAGGTAGGGATGACTTTAAAAGCTCTCTTGTGTTGCAGTGGAGGCCCTGTATGGAGTGTCTCATCCCAACTTCCCTTCGTACCTCTACTTGCTGGCTCCTATTTCGTTGGTCTTTCTCAATCCACTTGGATTTATACTCATGGAAGTAAGTTTGGCATCACTGTAAGCTTTCATTTGACTCCATTTTTTCTGAACTTCGAATTTGAAAGGAAAGATTAGGCTTCTAAACCCTTCTTTGAGACAATTGTTTAGCCAAATTTTCTAAACCAAATTTGAGCCCTTTTCTGCTTAGCCAAATTGCCCTTTGTACCTGGTCTCCTGAGCCAACAATGTTGTTGCTGTGCTGCAAAATGTCAGTGTGGGACACAAATAAATGAATTAAAAGTAAAATAGTATTTGAAATAATAAAATTTATTTTCTAACGTCACAAACGCCAGTATTGCATTTAGTCATGTCAATCTTTGAAGCATGCTAACACTTGCCTGATATACAAATAGCTGTGAAAGTAACCGCACTAGAATGTGTTATTTCTCTTTTCCTATGGGATATCTTTCTTTACTACATGGGGGTTTTATTTGCTGTATTTATTGTGCTTTCTTGGCACACCCAACACACTCGCATCATTTCCAGTACTTTGGGTGATTTCTCAGGTTACAGTAGACCAACATCCTGCGTTCTAAATGGAAAGGGTGAATATTTTCTTTGTCTTCCGCAAAATACAAAGCAAACACGCAAATCAAAAATTCATACATGGAGACTGCCATCCTTGCAAAGCCCTCCTCGCATTTACAGTTGACCTTAACCTTGAAAATCGTGTCAGTCTTAATAACTGTGTACTAATTTAAAAAGTTCTGAGAAATAGGAGGATATCGGGTTTGAATAGTTTAGCATGCAACCCTGTATCTAATTTCTATCACTTCAAGGTACGTAATTTAGTTGTAATAATTTTTGCATTAACTTGTGTGCTAGGTGGGCAAGAACTTGAAGACAACTCGTAGCAATGCCCGGCCACAAGCGCGCCTGTCCTCCGGGTCTACCGATAGCGAAGATGTGAACTGTGCCACAGACTCGACATCAACGACTCCTGCTGCATCTGATCGCCCTGACAGTTCTGTGTTCCCACCTGAGGGCAGAAACAAGCAATCAGTGCTCGAAAAGTTTCAGTTTCTTACCAGAACACTCAAAGGCATCATCCTTAATCCCGTGGTTACCATGTCAATTTTGGGTATTTTGTTCAACACAGTCTTTGGAGGTCGGATGCCGCAGCTCTTTGAAAATACTCTCGAGGTAAGGGTCTCATCAAACTTTTGTTGTAGTGCCTGCTACTGATGTCATGTGCATGATGTTGATAATATAAGAGTCTTGTGCTTAGTTTTGGCCTTAAGCTGATTTCCCAGAGGATCATTTTCGTGTTTCATAATTTACTAATGATGCTGTGAATAATTTATTTCAGTTGATTGTAGACGTCCTTTATTTTTCAATAATTCCAGAGATCCTGTTTTGAGTCTTGTTAAAAACTTGGATCATCTTGACTCGCTCTTTACCATACACACTTCGAATGAATCCTAATTTTTCATAGAAAACATTTTTATCGTACATTCTACAGTGCAGCTAAACAGAACAGCGGTGATGCAAACCCTATTTACATCAGTGCTATGATGTAAACCTTATTTACATCACTGCTGTGACGTAAACCCTATTTACATCACTGCTGTGATGTAAACCCTATTTATATCCCGGTTGTAAAGATATAGTTTGTATTGCTACCCATGGAGTTTGAGTACATATTGCATTGGACACAGGTGTTGGGCCAGGCGTTCAGTGCGAGTGCACTGTTCGCACTGGGCGTGCGCATGGTCGGCAAAGTGGCGTCCCTCAGAGGCTCTTCCCTCGTGGTGCCCGGCATCCTCATCACCGTCAAAACGTGAGTTGTGCTGCCTCACAAACTGCAATAGGAAAGCAATGTTAATTAATTTCTGTTGAGACTTTGACATAGGAAGTCATGATTGAGATCAAATGAAATTTTGAGTTATGCAGCCTCACAAACTGCAAAAGTAAAGAATGTTGCTTTATTTTTGCACAGACTTTGACAGAAATGCATGAATGAGATCAAATAAAATTGCGAGTTATGCCGCATGTCAAACTGCAATAGGAAAGCAACGTTAATTAATTTCTGCAGAGACTTTGACATAGGAAGGCATGAATGAGATCATATCAAATTTCGAGTTATGCAGCATGTCTAACTGCAATTGTAAAGCAACATTAATTAGTTTTTGCAGAGTCTTTTGCATAGGAAGGCATGAATGAAATACAATAAAATTTTGAATTACAGTTCAATTTTTGATTTGTCCGAGTGCCGAAATTCACTTTACTGGTGAGTCCTATCCAGTTTTTCCGTGATTCATTTATTTTCTATTATTCATTCCATGGGTGAATAAATTTTAAGTTTTTTTGCTTCAGTAAAATAAGATGTTTTATTAGGACGAAAGTCTAACCCTCTCTGATCACTTCTAGTTATGCGGCGAGTCATTGTCTACACATGGTAACGCTTATACTACCCCCTATCTCTGGTGTTCCTTTGGTTTCTTATTCTTCTCAAGAAAATCACACTTTACCTACAATCAGCGTGCATTTCAACAGTAACAGGTGTATTCCCATATATGCTGCTATTTGTGCATGAGATTCTCATACAGAGACCCCTCAGGGGGATACAACTATTGTGTCTATGGGAATTAGCGCTCCCAGGGGAAAAATGTGAGGGCCCGAGCTGAGAGTTAGGTAGGCCTTCTTTTTGTTGAAATAAAAGTTTTTTTGTTATGTTCAGGACCACCTTTTTTCGGTTCACTGCTGTCCAGTTTTTCAGCACCTCTCACTTTCTTCTTCAACTTTTATCTTATTTCCTGAACTTCTTTCTCATCTTACTGTTTCTATGCCCCTTCAGCATAGATTCCTCATTTTCTTATCTCCATACTAAATGGTGCCTTCCTCCTTCCTCTCTTCGATACGCTCTATTTTTGTAGCGGTTAGGGAGGCTTAAACTAACTTATAATCTATAATCTAATCTCATACAGAGTTGATAAAAAGTCCCAATACCCTTTTTCAATGTGAAATATAAAGTTTCTGATATTTGTCTTCACCATACACTCAATGAATTGCTAATGTCTTGCTTTTAGGTCCCAGACAGAATTTCTAGTTAAAACTTTCTGAAGTATTCTAAAAATGAGTTAACGCCGAGCCGTTGCCGTTATAGGAGCGCAAGAGAAACTGAGTGTCTCTGTTTAAAGTTTCGGAGGAAGACATCAGAGGGCAATAGAAGCTAAAAGGGAGATTTTGAAAAGTGAAGTTATATTTGGTTTCATGGTAGTTGGTAAATTAATGTGAGGACGATTTTTTGTTTCATTACGCTATCCTACTGTAGATAATTTACCAATTAACTAAAATCTGGGAACTTTTTCCCACTCTGCATTTTCAATATCGGTTCAAAATCTCTTGACTTCCTTTGTCTACATTTTTTTTCATTAACGCACAACCTAGTTTTCGGCTTAAATATTTGGTCATTACGTTGTTAGAACTTGAACATTTATGAAACAGCTTCACTGGGCTGATAACAGTTACGTTTGTTCAGGTAATACTTACTGTTTTGGCTTAAATATTTGGTCATTACGTTGTTAGAACTTGAACATTTATGAAACAGCTTCACTGGGCTGATAACAGTTACGTTTGTTCAGGTAATACTTACTGTTTTGGCTTAAATATTTGGTCATTACGTTGTTAGAACTTGAACATTTATGAAACAGCTTCACTGGGCTGATAACAGTTACGTTTGTTCAGGTCCAGCTGGTCCTGGGAAGTTAGTCCCTAAAAAGTATAAAACCATTGTTAATATGGGAATAAGTTTTCCCAAAGGGAAGACAAGAGATCCCAAGCTGGAGTTTTGGTAGGCCGCCAAATCTCTAAGCCTAATCTAAATTTTGTGAACTCCTCCCTAGACATTATGGACGAAGCGCGTTCATCTGTGGAGATAGAATAGTTTTTTTGTTTCTCACTCGTCATATTTTTTATTTTCTGCCGTTTTTTTGCACCTATTGCTACTTTTCTATTGTTTACCTAGTACATCAACTTTTTTCAATCATGGTGTTTCCACCCAAAAGAAATCCAGTTTAGGAACTCACTGGTGCAAAAATTCCCTGTTCTTTTAATTTCTTACATAATGGTACCTTCCTCTTTCTTCTCTTGGAACGCGATTTATAGGGTAAGGGAGGCTTGAACTATTGTAGAATCTCGTCTGATCTCTAATTTTATCTTTGGAGTTCTCTAGTCAACAGTTGAATGAAATTAGGTATTTAAATGAATAGATATTTGATTTCTATCTCAAAGTGGCGTTTTATGCTAGTTCATTGCCAGAGTGACTGAAGATTCAATAAGCCATTGATGTGGTCTTTCTTAATGAATTTAAGGTGACTTTCATGCGTTGAGCTTCTATTGTTAAGTGAGCTATGAAGTGTTAGTGAAATCGGAATTTGGGTGGAAGGATTACGAGATTGATTGGCAATTGGCGCTGGTGATGCTTCAAGTTGATGTAGCCGTGTATGAAGACTGGTGAAGGGATAGGAAGCATGTCATACAGTCGTTTTATGGTACCTGGTGTGGTACTGAAGTTAAAAGTGCAAAAAAGGCGTAAAGACATGTTGAGATATCATAGGAATATAGTTTGAACGCTGAGTTATGTTGTGCAAATGACTAGAATGTAGTCCAATTGAATGCGAATAGAATGGAAAATCTTAAATGCAACCTTAAAATGTTTTTGTACTCATATACTTCAAAATTATCGCGTGAGAAAAAAACTCGCATGAGCACCAAGACTTTACACTAGAGAGGGAGAACTGCTGCACTTGAAAACACAGTAGCTAGGGATGAAAACGTGGTGGTAAAAACCCAGTAGCTAGTGTGGAAAACATGCTGGTGGAAACCTAGCTTTCACGAGTGAAGAGAAACCTCAAGTCTGATGAAGCTACTACACCTTGCTATTAACCATTTCACTTCGGCATTTTGTAGTCATATCACCTTTATTACAACCACCATCATTAAACCACCATCTTGTAGTCGCCGACATCACAATGAGGAAGTGACTGCCACTTGACAATGAATTTTAAAGAACACATTAGGGCACAAATTTCACAAGGAATAAAATGTATTACAGCTGTTTATAAACGTGGATTTTTAAATCCACTTTTACGGTAAAGGGTTAACCCCATCTGACGGGTTCTAGCTGAAACAAACACTTATAAGGGGAAGAATGTCTATGAGTGATTTGACTCGTATTTGCTCACTCCTTGAAAGGGCGTAATCTGAAGACTTAACTCTCAGGTTGATGCTGCCGCTGGTGTGTCGCGAGTTCGTTAGCCTGCTGAAGCCCGGCGGTGACGCAGCCAACACCACTAAGGACTACAGCAACTTTGGCTTCCTCTACGGCACGTTTCCCACAGCACCTTCCGTGTTCGTCTTCGCCTCCCACTACAACGTGCAGCCCGACCTCGTAAGACTGCACCTCTCTGTGTTCAGCTGAAATTAGTGGAAAATTTAATCTGGTCATTCCCTTTGCGCACACCCAAATTAGCCAAGACGTCGTCGTACGCGGGGATGTTTTTTCAGTCTATGTTCAATTTGATGGAAGCAGCATTACTGCTTGGAGCGGTTTTTAAATTTAGAGAGATTACTACCATTTTACTATTTCTTTTAAATATTATTGTGAATCGTAAATTTTCTGTTTCTAAACAAACCTATGCAAGGCTTAAGAAATTGAAGCATTAAATAATGTTTACTTGAAGCATGTATTTGATATCTATAGATGCGCGTATTTTTAATGAAATGCACTATGCTTGAAATACTAGACCAATTTCACTGTCAAAAACTTTTAAATTCAGGGATTGTATGAAGTTTATTTCAATTTTGTGCTTTACGATTCAAAAGTGGGGTTTCTGACTTTCTATTTCAAATTTATATTGCATTTGTTGAATGAGGTGATAAGTACCTAGACATGCTTTAGTGTAAAGAGAGCTAGTCCCTCCAATTTTTAAAAGTAAAAACTCGAATAATTTTTTGACCAAGTTACTTGAGGAGAATAACGTGTCTATGAAATCACGGATTTGATGTAATTTTCCATGACTTTCCATGACTTTTAATGTGCCTTCAGATTGCGAGTAGCATGGTGGCAGTAACGTTCCTGTCAGCGCCGCTGATGCTGGTGTCTGCGAAGATGGTGGCGCTGGTGCACATCAACCCGCTCTATTATGTCGAGGAGCTTGAGAACTTCCTCTTCCAAGTCAGCATCGTCGGCCTCATTGCATCTGTGAGTGCCTACTCGGCTCGTGTCTTGTGGCAGGGTTCATGTCGTGTGGCAGGGTTCATGTTTTGTAAAACGTGTTCCAACACTTCATGGTTTAGCTATTGCTTGAAAGTGTTCTAATCAACAATCTCGTCAGGAAGTTTTGATTTTTTTCTCGAAAAAACGTGTTGTAGCAACGTTGTAGTCTCATAGCTTTGTGGTCAAAGTCAGTAGATTTTGTGAAAGAATTATTACTCAATCTTGGAGTTCACATTATTTTGTATAAACCTAAACTTCTGCTAATGAAATAAGTTCCAGTTCTTTGTAGTTAGAATCAAGCGTCGTATTTGTTGAATAATTGTGTTTCATTTTTATCTGTATAAGGTGAGGTTCGATGTAAAATGTTGATGTATGACTTGAAGATCAACTGCGTCACTAACCTTGTACAATTTTAGTGAACTTCTCAATGTTTTTAAATCGATATCCGCGTATCATAATTTGTTTGGCTACCGTTCTTAAATCATTTATTGCGGTATTGCCCACCGGTGGGTTGTGCTTAAGCTTTTCTAGCTGCAAAACGACCCATCGGTGGACTAGAAAATTTGTTAACAATCTTTTTAAATTGATGGGATTCATTTTACCCAGTCAATATTTGCTATTTATAAAATTTCAACAACTTTTGACTTTAAATTTGAGTTGGATATTGAGCTTCAGTTTAACCCATCGCAGTGAATGTGTTGAACGGTGAAATGTGGCATTGCCAACAGCTGTGGGTGCTGGTGGTGTTCCTGCTGAGCCGCAAGTGGCGCCAGGTGCCGCACTTCATCACGCTCTGCCTCGCCGCCTCGCAGTGCATCGCCGCGCTGGGTTAGTCTCGCCTCAGTACCAAATATCTCGACCATTGCATGACGAATTATGTTAGAGAGACACGTTTCCCTTTAATTTCCATGTTTCTCGATCAGGTCATGACGAATTATATTAGAGACACGTTTCATTTAAATTAACATGTTTATTGACCAGGTCATGATAAATTATATGAGAGAATGAGTTTGAAAATTGGTAGCACGGTTCTGCAATTCGTCATTAAATATAAATGGTAAAGTTTCCTGATAAAATTTCGTTTTCGTGCGAATACTGTTTGATTATTTTACTTCTGATATGAGATAGTGGACTGTAGTCGCCATTTTACTCGTTCGGAAACATTCTTAGGTCAGTGTAGCTTCCCCTTTTGCTTAATCATGCATCCCAGCTATAACAAAGTAAATTTCCTATTTTACTATGTGCTTGTCCATGGTCATTTTGAGGTCATCGTTTGTTATGAAAATATAAAGTGACTATTTAGTCCTCTTTCCATGCTAAAATTGCTCCTTAGCCGTTCCTCTACTGCATGGGCGTCATTGTTTTGTTGTGGTAAGTGTGCACTCACTATACCATTGTACATTTTTTCTTTTCATTGCAGGGGAAGATTAGTTTTTTGCACTTATCATTTGAAAACGCTACTGCTGTACTTTGCTTGCTTGGGAAAGACGTAATATAGTGTACGTATGTGTCTCAGTATGCTGTTGAGTCCTTTACACTCGTTTAAAATTTTCCGTTTAAACAAACAGACTTTGAAATCAGTTTCATATTGTTTTGCTTGTTTCTTAGCTTTCACTTTCCTGTGCAATGCATGTAAATTTATACCAAATTCACTCATCAGTTGCAAAGCATTTCTTGTCCAATGACTTGGTTTTGGCTTGTCTCTTTGCTTTCACTTCCCTGTGGGATGTGTGTAAATTGCAAAAAATTCACCGTTCACTAGCTGAGCATTTCTTGTCTGGCGGCTTGCGGTGACGTTGTGTGTGTGCAGGTGCGCTGCTGTGGTCGGTGCTGGACTGCGAGCACACATGGGAGCTGTACCTCCAGTTCACGCTGGTCACATTCGGCGTGTTCGCCTCCCGTTTCTTCACCGCACTGCTCGCCGCCACGCTGTTCCTGCTGCGCTGGCGCTCCCTCAGTGTTGTGCTCTCTCTCCGCCCCGTGATGGCTGCGATTGGATGGGGGTCAGTTTGCTGTTGAGGTTGAGTGCATTAGCGTAACACAGCACTCCACGTTCATGAAGTCGGCATTTTACCAGATTGACGATGGCTATGCTCGGGGTGAAAGTTCGTGACTCCCTTCACATGCTCGGGGAGAAAGTTTGTCCTAACCTGCACTTTTTCTCATTATGTTTCATTTTTGCGATAACTAACCCACTCATGAATGAAAATTGGTGCTAAATTTCAACATTTGGGTGAATTTTTTAGAGTATAGATCTGGTTGTTCGAGCAGCTACTAATAAGTTGGATGAAACGCGTTCAATTTACCGTTTAGACGTGTGGTACAGGAAAGATAAGAATTCTAAGCTGAAGAACTTTGATAGTAAAACATTGAGCTGGAGAGTTTTATTTTATGTTTTTCTTTTCTCGTAAATATTTTCAATCTTCTAGGGTTTTTATGATTAAAATTACATTTGATTGATCTGCTTACAATAGAAGTACTGAAACGGCTTATGATGCGGGCAGAATACCTGGCATTCTGGTGCTGGTGCTGATGATGGTGGTGCAGCGCGAGATGGACGTGGTGGACAGGCAGGACCTCAACTTCCAGTACGGCACCACCCAGGCCGTCATCGCGCTCCTGCTCCTCTGGTTTACGCTATTCAGTCAGTGCTGCTCCCTTGGTTGGAAGTTATTTCCAAGCTTGTAGCCCACCCGAACACACTCATTGTGAATCCAGTTGAGGGAATTTATGCTGTGTTGTGATTCAGGAACGTTAGGTCATTTGTTTGAGTTTCAATATGTTTGGTTCCTTGCATGACTTTTTGATGGGCTGCCATTGTAAACGTTGGTGTTCTCAGTTCTGTCAATTGACCGCATTTACAAACTTACAGCGACGATCGTGTGCCTGATACTGCAGCAGCGCCAACATAAGAAGTATGAGCCATACTCGTCGCTATCTGATGCCCAGTCTCCTGACGACGTAGCTCCTCTCAACCTCGCTCGCAACGGTAAGCTGATCGGCACCTATTCGTTCTGGTCGCTGATTTGGCTGCGAGCTCTCATTACCTCAACAAATCTTACGACAGTAGTCTCTCTTTAACCCCAGAATGCTTGATTTTGACTCAAAAATGGACATTGCTTAGTTCTTGTAATGTACTTTGTTTTGCTTAATATGTTTTCATGCTTTAGTTTTTATGCTTGATTTAGTAAAATTTCTGCTTATTTCAAATGTAGATGGATTTTTGTTTCAAAATTAGTGGGTTGGAGAAAGTGTATGAATGCTCTTTACATCTGCTTGAATTGTTATAGGAATCATTGTAATTTTTATAACACGGAGGCTTGAGGGCTCTGAGTAAGTATAATGAAATTTTTAGAGGAAATGTGATGAGATGAAGTTATTGAGAAGTGACTTTGTTTGAGTTTGATTTTGGGCTGCTGCTGATCCTGGCAGTTCAGGTGCGGCCAGTGCTGCCTCTCTCGCCTCCTAGTGACTAAGTGTGGTGATTGTGGCCTGCTGTCGGCTACCCTCCCATAGGGAGGATAAGCCCGGTATATGTATGTATGTATGTATGTAATGACATTGTTTGAGTTTGATTTTGGGCATCAAATGCAACAGGTGAAGAAGAACATATCTGATGAGGGAGCTAGTTAATGTATTAAGTTGTAGTGTGGAGATAGTTTGGATATACAGAAAAAACGTATGAAATCCAAACAAACGAGTTGATAGAATTATCAATGAAAGAAAGTGGCATAGCAAGAGCTCTGAGTGACTAGGCATGAATGCGTGTAAAGGTTGCACGAAAATGCGCTACTGACCGAAACAAAGGATGCGTACCAGCCGGTAAATTTTAACCTCGTATTGCTGCAGGTGTGTGCTCAAGCTTATGTTTCTTAAGTTTGGGTGGGTGAGGGAGCAACGGAGTACTTAAAGTGTAACCTGTTACGCTGCTGATGTAGAAAACTCACGTGCTCACAATCCGGTCATTTTCTTACAGAGCCAAAGTCATGTAATGCAGATGCCTCTCATATATGTCACATATCTATCGCACCCATAGAATTAATATGCAGCTTTTGATAGGAAATATTTACTTAACTGACATCGTGATTGTTGTGCAGGGTAACATTTCTGAATGCATTGACTCATTACAGTGCAGTCATTTCATGAAGTTAGGAAATTTTGAGTGTTTATAGGTCTCTCCGTTTCAGGGAACAATATTGGAGCCGGACTTGTTCTGTCTGACTGCTCTGATATGGACGTGACCTCCTCAGATTCAGACACGTACGTATTAAGAATGGGAATATCTAGTGTTTATAAATTTTAAATTTTGTTTTCGAATATTTCATTTTCATATTTCAGTGCAAATAAAATTTCTGAAGTCGAGGGTTAGTGTGTCAGTAAAATAGGCTGCTTAGGGAATTCATGGGTCTCAATCTACAACCTTGTGAATTCAAACTCAGTCGATTATTTTTGTTTTTAAATTGACCGTGTTATTGAGAATCCATCTTAGCAATTTTAAGTTAGTCGGCATTTTATTTCGTTCTGTTTTACTAGCTGTGTAAGGAAATTAGGGCTGTGAATCCACAACCTTGTAAATTGAATGCATACTTAGCCAAATAATTTTTGTTTTAAAATCGATCGTGTTATTGAAAATCCATGTTAGCAATTTCAATTTGATGAGCATTTTATTTTATTTTATTCTATTTTATTAATTAATGAGAATTTTACTTGCATATCATTATAAACCCACTTTCAATCACTAAACCTACATTGGTGTAGATTTTGTTGAACTAAATTTTCTAGGACGTACTTATGAACAAGGAATAATGCATTCGAAAATAGGCGAAAAAGGCATGCTGTCTCACGAGTCACTCTCACTGCAGTTTATTCAGTCCAAACGAAGAGCTGCGCCCCTCATCTCGGGCATCCAAAAATCACAGATTCTCGTGCCCGAAAGGCTCTTCTCCTGGCAGCTCTTCACCATCCGTAAAGCCTGCAAGCTTTGCCTTCGCTGAACCGGCCCACGACGCTGAACCAACACGATCTGAGTGCGTAGGAAGTAACATTGATAATCTAAATAAAGTTTCAAACCGAGGAGAGAATGTAAATGCGGCTTGTTCTTCTCCCGAGCCACCCTTCGGAGCCTCTGTGAGTGCTACGAATGAAGCAAACATTGACCACTCAATGAACGTGGTGCAATCTGGCCAGCAAGCGTACTCAGATAGCCCAGCGCCAAGGTCGCGGGACATATTTGATGTTCCTAACAACGAATCGTCATACCGTCAGCACCAACCTGCAGCCACTCGTTTGACCATACCTCAAGAGAGCTCGATCTTACGGGATCGTGACGACGAGTTCCAAATGATGCGACACGTTGTGCTCTTGCTGTTCCTTTGCAGTTCTATGATCGTCGGATTTGGTTTATGCTTGTGGACGCTAGTGAGTGACGACGTGTCTGGTGTGTACGTTGAAGTGGTCTTCCTCGATGCCGTGCTTAACTACGGTCAGGGTTTGATCACGGCCGTCATATTCGGGCTGGACTCCAACTTGATTGTGCTGCCTCTTTTGAAGTGGTATCGCCGCCTGCGCTACGGAGCGAGCACCATACAGCTGCCACCCCTCAAGGACATACCTGCAGCCCATCTGCAGATATGCGAGCAGTTCAGGCGTTACCACATGGACCAGTGCTGCCGGGACATAGTGAGAAACCGGCGCTGGAGGCTGCAGCGGCTACAGGGAGTGTTTGCAGGGCAGGAGCTCGTGGATTGGCTTCTCATGGTCGGGCTCGCCAATGACAGGACCCACGCAGTCAGGTGCGAGAAGTGCTTTTGAAGTCTCTTACGGTGGTAGAACTATGGTAGCTATAGGAATTACCACTCCCTGGGGAAAAATGTGTGAGGCCCCTAGCTGAGAGTTGGGTAGGTCTTCTTTCTGCTGAAATAAAATGTTTTTTGTTATGTTAAGGACCCCCTTTTTTCGGTTCACTGCTGTCCTTTTTTTTAGCACCTACTACTTTCTTCAATTTTAACTTGTTTTATAAACGTCTTTCTCAAATTCCTGTTACTATGCCCCTTCTGTATAGATTTCTCGTTCCCCTTTCTCTATACTAAGTGGTGCCTTCTTCCTTTTAATTAGGAACGCTTTTTTAGCAGTTATGGAGGCTTAAACTAACATCTAATCTTATCTTACCTGAAGCATTCTTTGGTTTTTGAAATTTTTACAAATAATTATTACTTTGGTGTTGATGCGCATTTCTTGCAACATTACGAATAGCAGTTTTTAGGAGAAGTGATTGATGTCGAGAAGTGAGTGTTTTCATTCAACCTACTGAACTTTTGCTATCAATAAAATATCATTTACTTATTTGCTCAAATTTACTTGAATTCGAATGTATATTTCCTATCATTGTGTGTTGAATGTGCATTTCCCATTCTTTTGATTCAATTCATTATAGTGGATCTAAATTATTCAAAAAATTGGTGTAAGCGTCATAAGTTTCTCATTCTTTTAAACTCAGGTACGGCCGAGCGCTGCTGTCTGGGCGAGTGATTCATCACATCAACGACGTTCACGACTTCCATGACCAGCCTCTCTTCTACTCCTTCTGCCCTAGCGCCCAGCACTTAGAGTAGCTCTTCTCGCGCAGCTTCTCCTCATCGGGAGTAGTTCGCTCACCGAGAGGAGGTAGTCCAGTGGCCACCGCATCTGAGCCTCGAGTGTCGCCGTATTTTACTCGAATAACGACGCATCTGTGACATGAAATCTGCACATGTATGCTGATTACGACGCTACGTTGAGTTTTTGTGTACAGCTTTAATTAAATGGTAGAAGTTCCTTGTTGACCTTGTTTCATGGACTAGTTTTTCTCATTCCGTGTTCTAACAGCCAAGCTTATTTTGTAGTTGCTGGATGTTGACAAAATGATAAATTTGAGCGATTTTCTAGTGTATAAAAAGAATTTAAAACTTGTTACTAGGTTTTTATTTAATTATTATTTAAAAGGTCAACCTCATAGTGATAGATTGCTTCTGTCAAATAGTTTTATCTGTGTCAAAGTTTAAAATTGTTTTGAAGTCTGTGGCTATGAGCTTCTCTATGACTTGCTTGCAGCGACCAAATGCCCTAAGGGCAATAAATTATTAACTGATTTATTTTGCATACTAATACCTATAAGTTGGGTGCGTTTTATGAGTACTTTTACTGTTATGTTTTTCTCAGATGTTTATCACGAGTTGAGTCCGACTATCGGTTTAATGTTATCGGACAAATTCAGTTGCTTGTACATATGCAGAGAAATCCAATTCTAGAAAGTGTAACTTTGTCTCTAAACCCATATTTATGATTTGAATGCATTTTCCTTATGCGTGAACATAGAAATCGCGATTTTGTTTTTGAAGCTAGATGAAAGGTCAGTTTTGGTCTTGGGCTTGAGAGGGTCATTAGTCATAATGACACAATGACAGAGTGCCCGTTTTTGCTTTCATTGCTCATGTTGGTGCGCTGTGATTTTGAGTTCAGTGTCATGCCTAGTGTTGACGCAATGACAGAGTGCCCGTTTTTGCTTTCAGTTCTCATGTTGGTGCGCTGCGATTTTGAGTTCAGTGTCATGCCTAGTGTTGATGCTATATGAATCGTTAGGCATGTGTTGTATTTACAAGAATCTTGTTGTTGTGACGGCTGTTTGTGTAATGCAGACGTTCTTGCGGACAAATCAGTGTCATGTGACTTCCAGTCGTGGGTGCGCTGGCTGGTAAGTGTACCCTAGTTGGCGCTTTTGGCTGTTTTTGGCCTCTGAGAGCAACACGGTTCAAATTGCAGTTTATCCGTATAAAACAATCGTGAGTGCTTGCTGTCCAGTATGGGTGTGAAATGTTCCCTTGTGCCTAAAACGGCGGGAAAACCCTTAAATAATAATGATAATAATGTGCCCTTGTGTAGTGTAATGCCTATAAACAACAAATTTATATGAAGTATGAAAAAATCTCACTATAAAGCTTATTCAGTACACTCAGTATGTACTTCATTTATCTCTTATTTTTAAAACAATCCACCATAGCACTTGTGGTACCAATTTTTCTGACTAGAGATTATGTTCCTTTGTGTGATGTTCTTGTTTCAAGGAGTGAATAGCATTGCGATCAATCATTTTATTTTTCGTAGTTTTAAGTTTTTTATGTATAATATTTGAATGTGCAATTGTTTTTGATACTCCAGCTTGTGTTACTGAACTATACGCATTGTCGATACTGAGATATCGATTCAATTCCTCTGTATCAAACATTGAAAATTTTGCATTATTAAAGAATGACACCCGTATTTTGCTTGGATGTTTGACCATTGATAAGACAGTTAGCCATCCAGTCTTTCTTCCTCAGTCTGTATAGCGGTAATTTTGATTTATGATGGGAATCCAGTTACGCACAATTTACATGTTCATTCGGTTTATTAAAAAAAGTTTCTTATCACCTTTACGTATCGGCAGGGAAACCTGAAAACTCTGCCTTCTAAATCTCTCACGGAAGTGAGGTAGGTCAGCAATTGCAACTAGCCGGCCGCCGCTGTGTAAAAATGACTATAAACATCAGTAATAATTCAGGGAACACTGGTCAGCATTGCCCTTGCGAATTTTTAATGATATTTGCCTCTCGAGAGCAGGTGGATTACTGAATAATAATAAGTTTAGGGTTACGTTTCCACCAGGGTCGCCAGCAACTTGCAACTATGGACCCCCCTAGCTTTAGCTAGGTAATCACACATCGACTAGGCGATCACATTATAAGTGACGAAACTTGCTACAGGCAACTGGATTAATTAATGTTAGTGTTCTCGGTCGGTGTGGTGTCCAGCACTCGTCTCAGCACACATAAGAAATGGGGCAATTAGTGCAATAGTTGACTCTTAGAGGTCCACGGGTGTGTAGTTCCATATGCTTGAAACTCGATGGTAATAGCCGGTTTGCAGTATACTCATCTGGCAGGAGCATGTATAATTCATATTAGGTCGTACGCGTTGATTTTGCGAAGGTATTCCATAAGTTCGGCGACAGGGGCATCATGACCCAGCAGGTCTCTGATTGAGAGAGGCGGGTGTTGGTCAGCAGCAAATAGACTTATGTGACGACGTCTTGCGCTGTGTAAGGCTGGGCAATCAATGACGATGTGATGTACGGTGAGGCGAGCCCCCAAACAAAGAGGGCAACCGGGCGGGGGTTCTTGGACTGTGCTGTTCATTAAGTATCCGTGTGTGAGATGTGTGTGTCCACATCGCAAGCGGTTCAGTACCACTTCGTTTCTTCTGGTCAGATTTTCTCGTTTATAGGAATTGGGATCCGGTTGTATGCTGAATAAGAAGTTTCCATCACGATGCCAGTTTTCTTTCCATAGGGCACGTATTTTGCTAGCTATGATTGGGAACCAGTCTCCATAGAAGGTCATGACCTTTTCTGCAGGTCGAAGTGCAGCTGTTTTAGCGAGTTTGTCAACTGCCTCGTTGCCTTCGATGCCGACATGGCTCGGGATCCAACAGAGTTTGACTGTTTTGTGGTCTTGGGTTAGTTTATCGATTTGATGTATGAGATGCCGCGCAAGGGGATGGGGGGTGCGTTTATTTTGCAGTGCTGTGAGGGCACTCAAGGAGTCACAGAAGATTACAAATCTCTCTTTGTTGTGGCCGCGGATAATTTGTAGAGCTATTTCGATAGCGTGGAGTTCTGCAGTGAATATTGATACAACTCCGGGAAGGGACATCATCTCCCTCGTACCGCCACACAGTGCCGCGGCGCCGACTCTTTCGTCGTACTTTGAACCGTCGGTAAAGATCGGGACATGCTCTTGATATTCCTCGCGCCGCAGTCGCTGGTATTCCTTGATGTACAAGGCTGGATGGGTAGATTCCTTTTTGTAAAAAGTCAGTTCTATGTTTATTTCGGCGAGGGTGGTTTTCCATGTGGGTGTAGTGATACTCAGTAGCCGATACGAGAAGGCAGGCTTTATGTGGGCTTCCTGGAGATCGAGAGATTCTGTGAGTTCGACGGTGCGAACGGCAAAAGGCGGTGAGTATTGTTTATTATTAAACAGTCTTCTGTCGATAGGCCGTATGGCACAGTTGCGCGCTGGGTTTGACAGGTGGCTTTTTATTTTGTAGAAATACTTTAGCGAGAGGTGCTGTCTTCGCAGCTTGAGGGGCATCTCGCCGGAAATTACTTGTAAGCTAGGAATCGGTGTTGATTTAAATGCGCCTGTAGCTAGTCGTAGGCAATCATTCACGATGGGGTCAAGCTGTTTGAGTATAGATAACGAAGCAGAGGAGTAAACTATGCAACCGTAATCTAATTTTGGCCGGATGAATAGTCGGTATAGGTGGAGCAAAGTTGCTTGGTCTCCACCCCATTCGTGTGAGGCGATAGATTTAAGCATATTCAAGCTTTTCTGGCAGCTTGCTTTTATGTTGGTGATATGGGTCTTCCAGGTCAGTTTGCGGTCCCATGTTAGCCCAAGGAATTTTATTTCATCGGTGTATTCTATATTTTGATTTCCAACTTTGAGTGACGGTGATAAATGAATGCCCGGTAGAGAAGTGAAGTGAACAGCTCTGGATTTATCCATTGAAAAGGAGAAGCCGTTAGTTCGGGTCCAGAGCGCCACCCTGTCGACGCACTCTTGGAGTTTGGCTTGAACAATTTTGGGGTCGCTATGGTGGTACCCGAGCTGGAAGTCGTCTACGTATAGCGATGCGTGATACCGTGGATCTTTTGGGATTATGGAGGCAATATTGTTAATTTTGATGATGAAGAGGGTTACTGATAAGACGGAGCCTTGAGGGACACCTTCTTCTTGTGGAAATGGGTCCGATAGGTGATTGTTTAGCCGTACTCTGAGGGTACGATGCTGCAAGAACTGTTTTATGTAGGAAGGAAGTCGTCCACGGAGGTGTAGATTGTAGAGGTCTCGCATAATTCCGTACTTCCACGTGGTGTCGTAAGCCTTTTTAAGGTCAAAAAATATGCTTATGAAGTGCTCGTTGTGGATGAAGGATTTTCGGATAGTAGTTTCCAGACGGATTAGGTGGTCGATTGTGGATCGGTTAGGGCGGCCGCCGCATTGAATATTGGTCAGGTAGCCGTGCATGTCACAATGGTCAAGGAGTCTATTATTGATGAGTCGTTCTAGAGTCTTGCAGAGGCAGCTTGTTAACGCAATTGGCCTGTAGTTTAATGGTGAGTAGGGAGACTTTCCGGGTTTTTGAAGTGGGATGATTACTGCTTCTCTCCAACTGGGTGGGAAGTAACCTTGGAGCCACAGCTTGTTGTAGAGGGACAAGAGACTTTCTTTGCCCTGTCTTGGGAGGTGTTTCAACATCTCATATGAGATTCCGTCTGCTCCAGGTGATGTTTTCTTTGTAGTGTCCAAAACGGCGTCGAGTTCGGCAGAGGAGAATACTTCGTTGTACATTTCGCTATTGTGAGACGAGAAATCGATTTCGCTAGCTTCTGCTCGTAATTTTTCTTGTATAAACTCTTGAGGGTAGTTGGCCGTGCTGCTGATATGGCTAAAAGTTTCTGCTAATTTGTTTGCTATATCTGGTACTGTCGAGTATGTCACATTGTTTTCTCTCAAAATTGATACATGCCGCTGCAGTTTTCCTTTGATTTTTCTGACATTTTCGTATATAGAGCTGATTGGTGTGTTTTTTGTGAAGGTATTGGCGAGTGAAATCCATGCTTTACGTTTTTCTTCTCGCAGTAGGTTTCTATGGATGGCTCTAGCTCTTTTCCAACACAGGGCGTTCTGCACGGATTTTGTTTGTCTATATCTTTGGTAGAGGCGTTCTCTGTTATTGCGCGTTTCTGTAAGTCTTGCACTCCAGTAGGGTTTCGGAAAAAAGGTTGTTAGTTCGATTGTAGGGATGCATTCATTTGCTACGGCTGTCAATGTACTGGTGAATGTTTCAAGGGCTTCGGCACATGTAGCTTCATCGGGTATCTGGAGCTCCTCCCACTTAGGGTGGGCCTTGTACGACGTCCAGTCTGCCTTCCTGATGTTCCACACGGTGCGTCTCATCTCGTTCCGCGGTGAGTTTATTAGTTTCAGTACAATAGGGCAGTGATCGCTGTCTTCTGGGGATTCGGATGCGTTCCATAGTAGGTCAGCACCAAGGCGAGGAGAAGTTATGGTCAGGTCTATTGCAGATTCAGAGTTGTACGATATTCGAGTCGGAGTTCCCGTGTTGAGCAAAGTCAGGTTATGTTGGCTGATGAAGTTTTCTACCAGACGACCCCGGGCATCTGTAGTTTGGCATCCCCAGATTGTGTTGTGGCTATTGAAGTCGCCCATCAAAATGATTGGAGGAGGCAGTTGGACCAATAACTCGTTCAATAATTGTAAAGATAAGGTGTGGTTTCTTGAGCTGTAAAGCGAGACAAAAGTTATTCGCTGAGTGAGTTGGACGGTAGCTGCGATGGCTTGCATGGTTGAAGTCAAAGGAACTTCCTGAAAGGGAATGGATTCGTGGATTAAAAGGCCAACTCCTCCATGGGGTGTGACATTGAAGTGTCCATGCTTGGCGAGCAGAACGTACTGAGGTATTGAGAAGTTACTGTTGTGCCACAGTTTGGTTTCTTGGAGAGCAATTACAAACGGTTTATGAAGGCTGATTAGTTGTAATAATTCGTCTTTTTTGGCCCGAACACCTTGGCAGTTCCACTGCATCGCGCTAGCTCCACTATTCATTTTGGTTTAGTTGAGTTTCCATTTGATACTGTTGGTAGATTTTTCTTGTTTCACTTCTTACGGTCGGATTGTTCTCGCTTGTGATTTCGCTATCACTCATTGCAGAGTCGTAGTTTGATATGATTTGGATAGGGGTTGTATACGTTTCTCCAGTGGATGGATCGACACAAACTGCTTCAGTTACTTGTTTCTTTTCGGTAGGTTTTTCTTGATCCTCGGAGTTTTTTCTCTTCCTCCGTGTGGAGATTATAGGACTCTGGGGCTTAGAGGGTCCGGATGGGGTAGCTGTGGGAGCTGCTACTGCTTCTTGTTCCCGAGAGACGGGTGGCTGTCGGTTGGGTGCTTCTGAGCTGTTTGACGTTACGGCAGCAGCATAGCTGTGGCGATAGTTTGGTTGTTCTGAGTCCAGTTTAACTTTTGCTTGGGCTCTGGTTAGTTTGTATTTGTGTTGAATGGTGAGAATTTCCTGCTGATATTTGAATTCGGTACATTTGTAAGATCCTGAGTAGTGATCTTGGCTGCAGTTGTGGCATTCTATTTTGGTGTTCGTGCAATCTCCACTATCGTGGTTTGCATTGTTGCACCTAGCACAGGTCACTACATTGCTGGGGCATCGTTTCTGCGTGTGGTTGTATTCGAGGCACTTTTTGCAAAACATGGGACGTGGCACGTATGGGAGTACCTTTGTTTGGGATTGTTCACCAGGGATGGTAATGTACTCAGGGAGGTCCTGTCTGAAAGTGAGTAGAAGTGCTTGAGAAAGAGGGTTCTTTGGTCGGATCCAGGTTGCTTTCACCGCGTCGTACAGTCCGTAGTCCGCTATCAGCCCCTCTCGAAAGCAGTCGAAGTCAGACAGATCATACTCGTACAGATACACGAGTCCTTTGACTAAGTTGAAGTATGGGTGTTCAGATATGGAGACTGGGATATTGTTTAGGGATGTTATGTTACAGATTTGGATGCTTTGCTGTTTACCGGTTACCTCGATAATAAAAGAGTTTTCACCTTGGGAGGTAATTCGCTTGGGCTTGTCGCCCAACTCGACCTGAAGGCATTTTTCGAGAACCCACGGAGACATCTTACGTTTTTCTTTCGGATCCAATGTGCATTTGAAATGTGTGGGATGTAGAAGTGAAGATTTTTCAGGCACGTTCGTTGGGCCGTTGAGCATTTGTCTGGCGCGGCGTTTTCCAACCTTGTGGCTGTTCTGGATGGCAAGTATCTGCTCTTCTTCAACTTGTCTCGGGCATGCTTTGTCCTTGACGCAGTGGGAACCTCGGCAGTGGAAGCACACAGCTTCCGCTGCCAGGCACTGGTCGCTGCTATGTCCCTCCACTCCGCACTTTCCGCAAGTGAGCGCTCGGGTGCACCGTTTCTTGGTGTGTCCATACATTTGGCAGTTTGTACATTGCATGGGTTTCTCGATGTACGGATATACCCTTGTATCGGACCTCTCACCCGGTATATATAAGTAATCGGGAGGAGTTTCAGAGTTGAATTCTATGATTAGGGCGCTGGTCTGTTCGTATTTGGTTTTGATGAAGGTTGCGTCTATTACATCGCTAATGTTGTAATTTTCTTTCAGTCCGGCTGCAAATTCAGTGAAGTTTTCCATGTTATATTCTTTAATGTAGATAAGTCCTTTTGATTTGTTGAGTTTTGGGTGGGGGAGGACCTTGCATGGTGTTGAGTTTATGTGTGTGATAGTCATGAGTGTTTGACCTTGGCTCTCGTTTCTTACTTCAAGGGTAAAGCTGTCTTTTCCGCTGGTGGTTATGGACTTCGGTGGCAATTTTGTCAGGGCAAATATTGACTTTTTAATCGAGTAAGGGTCAATTGCACGCTTTGTTTCCTGTGCAAACTTCATGCTGTAAAAGCGCGTGAATACTGGAGGTGGTGGCGGCTGTTTTGTAGTATCCAAAGGAATGAACTTGATTTTTTCTTTCTGTCTTGGAGGGTTGATTGAGCTCTTCAGTCCTCCGTAAGAAGATAAGGAGGATAGTAATTTTGTGATTTCTTTAATGGTGTTTTCAAGCTTTTCGATTCTTTCTTCATTGGAGATTAGGTTTGGCGTACCAGAGGCATGGCTCGTTGTATTTAACCTAGCGACATTACGCTCCGGCAGCACCCCATCCAAGCACTCCATGACTTCGTCGATGCTGTTCTCGATGTCGGTGATTCGAGCAGACATGCCCCCCTCGTGCTCCCGTTTCCCAGTCTGACGGCCTGCGCCCGCTGCAGAGGTCGAACTGAGGGGTGTGCTGCTCTTTGGTCCACTTGCATGTCCTTTTACTGGCGTCCTGATCGATTTTACCTCGTTGGGTATGGCGGATGTCTTCTTTTGCTCCCTTGCAGACGCCCCTCGATCCCCCGCAGAGCTCCTCTGGTTGGGTCGCGATCCTCTGCCGCCCCTTGCCATTCTCCCTAGTCCTCGGGGCACTGACCCCCCGGGACCAGGATTACGTGTTTTACTTATAATACTTTATTAGTTTTAGTTTGTTTCTCCCTTACAAGATACAGAATGAAAATAAATACGCAAAGCTAACAAAAAAAAACCCAGATGTTAATGGGCGCCCCCCACGTCGGTTCTACCCACGGACAACACTCGTATAAATAAGCTTATGATCACTATGTTGCCAATTTACATAAACGATATGTAATGAGTTGCAACTCCTAGTGGGTATACTAACGGTACCACCACGGGAAGGTGTGGGTGGGCTGGAATACTTGTTATGGACAAGTAATCCTTATCAAATATCCTTGTCTATAGACTGCTCCCTTTACGATACAAATGATGATAACACAGTTCGGCACCAGTAAAATTGGTAAAGGGAACAGTGAAAATTCCCAGAGTGTTACTGCAGTGAGTGAGTGAGTGGTATTGAGGATAGTAGAAGATTGGTACTGCAGTGAGTGAGTGGTATTGAAGATAGAAGAGTGGTACTGCAGTGAGTGATACTGAAGATAATAGAAGAGTGGTAAGTGTTGAGCATTATTTTAAAACTTTAGGTTCCTCAACACTAGCCGTAACTACAGACTGCTGCAGCAGCTAGTCGTGTTGTTGCAAGGTTTTAGCGCTTTTTGTTATGACTGAAAAAAGGTTGTGATTTTTTAGATTCTTGATTCGGTATTTTGTCTGAGTCTGGCGTTTTGTGTCACCAACTTCCCATCCCTCTCGAGCATTTATGATGCCATGTTATCTTTGTTTTCTACTTTGCAAATTTAGATGCGCTCTTTCCCTGTTTCAATATTTCTGCGGTGGCAATGGCAGTGAGAAACTTGTAATTACGAAATGATCAGGCTTGATGCTCAACTCCCGTTATTGCGCCGAGGGAAGCATTTTCATTTTGTATTTTTGTATATGGTAAAGATAACAGTAATTGTTTCCTGGCATGGTTTGAGTGCTAAATTCTTCAATTTGTCACATGTATCACTTTATCCTGTGTACGCTTGTCTGTAATGAATCAAGGTTTCTATCTTGCATCCAATCCTCAGTACCTGCCTCTCGTTGTTGTACAGGTCAATTTTCCTTTACTGTGTTATGTCTATGTGCGTGTCGTTATTTTCAAGGTTTTACTTGTTATTTTGTGTGTGTTCTTATTTGTGTTGCTTTGTATGTAATTTAATCTCTCATGAGTTGTAAGTTATAAAGACGATGTAAATTAATAGATGATGTCATTTACAATATTATTTTGAACTGTGCTTGAAATGTTATATGCTACTGCGACTCACTGTGTGGATCACTTGTTAGTGGTAATGGTGGTTAAACAATTACCATGATAATAATAATATCCGTGGTGTTTCTACTGTTGTTTGCAATCTTGTGCTTTGTACATACCGTACACACCCTGTAACTCGAATAGGCTCCCCTCAGAAGGGTTTAACTTTTGTATGTGCGGGAAATGGCGCTCCTAGCAGCAAGTTGTGTGGTTCCGAGCTGAAGGCTTTCTTTTTGTTGAAATGAAATGCGATTATTATTGTATCCAAGACCACTTTTTCGGTTCACTGGTGTCTTTTTTTCAGTTCATATTACTTTCCTCATCCTTTTGTTTTCATGCAGATGTTGTGGAGACACACGTTGGACATGGATTCCTCGTACACTAAATTCTACACTAAATAGTGTCTTCCTTCTTCTTGTCTTGGGAACACCTTTGTTGTGGTTAGATTGGCTTAAACTAACTTTTAATCTAATCTCAAATAGGCAGCCAGAACCTTAACACGTTTCCTGCGATGGGTTAAACTGAAGTTCAATATTCAATTAAAATTTTAAGTCAAATGTAGGAAGCAATTTTGAATACAGCAAACATTAACTGGATCATTCTTTCATTTAGCTTTCATTCCCCTCAGTGGGATACAACTCTTGTATCTATGGGAATTAGCGCTCCCAGGGGAACCATGTGAGGGCCCGAGCTAAAGGTTAGGTAGGCTTCCTTTTTGTTGTAATAAAATAGGTTTTTGTTTTGTTACGGACCATCTTTTTTCGGTTCACTGCTGTCCTGTTTTTCAGCACCTACTAATTTCTTCAACTTTTTTCTTGTTTCATGAACTTCTTTCCTAGCTTACTGTTTCTGTGCACCTTGTGCACAGATTCCGCGTTCCCTCAACTCCATACTAAATGGTGCTTTCCTTTTTCCTCTCTTAGAACATCTTTGTCGTGGTTAAAGGAAGGCTAAAACTTTCTTATATAATAATAGTAATAATAATTTAGCTTTCATTGAGTTTTCATAAAAATTGAGTTGGTGACTGCAGGTCGGTCAGCAGCATTTTGAAAATCTTCTCAGTGACCATCGGTGGGTCCTTTCGCAGGAAATGTGTCAAAGCACTATTTGTTGATCACATATTCTGCCGACGCATGTCTCTGGACTGGTCTTGTCTTCCCGCTAATTTTATCCTTTGGTTCACATTGAACGTTATTACTTGATTCCTTTTGGTTGAATTTGAGCTTAAATGTAAGTGTAGGATAGAAACTTAATTCCTGATATAACTTGGCTGCCAAATGGCAACAACAGAAATAAGACTGGTAGAAAAGAAGCGATGAACCCTTAATACATCAGTGAAATGTTATGACTCCATGAAATGTAATGGAAATGGTAAGAACAATCTTGTCATTTGACGGTGACCATCAGAAAGTTTTTTGACTGGGATCCTTTTTTCTCGCGTCGAGTGCGCTCGAGTAAAGCGAGAGCCTCGTCACTGTCTCGGTCAAAGTGAAAATTCGCGGGGCGAAACCCAAAATTTTAGCCAACTGTTACCGTTTCACTAAAAGTGGCTTGCCACGAATTTCATGTGAGAATTTTTTGTTGTGACTGAAAATCTCGTTTTGGAATCGATTATCATAAAACTAATTTTTAAGAGGAGGAAAGTGGATGATGTACCCAAATTTATCAAGAAAGACAAACCTGTGCCAAAATACGATTGTGTACAGTTGTAAATCTGTGTCAAATAGTGAATCTTATCTTCCTGGTTGTCGAAACCTCCACCTTCCTTGACACTCAACACATTGACTTTGAATTTAAAGTCATAAGTTGTTAAAAATTTCATAAATACCAAACGTTAACTAGGTAAAATGAATACCACTAATTTTAAAAGTTTTAAAAAATTTCCAAACGACCCATCGAAGGGTCGTTTTGCAGCTGGAAAAACTTAAGCACGACCCACCGGTGGATCATACCGCAATGAATGTGTTAAAATTACCACGATTAGTGTTTTATGGCGTTAAAGAAGTCAGTGTGACACATGCCCATATCCCTGGCTTCTCTGTGAGCTTTGAAGGTATATTTTTGTGCCTACATGTTAGGTTAGGATAGGAATACGTGTTGATTGTATAGATGTTAAAAGTAGTAGACTTCCAGCATGAAATTTTCATGTTCTAAATCGTATTCGAAGTAATTGCGCGAGGACTTGTCTAGCAAAATTAAAGGGAATTTTCTACCCACTGGTGTGTTCTAATTAGTGTGCTAGAAAAGAATGTACTGTGTTCGGTTTCTGGACAAGAGAGCTGGAAACCAGTTTTGCTCAGCAAAGTTTTTAGGTAGATTACGTTTCTTGGGTGCGGAAATGCTGTATGCTAACTATTTTTCTTGGATTGCTAATTACGAACATGAAACAGTTTTTCTATTTTGAGAAACTGTGCACAACTGCAATACTCAAGTTTCAGTTCTAGTTAAGACATTTTTTACTGTCGCTCGTGACACACCGACGGTGTTGTGGAGGCTAACGTTCAGAGTTTGTTGGCGATTTTGTATTTTTTAGGAGAAATATCCGCAGTTCCTGAGGTTCTTTTGAAGACCAGAGACGGTTATGAAGAGACCTCTTGTTCCAAACCTTGTAGGATTAGCACCTCTCATTGGGATACGGGCTATTTGATATATAAGTGAAGACTGTTGAGGCTTTATTTTTGTAGTTAATTTGGATTTACTATTTTTGCTTCCTACTTCTCTTTATCTCTCCAGAGCGGTAGTGTACGTGCAGGTAAACAGGAAACACTTGTGAGCTTGGCGCGGAGTTTATTTAGCTAGATGTTGACAGAAGGCGAGATGTTGAGGGATTGAGCAACTGGCTTCGACATTAGCAGCCTTTATATAAGTGACGTACAGATACAGAACGACGCGGAATACAGACATGTGCAGAGATGGCCGCACATATGTCCCCCCCCCGACAGTTGTTAGGATACCACAAAAAATAAAACGGTTACCCGAAATTCAATATTCGCAAAATGGAAGCAATCAATGAAAGAACAAAAGAAAAGAATTATAGCAATCAAGTCATGAATTGACAATAATGTATTTTACTATAATTCTCAATTCTAAACGCAAAAGAAATATCATGACATCGCTCGTAACCGTTGTACGTTAATTTACGTTAACTGTGACAACATCCATAATCATAAAAAAAAAATTATACTAATCAAATGATAAATCGCACCAGCCAAGCATTATTGTAGGTTTACGCAAAAGAAATAAGCATTAACAAGGTAGCTTCCAGCGAATACTATACGCATACCAGGTTTAACTGAAACACTAAAAATACTAAGGTTAATACTTTTAACTTGAAACAACGCCACGCTAATACGGCAAGTAAGAACGGTTACAATAACCAAAAAGATATAGAATAACGCAAGCACTTAGATTATAGGTAAACCGCCTCAAAAGTTAAACACAAGGGAACATTTTCGTAACTTCAACGGATACAGCAAAACATGTTAAAGGAAGGAACCGTTAGGAAGGAACCGTTAATACTTTTACCCCGCGCCTCTAAAAGATCATGGCCTAACATTTCCGTAATAAATCAAAACCCGTTACCGCAATCACCCAACAAAAGATTAAAAACTATCTCTAATACGTCCTCAGGGGAGAAAAAAAAAATTTTTTACGTTACGGAAAGAACAACCAAATTAATTTACTTAGATACTTAATTTCAAGAAAAAAAACATACCTTAAACCAAAACGGTCTCTATTAGTACTTTCAGATATAATGTTTAAATTCGTTCCTTGGTAAAAACCATATCACCAATTTACCACAACCATCCAAAACGAAATTGCAGGTAAAAATTCAAGTTCACACACTCCTAACAAAAATTAAAAAAACAAAACCTTAATAATTAGAAAGCATACAAGCAAAGCGAATGGAACAAGCAAAAAGCAAAGCTGCTGACTTACCGTGCATATAAATAAACTGCACGTTGACAGCCATGAATAACGTCGTAAGGATCAAACAGTCAAACGCCATTTCATATTGATAAAAATAATCCTAGGAAGATCAAAAAAAAATAAAACAACATCCTACATGATCGCAACTAATTACCCACTTCCGCAATAACTCCTATTAGAATTAAATCACACATTAAATAATTTAATCGCAATAAATTTTTTAATACCATTAGGGACAAGAAATTTTCATGTTTCGATCGTTTCCTTTTACAAATATTAACATTAGAAACATCAAAACGTCTAACACCCAAAACAAATAAAGCATTTGCTAATTAAAAAATTTTTTTTTTTTTGCGTCAATATTAAAACCAGTATACTTAAATTAAACACATGGGTTAAATAGATTTAAAAATACATTAAAGAGAACACTGCGCGCATATTTTATCGCGTGTTTCATGCGATTTGCATTTCATTTAACCGCGCGCCAGATTTTCAAATAATTTAAAATCTAACACTTATAATTTTTCTGTTAATACATCTTCAATTAATTCAAATAAAATTCTTCAACGTTATCATTTTTCAACCTAAACTCTTCGCGCACCACCGGATTTACTTGGACGGCCTGCATCCCTGGGACGTCCAGCCCGCCCTAAGTGTGTCACATTAACCACCACAAGATCGCGCGCAACTCTAACTATTGGTCCTGATGGAGGACCCTTGGCGGCCTGCCCCGCACCATCGCGTAGGAAAAATTTTCTCGTTGCGTTGCTGTCAACGTCTGTACCTCCTTCTTCAGATGGTATAGGACGGTTCCCATAATCATCGTAGACAGGATAAGACCCATTATGATGATGTCCGTCAGTCGGTCGGGGAGCAACTCCATCTTGGTTACCGCGTTTTCCTTGACCCACTGTTCATTAACGGTTGTGGAGTGTGTTGATAAAGCCGATACGAGGGTATCTACGTCGATGTTACTCTGTGCGTTACCCATCGAGCACCCTCTCCTGCAAGTGAAGGATACAGAAAAATTAGCATGGCCGTTACAAAATAAAAATAAATACAACATATAATTTGGTATCAATCTTGGTTGACTCTCAAGAGTCATTGAACCACGATAGTCTTGCCTAAAGCAATTAAACGCTGATCATGTGTGACCGTTGACAAGACACCTTTCTCATGAATGCAATCTAAATTTGCTGATTGCCGGACATTCCGACGGAGCAAAAATAGCTCGGCGCGAGACCGCAGCATACGGCCGCAGCGTCAAAACAACCCATCTCGCAAGGTGAACAGCAACCTCAGCGATTTGCAATTCGCCGTCGGCGCATCGTTCATGATTAAAACTGTCAACTTAGCAAAACGGATGTCTGGGTGAATCCGAGAAAAGAATTAATGAAACGTCTTAGCGACAACTAGACGAGACAGTACAAATTCCTCTGGGGTAAACGTCTAACATTTACATCAAGTTACTTGAGCATAAAGCAACATTAAGATTAACATATTAAAACACAACGCATTGATTACTGAGATTAATATAAATGCAAGCATATTGCATATAGCCAAGAAAACGCTTCTAAAATTATGATTATATCTCTTAACAGTATTTATAAACAACGGTAAAACAATGGTAAAAGGTTAAAAATATCGGTAAAAGGGTAATATTACTCGTCGATTAGTTAGCACGTCACATAGTCCAATGAATTCGTCTTTTTAACTCACAGATTTTACCTTTTTGAGCGGTAAAAGATGATTAAGGTTACTTCTAACGATTTTAGATCCAATTTTAATATCAGCGTAATTACGTTTAACCTTTTGGACGACCGCAGGCCCAATCCAAGTTAATTCCAATTTATGGGTCTTGTTATGATTCCTTAATAGGACTCTGTCACCAACTTGAATATCCTTATTGCGCCGCTTAAGGTTTCTATAAAGATTTCGCTCTGTTGTGTTGTTAATAATTAAATTTCGTATATTTTCTACTGTTCGAACGGCTTCTCTAGCTCTAATATTCACTAAATCTATTTCTTCATCAAAACTGTAAATTACTGAATCGAAACTGTCAGACTGATAATAGGCACACGTATCGCGATTGAACATTATATAGCTTGGTGTTTCGCCAATAGTAGAGTTTAAAGAATTATTCAAGGCATTTTCTACTACTTCCAATAATTGGTCCCACTCTACATTAACAAGTGTATGAATGTAAAGTTTCAGCAGATTCGTAATTTTTTTATTGTTGCGCTCCACAATTGCATTAGAATGTGGGCTGTAAGCCAAAACTTCTCTTTTTGAAATGGCATGTAATTTTGCAAATTGTTTGAGAGCCACTGATTTAAACTCCCAAGCGTTATCCGAAATGAGCGTCTTAGGGTAACCTAGTAATGAGAAACAGTTGCTTAAGCAAGAAATCACTGTTTCTGTATTTCGATTCGAAATTGCATACAAACGACAAAACCTCGAGAAAAGGTCAATCACCACTAGAATATATTTATTTCCATTATCAGTTACTTTAAGTGGGCCAAGCAGATCAATTGATACAACTTCGAAAGGTTCTGTGGCTATTGGAGCTGTTAAAATTTTAATTGGGACTGATGGTCTCGCTTTAATGATCTGGCAAACTTCGCAATCGCTAACAAATTTTCGCACAAAAGTTTTCTCTAATTGATTCCAATATTTTAACTTAAATTTAAACAAGGTATGCTTGTAATCGACATGATATAAACTGTGGATCGCTAGGATAGCTTTACTCATTAATGAATTAGGAACGACTGCAGTCAAAATTGTACTCGGTCGATTATCGATTTCTCTACGTCGATAAAGAATATCATTCAGAATTAAAAATTTTTGCAAATCTGGGATAGTCGAAATACTGTCATGTAGTAAAGCATTCTTAATTTCTATGCAAAATGCGTCGTTGTTTTGTTCGTCGATAAACTCCTTAATCGTCCAAGATATCTCAGACTCTGTCGGTACATAATTTATCAGCGCCGGACGCGCGTCTCTGTCTGCTGCATTGTCAGCATTGTCTCGAGTCGGAGGCAGGTCAACTACCTCGCTTCCTGTCATGTGTTTGCGCCGTGCTCGAGTCTCCACCACACAAACTTCTGATTCAAATGCGACTTCCAAATCACTACAAGAATTTAGGTCCTTAAGGTTTAACTTCTCGTTATTAACAGGCAATCTGCTTAAATAGTCTGCGACAACGTTTTCTCTACCAGGTAGATATTTTACAACTGGGTCAAAGGAATGTACATTTAGGCACCATCTCGACATGTTCGTGTCGTCAGGGAGTTTTTTATTAAAAAGGGGCGCCAAAGGTTTGTGGTCTGAGTATACCCGGACAGGGTAACCCGTTATTAAATACTTAAAGTGTTTTAGAGCTGAATGAATTGCGAAGAACTCTTTTTTGGTAGTAGCGTATCTTCGCTGGCTCGAATTTAAATTTTTACTAAAATAAGCTATAGGTCTTAGAATTTTGTCGCTTGAATCATCCGCTTGCATTATAACAGCACCAATTCCGGTATTGGAAGCGTCCGTAAAAACATGAAAGTCCTTGGTATAGTCAGGATGTCTTAGAACTGTGTCAGAAGTTAGTGACAACTTCAGAAAATCAAAACTTCTCTGACACTCGTCGGTCCAAGTATAACCTACATTTTTCCGCAAAAGGTTGTACAAGGGGTAAGCTACTTCTGCAAAGTTGGGTAAAAAATTTCGGAAATAATTCGCCAACCCTAAAAACTGTTGCAGTTCCTTCACATTGGTCGGCGCTCGGCAATTTTGTAACTTCTCTGAATGTTTACACTTAATACCGTCAGCGGCAATGGTATGGCCCAAATATTCGAGCTCTTTTTTAAAGAAATGGCATTTCTCAAGCTTTAAGGATAATTTACCGGATCGCAGCATCTTAAGCACATTCTCTATATCAATCAAGTGCTGATCCTTATTTTTTGAAAACACCAATATATCATCTAGGAATACGAAAGCTAGTTTACCCAGAATGGGTGCAAGAGCAGATGTCATGACTCTTTGAAATATTCCCGGGGACGTAGAAAGTCCGAATGGTACACGACAGAATTGATATTTACGGTAATTAACGCTAAATGCCGTGTATTTCCTGCTCTCTTTTTCTAACTCTATTTGATGAAATGCCGAGCGAAGATCAAGGTTAGAAAACCACGTGTTACCGCCTAACGTCGATAAGATGTCGTCAATGCGGGGAATTGGGTAAGAATGTTTAATCAAAACCTTATTCAATGCACGGAAATCTATCACGGGACGCAAATCTCCTGACTTCTTTTTAACTACAATGACAGGGAAATTGAACTCAGAAGATGACTCCTCTATTATTCCCTGATCAAGCATATCGTTAGTTATTCTCATAACCTCTTCTTGGTACTTATGAGGTATTCTGTAGGGAGCTAAATTTAATACAGGCGCATCAGTTTTCAACTGAATATGATGCTTCAAGATATTCGTTACACCTATTTTTTCGCCTTCCAAAGTTACTACATCCCGGTACTTATTTAACAATTTAACTAAAGGAATTTGTACGTCATCTTCCTTACATGAAATATCATTTACCGTCAACTCACGTCTTAACTCCTTTTCTCCACTTATTAAACCTGCATCTACTTCTGCATAGTTTTCCAACTCCTTATCATTAACAAGAATTTCACCTCTGCCACGAGTATCAGCATCCCACACAAGTTTACTATCGACTATGGCATTCCTTCCACCACATGTCGATTTAACTTTCGCCGTATCTGACCCCGCAACAAAATTTACTTCAACTTCACACGCATCTCTGAGCGCTGTGTCAACACTTGTTAAATACATTTCGCTCTCAATATCATCAGATTTTATCAATTCCACGTGGCATAGCATCGTGTTCTCAGAGAAGTACAACGTCTCCTCGTTAGCATTTAGTATCATGACTGGTACCACACCGTCTTCATTTACTTGCACAATTGAGTCAGCTATTAAAGCACCATTATCGAGACATCTTTTTATAATCATGTATTCTCCTGGCACTGGTTTCTTAAGGAAGCCATAAATGACATTAAGTGAATTCCCAGGCACTTCAGCCTGATTGCAATGAACGATTAATTGCTTCGTACTCAATGTCTGTGCCTGAGCTACCGCAGCTCTCATTGTCTCGCAGTCAGCATTTTTTCTCCTGCAGTCAGCATTGTTTCTGCCGCAGTCATCATTTTTCCTGCTGCAGTCATCAATTTTTAATTGCCTCCTGTTGCTCTTCCTCGCAACAGCAATCTCAGACAACAGACAGTCGCTGTTAACTATCTTTCTCATTACTACTTCTCTACTTAACAATGGTTCCATATTTAAATCTTGAAAAGGAATTGCGACATTATTCCAAAGAAGTTCCTTCTCTCTGAAGTTTATTACGGCGTCTTTTAAGACGTCACGACCTAGAATTAAATCATAATTAAATTTGGCTTCACGGACAATGAGTGCACTTGTTTTAATTACTTTACTTGTGCCGGGAATTTTAATAGCTAACTCCACTTCACCAGTGACGTCACTTTTTCCGTTCACGCCTTTCACTCTCAATTTACTCGGTTTTACTTCCTCACTTAGATTTTTAACCTGTCTGAAACTCAGAAGACACTTTTCTGAGCCGCTATCGAGCAAAGCGCTTAAATACTGGTCATTATTTTTGAGAATGATGGTCGGTTTGTTGGAATCCTTGAATGATATTAAACCAGCATCGTTTTTGTTAACATTCTTTACAACGGACACAGAAAAATATGATTCCACCGTTTTGCCTTGACCATGGTCATTTTCAAGCTCTTCTTCTTGTAATAAACTATATCTATTTTTACAGTTAAACACAGGGTCAACATACGATTTGGTTATTTCGGTGGTATCTGGGATTGCCACGGTCTCCAGTTTAACGAGTTTGGTACCGCTAATTAACTCGGGCTCAATCTGTTTCAAATCCCCCTTGCTACCTTCATCTAGTTTAAAAAATCGCTTGACGTGCTCTCCGCCCAATGAACTTCACTCTGCCCACGGTTTGTGCTACCTCTACCGCGTAAATACGCCCTATAATTACGGACCTCCGTACCGCTCGCTCTACAATTCTTTACTACATGAGTGCCTCCGCAGGCAAAGCATCCTCTCTGACCTCCTGGAACTTGACCTCTTTGAGGTCGACACTCAAAGTGCCCTACCATTGAACAGGAGGTACAGTACGGGAACCCGGGCTTTTTCGTGCCCGACTTTCCTCCGGAATTTCCTGAATTTCCTGTGAATTGTACAGAACCAGAACTACTACTATCTGTTTTCATCATATTACACTCTAAGTATCCGTTTCCTCTATCTCCTACATAACTGTTAAACTCTCTACCTCTCAAGCGAGGATTCCGTGCGAGCCAGGGCCTAGGTACAGTCCTACGTGCCCCTGATCTGAAATTCCTACGGTAATTTCCCATACTTCCGTAGTACACTTCGTTCTCCTGGTATTGATCTGGCTCCTCCAAAACTTCCTCGAATTCACTAGTCACTTCTCCTACGTAACTCTCGCTCTCCTGTCTGACAGGATACTTTTGCGCTAGAATTTTCTTAGACTCGCTCTGGCATCGCACCGCGGAAATTAACTTGGCTAATAGCTCCTCTGCAGTCGAAAATTGCGTTTCAAAAATTTTTCTAGCGAACGTCTCATCAAATAAAGGACCTAGAACCCCCAACGCCAGACTGTACGACATGCTGTCGCCTACGAATTTTTTTAATTCAGCCTGCGTGGTGCAGTTCTGGAAATAAGCGTGGCGCTGCCATCCGAGTGAGTTTGAACTAAGAATACTCTCTGTTAGCTTCCTTATTTTTGAAAATGCGTTCACGATCTGAGCAGCAAGTGCATTATTTTTAACTAACTTCAACTCATTTAGATCGCAAGCTAATGCATGAATACTCTTCTCTCCTTTCGAGACGTAAATGTCCTCTAGTGTTTGAACTACCTGATCGAAAGAATAATTCAAATCAGTATTTACTAACTTAGTAACTACACTATTGAAATCACCGATGTTCTTGTTTGCAGAACGTACCAAAAATTCCTTTCTACGCTCATCACTAGTGGCATCTGGTAATAGGCTCATATAGGCCTTAAGATTTTGAATATGTGTCGAAAATGTCTTATTCTCTAGGAACTCCCCATCATGGACTCGTCTTCTTCCCCTGAATATGGGAAGCTCAGCGTTCGTCATTATCGTTCCGACAGGAGGCACAACTATATTTGCAGCAATATCACGTGCAAGCTGTGTCGTGTTAACATTACTAGGAACACTAGGCCCTGCCGCTGTGTTAGGAGTCGTCATCTTGCTGACTACTGGGTTACTCACTCTTCCGTATTTAGTTACAGTAGGTTTTGTTCGTACTACTTCGTCCTCACTGTCCAAGGAATCAGAGAAATCCGACATATGTCGTGTTTCTTCGAAAAATGTCCTATTGTACTAACAATTAACAATTCACTCCCAAAATTCACTTAAAATTCCCTTAAAAATTAATATCGTACACCGAGAATGATAATAACCACCCTTAAAAACAGTTAGAATGGTAATAACCAACGTAAAAGCAGTTAGAACACACAAAATTAATTAATCACACACATTGAAGAACCATAGCAAAAAAACAGTTCGTTATCCCCAACTTCCAATGAATATAAAGAATTAGCGGCCCTAATCCTGCAAATTAAAATTTTTAGCAGCACAATTATACGGTTAAGATGGTCAACAATAATACTCAGTCCACACGTGACTGCTTCAACTCACGAACAGATTTCTACCAGGCGTCAAAAGAAGAAAAAAATTATTGCCGCTCTACAGCAACCGCAAAAACGTGAATTTCTATCAATTAATGCTTCAAACTTTGAAATCAAAGTGATTCAGACACCTCTACTGACACTCCTATTCACTAAAGAGTAAAATTTGCCACTTACGATGCAATTTGAGGTGAAAAACTGGTATCCAGCTACGTTCCAGATACGGTGGACATACGTGTCTCTCTCACAGTGCTCAGAGTGTAACTGATTTTGAATGCAACTGCAACCTACTGCGACTCAGCGCTTTCAGCTGTACAGGGAGCGGGCGTGGTAAGAAAAAAAAACCACGGCAATAAGTGCCACAAAAAGAGACTAGCTGCTCGGGACAGAGCGAGATAGCACTAAACAAAGCAAAAAAAAATTTTTCCACAAAGGACTTAACTGTGAACACTGAAGACAGCCGAACACGCTGACACGCTGAACACGCGAACACGCTGACAGCGTCTCCTGCAGCAATGACGGGATGCTTTGATGCTGTGGTGCTGTCGGCTGGTACAGCAAGATTATACTGCGTTTACTGTGCACCACGTGAAGAAATTACACTTTGTAAAATGAAAGTACGTTTCACTTCACTGCTACAGCCACTGCTACTGTTTTTGGTGCAATCGTAATAATGTATCTCCACTTAATAAAATTGTTTTTAGCACTTGTAGATTTAGAATTCACTTCTTGTAGAATTGTAGATGTAGAATTCACTCAATGGTTGACGCTGGGAACGCTGCAATTTTGACTTGAAAAACGAATTCGATAGTGTCGTTTTCACACTCGTAGACCAAAATTTTTGTACGAAGTGGTGAGTATAAATTAAGAAATACTGTAAATCTACAGTAAGCTTCCGTCAACAATTCTCTAGAGATGGTGATTCCAAACACAATAACTGTTTGTTGAGGCTGCCAGAGCTGGTTGTTTTCGCTGGAACACATTTGGATTTTATACTGTTCAAAACTATTTTCACGGAGCCTTTGATCTTCAGTTATCACTTATGAGTTCACGAACGTGGGTTGAGTTCACCACATGCTGTGCCACCAAATGTACGTGCAGGTAAACAGGAAACACTTGTGAGCTTGGCGCGGAGTTTATTTAGCTAGATGTTGACAGAAGGCGAGATGTTGAGGGATTGAGCAACTGGCTTCGACATTAGCAGCCTTTATATAAGTGACGTACAGATACAGAACGACGCGGAATACAGACATGTGCAGAGATGGCCGCACAGTAGACTCGCCTGGGTTTTTAACAACTATCTCCTATCCCAGAAACTTCGATACTTTATGCGTCTACTCGATCCTTCACCACAATGATGCCGTCACTGTGTTCCATCCTAGCGCTGTTATAGAGCATTTCTCAACGCAAGCGTTTAAATATTTGTTATCACTGCTCGCACAATCAAGACCGCAGTTACCTCCGTACTAAATCGCTTGTAAATTAAGTGCGGAAAATGTGTCTTGTTATGCTTTAGAGGACGTAATTTGTGTCCGAGACAGATTTTGTTGCATGTCAGTTTGATGCGAGTGCTAGGCTTGCACCTCATCCATTCTTGATGGTGGAGAAGCGAGATCGCGCTGCTGAAATCTCAACGAATTCGTTCACCCTGTTCCGCACAATCTCGAGTAAAGTAGTTTCCCTCAGATCAATTTTGATATCTATGTGACTTGAGATATTTTTCTATTTCAATTTGCAAACGCGGTTGGACGTTACAGTGCTTTGTTACGTCCTTGTGTGTAGATGGTTTCTTATTATCTTCTGACAAGTCACTTGGCTACTCTGTTCGAATTTTCATTTTGTTTTCCTCAGTTAATGTCCAAAAATAATCTTGGTGTTACGTGTTGATCCAACAGTTCGTAAACTGTGGCTACTAGTTGAAGTCTAATGATGGTTCTTTCACCATGTAGTGAAAAAAAATTATGCATTTGTTTATTTGTAATATTTAATGGGTTAAGTTCTCATTCTAGTCGTATGATTTTACATGTGTTTCTACTGTCCGAGTGCTGAGGACGTGCCTGTGGGAGAATTTATTATGCATTCGGGTCCGTGGTTGTGGAAACTTTATTATATCTTAACGCACCGCGTAGATTTCGCTGCTCCCGCCGTTCTCTCCCTGTTTTTAGCGATGGTTCACCAAACTTTACGTTAATTTGAACCAGGAAATTTCATTTGTTATTTGGTTCCGGGTGGAATGTGAAAGTGTTTTCTAGACGATTGCCTCCATTTTTGATTTAAGTTTGGAGAAATGGAATTTTTTTAGGTGTATATAATACATTGGCGTTATAAGCTAGTGTTTTCTTGTCCAATGGGGCCAGAGTTTCGGGCTGAGAAGTAAGCGTCATTCAATCGTGGCTCTCATCGAAATTAAAGTAGTGCTGCTCTTGGTAGGTATAATACCTATTTTAAATGTGAGGAAATGTGAGAATGTACATCAGGAAAAACTACTTTTTTGATCAGAAATTTTTATGAACATCTTATAAATCCAAATAATGTTACGGAAATTTTTCTCGGGTCCACTTTGCTTAAACGGTGACATTGTCCGTAGAATTTCCACGGGTCCTCCCTCCTACTACCTAATAATACCCTCGGTTTATTTGTTTGAAGCCCGCTTTTTCCATTTCTCAGTCGTGCTTATAAGGATAGTTACAATGACCGTATCTGTGATACGAGTTTCCTCAGTGCACAAGTACAAGAATATTTTTATCACTGGTACTGTTAGGATGGATATATATGTTTGTCTTCCACATCTGGTAAATTTGTTCAAGAATGGTTTTGAATCCCGTCATTTTTGATGGGCTGTGCACACTAGTAGGATATAGTTATTCAGACATTTCAAACATATAAAAGCCGCCACTTCTAAAAGAATCAGACTTTTACATTAATCGGTTAGTCTTATTGGTGGTGTTCTTTATTTTCTTTATGATTCTAAATATAAAGATTTGCAATACATACTCTCAACCCTTTAACGTCCGCATTTTATACTCATATAACCGTTATCACAACCATCATTGGTAAACTGGCACCGGCATCATGTAGTCACCGACATCACAACGAGGAAGTGACTGCCAGGACTGCAAAAAACACGTCAGGGCACAAATTTCACAAGGAATAAAACATACAAGCATGAAAGCGGATATTGAAATCCACTGTGACGGTAATAGGTTAAGGAGCCCTCGCTCAGAAATTAATTTGATAGTCTTTTACACAGCTTAGTAGCACGGGGAAACCGAAGAAAATAAACACTAGAGGGCTAGATAGCTTTGCCAGGAAGTTCAAGTGAGAGGGAATGCCCACCGAACTCGAGAAAACGACGCCGTGCGTGGCTCCAGGTCTATTTCCCACTCTCGATTAAGATGAGAAAATGAAGTTTATAGACTCGTGGAGATTTGACATTCCGTACGTTGTTCAATGCATGTGACAGTTATCCATAAAAACATAAAATTGGGCATCATCTATAGTTAAATCTCGGTTGGAAATTAATCGTCAGTGTCTGGAAAATATCGAGCTACTTATCCAGACTCATAGGTTTTATAATTTGAATCGTCGTACAAAACTAATTTACGTGATACACAAGAGATGCTGATCATGAAGAGCGCTCCGATCATATTTCATTTGCATAAAATCTTTCAAGAAGTGGTTTCGGGAGTGCACTTCAAATGAAGCACCAACAGACTTAAGAAGAATTTATGGAAAACTTTCCACCAGGGTCACCAGTAAAAACGTAACTGCGGACCCCCGAATAAGCATTGGGAAAGTAGGGGAGATGGGCATCGATAACGGAGCACACGGTCGGCTTAAAACAAACCAGTAAAGTTACAACGCAGCGCAACAGACTTGAGGACTATATTTCCAATATGTAGATTCTTAGGGAATCTCCCACGTAAGAAAAAAAAGAAGAACCAACTTAAAAATTAACGTTTTTATTAGTTTTTCAGCAAAAGTTTCAGAATTTTTTAATTCCATCTTCAGTGCTGAAACATACAGAACACACAGGAACATACAGAAGAAACATATTCAGTGCTGACGTGAATACTCTATCAGATCCAATCTCGACGGGCTGTTAAATCCTCTAGTAAGCAAGAAGGCAGAGATTCAGCGGTCGTTGCTGACGGAGCGACTACCGTAGTATAAGAAATACTCCGGTCATCTCAACTCACAGAGCAACACTCAGGAAGGATGTTCTAAAGATTTCATCATTTTAAAATATGTGGCATATATATCCTAATTGTAACATAATACACAACAACATGGCGCTTACATTACTAACATTGTGTCAGAAACTTTTCTCTTAACTGAAATTTATTTTAAACTGGATATCACGTAAGTTTTTGCTATTATGTTACTTCATAATCTCAATAATAATTATATCGGGCAGACTATACTTGCCTAAAATTTTTATTAGAAGTCATCGGTGGTTAAGTATTGTACATATAATTTGTTATCAGAGATATGAAATTTGGCTTCCCATGTAAATATGCCTTTTAGATTTTCTCCATTGGTTCAGGGCTATTCACGACGAACATCCATTTAATGAATGATTTAATCCTGCTGCTTTTCTATCCCAGATCACCTGCGAATGAAAATTGAAGATTTCAGAAATTTTTCCAGACAATTGTACAGTGCTCTTTTCTCTGTACTACCATGAAATTGTATGCTCAAAATATGGTAGTTTTCTCGATTTGTCAGCATATCAGCCACACTATCGCATGCAGATCTAGAAATTCGTCAGAAACTTTGACAAATCAAAATTCTCTTCCCATGAAAGGCAAATACTCCTAGATTGTCTAGCGAACTGGAATGGCGCAGAATTTCAGCAAGACGTGTTGGACTTCAATAGGTGTTCATGCCATTCTCATATGTTATATTTAAAACGTCAGCAAGACTCTCACTGGCGTGTTTCTACTCCCAGATCTATCTTTTTTTATCGTACCTTGGTTTCTGAATTAAATCGTGAAATATTTCGCTAAATCTGTGTTTAATAAAAAAACATTTTAAGCTCTTAGATCAAGAAAGAAGTTAGACAAATTTTAATAATATCTTATTTTAGCTCAAATTATCCAAAATTGAAGCATAACTTAGACAATATAAAGGTTGAGACATAAATGCATGTAGACTGGGTTGAGTTCAACAACTTCTCGGCATCCTATCGAAACCTTACTCCACGTATACAATTTCATTCAAACTAAAACACTTGACTTTAGCATACTGCAGACTCATCGAATATTTACTTCACGTAAAAAGTGACAAATGGTAATAATTGGACAAAAAATATCAGGTAATGATACAAGCAAGTACTCCATATTTAATTATGAATTTAGGTTTAGTTTTATTTAGGACCAATACGACTTTCATTATCATTAAGGTAAGAAAGAATTGAGTTCCACGCAAACGTATTCAAGAGTATTGTGTGGCTTAGTTATTAGCTCACCATATATCATAGTTTATGAATTAATGAGGTTTTTTGATCCTGATGCTTGAATATAAAACGAGTTTGTAGGCGATAAAAAAGAGGCTGTTTCGACAGTTCAAAATGTGTTAGACAAAATCACTGCAGGGAAAAATTTATCGCTATTATTTCTCCAACCGTAAAAATTGAACTGAAATTTATATACCCGTGGTATCACAGATACACGAGAATATAAAGCTCCAGATTGATTTAATCTGAATATTGCGTTGAAGCTTTGAAAATTATTCTACGGCTTTTAAAATCAGAAACACCGGAAGTTGAACTCGACGACAATAGACAAGTCACAAGAAGTCAAAGAAACTCTGCAAAGTTGTAACCTCTTCCGCAGCTGAAACAACGCTTGTTGCAACATGTCGGAATCTACAGTGGACTATAAAGAGATAGCGAGAATTAACGCGGAAAGGAATCGTCTGCGAAAAACGCTCGCCAAAAAGAAGGCAATATTAGAAAGTCTGGAGCTCGAAGTGAGGGGCTATATTGAAGCTAAGGAATCAATAAAACGGATGATGCGTCTGGAAAAACGAAGAAATTCTACAAAAGAGTTTCAAAAGAGTTTCCGCTAACTCTCGGGTTCAAACGACGCACATATAATATATATAATAAGCGGAGAAAAATTCGAGTGACTGGATGCGACCGAGTTTTCGCGGGTCAGTGAATGCAGACTTGTTCCTCAGCTGCGCAAAAAGGAACCACCGGCGTAAACAGGGCAACGCTTCATTAGTTCTTGACCCCGGATCTTCTGCCCCGACCTCAACGGTCCACTTCCCATCGTTACGAACATCTTAAGTCACGTAGAAGCTTTTTGTGAAGTGTGCTTATTTAATCTCTTGTTTGTTATTATACGTCGTCTAAAATGTGTTGTCTCAGAGTATTCATTCATTCCCTAACCGAACAAGTCGTTTGGCATTTGAAGAAAACTTTGATGAGCGTAATACTAATTGTCTGCTTGAAAGTTCTTGAGGAACTGAAGAATGAATGAGAATAATGATGAGGAACAGAAGTTTACTAAACTGGCCTCCAGTGTTCGAGAAATTTTTGTGGAGAAATGCCACGGGCAAAAGATGAGTCTAAGTGGCCTTGGGAAGACTGATAATCCACATGCATGGCGTGACACTTCTACACGCCATGCATGTGGATTCTCAGCAGACAGTATTACGCTCATCAAAGTTTTCTTCAAATGCCAAACGACTTGTTCGGTTAGGGAATGAATGAATACTCTGAGACAACACATTTTAGACGACGTATAATTACAAACAAGAGATTAAATAAGCACACTTCGCAAAAAGCTTCTACGTGACTTTAGATGTTCGTAACGATGGGAAGTGGACCGTTGAGGTCGGGGCAGAAGATCCGGGGTCAAGAACTAATGAAGCGTTGCCCTGTTTACGCCGGTGGTTCCTTTTTGCGCAGCTGAGGAACAAGTCTGCATTCACTGACCCGCGAAAACTCGGTCGCATCCAGTCACTCGAATTTTTCTCCGCTTATTATATGTGCGTCGTTTGAACCCGAGAGTTTTAGTTGGGCCATTAGTTGGTGCTACGAGAACTCGGAAAGACGACCCAAGGAACTCGTCTCTTGGCAATTAAAATTTAATACTTTAAGCCATAGAATTGTAGAGCGTGTATACTTCCCAACGATGGGTCTCGTTACATTTAAATTTGAAATAATTTGTCAATTGGATTGTTTTATTACTCCCATTATCTTCCAATAAAAGCAATATTTTGAAAATTAAACTTATATATATATAAGAATCGTAGCAAAGGCTTTTCTCGTGCGCTTCAGCTAGCCCTGGGTGTAATATTCGTACTTTCTAATTTTGCTTTCGAGTCACACATTCCAAGCATCTAGTTACACTGCATCAACATGGTGGAGTGTTCTGAACATGGCATCTTTTTGCAAAGAGGCAGACCTGAACTTCGAAAAAGTTTCCGACTCTTGCACAGCTTGCTGAAGCGAAGCTTCAAGCGTCCTTATTGTCATCAGTAATATCGTCACGTCGTAACCGAAGGAGCATTCAAATTAAATTTCCTTGAGCACGGCATGGTACGAACACGATAAAGGCCTCGTAAAATGCTTTAGTGCGCGTAACGAGCGACGCTAACAATCTCGCCGAAGTCAGGCTCAAATCTTGCCCCGTAGAATTTGCTGCAATGTCGTTTTGAATTATCTTACATCCGTGCTCAGCCAAAGTTAATGCCATAAATCTTAGAGTAATTACTAAACGTCGTCAGCGAATCAAGGCTCACGGTTCTTACCCAACGGGAGATCGCATTGTCCGAGGCTCCAAAATTCTGTCTGGCCTGATCGAAAAGATCGACGGACGGAAAGCGAGTCCGAGTTTTGTCTTCTAATATAATTTGAATGCATAGGAACCGGCGCGCAGAAAATTTTTTGCTTAATAGGGAGCCCAGGTTGGTTGTCGGAACTGATTTCTAAGAACACTATGTAGAGTGACACAATTTTCCTAGTTTATGAGTTATAACATATTATTTAGGATAGGTACTCGCATATTTCATTCACGCATAGTGAATGCAGGCGTAAATTACTTGACGCTGCGTCAAACTATGAACGTCAAGATCACTGTCGATAAAAAATGATTCACTTATCGTAGATATCAGGTCTTTGTGAAGCGTAAGCTTATATAGCTTCTTAATCAAGAAAGAAAAAATGATTTTAGTAGAGGCATGATTGGTACGAAATTATTCATTTCATCAAAATTACCTGAGAGTCTTACCTCTGAAAGTAAAACAATGACCTGCTTTCATTCAATCTTACAGTGAGGCGTTTTTGAGAATTAATCTACTGCAGCATTTGAAAATATTTGATGATTAAATGCAGCTATGCTATGTAACGTAATAGATCATTGTTTTATTTTCATATTCCTGCCCCAAAATGTTCTTGTTAGTCTTGTCTGGCTATTTGTTGTTTCTTATATGCGATAATAAAAGATATTTTCTCCGTTTCCCTCGATTGGAATTTCTGGTTTATACTGACTGGTTTACGCTGATATTCGCGCACATGCTTACTTGTAGATATCTGTACGTGTGCACGCTGTGCGTATGACACTAAATAGAATGCGTATGTATTGCCTCGATGCATAGAAATGCATTTGTGTATCCTTACGAGTTTGGTGTAATTATGTGCGTGCATGTGTATATGTATATATTTGCGTGTATATGTGCACACATGTGTGTACTAGACTGACAACTAGCATTTTACTAGAGATAATGGTCTTTTTTCTATTCACTCTCAACTTGTAACATTACCCAACTCGTCATCTCTTTATTATTGTAAAGCATTCATGTAAAAACTATACATTTGTTGTGCGATCATCCACTTTTTGTTTAAATAAAATGCTTATCAACTAATGACCGCTATGTTAAAATTGTGGGATTAGAAATACAAAACTTATTATCTTCTTGGTCCTCACGCTTATGTGTACGTGTATACATGTATATGTATGTGTGTATATGTACATGTATATATATGCATGAATATATATATGTGTGTGTATATGTATACGGATGTATATTTATATATATATATTTTTTTTTTCATGCTTCCTCAAAATGACACTTTTGAACATTGGCCGAAACAAGCGATTCATGTATTATTTCCTGGCATCAAGAATTGCGAAGTTTTATGTCATGTACATGTAAGCTGTCAAAAGTGTTTTCACCTCACAATGAAAATGCATCGTCCATGAAATTGTGTTGTCTCTTATAATTATCATTACATGTATTATCAAATGTAGATTAAGCAAGATTAGGAGTACATTGCCCTCAATCATTTATTTTCGACTAGTGACACGAGTTTTACAATACTCGTGTGTGTGTATCATCTAAGTGTATTAATTTTAAGAGATTTTAAAAACCAATGATGGTACTTTTGTACCATCTATATTGGAAATATACTGCTTTTCTTTTTTTTTTCTTTCTTCCTTTCTTTCTTATGCTCGTGAGTACATTATGACACTACTTCAGGCAGTTAAGTTTTTGTACTGTTCCAACTATGCTGCAAACGTTATGGTTAGCGTTGTACAACAATCCTTTTCATATCTTTGACTACGGTGAACTCTTGTGCCAGTATTATAAGCTTGGAAAAATTCATAAATTTATGTCATGTTGACATATTTTATTCTATACGAGCTCATAATTTAGCATACTAGTTGATACGAAAGATTGAGAAATTGTCCCGAATGTCGACCTCATAGTCTTAGACGCAAAATAATTTAAATCTGCCCATTTTACTTTCAACATCTATCCCTCATACCACAAGTTCCTATGTTCGTATGCTCAAATTTCAATATAAGCGCGCAGTAATGGGAGTGTTTTGAACAAAGCGTCACTACGATTATGTTTTCTTATAGTTACTTGTATTTATATGAATTATCAAAGTAAGATTAACGCAACGAAGGGAACGCATTTTTCATGCTTTTCTCTCAATAATTTTTGTTTCAACAACTGACATGGGCATTACGACACCCATGTGTGAGTATGAACTAAGGATCTTTATGCCAAGACATTTTCAAAACCAATGTCTGACAATTCATTCATAAACTTTATTGGATATATAAACTTTTTTATTTTTAAATATATAGAGGGAAATGCATACAAATATTTCTCTGCAACCTGTAAGCTAACCCAGGCGATCGCACAGGGTGAACTCGGTTTGCATAGTGATATCTTATTTTGCATCTTATGGCAACCTTCAGTTGAAAACAATTATTAAACATAAACAATTTTATATATAAATTTTTAATACATATACTAGTATATTCTTGCATTTAGCGTGGATCATAATTATAAATTTTACTATAATCCAACAATATTTTTTTAAAACATTTGGTTCCCACAATACATCAGTAAAATTTTACGTAAAATTATTACAATAGGCAACTTGAGCCACAACAGCTTGTGGGCTCGATAAAGTTCGATGACTCTTATGTATTGTAGAACATCATGAATTGCTTTCTTACGCAAACGAATCGTGAATAAAAACACCAAGGTTGCTACTCTCAAAGTCAACATTATTAAAATTATTTATTGCTTTAAATGGTAAACGTTTCGAGCACCAGGCTCATCATCAGTACAAGCGTTCTGAAAAGAACAAAACCGAGATGGACAAAAAATTTTCGTATATTTTAGTCCATCTCGGTTTTGTTCTTTTCAGAACGCTTGTACTGATGATGAACCTGGTGCTCGAAACGTTTACCTTTTAAAGCAATAAATAATTTTAATAATGTGGACTTTGAGAGTAGCAGCCTTGGTGTTTTTATTCACAAAGTTTGATGACATTTAGGGCATCATATAAGAACCTTATTCTAAGTTAGTAAGTTCAACGAACTTCATAAAGCACTTAACTTAACCGTGTTTTAAACTGATCGAATAATAGTTTAGCAGAATAAAATGGAAAAATTAAATTAATTTATTACAATATGTAATAATACAAGTAAAAGTTGCTCATTTACTTTTAGATTTTGGGTTAGTTTTATCAAAACAATAGGCTAATATTTTGAATCGTGCAATTCAGAGGGGACACCTATTTTTTTAGCAATTAGCTTTATAAACACCTAGATGCGATATAACATCCAAGATTTTTTGTATGTTCAATGATATTTTTATTTAAGGATGTTAGAAGGCATCTAATTATAAGCCTTAATTCCATCGAAGCTGAAACTACATTGAGGTCGGGTTGGTTATAGTAAGGGTGTATGAATTTACTTCGGTTTTTCTAGTAAAATGACCGTATTGGCTTAATTGAAAAGATACTAATTGTTTGAGAATCTTATTGCCCGGTGCTTTCATGAATCATTTGCTTAGGCATTGTATTCCAAATTTTACATGCTCTCTGTGTAAAAGTACTTTCGTTTTAATATATTTATCACTTCCACGCTCCTATTCCATTCTACAAAAATGAATGGACTTGCAAGTGTTCTATGCATCGTTTTTCCCCTAGTTTTTTTTCAGTTTATTGGAAATTTCAATGACATTTGAAATTTTAGTAATGAGATACGAAAAATGCTCTTCGAAATTTCGATTTTCATCAATAACTATGCGTAGAAAATTGGATAAATTAGTTTCTTCAACATGGTCATTACCGAATTTGATGAACGGAAGAGGTGCATTTCGTTTTTAGGACAAAGAATATAGAAACTTAATTTTGGCGACATTCCTAGTCCTACGCATAATTTTTCACGAGCAAGATTGCTGCATATTTTCTAGAGGGAACACAATGGAACAGATTAATGTGTTCTCCTAGAAGACGATTACTTACATTTCCGAAAGGAATTACAAAAGAACGTTTCAAAGCTTGATATACCCTTCACCATTTTCAAGAACTTCACATTTCTCATCGGGAACGTTTTGAAAATGTTCTGTCAGCGCAAAGACGATCATTGAAATTTATTGAGCTCATCGGTCACGCTTAGAGGCAAGGTGGAGAACAAAGCAAGTTAAATCAACAGCTAGCCGAGGCAACGAAGGGAAATGCCAGACTTTACAAGCAATGGACAATAATTTAGCATCCTTCCCCACAATCAGGTGTGAGAGAAACTGTATTCAATGATGTTTTAAATGAAATACCGCGAAAAACGTAATTTTCCCCAAATGGAGCAGATGATGAAGTAGAAATCATTATAAACACGAACGTGTTTTCACGTTCCGTGAAACTTTTTTCCTTCCAAGCTAATATTGCCTCACTTGCAAGCCTTGATGATGCATACATATATCAGGGTTTTACATAGCGGTGATGTGTACGCTTTTATTAGTTTATATCGTGCCCCTATATCACGTATTCTCCAGGCTCGTATGATTTGGAAGTGGCAGGGTATTCATATACTGTAAATCAAAATTTCTAATTGAAAGCCATCATCTACGTAGTTCATCAAGAGCTAGTGATGTATTGAAGTCCTTGAACTTCAAGAAAATGGTTTCGCACAATGCCGGATCCCAACTTGCGTTCTTGCTTAGGTCTGCCTCAATTCTTATTCACAGCGAGCTATAATTGGTAGAGCAATAAAGTTCAGTGAAACGAACACCTTCAGTTTTGATTAAGACGAGTCTGTTTGGCAGTGCAGAGGGAGGAGAGATGTGACTCTGATAGCTCAAAAAGCATCTCGCTTGTGAGAGACTACGTTCAATGCATCTGAGAAGAGCTAAAACCAAATTTACTTAGCATGCTCAACTTCAGCTAGCTTTACTAAACGTCCATCGGAACAAGAAGAAAAATAAAAACGGCTATCTCATACTCGTTCAAAAGATTGTTCGCACGGTAGACGATGGAGAAGGAGAAACAAAGGATACAAGCTGACATCTGATCCAACAACAGACACTCACGACCAGCATAACAGGATTCAGTGTAACAAGGAAAAGCTCTAATTTACAGACATACGTTGACTCTGACTGAACTTTATGTATCACCATCCTAATAAAGCCATAGAATACTGCAAATCTCCTGAGGGATATCATCAAGTCGTCCATTTCAGCTTAGGAGCGAATCCTCTTTTGGCAACTTCTGTTACTGGAGTAACTCGATCAAACGTAGCGATTCCGTTTCAATAGAGCGATGTAGTCTACCAAAAACTCCCAATCAATCAAAATTCTTGTTTAAATGGTATTCTTTACGAAATCAAATTCATTGTTTGAAGAAAAAATTTATAATTTGAACACACAACGTATGGTGTTTGTTAGAAACTGAGTTGGTGGGAGTCCCAACAAAAATCATTTATAAGAAAATTCTGTTTTACGCGTATTAAAAAAGATAAAAAATTAATGTGAGCGTAGAGCTGAAAATTATTTTCTGAATTTTGTCTTACTCGTTTGTATGATCGACCGAAATGCGCTCGGCACTTGGTGATATGTCCTTGCCTGAACAACGCTTCTCTTAACTTAAGTTTGCTGAGAAACTACAAATTCCTGTAGAAGTCTCACAACGAAAAGACGTCTTTTCTTCTGGCAAGCAGAACACTACAATCAACAACGTTCCACCGAAATCAAGCAACACAAAGGATCACTCAGGAATATTTAATTTCCAATCGTATTCAAAGCTTACTCTTCCAGCCAGCGAAAAGTCAACATCCAAGAACATCGACCCACCGAAGACGAGTTCGTTCGTAAACAAACGTAGCCCTCGTGTTCGCCGTCTAATATTGCCTGTCGTTCTACTCATGGGAATCATAAAACAAGGACAAATAAGCGAATTTTTAACTTCTCAGGACTAATAGCAATCCCATCGAACAAGAGATCCCAATTAATTGGCCGCGAACTACCGAGCCAGGGCCCCAAAGTTTGGCAACTTGGACAGATTTACGATGGGAAAGAGTCACGAAGATGCCACAATTAGCCTATGTCGCCTCACTTATCAATAGATCTTTGACTATTATCTCAAACCAACAGAGATTTGTTCAGATTAGACTTAGCCGAGGCTCATTATCGGGTTTTGTGAGCGCGTATCGCTGACTTTATGGAACACTCAGCCGACTTTAAGCCCCGCAATTAGGACGTTAGAATGGCCAACCTTTGACAGCTTTCGACGAATGGGATCGACGATTGGTCTCTTCAAACGAGTATTTCATAGCCCTATCGCCGTAAATGGAAGCGTTGTTGGTTTTCGAAAAGCATTATGCAAATAACGCGCTCGGCTCACTGATCTCGTGAGGGATTCAGCAACTCACCTTAACTTCCGCTCCAGAAAAATTGTCCTTGAAGACCTTTCACAAGTTTTCACTTGTAGGTTTATTTCAATTTTGACTTATACAACTCAAACAGGACGGGAATGTAAGAATATTTTCAAGTTTGAGGAACTTTTACGCTAATGGGGAATGGGTGAGCTTGAATTTATTTCACAGTGCAATTAAGTTGAACAAATATACTGCACAATTTACCTGTTGCTTATCATCTAAAAGCGCCTATAAACGAAGTCCATTAAGAAATTTCCTTTTACGACGGAGCAGCAGAGTTCTTGCATGGAACTGAGAGATGCGATCAGCCTTTATTGTTGAATAAAAAGATAAGGCGAACAGGGCGAAAAGGCGTGATGTTGATTGTTTCTTTAAACGGCTACAATTAGCACCCATCTCTACACAAAATTGCCAATGAAAACAGATGCGTCTAAGCTCCAAATGTACATCTTAAAACTGCGGTCACTCTATTGAAGTTCAAAGAGACACATAACGCCCTTTACTGAACTGTCGAGCGAACGAGGAAAGCACTTTGACTAATGTACTGACTTGGGAAAAATAAACTATCCGATTAAATGTGAGCACTAAAGCTATCACTGTAAATAACCTAGCTCTTCTGACTCAAGAAATTCATATGACCATTAAGCGACTGTTATAAGACTTTTCACTGAATATACTACAGTGTTTTGAATATATAAATACAAATTGATACAAAAATAGTCAAAAATTATCCACACGATTGTTATTTGTCAGTATATTTGATAATAATTCATAAAATTCAGTTACCTTGGAAAAATATTTCGGATTAAATTGTTGTAAAACTCGATTTACTTCTTTCGTTGGAGACACGTACACAGGAGCATACAATTTTTAAATTCAAGTCTCGCTGGTCGAAATCAAATCAAGCTTTATAGCAAGCTATGTATCCTCATCGTTTTTGAAGAACCTAAAAGCTGATAATTTTTTACTTAAGGTGTATACTCTACCGGAATTCGAGAAATTCAATGGTCATTTCAATGCGAGATATGAAAGTGACAGTCCAGCGAAGAACGATGTCAACGCATGCAAATTCATTCAAAATCGACTTATAACGCAGCTTGTACATTAAATAACGACTTTTCAATGTACGGAGGTTTTGGCTTAAAACCATTTTCGTGATTAGATTCTATATTTTACGCTTGTCAATCGATCAATAACAAAATGTTTCCAGATCATCAGGCAATGAAGCAGACTGCAATGGTTAAATAAAATACTAATGCCGAAACATTTGATTTGGTTCTTAGTATAACAACTAAATTATCTTTCTAATCAAAACGTACAACTGCTTTCCTACTTTCTTTTTAATCGAAGGATTTCATATGCTGCCACTTATTTGTAAAGTACAATATTAAACCTGAAGGAAAAGACTTTGAAATTTTATGCACTGTAAGATTGAATCGATCATGAGCTGGCGGAACACATTTCACGCACACTTAGCTCGAAACAACTCAGGAAAGGTGAGAAAATTAACAAAACAACAACCTTTTTTACTTCGGTGAAAAGTACCCATAACTAAATACGGCACATAGTGCAGGGATTGTATTCATCATCTAGAGTTCAATACGTTTTCTTCCCTCTTTGCAGCAAAATAGCGTGACATTGTAGCATTAATTGGTTGCTTGGAATATACTAACAAAAATACAACGTTATTTCATTTGACGCACGCCTCAGCCTTGACAAACGTACTTTTTAATCGAGCTCAGTGCACGGTCGGTGTCGGTCGGAGTCCGGAGAACTGCCTCAACGAGTCTCGATCCCAGCGTCCAACACCACATCAGCATTATAAAGAGATAATCAGAGAGCGTCTTCTTCGTTTTATGTGCGCGTGGAGCATTGCCAGTCTCATGCAAATGGCGCATAATTAGCTCGACACTTAAGAATTCCGCTTTAATACCTAAACTTTGCACCGTATGGGACGAACCAGGATGACTGGATGAGAGGCTGTACGCTGCCTTGCGGCAAGCATAGTGGGCTTTTAACATTATGACAACGATTAAGTTATTAATATTTCTTTGTGGGCGATGCATCGGGTTATCATACACCCACGTTATGCATCGGGTAATCATATATTATACAAAATAAATGATAGATCAACAGTTCATTTCACCGTAAAAAGTGTACCCGTAGCGACCAGTCCAGAAGTTATATACGTCGGCCGCTAGGATTGAACCAAGGATTTTATGGCTCTTCTCCGATGTGTTCCTTGGGGAGATGCGGGCCTTGTCATTAACCAACGTTGCATTGCGTGTATGGGTCTCAATAAAATCGGAATTTCTGCTCTTTCAAGGATACAAATTTCAGCTATCGGCAAAACCGGCCACAATTTGTACTCGTGTTTTGCCCTACAGCCGTGAAGAACTACGACAAAAGCTCCGCGAAGCCGACCGTTTCTTCAACAAAAGTGGATACCGCCTGAATCCGATGTTAATTTCGGGCAGCATGCTGCTGTCACTTTTAATCAGGTTTAGGAGCTTTAGAATGTTGGCTGGTGGTTAAAATGTCGCCTGGTGGTATGTCACCCATCTCACCGTTCATGTATATTTGTGGGTTGGGCTACTTCCAAAGTTTTTCGTCACTCGAGACATGAAGATTAACTTTGTTTCTTCGGAAATTATGTATTCAAATGAGACTAGTTCTGCAAATTTCACATAAAAGGTTTTTATGCAAGTTCCTACGATGTATCTATTACTATGTTAAAAATATTAGCGGAGTTAGGGATATAGAGGAGACATTTGGCTATAATAAAGTTCCTTAGATTAGTTTTCCTCTAAATTAGGCTAATTTTTAAAAATTTTGGGAAAAACCTTCACAAGACGCATACGTCTTTTAAAGTGGACCAACTAAGAAATTAAATATGGAGTAACCCGCAAACTTTCTCAACGTAAAACATTGTATCATCTACCTTTTTGAATGCAGTATTTTTTTAAATCCGTTTGGTGTTAGTAGATTTTCAGGTTACCTAGGCACACGGTGTGGAGCCGTGTTATGCACGATAGCTTCTTGTGAAGGAATTCATTTTTCACAGAATGAATTCACAGAAATTTTTTTTTCGTCAAAGGATAGTATAGAACAGGGCTTCTCAACCTTTCTATTGTCGTGTACCCCCTCAGCTTAAATGTGTCTCTTCACGTACCCCCAGCATAGTTAAAAGGTTCAAGAAACTAAAAGAAATACACTTAATGATTGATAAATATATATACTTATACGGTTGTTTATAAATAGATATTGTACATTTTAACATATGGTGCACGTTAAATGTACCCCTAGGGATACATGTACCCCCGGTTGAAAAGCCCTGGTATAGAAAATAGCCATGGTTAGTGATCTAAAGATTTGAAGTTTTAGATCCTTGTTAAGGCGAACAACCGTTTCCAAATACCAATCCAATAATGAATTTGCGTGATCGATCAGTATTTGATTGGATTATCACTACGCGATGAATAGAAGGATAAGTTCAGTATCCACGCAGTTTATCAATTAAGCTCCGTATTTTGCGCATGAAACTGATGATATTTTTACATATTCGTGCTGAAGAGATGTGATCTTAACTCATCCATCAAGGTATCAAGTCCTCAAACCCAAACCTCCCGTAGATCCGTGAAATACCGTCACAGTTTTAGGGACCATTGAGTAGCTTTTGAGCGCCGCTCAATTCGGCTTTATTGACCAATATAGGATCAGCACCGGGCATGCAGCAGGGACTAAGCGAACCCTCTAGCTCTTGTAGTAACGTCCAGCCGACGGTGCTAAAATTGTCAAATTGCCAGCCTGAAAGATAATTTTTGCAGCATTATGTGCGAGTGTTTGTGCGAGCTTTATCATCGCCTGAAATAAATCGGATTGCATGGAAGGGGGATTCCTTTACGCCGACAGTAAAAAGGTTCATTTGTTTTGGTGAATCCAACTAAGTCATTAGTAGATAATTATTTTTAACGTTTGCCGGAATGAAATACCTTTTTATAAAAATAAACGCTGAGAATACCTCATCGAGCACTTATTCAACCACAAGCTTTGACACTAATCGTCCCTGCTCAAGGCAGTAACTAATGATTCCAAATTTTCAGTACTATCCTTTGTAGATTATTGGACAGCTTACATTAAAAATTAAACTCCAGTCGAATTCTGAAAGGTATTTTGACCATTTTGAATTTCATCATAGAATGCCTGGAAGACAAGGTAACTGAAAACAATCAAGTTAGCATACAGAATCTTGATATCAATTGTTTCTAAGAACTTTAAAAATGAGGTACTGAAGATCACATTGTGAGTTCGTTTGCGTCTCCTTAACCCTAACAATGGTGTTCCAAAGAGAGTAAGAATGAAGGCACCATAAAGTATGAGTTTAATGGAAAAGGGTACCTACGCAAGGTGTGTTCCCTCACAAGATCCTCTGCTCAAAGAGGCAGAAAGTTAAGAATATAGTTCATGAAACAAAATAGAAATTGAAGAAGAAAGGAATAGCTGCTGAAAAACAGGATAGCAGGGACCCACACAAGATGGTCAGTGGCGAAATCAGAAAACTATTTTATTTCAACAAAAAAAGGTCTACCTAGTCTTCAGCTAAAGACTTCACATATGTTCCCTCTGGGAAAGTTTATTCCCATTGATACAATAGTTGTTCCCTTCTGAAGGGCGAAACTGCTGAATTAAAATTTTCCTTCCGATATTCGTAATGTTCTACACTTTTTTACATCGTAATCTGCACAAATAACAGTTTTTTTTTTGCCTCAGCGCGTTTGCAAAGAGAAGCAGAACCTGGAGGCATTTAAACGAAACCGATTACCTCGGCTCCATATGGAACAGCGATGCGCCCCTTTTAGTCTGCCAGTTTTTATCGGCGTATGAAAGAGAAAACAGCGGCTTTGTTGTTGGAGTCAGATAATTGAAATGTTATCAGTTCCTTGATCTGGCTGGGTTTGTCAGAGCAAGGGTGATGATCCATGGTTCCCTAAGGAAGAAGCGCTGCCCCCGCATGCATCAGAACAAGCCCGTCGGACCAGCGACTAACAATAATTTGTGTAATCCACAATGACTAGCAATAACAATGTATTTTTAACTCCAGCACTTGAGCAATTCCTGTATTTTGGTTAATTGGCGTTGTTATTTTTGAGTAAGGTAATGATTTCGAGACAATAAAAAACTAGAACGAGGGTTTTGCGAGGAGGGTGAACAGGTGGGGGTCAACGCGAGGTCGCGGCGCGCGCCAATGCGATCATTTTACGTTCGCACTTCGTGATGCACTCCAAATTGATCTCTAATGTGGTTCTCGTTCCAAAATTCCAGTTATTTTCTGAGTAATTGATATCTGCGAATGGTGACGCTCAAATGAAGATGAATGAAAGCAATGAGTGTTAGGCGCGGACGCTTGAAATCCTCGATTTATCGGAAGATCGAAACACAGGACTTGGTCACGAGAGCTCTGTAATCGCCTATGCTGAGAGTTTTACAAGCAGCGAGCAGTTTTAGAAAGGATCAACAGAAAAAGATAGGAAACAACTTTCATGCGGTCCAAACACTAAACAAGGACTCGCATGAATCATTTGTACAGGAGGAAAGTCGATGACGATGTTTTTGTAATTGCTTTCAGTTCACAGCAAGGCTTCGAACTTAAAGATTGGCTCACCTAATGTCATTAGCAGAGAAGAAGCTTTTCTGTAAATTGTCAATAAATAGACGGATTAACGTCACAAGAGTTTTCGATGCGTTTACTTCCTGAAATAGGAATATATCAGCTTGCACAATTCTTTTTTATCCATTGGTTGCATGTATCTCCCTACATTCATTTTATTCATACTTAGAGACACGTATTTTGTTTACTGGTGAAAAAATACCTCTATATATTGAAATAAGTTTTGAAAACAAGTTTTGAAAACAAGTTTTGAAAACAAGTTTTGAAAACAAGTTTTGAAAACAAGTTTTTGAAATCTGTGCTTACAAAACCATGGCTAGGGGTATTTCTGCTGTGTTATCCGATCTGATTAATTTTTCTGTTACTAGGGGTGTTTTTCCGAACTGCCTTAAAATAGCTCGAGTAATTCCAATCAATAAGAAAGGATCGAAAGATTCTATTTCCAATTATAGACCAATCTCAACAATGTGCATTTTGAGTAAAATCTTTGACCGCGCAATGTACTCCAGAATGTCTAAATTTCTTTCTACTTTTCGTGTGTTATCCCCTCATCAGTTCGGTTTTCGGAGAAATTGCTCAACGTCTGACGCGCTTAACATGTTCTGCGATTCAATTTATTCTTCTTTGAGTGATAAGGAATATGTTATTTCGGTGTTCCTTGACTTCTTGAAAGCGTTTGATACCATTAATCATGATATACTAGTGAAAAAACTTGAAGCCCTGGGATTCCGCTCTAATATTCTTCACTGGTTGCAGTCCTATCTAAGTGGCCGCCAGCAGTATGTTAGTGTTTCTGGTTGTTCATCTAGTCTCCGGAAGATCTGTTGTGGGGTTCCTCAGGGCTCCATCCTGGGACCTCTGCTTTTCCTGATTTATATCAATGATATGCGTAATTCTAGAGAAAATCTTAACTTGATTCACTTTGCGGATGACACAACTGTGTATGCAGCGGGTCCGTAACCTGAACCATTGTGTGAATTAGTAGATAGTCAACTAATAGCGATTGATAAATGGTTGTGCTGTAATAGATTGTCTTTGAATATTGATAAAACTTCATATCTGGTATTTTCTAACAGAGATAAGTCCATGGTTCGACGGATCTGTATCCGTGATGTACCAATAGCACTGTCCAGTGAATTTAAACAATTTTAAACAATTTTAAACAATTTATTTACCACAGGAGATACAGAGGTAGAATGTTTCTTAAGTCTAATACAATGGTCAGAGTTGAGTATAGCTACCTGTGGGCCCGAATAAGTTCAGCTACTTCTAGGGCATCCTACCATTACATTATTCTAGGGCGTACAATAATGTTTAACCTAATTCACTTAGCCTAGTTTCGCATTAGACTGATCAACAGGATAATGAACTCGATATTGATGTATAATTTTACAATATAGGTCATATGGACAATATTTAACAGTATATTCGATAACGATTTGGGAGCAGACTGAAAATCAGCGATATTACTCATGGCAAATTGCATTATTAGGACCAGACATGTAAGAGGCAGGATTTGACTTGGTGATCTTACACGACTAGTATTCTGATAAGAAGTGAGACTCAAGATTTCTTTTAAATACCTTGTAAGAATTACTTTCACGGATCTCCGCAGGTATTGAGTTCCAGGTTTTAGTTCCAACGAATAGTATACTATGTTGCGAGCGGGCCTTTGAATAATAAGGAAGCATGAATTTACTTTTATTTCGTGTTAAATGGTCGTGATGACCAGTTTGCGCAGTTAATAACTGTTGAAGGCTATTGTCGCCATCATTAGCTAATGTTTTGTAGATGAAATTGCAGATGGAGATTTTGTAGAGATCCGAGAGTTTAAGTATTTGTAAATTTTTGAATGAATCATTTGTGTGAGCATTATATTCTAGGTTCTTTACCGCTCTGATGGCTCTTTTTTGCAGAGTAAAAATTATATTGGTTTTATTTTTATCAGTTCCATGCCATGCTTCTATTCCGTATTGCAGGTATGGTGAAATGAGCGTTCGATAAAGCATTAGTAAGGCTGTTTCAGGCAGGAAATTTTTAACTTTATTCAGGATTCCGATGGATTTTGATAATTTAGAACTAATATGAGTGATGTGCTCTTTGAAGGTCAGATGTTTATCTATTATGATGCCCAGAAATTTACATGAGTTGGTTTCTTTGATTTCACCTTCGCCAATTTTAATGGATGGTAGAGATATATTTTTCTTGTATGAGAACGTAATATAATGTTTTATCGATATTGAGGCTTATTTTATTAGCTTTAAGCCACAGTGAAACCTTATGGAGTTCATTATTTATACTCTCCGCAATCGTAGTGGGATTTTCGTTCGGAAGGACCGCAGAAAGCGTACTGTCATCGGCAAAAAGTCTGAATTTAAAAAATGATGTAGATTTAATAATATCATTGATAAAAATCAGAAAAAGGAGAGGCCCAAGAACAGATCCTTGTGGAACTCCATGGCTAATTTTTTGTGGGTCCGATTTTGCGTCGTCAATGACAACGTATTGCTTCCGATTTGTTAGGTATGATCTGAACCAATCATGGGCAACCCCACGAATGCCATAACAATGAAGTTTCGAGAGTAATATGTTATGGTCCACACAATCGAATGCCTTTCGAAAGTCAAGAAATACAGAGAAGACAGTCTTTCCGTTATCTATATTAGAATAAAGGAATTGTAAATGATTTAATATTGCCTGTGTTGTTGATTTTTTACAGCGAAAGCCGTATTGTTTATCATAGAGAAATGATTTTTGTTCAAAATAAGAGTACACTTTTTTATACACAATTTTCTCGAATACCTTGCTAATAATTGGTAACATGGAGATAGGTCGATAATTGTTTACACAGGTTTTTTCACCATTTTTAAAGATAGGGGTTACTCTAGCAACTTTGAGGGAGTTCGGGAAAGTGCCTAGTAAGAGAGACTGGTTAATAATATTGGATATCAGCGGGGCCACAATATCAGCAATTATTTTAAGTATTTTAGTTGGAAACGTTTGTAACCCACTCGATTTATTTTTCATGTTGTTTATGCACGCAATTACATCGGAGGAGTTTGTAGGCGTAAAGAAAAAGGAGTTGTGTTCTCGAATATGATCCATAAATTCGAGGTGATCAGTAGGTTCACTTGGAATACCATTGGCTATAGTTTTCCCTACGTTTACAAAGAAGTTGTTGAAGAGATTAGCAATTTCATTCTTCTCATGGTATTTTACATTATCTTGAGTGATATAACCAATTTTCTTTTTTCCAGCGTTATTCGGTTTATAACAAGAGTTAAGGAGGCGCCAAGTCTTTTTAACGTCAGCTTTGAATTGAGTAAACTTGAGGGTAAAGTAGCTCTTTTTTGATGTTCTTATCTGGTTTGTCACATAGTTTCTGAATCGGTTATATGTTTCTCTAGATATTCGCCCTTCGCAAAGGAGGGCTAGGTACGCTTGGCGTTTCTTTATATTTATCACGATGTCTCTAGTAATCCAGGGCTTTTGTTTATTTTTCGGGGTAACTGTACGAGTTACAATTGGGCAACACTGATTGTATGCGTTCATTATAGTTTCAGTCAACTTTACTACTGATTCATCAATGCTCCTTGCATTATTGTTTTGTTGGGTGATGTGCAATGTTGGCATTAAATCTTCTAGAACGGTGCGCATTTCTTCTAAATTTGATTCGTTTATTTTACGATATGAGTAAGTTTCAGCCCGTGCTTTGGTGCACGCAAGATAGACATTTTTCTTAATAAGAAAAACTGGAAAATGATCTGATAAGTCAGAAGTAATTATTCCAGCAAGAAAATCACTTGGGTCTGTCATAAAGATATTGTCAAGCAGCGTGGCACATTCTGAGGTTATTCGTGTTGGCTTTGTGATGATCGGAAGGAAAGATTTAGAATGAAATGCATTTAAGAAATTAGAGATTGGTTCATAGCTTTCATGTTTCAGCAAATCATAGTTGAAGTCACCGCATATTATTATGTCATTGTAGAAGGACCTGTTGAACTGAGAAATAATTCGATTTAGCTCATTAAGGAAGGATATAGGACAGGCTGTAGGCGGCCTATACACCGTTCCAAGCACAATTCGTTTGCCATCTCTAGACAGTTCTACGAATAATGATTCTATATGATCCTGATTCAGTGTTGCACTTGCTATGATTGTAAATTCTTAGGAGTAATTCTTGATGACAGACTCAGTTTTGTTAACCATATCGGAGGGGTTTGTAATAAGGTAGGCAGATCTGTGGGCATTCTACGCAAGCTATCGCACATTATCTTGCCTCGTGTTCTGAGAATGTTATATTTTTCTTTGGTGTATCCACACTTGTTATACGGCATTGTGGTGTGGGGTTGTTCTAGTCGGACTCAGTTGTCTAAACTTCGACGGTTGCAGGATCGAGCGATTAAGGTTTTGTCACCTGGTTATAGTAGTGATATCAATGAGTTGTACAGCAGGGCCAGAGTTCTCACCGTTGAACAAATTCACGAGTATTTTGTGCTCGTAACCTTCTTCAAGTACTACAGGGATGATAGAGCGAGCTACCTTGCGGGAAAACTCTCTGAGCTGGAAGTGAGTCACTGTCATTACACGCGATTTAAAGGTGACCTTAACTTGAATATTCCCAAATTCTCTCTCAATGTATGCTCAAAATCTTTTTTGTATCAGTCGGTTAAATATTGGAATAGACTGCCTTTCTGTCTCAAATCTTTGAATAATTTGTACGAGTTCAAGCGTGGTCTGAAGTCGAGATTGTTTGGTGGCTAGAGATTAAAATTTCATTACTTGTATTGCTCGCATTGTCACTTCCCCAGCGTTTGTCTCTGCGGCTTTCTGGAACGTTTCAGTTTGGCTTTGGTCAGCTCGGCCCGTAGCGCATGTGTTCATGGTTCACTTTGTTGTTTTGTCACGGTAGTGTAATAGCGCCCGTTTGTCTCATTCGCTGAAGCCAATTGACCTGTTTCTGCGTGATCTGTAACTAAATTTGAACAATATAAAATTTGTTCACGCTAGTGGTTTACTATGTGGTTCTATTTGTATTAAGTTATCAATTTCTAGGAAATTCAGTAGATAATTCTTAAATTGTTTTTTTCCTTTTGCTATTTGTGCCCGAATAGTCTCCTAGACTAACTATGGGCTTGAAATCTCGTTTATTTATAACTGTTCCTGTATTTAAATGTCTCAATGTTGTGTAACACCGTTGTGTTAGGTTGATTTCAATAAATATTATTATTATTATTATTATTAAATTATTATTAATTCGAATTTTAACTTGAATTTCTGCCTTGCGAATGCAATAATCAAGGATAAGCTCGATGATGTTTAAGTTCGAGGCTAACTCGGTTGTCGCAGCTTGCAACGTACGCAAGCAAAAAACGTTTACATTTCGATAAAATGGAACGGTGTTGTGAGAACACGGATGGGAGAACACGGACAAAAAAATTATAATTTTCGTGTTGGAAGTGGGCGACACCGAAAGCAGGCTTCCCTTGCCCCGAAAGCAGGCTTCCCTTGCCAGAGGGTAGGAGAAGCGTAATTTGCAAGTCAAAAAATGCGTAACAACCTATGACAGACTACAGTATAAGGTGATGTTTATTTTGCTGCGGGTTATTAGGGTTATAACTGAAAATCACTTGTTTCCGAGAACACACTGGCGACGACAGACACTATCAGCGTTTACGCTTGAGTGTAAGTTAAGAATTAAACATATTCCCGGGAGCAGCAAGTCCCCAAGTTGCAGTGAGGGACAATAATTATTCTCAACGCACTCAAGGAGGACAAGTTGCTTCGAGGAGTCCGCGCGTGGTTCACAAAGGTGCATCACCCTAAAAACCCAACTGAAGTATCAGATTGAATTCAAAATTTACTATTAAAATATTATGAATTATTCCCCTTATCTATTGTTTGAGATATCTGTTGTTTGTCAATTTATTGTGTAAGAACTAACGCCCGCCCACACCCTACCAGAAATTCTGTCACAATTCAACTTACGCTATCCAGGCGATTGCTAGTAGCGAAATCTAAGACTTGTGGCTTCTTTAAGGTGTAATCACTGATCATAGGTTCTGGTCGGGTTAAAATCAAATGGGTTAGATATGATAAGTTTGATTTTTGTTTAGTTTGCTCAAAATAGAAGATTAGATTAGTCCTTTGTTTTAGCCTCCCTACCCGCAGCAACAAATGAGATCCAAAGAGAGGAAGGAGGAAGGCACCATTTAGTATTGAGTTAAGGAAACGCGGAATCTACCCAGAAAGGGCATAGAAACATTAAGTTGTGAAAGAAGATTATGAAACAAAACCAAAGTTGAAGGACAAAGTAGTAGGTGCTGAAAAACAGGACAGCAGTGAACCGAAAAAAGGTGGTCCTTTACATAACAAAAACATTTTACTTCAACGAAAAGAAAGCCTACCTAACTCTCAGCTCGGGCCCTCACATTATCCCCCTGGGAGCGCTAATTCCCATAGATACAATAATTGTATCCCCCTGAGGGGCAAAAAGAGATGAAATTATGTGGTAATCATTAAGCGAAAATGAGAATTATTATTGTTATTATAGAAATTAGCTTAAGATTCGCTCTCAACAACAAAGAAGACTACGAAAAGAAGGGACCATTTAATATAGGCTGCAGGTGTTTATGGACAAAGTGTGTTCCCGTAAAGGAGACCCTGCGTGCAGAAACGCAAGTTAGGAAGGAAGAGGAACAAAAGACGAAGAACAGATAGCAAAGAGAACTGAAAAGAAGCAAACTCGGCACGAAATATAAAAGTCCTGAAGTCCTATTCAATGCTTAGGTAACCCGACAGTTTCCCTCTAGGGGTGTCAGTCCCCATAAAAGCCAGTCTAACTTTTTCGCCGCCTACATGCATGTTTTTCGCCGCCCAAGCTATTTAAGCTATTAAATTGCTCAGGCGGTAAAAAACATGCATGCAGGCGCCGAAAAAGTTAGACTGGGAAAACAATAGACTAATTTAACTAACCTAAACCTCTTGCCTATCTTTTTGGCAATCAGTACGTGCCAGTATGGGCCATCCATGAGTATGAATGAAGATAAACTAAAAAAAAACAATAAAAAATGAGTCAATTCAGAGGCAATTAATTCATTTAATTAAATTTATATCGATTGCAGAACCATCGCCTGCTCATTTCCTCAAGAATATTTTTCAAATTTCAACGAGTTCGGCGAGATATTTTTTCTCTTTTGTTTAAAAATTCTCGAACCTACTATATCTACCTTGAATTCTGTAAACTTTATCAACTGATGCGTTCCGAGTTTCTAACGCATCCGTTTCATAGCATACTTCATTGTTATACGTCTCTATGCCAACTAGACATGTTTCAGCGGAGAAAAGTGGTCCAAACATACAGCTAGGTACAGAAAAATTTCTCTTGGCGCTCTCTCTCTGTCAAATCTATTTTAAGTCATGGTCAAATTTCAGTTTCCTAGCGAGTGGGTGAAGGCTCGCACACCAGTCAGGACCAGACAATTTCCAGCCATGAGCCGGAAGTTGAGATACTTTTAGTGACAAAGTGTGGCACTTTGAGTAAGTTCCAAACGAAAGACTAAATGCGCGTACCACATACATGAAAAATGAGCATCACAGAGCCTGAAGTAACATTTCACATCTGGGAAAGTTGGTTTCAAGAATACTGAAGGAATCGAAATGAGTTAAGATTGTTTTTATGTAAGCTGAGGTGAACTGCATTGATTTTTAAAAATTGAACTGTATATTATTATCAGTGAAATAGCAAAATTTTGTGCGTCTGATTCAGTCTCGCCATCTATAAATTCCACAAAATTGATATAGAAGCCGAATATACTGAATGTTTCTCCATTTCTCTTGATATTGTTGATTGTCTTGGATTGAAGGGCTTTAAACCACATTCATCTGGCATTACAGTACTCAAAAGGAGACAAATTAAAATGAAGTAAAAATTAACCATACTACTGTTGATGGTGCAATAAGCATTACTTTTATGATAGATCTGGTATTTTCATTCCAAATGGTATGTGCCAGTATTATTGTTAGAAGTAAACCATCTACGTATGACTCGCGGCCAATCTTTGATGATATCGGCTAAGACTGAATGCGATACTCGTGACTTGAGTGTCTAAAGTAGCGTTGACGAGACCGTTTTTTACGATCTAAGATAGCTGTCGCTATCTTTTATCACATTGTTTGTCAGTCACGACGTGCGCACCGCTTGACTTCACTAATCGGTACTACTACACTTTTTCTTTCTGTTAGACCATTTTAGCTATTTTACCATTTTATACGTACTTTATTTGACCGTTGGCTAAGCTGGTCAGTATAACATAGCGACATTACGGCCCTGTTAAGCGAAGGTCCATGTCGTCTCCCCTGTAAAGAGCCGGAGGAGTGTGAACTTCTCTGATTTATGGAGCGGCGAGAGTGCGGATAAATTCGAGTTCTTGAGTGATTACGGCGTTTATTTGCATTTTGATTGGACGCGGCAACTTGGTGCGATATTTACGCGCTTTTTGATTGATTCATCGCGAAGATCTTGATGGAAGTTTTCGTGATTACCACCGGACACGCACCTTGACGCTCGGTAATCGCGCTCATCTCCTGGACGCAGCCGGATCTGAGAATATTTTTAGAACTTGGCAGGTATAAAAATACCTAAACATCATATTTTTACACGAAAAACGATTCAAAATTTCAGGAAACTCGGAAGCCTGAAAAACGTAAACACCCTTTCAAGTTAATGAAGAGTTTGATGCTAAATTAATCGGACGCTCCACGTTCACCACTGCATAGAGATTTACTCTCCGGGAACTCTTATACAAAACTAGCATTGGATTTTTCTGTAACGATAAAAAACGCAGAAACGGAACTTCCTCCCAGTAATATACTGAGGAGTGGTGAGATACACGTCGTGTCGAATAACGAGCTTGTGTATGAAGTCCGAGTTCATCAGTGTCATGATATCATTTTCTTAATTAAACACTAACAGTTTTCTCTAATTATGCCGAGGAATTCTCAAAATAAATTATTGCAGCCTCAACAAAGCAATGCTTCGTAGCACTCGTTTATACGTGAGCCGAGCTAAAGTAGACACGAAAAAGAAAGACGCATTGCCGAGTTTTATGCGGTGGAATAAAAAGCGCTGAAACGCTCGTCCGAAGATGAGCCCGAGAAAGCAAGCAAGAGGGTGGGAGCGGAGCTCCGGAGGGTGCGTACCGCAATAATTCTCCAGGCTTTGCGTTGAACATCATCAAGCCCAGAGATCCCCTGGCTCGATCCCTAATCGCACGCGCCGTATATTTTTGCAAGGTTTTATTGCTTGCTGGCTGCCATAAGAACTAGTTTCTTTTGGCGTCACTTCGAGACTATAATCTTGCCTCCTCCGTCGTTAGCTTTTTATCCCGACTCCAGGCATTTGCATCCATAATGTTCGGAGCGCTTTTTGAAGTTTATAAGCGATGTCAACGAATCTTATTCCGTCACTATAGAGGCAAATGAGAGTTTGCAGTTGCTTTATTTATCCTGATGGAGCCTCTTTGTTTGGCAGGTGATGGAACAGTCGACCCTTGAGGGATTTGGACGAAAAATGGGACGAGTAAGCAACGTGGTTGACTATAGGTGCCTTTGTGAGAGCTAGACCAGGAAACATGGTTGTGCTAAACAACCACGATTACAGTTCATTACAATTAAGTTATGAACTGAAGTGTATCTCAAATATTGTGTAGGTTCTGCTTCGAGTACTCAATATGAAATTTTTCCTTAGACTAAATGTAGGTTTTTACCAGCGACGAGAAAAATTATTACTTAGAAATTTGTTGCATCAGAACTAAGGTCTTAAATGAAAATAACATGTGAAATACTTCCCAATCAAGACTCATTTTCGTCGGCAAACGTAGTACGAAACATTTATCGAATGCAGATTCAAATTCACTGCGATCGACTGTTTGAAAAAAATCACTCATTGTATTTGCAAATTTATAGACGCTGAACTACGACCCGAAATGAAATTACCATGCAGGATATTTCCCTGGCTTCAAGTGTCGATTTTGGCATCATTCGTGTCACCAGACCGTTATCAAATGCATATTACTGTTTGTTTCAATTCACTGATGATAAAGAATCATCACGAATAGCAGTTCATTAATTTTGAAATAACTAAACCAATTGTACAGACACCGTTCACGAGAGCGTGAGCACGAAGGAAGACATCGTTGATGAACATAAATTCTTGACATTAAATAGCCCCAGCGTAATGCTGGTCACTTGCAAGTATCAAAATTTTCAAAATGAACAAATTAAAAATAAATTTGGAGTTAAACAGATTCTTCATAGATGCAGTTCACTGTTAAAAATGAAGAATTTGTATGATGAATAAAGGCCGTTTTTATTTCTATTTCAGTGAATTTTTTTACTTTATTTTCAAGCAGCTTTTTTAGAGCCAAAAAGGTCGCACTTCAATAATTTATTCCAGATAAAGAGACCAGGAACAAACCCCTAAAATTGTATTTTTATTGGAGAAATTTCCAGACAATTTCGTATTCTTTGTGTAATCCTCCAGATAGCACTGTTGAGTTGCGTACGAAAAATTAAATTTATTAGATAAATTAGTTTAAGGCTCCCTAACCGCAACTAAAAGGTTCCTTAGGGGAATCTATGCTCAAGAACGGTCTATGTACAAGGTGTGATCCAACACAAGATCCCGTTCGTAAAGAAATAGCAAGTTAGAAATGTGTTTATGAAACAAGACTAGATAAGACTAGATTAAAAGTTAATAGAAGCGTCCCTAACTATAACAGAGGTGTTTTAAAGAGCAGGACGAAGTTCAAATTAATACGATGTAACGGAAGCGCAGAATCTACGCACAAGGTGTGTTCACACTCAAGATCCACTGCAAATAGATACAGTTAGGAATTGAGTTTATAAAATAAGATGAAAAATGAAGAAGAATGTATTAGGCACTGACAACTGGACAGCAGTGAACCGAAAAGAGGCGGTCCTTAACACAACCAAATTTTTTTCTATTTCAGTAAAAAGAAGGTTTATTTAATTTGCAGCTCGGGATCTCATATTTTACTCTGATAACGCTGATTCCCATAGATACGATCGTCTTATCCCCATGAGGGATGATGAAACAAGTTGAGCAAAAAAGTGGTAGGTACTGAAAAAAAGATAGAAGTAATCCGAATGAAGGGGGTTCGTAACGAAGAAAAAAACTTCTTTTTCCACAAAAGGAAGACATTTGAAACCTTAGATTCGGGACTTAACATCTTTCCTTTGGGCCTCGTATATAAGTGAATATGAGAAATGTGGAAAGACGTCGGGATGCAAATGAATAACCCTCAAATACATCTGCATTGATTGTCTTGCAAGCTTCAAGTCGGGGTGTAAAAATGCTCTGTGATGATTGATTTACTACTTAATGAAGCAAGATCATCACTGGTGATTGATCTTAAGCTTAAAAGCGAGCAGAATTTATACCGACGATAAATAAATATGAGCAGCATGAAAGTTCTTAGTTGACTGAACCGCCATGCTTTGTAAGAAATATAGTGTACGTAAATTTTTCTTATGGTTAATCATTTCTTATTATTTCATTGACACACAAGCAACTTACACTGTTAACATTTGCCATGCGGTGGCGATTTTTCTCAATTATTATGCTCATTGTTCTCTGAATTTTCATCGTGTTGAGGTTTTTATCGCGGATGTGAAGTTCATAGATTTATGCCTACGAACAGACGAGGTTTCCGCCCACTGCTCGGTGCAGGGGCGATGCTATCGGTGCTGCCGGCCGCCGGAGCGAGCGGCTACCGGTGTTCAGCAAGCGGTGATGTATGCGGGTGCGTTCTTACTTTTTTCAATCCAAGTTCCTTTCATTCAAAAATTTCACGTTTAATTTGACAAAATTTCTACGGAGGATATATTGTTGTGAATTTACTGAGGCTTACCTGTTGTTAGAAAAGGCATTAGTGAAAGAAAAGTTACTGATGCTCTCCCTGGAGTTTTACAAGCGCTGTTCGCGCCGCGTTGCGTTGCGTTGCGGTGTGCATTGCAAGTCTGACACCCACACGCCGACTGCCTCAAAAGGAAACTTGTGAGGTTTACTTTTTTCTCCCCGGCATTGCTTAATCGCGTTATTCATGAGGTAAGGTCGAACTTTGCTCATTCGGCGATTATATTTTGGGAATTTGAAGAAGTATGAGTGGTTTTCGGAACTGAAATTATCGCCTGTTACTATGAATCGGGGTTAAATATATCTGAAAAAAATTGGATGGCTTTAAGGTAATTTTTTACATTTGTGCATCTATGGGTCCTTTCATTGTGTGAATGAGAAATAATTTTGAGAGAACAGAGTAGATATATATTTCCATAATACATAAAAAATATCTAAATTCCTATGACATTGGGTTTTCCCCATACATTACTGATTCGAACTTAATGCAGGAATAGGATCTCGTACCTAATTGTGGATTTAATCGATAAATTTTTATGTTTTCATAAACAATTTTGCTACTTCAAGTAATCAATGAAAGAATTACTTGCACTGCAATGCTTTTAGTGCTCCATGCATTAAAGATTAAGAAGAATCAGCTGATGACTCCAAAGTTAATTCATTGTCCTCCCCGGCTTTCGATTACTTTCATTAGAGTCATTTTTCAGAATGTGGAAATGAAAAGCCTATCTTACTTCACTATCGTAATTAGTAATAAATAGATGTAAGCAACCCCTACTGTATTTTCCTAGTAAATTAATAAGAAGACTTGGTGAGATTAATAAGCGATACGAAACCCCGCTGTGTTAGTATGCATCTTGAGAGAAAGTGTACGTACGACTGAAGATCTCTACGAGCTGGGGTGGAAGTGTCGACCAGCAGCAGAAGTGAGCTGCGCTTTGAGTTACGACCGTGGGTGCAGCTTGCCATCGGAATACAAGCATTGAATTCTTCATGAAATTCGAATGTAATGACTCATTCTCATGCGGATCTCAAGGTAGTTTCGTAAGCATAAAATTACAATCTGAAGAGAAATGCAAACAAATATAAATGTTTTTAAGAGAAATATTTCCAAGGTTTGACAACGTCTAGGAGTTAGAATAAACATTAAAATGAAATATTAAATGTGTTAATTTAAATCAAAGATGCATCTTCCTAACGATGAAGTCATTGCTTCAAGGTCATAGCTACTCCTAGAGAAAGTTGAATTCAAAACTCTGATATTTTATAATTCTTATAAAGCCTGGATGGGTTAAATAATATACTTCAAAATCAAATGACAAAGAAAACGCGATGCAACTGACAGCAGCCGTAAACCAAATATTTAATTCCTAGTGTTTTAATCAAAAGTTGCACTTAATATTTAAGTGTTTAGTTGGACTTTGCCCAATCGGAGCTAATGATTATTAATACCGGCCAAATAATAACACGCAAGTTGTCGCCTTCTGGCTGAGTTGGTATATCTGTCTGTTTCTACTCCCATTATAAACACTTTAGTGCAAATTTCTGAATTCTTGAACTACTATTCTTACAAATACAACGATTGAAATTCTTTCTGCTGTCATCTTAAATAAAATAGAGTTATCTAGAAAGGAAGGGGGAAAACATTCAAACTTTTCATGTAAGAACAGATTTACAAAAAAGTAGGTCATTTTTCAGAATATCATTCTTGGAGGCGGGAGTACATTGGTATGATAAGAAAAAGTAAATATTTCGCTAGCATGATCATCGAGAATACAACAGATTGTTTGTGGTCATCAGCTGTTTTCATATAGAGACTCAGTGACCCAATTTAACGTCGAACAACTGCAGTATTGAGTTAAATATAAGACGTGATATTTACGACACTCGCGTAAAGTGCTTTGGATTTTGTTACGTGAAGCAAAATGTAAATAACCAACAAACAAGACCGAGTAAAAAAAGGATATAGCTTCAAATTTAAAAAAATTCAGATTTCAAAAGTTTCAAGATCATTATCACGACCAACTCAATTCACTGATTCTCGAAAATTGAACTTTGGCTCCAGCTTGGGTAATCCAGGTACGGAAAAAACCATTCAATTTCGGCTCCGTGACTCTGCATTACTCGTGACATCACCACCCGAACTCAGATTATCGGAACCACAACATAGGTTCGACTGAATTCTACAACCCACCTGAACTCATATTATTGGAACCACAATAAGAAAAATGAAGAAATTACTATTGTAGGTTCGACTCAGTTCTACAACCAACCCGAACTCATATTATTGGAACCACAATAAGACAAATGTAGGAATTGCTATTGTAGGTTCGACTCGATTCAACCAACCCAAATTCATATTATTGGAACCACAATAAGTCAAATATGGAAATTGCTATTGTAGGTTCGACTCAATTCTACAACTACGATGCAGTCTCGTCCATGGAGAGGTAGCAGAAGAGCGGCTTCACCCACGCTGGAGAAGCGGTTGGGCTCTCACTAGGATATGCGTGACTCACTTCCAGTCCTGTGCCTCACATGACTCGGCTGTGTCCTAATGCGCCCAGCAGTTCTCTTTTAGGCACTCAGCTACATTCCTTAACCTTTAATTGTGTGTGCGCGTCTCCAACTTATGGAGTTTTATGCTAAGATCAAGATTAGTCAATCTCAGCGGTGGGTGAAGCGTTCGCGTGCTTTGTCCTCAAACGCCAGGTGAATGTGGTGTGTGCCTCGAGCTATACGTTCACAAGAAACGTGATGTTCAAGGCGATTACTGAGTACTGTTATTATGAGCACATTTGCATTTTAATATTACTCTTTATTCACAATGATATTCTTCACCATATATCTAAACTTACGTGAAGTGTGTAGCAGTTGTATGGAAGTATAACTATTATCCAGCTACCTATTAAAGAGAAAAATAGCCGGGCTTCGGATTACGAAGCAATAGAAAACGTTATCGTTTATTTTCACGTTTAAATGGAAATATTCACGATTTATTAGCCCGTCCATTGCATTTATCACCTCTATTGCTTAATACGTCGAACCATTAACCATTCTTATAGGCACGAATAATTTAAAACTCATCATTTTGTTTAACTGGTGGAAATATAACGCCTTTTGAAGTATATAGTGACCTAACGTGCTGCAACGCGATTCAGTCATTATCTTTATGGACGGTTCAATTTCCTATTAATCCGTTATGAGATTCAACTACCCATTCGTCAATTAAGAAGTGCATCAACCATACGTTGTACTAATCTGATAAATCTCACAAAATTTTGTTACATGATTCAGTTCTCGATGTTTTATGAAAAGATTAAAAAACACAAGTCCGATAAATGAATTTCCCAACCAGGCATTCATGTAAATGAATAAACCATCAAATTCTTCGTCACATGATAATCCTACGCAATATTCTGTTAAATCATTCAACTGGTATTACCTTCAACTGATTTATCTATCCTCATACTTCACGATCCGACGCAAAAAGCTCAGCTACACGTACGTATGGGGCTCAGCAGCTCACTCTTCACGTGCCACTAAAGACTTGCGTCAAGGTTGCGACATGACCTATCACCTTCTAATGAATCCACCCACGGTTCTGTAGACATACAAATTGTTTTTTCAGAACTTATCACAGTTCGGAATAATATAAATCTCGAATATTTCTTTCAGATCGATTTCAATAATTACACATTTTTTAAAATCACTTTCAAATGAATCCACCCACGATTTTGTAAGCGTAGAAGTTGTTGTTCAGAACTTATCACAGTTTTAAATAATGTAAATCACTAAGGCCTCTTTCAGATCGATATCAATAAATACAGATTTTCTACTACCATCAACTGAATGTAATTCACTTAGCATAAGAGCAGAAGAAACAAATTGAAAACTACCTGATAAATTAACACTATTTTCAACTTTTGAAAAAAATTAACAACAAAGTGAAAGTTATTTTCAACCGGCGTTTTAAACATGAAAGTCGAGAAGAACGCCTCATTATATTTTTTAAGTTGGTTCATTCGTTAACTTTCAGGATTCATTTTTGGTCATCATGGAAAACACATCAACTAACAAAGGCGGCAAACCTGTTACGATGCGATGAAGTTATTATTCTTTGGCTCCAAGCAAAATAAAATTTATCATGTTCGAGAGTAGCATAACGGCGTCTCTATCTGTTCTTTCATTGGTTCAGGCTCACAGAGAGAAAATAATAATTTTCCCCGTTTGAAACAAGTTCAATGAACTTTAGCTTCTTTAATAGTTCACAGTGGAAGCGAGAGAAGGAAGTTGAAAACTACATGTGTGAAACTAAAGGAAAGCTCGCTTCGAAATTTATCAGAATTAATTATGCGGCTACACTGTACTGATACTAAATTTTCAGGGATTTATATGTATTGATACCTCTGTGTTACCTTACCGCTGATTGTAACCGGCAGGGTCAGAGTGACTGGAATTTGATTTGTGATCAACGTGATGAGATGCGCCCCTAATTTAAAAATTCCCCGTAAAACTCCTTTTCGAAAATTTCAACAGTAACTTTATCGTACATCTATGGACGTGCATTTATTTTCACTGCCATGCTTTCATATAACCCTGGAACCATTTAAGAACCCATTCTATAGGACTTCAGGTGTCAATGTGGAGCTTAAGATTTTTTTCAACACTATCATTACATTGAACATTTTAAATAGTAAATTGGTATTCTAGGAAGAGAAAACTTCTTTTATCTAGTTTACGAAGCAAGAATTTAGGCAAAGCTCGGTTTAGAGCAAGTTGACCTGGCGGCACACGAGTCTCTTGTTGCATTAATCAAGCTTCTAATGGAGGTTCAGCCCGCCATAAATAGTTCCCTCGGTGCCATAAAAAGAAGAAGAAGCTTCGACAAAATTGGTGTCATTGCAGCAAAACACTCGTTCACGCGGATGCTTTTACGCGTTCGCGGCCATCCGGAGATCTGTATCTGCCGAGGATGATCAGTATCGTCTTCGGAGATGTTTAAGAGCTAAGGAGATGTCTATGAGTTACTCGGGGAGGGCTGTGAGCAAAAACAGCGAAAAAGGAAGGAGGGGTTGAAGCTCAGGTACGTAAACTTTGGCAGTGACTGAAACGAGGTGATTTCCTTCACATCGATGAGTCTACTTCGCTTGAGACGGTCTTTTGGTGTGCATATTTGTCTTTTTGAGAAATGGATTCATGCAAATTCTACGTGCTACGTAAGGTGTCGTATCAATTGATTAATGTAAGAATTTGGCCTTTGATTCCAGATCCACGAGCAGCAGCTCTAAGACCCACAACCGTCGCTCATTCGGCCCCAGACTACACCGTTGCGAGTTGGGCACACCGACCGATTGTCTCTCCAATGCTCCAATTGCGCCTGAAGCTTCTGCAGATATCAACCTTAAAACTTTTGGACGGTTTCATTGAATTTCATTGTTCATTTGGTCAATAATGGTTAATATAATTTAATTAACCTTTGTGCACTTTGAAATAAATATCGACGAAAAAAATTAAAATGACACGGAAAATTTAGTTCGATGATAAAAAAGAAATGCAATACAAATCCCGCTGCAAAATGTGACTGCCAACCATGAAGTGAGTTTAGTTTATATCCAAGCGCAGTTTAAATTTTCAAACGCGAAGAAGAAAAAATTCCACGAAAATTTTGAGCACCATTGTCCCGAGGTTTATTCTTTATTAACTCACCCTAACTAATGTAATTGGGAAGTAAGACACGAATAAAATCAAGGATTGCTTATTTAAAGGCAAGAGTGGGGCTCAGAAATTCGATTTTTCGTCAAATTTTCAACGCTGGGATTTCCACCCAAAAATGTACACACGTTTTTTTTTCCAAAACGTAGAATACGTTTAAGCGCCCGATTTTGTCATAAAAACTCTACAAAGCGCGCTAAAATAGCACCTAATTACGCTCTTGTGTCTTTGCTCATGCCCATTGATATGCATGTCAGCTTTTCTCAGGAACCGTACCATGAATATTCATGAATTTCGCCGAGTTGTGCAGTACGTACACCAGCTCAGTTCGTACGGAAATTAACTTCTTAGTTATAATAGATTCTGAGCTATGTCCATTGAGCTTCCGAATTTATGTTGCAAAAATAGCATTTTTCTGTTGATCAGGTGTAGGCCGCCACAGTTTCGTTATAAAATATTTTCTCTTGTAGCCTTTAGCTGATGAAATACTTCTAAGTGCCAATAACTCGCTCATGACGTTCCAAGAAGAATGTGCTGACTTTAATTTCATGACATCTTTGAGTTGTATTCCGGATTCTCACCACGATGCCGGACATTATGAATTAACATAAATTAGAATAAATGGGTATAATTTCGATTTGATGGAAAAAACTGAGGAATTGGTACATGGCCAATACAGATTGAGTGTAAGTTAACGATGGAGATGTTTTATTTATAGTCTGAGGCTCGCATGAAAATACTCTAGTTTTGAGCCCTTTAATCCTATCCCTTGCCTTAATATTAAACCTGGTATTGTTTAAGGACTTACGATATTTATTTACGCCTCCTCGTCTCATTTTAACACGTACAAGAAGTAAGAAGTAAGCCTATAGATTATATAAATTAGTTTAAACCTCCATTATTACATAAAAGGGTTTCAAAAAGAAGAGGGAGGAAGACACCATCTAGTATGGAATAAGGGAATGTGGAATCTATATAAAAGGTATACAGGCAATCATGTGTTTGGAAACAGCAAGCTAGGAATGAAGAGGAAGAAGATACAAAGAAGAGAAAGCGAAAAAGCCAATTAAACTGAAGGAAGCGAGTGGGCACGATAAGTAGAAATTCGGAAGGCCCTTGTATCTATGGAACTATCATTACATTGAAGGTAGGCTAATATATATCCCCTACGGAACGCCAGTCCCCAAAGCATAGGATATGCAAGCCAATTTTTCAAACCAATTGCCTATTCGTATGTCGCTATAGGACGTAGAAAGCATAATAGGTCTGAAAAACATGACAGCATTGGACCAAAAACGTCCAACCTCCAGCTCGGGACCTCCCATCTTCCCCCTGATCATGATTATTCCCATAGACATGTTAGTTCTTCCTCTTAATGGTACCAATTATAATACTGACCCATTCGAGATATGAATAATTTCTCCGTATTCTTTTAAATAAGGTACACCTGATAGTGTTTTAAATCAGCAGCTATAGGTCACACCTGCTTTGGTAATATCAACCAAATAAGAGCCGTGTTCTAAAATTACTCGATTTTCTGATTTTGCAGTTTATTTTGATTACAATTTCATTGTTTTTTGAGCTCAATTTTCCCAAACGGGACGCTCGCTACTTTGGCTAAAACTATATACTGCAGAACTATGAAGGCGCAGCGTAAATACGTTCTTTAAATTAGAGTTTGATTGAATTATCATACATGTCGTGATTTCACTCGTTTTGTAATCTCAAGATAAACTTTCTGTTCGCATGAGGAATTTTAGCGTTTTACGTTACACATTAGATATCATACATGCTCGATATTGAGAAAGAATTAAATTTCAAGTTAGACACCTTCAGTGATAATAAGATAGGCAATAAATAGCTTTTGGTCAGTTAGGTTCTCATATCTTACGCTATGGGGACTGACACTCCCAAGGGAGATACTGTTAGGTTCCCTCAGCCACAGATGGGTCTCTTCCAGACTTCTATCTTTCGCACGCACAATGCTTCTTTCAGTTTCCAAGCCTTCTTCGCTCTCTTTTGTTTTTTTCTTCCATTTCCTTCCACCATGCTATTTCTATGCGCAGGGTATCTTGGGTTGCGGTAACTCACCTCGTGTATGCGATCGCCGTTTTTTATAATCTATTCTAAATGGTTTTTGCTTTTTCGAGATTGCCTACACGGTGGCCAAGGAGTTCTAAACTAATATAATATTCAGAATTTAACGCTTCGCGATGAATTTTCTTTCCTACGCGGTGATAATTTTTGAGGGGGTTTTCTAATAAAACTGCTTTACATTCGGCCTGTTCGAGTTAGTTTCGCCTTTAATGCTGGAGAAAAGTGATTCGAAAGCGTAATCTATACTTCTTCAGCCGGAAAATGCGAATCAAGGCCATTAACGAATGTCACTTTTTCATGTGCTTTACCATGTGCATAGTATTTTTAGGTTGGAGGGGCCAACAGAAGCTGGACAGGTCCGTTTAATAATACCCGGTATTTTACCATTAGATTAGATTATAAGTTAATGCAAGCCTCCTAAACCACTTAAATTTGATCCAAAGATAGAAAAGACGAAGGAACTATTTCATATGGAATTACAGGAGTCGGGAATCTATCCCCAAGTGTGTTCCCAAACTGCATTCCTTATGAATATAAAAAACAAAACTGAATAATGTTTATGAAACGAGATAAAAGTCGAAGAAGAAAGAAAAAGGTATTGAAGAAGGGACAGCAGTGATTCAAGAAAGATACTCCGTAGCAAAACAAAGGAAACTATTCTTTATAATAATCGAAAGCCTAACATACTTTCAGCTCGCGATGTTACATCTTCCCCCTGAGACCATTAGTTATCATAGATTCAATAGCGGTCTCCTTTTGAGGGAATGTTTCATTACCGATTGTCTCACTTTCAAAGAGTATCTTTCTTTGTTCCATTTAATTAAACTGCCGATTCCCTGATATGTTAAAACAGGAAAGCCCAGTTTTGATTGATCTATCCAAGTAGTTGTTACAGTACGAGAGACATCCGTGCGGGAGGTCGGCATCACGGAACGCCCACCTCCACTACAAAATAAAAAGAAGGATAAAACTTCCTAACTACGAAATACGCCCTCTTGAACTTGTTAAAGTTAGTGTTACTTATTCTGCATGGACCTGTCAATTTGATTATGGTTACCACTACGGCCTCTACAAGCTCTGCAGAAACCATCACCATACATTCCTAAGGGAAGTTTCGCAATCACGAATGCTGCAGGCGCACCCTGAATTCCGAAGGAGCGCAATGGATAACATTCAACGCGCAACGCTGACCTTTTGCGCGCATCTTCTGATTAAAAAGAACGAGGTTACAACAGTGGAAACGCTGAATCAAACTACATCTCTGTCGTGCAGGAGGGGCATAAGTTTTCAGTTATCGGGGCTCTTAACTGTTTAGGTCAATATGATGCAATGGGCGACTTCGAAAAAATTCCAGCACTAGCAGCACTCCCACAGTAAAAATATTTTCTTCAGGTTTATTTCCACTTTGTTCAGTAAATAAACCAGAGTAGAAACTCGAACATTTAAGTTAACAACTTTATCATTTAGTTCCAAAAAATCTCAAATTACGCAATAATAGCTATGGGATCTCTTGCTTTTCGATGGGGAGTGTACAACAGGGACTGTATCATGAAGCATCTATGCCTTGCAGGAACTTAACAATGTATGAATGATTTGTAGTCTAGTGAACAAATTCATCTGGTCGATGTGCTGTACCAGTCTTTTGTAGACTAGAAAAAAGAAAAAATTTTCAGTCATTTTCTATGCACAATCTATACAATAAAAAGAGTCGTACCACAAAGCGATATTAGATATGCTACTACAACATATATAAAAAAGTTTAGTATAAACATTAACTTGGTTCTATAAATGATTAATTTAAAAACATTAGAATATTTGTGTGATGTTCCATGCCAGCTCAGTGTATAATGATGCTCCTCATATTGTAACAAATGCAAAAACAGAAAATAGCAGCAGCATAATTTACTAGCAGGTTTTTGTTTCCACGCTACAATTCAAGCAATATCCCATTCATCATATGCTAAGAAATTAAGAACTATTTATAAACCCTCACGTAACGAACAATCGTAAAAACCTAAGCGTTTTGATCATATTTCCTACAACAAGCAATGCTACAACCCTGTCGGCTCAATAACGTTCACATCTACTCATTCTGCAGCAGACTGGTAGACATCGAAGCGTAGGCTAATCCCGTACGAACAGACAGCGTCTGCGCTGCAACTGACGACGGCGCATAAGCCCGTAGTTTTTTCGCCTAAGAACGCGGATGACTCAGGTGTGACACGAATCAGGGTGTAGGAATCGTTCAGTGCTGGACTTATCGTGGCGAAATACGACTCAGGCGTCAAACTGGACACAACAAATGGCCTTTATTATCAAGACAAATTGAGACAAACAGTGTGGCACGTCGAGATTGCGGTTCCTCGCAAAGGATTGCAAGCTCATCTGCCGCACCGGTGAGCTCGGACAGCCCAACCGTGATAGCGTCTCACTAACTTGTGATTTATAAATACCTCAATTATAATTTTCCACTTACTTTCAATATTACCCGACACAAGCGTTCCTCATTGGTCGATATGCGCATGACGACACGCTCATAACGTGTTGAAATACCGAGCTTCTCATTGGCTGTAAAGGCGCATGTACTCGAAGCTCATTGGTCGTGACTGACGTCACATAATCGGACGAAAAGCGGGAGAACCTCACGATACACGTTCCATAATGTTAGGATTTATCGTAATTTTGATTACGGCTGCTTTAAAATTACTCTCAAAACACCAGGATGATATCTGACGGGTTAATTACTCTTCAGTTACCACTAGCAGCTCTGTTGAAGCGAACTCGGGAAAAGGCGCTTCGAGTGACAGCCTTCCATTGGCGCGCCAGAAAGCAACGTTCACGCTGGCGAAGAAGACAAGAATAAAAAGTCATCTAAGGATAGAGCGCGAGGGTGGAGGACGTAAGGCACGACGAGTCTCTCTGATGATGATCGTATACCCACTGTGAGTCTTGCGGCGAAAACCTCCCCAACACAACAATAAGAAGTGGCTCTCTCTCTCTCGGCTCTCAAGAGACTGGCGCGCGTTGTGCTCAAGTTTAGCCTGGGCTGTCGATGTGGCGTTCAACGAGGTGTTCCTTATCACGCTGTGTGATAGAGATGCGATAAAATACTGACGTGCTTGAAGAACTTGGCTATCGAAGGTTGTGAAATTTAAAGACGCAAGCTAAAATGCCGTTCAAGTTTTATTGATTCGTGGTTAGCACCATCGTTGAAAGTCTTCGGAAACAGTTGAGGTAATTTTTGAATAGTTAGTGCATCTGAGTGACGTTAAATTCGACTCAGTGAATGACAGTGAAAATGTTTTAGTGATGCCCGGACGATATCGTGATTCAATAAATGAGTGTCATTAAAAAATGAACATTGGAGGTACTTGAATTCGAGTGAACATTCAAGAATAATCGTGAATATCGCGTTACTTCACTCTTAATATTATGAGACGATCACTAAGAATTTTATAACGAGTGAGAAATGCCTGAATGGCTTCGAAGACTGAGGAATTTTTTCTGAAATAGACTATTGAATACTGTAAAACAATAATAATAAACGTGTAAAATTATAACTCATGCACTAAGAAAAGCATATTGTCAGAAAAAATAACTATTTGAAAGTTGTTTGTCACAGGTTAAAGAAGCTCAAATATTTCTTCTTCACATGGCTCTCAGCGCTCAAAAAGAAGAGGTGAGTAAACTTATGTAAGATGGAAACAGTTTTGTAGAAGAAAATTACAGGAAATACGTATACAGTGAAAAGAAATTGTTTTTGTACTTGCATTATTAACGTATTACACGGGAAGGAACCAAGTTTTCTATCAATAAGAGTACGGTTACACAGTTTGTGCACGATCTCAGGGGTTATTTTCAGGGCACGATCTCAGGGGTCGGCGTGTCAGTCCACAAGTGCACGCGTGATCCAGTGTTCTAACGTTGTATTGACCCTCACAAGATGAATATTTGTATTTTGATGCTCGATGCGAGGAAGACGACCCTAATTAAATCCTTTTTTTGCACACAATTTACGGACAACACCTTTAGTCTTACTTGTAATAAGATTTTGTTGAAGATAAAACCGACTTTTCAGGGCAGAAAAACAAGACTAATGAGTTTTCGCTTCTGCTCTCTAGAAAAAGGTCAACATAAACCCAGACTCATCATGCACTAAGTGTTCCATATTATCTGTATTGTTATGACAACTTTGCATCAAACAGGTAAATGTTAAGCGAGAGCTGCTCGTTTTCGGACTAAGAGGCGATTTTGCGAATGATGGCATGATAAAAAGTGCCTTTTTTCAGATTAAAAGATTACAAACCGGCGCACGTCATGATTCCCGATGTTTGTTAAATTCTACACCGATCTTTGTTTTTAAGATACATAAAGCCAGAGCTATAAATTTTTCATAACGGCAATTATCTGTTACAATAATTTCTTCCTCATTTCTTTCAGTTTTCATACAAAATTGGTAAATAGGGTAACAGTTTTGAGAGAACATGCATGACCTTCATCTCTTTTGGGTAGAGGTAAATATTATGTACTTTTACCGAAGAGTAAATGAAAACATCTCATGTATATGAAGGGTTAATGAGATTTTGAAAGGTTAGATTATTAGTTAGTTTAAGCCTCCCTATCCTCAACAAATGAGATCCAAAGAGAGGAAGGAAGAAGGTACCATTTAGTATGGAGTTAAGTTAACGTGGAATCTATGCAGAGAGGGCATAGAAACAGTAAGATGAGAAAGAAGTTCATGAAACAAGATCAAAGTTGAAGAAGAAAGTAGTAGGTGCTGAAAAAACAGGACAGCAGTGAACCGGAAAAAGATGGTCCGTGGCAAAACAAAAACCTATGTTATTTTAACAAAAAGAAGCCTACCTAACTTTTAGCTCGGGCCCTCACATAGTCCCCCTGGGAGCGCTAATTCCCATAGATACAATAGTTGTACCCCCCTGAGGGTTGAGATGTTCAAATAGTTTAACAGGATTTTACAGGTCCGTATCAACTATAATTAGCTTATAGGATCATTATGAAAGCAATAGGTGGGGTTTGTGCTGAATCTTTTCTTAAATATTCATTGCTTATTGGCTAAACTCATTGTACATTGATGCAGATTAGGGTCGAAGTTATTTTTAAACAAATGCAGGATATTTTTTAATTATAGTTAAAAAGGAACTCACAGTAATGACGTTAGACTATGAGTTAGTTTGAGCTTCCCTCAACAAAACTGATGTGTTCCCAAATGAGGAAGGGTGAAGTGTCGTTTAGTAGGGAATTGCAGAAACGGGGAATTTATGCACAATATGTTTCGTATATCATACGCATAGAAACAGAAAGATTGAAAGAAGTTCATGAAAGTAGATAGAGATTGAAGAGGAAAATAATATGTGCTGAAAAAGGACAGCAGAGAACTGGAAAAAAAGCTGGTCCCTTAAATGCAATCGCTAAGGGGCTTGAAAAAATGACATGTGGTTTGAGAATTTTCAAGCACAGAAGTATAGTTTGTAAATAAGTTTGAGCAAATTACACAAATAAATGGAACCAGGTTTCAATCACAAATGGGGCGAGATACTTTTGAACTTCACAAGTAATCGTGGGGAATGGGGAGGGAAATACAAGATTTTGATCAAGAGAAAATATATGCCAGGCTCAAGTTTTATTATTACCAGTAACAAAATAAAAAGCCTTTTTAACAATTCAACACCATCTTGTTTGGGGATGTAGAGGTCATTTTTCCTCTAAGAGATAAAGAGATAATTGTCAGCGCATATTTTTTTTCAGTCGCTAAATGAGTTTGAGAAGCCTTCGATGAAATCGAACTTCATTTGAGGCAAATATATGGAGGAGTTAATAAGTTACGAGGATAGCGATTTCAGGAAATTCTGGGGATGTATGACGCTTTCCCTAGAGCCTGAGGATGAGAGCCTTTTCCCAGAGCCCAGAGACTTTTCCCTGGGGATGTGTGCTGCTTTTCCCAGAGCGAGGTAACCCACGGGATTGGAGCAGAGGACAACAAATGTTTACTCCTAGTGAGAGTTCGCATTCTTGACAATGGTTCCTGCGATTACAGAAGCCCTTCAGATCTTGAATGTGAACGGGACTAAGTAGTGTGGGTAGATAGATTCTGTACGTCTGATAGGCTTCTAACTCAGAGAATTATTAAACGATACTCCATGATGTCTATAACTCACGGTTACAAGTGACAAGTGTTAGAGTTTTAGTTAGTTAGCCTGAGAGATAATCAAGTCTCAGCATTCCTTATACGAGACATCTTTGGGTTTCTGCAAGAATGCACGAAAAAAAACATCAATCAAGAAAATTTTAGGACAGTGGAAGAAATATTTTTAAAATAAATGGATGAAAGAAGAAAACCCGCTTCAATTAATTTTTGCACGCGTGTGGTATTCCCACCAAAATCTATTTTGTTTAGGAAAAACTTTGATGCTTCATAAATAATTCGTGTTTAAGCGCAGTTCAATCATAAAATTGCTGAATACGTTCAATAGACCATTACCATTCTTCTATTATCATTCTTCTTTTAGAAATATTCTGAACATTTTTAAACAATTTTTGTTGCTCTACCTCTGAGAACTACAGGAGTAACCAATAGGTTTATTGCTTGTAAGTTTTGTCATATTGGAGAACGATGATGCATTTACGCTGTGTGACGTTGGGTTTTGAGTAAACAAGATGGCTCTTTAGAGATAGATTAGAGTATAAGTTAGTTTAAGCCTCCCTAACCGCTGCAAAAATAGAGCGTATCGAAGAGAGGAAGGAGGAAGGCACCATATAGTATGGAGATAAGAAAATGTGGAAACTATGCAGAAAGGGCATAGAAACAGTAAGATGGGAAAGAAGTTCATGAAATAAGATAAAAGTTGAAGAAAAAAGTCAGAGGTGCTGAAAAACAGGACAGTAGTGAACCGAAAAAAGTTGGTCCTTAACATAACAAAAAACATTTTATTTCAACAAAAAGAAGGCCTACCTAACTCTCAGCTCAGGCCCTCACATTTTCCCCCTGGGAGCGCTAATTCCCATAGATACAATAGTTGTATCCCCTTGAGGGGGGCTCTTTACAGATAACAATTTAAATTTAAATACCGACGAAATTCAGCTCAGCTAAATGTAAGCAAATAGACAATGTGTCAAAAAGTCATAGCTCATTACTTTCAGGTTAGTGTTTAGTCTAAGGCAGCAATGGCTTAGGAATATTCAATGAAATTAATAATAAGAACAATTGGTGATATTTGTCTTCTTTCGCTTGCAATATTCTTCAACTAAAGTTTGCATTGGATCATATGTATATTTCTATGATTGTCCTCTTCTGTACAATGTCAAGAGCGCATGTAAGCTGCATGCCAATAAAATTCAAGGATTATGATACATGGATTATTTAAAAGCAAGAGTCTGAAATTTATGCATCGTGAATAATATAATTTGAATTTTTTCATTGACGTATAAAGGTAACGAGAAACATAAAAAACCAACAACGGTGATACGTAACTTTTCATAAGTCGTGATAATTTGCCTGTTGCAGATAAGTGATTGGAATTTGAAATACTACGACGAGTTTTAGTTCAAAGTTTGAATTTTCTAAATTTTATCATGGTTAGGTTACATTTAAATTAAATTCAATCATCTACAGCAAAATAAATTGATGTTGATTTAAAAAATAAGCGGAGTCCTCAGGTCACTCAATTCTAATTAATTCTTATTTTGTATTTATTGTTGAAGACAGAAACGCCTTACTTTAACTATGCTTTCTCAAAGAATGCAAGACAAAATTGACGTTGGTGTAAACTACTGTACTAATTTGGAGCTAAACATTATTCATTGGTGTTTTGGGTCGCCCCTCACGGTAAATTATCCGCAAAGCTTCCCATGTTTCAACACACACGATCAAGCAGGAGGGTAAATTAAACTAGATTGTAAGTTAATTAAAGCCTCCCTAACCATAACAAAAATATTCAGAAGAGAGCAAGGATGAAGGCCCCATAAGTGTATAGTTAAGGGAACGCGAAATCTATGCACAAGGTATGTTCCCGCCCTAGATTCCCTGCGCGTAGATAAACAGTTGAGTTGAAGAGAATGGTTATGAAGCAAGATAAAAGTTAAAGAAGAAAGTCGAAAATGCTCAAAAACAGGATAGCAGTGAACATAAAAAAGATGGTTCAAACTAAAACAAAACAGCGTATTCTATTTCAACAAAGAAAAGGCCTACCTCACTCTCTGCTCGGGACCCCACATTTTCCCTAGGAATACTATTTTCTCTAGATACAACAGTTGTATCTCTCTGAGGGAGCTTAGAGTATTATACTGAAAATTTAGTACAAGAAGTATGACGATAAATTACTTAAAATTATTCTAATAGCTTAAACTGTTCTCAGATGCCCTCAATTTTAATTTGTTTGAATTATTCAAAGTAAAACTTGAAGGAAATTTTGTTCGTTTCAGAAAATTTGAAATTCACGTGATGCTTGGCAAGTTGAGCAAAAATAGTAGAAATTGATGCATCTTGCTTGCTTAGCTGTTTATAAATTAATGCTCATTCATTTTATTCAAGTTTAACCTGTATTTCCGTTGTACTAAGCTATATCACACAAAATTTCAGTCTATTCACTCTCAGTCTCAGCGGGCAAGATGAACTATCAAAATTTGAGTGTCTCTGCTGGCACACCTCGATAGGAGGCAAAGGAAAGCCCCTTGGCATCTCGTTGAGATGAAAGAGCGAAGTTGAAATAAAAATGATAAGTAAAGCAGGAGTTCGGCTGAACTGTGCACTAGTCTTCCCTTACGAGGGAGAAAGAATATGAAATAAAGAAACTGGGGCAGTGAAACAAATCCAAACCCACAACAGACTCTTATAACAGACTTGTAAATTTTGTTGTGTGGTGTCACTTCCGAGGATCAACATTAACTCTCAAAGTTACACTAACTAGAAGAGACACTACCACTGCTCTTTTGGATGCAGCTTTTTAAATGAAGCCGCTAATTCCCCAGACGCGCTGAAGGATTATTATGATGTTAGCTAGTTGAAGTCTACCAAGCCACAACAAAGCGATCTCGAGAGAGCAAAGAGAAGAGACCATTTAGTATGGATAGTAAAAAACGAGGAATCTATGCTCAAGGTGTGTTCTCTGACAAGATACGCTGCGTATAGAAACAGTAAGTTAAGGAAAAAATGAAATTAAAAACAAAGAAAAGATACCGAAAATGAGATGAAACCTGAAGAAAGCAAAATGGGCACGACAGATAGAAGGCCCGAAGACTTAGCTAAATCACAGGTAACCTCACAGTATCTCCCCTGGGGGCCTGTTCCTATTGCGTAGGATAGGCAAACCTAACTAATCTAAACCAACCAATTTCCTTGAGGGGATGCTCTGAAAGATATTACTTTTCGTTACAATCTACTGGAGGGCTTGTAAAAGCAAAGCTAAGTTATTGAGTGAGCGGCTGAGTGAGCTAACTCACTGACAACAAAAGTCTTCAAAGGAAAATTTCCTAATTTCCAAGCTGTAATTGGGTGTCTCAAACTACCATTGTGCCTAACTGCTGACCCTTTCCAAAGATATTTTCTATGGCGGTGAGCACATTGGCATCAAACTTTTGAATGAAGACGGTGTTCCATTTACTCTTGCGAACGAAAAAAGAGAACGAAATTGGGAAATTGTTCTTAAAAAAACGTAAATTATTATCAGATGTATTAAAATTTTAACTGGTTCAACAATCCTCGTCATTTCTGAGAATTTGAAATTCTCGTGATGCTTGAGAAATTGAGCAAGCTGACAGACATAAATTCAATGATATAGACTCCGGTTACGTAAAGTCCAACGGCAGACATTTGCCGATTGATTTCTTTAAATTTCAAGTTTGAAATTGTAAATTTAAAAGTCTTACCTACACGTGACAGTTCAACACGCCTACAGGCTCCTGCCAATCACTTTTCTCAAACCCACCCATACATATTCAACAAACCGTTCGGGCACTTTAAAAACTATCAGATCATTTGTACATTTGTGTGTTTCACACCGGCATGCTGCACAGGAATTCCTTAGTTAGGGAACATCGTAAAAAGACATGGGCACTCTATAGAAATTTGTTTGTTATGTAGCATTGGGCGCAGCGACACGTTTGGTGCGACGCGGCTTGTTAACAGCGTGAGCGACGTCGTGTACGATGACATGCATTTGTTGCTACACGTACGTGACATGAAAGAAGGGCTTTCGTTTGTACCTCTGGAATGTGTTGAAACTGATGATCTTCGTTGCATTGTTTCTCCGAAGCGATCTGTTCATATTTCAGAGGAGAATATCTGGCGAGAAGTTTCTAATTTTGCGCTTGCGCAAAACTAAAGGCTTCAGCGGGCATAACAATCGATAATTAAACAAACGCTTTGTACGGGATTTAACCAATTTTAAGTTGTCAAATGATCTAAAACAAAAGAGTTTGCAAAGCTGAGAAAATTTAATCTAGAATATATTACAATGATAGCTCCACCAGCATTTGAATAAGTTACTGATGAATTCCCTAAATGGTAATTCTTCAAAATTATGTCTCAATTTCGTAACCGTGGATATTTTAACTTTTGTTTGATTTGATGCAAGTTTTTTTTACTATTTCTCAAGAAAGTCCCAATGGTGAGAACACGAGTTTCCGAACTGGCCTTTTAGACTTCAAAAGATATACGAAAGCGGAGTTTTTGCATTGTCATTGGAGTCTGAGAACAACACGAGCAAAATAATCTCCATTCGAGCGTCATCGTTCATGAATAAGTCAGAGGGCGTGAAGAGATGAGCGTGCTTTCAGTTTTACAGGAAATCGTGATGAATTTTTACTCTTAAATACTGATCAGATGCGAGATAGCATCCAGTGGGAAAGCTTATGACTGGAGTCACCCTGTGAATCTTATTTAGTGATACACTATTCTTAAAGCACGATCCGTGTTAGCTGTCATTCAGCAATAAAAATGATCTTGAAGTGGGAAAAACACTACTTTGCACTCGTGTCATCTTGTCCAAAATTTCAATGCGTGGAGAGATGATTGCAAACGTCCTGCAGTTTAGCGAGGAAAAATTTCGTAGTTTCTACGACAGAACCCGACGAGAAATAACGCTCCTCAATATAATTTGTGCAGTGAATTATGCCAGGTTTGTTACTTGCTCAAACTAAAAGAACCAGAAAACTCTAAAGAAGTTCAGCTTATGAGTGTGTAGATTAGATTTGATTATTAGTTAGTTTAAGCCTCCCTACCCGCAACAAAGGCGATCCAAAGAGGAAGGAAGAAGGTACCATTTAGTATGGAGTTGAGGGAACGCGGAATCTATGCAGGAAGGGCATAGAAACAGTAAAATCAGAAAAAAGTTCTTGAAACAAGATCAAAGTTGAAGAAAAAGTCGTAGGTGCTGAAAAAACAGGACAGCAGTGAACTGAAAAAAGATGGTTCTTAACATAACAAAAGCATTTTATTTCAATAACACGAAGGCCTACTTAACTCTCAGTTCGGGCCTTCACATTGTCTTCCTAGGAGCGCCAATTCCCATAGATACAATAGCTGTATCCTCCTGAGGAGGTGTATGAATGTGTAACAGTAGAATTTATTGTCAATATCTTTTTCAGAATACTTTATTAGGCACACAACTTTTTTGGTGCAATCTATCACGAATGTTTGCAGAGAAACCAAGAAATATATCAAAAGAACGCTCTGAATTCTTAATTTTTCAATCATTTAATCGAGATTTCAGAAGAAAATCGCCAAGTACCGAAGATTTTATAAGTAAGACCACTGTACATTAACCGCTCATAAGGAAACCAACTGTCAAAACGAGACTGAGATGGATGTGAGAGCAAGAATTAAAGTGACAAAGAAAAATCACGGTGAGATGAATAGCCTTCTTTTTTTGAATTGCCTTCAGAAGACTAATTTCGAAAATGTGTGTGATCACTTCTCCTCAACCATACTTTAACACATTGACTACGAGAGGTTAAACTGAAGTTTAACATTCAACTCTAGTTAGCCATGTTTAAAATTACAAACATTAACTGGATCGTACCTTCATTTAGTTTTGATTAAGCATTTATAAAAATTAAATTTGTGACTTCTGATCTGTCAGCAGCATCATGAAAATCCCCTCCGTGTGCCACCTGTGGTTCATGTAGCAGTCAAAGTGTTTTTAAGAAACACTGTACATCGAAAGCATACGAGAAAATTTGAGTTTAATCAGCTCTACACTCGATGCTTCTTCGTGTGCTGTGCTGAAACCATACGAAAAAATGAGTCCGATAAAACGAAAAACTGTGCCAGAGATACCAGTTAGAAATAATGTAAGCTAATTCAAGTCTCACTAACCCTAACAAAGGTGTTCTCAAGAGAGGCAGAAGCAAGACATCATTAAGAATAGCATTAAGGGAGCGGGGAGTTTACGTACAAGATGAGCGCGTACATCCTGCACATGGAAACAGCAAGATTGAAAGAATTTTATGAAAAAAGTTGAAAGTTGAAGAAAACAGCAATGGGATCTGGAAAAAAAAGCAGTGAACCTAAAAATATGGTTCATAACAAAATTAAGAAACATTCAATTTCAACAAAAGGAAGGCTAATCTCACCTACAGCTCGGGACGTCACATCTTCCTCTTGGGTGTGAAAGTTATATGAAAGTTACAGTCGGTAGCCTTAACTGGTTGTTTACCTTCAGACTAACATTTTAGCTTAGCATGTGAGATCAGAAAGTCAATTTCTTTCGTGAGCACACACAACACAAAAAGTTGAGCACTGGCTAAACCAGAGACGATGCGTACCTAGTCGCTAGCTCGTCACCGACCACCGTAGTGACCACGTCAGTGTGGCGACTGCGAACGACCGATTGGATTTTAGAAAATTATACGAACTAATCGGAGTTGGAGAGTAGAAATAATAAAAAGTATGCCGTAAGTCAGCGCGCTTCAGGTTGCAAAATTACTGAGTCTTAGATGTCAACCAAAAGACTTTGAAAAATATTCAAAAGGTCTTAAAAACCGACCAAAAAGTTTTAAAAGTAACCTAAAGGTCATTCAAATCAACTTATATCTTTGGAATTTAACCTACGGGTTTTAATTACACAATGAAGGATCTGGAGCAAACTGGACGGTAGAAGAACTGGGTGGAACGTGGAAGAATAACTAGGGTGGACGGAGTTATTTAGAAGGGGAACTTAGTCAAGGAAAATACACGCAGAAATGATAAAACTCCAGATTCTCTATTACACTTTCAGAATTAGACAATGTTAAGTTATCATTGATAGCTTTCTGCGGAGTGGGAGAGTTTCCTAATCCTATTTCTGCGTCATTTTGATACTTTGAACATCACAATGGAAGTTCGAAGCTAAATACGTGCGTAAAAATCATTTCATTAGGGCCGAATAATATCTGGTGGTTTCGCATGGAATGTCATATTTATAGTAACCTTCTTCATCAAATATATATAAGCTTGATGATTTGTTTGCACATATTTAATCTTGAGAATCTTTTATCTCATACAAAATTTTACTTTGTCTGTGAATCCTTAAATTATGGATATGTTAACAACCGAACAATATCGAGTCATTTTCTCTTACGAATATACGAAGTTGGGTCGCGAAACATCCAGTGAGCTTTTGGTGATGATGTTGCTGACTCCCAAACTGTTCAGAGATGGTTGCAAAGAGCTTTTGGTGATGTTGACAGGCAAACTGTGCAGAGATGGTTGCAAAGAGCTTTTGGTGATGTTGACAGGCAAACTGTGCAGAGATGGTTGCAAAGAGCTTTTGGTGATGTTGACAGGCAAACTGTTCAGAGATGGTTGAAAATAGCTTTTGGTGATGATGTTGACACCCAAACTGTTCAGAGATGGTTGCAAAGAGCTTTTGGTTATGATGTTGTTGACACGCAAACTGTTCAGAGATGGTTGCAAAGAGCTTTTGGTGATGATGTTGTTGACACGTAAACTGTTCAGAGATGGTTGCAAAGAGCTTTTGGTGATGTTGTTGACACGCAAACTGTTCAGAGATGGTTGCAAAGAGCTTTTGGTGATGTTGTTGACACGCAAACTGTTCAGAGATGGTTGCAAAGAGCTTTTGGTGATGATTTTGTTGACACGCAAACTGTTCAGAGATGGTTGCAAAGAGCTTTTGGTGATGATTTTGTTGACACGCAAACTGTTCAGAGATGGTTGCAAAGAGCTTTTGGTGATGATGTTGTTGACACGCAAACTGTGCAGAGATGGTTGCAAAGAGCTTTTGGTGATGATTTTGTTGACACGCAAACTGTTCAGAGATGGTTGCAAAGATTTCGTACTTGAGCCCCAACACCTCCAGAGCTACGGTCGACAAACTGCAAAGTCTGAATTGTGTAATCTTGCCACATCCGCCCTATTCTCCTGATATCTCTCCCACTGATTATCACTCGTTCAAGCATTTTGAAAAGTTCATTTGGGATAAAACATTCTTAAATAATGAAAGTAAAGTTTAAGCATATGAACAGTTTATTCGCGAAAAAGATAAGTTCTTTGAAGATGGAACACATAATTTGCAAAAACACTGGGCGAAGGTCATAGAAAAGGAAGAATCATATATTGAGCTAAATAAACACTTTACGATAATATTTACAAATGCGAAATTTCATGTAAGACAACCTGACATACCAGAAACCTTCCGAGTGTCTCGCGTATAGCATGTAATCTTTCACTTTCTTGGGAATTTTCGTCTAAAAAGTTCAATTAATGAATAGAACTTGCAATAAAATTAGTATTGAACCACACAAAAAAATGCAAAGGCGTGAGAATGATGTTCAACACAAGGTTCGCGAAACTTATAATAAAGCATTGAAGCACATAAAACTATAGAACCGACGAAAGAGGCGAGTGCAGCTCTCCGATCAGGTGGTTCAGTTACTGAAGCAAGCCTCAGGTGTTGGTTGAGTCGCCGACGTGGTGACTGGATTGAGTAATAACCTCTGAAGCTGTCGTACTGACCCATGAGTTACAGAGCTAGTTAGGTGTGCTGGAATTTTACGCGGGTAGCATTCATAATAATAATAAATTCTGTTATTTTATGACCTCAGATATCATAAATAATGCCTCAAAAAAAGTTAAATCTTTCTAAGGATCTAAAATATATTTTCTAACTGCTTGTTGGCTTAACCCTTCAACGCCCAAGTGGACTGTACGGTCCTTTTTCGAAAATAGCCTCAATATATTGTACTTCTCGTAAAATTAGTTCCCTGATGTGTTTTTTGGACTGCACTGTCGAGTGGCAGTTCCTTCCTCATCGTTAAATCGATAAATATCTGATGCCAGTGCCAGTTTAATGATAGTGGTTGTGATAACGGTAACATGAGTAGAAAATGTGGACGTTAAAGGGTTAATTGAATGGAGCCGTTGATTTGAAGAAGACATAGAGCAATTTCAGAGATCTAATGTACCTACTGCGTAGGCCATCTGAAATATGAACCAACTTCTGCGTGGGAGTAGCTAGGATCACTCTCTAACATGCGTTGAAGTTTCCATTGAAACACTTGAGCTAGTCTAGTGGTATTCATTGCGCGGCTCTCGAAACATATAGAAATGTATTAAATATTATATAATTTATATAATATGTGCTAACTTGCAGTAGCTGCGGCTCTCTCAATCAGTGCGTTTAACCGAAGTGGCTCTCTTGCAAAAATAAGCGAATAACACTGAGCTAGTCGATCTTGAGTGATGTGTACAAATTTACCAATGTATAAATATAATAAAGATTGATTGACAGCAGCTGAAGATTTTCTGCAGGCTTCTTTGATATTAAGAGCGTGCTCAAATTCTCTTTCCACTTCAGACTCAGAATTTAATGACGAGAAAAAAAATGGAACAAGACGAAATGTGTTTAATGACGAAAAATAACATGGTACAAGACAACGTTAAGCGCTATTCTTTATTCTACAACTACATACCATGGATCACGTATGATTAACGAACACTCGATTGCCTTTGTAGAAGGGATTTATGGGATTTATCTTCATTGAGCTTTTGAGGTTTTCATCTTAAAGGGTGAAAACGTAACCACGAAGAGAAAGCACTTTTCAGGAAACTGGTTCTTGTAAAGCTCAGTTCAATTTTCATTAAATTTTAAAAAGAATGAATTTGCTCTTGTTGTTCGATGGAAGTAACGTCTGTAGACCATGATGGTAGAGAAAGACGGTGGTGTACCTAAAAAGATAAGTTTGAACATTGTATTCAAATTTGGGCGAATGTTCAATACAGTACTGTGGATGAATGTTGGTACTCAATGAAAATTACATTCATACATTGGTTGAATTCTCCCACATCACACATGGTCGATGTGCGCAAACTCTACCCATGTTTGAGAGAGTTGATATTTAAACTAGATATTCAAGTTTTTTTGATTTCAAGAGCTCTCATAAATGTTATTTACCACTTCAGACTCTGCGTTTAATGCGAAAAAAGTTATACCTTCTGGTACGAGATGAAAATAGATTTCCAGAACTTTTCATACGTCACAAAAAATGACGAGCCGCGGAGGAAGCTAACGGGCACTTACACTGCAGCTTTGATTATTTTTTACAGCTTTCACACGGCGCCGGCGCTCGAAATTCTGCTAATCCCAGACGTTCCATTTCGCTCCGGCTCCAGCACGTAGAATTTCGAGTCCATATGCCTTTGTAACCGGTGTAGAGTTCCCAGCAGTTAATCTCTGCTTAATGACACGAGAAAAATTTGGCAGAATCTCGCATCCGTAAAATTGAGCATTGAGGTGTCGAGCATTGCTGTGGGAAAGTCTGGTACAAAAATGACTGAAGACAGAAACCTGTTTGAACTTTTCCCTTTTGAGACTGGGATTGAACAATGAACGTATTATGCTCTTGGTTGTAAGCAGTCTCAGAGTTCATGGCAGAAATTTGTAGAGTAAATGGAGTAGGATCAGTTTCCTAGATTTAAAAATATTTCAGCTTTACTGTTAGAAAGATGTTCACCCTTGACTCAGACTTACTACGGAACATTACGAGTTATTTTAGCTAGAAACTATACATGGGAGAGGGGCGGTGCGTCATGTCAAGAATGCACACAACTTTCTGCAAGAGTAAATAAATGATCTCCAGTCCATTCTTTTCTATTGAAAGAACTACAATAGTTCCTCAATACCTAAAAAAACCTAGTGTTAAAGGCACAAGTTACCAGCTGCATATCAGAACATTTGAGCTGCTCCTATCTCAAGTTATATTTCTAAAGCTTTCATTATTGTTATTATTTTCCTAAGCATTATTTTCTTAGCAGTTATTTTCCGTCACAACTGCGAGGGAATTTTTGGTTGTGGCATTGGAGGTTTACATTCTCTATCGTATGGTGACTATATTTTTCTACTTTTTCAATAGAGCTAGTTTTTGAGGTTTTATTGCCCTAGTGTAAAAAAGAAAAAAAAAATTGTTCCAAAATGAACTTCGAATACGTTGTAAGAAAAAACATATAGGTATTCAATACTATTAAATGCGAATGTTGTTATAAAAATAGAAGCAATAAACTTAACGCAGTCTCTGAGAATATAAAAAATTGATGAGTATCTAAAAATGACAACTTCCATTATCGAACTTAGAATTTTTAAAAGCTCACGAGATTCTTTAAAAAATTCTTCTTAAATAATAAATCCAGGCAAATGAATGAATGAATAAATGAATGAATTTCCAAAACATATCAATGGCAACGAAGTTAGTTGCGACAAAATGCATGCAAGGAAAAAACAAGTTTGGTTGAAAAGAATGGCAGGCAATTGAAATGAGGCGGTGGGATCGTATTCAGTATATTTCTATGAAAATATAGCCCTCACAACAATAAAATCAACTATTGACCACTTTCAAACATTTGCTATAAATATTTTTTGATGCTTGTGAATACTGTGTATCGATCAAGATGAAATAAGTTAGTTTAAGCCTAAAAATCACGACAAATGTGTTCTAAAGAGAGAAAGGAGGAAGGTGTCATTTAGTATCGAGTTTGAGGAATGGGGCTTTTATAAATAAGGTTTGTTCTCACACGAGATCCCAGCGAATTGAAGCAGTATACAAATTCCCGGAACAAGATAAAAGTTGAAGAAGAAAGTAGTAGGCGGTGAAACACAGGATAGCAGAAAACCGAAAAAAGATGGTCAGTTATAAAACATGAAAGTTATTTCAACAAAAAGAAGTCCTACTTGACCTTCGGCTCGAGACCTACATTTTTCCCCTGGGAGTGATAATTCCCATAAATACATTAGTTGTATACCATGAGGGAGTGTTTGATTTTATCAATAACTAAATGGTAATGAAAGAAAATTATCAGATTATATTACGGGAGAACTAAACACTTACAGACCCTCATGCTCCCTAATTGAAGCAGCTCTGCAATTTCTTCCTCCATTACAATTTTCGCTGCAAAGAAGTTTAACAAGTGAGCAGTTCACATGTTTCTGGTGGAATTGCATAAATATTTTTTTGTATGGTGAGTGATGAAATTACTTCAGAGAGTTTAAGTTAAAAACTTTAACTTAAAGATTAAGAGAGTTAAAGTTAAAAACTTTAACTTAAAGATTAAGAGTTAAAGTTAAAAACTTTAACTCGTTAACTGCGTTTGCGTAATTGTTACGGTCGCTTTGGTTAGGTTGGAAGTAGTAGAATTTGAAAGCCGTTTTCACTGCTTGATTACACATTTTATCATTTTTAAAAATTTGGAAAAATATAATTGCACGATAACATTCAAACTTGTACGGTAATATTTAATGTATAAAAAGTCAGTAAGATAATTGAAACGATATTTATTGATACTGGTACCTAAATGAGCAATATCCGCTGTGAACCACATGTGTAACGATATGCGGTCAACGCGTTAATTTCAGTGAACAGATTAGATTAGATTATAAGTTAGTTTAGGCCTCCCTAACCGCTACAAAAAAAGAGCGTGTCGAAGAGAGGAAGGAGGAAGGCACCATTTAGTATGGAGATAAGAGAATGAGGAATCTATGCAGAAGGGGCATATAAACAGTAAGATGAGAAAGAAGTTCATGAAACAAGATCAAAGTTGAAGAAGAAAGTAGTAGGTGCTGAAAAACAGGACAGCAGTGAACCGAAAAAAGATGGTCCGTAACAAAACAAAAACCTATTTTATTACAACAAAAAGAAAGCCTACCTAACCTTTAGCTCGGGCCCTCACATTGTCCCCTGGGAGCGCTAATTCCCATAGATACAATAGGTGTATCCCATTGAGGGGATTTCAGTGAACACTAAAAACCTTACAGAATATCTGGTAAGAACGTATACGGGGCTAAGCGAAGCATCCAAGCGAAGTGATTGCCTAGCGTGCGCTACTAACTCCAACGTCACCAAATGTTGCCACCTACAAATCGATGGTTTATTTGTGATATTAAGAGCTAGGAACTAAAAATTTAATCTACCTGGAACTTTAGAACGTTTAAAACTCTACCGCGTCCCATATCGATACATTCATCATCGGTAAGCTTTTGCGAAGTAAAATTTCAAACTAAAAAGTATATTCGATACATTCATCATCGGTAAGCTTTTGCGAAGTAAAATTTCAAATTAAAAAGTATATTCGATTCATTCATCATTGGTAAGCTTTTGCGAAGTAAAATTTCAAATTAAAAAGTATATTCGATACATTCATCATTGGTAAGCTTTTGCGAAGTAAAATTTCAAATTAATAAAAAGTATATTCGATACATTCATCATTGGTTAGCTTTTGCAAAGTAAAATTTCAAATTAAAAAATATGTTAAGTATTTATTTGAAAACCGTACGAATGTTCGGAACACATTTACACAGGTGTTTTCTACACTTCGACAACGCTTTGGCTTTGAAAAAATTGCTACGCTACAGAGAAACGTGGCAACATTGGAACGATTAAGGCCTCCTGCGAGTAAGGTTAAGTTAGGCCATAACACGTTCACTGCGTTCCCGCGACTGTTAACGGTTGGTTTGGTAAGGTTATAAGTAGCTGAACAGGGAAATCGATTTTCCAGCTTGAATAAATTTTAATTCTTTATAATGAATTTGAAAAATACAACTGCACGATATCATTTCACCTTGTGTGAAAACAATTATTTTCAAAATATGTCGCGAAACTGATAAAATGTCGTGCATTGGTACCGGTACGTAAATGGGCAATTTACCTGTTGGTACACATGTGGCCCAGCACGCTAGGAACGTGATAATCTATTGTATCTTGGACTGCGCGCTTTGACAAGTAACTATCCAGTCGGAATTTTTTCGCAAGCGCATCTGTAATTTTAGCCGTCCTAGTATAGCTCCTGCTTAGGACGGCTCAAGTCCTTTGCAGGTTAGGTTGGAAATGCGTCAGACTCTGAACCCTGTCTAACTGCGCAAAAGTTAGACTGGGCAGTGCGGTCGTAGTGGCAAATCTGCACTGCGACGCTATCTCAGCACTGGCAGGAAAGTATGTATTTTCCAACCTGCAAGGAAACTCAAGCTACAAAATGAGGAAAACCAAACCATGCATTATCGTTATCGCCAATAAGGCTTAAAGATAATACAGTTTTTATTGCCACCTCAACTCCTTTAATTTAAAAATTTAAAAAAATATTTTGAATTGAGTTCCACTAAGAAATAAATTATATGGTTTTCAAGATTTAATAATTTTCGAGCGTAGGTATAGTTTCAGTTTGCGACTGAAGCTAATTTGTGTGTTGAAGCCTCACTTTTCCACTAACTTCAGATTGCTTTATGCGCTCTAATAGCTCGACTAAATTGGCAGGCAGGGCTAGAATCCTTCGCTAAAGAAGAGCTACGAGGAGGTGGGCCTCGGAGAAAGTGTCACTCATTTTTAAAAATATCGATGCCCAAATTTTTTGGAAATTAAAATGCCATCGTAATTAACAATTCCTGAAGAGTAATGAATCATCTAGGAAAAATCAAATTTATCATCCCTCACGACATTGGTTTTCCACAACATAAAAATAAGCAAAGTGAAAGTGAATCAACGTGATCACTCTAATTTCATATCATAAATACATTCCCAGGTAAATTTTTCGTATATCAAGCTTAGAATGGTTTCAAGGCATCAGTTTAAAAGTCTCAAAATGTTAGTAAAACGAATCATCCAACAAGTAGAAAATCATCGACTCTCAAAGAATTGAAAACCTCTTCTTCAAAATTAAATGTATAGTAAAGATTATACTGGTACCACACAGTAAACTAGTGAGTCTGGAAGGACCAGGGAAATCTAATTCCAGGGCTTAAAATTTTTTACTGGAAAGGGTTGAACAAAAATTTAAATTATTCAGATCATCAAATAAAACAAGTTTAAGTGAATTAGGCATGGCATAAGATATTAAAGCATAGGAAAGATTTAATTATTTCCATACTCGCACCTGCGAAAAGGTTATAATACAATATTTATGAGAAACTACAAAACTGGTACATTCTTACCTTTTCATCCGTTGTCGTCGGGGTACTGAAGTTAGAAAACCAGTAGTGAGCCGAATACGTCTTCTCTTGTAATCTTGTAAGTGGCGAATAAACTGAATAGTCTTCTTTCAAATTTCATAGCGTGTATGTGCCACCATCAAACACCTTAGGTCTTCATTCCATCACACACAATCTATTTTTTTAAACGCGTTATCGTCGGATTAAACTTTATGCCACTCTATAATATTGTTTATCGTGATTTAGTTGTACGAAGAAACCAAATATTGGCCCGAATTTTGTTAGAAGCAAATGCAAATGCCGAGATTTTATTCATTAAAAAAGATTTTCCTTCTCACTTTGGCATGTTGTTCGCCACGATAGACTCTTGCATTTTCCCCACAGTAGTTGAACATTACTCATGTTGTGCAACAGCATTCACTCGATTTTCAGTAAACTTAGACTAACTTCGGGCACGTCATACTGTAGCTGTCATCAACAAAGCCAAATTTATGATTGGGGTTCATCTCAGAAGATTTCACTCATCTTTTTAGCTAATTTAAACTTCTGATTAAGTAAACAAGCGTCTAGAGCTGGTAATATTTTTTGGGAAGCTAATGGGAAAGGTATATTTCTAATTGTTAATTATGCTCGGACACCTCATACGATTATATTAACGACCAATTGTGAATGAAGCCAATTCTTATTCCAATCCACAACTTATAAAGTTTATTGTCAACATTTTTGCTGCTGAGTGTTTTAATTCATTTGGGTTTAGGTAATCTGATCTAAGTTATTGTGTATAATAATTTCTATGTCGACAGGATTTTTCGCAAAAATAATTCGTTTTTCTGTAATGATATTTTCGTTTACGTCACAGATTTATGCAAATAATTATTAACTTGTTTAAGAATTAAGAGCCTAGGCCCTTTTAGTTGTAGAAATATTATAGGCGAATTATTAAGAAAAATATTTCTCAATGTTCGCAAAAAAATAGTATTACCCTCTCGATTCAAGCAGTTAATATGAGTCTAATAACGATATCACAGAGCAGTTCATTGAAAGAGCTAACAAGTCACATCGTTTTTGATCATTTTTGCTTTTCACGGAATGGATTTGAAAAATCTTCAATTTCTATTCTTTAAACTTGATCCATTAAGAAAATGTTAAATAAATGATTAGTGTCATGGTTGGCTGAAATTTTACATTTTAGCTTGCAGTATTGTTTTCATAGCGCAAACATGCTTCGAAAACATGAAGCACTATTTTACGGAGGCTTACGGTTCTGTGTCACCCAGTGCGGTAATTTATCATCAGCACTTATTTAAAGCTTTAGGGCGTGCGCTGTTAATCCTTCTTAAGCGTAGGAAGGAAGCTTGTTGAATTATAAGGCCTCTTGAATTGTAGAACGTTCTGAACCAATGTGTTTTGTCCCACTTCATACTGTCCTCGGTTAATCGACGTGAATTTTTTCATTTTATTTCGATCCGAAATAGATGTCGAAGTTAGTCGGGTCACCCTGAAAACACGGACTTCACTATTATTACCTTGATGATGTGAAGAAAAAACCGCTTGACTTCCGAATAAATAGCGGTCTGAGTGCCTTTGAACGCTTAAAATAACGAAGAACTTAAGAGTAGAAAATACTTTAAACGGCCAATGGAGGAACTAAATCATGAGATCATGGTTACAACTGCTCATCCACCATAAATCTTGAATTTAATTAGTACAAAAAATTTAAAAATATCTTGTATCACTTACAGCAATTTTGAAAAATAATTTTGGAAATTAAAGCTTTTTACATATCGGCTGATGGTCTTTGGAGAGATTCAAGGGAATTTCCGGAAAAATACAAATTTGGTCTCTTCACATAACCTGTTCCACGACACTGGAAGCCAGTCCAAATGCTAAGAGCTAAATCCCAACGCATTAACTTTGTGTTCACGCGAAGTGCAGTAATATTGTGAACAGTTGATAAAATTATGGAACAGCTCAGGTCAGTTGGCTGCGGTTCGTACGGAAACATTTCAAATAATACCTATAGATAGAACTGTGAAAATAAGACTGTAGTCCAATGGAATGCATTCTTCATGACTAGAAAAAGAAAAAAAAAAACAGATGGACTCAGGAGGAAAACTGCATGAAAATGTCGCAAATCAACACAGAATGCGACCTTCAACAATCAAATTAATGGAGAATGAAGCCTGCTAACAATCTGGCTGATGGAAGACAGACACAAGATTACGAAGGCAGCATCTGATACAAAATAACAATAAAGAGTAGGGTAATGAAATGGTAGTTTAAGTAACAAAACAAAGCTAACGCATAGTACAATCCTAAACTGAAAATGAATTTAGAGCAAGGATAGCCAAAATCAATGATCAAAGGGAACGCGTAATACAAGGTGAAAAGGAAGCTGTTGTAGCCTGAACCGAAGTGAGAGAACAAAGGCGACTGCCCTAAAATTTTTGCCGTGGTACTTCACAGTGCGGGTTTGATAATTGGAGGGCAAATATGCAGAGTGTCCTAACCCACAAATCAGAGGTCAAAACTGGAGAGTGGATTAAGTGATAATTTCACCACATAGCGGCGTAGATGCTTTTCAGACAGAGTAGGCTAGAGACTAGTTCAGTTCCTAGTAAGTAACTTGGCTAGGAAAAGCCAGCTTGGCAACCCTGCGATGAACATCTCGCCTCTAATTTGAGTGTTCTAAAATTCTATGTTTTGTGGGTTAGGACACTCTGCATATTTGCACTCCAATTGAAATACATAGAAGTTGGGCCAGAAAAATGTTACCTATATTTAGCATACTGATGATTCAATAACCCTCGATCGTAGGTAGATAGACTTAGTCTTATTTAGTATGAAATTTGATCGTCTGCTAACAACTCTATAGTTGACTGATTAATTCAGGAGTCTAATTCAGATTGAGGATCATTTTCTCATGACTTGAGCAAGATAAAAGTTTTCGAAACTTATTCCCACGTCATACTTTGGGGTATGAAAAAACAAACAGATATCGGTTCATTTGAAAAAATAATTATAACAACATTGGCTATTTTATAAACTGATTTACGAATGTATTTTTTGTCGATGCCCTTCTGCTCTAATTTAATTACATACTGTGACCGTCACTGTTCAATAAATGTTTTTGGCCTCTCACTCATTATTTTCCTCATTACTTTTCCAATTAGCTCACAATTGTTTTATGCATGTTGACAATTTTTGGTGATTCTGTCACGGGTATCTTGCGAGCCCGTAGGAAGCGTATTGAGAACACGGTCCTTGAAATAGCCTCAGATGAAGAAATCACACTGCGTAAGGTCGGGGCTTTTAGGAGGCCACTTCACTGCATGCCCAACTTCCTAAAAATTTATTTAAGTCAGTTTCTCCCACCAGCAGAGCTGTGACATGAAGGTCTGTTCTGCATCGACCAGACTCTTTGAAACTTATTTCAGCTCTCACAACGTAATTAAAATGGGATTTCTTCATGAAGAAACGTAAATACTCCTCGCTATTCAAGTTCACTTTATGGTAAATCGGTTTACGAATTCACCAATTTCAGCTCGTTTAAACTAAATTTTGACTTTCTCTCGAGATTTTTTGTAAAGGGATTTTCGGTTTTCTGTTTTTAAGGGCATCCACTTTCTGTTTTCTGCTTGTAAAGGCTCTTCATTTTTTGTTTTCTGTCTGTGATTGCTTTCTATTTTCTGTTTTCTATTTGAAAGAGCTCTAAAATTTCTGTTTGTTAAGGCTCTCCATTCGACAATGCTTACAATTTATGGTTTTTGAGTATTGAATATTCTAAAATTTGGTAGCAATTTTTTAGCCCATCCTGCACAGTACAAATAATTTCCTGTAGTATACTTGTCGAATAAAGATGTAATGCGGCCACAGTTATTAACAGTGGGACAAGCAATGAAACGTGCGACTATGTTGAATGGGAAGAAAATTTAGATTCATGGTCTTTTCGAATATGATGGACATAAAAATGGAAAACTATGTTTGTATTGAAAACTCACAAAAAGTTGCAAATGTCTACGAAATTTTTAATATATATCTCATCTTAGAAGAACATTTGGCTGCACGAATGCGAAAAAATTCCTCAAATATTTTTTCCAGCTTTATTGAAAGAGCGTAGAAAGACGCCCTGATAATGTTGAATTTTTGTCCCAAGAATTTGATGTATACCATAATGCCTGAATTTTTTAACTTTCTGGAGGAAAAAATCCGTGAATTCTTGAGCGTTTGCTTCGATTTTCCTCCTAAACAACAATCTCGCATTTGTCTGCTACAAGCTTAAATAATTATTGTTTTTGAAGGACTACTCATCCGAAATATTTATAACTTTGAGCGAGTGTCATAACAGGACTTTGCAGACGCCCATGAAGCTTAGCGAAGGAAGACCTCCCAGCTTATAATGTCATTAATTTTACGACCATAATCAATTTTACCGTCGGATTTTGTCGAGCATATTTGCATGTTTTCGGACGTTACGCCCGACCGAGTTTGATGTCGTAATGACTAGCAATTAATAAATGGCCCTTTCGGCCTTAATTTGAGACCTGCACGAAAACGGGTCTTTGTCATTGCGCGGTCCCTCGTCGGTGCGGGAACAATTTGCATTCTCTGCGCGAGTTCTTTGTCACAACGCGTCGTCCGAAAGTTGCTTGAGCTGCGCGTGTGCCTCGTCAGAGAGGCTTCCTTCCTCGCAGCACTGCAGAGCGTCGTGGCTGAGAAGTGAGAGGCGGATTTGCCTGCAATGAAAGGAATGCAATGCCAGCTCAAAACTGGACGAGGTACTGTATGTACGCTTGGTTCGATTTGCCAGTATTTTATGATTCTAACGATGTGTTTTCTGTCGGCATTTTGGGAAACTAACGTGTTTTCAGTCGGTATTTTGTGAAACTAAAGATTGCTTTAGTTTCAGTTGCGCTTTCTGTTGGCATTTCATGATACTTACGAAGCGTCTCCAGTTTGCATTTTATGAAACTAACAATGCGTTTTTGACTGTATTTCATGTTGCTAACGATGCTTTTTTGTCAGTATTTTATGATACTAGTGGTGGTGCTTTGTATAGTACATCGTTGAAGAGAAATTTTCTTAAAATTTCGAAAAAATTATTCCACATTTTTTCGGAGCTGAGAAATTTCCCTCTGTATATTTTAGTTTGCACCTAAAATTAATTTTCAGGGATTTTATGTTCCACGAGCAATAAAAGAGCAAAAATAAGTATCAAGTAATCAAGTCTTTCGTTTCAATATAACTCAATTTACAATAACTATTACTTATACGAGTATGTTAGTAACTGATCATCAAATTTGAATCAAGGCATACATAATTATTTTCAATCGACACACGCGTGAAATTCTCGCATACAAATGCGATTCAAGGGTAAAGAATGCGCTAAAAATATACAAATTACAGATCCTTAGACGTCATTTGGGCTTGGCGTAGGGAAAGTGCGCGCGTTGTGCGGATTTATGAACCTCAAGAGAGCGTCACATGCCGTAGAGGCACTTCGGGATTTCTCCGTGAGCTCGTGTCATGTCTAAACGGTTTAATTAAGGAATCAAATAATTATCCAAAATTAGTTAATATTTGACAATGCATGTGCCTGTAAATGTGTGCTTATTTTAATTCGATAGCTTGTGTTTTTTGAAGTTTGTGTTGACGAATGAAGTGTTGTCTAGGTGAGGAAATTTCCAGAAAGAAGAATTTCACTCATTCCGCTCGCACGCATAAAAACACAGCCTGTTACTAACAAAGGTGCAATAACTCACATTCATATTATGTGTATTCAATGCTCTGCAACCACTGAAAACTTGGCTTCGACAGATCAGTGGTAGCTGGTTACAAATTCCATCTTCTCGTCGTGCCTGTGTTAGTCGCGTTTCTCTGAATTCCGTTCCTTGAGGGGGTTCTGTGAGATATTGTTCGCTCAGAACTTTCTGAGTTGAACGCTCTTGTATTGTTTTGTGCAAAACGGCGTCTTGTGGGACTTGGCATTCCAAAGTTGTTCATTTTCAAATCGTGTTCCTAAAAATGTTGCTTTGCGGGGTAACTCATAATGAAAACTGTCTTTGAGGTTTTTCGTTGAATTCATTGAATATTGATTCATTAATTTACTGTTTTATGTTAGTTCCAGGATTGTCCTGCGCAGCGAAGGGGGATGAATGATTAAATAATTTTCTTGCTCAGTTTAATGGTGAGATAGAATTACCTGCCAAGGAATATAAGTTTTTCACATCATGAAAGAGCATTAATCTGTTACATAAAATTCTATTTCACTCAAACAATCCGTATTTACTCTAACAAACAATTTTGAAAGCAATTCACGGCATAAAGGACTAGAAGTCATGAAAAATATTTAAAAATAAATATTTTTTGCGTGAAGTTTTGAGTCATTGTTGTGGTTCCAATTCAGGGTCAAAAATATTTTTCATGGGAAAATTTTACGTTTAGCCTGTCATTGAGGTACTTCCCACGAATATGATGGCGCTTGAGATATTCATTTCAGTAAAATACTGTGACATGTGAAACAAATGCTACATGAAAACAAATGCTGTTGTTTATATGACATCCTTTACACCAGAAAAAATATGAAACTAAGCACTTATTTCAGTGAAATTTCATTTTGCAGGATAACAATAAACGGAAGATACGAGTAACATACGTTCGCTCTTTTCTACGGTATTATGAGAGCTGTTGTGAACACGTTCACAGGCTTGTCTACAGGTCAGCCAAGCATCACAATGAGGTTGACGAATGGTTCTTTGTTAGCTTTTTTTGCTCCTGCCACCATGTCTTGTCGAGAGTTTCTGCTCAATTCAGCTCCAGCATCTGGACGGAGGCAATGGTAGTTCACAATAATATATCTCAGTGAAGCTTGGACGACGATTTCACTGCTCTGAACAAGGAACAGTTTTCTTCAATTTATATTTTTTGAGACACCTTAGCAATTTCTTTGTTGCGGAGAGCCGGAGCAGAACGAGGAACTCGTGCCATCCTTCCGTTTAGGGCGCTCCGCATATTAGGGTGGCATATCATGCTAATGAGCCCACTGCGCTGTTTTGTCAACAGCGTCGAGAACACAGCCGGGCCAGAAATCATAAATATGTACGGTTCGCTGGTCGAGAACATGAATGCTGTCTCGTAGACTTACTAGACCTGTTCCTTAGCGTCTGAGACAATGTCCTGGTATGATTAATATGGCTTGCAAAGCTCACAGGGTTCAGAAATAGGTTAACTTTGAAGAAATACTTACTTGTAGTCTTTTTATATTTTTCGTGGGCCGGTTTGACGCGCTGATGTGCGCAGAGCTTGAAATTTCACCTCCCAGTCGATACCATCAGTTCACTGCACTCAATTTTGAAACCTGAAAATAAACAATTGTACTTTCACTTGACTTATTGTTTATTTGTGCTATTTTTGGGCCTGTAAAATATGATCATTAGTTGCCAACGGCAAATGCCAATTTTGTGCTCAACCAAATAGAGGGGCAGGTTTTTGGGTTACGCTTTATATTGATGTTAATCGGCTGCTCAATAAATTTCCAAAAATATAATTTAATTAATCAAAGAGAAAAAAACCTTTATTCGGGGGAAATTTGTTGTATTCCTTCTCAGTTTCAGTCTTCCGTATTATTTGATAATGCACAGAAAAGGAAACAATTCCTCAAGCAATGATCAAAATGATCACTAATTTCACAGTTGAATTTGATGAATGGATCCTTGTAAAAAGGTGTAAATTTGTTTTCGCTTTCAAAGTACTGCATTTGTAATAATTTGTTCTGAGGAACCCGTTATTAAAGAGTGAACCATAAATTAATTTATTGCATTTACGTAGTTTATTCTTATGATTGCGTTATTAAATGCAATTCCCGCTCATTTTATTTATTTCCCGCTTTAAGAACGAAAATATCAATATTCTCGACTCCAAAAAAAAATTTAGTCATAAGTACGCGATGAAGTATATCCATTACATTTTACAATAGTGCAAAGAGAATTCTTGAAGTATTCATCGTGTACATTCTACTCATTCAATTGAATCAATTATGTTGTCCATAATTTTATCCTACTAACTCAGAAAAGAATGCAGAGTATCAGGCATCAGAGATTATTTTACCTAATTTAGCTTCATATTTCCTACAAGCACTTAGACTAAAGTGTTCTTTTACTTACTTCTATCGTGCCGAGCATCTAAGAGCATAAATTAAAAAATCACAATGTCCTCAAAATCCTGGAAAACGATGAGCTGTTCTGTATCAGAAACTGAAAAGTTCTAACCGAGGGCTAACGGAGGAGGCATAACCCAGGGCTAACTGGGAAGGCATAACCCAGGGCTAACTGTAACTGAGAAGGCATAACCCAGGGCTAACTGGGAAGGCATAACCCAGGGCTAACTGAGAAGGCATAACCCAGGGCTAACTGAGAAGGCATAACCCAGGGCTAACTGGGAAGGCATAACCCAGGGCTAACTGAGAAGGCATAACCCAGGGCTAACTGGGAAGGCATAACCCAGGGCTAACTGAGAAGATATAACTAAAGGCTAACTGAAAAGGAGTAACCCAGGGCTAACTAAGAAGGTCCAGACGGTATGTGACTTGATGATCAGCTTCAGAATTTATGAGTGTCATTGAACTTTGTTACATAGATTTATATTAAAATATATTTATTTAAATATAAAAATAATTACAATGTGATATACACAGTCAACAGACGTGAGAATTTTATTGTGAAATTAATCCATTCGAAATTTCGAGTTCCAGTTAGACGAGTATTACATTTTGTACATCATTTAGGATTTCATTAAAATGTAAAATTCATTAATGAATATGAAGATTAATTCTATACAGGTATGATATGCACTCTTAGCTTAACAAGACTTTACAAAGATGTGGTATGCTGTGAATTTTTCAAACTGAACATAATATAAAGAATTTAACAAGAAAATGCATTCGATTCATACCAACCAGAACATAGTTGTGACAGACGTGAAGGACTTGAAAGCTGTCAAGGTGAAAGGATTTTCTTTGGAGCTAATAAGCTAAGCATCCATAATTGACCTTCTCGACTCTGTTTTGAAGCACAGTTTCAGAGTTAAAATTGAGACTCGGTAATATTGAGTTGTACTTATATCTACGTTCATGCATTTCAAGTTTCAAAAAATTAGTTTTTCGAGACCACGTACCATTGCATAGTTATGATATTCACGTGGCACGCTCATGTTATTTTGCTGAGAATGGCATTGCTCTAAATTTCTTCCGAAAGCGACAGTGAATATGAAGTGTGAATCGAAAACAAGTGAATGCAAAAATTTCGTTCAAAAATGATTCAGTGAACTTTTCTTGGAGTGAATTTGATGGACGGTCACTCGCCTAACTTCTGAGAATATTGCAAAAACCAGCAATACAATTCCAAGATATCTTACCGTCTTATGCAATGGAATTATTAAAGGATGTATTAATGCTGTAAGTTATAGCAGATTCTCTTAAATTAAGTACTTCTTACACGTTTTTTCTTTTGAATCTCACTATATTCAATCCCAGGAGCACAATACATTTCGAAAATAATAATTTATTTATTTTTTTCCATTTTTTTCCGTAAAGCTTCCACTTGCATTTTTGACAAATCTAGAAGAATGCTTTCAAAGAAGAAAGAGGCTATCGGTTTTCCATTTTGCAAAGCTGTTGAATTAAAGCACAAGAGTTGATTATAGTTGAATAAACTACGGAGCTATCACTTGGTCTTCTTCGGTAAATTGTTTGCTTCTTTATATTCTTCAAATTCACTCCTACTAGCGACTGCCCTCTTTTTTTACACATTGAAGTGATGACGGACGCAAACTGAAATATTTTAGGTTACTTTAGTAAACGCAAATTGCTCATGGATTATGCACATAAAAGTAGAAAGATATCAAATTCAAAATATTAAAGTCTTTTTCGGCAACAGACTACTAAAGTGAACGTCAGCGCATTGACTCCGGTTGCCCGCATCTGATAGCTCAATCATTTCTTGAAAAAATTACGTAGCACTAAAGCATTTTTGAAACGGTTGTCCTGTTTTGGTCGTGGAGGGACTTCATCGGAACGCCAAGCACACAACATGAAAAAAGCTGAGAATAAAACTCGAGATGAGATGGACATCAACACTACTAGGATCTCCAGAGCTCGTTTTATAGTCTTGGATTGCACCTCACTTGCTGACTCATTGATTGCTCATCACGAGCCACTTGTTCGGTCTTTGGAGAGTGCCAAAGATCATCTTAAGCATGGCAATTCATCACTGATGGAGCTGCTCCTATCAAAACGCTTGTCCAAGTCCACACACAAAGATTGTGCACACAAGACCCTCGCAAAAATAGCATTTTTTACTCTGGCGACGGGGTCGTGTGCTGGCAAAGTAGCTTAATTGACTCGCTTATGAGTTTTTCCTCGACCATATTTAGGCGCCGACTTGCTCTGCAGATTCCACGGATTGAAGCCGTGCGCTTGATTCGACCGTAGAAAAAATTCCTGATGGATTAAGACATTAGCTTCCTAAGATAAATCGATTGGGATTTGAAGGAAATTTTCCTATGAAAGATGGATCACATGATGCAGCTAGGAAACGTGCTGTCGGCCCACATGGGCTGATCTGTAATTACTTTACTAAATGAAGTAAGGCTCAGATGTGTCTTTTTTGTACAGGTTGTCCAAAAAATATAGCCCTTTCGAGCGTGTTGTAGTTGGTAAACTGTTAAAGGAAAGAAGTTTGAGACGAGTTCGTTGCCAGATTCAAAATTTCATTCGATGTTTTAAATACTACCGTATTAAATGAAGGTACACATATCTAGAAAGTTTTAAATTTAATCCTGTAATATTAGGCTTGAAAACAACTCAATAAATTAGGAAATAAGTAAACTTTTAAATGGTAAATCGATTTTGAAATAATGAAATGATTTTACATTACGCCTTGATGAACAACATAATAGATGTTACTCTTTACAATAATAAATTATTTTTCAACCTTCTAATAGCTTACATACTGCAGCGTTTTCAAAAGAGCGACAGTTGTTTGCACACCCTGCTTGTTGACATTTTATGGTTTTCTGTCTTGTTGAATCTGTGGGTCAGAACACAACTTTCTTCGCAAAAAAAGTGGATGTCGATAAATTTACTGGTTAATTAGTTTAAGTCAATGAAATTTATTTGGCCTATTCATATAATGAGAAATACGACCTCAGCAATAACTCCAATCTTAAGTATTGAAAAATGTTGCCCCATTAAAATGAAATTTTTTCTTGTTCATTGCTGATAGCGAGTTATTTGGCATAAAATCTTGTTTAAAAATGTAATGATTTTTTGAAACGTCTTTTTCGTTGTTCGCAGCTGAAAGAATTAATTTTCACGGTTGAGTAGGACATCGTAAGATTGATTAGTCCATGTGAACATATTGATCACCATACAGTTTAGGTGGCCAAATGCGATGTACGCTACATAATGTTCTCAAAGATCAAAATGAAAAAGTTCAAAACTTTGATGTCCATAGCTGCAACTTCGCACCGTGTCTTATATACACATAGCGAAAAAAGAAATTTAAATTTGCATAAGCTATTGATTATCAATATTTAGATACGTATATAACATGGATCATAATTATAATCAACTTGCAAACGAGGTGTTTTGATCAATTTAATATGCAATTAGATAAATTTGTTTTTCACAGTGAGGAACTTGATTTTCATTTTTAGGAACGGGATTTTGAATTGAAGGATAGTGATTTTCTCTTTGAAGAGTGGGATTTTATTAAGAAGAACGTGATTTTCAATAAGGGGAAAAGGATTTCCACTTCGATGTACGTGTTTTAAATTGGATGAACATGATTTTCACCTCGATGAATTTCATTTTTAATTAGAGGAAATGGATTTTCACTCTAAGGTAATTGAAATGTATTTGAAGGAACTTGGTTTCCATATCGATGTAATTAATTAACACCTTGAGGAGAATGATTTTGAATCAGAACGAAATGATTTTCTATCTGAAGGACATGAATTTCAGCTTGCGAAGGCCATTAGACAATTTTTCTCGCTTTTGTTTGACAAACGTGTTCCTTTTTCTTTAAATGTGACTTGATCATTCATGAAGTAGTCCTGACTCTAGGAATAATCTTATCAACATTTCTCTAACTTCATGAATTGCCTGAATTTTTACCTGGATAAAAGATCACAGTCTGCCTCTTCAAAACTTTTTAGTGATATACTTGGGGAACGCACGTTCAACATTTATAAGCGTTTGGAGATAACATGCCATGAAATGATAAAGAGGACGATTTGAAATGCATATAAGTGCCGTGTCAAAGCGAAAGACACCTTTTTATTACAAAATGTGCAAATTTATTATTTTATTCCTTTCTATATTGTTGATAACGTGTATTTTACTGAAACCAGGGTGAACGGGAGTTGAAGTGGAAAGTATTCCTTTTTTCTTTCCGATTTACTAGCGTTCAATGCTTAGCCAAATTTTGGATCGCAGGTTAGTGTTGAATCCGACCTCATTTACAACAAGATTGCGTTTTCTATTGTTCATGATTACGAATGTTTATACCCTCTTACAGTATTATTGAACACGTGTTGCCCAATGAGCAATGTTAATGATTGCTTTTGGCTCCATGGATTCAGAAATATAAACAAACATGCTCACAGTGAACTTGAACTTGGTTTCAAAATTTTGGTACGCATTGTATGAGTGGTTTTCCTTTCTTGTTGTATAAGGCTTACTCCGCGAGTGTAAAATATGTGCTGGGAGTTATTCAACACAATTAGCAAATATGAAACGATGTGTGCTTTCATTCATTATATTTAAAATAGATTCTGGTTCAAAATTCACAGAAACTGATACGCGTGCATAGAATATTTCCAACGATTTATCAATACCTATCCACAATGAATCTCGATCCACCTGATTCTTTTTAACGTATCATCTACTTCGAGCAGCAATAAATGCACGACGTGTATCCTCATCTTTTCAAGTACGGTCCCTGAATATTTGTCATACGGAGATTTCAATCTCGCCTTGTAGTCTCACTTGTTTTTGAATTGATTTTTTGCGTCTATTTTTTGCTGAAGATCACTTCCCCTCGCCGTCTCCGGAAGTGGGCTCGGCCGTTCCCTGTTGGGCGGCACTGACAACGCTCGAAATCGCTGGTTAAACCTTTTTGTTAACCTCCTGTACTCGCCACCCGGTCAATATACTGCGCACATCTTGCAGGTATTCGCCCGATTGAACAGTTAACTGGTGAACTATTGAGAATTGCTGTGCTAAATCAATAATGAGTCCAATCAATTAAATTTGTTCGACTCAGTTTTCACTCTATGAAATTCGAAGTGAATGGAGCGTAACAAAAATAAAAAGCTTGTCATCTAACACCCTACATCATATTTAGTGCAGTCAAATCATGACCAACCTTAGTTTTAGAATAATAATTAAGTTCTTATAAATGAAGAACGATAATAAGGTTCTGGTTACCAAACGCGAGTTAAATTCGCCGCTGTACGTATAAACTCGTAAGAGTATGTCGGATAACAGGTAGACTCTCAGCCACAATCAACTTAGCACAGGGATACATATGCACGAACTTCTATCATTTGTATCCGAATGCTAGAGTAAATTTTCGAATGCTTTAGCGAAAAGAAGCATCTTCTTCTGAACTTCTTTACCTTTCTTCCAAGCCATAGGAACAAGAAGGGGAAAGGACTCGAAATGCACTATACTCGTGGCGACTCAACTCTTAACCATTCAAGTGTATTTTTAACTCTCCTACTGAAAACTGCTCTAATTTATTTGATTTCTTGTCGAAATTGTATCCGAATGTGTTCTTTGATGTTCACGGCAGACCGGTAGTTACTTTCATAGTCTGATGTCGAGTACAACTTGATGTTAGTACCAATATGATGACGATGGTCGTAATAACGATGCATTGAGCAATACAGGTGGACGATAAAAGATCAAACATGGAAGTATAGCTTGTTCACGAGACTGAAAAGTAGCGCTTTGATTTTATTGATATTGAAAATTAAAGATGCAGCACTGGAGTGGTTAACTCTCAAAACTTTGCATACATCCACAGCAGAAGTCAAATTTTACAGTATAAAAACAGTGTTTTAGTAAAAGCCAATCAATTTTGAACTTACCTAATTTCCAATATTTAATTCACATTGAATTATTATAGAGCATGTAGAATTTAATTTCAATTGTAATACAGTTTTTTTCTCTCTAATTTAGCTAACAATTCAGATTTGACGTTCATTGTAGCCTAACTATTCGGTGTTGGGTGGTTTAAACGTTTTGCTGGTCTAGCTTCCTTCACTCAAAAACTGCAAACACTTTACTCATATTTTTAGGAGTACGACGTAAAAATAAATAAAAAAACAGAAGAGTTCAATTCAGTGACTTAGATGATGGATACAGTATCATTCACGGCGGTAGTGTCAGTAGAAGTCTGCGATTGACCTTCTAACTTATGATCGTAATTGTTGTTTTGTTTCTTGGAATTAATGTTCTGTTGGAACGTTACCCCCGGCGTTTTATCGAAGGTATTACGTTTAAGTAAAAGTTCTTAGCAAGCACAAATTGAAAGTAAAATTACCAGACCAGTTTGATAGTAAGAAAACGCTGTATTAGATTGCGAACAGCAACTGATGATCGAGATGACTTACCATGTACTGTAATTCTTTACAAATGTCATAACCTGATTTCCTGTAAATGATGTCAGATAGAACAACATTTAACGTGACTAATTCCTATCAAAAATAAAAAGATCGGTATAGATCCGAGTAACAAACTAGCTACAACGTGATGGATCAAAACGGATAAATGAATTAAGCGGATTGAATAGTCCTTAACTGTTTTTACTGCAGCCCAGCGCACAAGAACCAAGGTTCATCAACTCCTTGAAGCCGAGTTACTTCCTCCGCCCAGCATGCAAGTCTGGTTTCAAATTTCATAGTGCCGGCAATAACGACTACAACATTTAAGCTCACGAAAGCTGGAGTTGTTTACCCGCCACGATTGTGGCATGGCTAATTAACTCAGTTAAATATTTCTTGGTTTTCAGAGACTTTGAGAAGAGAAAGGCAGAGCTCGTTCACGCATCAGCGAGCAGCTTAGCAGCCATGTCTCTCCAGATTTCCTCTCCGTTCATCGTGTCAAGAAGTATACTTGTTGCGTCCTCCCGCAGTCGTGAACATTATCTTATTGGTGAATGCGCGGTCTGCAAGGCAAGACTGAGCATTGCGGGTGTTGGATGAACGATGTTCTCGACAGTTGTAACCAATCACCGAGACAATACCGAAGAACAACAGGCTTAGTGAAATATGTGTTCAATTATTGGGGTAACTCGCCAGAAAGTGCTGAGCGTCAACACACGGGATGAACTGTATTTGCACCAGATTAATTGAGAATTAATCTGAGTACGTTATAAATTAAATACTTCGAAGAACTCGCATCAAGAGCAAAATTAAAACTGAAGTCTTGTAAAATTGAACAACTGAATTAAAAATATAATTTGGTGAGGGTAATTGCTAGCAATCTCGCGTGTAAAATTTGCTCTCAAATTAGTAAGCTAAATAAAAAATCTGTCTCGAAAATATCTGTAATCTTATTATCATCTACTATTTTTTAATTAGCCGACGTACTTGATTCTTTCTTTTTTATCGATATTTCGATAAAAATATCGATAAATTTTATCGATAAATTTCATAACGTTTTCGACAATGCGGCACAATTTTCATGCTGCATTTCACATTTGAGTTTCACCATTGCCTAAGAGAATATTGTACACTCTTGGTGAGGCCACCACTCTTATTGTAGCTGTTGCGTGCATCTTATGAGACGTCCGTAATTTTACCTGGGTCTATCCTCTACTAATGGGAATGAAAACACTTCTACAATTGGTTAGTTATATTCTTTAAGCCAGTAATCATTCTCTTTTGTAAAACAGAATAAGAAATTAGACTTCTTAAATGAGAATGCAAAACTGTCCATAATCCAATTCCAAACACGACCTTCAATGGTTCGAATGGAAATGAAAAAAGTGTGCCAGTGACTTATATTTTGATAAGATAAGTGTATCGATTGCAGTGTGTTCAGGCTGTAGCCCACGTTTGTAGCCCACGTAGGTCGTTACACGAGAGATACAAATAAGGCACCATCGAAATAGCTTATACAATGAACAGAATCATGCTGCGCCAATGTTGTATCTACAGTTGTTTTTCTTGAAAGAAAATCAAAAGTTCGAATGTTTATCATGAATTTCATCAAGTGTGTGACTTTTTAAGTACTCGCGTGTGCAGCACACATCAGTGGGCAAAACATTTAACCAATGAACAAATTCGTGGGCTGCGCAGGGACTAGCTGACTGATTACCATAGAAAGTGCACATGTTAATTGATACTGATGAGTAAGATACATTGAAATATTAATAGCTGAATGGAAAAAGACCAACTATAGCATTCGTGACAGCAACAGTTATCTCCAGCAACACGCAGGTCGCTCGTCCCAACTAAGCTGGTCACCATTAAGAGCTTGCTAGCGCGATGAAAACAAGTATCTTGTTGTCAGAAAGTGGCTCTGTGTGATGAGTCGCTCTCAAATGATGAAGTTATTGCAACACAAGCCATGCATTTAGTTTTTGTCCACCCATTTTCCGCTGTTGGAAATTGTGATAAAAAAACCAAAGCTGAGCGCCAAGCAACCTCACAACAGATCCATCAAAGACCGCCACACAAATGCAACACTAAAGCTCAGCGCGCCGTGCTCCGCTGGAGTTCGTTCAGGGGCCGATGGTAAGGGATCATGAGCAATGTTTGAGGGGCACGCGACCATGCTTAGCGCAACCGGTTCCCGAGAGCATCGTTCGGGGGACGATGCGCTGTGACAGGGCGCCTCTGGAACCGTTTTGGGCATGAGGGCATAGACGCCCACCTAATAACGATGCTTCACCGGAAGGAGGAGCAGCGCTAGCGTGATACCCTGTCTCGCAGGGGAGGGGGGGGGGGGTTGTCAATGGGGGATACGGAGGTATATGGGGGGGGGGCCTGAGGGGTGCAAGGGTGAGGAAAGTTAAGCTCGTGACTGTGGTGTGGTGCGTGAGTGGTGTGGTGCGTGAGTGGTGTGGTGCGTGAGTGGTGTGGTGCTTGAGTGGTGTGGTGCGTGAGTGGTGTGGTGCGTGAGTGGTGTGGTGCTTGAGTGGTGTGGTGCGTGAGTGGTGTGGTGCGTGAGTGGTGTGGTGCGTGAGTGGTGTGGTGCTTGAGTGGTGTGGTGCGTGAGTGGTGTGGTGCGTGAGTGGTGTGGTGCGTGAGTGGTGTGGTGCGTGAGTGGTGTTGTGAATTGAATTTAAATTGAACAACTGATTTAAAAATATAATTTGGTGAGGGTAATTGCTAGCAATCTCGCGTGTAAAATTTGCTCTCAAATTAGTAAGCTAAATAAAAAATCTGTCTCGAAAATATCTGTAATCTTATTATCATCTACTATTTTTTAATTAGCCGACGTACTTGATTCTTTCTTTTTTATCGATATTTTGTTGAAATTTCATAACGTTTTCGACAATGCGCCACAATTTTCATGCTGCATTTCACATTTGAGTTTCACCATTGCCTATGAGAAGCATTGACCCTTCCGTGAGTGGTGTGATGCATGAGAGGTGTGATGCGTGAGTGGTGTGATGAGTGAGTGGTGTGTTGCGTGAGTGGTGTGATGAGTGAGTGGTGTGTTGCGTGAGTGGTGTAGTGCGTGAGTGGTGCGGTGCGTGAGTGGTGTGGTGCGTGAGTGGTGTGATGCGTGAGTGGTGCGATGCGTCAGTGATATGATGCATAACTGTGGTGTGGTGCGTGAGTGGTGTGGTGCGTGAGTGGTGTGGTGCGTGAGTGGTGTGATGAGTGAGTGGTGTGTTGCGTGAGTGGTGTAGTGCGGGAGTGGTGCGGTGCGTGAGTGGTGTGGTGCGTGAGTGGTGTGATGCGTGAGTGGTGCGATGCGTCAGTGATATGATGCATAACTGTGGTGTGGTGCGTGAGTGGTGTGGTGCGTGAGTGGTGTGATGAGTGAGTGGTGTGTTGCGTGAGTGGTGTAGTGCGGGAGTGGTGCGGTGCGTGAGTGGTGTGGTGCGTGAGTGGTGTGATGCGTGAGTGGTGCGATGCGTCAGTGATATGATGCATAACTGTGGTGTGGTGCGTGAGTGGTGTGGTGCGTAAGTGATAATGTGACGAAACTGAAGTGTCCTGAAACATGTTGGATTCGAGTGTTAAGTGATTTACGGGTTTGAATACTTGTGACGGCTCTCAGTAACTTCTGAACTTCTGATATGTTGAAGTACCGTGCGATGTTGGCTTTGGCTGGCCTGTGACATCGCATTGTGAGACAAGTCACTACGCGCTTGAGTGTGAGTAGGTAGAGTAGGGTGAAATATAATTTCTATATCAGATGTTATTGTAAAATTCTTTGCTGATGATTGTACAAATAATTTGTTAGAAGTAAACACATTTACAGAACACGAACAAGGATTCTTTGCAGAGAAAAAATTTTGATTGAATCTCTGTCGACCAAGGGTCTGTTCTCCGCACCATTTATTTATACACTTAAATTCGTTAAATAATTTTAGGTTAATCGATTAGGTAGCTACTTTTGGATTTTACGGTCTATGCACGCACTGCTTGCAGCACTAAAACTGGGTGGAATTCACCCCCTGCTTTCAGTAATATAGATCGGAGAAAATTGAAGAATCGTTTTGTACGAATAACATATGAAAAATTTGTGTTTTTAAGCTTCCGAAAATTTAAGTTTTCTACCAATACGTGGCCAGAAAATCAGGTCCTTATCGGTTCAACTTATCATAACCGCCTCACAAGTTGTGTCGTGGATGCGGGCGCTCACAAATGTTCATTTTGGGAACATTTCGTTCAGATTCCTAAGCGCATATTCATAGGCATATTTTATGCCTATGAAAATTTTCTTCGTAGGAATATTCCTCAATATTCCTATACAAGGAATATTTGAGGAATATATATATTCCTCTAAAAGAAAATCATGATTATCGACTGAATTTTTCGTTAGACATATAGATGTAAAGAAAACATATGTTGAAAATGATGATTTAAATCGATAACAAACTTGTGCTTAAGGCTTTGACGAAGTTTTTGATGAGAAATTGAGAGTAAATGACATAAAATAAAGTTTTGAAAACCAATCATGATATTTGGAGCTTCGGCTTTGAGTCAACTAGGAATCACAGCAAAAATGTCTCGGAGTACATCTCATTCATTTGATCGAGGGCAGGAACGTTTGTATCGCAGGTTATTTGCACCGCCTTTTGGTTTAAAAAGAGCATGAATAAGATTTTACGTCATATATATTTTTGAGAACTTTCTTTGTAGAAAAGCGGGAGTAAAGGGCAAAAAGGATTACAGTTTTTTCAATATTAAAACGTTGATACGTTCGAAATGACTGAAGAAAGACATCTTCTTCAACACTTTTTCCTACACCATAAGAATTACTCCTATAATTACAGCCCTATGATGTTACTTACTTTTTATTCCTTACTCTTTATACTTACTAATATCATAATTACTTCTATTAAAATCACTCGAATCATATTTCACAGGGGACTTTTTAAAACATATTTTTGCGCTTCAATACTTACAAATTTACAATAAATATTTGAAAAAATCGTTACTTCAATATTTGCTCATAGTATTTTTATACACTGTTTGAATACGACTCTATGTAGAAACTTAGATAGGATTTATCAGAATTCCCACGTTCAATAAAGCAGTATTTTATGTTTTTGAAAACAATTCTATTGATTTTCATAATTTAAATTAATTCTTTAACCATTAAATCTAGATATTTTTGACTGATATTTATTTTAGATATTTTTATTTTAAAAAAATATTTAGATAGAAACACCTACTAAAGAAGAGTGGTACAACCTGTGTTAGGATTAAACATTCATTGACCCTTCCATAGGCAGCTCACACAGTAGTAGTAGTAGTAGTAACATAGCTCACACAGCCTTGATTCTGTTTTGCATTGCCGAGCTTCAAGGGAATTAAAGGGATTCATTTATTTTCAGAAACATTTTTAAGAAAAACGAACATTTTACCATTAATGATAATTTTGGATTCTCATCTGAAAAAGTAATCAATTTGAATTTAAATAACATATTACTTTAGTTGAGCTGTCAGTTGGTTAACTCTTTCTGAACGCATACAGAGCATTGTAATGCTTCTACATGTTCTGATGAGCGGCAGTTTGGAGGCATGATTTAAAATTTAATTGTTTGCTGTTCCTTACGAAATTTTTATTCCACTTAACTAATGGAACTTTACGCCAAATGTAATTCTATTTCATTTATAAAAATAGGGCTCTGTTGCCTGATCTCTTCTCATTTGATAGTTTTATTTTACGCGCTCCTTGTTTTCTTCTAAGAGACTATTTTTTTGTGATTTTCTAATCGTACTTCAAAGTAGACAAATATATCATAACTAGTTTACACGCCCCTGCAAAAATGACGGAATTTGATATTTTCCTTATATAAATCCTCGTGATGAGGATGAGAAACGAATATATCCATCCTGAGAGTGCCCGCGATTAAGATATTCTTGTACTTTTGCACTGGTGAAACTCGTTTCACAGATACGGTCATTAGGCACCCTTTAAATCAAATCAAAGAAGCTGTTTCTTAAGAAACGGACACCAAACGAATAAATGAACACACCAAGGGTATTATCAGGTAAAATAATAATTGTTTCGTAATTTTCTAATTGTACTTCAAAGTGGTCAATCATCTCATAACACAGGGGTCATCTGGGGTTAAACGGCATTCTAATTTCACTTAATCTGAAAACAATTCCGCAAGAGAACTCCTCACCCGAAATCGCAGGGGCTGTTTTGAGCGGAGGTCGGAGCGGTGCTCTGAGCCTGTCGCCTCCATGTTATTCCTGCGGTGCTTCATGGGTGTTGAAGGCGCGTGCTGAAGTCGCTCTATAAAAGGGCCCGGGAATTTGTTTTGATAGCAAGAAACGACAGAGAGAATACGCTTCATCGTGTTTTTCGATACCTGTTCTTTGACTAATTTTGTAGGGCAAAATAACGAACCTTGCTCACGACGCACTCGCTGTGCACACACGCACGCAGCTCTGTTGTCTGCGCTCGCTTGTGTGTCTTGACGTTACTGTATGACTTAATGTTGCTTCTACGCGCATGTGTGTTTCTGTGACTAGGTGCGATGAGTCAACCGTTGTGCATTGGCTTTGATTTGGTTTAAAAATCGTAAGTTGCGTTAAGAAAATTAAGCAGGGATATTAATTTATATTGATCTGTGATCCTTACTTGCGAGTTCAAAAAAGGAACAAACTCAAATTCGGAGGCAAACTCAATGGGTCCTATGTTTCTTGTAATTACAATAAGAATTTTCTACAGTGGTTTCAGTTTTTTGCATAAATTATCTATAATTACGCCAAAATTCTTGAGGACTTGTTTCAAATCAGCTTATTAGATAAGACAATCGAATTAAAACCGTCGAAAAGTTGTATAGCAGTTTAGCAAATTTTTACCAATGCTCTTTCCAAGAACATTTAGATTGTAGACATGTTGTAGACTTTATACATGTTGCCCTAATTATTTCAGCACTCAAGTTCGTACATCTTAATTTATTTTTAACTGTGAAAGAACGCTGATGTCTCTCTTAGAATGCAATAACTAAACCTGATTACCCTCTTAGTTCGATAACATTAGTTAGTTACCGATCCTTGCAACAATTACTTAATTAATTAAGAGCAGCAATGAAATTTATGTTTCACCATACCATCTAAATGGTGCAAAGCTTGGAGAAGAAGAGCTATAAATACCACTGAGAAAACAACATTGAAAAAAACATTAACTAATGATGTCGCTGGAACTGTCGAATCGACTACTCCGATCTGCTTGAAAATTCTAAAAATTAACCTCATTTTTTCTTTGTTTCAGCATCCGTGGATGGAGCCCATGAGACCCCAACCTTCACCAGTCCTGGAGCCTCCATTTGACCCGCCGTGGGATGCTCAAGGCTCCCAGTTCGTCCAACAATCGAGCGATGTTCCACCTAACCACGCTCACTTCACGGGCCCGAGCCCGAACCCAATGGTGGTACAGTCTACTTGTTCAACCGGTCCCCAGTTCTGCCCGAGTCTCTACACATCTCCGTACAATTTCAGCAATCAACATTTTCAGCACTTTTCTCAGGTGAACCCTGATGATAAATCCAGCATAGCTCATTTGCCAGAACCTCCTCCGTACAATAATGCTCTCGCTGATCAGCCACCGAATCAGACTCATTTTACAGGGAGTTATCACTCTGTCCCCACTACAATGATTTCTCCTGAGAACTTTTCGAAGAATTTTCACATTCCGTCTGAACCAAAACTGCAGCGGGTTCAAGAAAAAAACCAAGATGCACCTGCTACAACTGGTTCGGATTTGCAGCTTAAAACTGCAGCTGGGAATGCTAGGAGTAATTTTTATTACGATCAAATGGTTCTCTCCATTCAGAAACGATCGAACGTTGAAGCGTATTCCGGTGAGACCACAAAGCCTTGGCAAAACGATACTCCAAAAGTCTCAAAAGCGTCAGACCACCACGGGTGGCTGCCCACAGGTCCCCCAGAGAGTGCTGTAACGCCTCCTACATTTCGAAATGATAAACGTAATACAGAACCAATCAGAACCGGAAAAGACGGAAGCTTCACCAATCAAGGGTCTTTCCTAGAATGTAAATCTGAGAGAACTGATTCTCATATTGCAAGCCATCCCACAGAAGCAAGTGCAAATTTTCATCAATTTCACGAGTACACGAGAAGTTCGATGTCAAGTAATATTGTTGCTAATATGGGGGCAAGCGTGAAAGTAGGTATTGAAGTCAGTCAGCAAGTGAAAGAGATACATTGTCAGCAAGTAAAAATAAAAGAAGAAATAGGAGTCACTCCCCCAGCATATCCACTGGCTACTCCTCCCCCTCCTCTCTATACACACACCGGTGCCTCTAATGCACAGCATCATCAACAACTTATGCCGGAAAGATACGAATTTCATAATCAATCACAACCCTATCAATCTTTGCAGTACCATTCCTACAATCCTCAGCCTGCTGCCCATCACCCTCAATCATCTCCAGTTTTGTCAACGCCTCCCGTTGGATCTCCATTTTCGGGGGTCCCGTACCCTTCGTCGTCTTCAAGTAATTCTGATTCATGCGGATGGGGCTTTCCAAACAACTCATTTGGGAACGCTTACGAGCCAGGCTCGTCAGCCTCAACACAGGTAAACTACCAAGGGGACCAACATTATAACATTTACGCCCGTTCAGTTTACATACAAAATGGAGGACATTTTTCTCCCATTCCACCTCCGTATCCAACTCCTCCAATGCTTCATTCTCGAACTGGATTACCAAACCCGACTTCTGGAAGCAGCTTGGCCACGCCGTTGAAAGCCCGGAGACGCAGGAGATGGACTCGCCGGAGGAGCGTAGTGCACACGTGCTCCCACTCCGGATGCGCCAAGACCTACGCCAAGTCGTCGCACTTGAAGGCCCACATGAGGACCCACACGGGAGAAAAGCCTTATCAGTGTGACTGGAAAGGCTGCGGCTGGAAATTCGCTCGGTCTGACGAGCTGACGAGGCATTACCGCAAGCACACCGGCGACCGCCCTTTCCAGTGCCGGCTCTGCGAGCGCGCCTTCAGCCGATCAGACCATCTCAGTCTTCACATGAAGAGGCACATGGCTCTATGATGTCAGACGGAGAATAGTCGTAATTAAATATTTCCGATTCTTCACCTAATACCGTAGTTCTTTTCTCGAATTTCATCATTCCTTCAAATTTGTATATTTGTGTTGCGAGCGGATAATTTCAGCCGTTACCATGTATGGGACTTGTTCGGCTTCAAAAATGGTGCAGAGTTTTGATGTTGATATTACAGCAGTTCAAAGTTTCTCAAAACTAAGTCAAATCAAAATTTTGAGTTTTACTATTTGTTCATTGAGAGACATCGCATTTGCGTGGTGATAAGTGCACAGTCGCTGCATCTTCGATTCCATTATTTGAAACAATACCTTAACCTCCGTTTAAAGTATAACTAAGGTCAGAAGGTGAAATTAAGTATGAATTTTAACTCAGAAATTTCTTGTATTTTCACAATAGGTAGCCCGTAATAATATATATAGGTAGCCCGTTCTCTAAAATGTTAGTATGTGTATAAAATGTATAACTTAAAATAGTCACTTCTCCAGAGTCTCCGTTGGTGTAATGTAACGCTCAGTTCTGATCAGATGGGCTGCTTAGTTGCGTTCAATACACGCGTTTGAAATGAAATGAACATTCAACTCGCAGAGTCTAAGGGAGTTGGCGTTCTTTAAAAAGTCTACGGGAAGTACTCCAATTATTTCACTCAGTACCTTGCTTACTTCTCTGCTTCGCTGTGCAGAAACCTAACTAACGATGCGCAGCTTTTGTAGAGAGAAATTTGAAAATAAAATATTCACTTGGCTGGCTTGAAACAACTCAATTCACAATTAGCGACTCTAATACTGAACGCGGAAAATATTTTGATCAGATGTATAGAAATTTTTCACGCGTCAACTTGTGCTTTAAAATTATGAACTATTTACTCTAACAAACGTGGAGCAAATTGTCGTAGGAATGGTGAAGCAAGTGACCATGTTCATCATAGCTCGGTATTAATGCACTAACAATTTCCAATGCTTCTAACTCACTAATTGCTGCGTGCTGTTATTCGCCGAGCTCTCTTCTATATTTTATGCAGGTATTCAGAAAAACTGGAAGGCAAATATGCAGAGTTTCTTAACCCACAAATCAGAGGTCAAAACTGACAGAGTGGATACAGTGATAATTCCACCTCATAACGCGTTGATGTCTTCCAGGCAGAGTGGCCTAGTTCCTAGCTCAGTTCCTAGTTAGTAACTTGGCTAGGAGAAGCCAGTTTGGCAACCCTGCGATGAGCACCACGCCTCTAACTTGAGTGTCTTAAAATTCTTCTGTGTTTTGTGGGTTAGGACACTCTGCATATTTGCCCTCCAATTGTTCCTAGTGTTTTCAATGTGAATGAGAGTAATAGCTCCGTTTTTCTGAAAATGGGGATTTATTGCGAAGCTCATACTTTTTCTACTAAACGGTGTCAGCCAGACTTGAGGCACCAGTGGCACTGAAGAGTTGTGTTGCGAGGCCGTGTGGTGGACGTCGTGATCCATGAGTTGAGCTACGAGGCGACCCAACATGAGTGACAATTTTGTACTATTCAAAATTGTCACTCATGTTTGATGACCCAGTACTTCAAAGTAGACAAATGTGTCACATCGCAGAGGTCGTCAAAGGTTAAATGGCCTTCTATTTTTATTTAATCTCAAAATAATACAGCATGAGGACTTCAAATCAGTTTCAGTATGTTGTGGAGTTTCAAAGGCTTCACGTGAAGTGAGGACCTGTACTTTTAGCCTCACAATCTCTCGCTTTCAGTTTCGTATGAATAGAATGGTTCTTGATAATAATTTTTGTACTTTTTTACCTATCCTTGAAGAAAATAAACTATTTATTCATTTGGATTTTTCATTAGAAACCATCATTTAGTTATATTACATTTTCATAGGTATAACTTAGGTGATTTGATATGACGCAACGAGTGCGATGTTAGGATGTGAACCAACACCAAATCGCTTCATGACCAGATCTAGAGGTCTCACCATCTAAATACATCACGACTGATTATTCTGTCGACGGAAATAAATATTTATTATTATTATCATACGAATGTGCATGTATAGTGATGTTGTACTACTTAACCCTTCTTCAAGATACTGCCCTCGTTAATACTTGGGCTTTTGAAACTCACTGAAAACTTAACGAGAAGAAACAAGCCATGAGAGTTGCGAAATCAACAGACTTCGGAAAAAGTACGGCGTGCAGAAGAAAAGGACTGTTAACTGATTAAATACAATATGTATGGCATAGATACGGGAATAGGTGTAGTTTATACAAGTACCTGAAGCGTTGGTTCTGTTAAACGTCACGACTGTCGTTTTCATCCAAAATCTTTTTCGATTCGCAGGCCTGCCATTGCCAGAATTTTGAGGCAACTGACCTTAATTCATGATAACGTACCGATAATGATATCGTTTATCTATGGTGTATGCGTATTTCGAATTAACTCGTAAATCCATGAGAAATAGATGACTTCCAAGCTCACCCGTAAGAGTAAAAGCGATGCAACTCTATGCTTCCCCTCGAAACCATGATTCCAATTTGTATCAAACAAACTATTTTTCCCGAAATTCCTTATGATACGATGATCCTCCTTGCTCTGTGATTTAGGTGCAATTTTCTTCTCTTTTCGTGGAAATTACGATAAATTGAGGAGGTTCTAAGCCTTCTAGGTGTTTAGTTTACGCTGATCCCTCAATTCTCTCCTTCAACATACAGAAAATGGTCCCTGAATCATGCACCCCTCATCTGTGTAATTCAGTGTTCCGAAATGAAAAGAGTTGGTGGCTATGATGATGGGGAGAGAAACACCAAAGAAACATTACATTAGTTTCAAAGTTTTGTTTAAACTTTGTTGAAGGATAAAAGTTAACTATTCATCATTACCTTGAAACTATGTAACAGATCAATAGATACCTGAAGTAATTTGAAGGAATTGTTATTTATACAAAATTATAGAGGAACAGTCGTGTGAATAAGTTTCCGTTGATCAATTATTTTTATTAAAGAAACATAAATGATATCAAGTAATTGATTGCGTATGTATGTATTTATTTATGGATTATCGACATCAAATTAAGTCTAAATCATTCACGGTACTCCTACCATTTCTTCCAAGGACCTTAAGGAGCAACACTCTGCTGAAAAATGAGGAAGAGTTTTCCGATTACAAAAAAATATGAGAGTAAGAAAAAATCACCAAAAAATAAGTAATTAAATAGAGTGAAAGGTTCACACAAATACATACTTTTACATCGAGTTATTGGTTTCCCTCAGGTTACTCCTTAAGTTTTCACATAGAACTAGTCCTGTATGAAAACAGAATAGCTTATCCTCATGGAGAAATTTGATCTGGCTATGTGTCATCCAGTAATCAGGCGGCTTTCGCTGACGACAGTAGTAGTTTTAAGAGAACTAATTTACAATCTGATCCTCGATTTATTTTTTATCGCAATCATAGGCGAAATTATGCAAATCACATGTAAAAGTATGAAATTGTATTAAAAAATTGAATGAAAACCAAGACCAAGTTAAGAAGAATTTTATTTGAAGCGGCAGCGGGCGTCTGTGTATATTTTTGCTTCATTTTCTTCCATTTAAACGCACAAAACCAAAGTTAGCTGAAATTGTCTCATGAAGTTGCCGCCGTTCGGCGGTTTGCATTTCAACTCATACACGTCTCAATAAACTTACATGAAACTGAATTAGGAGAAACTGACGCTGCTTTGCAACAGCATTTTAATTCACTCAATTTTAATTGAATGTACAAAAAGGTAAATTATTTAAAACTACTGTAAACTGTGAGGTTTGCCCCTGAAAGACCGTCTCTTTATGTTTAAGGGATGTTTTCGCATTAGTTGTAATAAATGAGTTGTAATTCTTTTGACTTACAGTCTATTTGAAGCTATGACAAGATAATGAAACGAGCGTCGTAACTCTAGATGAACAGCTTCCTTAGTTTTAGCGTAAATAAAATAAATAAGTTAGTGAATATGTAATACATTATTGTAACATATAAATGAGCAAGAAAAAACGAATAAATAAGTACACAAGTAAAGAATAATTTGTTTGTCATTAAAGCTCCGTAAATATTTTGAGTCTCCACGCAAGCTGGATTAACGGTCTTGAACGTGAAGTTGTCATATAATAGTTTTATTTTAAAATGAAAAGCAAGGCGAAAATCGCTGTACGAATTGCCTTTTTATTATTACAAATAGTAAAGTCTAAATGAATAAAATTGAACGTTTCGAACTAAACAGTTCATCTTCAGCAAAGAAAAGAATTCTGCGACAAAACAAAACGAAAATGAGTAAATTGAAACTATACTATGCTTTACTTACTATTTTTAATAATAAAATGGCAATTCGTACAGCGATTTTCGCCTTGCTTTTCATTTTAAGAATAAGACGCGTCAATGCGGATTCAGTTTTAGTTTTATTTTATCATAAAATTTTATCATATGAAACCATCAAAACATTAATCAATACAAGAAAAGCGCATCGCTGAAGAGCAATCTGATGGAACTTCAAGGAGGGCTTCTCAACTGCGTAGGCTATCAACATTGCTCACCAAGTATAAAAACGTCACTTTCTCAGAATTAATTTGCGCAAAATCTAATGTGAACATTTATTACACGTAAACTCGGAGAAACTCACAGTCATTTACTATGATAAATCGGAGGTGAACGTTCTCTCGCTCTTTTCCATTACAACTTGCTCAAATGACTAAATGGAACACAAAAAAGTTCATTGCTACTGGTGATCAAAATCCAGTCGGCGCTCGTAACTATTTCTCAGAATCACCATGGAAGCGCATGAAAGTATGACATTGCGAAATATTCTAAGAGTGTCAAAATCAAAGACCTAATTCGGGAACTTAAGAGTGGACAATTACTAATTTAGTTGCAGTGTTTCCTCGCATTTTCCATTTGAACAATGGCGAGAGCAAAAAAAAAAATCCCGATTTCAAACTCTTTAAAAAAGTTATAATTTGTTGTAAAGGAATTGATTCTGTCGTATCTCATGGTTCAGTCGATTCTCAAAATTAAATTCAAACTATAGTCCAATTGACTGTGACTCTATAAAATATTTAGTAAATTATATTTCAAAATATAATTTTTGGAGTAGTTGAGGTGTATTCCAAACGGAATTGCTGCGACGTGCTCTCCTTCTACTGTAGCAAATTGACACTCAAAAGGTTGCATCAACAGAGTTTCATATATAGTCCGCTACTCTAACTCGATGGTGAGAACTTTAATCAAAACTATGGTTGATAACGTTGTACTTTGTACGCTGCACTTTGTTATGATATGTTAAACTTTATAGGTGCATGTTAACAGGAAAGTTATATTACAGTATAAATTATGGTTTTTGCCGTTCATTTGAGCCCCGTGAGGTAGCATAAATTGAAAACTCTATAGTTCATTAAACAGGCTTTTTCCTTTCCTGTTATTCAGTATAAAAACAATTTAATTTTTTTCAATCTCGCTCTAAGCTTCAACAACTGCAAAAGATTCTGCTTTGAATAAATCCCATTTAAAAACTAAAAAATTAGTTTTCTAATCTTGAATAATAGTTTCTGCTCGCATTTGTTTAAAATAGCATGCGCAAGGCTTGCTTGTTCACGAGCCTAGGTCTTTTAACATTAAGTTTACTAGCTACGAGTTCACAAACCCATAAAATAATAATCATTACAAGAAGAAATTACTACAGGCATTTCTTTGCGATATTGAGGAGTTTTTCTACACACTAGGTACAACTTTTTCATTCGATTGGAATGAAATGTTCTCTATTCTCACTATTCGTACTTGGAAAAGATTTAAACTCATTGAGTGGACCCTGATCCATGAGATTCAGTGGAAAAAACTTGAGCTCGTAAATAATAATGAAAGGCATGGCTACTGTTTTCCATTGAAAATAAATAATCGGTTTCATATCTTTAGTCTCGATGAAACTAAGGTGAGGGATGTAGCACAAATCATACATTTGGAGGAAACCTGGGAATCGTGTTCAAGTCTAAGCAAGAATCTTGGAGTAAGGTCCAGTTCATAAATCCGGATAAAACGAGCGGATCGAGTCCAACTCATACACTTGTATGGAACTAAGGAGTTGGGTTCAGCTCCCAAAACCAGGACAAGTCTGGAGGTTTAGTTCGTACACCAGGATGAAGGACAAATCTGAACCAGGACAAATCAGGAGGTTGAGCATGTACACCAGGATGAAGCTAGAGGGCCGGGTCTAACACGTCGCTGTACTGCTGGTAGTTCTGTTCTAGGGCTTTCGTGACGTCGTATGCACGTTGGTACGATCTGGTGGAGAAAAATGGAGATCATTATTATCAGCCCATTTTAAATGAACACTTTCATTGTCTTTACACGAAGAAATGTAGCACAACTCAACAATTTTACAGTCGCAGAGAAAGAACGAGGTGCATTTATCAGCAGAGTGATGAAGTTCAGTTTTCTCCTGCCGAATAGTGCAGGTTACTGATTTCCACGTAATGTATTTAGACTCAATACAGAAAGTTGAGCTAGTTTGAACAAACAGTGTCTGCCGACGCGATGTTGGTTAACCACAGTGCGGCACGATGCTAAGTCTAATTAGCAGCGCAGGAAACGGGCGAGCTTCCTTCCTAGTGAGGTCCGCTATTTCCACAGGACAAAACCGTGCGTCTTTGAGGATAGAGCTTCAGACCACAGACACACACGCAATAAACGAGCACAAACACAGGAGAAGTGAGTGCAGCGCGGTCGTCGGAACGTGGCTCGCTGCCGTACCTCACAATTAATGCAGGCGTATCGGGCTATGCCTCTCTATAAACTGCTTTCACGCAGTGAGCTCCTCGTATCTGGGGCGGAGACTCGCGTCACGACTCTCATGACAACAGCAGTTACTCATTAGATTTCTTCAGCAAACCATTACTGGGCAACTCAAAAGGGGATCTTTTTGAAGGACCCTCCTCTGGCCTCGTAGGTATGAGAGACAACCTGTGATGAGGTGAGTTATGATCCCGTAATAAGTCTGAGTTCTTTTGTGATTGTCTCTGCTTGTGACGTTTTATTATTTACTTGAGTACTGGGTTGGCTTCTTTCTTAAGCTGAGGTTTCTTGGAAAGTTTAGTAAAGGTTCCTTTAACCCTAAAACGTTAAACTGGGGTGATTTTCTCCCTAGTGAATTTGGGAATGATGCAATTCACTAACGAGGGTTACCATTCTAGGGTTAAAATCGGTGAGTTCGAAAGGCAACCATTCGCTGAAACGAAAATAGCCTCTCATCAGTCCTACAAGTGCCTACTCGTAAATATTGCCTACTCTACTGCTAAATGAATATGGTATCAGCAGTTCAACTCAGCTGACTAATAACAAAGTACCGCGAATTAGAGCTCAGCTGAAAAACAAGAACAGCAGGTATCTAATCAGTAGGCGGCTTCCCAAGAAGTTTTGTCGCGCCGATAATTGTGATGTAGAAGGAGGGGCTGAAGTGAAATTATCGACGACAACGATTCCGTAACGACATCCAATTTTTTAACGAAATCATAATTACTCTTATTTTATCATCATTCTTCTTGTAAATGATTTGTCCAGGAAGATTGGCCGACAAAGAGATGTGTACCTGCCATATTGCCCGAGAAAGTGTTCTGTTAACTAATCATGAGCTGTTTGGCAGAGGCGACGTTTAGCGAGCGCATTATCCCGCTCGGGGATGTCGACAGGCGCATGTCGATAGGGCTCTTTTATTGCCACCTGCTTCTGTCCGGTCTTGGGAGTTGGGGCTCTCAGCTTTGTTGCCCAGCCCTTAAGTCTATTGCTCTTTATATACAAGTTTATTTTATAATAATGAGTTATAAGTTTATTAAACCTTTTCTTTGTTTCCGAGGCCATAAGTTTATTGCTCGTCATCTGTGAGAATGCGGCCGTACTGACACACGCGTTCTGAGAACAGTACATAGGTGGCAACGAAGTAAGTTGTAAGCCTGTTATAATTTAGTATTTTTGCTGTTCCAAGCTACTTGCATATCATAAGGAATTTAAAAAAATTGTGTTTTATTTGCGAAAAGATTATTGATATCTAACACGGACGATGAAAAATTAAACAAAGGATAAAAAGGAAACACTATTAGGGCAATGGAAACATTCAGAATCATAATATTGATATGTAACAGCATGAACTTCCATCTTTACAACATCCAGTAACCGTTTTCTTTATTAAATTTAAATGCTTTATAGAAGGATAATCTTTCATTCTAAAATACTTAGACGTTCCAATTTTCGAAAGTTTTTGGAGCCATGCAATTTCTCCGAAACGTCCATATTCTCTTTAGAATTTGAAGTGAATTAAATATGAATTTATTAAATTTTAACCGGATTTTAAGCTAAGTTGAAATGGTAAAGAAAGTCTGCTCTGTTGAATTCTTTATCAGTTTTGCTTTGCAAAAGTTTTCATCCAAGAAAGTTTGAACAAAGTTCCAGGAAAAAGGAATATGAAATGGTATGGAATTTATAATTTTCTGGCTACGTAATATAAATTTCACCTTGACATCTGAAAGCGAACTTTAATGTTATTATTACGTTTTCGATAGCGTGTGCCAAACTTGGTATCACGCGAAAATTAAGTGCTCAGAAATGAGTAAAAACACAGAACATTAATACGTTTGCGTAGGATTACATGAAAAATTATCTCTTATAACCCTGCTCAAAATTCTTAGAAATCGAAATAGGTGGCAACCTCGATTGAGATAGCGCTTGTATGAGTTCTTTTAAAGTTGACCGAGCTCTAGACATGTATGATGGCATTGTTTACTATTAACTTCTGATAAAGTCCCTGAGAAATTAGCCAGAGGTATAAAACTTAGTGAGGTTTTCTATAAATCACGAAGCTCAAACATCATGCGCTATGGAGTTATGAAGATACAATTATATACAAGATCTCGAAATATGATGGTGTCCAATAACGTTGTTGTTCTTTACAGTTAGCAACGGAACAGCTCATATACATACCTGAACATTCAACAGCTTAGCTATTTTGTAGTGTATTACGTTTGTGCTACGTTATTTTTGATTAATATGATCAAGTACTAGAAGAGAGAATTAAGTCCTATAGTTATCAGAACTACAGATAGAACTGAACAATAATGATATGGACATCAAGAAAAAAGTGGACGGTCAAAAAAATGTTCGCAAAATAAATTAAATGAATTTCAACGACATCGATTCAAGTAAATGATAGGAATTCATATTTTCATTTTATGCGCGAGGCTTTGTTGAATTCTAATTTTCTAAAATACTCTATTAAGGTCCAAAAGTGAACTGAACGATGCGTATAGTAAGCATCAATATTGTAAATTTCACTCAAACGACAGGTTGGTCAATATTAAAGAGCCTAACGGTTTGAATTAAGGTCAAAAATTATTTTTACTCACTACAAAAATTTCGATCACAGCCTCTGAAGTATTCCAAAAGACTCAGCTAGATCAGCCGCCAATGTTTCATAAATGCGTTAGGAGAGTAACTCTCTTAACTTCACTCCAGCCTCTCCTTTTAGTTCTGAACGGTTCAGAACTAAAAGTTTTAACAAGAGTTTGGAAGTCTGTAGAACTGATACCACGAGTGCACGCAAATACGTCTAGAAGTTGCGATGAACTCGAGAGTTGTGTTGAATGACATCAATACAGACTTGGATAGGTAGGGTATTGGCGTGAGTTATTGTCACAGGACAGGGATTCATGAACAAAGACCACGAGGGACGATTTTTTGTCATTTTTCCGTACGATGAAATGTTTCTGAAAACTATTTGTACAATGAAGTAACTATTCGGAGAGTGTGCTCTGAAGGATGAAGTAAAAATTAAATTAACTGAAAAAAGTGCTGTAAATAAAATACCAGCATGGCATTATGTTTGGAGGGATTACTGAGCTCTAGCGCCGATAACAGTAGCAAAAAAAAAAACCGTCGTGAAAAATCAAGATGACGTATTAAGAGCACAAAAGGAATGAAATATATGTAGTCTTATGCAGCCTAATAACATGACGTCATTTGGAATTTTCCTTACCGTTGCCTTTGAAAGCGCAATTGAAGCGCTACGTAATGTAGGGTCAGCTCCATCAGTACAGTTTAAATTCGGCCCTGGAGATTAGCCTCATCTTGTAAAATATAAAATTCGGCTTTTTTTATAAGATTTTTTGCCAGAAAAATCAAGAAGACGATTGAAACGATTTTTCAAACGCAAAAACCGTCACTTACGAGTAGCCATATTAGTAACTTAACCTTATCATTCTGCAAAATATAAAATTTGGCCTCTTTTTGTAAGAATTTTAGCCAGCAAAGTCAAGCAGATGATTCTAACGATTTTTCAAAGCAAAAGCGGTCACTCACGAGTAGCTGTCGACTGGAGCAGGAGCGGCCCCGTAGGAGTAGGTGGTGGGGCCGGCCGCGGGGGTGGCGCTGATGCCATCCAGGATGGCCAGAAGGATGCCCAGCAGGGCAAGGGCACAAACAATGGCCAGCGCTACGGCGCCAAAATAAATTAAAAACTCTGATATTCCTATCGTGTCTGTATTGCCACCATCAATGATGATGTATCTGCCATCTGCTTCGTCACTTTCGCGAAGTGTGACCATTTCTGTGCCCTCTGATGGACTGCGCACGAGCCTCCAGTTCTTGATGCTCGGCTGCGCGTGCGAGGCGTTGAGTTTGCGCTCGGCGGGAGGGAGGATGTCGACTTCATCTTGGAGGGCAAATCTGACGGCTGTAGAGGAGGTGGCTGGTCGTGTGTCTGCTCTCGTGACGGAAATTTGACTCGAGATGAACAGTAGCATGAGAGCCTGTGGCCAAACTTGATGGTCTGGAAAGAGAAAGTGTTCATAAAGTTTTATTTAACGGAAAATAACTTGCCTTAACACATGATAAACCTAATGTTAATTGACTTAGAATCTTCAGAAATAATTTTCTGTTTATTGAAAGGGTGAATAGGCAATTGTTTTTTTGTATAGATAAAGTTACATTTATCAAGTCGCAAATGCGCTTTTCCACACAACTCAGATTGAAAATAGGCGTTGCAAGCTACATGTGATTTAAAAAAATCTGTTTTGAAATTTCTTTATCTTTCTGCATTCCATGAAATGTCACAATGGTAAATGATAAAAAAATTATCAGGGAGAATATACAAACTCGTCTGCTCAAATGAATTGAGAAACTACTGGGTCATCCTTCATACCAGCACAGTGCAATACAAGATGGAATTTTACCAAAATACATTTACTCTAAATAAACAATCATATATTGAATCAATGAATGTATTATGTGCGAAGTTGTAAGATGAAAGAGAAATTGCAAAAATGTCTCAAATACTCGTAAATAATTTAGCAAAACAATTGCAAAAATAGTATTTAAATTATATTAATGGAGTTTTACCTCATGAAAACTAACCTTTCCAATATCCAGATAAGAAATTCGATGGGAAATTCATGTTGAACAATTTCTTTGAATATTATTTCCCTGAACCTTACCAGCGACTTACTCCTGATGACAGGAAAACAAGAAGTTTGGTCTGATAACAAAGAACTGGCATAATTTCACTGATTTAGAGCCGTGCGATGATGATGATGGCCAATTTGTATCTTCATGTACAATTTACACCATAAGAGTTAAAATAAAGTTTACAGTGTAGGCAGCCAGTCGACAAGGACTATCAGCCTGTCGAGAAAAGTTTTGAAACCGAGACTAACGTGTGTCATCCCACTTTCTTTCCAGGCTCTCACACTGCGTGTCAACGCTCCGCTTTCACTGCGCGGTCCTCAAGTCACGTGAATGTATAAGAGCGGAACCAACTCACATGCGATCGTGAGACGCGTCCGTCTGGTGTTAACCAGCCCCTCACAAGACCTCAAATCACAGTTGTGGTCTATCACGGCTTCAATTTCTCTCAAGACGCGCCGGGAATTTGTTGTTTTTCTATCGAATGCTAGTTTTTTATCTTGCGTTTATTAGGTGAAATAGTTCTTTCTTAGATGAGGAAAATGATGCGCGTATTTAGCTATAAATTTAAAGTTATTTTTTCATACTAAGAGTTTTTGGAACATGTTCATGAGATACCAGACAGTCGAGTATTGTAAACACAATCTATACTCATGTCTATATGAAATAAAATATTCGTACCTCCATAGTAATTCCAATAAACGCATATTTGTAAAAATCAGTATAAGCTCAATAATTTATTATTCTATTCACGGTGTCAGAATAATTTCAACAAGCGTTGAATTATATTAAAAAGACAGTATCATCTGTTATTGATTAAAACTTTGAACGTAACAATTCAAAATAAACCTGCGCTGTCATACTGAAAATTTAGAAAATTTTCAGAATATTTTCAAATATATTATTTTGAATTAAATCCAGACCACAGAAATCAAGTTTGATAAATTTGATTATAAATATAGGCTAGTCTGACAACTATGAATTGAACTGCGTTCCAGTAAATGACACAAACTTTCACAGCTGAGCGTGGAGAAAAGCGTTTTAATTCAATTATTGGGCTCGCATTAAATCGTATGAAACTTTCACTCAATGAATCCAATTGAGCCTATTGTCTTAACACCTCTGCGTAATCACCCAGGCTGCAGAATTTCCTTCGTATAACATTAATGTTCAACCACAGTTATTTGATATTTACTACTCAAAGAATTAACAGTTTCTGCAATTCTTGTTTTCGTTTGCAGACGATTCATAAAGCGTTCATTCGAAGGAGGTATGTAATAACTGAAATGTTGAATATTTTCGACGTGTAGTAATGATTTAATGAAAAAATTAATCATGTCAGTTCATAAAGTTCTTGCACTGTTAAACACGTTATAAGTTTCCTGATGCGAGTGATGCCCTTCCAGAAAAGGAATTCAATATCCCCACAAACGCTAACTTTCTCTCGATAGTCCAATAAAACCGAAGTTTGCGTATGAGGACTAATGTAAGAATTTCACACCAGACCAAAAATTTCAGCTCTATTCTTATAAAACTAGCGTAGACGATCCGTCAGAAATGACGAGATCGATAGTTTCCTTAAATAAGTCTCAAGATGTAGATGACAAACCAACATATCTATCCTGATAGTTCCCGCGTATATATATTCCTGTTGTTGTTCACTGGTGAAACTCGTATCTCAGATATTGCATTGAGCATCCTTAAGAACCTGACAGAGAGACGGACTAAGCAAGCAAGCAAGCAACAACAGAGCGATGTTATTTTCTAGTGTACACAACCCGTCAGAAATGACCAGATTCGATAGTTTCCTTAAAATAAGTTTCAAGATGTGGTCGTGTGCGCTGGTGAAACCCGTATCACAGATACGGTCATTAAGCATCCTTTAGACTTTTAGAACGTGAAAGAGAGACGGACCAACCAATTTAATGCGACTAATGAGATTCCCATTGTAATAACTTAAGAGAAATTACACACAAAAAATATATTTATGTTGACACAGAGTGTTCTATTATATAGTATTGATTACTAAGTGCATAAAATTGGTTGGTAAAAACATAGGAGATATTAAGCACAAAAACGTATAAATTCATTTATTTTAAAGTTTAAGTAAGGAAACATGTGGCGTTTTATTATATAAGGGATGATAGCCTCGTACAACACTGCACCAGCGTATCAACAATTAGTTTGTGATGCTTACTTGACCTAAGAAAGTAAAGGGTTTCATCTCTCTACCAGCGACAATCACGCTCATGCTTCCCTCTGCAAGAAACTACACTTCTACTATTGAACGTAAGCGCTGCTGGGTCATTCAATTATTCCGGAAATTAAATGGTTTACTCATTTTTCAATTTTGTGTTAAGATTCTGCTACTTTAGTAAAAGAGTAAAAATTTACAGTATTCTCATACAAACCTGTTCTTTTCTTGGAGAACACGAGGCCTTATTCGTGGACGTTTTATATTGAATTTTAGGACAACATTGATAATGGAAGACTGAGCGCCAAAATAATACAGGTGCAAATCTTTAGTTAGAAGTTTGATGTGATTGGTAATGAATGTAAATTCACAGCGTACACTGATAAATTTCAGCGAATGAAATGAGGTGGCAGTCGATAATGGTTAAATTACTTCAGAAATGGAAGTCAACAGTTCCCTCCTCTTCGTTTTTTTTAAACACCTTATTTCTGACTGCTCAAGCGAACACAACGTGAGAATTTGAAATGATCTTGAGCTAAGTATGCCATTTACGGATTGAGCTGTTGCTGCTTGTGACAGTTCATCTCAAATTTCTGAGTCTGGGAGAAACGCTCGAAGGGCTCTGTCGATTTGCATACCTGGAGTTGCCGAAAAATTTCGTTTCGCTTTGTTTCACATTAATTAAAATGCATTTTAAAATCTTGTCCGTGAATAAATACGGATTCAAAATCAATAAATCGCGAGCAATAATTATCAGTAGACACTGTTACATACTGAACATTTGAACCCATTGAGAGCTCTGGTTTACTTTCGAATAATAATTTCGAATTACTTTTGAACAATAAAATGATGTGACTATAGTAAGCTAAAATCGATTTTTTTACGTCTCAAACTTTCAAGTTTCCAAAGAATATTGCACGTAGTTAAGGGCACTTTTAACATAACTACTATTTGAAATACATATAATGCTGGAAGAAATGATGCAAACACAAACAAACATCACACTTATGACGCCCCATGAGATGCCTAAATACTACCTCACCAGGTAGATGAACATCTGTATTCAGAAAAAGGTTAAAATGATTTGCATTGCAGATTGTATAGAAATAAATCTCCTAGCATGGCCATTGATTCTGTTAGACTTGGTTAATGAGCGAGGCTAGAAGAAAATTATTGTGAGGTTGCGCGGGATCCTACACGCAATCTACTGTATGTTAAAAACGTTTTAAATAAAAGATGATACATGGAGACATAGCAACCAAAATTAAGCTGCGTGGCACTAAATTCCAAGGGGAAGAAATTTCTTAAAGGTATCGTGTATTCTATTAGGAAACTACTTTTACCAAAATAAAAGCATGGTACCACAAAATTTTCTAAAGGAATGAATTTGTCGCGTAAAAATTGAATAACGGCTCCTACTAAACGGAGCTTATTTTGGACTGCCTACTTATCTGTTTACTTTACAGGATTAATTATAAGAAACCATCTCTTAGGAATGAGTGAATGGTTTACGTCCTGTTTGCTCCGTGCGGCTATCTTGTTCACGTGTTTCCTTGTGGTATATTCCATGAATGCAGCTCAGGTCGGGAAAAACTGGACCGAATATTGCTCATTTTGTTGACCATTATGAGATGAACTTGGGCAAAAACATGTGGAGTTGATAATCTTTAACGAAAATCTCAAAATAACATGTGAGCTTCATCACTGAAAATGTACGTAATTAAATAATTTAATTTCTAAACGAACTGGGTTCTTAATAATATAGGGTGTCCCAAAAGTCGCCCAGCATCCAGGTTTTTATGAAAATACACATTGATCTCAATTTTATCGATCATTGGACTCTTGTACCATTGATCAATGATCATTGACCATTGACCAATTGAACTCTTTCTTGTACTGTTAGTTTCTCAGCCATACCAGATTTTTATCTCAAACATAAAAAAAGAAATACCCATCATTGTATAGTACGCGACTTCTGGGAAACCCTGTGTAACTTTCGTAGGGTTCGAAAGCTGTCGTTCATTCAACGTGAGTAGAAGATAATCAAAGTCATATACTCGAAAATAATTTCATAAATTCGTGTACACACAGTCGTGAATAAAAGCAGAAGTCAAGCAACTGAAGAGGACAGGTATCTCACCTTTACTTTTTTTCATGATGTCTTATAAAACCATTCCTTCGGAAGACCTCAGGTGAAAGTAACTACTTTTACAAGTAGTGTAAGTGTGGAGTCACTTGCACTCGAGCATGTAATTGAAACCAAAGGTCTTTCTTTGACCTAAAGACAACATGCAACAAAAAAAGCTAAATTTTTGCTTAGGATTTCACGTGGCACTGTAACTGAGGCAACCCATTTTACGGCAGGAGACAGGCAGTACGATGCTGATACACTACAGAAGGACAAGTAAAGCGTGAGATGGGCGCGTGATAGCTTTTATATGGGGCTGAGCACAGGACCATTAAGTGGGACATCTCTTCACGCTTTGCCTGCCAGTAGCGTCCGGGAGTCGCTCCCGCTTGTGCTTTCTATGCGGCGGATGAGTGCTAGGTTCAGCAAGATTAGGGAGAGTGAGCTTGGTGAGGGAGAGTGAGCAAGTGGTGTTCTGAAACTTCTCTATATTAAAGGCATCCACATTGATTATAATTAGTCAATCTGAACACTTTCCTCATTACTTTTGGTTTTGCTTATAATTATTAGGGCACCCATCCATAAACATTGACTATCGGGTCAGCTGCAGTTTTGTGGTAACCAGCCTCTCTTCGCTTTCTCTTCCTCAACACACGGACAATCTCCTACAAAGTTCACCTGCCCCCTTTAATAGCGAGTAGCATGTAAGGATTTTTCCTTTAAAGAAAAGGCCAAGTATTAGATAATTATTTAAATGCTGTGAAGTAATATTATGTTACTATTATGCAATGAGGTCTTTGATCAGTCTAATTGAACAAGTAAATAAATTATCGAACTAAAAATTAATTGATCCTCTTGCACTGTTTCTATTTAATATTTTTACGTCAGAAAACGCTCTACATTTATTATGATAGGTAAAAAGAATAGATTGGGCTTACGGTTTGTTTCAAGATAACCCTGTGAATGGCTAGCACTTTTAGAATTCAGTTGTTTAGAAGCAAGTTAAAATATAATCACGTGTAGCCCAATGTTGTCGCCGCAGAATACGACCCATGTCACTGCGGGTCGCAATATTTTTGTCTGGCACTAAAGAATAACTTTTGGTACCTGCGTTTTGTTTGCCGCATTCGACGTGAGGGCAGCGTGGCACGCGTCCAGACTTTACTTCTGTGCTCGTCCACAGCTCGTCACTTCAAGGGGCACCTGTGAACGCCTGCCATTTTTTTCTCTCAAAAAAGAGTAAAACTGTGAGGTTTTGTCACAAAGCGCAGTGAAGAATTCGTGGGCAGGGATTAAATGCAGTGTAAGATTTTGGATTTGAATTCCGTAATCATAATTACAAGCGCAAGTACTTTAGAGATTTTAATGGGGAGAAAATTTAGAGAACGACTAAATGTATGTGGATTTAATTTTTTGTCCCATCTTCGTAGAATTGAGGCCTGACCGCCCATGCAAATTTTTTACTGAAAATTCAATATCAGTTTTAAGCTGTGTTGGAGCGCATCAACTTTTGATAATTAGTAAATTATATACTTTCACTAATATTTAAATGCTGTGATCGATATCTCAGTAATCGACAACGATTACTAAATAACTCACATTAAAAAATATTTTTACCGTTTACTAATATTAACTTACAGTAATCGACAACGATTGCTGAATGTTTCACAGTAAACAAATATTTTCGCGTTCTATAATGCGACCTCTACGAAGAAGCGTGACGCGGCTGTTATCACACGATCGCAGACTGCGATGTCTCAATTACGGTGAGGCAATTACGGCAGCGGCGAGATGGTCAGGACACTCATTCCTTATCGTTCCTGTGCATTCCCAGGCGTTATCGTAGATGACAGAATCGATTTTGCTTAGGACGTTCGAGTCGCAATTGTTCTGGCATGTGCAGCGATGTTTGCACGCTAAGCAGGAGAATTTTAGGCTGAACTTTCATAAAAATATTCGTTTTTTTTAATGAATGCACATTTTTCAAGGATTATTTTGAAGTCGCCGCTTGTTTTAATAAATTATTGCACTACTATGCGGCATTTATAAATAAACTGAATAAAATTTTACGAATTTTATTTTACAAATTAATTTTTTATACAAAATTTTACAAATTTTATTTGCGCGTACAATGAATAAACAATTCAACGATTTTTCTTACGCAAGTTACGTCAGTTAACTAACACGACCTTAGCTTCAGTCGATGAATCAGAAATTTCTTCCCATTGTTTGAGACGCTGAATATTTTTCTTTGCAGGTCATGTGATTATTTCTCACCACTGGAAAGAAAGCGTAGTCAAATGAGTGAAAGATAGGACTCGCTATATTTATATTGCTAATCTTAAAACTTCTCTTGGTTAATTGCGTCAAAAGCACAATTTTTGTAGAATAAACCCTCTTAAATAAAAAAAATGTATTCGTTATCGACAACTGCGTTTCATTTCAAAAGCTAAGCTCAGAAGTAAGCAGGTAACTAAGATACAGTGACAACGTACTATAGCTTGACACATTTATTGAAAAACTTACACTTCTTCAACAATTTCATAATTCTTGGGCTTAAAGGAGACGTATGACGAATATAAGGAGAGAGTTTAATGATACGAGATAAGTCATGAATTTCATCGAGCCTCTAGCACGAAAGTTCGGTTCTACTTAAGGCATGCAGAGCCGTAGCAAAGATACGAGTACATATTTAATCAAGCCTTCAAAAATAGGATAGGGAGCTGGTATGTCGAACGGGAAGCAAGAAAATGAATCCCTTATCATGTTGAAGACTCATTCCCTCCTCAAAACCTATATCACGTTTTCGTGACCACGTCTAACCGAGAAAAAATTACTTAATCTGCGCATTATCTTGTGTTGTTGTCCGTTGCTGCATGAAGTCGACTTAATGACGCTATAATGCCGCACTGCTGCACCACTGCAAAACTGAGAGTGAGCAACTGTAGAAACTGTGTGCAAAAGCGCCCTCCCGAAGACAATTATATTAACAGAAATTCTACTATCTACGAACGACAACCGCGAAGTAGAGGATACCGCTGCTGCTCGCCGCCGGACAGAAGGGGAAATAAAGAGTTCGAATGCCAATGTCCTTGTAATGCACTATCATTCTAGCGTCAACCCGTGAACGAAGATAGGAATTATTAACAAGATCGAGAAACCGAAGAAAAACTCACAAATCTTCGCAGAAAAAACGAAGACAGTGAGCTTAGAGTTAAGGAACTGACAGAGGAAAACGACCGGCTCAAGAAAAAAGTAAGGGACTTGCAATATAAAATGGAAAAATAAGAAGATGACGCAAGAGATGAGCTTAACAGTTTAAAAAAGATGGCATATTAAGCTTTGGATGAGAAGTAGAAAAAAATTTGGGAGCTTGAAAGAGAGCGCGAGTGCTTACACTGCGAAATTGTGGAGAACTACCGCAAGTTGGACCAGAGCGAGCGGCTGCGGGCGAGGATGTGCGCTTTTATCTCTGCCCAGACTCGGAGACTCGAGCCTTGCTGCTTCTGATCAAACTTTGAAATGCAATGCCAATTTTGAGAGTCTCGTTTGCTTTTCATGCGGCTTGTAATGTTATAGGTAACAGCTTCTTGGTTCCTGAAGGTTTAGAAATTTCAAAATTTTTCCCATATTCCATCTCTGCTTGTTTCGTCAAAACAAGCTATTTTGTGTTCGTAAAAAAAAAGTGTATAAACATAATTTACAAGTTTCTCGATGTATTTTGGTAACTTTTCCAAACATGTAACGGTAGTTAAGAAAAAATTTAACTCCTGCTTCGTTTTTCGCCTCACCTAATTATTATTTACAAAAATTATCATTTAGTAATTTAGCTGTGGCAAAAGTTAAAGCAGACTTCTGTTCGATGTAGTATTGTTAAATAAAAGCTTTTGTTCATTCTTGAGCAATTGTGAAGCGTCGTTCATTGTAGAGGCGGCTGAATTAGAAGCTGAGAATCTGAGAATCCTGTCCAATACGTCGGGGTTGGAATTAGCCAAGAAAAGGAATGAGACAATTTTCCGAAAGAGTTAAGTTCCTACAGTCATTATTAACTCCACACAAATTCAGAAAGATAATATGAGCGTTTTGTTAGTGTGAACGGGATTTTTCGCTGTGATGTGAATCGATTTTCTATAAGAATGACACTAGCCTTCCCAATTTTGGATCCACGAAAATTTTTCGATTGCTTTTCAAATGGATATATAAAATTATAATAGCGGAGTACATTATTATATTGACACTCCTGTTGCAGATTTGTACGTAATTGGAAATAATTTTTATCCGAATGTGGGCGGAAGCTTAACGTACCTATTCGTCAAACTGCACGAATGGCTATCTTTTGACTCGAAAATTTTAATTAATAAAGAGAAAAGGAAACGAAAAGACACGCCATAGAAAAAAAGTCGATTACCCTTACTCGTCCAATGAAAGATCGAAAAGCGTTATCTCAGGAGTGGAAGGTACTGCACGACAAAGAAATGTAACAGAATTAGTGCGTTTCAAATGTTTCTCTTACACTAAATGTAATGAAAGAAACATTTTATGCACTACGCGCAGTCAGTTAGTTTCCATTCACCAGGCCACTTTGCTCGAGAAGTCAAGATATTTTTTTCAATCGTGGTGGTAATACAATTTTCGGGAAATACAGGAGCAAAAGTGTTATCAGATTCCCTTGCCAACACAGATGTTGATGATTCTTTCTGGACACATGAAACATAGCAGCTCGAAGATAGGGAAAAGTTCGATAAAGAGTGATCGAGAGCGTGGCTGTCAGCGGAGTTAACCAACACAGTTGACGTGTCGATCATGCCGGCGTGAGGGCGCGCGGCAAAGGTCAGTCCGGAGGTCGCGTTCGATGTCCAGCAACGCTGATGCGATGCGAGCAGATAAGAGTCGTGGCAAGGCAGATCATCTCCGATATTTGACCAGCCGGGGCTAGATAGACCGATGCTCTAGTGGGCGAAGGTAAAAATTCTCGGAGGTACAACAGCGCTAAGGGATGCTGAGGAAGACTCCAGGCGGTGCACCGCGCTTACATTCGGTTAGTGTAGAAGAATTTTGAAGATATTTCAGGCTAAAATATGGACAGTCAGATAGTGTAGAAGATGGATTGAGAGTTGTTGTATCGCATTATATTTTGTATTGAAGATCACAATGATTTATTCACTCATCATGATACTTTCTAGCAATATTAACGTGTTTTTTTGCAAAAACTTTTTAATTGATACCAGAGAGAAAAGATATCGTTGATAATCAAACAACGGTATAATTATTATTTTTAACTCATGTGTTCTTCAATTGAAAATGAATCCACTGCACGTTTTAAATTTATTTTAACGTTCAATCTTACATATCTAGCGTTAAAAGTGGTGTCGAACTGATTTCATAATTGAAAAAATCCTTAATAATTGATTATAATTATTAATCGTTGAAACATAAATCAGCGCACTAATAGGAAGTCCTGTTGAGATTTGCCAAAGTAACCGAAGCCATGCAGCAAGGTTTGAATATAAAAATCAGAGCCAATGAGAAAAAATACATAAATTCTTTGATCGAGACAAATGATCTTAATGTGAGTAATTGTTAGGGTTTTCATCGGTGTTTCCATGCTCAGCTTTTCCGATCTGAAATATTCAGATGCAGATTCTGCATCAATAGCGCTGGGTCTATTCATCCACGAGTGCCGAGCGCGTGTCTCAGCAATATGCGTTTAATGGAGCATCGCAATGACAGGCAGTGATGGAGTTATGAAGAGGAAGCTTTTAACTCACGAAGGAATGACCTTCCCCATTATTTTGACCGTTTCAAAGGTAGAAAATATCATACCAACTTACAATCGAGTACTCTATACATACATGAGAACATTTTTGTTCGAAGAGTTGAGTCGACCACGTCTATTAACATAAAGGTGAAGGCCGTCGGTCCAAGCAATATCGAATATTCATAAACGTGAGTGGCGGGGATTGGCAGGCCTTTATGTCCTTTGCTATTCATGGCCCCTCTGAAGTTGTAACTTGATCACATGACTGGCAGCCTTGTTGTGAAGTGATCTAAGTTCTGATCCTAACGTCACGAAGTGCATCTTTGCTTAATGTTTGATATTCTGACTAGTAATAGGAATATCATAAAGGCTGAAAACTTAAGCTTCAGGTTCTCTCAAAGCTATTCCCTTGAGGGTTAGAGACAATTTCTTTAAGTGTAATAACATTTTAAACTAGCAAAAACTTATAATTTAGTACAAAAAGCCTTTTTTGTCTCGTGTTGTAGTGATAATGAATGCAATAAAATGCTTTAATAATTGCTGTTACGGTGATTCAATGACCGCCCAAAACTGATCGACGACCGATGTTATGTATTAAAGGACACAAAACTGAGCGTGTAATTGTTTAGATGACACACACAGATTGCAAAGGTATTTTTTAAAGGACTTTTTACGCTAAGGCATCAAAATATCATGACCTTCAATCAAACTTCAAACAAAACACAAAATCTTCAACCAGCTTCCCATTTAATAAAATTAATTACATCTTTTACTTCTTCTGCTGCCGTAAGATTATCTTCTGCTTTCCATTGAACGCAAATGAAAACAGAGCTTTTCAAGTGATAGCAAAGATGAGTCACTTGAATGCTACGGCTGATCTTTCAAAGCCAAGGGCTTTAACAGGTACGATCCATGTTATTTTTCAGTTAATCGAGCCATTGGTGGTTGTACAAGCGCGTGATGTAGTAATAAAGTATTCCTGACATTTCTTATATAGCATTGCATGATCTGCATAATTTTTCTAACAAAACGTTTCCGAGTTATTTAGGAAGGATAGAGACTTGGAACTATATGAGTTGAGCAACAATGGCCTAAAAATTGACGTTGTCATCGGTAACAATACCTACATGACAGCACCTTGTACTTGGGCTCTAGTTTGAAATCACAGCTGTAATTTGACATTCGTAAACAAGTGCAGTCTGCCTGAAAATTCCTTGTTCATTGAATGGAATTCTGATAAAGAATGCAAATGCGCAATAGATAGACGCTTGGTTTATAACTTCTGCGCCTTCGACCGTCTTTCAAAGGACAATTAAAACGTCGATAGTAGAAATATCTGCAAGTATCTATTTTGGTTAGGATGTAGCAATCACGCAAGAACAGGAGCATGAATTTGAACGTAGATGTGCGCAGGGAAATGTATAAAGCAATGCATGAAGATTCATACTATGTTCATTGTATTTTCGGTAGTTTAGCAACAGTACCTGATGCCGCCTTTTACTCTGCTTCTTTTTAGACGGAACACTTGAAGCGCCATAAGCTGCATCAGAGTTAGTGCAGCCACATGCCGACGCGTAGTTGGTTATTTATGCAGCGTATCAAGAGCTGTAGTTCTTGAGGCGAAAAAAATCTGAGATCGTCCCTAAGAGATTTCAAATTTTTCAATCGCTATCGATGCATGCGAGGTATTCTGCTTAAACATTCGTTGAGAAAAAGAAAAAAAATAGGAAAAACAATCTATTACCAATAAAAATGATACAAGAAGCTCATCATTGATTTTAGAATGTCTTAAAGTAAGTACAATTAAAGGGGAGTTAGTCATTTGGACAGCACTGCCATTGGTTATACTCAATGCTTCTCATTACATCAAGCCATTGAAAACTCGAGCAGGAAACGCGTGAAGCAATTAAAGGTCTTCGTGAGTTGATTTCTTAAGTAGGCCGTCTGGGTAGAAATCAGGATATGTGTTGATTTTCTGTTTTTATATGCACCTTATAGAGGATTTTCTTGCGCTTCCATTGGTACTTTCCGTTTACGTCTACTCCGAATAGTGCGCCCACCAGAGGGGGGGAAAGCGATGGGGGTGGAGTGACCTTGAACCCTCCCCCCTCATTTTTGGGGGTCAATTGAGCGTGTTTCTTTGCGGGAATGGCATTATAGTTCGTTCATAGGCTACTCAAAGTGCTTCCATTATTCAAACGAAACATTCTAACGCTGAGTAAATATTTTTTTATAATTTTTGAAAATTTCAGAATTTTCCTGTTCTGCCGTATCTATGATACCGCAGCTTTCATTCATAGTTCGATGACAGCTGCAGTATCATAGCTACAGCAATGGCGAGCACACCAATTCAAAGGGCTTGAAAAGAGCTATAAAGCAAAGGAGTTGACTTTAAAAAAATTGAATTTTGGTCGAAAAAAATGAAAAATTAAAAAAATTGGTTTTCATGAATTACACCTATTCTCTTTTGTTGTATATTTTTTCCCAGAGTTACAGAGCTACAGCAATGTAAATTATATCAATCGAAAGGGCTTGAAAAGAGCTAAAAACGCTCAAAAGTTCATTGTAGAAAACCCTGTAGTTCAAAAGCTAAAAAGAAAAACATTTTTTTTTTGTGAAAAAACACGTTTTTCTGGAAACTTGATAGTTGGTTTCCCAAATGTATCTCCTTCCACAATTTTAGAGCTATGAGAATGGCTTATATACCATTCGATATGGCTTAGCAAGATGTATCACTAAGCAGTAGCATTTTTTGATACATTAATTATTTTGAAAATTACACCACTTGAAAAAAAATGAAAAAAAGGTAATTTTTCTTTTAATTTCCAAAATCCACAAAAAGAAGTTATCGAAATTCCCTATTGCTTTTGGCTATATAGACATATAAGCAATCTAAAAACGAAGTACTGGTTCTGTAACTTCAAAATTGTAGAAGGTTATAGATTTTACAAAACCCCCTATTTTATCATATTTTTCGAAAAAAAAGTGCAGCTACAAAAATTTCGTCAAAATAACAAAGGATCTATGCATCATTTCACACCTACTGTGAAAGTTTCAGAGAAATCCATCCATAAATAACGGACTTTTTTTACCCAGACGGCCTCCTTAAGTGCTAGAGGCCTGATGTTGCAAATATTTCTTTAAAGTTCTTCCTAAGCTTTATTGAGAAATTTCTGGGGTGCAATTTGTATCATTATTCGCGTATATTGAGGTTTAATTGCTCTGTGTATCATTTGTGGTTTGTAACGTGAAATTTATAAATATATCAATCCCCTATACTATAACAGCATAAGAAATACCAAGTTGTGCAGATAAAATGTAATTTAAACAGAATTAGGACAAATCTTCACAAACCTTCAACACGAGCAGAAATAATATCAGGTTGATCGAGGGAAATGCTTTTTGATAAAAGAACACCATGAACAGTCGCTTGCAGTTATTCTGAACTAAAAATGAGCATCAATTCTAAGCCGTATAATCCCTTGCACCCTATGGTCATGGTGCATGGTGCAAACATGGGCCCTAATTATTAAAATAAGTACTGTGATAACCGATCTCACTCACTCAATCTCTGAGAAGAGCGCGAGAGTGACAGCGGCAGCGTAAGCGCGCCGTTGGTTGCGTGATCAACGCGGCGCCGGTGTGCGGGAAAGTCGACGGTGGCAGGCAGGTGTAACAGCGATGTTTCACTTGCGAGTGTCAGTCTACAGCTACCTGCTGGCGGGCAGGTGTAACAGCGATGTTTCACTTGCTATTGTCAGTCTACAGCTACCTGCTGGCGGGCAGGTGTAACAACGATGTTTCACTTGCTATTGTCAGTCTACAGCTACCTGCTGGCGGGCAGGTGTAACAGCGATGTTTCACTTGCTATTGTCAGTCTACAGCTACCTGCTGGCGGGCAGGCGTAACAACGATGTTTCACTTGTTATTGTCAGTCTACAGCTACCTGCTGGCGGGCAGGTGTAACAGCGATGTTTCACTTGCTATGGTCAGTCTACAGCTACCTGCTGGCGGGCAGGTGTAACAACGATGTTTCACTTGCTATTGTCAGTCTACAGCTACCTGCTGGCGGGCAGGTGTAACAACGATGTTTCACTTGCTATTGCGAGTCTACAGCTACCTGCTGGCGGGCAGGTGTAACAACGATGTTTTACCTGCGATTGTCAGTCTGCGGCATACGAAACCCACCAGCCACTGCTAGTGAAGCAAGAAATGTTTAGTAGACCTGCATTGCTTTACTAACAGTGGTTGATCTGTTTCGTACGCTTGCATTGATACTCCATACACATATTTACAAGCATGCGGTTCCTACACCTGCTTTTGTGCTCATGCATCTACGTATGCACTTTCCTGCCGCAAATAACATACATGCCGTCTCTAATATCACATCAGGGTGTGCAGAGTACATCCGTTTTTTTCTGTGTGGTGCAAATTTACGAGCGAAACATTATTAAGTTCGCATAGGTGAAATACATGAGTGTTGCCAACTTGGGAAAAGTTGTTTAAATAGTAATTTAAATCATAAAGGAGGGCGAATTGCATGACGATGAGATAAATTCTCATTACTTCGTTTCTAGTCTATATTTCTTTGAAGCGATATTCGTGGAACCGCTTTCGGCCAAAAGCCTCAAGCTCATCGCTTTTGAAAAGGCCAAAACTTTTTGAAACCGCCAACTTTTTGCGCTGATACGTCGTAAATTATTCGTAATTGCTCGTGCTACAAAACCCAGTTCGCGCGTGTGCGTGTGCGCAATCACTGTTTCTCGAGGTGCTTGTTTGCAATCGCTCACGATTACCAAACAAAATTCATTATGAAAACCTCAAGCCTTCGTGGGTGTCCTTGCTCGGACCTCCTCTGCAGTTCCGTTCTTTCTTTCCGGTGACAATCATCCAACATAAGACCAGTGGTCTTCGGGGCCGAGTCTCTTATGAGATGAACCTGATTTTTGGCTTTTAGAAAAGTTCAATAGACATTGGGATGAAGTATAACTCACCAATTATGACATGTTTGGCCTAAGATCGCAAAGCGCTTTTCTTCACCCACCGATTGAATTCACACCAAGCGTAAGCTTTACCTGAGCTTGTGGTCATTGTAATGCTATTCCTACGAAACTTGCACCGCAGTACAATGTTCAAAGGGTGTTTCGTGAGCCGTGAGCTTTTCCGATAATTTAATGTCGTTTCGGTTTGGCAAATAACAGTGTTTGGGTAAACGCTGTACGAGAAGGATATTGTTTAGCAATTGGTTATGATGTTTCCAGGGCCTGAATTGTGAGCGAGAGCTGTCTGATGCACGAGTTGTTTGCATCACGTGTTCCTAATAAATGACTTCTATGAATATAGCTATACGCTATCGAGGTACTTGCAAATAATATTAGCTCTTGCTCAAAAATAGTGACGAAAATTACCCCAAATATGAGGTGAAGTTTCCATTTCTCTGAAACTATGGCTAAGAAAATGAATTAATCTTCTAGTTGAGTCTCAGAATTTGTAGCGCATATACTAATTATTAAAAAGCAACAGATACATTCTTACCACAGCGTTTCTAAACATTCTTTTCTTCATTCAGTTATGCATACAAACTTAATCTCTGAAAACAGTACAATTCACAGTTACATTGACCAGCGTTAGAACGATGACGGAACATTGATCTCTCTAGTTGAGCATTTTCTTCACCTATACTGAACATTCATCAACATTTCTCGAACACAGACAATCAGAGGAGCAAGTCTATGGTAATGGTCGTGTCCAGTCACGAAACAGTCACACTGATACACCAAATAGAGAGGCATTTGAGACCACACACGTCTTGAGCTATCGATCAACTTTGGTTGCGTTTGAAGTTCACATGATCTGAAGGGACGAAGGAATCACAATTGCAGAGCGTGAGCAGTAAGGTTACTCTAATGACTGCTTTCATTGCAATGAATTAATTAGTATCATGAGACCAATAAGGCCCATCTTTGGGAGGTTGCCATCTTGTAATGACGGACCAAAGCAGCACGACGTTGAAATGTGGATGCAACAATTAAACTACGCAGGCTGATCGTTAATTTCGGCCATTACGGTCCCAAAGTGAAGGTTCGAAATGGCCAGTTGAAATAGAGCCATGAATTGTGGTGTCGTCGACAGCAATTGACATCAAGACGTGCTGGCTCCCAAACCTAAGAGGTCTTCTTTGGTCAAACTATACTGAGCTTTTATCGTGCCGTCAAGGTTCCTTTAATTCCTAAAATTCAATCCTAGTAATTTGAGATGCAGTAACTAACAGGCAATGCTAAATTATTTCTACAAAATCTTCCGTTGCATCATGTCTTTTTGGGACAAAGAGCAATATTTTTGGGGTATCAAAAACCCTTTCGGGGAAACAATGTTGGCGAGCGTGAGGAGGAGAATTTTTTGAACTGAGATGTGAGAGTTTGTTCCTACGAATTAAAGCTTGGTATATGCATTCAGAAAATGCAAAGGATTCACGCACAGAAAAATAATTGACCGTATATCACAACAAGGGCTTAATATAGAAGGAAATATCTGCTATTTTATTTTCTTGGATGACCGCGAAGATCTGTTTTATTTTCAGTTCGCTCTGCCTGTCCCATAGATAACATTCCGTTTCGTCTTGCAACGATTTGAATTTTCTTAAAGAATTCAATTTTTGTCAATGTCATAAGCATAAATAAATTTTTTTCCCAGAATAAGCCATCTAATTTGCCATTAGCGTAAGTAGTCATCCATTTCATATTAGTCCTTCAGTTTTGCTACGAGTATGTTGTATTGATAAAAATTGAAATATTTGAAATATGATCTAGATGTTGCCATGCTGTAAGCTTAAATAAACTCTGCATCTTACCGTAAACTAGGCATGTATAGTTCTCAGCTTGAAAGGACACACAAGTTCGCGACACTGTCAACCGGATAAAATAGGGAAACCTCAATGCACCGAAGATAATGATCTTTCTAAAACTCGTTTCGTTTCTTCCTAAAGCCCATGCTCCGCATGAAATGTGCCATCAACTTTTGTAAATTGTTACTTTTATTCAAGCTCCAGAAAAAAGGTACAAACATTTCTAAACTGAATTTTTGGTTTTAAACTTTTTTACCACAAGGGATAATTTTTTCTCTTTCATCATCATATTTGGCTTCTTGAATATTTCTCCTCATTGCAAGTTCAATGGAAAGCCATTATTACACGCTGTACTCTGCAAACCAAGGTGACTATTTTGTTTAAGATATTTAATTCAATGAAGTTAAAAAGACGTTTGAATCTAATTTTATTGCGATATATGAGATTCGATACTGTGTATTGAACATTTTTAATAAAGGATACAATGCAAAATATGAAAGGAAGTGGACGTTCCTCATATATAGTGTTTTCCTTATAAACAACATCTTTCGCTACATTTTGTATCAATTTCAAGCTCATACTCATGTGTCTTCAAAATCACGTCCATCTCTTTAAACACGCGTGCAAATTTCTGAACTTATTTTAGCTGAGATGAAATTATAGGTCTAGTTTTTCAGCAATGTTTATCTTCACTGATTTTTCATCAATGTGGGGAAATACTTCTAATTTTATATTTTTTTATTATTTATGTGTAGAGTTTTCTACACCTCACTGACGATGCTGTAGTAACAATCTTAAGAATGAAGAAACGTTCAACAAAAACATCTTAGGCAAAAATTAGTTCAAAATATGTACGACAGCATCCTAATATATTTTTGTAATACAATGTCAAGAAGCAAAAACAACCACCAAAATTTAGTCAAATCTGTTTAACAAACAGACAAACTCTGTTCTGGCAAAATTTTGCACAATTAAACTGGATTTTAATCTGTGTGATAAAGAATAACTGATGCGAACAGTTTTATAGCATAACAACTCATGGTAATGTGTTCCTTGAGCTGCCTAATGAAGAGAGGTAGAAATTCTCAGGGCTTCACGCTGGTCCAACTGGTCTCTCTATTGGCCAGAGCTTTTTATTCCTAAGCAGATCGAGCAAACTTTTTTGTGTCGGACTTGCTGGTAAAGCTCGCCAACCGCAGCTATCAACAGCAACATCAGTCGATTTCTTCACCTTGCATTCTCGTCATCCTCATACGCCTATTTCCTTTAACAATTGAATATTCATTGGCATTCTGCAGTCCAATCAAATCGTTTAAATAAAACGGAAGACTTTGCTAACGATGTCATTGAGAACAAAGCTAGTGATCTCATTGATAGCTATTCTTTTGTCCCGATAATATTTACTCGAGAAATTAATGACCATATCTTTCTGAGCAGCACAATCACACTGCCCGCGCCTGGATCTAAGGCATAATGATCGGCTGTTGATAACTCCCCTGTAAATCAGGGTCCAGATGGATAGCAGCTACCGAAGGATGAACAAGGTATTTAAATGCGCTCATTTTCAATCTAAAGTCGATCCTAATGAAGCGTTCGCATTCAGAGCACGCGCAGAACGCTGGGGAGTTTCTGCGTCTGCTGTGATGCCTAAAATACCACCTTCGGCTCGTAAAGAAAAGTAATTGGTGGTGTTGAGACACAGGTGTCCCGCTCCAAGTGTTACAATTGACACCAGACCGCTGATCTTTGCTGGCTGGGGTATCATTACAGCGGTGAGAGCTAAAGAGCTCCATACAACAGTGCCCTCCATTATGGCGCTTGCTTAGCTCCTTTCCTCCAAATTAAAAGGAAAGATTCGCCGTGTCATCTATCTTCTGCGTAGCCTAAGATTCTATAGAGATTTGTACTACAACTTAATTGCCTACTTGATTCTGTTAATGTTTTTTTTTCGGAATGGGAATAAAAGTACATAACAACTGCAAAATGTTTTTTATTGTTACTGATTAAAAAAAACACTTAGTATACCTTATCTATATTGTTTAACAGTAAAAAAAGTTTGCGCTGTCTTGCGGCAAAACTGAGTAGTTATCGGGAGACTGAAAATGGAGAAATTTTGGAATTTATAATATTCAGGATTACAGCTTGATTTAGAACGTCATTGAAGAGCAATACATGGGTGAACTTGGGATTTATGGTTCAAGGAGAATTAGGTTGATTTCAGTGCAAAAAAAAGAATGATTTTCTATATGAAAAAAAAAACAGATTCCGGCTACTCATCAAAAGTTGAACCTAACAATGAGTAATAAGTAATTTTCATTTCATTTGAACTTAAGCCAATATAATACAAATGGTTAGATTAAAAAGATATTTATAAAAGAAGAAAAAACTTAATATATAATCGCATTGTTTCAGGCCAAAGGCGGGGATTCTTATTCAATTTGAATCTTCGCTGATTTGAAACCCTCGACGAGAATAAAAATTTGGGCTTGTACCAGCGAAACGAGAGCTTGTACCAGGGTGGAAGTTTGTGTTTTACTGCTTAAACAGATGAGTGAATTAAAAGAAAAGCTTGAAAATCACATAATTCAACAATTTTATTGTTGAATAATTTTTGTGTTTAACAATAATTTGTTTTTTTGAACAATAATTTGTGTTTAACAATAATTTGTGTTTAACAATAACTTGTCTTTAACAATAATTTGTGTTTAACAATAATTTGTGTTTAACAATAATTTGTGTTTAACAATAATTTGTGTTTAACAATAACTTGTATTTAACAATAACTTGTGTTTAACAAAATTCATGTGATTTATGTTTATCTTAGCTTTCCCTAAAATTTTTCATTAATTTAATTCATGTTTTTATTTCTTACGAATAAAAAGAATGATTTGAATAATTTTCACCTTCGATACGTATTCACCTTCTATTTAGATTAACCTTTTTACCACGATTTCCAATCCCTGCCGATATAAGCGTGAACTGTTACTTGGATTGTACGATTGCGGTGGTCAGAAATGCAATTACGTGAAAGTAATTATGAACAAGGTATTTCAGCATTCGTAGGAATAAAAAGGTATTTCAGCATTCGTAGGAATAAAAAGGTATTTCAGCATTCGTAGGAATAAAAAAGTATTTCAGCATTCGTAGGAATTAAAAGGTATTTCAGCATTCGTAGAAATAAAAAGGTATTTCAGCATTCGTAGGAATAAAAAGGTATTTCAGCATTCGTAGGAATAAAAAGGTATTTCAGCATTCGTAGGAATAAAAAGGTATTTCAGCATTCGCAGGAATAAAAAGGTATTTCAGCATTCGCAGGAATAAAAAGGTATTTCAGCATTCGCAGGAATAAAAAGATATTTCAGCATTCGTAGGAATAAAAAGGTATTTCAGCATTCGTAGGAATGAAAAGGTATTTCAGTATTCGCAGGAATAAAAAGGTATTTCAGCATTCGTAGGAATAAAAAGGTATTTCAGCATTCGCAGGAATAAAAAGGTATTTCAGCATTCGCAGGAATAAAAAGGTATTTCAGCATTCGCAGGAATAAAAAGGTATTTCAGCATTCGTAGGAATAAAAAAGTATTTCAGCATTCGTAGGAATAAAAAGGCATTTCACCATTCGCAGAAATAAAAAGGCATTTCAGCATTCGTAGGAATAAATTAATCATTTTTTTTATTTCAGAGCGTTATAGTAAACATTTATCCGTCAAAATATTACTACCAAATATGTGGCGGTCTCACAACATTCGCAAATTGGCTGCGGTAGCGCAGCTACCGGCGCTGAGGAGTCTCAAATTATGGAGTAAGATGATCGAGAAATGGCAGGCGGCTCGGTGTGCTGAATATTAATAATCGGTACACAATACTGCCTCCGACGCCGGTAACCACTCACCTTAATATCGGTGTCAGATCAGTTCTTAAATAAATCATTTCAAGCATAATGCAAAGGCGCTTCAAACTAGTCTATATGATTCAGGGGTCTCTTTGCCCGAGCGGGGTAGAGTGCCTACAATAGAGAATTCGCTGCCATGTCGAAATAATGGAGTTCGTTTGAAGCTAAAGTGGTTGCACATGAGAAACTGGCCTATAAATGAAACCTGACTCCAATTTGCATGTTCTGGGTTGGAAGAAACAGGCGAATCCAGGAATTCCCTATTCCTTATTCGTGCTGGATAAGTATGTCCGCGTTAGAACAAACCCTTTCGAGGGTACATTTACGCGCGGTTGACATGAAGATGTTATTGGGGTTCTACAACTAGGCGGATCTTGGGACTGGCCCGAATATAGACACTGCAAGACTGGAGCATTGATAAGGATCGAGGTCTTCTCAGTATTTCATTGTGTTGATGCCTCGAAGGCTCGTCAATAATGCTCTAATTATGAACATTTTACAAGCCCGCCTACGCTTAGCCGCCCAGCTCAATGTTCGAAAATATCGACCGAGAATAAATGGGCAGATGCAAGTTCATCAAGCGGCTGTGCACTCAGTAGCACAGACAGAATTAAGGATTTATGGCTTCCAGGAACGACTATTCCATCACGTTGTCGCTAGAAATTTCTGAAACATTCTTCCAGTGAATCTCTGTTGTTTTAAGTAATTAATATTCAGAGTATGTGAAAAACAAAAGAGTAACTCTTTGCCATATCAGTTTTAAAAGGTGTATTGAAAATGAAACGAGTTTATAAATGAGAATTTTTACGCAGGTGTTGCAGAAAGGGCTGCAGATCTAGCCTGATAGTAGCTTCAGTGAAATATAACTTTTGAATTCATCCTGATTCCTTTCTTAATCGTTTACCAACAGAGCTAAGAATCTAGACATTGAATTCAATATTTTAAAAATATATTATATATTTCATAGCTTTTATGAAATATACTAGGTGCATTTCCCATTAAAATATCAAATGTATGCGATCTACGTGAGCCGAGTATAGTCTGTATTATGAGTGACGTTGTAATCTGGCACCTTAACCTATGACTGAGGCGCAATAAGATTCGTTAGCAGCTATTTTACAGGACAAAATGACAAAATATAAGGTCTGTATAAAGGAAATTCAACTGCTACATTCTCCTACGTAAATACTCTACGAGCAATTTTAACTTACTTTCATCTGGTGAAGATATGCTGTTGCGTTTCTTTTTCTCTGAGAAATGATGCTCTATTAGAAATTTTCATTATGCCTATGGGATAAAATAATTCTGAATTGTTTTAGGATTTTACGTTTTATTTGAGTTGTTTAATTTACGATGTATTATGTGATAGGATTCAAAGACTTATAGATTATGCAGTATCAACAGTATAAAGTGATAAGTGACAGGTTTCAATTTTTTCTGTATAAGGTATCGACCACGCCAGGGAAAGCAATTTGCAAACCAGCAGCTCAGGGAGAAGTGAAGCATCACTGAGTGCAGGTGTAGGAAGTGGAGTTGTGTAGTACACTTGAGACAGGTAAGAGTATTAAGAACATTCAGAGGCGCACAATTGTTGTGACTGTAAATGAATCACACCTAGTATAATTCTGAGTCAAAATGATGCAGTGAGGATGGTTTTTGAAGCGTGTGTTTGTTTTTTAACGTCAAATTGAAAAATTAATTTGGAACAATGTTTCAGCACCTCATAATCAATCATGATGTTGCGTATATTTGTGTTTGCTTGAATTGCCAGTTACAACTCTTCATGTAAACTACCAGGCAATTCTACCACGCTTCAAGATCCCATAACGTGTGTAGTTGATGTTAACTTAAAGAAACCTATTTCAGCTATCATTGATGAATGAATTATTCACCGATTCAAATGTTTCAATGTGGTGCACTCTCTTTAGTGTCAGTTCATTCAGAACACTTCACTGCCTAAGCTGACTGCACGGAGTTGAAATGAATTTGAAAATATCGCGCACCAAAGTCGTAATTAACATTTTTCGAAGCTGGACGTAGAAGTCTCACTTGCATGAAGTATTTTCTGTAGAAATGTACCATCATTTCACGCAATATTTGGTTCCAGCTTTTTGGGCTTTGGAACTGAAAGAAAACGCATCAAAAAGCTCATGCTGTAATAAAACTGGTTGACATAGTGAAAGGATCTGATTTTCAAAATGGGCACGACGCTCCAGAATTGAGCATGAGAGTATTAGTTCACATGCAGCAGTGATATTCATTGCGCGGCTCTCGAAAAATACATAATTTTTTTATTGACATATAATTTATATAATATACGCTAACTGACAGCAGCTGCGGCTCTCACAATCAATACGTTTAACAGAAGTGGCTCTCTTGGAGAAATTAGTGAATAACACTGACATACAGCATCGCACGTAGGCTTGAAACTCATCCACATAAATGTTAGTTTTAGCGTCTCATTTCAGCGAGTTATTGTTCAAGTACTCACCAGTAGGTGCGAGCTATATTTTATTGAGACACATTATCGTGTACACAGATATTTTTTGAATAGATTGGTTACAAAGAGATCATTAAATTCACGCGCATGCATTGCTGTGCGTCAACTCAATTTGCAAGTCAAAGTCCCGTGCAGCTTGGTAGCGAGTTAGCAGTAAGTAGTGCCAAGACCGTCGTGCGTGCTCTGTAGCCACCTCTAGGTGTTCTCCGATACTAGGACGTTGAGCTCATCAGTTTGTGTATTATTTTCAAACTTTTTAAAAACTGAAAAACTTCTTTAACTAAGTACTTGAATTTGAAGCACCGAACAATGAAGTAAAAGACCGTTACATTCCATTTAATACCTCCTACTTTTCCATTCCACTTTTAATTAATTTCCGCAATTCAAAGGAACGTAGACTTATTTCTCAACTTGTGTCTGGGTTTATGTGCACGACAATAAGCCCGTCGTGCGCCAAAAGAAAAATCCGCACAAAGTTTTAACCTTTCGCTTCGTAAAATGTTTCCTTTTTCTTTCGTCTTTGTTTTGTGTACGTTTTTACTTACGGACGATAAGCCAGCAAGGTCTTATAAATGACTAAAATACAGTGGTTTTCCATCTCAAATGTTTTGCTTAAGCGAAGGTTATATTACTAAAAAGTGGAAGAAGCTTTACATTAATTTGATAATTGATGGCGAAAAGGTGGCTACGCGTGTTCGTAACTAACAAGTTTTCTGAGGTAACTTTAAACCCTAGGTGTATTAAAAAGTTTCAATTTTTTTGACGCTTGAAGCAAGATGCGATTGCAGCGATGTTGAGATGCGAAAGAATAATCATTTCATTATTTTTTAACCGTTAACAGCACGTGTGTTTACTGGACGAAGCTGCATCCCTCACTCGCTGGCAGAGGTAACTTGTTAGAAAAAGACCTTGAGCACTAAGTCGATAAGTATCTGCGTCTCTTACAACTCATTTTAACTCATTGCCTGGAGAACATCTAATACTCATTTTAACTGACTATCTGGAAAACATCTAATAAACCGTTTAAATGATTGCCCAGAGAACGTCTAATCAAAAAATAAAATACTTCAAAGTACCTGAGAGGTGATTAAAAATTGAGTTAAATTACGTGTCGTCTACTGGACTATGTTGTTAACACCCTATCCTGCCACCGCAAGACATAACTCGGGCCAAAAAGATTGTTTAATCATAGATATTTAGAGCGCACAGATTAAGTTCTTGCGTTGTCAAAGTGCGGCTCAGACCACGACGAATGCGACAATAATTCCTGTGTAATAGCTAGAAAACAATTGGAGATACATAAGAGACGTGCAATTGTCTTAACAGCAACAACACACAAAAAATTAGCACCATGCACCGGTTAACAAGACGACGGCGAGGGTTCCCATCCGTAAGTTCTAGAGCTGCAAGCCTGAAGGCATTTCACTATCATATTACTCGAGAAGAACTGCGTTCATCAAACAACTACGTTTTGCGAGAAATCTGTTCTTCTACGATTCCTCAAGTGCCATTACCTGCGGTAATGCTGGTGGTTCGGCTGAAATTCCGATGCGCGATAATGCGGCTAATAGCACCAACAAAAGTTATCCCAGTTTCACCTGCTAATTTTGCATGTCTGGTGTGTTCATTATGGCGAAGAACGAGGAGATTGGTGGCGGCGTTGGCTCGTGAAAGAGTCAGAATTGACAATTACTTGCTGTTGCTGTAAGTCATTGCAGGGGATTGCACGCACTTTAATCAAAGGTCTTGTGTTGGTTCTTGTAAGAGCCGTAGCCACTACCAGGCTTTCTATTATTGCACGGTAGCGCTTGCTAATTCCACGTTACAGCACACCGAGTCGAGGTGTGTGCAGCCAACACTTGGGCCGACCATGGAAGTTACAGGCCGCATGTCAGGCGGACGTTCGGGCCTATGTATCGCTAAAAAAGTTATGGGAATCGCGCATCTCGCATCACTGGTTTTGAGACTTGTTAGTTTCTAAGAAATATAAGCCACTTCAACTAATCAGTATACATACTTATTGTTTCAGCTATTGAAATGGATTTTTCGCTTGCAAACTTAAAAATTAATCAAATTGAGAAGGCATGTTTTGGATATTAATTTTTGACGCGAAAAAGTTTCGCATCGAAATGGAAAGGCTTTTGGAACAAAATTTTCAAGAAGACGGTAAATTATCTCCTATCGTAATATATTTGCGCATCAAACACATTAGTCATCTTTGACCTGACCCAAGATTTGGCTGAAGATACACACAAAATCTGACGTAATGAAATCTGGGATTGAATGGCTATAGGATCAAATACACATAAAAGTATATCAGAGTGGCGGAGCAAAGGCGTAGAAGTTCCTTACAGGGATTCAACTAGCACAGCCATATCATTCTGCAGCGAACAATCATGCCGACCAAAGCAATGTACCCATACCTGCTACCGATTTCCTTAATTTTAGACTCTGCTTCAACCCACAATGACCTCAGGATTTTTGAGTCTTAACATACGTTTAAGCGAAAATCTAAACTGAATAATGCAGACAGTTTGAATTCTTTGCAAATAGTAAATAGATAGTAACCCTTTCATTACCTGCTCAATTTCCTGTTTTTTTTCTTTCACATATTTTTGTTTATGTCTTGATATACCTTAATGTCTGCTATTCTCTGCAGTTTTGTATTTCATTTCAGAGGCATACTGACTTTTGTTTTTAAACTGATGATGGAGCAGGACTCCTAAAAGTTTTCTTAGCAAATACGCTAAATTTCTCCATAATTTTCTTCATTTGCGACTTCATGAAAAAAAATTCATCGGTTCATTCTGCACTTCTTTCGTCAAATTTACGTGTAAAAACATAACTCTTAATAAATATGTTTCAAATCAACTCTAACTTACTAGTGAAAACAAAGTCTAAATCAACTTAAACTTACTCGTGAAAACAAAGTCTAAATCAACTAAAACTTACTCGTGAAAACAAAGTCTAAATCAACTTCAACTTACTCGTGAAAACAAAGTTTAAATCAACTATAATTTACTCGTGAAAACAAAGTCTAAATCAACTATAACTTAATCTCTGAAAGTAGTGGCAAAAAGCTTAGATTTTTAAGAAGAGCCGCAATATCTGATGCCGTCAATGGGATCGTTTAGAGGAAATCGGCCGGCGCCACACGAAGACGAGTTGCCCGGTACGGTAAGTCAGCGAGACGCTTTAACTTGAGTCTAATTTTGAGCGCCATAAGCACAGCAACAGCTTCATTGTTGGCGAGATTGATCGAGCTCAGACTCGTAAGATCTCTGAATTTATGTACAGTTATTACTATAATCGGGCCCCCTCAAGTAATTCCACATGATATTGATCGCGTTCTCGTAAACTTGAGCAATAATACCTCAAATTAATTTTTTACTTCTTTGTGGAGTCTCAGTGCCCATGGCGAGTGAGCTCAGGTATTTTTCTTAAGGAACATAATAGAAGTTCAGCAGCTCTATCCAGCCTTCTCGGAGGGTGGGGAATCGAGGACATTTTTTCTTAATTAATATTGATTTTCTTATAAGCTATAATGCTAAGTTTAAAATAAGCCTTGTCGTGTGTGGTACGTCTGCCATAAAGCTAAATCTCGCCGTTTAAGGCCTTAGGATTCAGGTTATTTATTGATCCTTATAGAACGCGTTTCACAAAAAATTACAAGAGGAAATAGACGTCAGAGATTCCTGGTTACTGTCGTGTTAAGAGATGATTGATGAATAAAATACAGACATACTTGGAAAACATGAGATGATCTAGTATCAGTTTACGAAACTATTTACTCGTAAAAGTACTCCTTGAAATAAGGAAGTAAGCAAGAGAATTTCAATTTATTAATGCAGTCATTGAAAATTTTAAAAAATTTTAAAAGTTCTATTATTTAATCGCTTGATCATTACAGGGAATAGGTTCGAAATATATCAAAAATACGTTGTACAGTTATATTTTGATGTGAGCAAAAGTAAACATGAGGATTATGACCTCTGAAGTAGATCACTTTATTTCTAGACCCTTGATGTATCACTGGCGGAATTCATTTTTTTTCGTAGTAATTATTCTTGTATCATTAGTTATTTATTTGCTTCGGAAGCTGCTTGATTTGAGTGAAGCACAACGTACGCAAGTGATCGATCGCTTATGAATCGTCTTCCAAACTTTTCAAAGCTTGCTACTGAACTCCCTTAGTAAATTACTAGAGCAATTTTATAACGCAATTCACACTTCAAACCAATTATCGGCTCATCTGATAAATCAAAGAACCAGTGAAAAAAGCTTCTTTCATAGGTAGCGCTGGTGCTTTATTTAGATTCTTAAGGGCTGATTTAAATTTTAAAACACAATTCACTTTTGTCTTCAAAGATCCTTGACTATTACTGAAGACAGAACATCGACACTTTGACGGAACCTTAGCGCCGCGAGGAGCGGCTCCGACGTAGCGTGCTCGGGCCTGCCGCTCCCAGATAAAGGCGACCTGAAGTAAGGACGCCGTCTGACAACAAAACACTTTAGCAGCTAATTCTGCAGCGGCCATCATTCAGCGCCACGGCCTACAGCGGCCCCGTCCGTCAAATTGAGCTTAGGTACTTTTTCAACTAATCGCCTCCGGAGCTTGGTGTTCATTTATATTAAAGCGGCGACTTGGAGGCGGACATAGGTGCAAATAGAGCAGGTAGTGAAGGGTAGCTTGTAAATTCGGGTTTGTTTATTCGACCTTGGTTAACAACCCGCTTGAGAATTTCGTTGATCTTTACCTGCAGTTTATTTATTTCAGCATTGTCTGCAGCAAATTATTTCTTGTTTTCAGCAAAATGCTTAAAAACAGAATAAAAACTGCTCGAAGACCATGCTTTCATACATGATAATTTTTAATTTTCCCTTCAAGTTTTGGAACTGAACTAACTTTCTTAACTTTTATGTACTATCACCAAACCCTTCTTCAAATATGGGCACAGATACAACAAATACCAGCACAAGCCGCTTAATTTCTATGTTAATTTGTTTCCAGCATGACTCATTACACGGAGGCACTTTCCATCATTCTAACAGCAAACGTAATGAATGAACCTGATTTTTTTCAGTGCGGTTTTAAGGTTAAGATGTTTTTATTACAAATGAGTAAAGCGCAACGAACTATAACATAATAGAGAACAAGTAGATGTCACTATTTATGTGGTACATCGTACGAGTTCATACTGCATGGATGCAAACGCCCTTCATCACTGATTTTTGCATTCTAGCTGAGAAAGTGTTTCTCTGAAGAAATTAGTAAAGCAATCAAAAAACTAAGTTTCAAATTCAAGCAGTAATTCAAGTTTAAAGGATTGGAAGCCCTCCACTATTTAGTATACGATGACTGGCGCAGTTACTGGTGCAGTGAAGACTGAAGCTACAGGAGGCACGTTTTGGAGTGCACTTCACTACGCACCAACTGCACACCAGCAATGCAGCGTGAAGATGCACGCCGACTTTTAAGACGCTTAAGCAGCCCATAGACGATCAATTTATTGTCAATATCATTGACTCAATATATTGATGAAATTTTCTTTTGCCCACTAAGTCAATTAATTGACGGTCGTCAATCAAGCCCACAGATGATCAATTACTTTGACAATATTCATCATTGTCAATTATATTGAAAATAAAATCGATCGTCTATGGGCCGCTTTAGGTTCACGATCGATGTACCGCAATAATGCATGTGAGCATTGCTTTGCTGACGTCTCCTGTGGCTTACGTTCAGAACCCAGCGAATGCGCACATTGCAAACAAGAAAGTTACGCCATTTTTAGGTAGATCATTCTTCTTTTTTTCGGAAAGTTAAGGTTTTAGAACATTGTCTTGAACTTTCAGCATTTGCGAGTAAAACATGCTCGTAAGTCACAGATACGTGAAGACTGGGTAAACGTTGGCTTTTCTGCTAAAATAATCGAGAATGACGCTATGAATGATTTATTTAAAACAAACACTTTTTTCGAGAGTAAATTAGGTACTTCTAAGTTCTCAATAGTGAGTGTAATTAGAGTAATTCAGTTTGGATTTCGAGGAAGCTTGCACTAATTGCTCGATGCTTCACATCTCTGCCAATCACTACTCCATTATCCGACTTAGGGTAGAACTACTGCACGTGGTGACAACTCAGAGCATCACCTCTGTACGTAACAGCAAAAATAATAAAACGTCAAGGCTACTTTTCTCACCTTCCAAGTGTACCTGGTATAATATTATGCTATTTGGAATAATTCTCTATCGAGTGTAAAGGTCGTTCAATTACTCTAGCGGCTTTCCTACTCGATATTTTCGCGAGACGGATGAATTTACGACGCTGACAAAGGCCTGGTCTCTCACACAGAGCTTCGAATCTCCGCTTGAGATGGTATATAGCAGAGCTTCTCAACATTTCTATTGTCGTGCACCTTAGCTGATTTTTGCATCTTTTTGAACATTCACCCCAGCACAGTTACAGGTTCAAGATACTATAAAAATGCACTTAATAATTAATAATTATACATATTTATACGGTTGTATGTAAATGTATATTGTCATTTCAACATATGAAGTATGTTAAATGTACCATTAGGGGTACATGTACCCGCTTTTGAGATGGTATATAGGTACAATCGCTAAGCTAGATTCGACCAGGGGCTGTTTGTTGGTGGCACTATATAGCACGGAGGAGAGTATTACGTTTAGGATTTGATTTATCAAGAAAATTCCATGAGACTGCATAAATTGTAAATAGTTCAACAGCTTTTAAGTGCACCAAAGAGAGTAGACTGACAGTTATGAGCGTTCTACAATTTGGTCCTGAAATTTTTTCACTGGTTTGATAAGTTAACTATTTTTCTTAAGTAAAATTAAGCATCTGAATGGTATCTATGGATAGGATACAATATGTGCAAGTAGCAAATCAGAAATTTTCCACCATAAATTTTGGAGAGATGAGTGAGGTTTTTTCTTCAACTTAGTCTGAGCCATTTCAAAATTGTTGTATAACTCGAGAAAAATACGTAACGTGGGTTGCAAGACTTTCGACTCATATTCATGGTTGAAAGATTCAATACCATCGCTCGATACGCGTAATTTACCTTAGGTATTCTAAAAAACCAGGCTTTTATTTGTGTACAATAAAATAAATTAATTCAAAATGCTTGAATGAAAACAGCGCTGCAAAAACGTGAACCTCCCTCTGCTTACCCTTCAATTTACCCTAATTTTTTTCATGTTTCATGGCTATCACGTTTTGGTGTAAGCGATACGATCCTTAGAATAATAATTGTCAGTAACATCTTACTAATTCCTCAAAACATTATTAACAGAGCCAAGCTTTATGGTCATATACACTTAACTGAATAGTTAAGCAAAATAGTGCTCTTACCTCATGGATTACATTTAATTGTTTCAAGCTCGACAGAATATCCAATATGAAAGGATGAAAGATATTACTGAAGATGAGTTCGGCCCTGGAAACCAGATCTTTTTAAAACAAAACTCAAAATTATTTATGCTGTGCAAGTTTGTGGTCTAGGTTGATAGGAACTGCGGCTAAGACTTAATTTCAAATCGAGACAAACGTTTAGAGTAAATATATGATTTCAACATTGAAGAAACAACGCGTTTTTACTTCGGTTAATGAAATAAAAAATGTAATTGAAGTCGTTGCAATTGGTTGGCATTAACGCTTCTTGTTTCAGCATTGCCACGGCTGCTCTCTGTTTTATGGCTTTGATAACCCCAATAGACCGCGAAGATAAACCAGCGAGCAAGGCCGCGTGCAATGAATTATTTCAAAAGCACTTGCTCTTTTCCATCGAAGCTGAAAGTTTTTTATATGGAAATGATAGATGATCAGTATCGAGATCCAGCCTTCAACATTTGTAAGTTTCATGTTATGCGCATGTGGGTCTCGAATTTGTCAAGAGTTTTTGTTCATCAGCAATGGAGCTGCTTCCTTGAGTGCCGTTCTCCCACTTACAAGTAATTTACATGCGCAAATTACAGGTACGGCTTCGCGTTTATGGTCGGCCGAGCAAGTGATGAGGAAGTGTACAACTCCTTCTCCTCATTGAGCCGCAACCTGACAAGAAAACTTAGCCCTCAAAGGACTCGCTCCTAAAGCTGCTTTATTTCTCAGCAGTTGTGGATCTCCGTCCTCACATTGCCAGAGTTTGGGTCTTATTTGCGTATCTGAAATCTCACGCGCTCAAATAGGCATCACTCATTCACTCACTCGTTAGTGTTTCACCCAATCATGAAACTCACTCGCTAACGCGTGTTTGTTTCTCTCACGAGACCCGCTCACTAGATTGGGTTTCTTCCACCCACTCATGAGATTCATTCGCCGGTATTTCACCAACTCAGCGTAGCTTATATTATAAAGTCTCACAATGTCTCCATTGCAAAAATATTTCAAGCATCCGATTTATTTCTTACTCAGTGAATTTGGATCTCTCTTGTAACTCAATCCACTGGCTCGAGATTAGAAGCCCAACGCGTGCAAATTGTTCGGTGGTCCTATGTTTTTGACTTGACTACTTGACACAACTTCCAATGGGTGCAAGTCACACGAAGTCGAGAAATCATCAAATGAAATAACATGAAAAAGCAGAGTGAAAGAAAAATGTGGACAAAGATGTAGCACAGCAACTGCAGGCAATTTTAACCAGCAGCGTTGCATTTTTCCCAGCCTTCACAAAAGTTTCGGCGCATGAATCTGCATGCGAATTAAGGTAGGCGAAACGTGTGCGTGAAGACGTGCTTGTTCACACGAGGAACTCAATTTGCATACTCGACGCCACGTGATGGAATGTTCGGGGAGGAAAACTTTATTGTTTGCACTCGGTGCCGTCATAAAACTGGACTAAAAAGTTAAAGCATGAGCAAACACTCACAAATTTGAGAGCAACTCCAATTTCAATAACATCGATGAACTATTTTCAAAAAAATTTTAATGCACTTGAATTTTCCCTAAAAAATATTGCCAGAAAAAATTATATTTTCTACTTAAATTAGAGGGAGATTAAATTCTCGCTCCATAGTGAAATGCGTAGGGCATATTCAACAGACCAATTTAACTACTGGAGCGAAAGAAATTTTGTAGACTCTGTAACAGATGACCTATGCAAACAAGGCGAAGCAGAAATGATCTACTATTTCATTTAATGGTTAGGTACTTAGCTTTGGTTTCTATTCTCATATTCTTATTCTAATTTATAAGTCTCCAGGGCGAGGTTCTGTTCGCAATTTCTGCCCCGTCCTCAACCGTAGGCGTCATGAATTTTAATTAAAAATCGCGTCACTCGTACTCATTCTTAAATATTTCAGATAACGCTGAAGCTTTTGAGAGTCCTGATATACCATAATATTGGTGGTGGAATGTAAAAAGAGATAATTTCAGTAGGATTTGATGACTCTTTTACACATGTGCATGTTAGAGGCGCATGCATCAGCCTATTTTAATGATAGATGTGAGCCTTGCATAATAAATAGTTACAAGGCAAAAATAAAGCGAAAAAGCTATTTTTACAAAAATCTGGTTTTGATCCCATAATTAATTATTTAAAGTCAACAGTACATCCGAAAATCACCTAAAAATGCAGTATACCCAAACATTTCCTCACTACGCGGGATTAACGTCTCAGAAATAGTTCTCACTTAGGGAAGGCAATCCAAGTTTCAAGCCTCTGATCTTTTCGGTACAGTGCTTTCGATCTCTATTCAACACAGAGACAATACTGGTGTTTGAGCATGTGCGGTAATCCATATTTAACTAAGGTTATTCCATCTTCAACCAAGATCTTATGTTTTTTGTTTCAGTAGAGGCAGGGAATAAAAATTTATCCAAAAATGATTATCAAAACTCACCTAGCATGGGTGAGGGTACATCTTTCAATTAAAATCGAGCCTATTGAGTTCAACCGTGAATAATATTCATTAGTGAGCGACCTTTGAGTGATGAGCTAAAAACGAGCGTGCTTGTTGTTTGACTTCTCTATCAATGTATTTGACTGACATTTCAACGAGTACCTCAGGCACTAAGTTGTTCGATGAGAGCAAATTTGAAAGCTGCCATCGCTTGGTATTCGTTAGCAGAGGCGTACGATGTGCCCTCTCTTCCTATTCATTTCATTCGTAAATTCTGAGAGCAATTCAGGCCTGCGTCATCTCGTTAGTCGCTTATTAATATCTACAAAGGGCCTGTCAATTGCAACAATACCTGAAGCACCAGATGGTCATGCCTGTGACTAACTTTAGAATAAGCGCAAAGCTCATTTTCGCGTCACTCTCTGGATGCGCAAAATTAACGAAACTTCTTGAGAGATTCTCGAGCAGTTGCCTCACAGTAATGCATAATTTGAAAGATTAAAGCAACGAATGAACAATGGCAGGCAGTGGTTTGAAACATATTGGCCTTCTAATCATACTACCGACTCATGAATTGAAAGACTATAAATTGAAAGCACTTTGCTATTAAGTGCAAGCTGGAAACTTTAAACGCTTCTGTTACTAATAGAATCTGAAGGCTTTTCTATGCCGGTATCTGTCAACATGAGTCTTACGCTTTTTACTTGCGGCTGTGGACGCATTTGCATCGAGCAATGAGGCGATGTAATTATAGCAAGCCGGAGAGGCACAATCGAGTCGAGAGGCTCGCCTCTGGGTGTCCAACTCACCTGCAATCCAATTATCCAAACAATGACCGAAAGAGACTTGGTGGCAATTTGTCCTGATATCTATGGTGCTTTATCGTCTCGTCCTGAAGAACTTGCATTATGAATATTAAACTCTGTCCGATTACAAAGACAGTAAGTTTTATGAATCAAAATCAAGCCCAGGATGAGCCCTCACATGGTCATGAAATCGATTTACGAAAATGAGGTTGCAGTGATTTTCGTGTTCCTTTTGTCGCCTTTTTAATCGGCGACAGGGAGTTTCAAATCGATTCGATTTATGGCGAACATCGGACGTGCGTATTGAGCTTCTCTGACGTCTTCCTTTATAGGATCTCAGACACCTATAAAATGTGTCTTAAATGATTGCTATGTTGATAATAAAGTCTTTTGTTGTAAAATTTGCCTCCTTAATACGATGGTGGGAGAGTTCCAACGTGTTTAGCTACTTTTCTACTTTATCTATTCAGATAATTATTCCAGGAGTGTCGGATAAATCGCTTTACTGGTATTTTTATGCTTCAAGGTTCTCCAGCACGCACTTGCTGGTACTTTTGTATACTAGTTACAACGCCGTCTTAACTCGCTCGAGTGTAGTACAATTAAAGGTCCTTGAAACCGCGTAAGAATCGAAAGAATTTCCTCGTGATGATATTCTCTCTCCCAGTTCTAACTAACAGGTTCCTGCGACAAACAACTCCAGAATAATTTGTGATAACATTGACTAATGCATTTGACATTCGAAATGATGTTTGATGGTTTAGTTTCAGGAGGATCTTCGATCCCTTTCCGCCTGTATAAGGAGGTCGACGCGTAAACAAAGTGAGAGATGTCACCAAATAAGTAGTGAGGCATTTGAGGTGCAGCGGACTCACGCAAACAACATTCTTCCTTTGTCAACGAACTTCCAGTTGTCGGGATATGCGAGGCTTTGCGTGTGTGCATATAACGTTTCCAGCCATATTGTCTTGTGATGCCGAAAACGCAAAAGAATTAGGTTGAATGAAGTTCTTAATGACGGATAAACTTTGCTGTTTTGGTCTTCATTTGACGAAGAACAGAGGCTGAACTTCATCAGTCTTCATAAGTTCATTTTGAACTTTATCTCGAGTTTTTAAGAGCTTGTTTTTTTATTTTTCGTCGTTCATTGTGTAATACTGTATGGGTATACCGAAGAATTTACGTACTAGCACTTTCAATATTTTTCTATTTAAAGTTGCTGTACATAAATCGATTGAACTGGAATCCAAATGATTACTTATTGAGAAACCAAGGAATGAATCGGAATTACATTTCTGTACAACTAATTTCCGTCCAATGTGTTGAGGAGTCAAACGCACTCTAAGTTAGTAACTTGATCTCATGGCCAGGTCCAGTACCCGTAGGTACGATCAAGTACTTCGCTTAGTTCTTGGGGTTTTCTTGAGTAAAAAGGAGCATAATTTTAAATTGCTGTTTTAAGTATCATTTATGAGTTAAATATTGAAGCACAAATAATACCTGGCAGGTAGCTGTAAGAATTATTTTATTAAGAAGCTGTACATTTGATTGAGTACTAGGTGTTTAATTTTGAAACTCTCTTCGTTAAAATTGCTGGAGTGGCTGAGTTGATACGCGGGCTGCTACTTTACTAGTCCAAATAATCATAAGTTAATCTTTCTAGAGCTGCCAGACGTTTAGGCTTACATTTGTTTTATATATTTTGTTATATACGTGGATGGGCTTTTGGACGTTACTCACTATACCATCATATTTAGACTTCGATGCCATTTTTATCCTCGCTCCTCAAGCATCATCAACAACGTAAAAACGGAAGAACAAGTATTTTAAAATCGTTGCGAAAACTTCGTACAAGGTAAAATTTCTTTCCCGGGAATAAGAGCATAATTTAAGCGCGCATTAAGCACGAATTATAAGTTTTTTTGACGAGGCTCCAAAGCTTGAAATCTCTCCGACATCTGCACTTAATGGACTTCTCAATCTCGAATTCTGAACCGAGCACATCGCAAAAACTCCAGCAAGTTTCATTTTAATTCTTGCCAATTCTGGCCGGGTCCAATTGATTAGTTTTGAGCATAAAGCACCCATTAAAAGGAACAGTGGAGGCAATAATAAGTCAAAACAGAGACTGCTTATGACATCAAATCTCGAGAGCTTAAAGTGAACGCGAGCGCGTGGGCGATTACGAGTCTAATGAGGATGGATGACCGCTATTTTAATTACCGCAGCCACCACGCTCCACCAGTTCTCGACATTCTCTTGCATTAAGGGCAATAATAAGAACAATAAGCGGTCAAAAATGAGCGATTTGCGGCGCTATCTCTACGGTGAGTCTCTTCAAGGAGCGAACATTTTGTGTGTCTTAGCAGCTCGTCTCCACAAAATTTTCCGAACTCGAAAATTCGAGTGCGCTTAGGGATTGAAATGTTGATACAGTTGTCTTACTATAGGTTTGAGATTTGGAGAATATTAAGCAAGCTCGAGCCCAGTGGCGCTCTAGCTGGGAAAAGGGAGTAAAATTGGAAACTTTGTCCTATTTCTTGACAACTTGATTTTTAATCGAATAATGTTGGTGGAACATCACACCATACTCAAAAGTTTCGCGAATACATTATGACGCTCAATGTGTATTCCAACAAAATTAAACAAACTTTGCCAGGAGTGTTTTTATAATTTAAGATTAAATTTAAACTTAAATTTCTGCATTTTTAATTGACATCAATAAAGAATATGAAAGTATTACATGATAATTCATCGTGGCTTTCATTGCATAACATCATTCACGAATTTATGAATACAACGCGTTGACTGCGTTTTTGAGACACGTATACCACGAGGTAAGTTTATCATTTACGCAGCTGATTAAATAAACAGTATTAAAATTATTTCAACGCTTTTTTTAGAAAATATTTCAGCATATGAGGTAGAACATCATTTTTCTAATTCCTTTTTCACACTTTTTCGAAAATATACCAGTTTTTTCGAGCTGTAAAGTCGTTTTTTAAACTCTGATACTCACAACCTAGTTTAAACACCCGTAGCTACCTCACAAACGCAATCAACTTGTTAAACTATCTGTAGTGCTGCGTGGGGAATTTTACGTTTCACATTCGCTAAGCAGCAATATTCACAAAGCTGTTTCAACTTTCGTTCGAACCAGCGTAAAAATTCCTGAGAGTAAATGATAACTTTTAAGACCCAACTTTATCATCTTTGTCGATGTATACGAGAGAATGATCCCGAGTTCTCAGATTATAAATTCAAATGAGTTTACAGAAGTCGGATGATCAATGCAGAAATATCGACTGCCTATTAGGATGTCTCAAAAAATCTGATTTTCGCGGTTCACGAAGCGTTCGCCTCCTGCATGCCTCGTCTTAATCGCTGCCATGGTCTTGTTCCGACAGGCCAGAGACTGCCAGCCGATCTCATTGAATAAAACTGATAAATATCATTATGAGAACATTTGGAATTTAACGAGGCTGCCAAGACCTGATTGGGTATCAAAGAGGCAATAGAGAAGTGCCATGCTGCAATCTGATAACTCGACAGCCTCTTCAATGGTTCTCGGAGGAGCGTGATTGCTTCACTTTTCCATCCCACGACGCTCCTGATTAACAAAAAAATAGTTAAGGTAAAATGCAATGTGATGGGCTGATTGTGAAGATGATTGGATCCTGGTGCGAATATAATCCACAGAGTTCGTGTCCTTACAGTTGTTGTGCAAAATAAAAATATTATGAACTATTGGAAATTTACTACTTGATTGAGCGAATAATTTTGTGGATCATAATTTAACAAGCCTCCAGTTAAGCAAACTGTGGTATATAATTTGCAGCCTTGGTATTGAGCGGACCAGTAACACGAATCAGGTCGAAGTATGAGTGAACTCAGCAATGGAAGTTACTACAAATTTATCTGAATGCCCATTGCGGGCGGCCTTGTCGGAGTGATTAACAGGCAACTGATCGACTTGAGATCCTTGTCATGCCTCTGAATGGTCGTGCTTGGCCTTCGCTGCCGCACGACACGCTGAGGCGTCGTGTTTCCGATTTTTTTACAATCTTTTATTCAGATTTCCGTTCAATGGAAGAAATATCCGTCAGATTTGGTATCCTAGCATAAGTACTTTTAGTTTCAATACATTTTAGTTGCTTGTAGTTTCACAAAAAAGTTTACGTGAACACTTTGAGAACTGATGATGAAGCAAAAGTGTTTACTTTCTCAGGGAACTACGTCAGCGCCCTAGGCTTTTATGTACCGCAACTTTGAACGGACCATTTTATTTAATTTTCACTGTTGCAATCATAAAATCACAAATGGTAATTTCAAGAAAAAGTCTTGTACATTAGACAATGGAAAAAAGTGAAACTGCGGCAGTCAACAACTCGATGTCAAGTTTAGAAATCTTTCCTGAGATGAGCAAAAGCAAATGTGATATTTTCCCGCACTGCCCGTCCTGAGTTGGCTTACGAGAGAGTTAGGTGAGATAGAGAGCGATAAGACGCCGTGTTTTGCAACACTTCAAGGGCAGGGGACCTCAGAACTGCATCGTCAGCCAATTTCCCAGAACTGTCGCAGGCTCCAGATCAGGTAGCAGATAGGATTCTTCTTCTTGGCTTGCGTTAACCAAACGCTACATGATATTCTATTGTGCTCTTCCGCGCACTCTTGTGTTGCGGTTCTTCATGCGTAAAATTGCAGTAGTTTTATTTTATTTCCAAAGGGAACTTCTTTTGATGCTGAGTTTTGAGAAATAAAATTTGCGTATTTTGTGTCTGCATTATTTGATTAAACGGCAACATTGGCTTAGCTCTGTTGAATTGATAGGCTTTCCGCACGAAGACGCGAAAAAAATTAGAAGCTACTTCATTGTTAACTAGACTGAACTCAGTCGGAAAAGTTATATTTTTCAACGATATTTAAAGATTCTGGCGTGAAATACGTTTTCTCATTGAAATTACAACTGACCTGACAATACTCCGTGAAGCCTATTAAATAAAAAGCATTGAATTGTCGATCTTGAGTGAATGAGAGGCTTTTCGGGGATTTCATGAACGTCATTTTTTCTTCACATACTTGTTCCAAGGCACAGAATTATAAATATCACCCATTTATTCGCTAAGCGAAAAAATTTCTAGTAATATTAGAAAAAAAATGAACTCATCAAATACTTTTAACCCATTGATTAACTAATGATTTTATCTGACTGTTCAATAAAGTATTGTCTTCAGTCGATACTCTCTGTGATTCTTTAGTTGCTGCATAAGGCAGGGTAGCTGAAATGTAACAAAGTTAACTAGTGTAGACTACTCCAAAAGTAAAAATGTTCAATTGATTTACTTCTTACTTACAACGCTTTGCAATCAAAAGGACCATCCTGGTTTTCAACAGAGATTGTCTCTTACTTTGCTTCACTTCGGGTCTTCTTTGCCGAACTTGAACTCCTGTCGATGGCAGTAACTCAATTCTACGCTACTGAAATGCGCTTCAGCACCGAGCTTCCTAAGTACTATTGGTCACACCATGCTTAGGTGCTATACTGATGTGTGCTGTACAGTATCAGCTGAAGAGTCGGGGCTCTCTTCTGTGGAGGCATTATCAGAATAAATAACAGGGCTGGATCACGTTTCAAAATGCTGCTGTTACGTGAAGAAAGATACAAATATAACACAAAAACGGGCGATTGATGGCTAGGGTCCTGCTGTTAAGGAGCATGAATAAATCAATATTGCATTTCCTTATAAAAATCTTTCATGCTATATGTTTTAATAATATAACCTTTTTGCAACAATTTGACAGAATAGTGAAAACTGCACGATCCCTGCTCACCCGATTTCTTATGATATAGCGTTGAGTGTTTACCTCTCATTGAATAAAAGTTTCAGTTAACATTTAAATACTGTACTGATTCGAAGCTAGAAATTCATATTAGTTTACCTTTTGATCTGACGGAGGGAAGCTTTCGAAACACATTTATTTTTCTCCTTCTTTCTCAGTTCTTTTTCTCCTTCGGGGGAACAGAGTGTTCGCGTCTTGAGAAATCAGGTTACTTTTCGTACCAGTAGTTGGCCAGTGTTCAGGGCACACTCAGGGACAAAGTACACGCGCTGCCGTGTTTTTCCAAAGAAAATCTCACGAGCACAGCGCCGCAGCTCGCACTCCACTTTCATTTGAGTTGATTTATGCACTCGTTTTGACGACTTTTATTTGCCCCGACGTATGCAAATTGAATAACGCTCGTTCCATGCGCTTTAAAGCTATCCGTCTTTTAAAAAGCGAGCTCGTAAATACTCGTCACAATTAAAATGGCGGTCACTTCACGAGGCTCTAAAGCAATTTGTCCTTAGAGATTTATGGTCAGTGTAGGAACCGCTGCTGCCGCCGCAGCGGTCGTCTACATGTGCTCCCAATACGGTGCCTTGGCAGCTGTACACGGGTTTTGCGTTCACGGAGGGTAAGGGCAATGGCACCTTCAGAATACGTGCGGCTCTACCTCAAACGATCGTGCCTTATGTTCAAAAGAGCTCTTGAATATAGTGAACCACTCTTTGGCTTTCTCGAGAGTGAGCGCCGTCACAAATGTTTTGAGGAAGAAAACTTTGAAGCAGCATTTCACTCTTTGGCGTAACGTACTCTAGATTTCTCACACGCTTCTTGCAATGCATATTTTTGATGGCATCCATTGCCGTTCAAGCATTGCACAACCACCAGTATCTCCTGGTGATGGGTTATATTTTCATTGAGTTAATACTGAAAAACGTTGATAAACTAAACTTCAAATAAGAAATAACACGAATACGTGCTTAAATAGTGAAATAAATTGAAATCTTCACGACTAACTTCATTGTTCTCGATTCATGAGACCACGTAGAAGTCTCCTTACTTTAGTTTTGCGTCATAGTGTAATCTACTGTAAAAATCACCCCTCTGAGTGTCGTATACAGATGATGCCAGATTTGATTTCATTCACACTCTTACAACCTAAAGCTAGGAGGCGTAGTTCTGCATGAAGCGTCCACTCATCAGATTTCTACTCATTTCTTGGAAACAAACATCCAGAAAAACATTTTGTGGTTCGCCGAAATAACATGTGATATACAAAAGTTAAACTTCGGATTCAAAAGTGCCTGGGACGCCCGCAAAAAATTCATTATCCTCGTAAAAACAAGGCCGAACTGAACAGTGCTCGCTGGAACGGATAATTTATGCATCAGTTTCATCGCTTGATTCCATGGTCATGAAAAGGAACGAAATGAAATAAATAATTCACTCACAAGTTTCATAGCACGTGTTCTTGGCGTCGAATTGTGCGAAGTAAAGCGCGAGTTTTCCGGTGAGAGTTAATTATATCCAGTGATGCAGAGCTGAGAAATTAGAGCCGTGTTTGCTATGTGCGAGCTAATTGCACCGAGAGTTAGGCAGGTGCACCTTCGGTAACTCATGTTATTTCTTATGGGATTTTGCTGGAGTATGAATACTTTAGAGTTCACTACTCAAGTGAATTATATATAGTAGCACGCAAGTTGGTTTCATTTTTGCTTTCGAAATTTTTCAAGTCTGTCACAAAAAAAGTTACATTCTCCAGAATTCGACATTTGCTTAGATATGTGTAAGCGATAATGGTTTTGAAAAAAATGAAATGATGCAGATATTCAGAATTTTTTTCAGAAAGTCACTCAAAATTATTTTGATGGCGGTGCATGCACGTCAGTTTTTACCAACGTATAGGCAAAGCAAACTTTTGAAATGAAATGCAGTGCATATAAACAACCTGCTTACAATATATTACAATGAACATCCTTCAATGAGTTACAGAATGTCGAAATCCTAAACTTAATTCTTCAAGTTATCACTCGCGGTACAATTATACGATCGAACACAATATGCACAGACTCTAAATTTGAAATACGCCATCGCATAACACGGAAATGAGACCTCGCTTACTTGTCCCGAGCGAAATGTCAATAATTCTCTGTTCCTAAGAAGAAATAAGCACGCCTAGGTGCCATCAAGCCTGGATTACGAAGAATACAAGAAATCAATGACCCTGCGACTCATGTTGTGAAATAACAAGTCTGTCTAAGCCGCAGCTGCGCAATTGATTTGAATGACATTAACGAGACGAATCTGCGAAGATGACAATTGCGTGACAGCGCTCGACAGATCACAACAAAATTTTTCTTCCTAAGCGACGGTGACGCGGTTGATCTTATAAATTAATTTGCTGCTCGAAGCAAACGAAGGTTCCCGCTGCGAAAAAAACAGCGCAGGCTTCGACAATCCCGCTACAATGGGTCATTTTGCATTTCAGTCAGGTGATTGACCAAATAGCATTTGTTCTCTGCTTCCTTGCGCAGCTTCAGTGCGTGATGTTTCGCAAGGTTGGGTGATAGTAGACTAAATTTCATTGAAATTACTGCTCACTACTATACTTTAGTCATTGGTATTGTTTGAAGAATTTGCCGATCGTAGTTCTAATGCTAGTTTTAGGTTCATGGAAGATTTCTAAACGTGAACGGTTGGTCAGTCTCATGAATGGATTTGAAAAATTGTACCGAATCCTTCAATATTTGCGCCTGTCATTTTCATGTTATATGTACAGTGGAAAGCATTCATGAACAGCGAATTGAATGAGTGGTCAAGACAGGTTTTCATCCTTGCTTGTATTTTCAGGTGATCATGTAAGTGGAATTGGCATTAGCGAAAACAATAATAAATAAGATCTTGCCTTTCAAACAGTATTTATCTTTAGTAAAACAAATTGAAAATGAAATAAAATGGGAACGATTTTATTTCCACCATTTACTGACTTTCGAGTAAAAATTCTATATTGAAGTCACATATTTTTTCGTTTAGTATTTCTGTTGTAATGGGAGTCATTTACTTTTTTTCTTTGACAATACTGTGTAAGCAGCCAGGCTGCAACCTGGCTGTGGTGTAAAAAGAAATGAAAAACGGTTTTCTCAAACAACAGATTTAAGTTCTTCGAAACCAGTCTGATGCATCGGAGTAAAATACTATCGAAACCTAATGTTTTCTTTTTTATTCACTTTAGTTACCCAAGTGATTACACTTACAAATAAAGTGTTAACCGAATTTAAGATATCAAACGAGCCCTGACGAAGTACGGTTAATTGGTAACTTGAATTTGTTCATAAAGACGAAGCCTGCATGCTCGATGCATGCGTTCCCTGAACGGAGGAGCCTTTGGCTGCCACTGCACAGGCACACGCAGACTACGATAAAGGAAGGTAGAGTCATTTCTATGGGGGAAAACAAGGTAGAGTCATTTCTATGGGGGAAAATACACCTCTTTATATTTGGCAAGCCAATAGAACGGCTTTATTTCAAACAAACTTTATGACGTCACCATCGCGACATGTCGTTAGGCCAATAGTGGAGCCAGATTTTGGGCTAACAGTGTTGCCAGATGCGGTATGAGCGCTGCTATTTGTACGTTGCCCTGCCGCCAATATTGCCACACGGTCGACGAAAAAAGTCTGGTTTGACCCTACCTTGTTTATTCTACAATGACGAAGACCGATCAGACAAGGCGACGCTCGTCCTGCGCCTGAGCTCCTGCAATTTGCACCCCGGACACGTCGCTGCTGCGCTCAGCCCAGCGAACTGGTGACGTCAAATTACAGCGCACGGCTCCATTTGACGTAAATTACGGGAGGAGTTTTATTTGGTGGCATTTTTAACACGAGCTTTCAAGGTGTGGAGGAAAATGCAAGGAGAATCACGGGATAATCCTCGTAGGTTGTCTCCAGTCAGCGTGTCCGAAACGTAAGTGCCTGTGGCATTGGAAATGGAAAATGATGGTTTTAATAACTAGCGTACTGAACGATCATTTGCATTTTAGTACGCATTTCCCCCGTTATTTTATCCTTCTAAATTATGAAGATTACGAGTTGGGTCGTGTCTTGAGCACGATCTGCTACACGATGGGCATACAAATCATGAGTGTGAAACTATTGTGCGACGCTACAAATGAATATCCGGTAATTTTATCTATATAAGCTTAAACGCTGGGTAGCGCAGAAATATCGACCAAATTGCTCAGCTCAGGATAGTCATTAATGAAGACATTATGCAATTGTCGGGACTTGAGAACGAGCTGATCTGTCGCAATAATGCTTCAATAATTGCAGTCACACTATCAGAAACAAAAGTCGTTTGTTTGGGAAGCGCGACTCCTCCCCAGAAAAGCTCTAATCTCTCCAAGTTTGTTAGCAGAGAGAGACGGTGCTGCTCACGCCCCTCTAATACAAATGAACGAGTTAATAGAGGCCCAGCACTGCCCTGTATGGTGCTCCAGAGAGAGGGGCTGCACTTGCAGGCCTTCTATGGGCATCGTGGAACAAGGGGGCGATGGAGGGGCCAGAGATCCCCTCTAGCAGGAGCCTGTTGACGCGAGGTCATGCGAAGAATGAAAAATACACGAAAAAACTGTTGGAAGAAAAGGAAGTTGCTGTGTACTGTGTGCTGTTTCAGATTGAATATGGGATGTCTAGGTTTCATTATTATACTTGTTTAATAACTTTCCCAGATGTATTTAATTTATATTTGCTTACTAAGCCTAGCTTCCTATGCACTGAAATCGTGCCGTTTTCAAAATGAAATGAGAGAAAAATTATCTTCAATTTTTTTCTAGCTTACTTTTTTACTTTTTTGTTCCCCCGAGAAAAAAGTTAAGTTAACCATATTCAATTTTAGTCACATACATATACGGATGAATTAGGCATCAACAATGATATGTACAGTCTTGCAGTGAAATGAGTTAAAACGAGTTAATGAAACGTGAAACGAGGATTTGTGCATGTTGATTCAAGAACAGAAAATGATTAAAGAGGATTCAAAGTTAAAATGGAGCAGGAAAGGCAACCGAAACTGCGTGAATTCGCCCTGCGCTCTCAAAAAACGTAAACGTACATAGAAGGCACGTCAGAGTAAGAGTGGAAGCCCATCAAGAACATATTAACTGAAGCAAATCACTGACTATATATAATAGAACATTTAAAAGATAGTAAAATTATCAAAGCGAGAGCACGTCTTGGGCAAATTAACAGCAAAAAAGTGCCGGCAAAATGGCTTCTAAAGCTTCTAAAGATGGCTTCTAAAACGAAGTAATATTGCACCTCATGGTCTGCAAAACGTAACAGCAGCTCTAACGTTAGGCCATCATCTCTAGGAAAAGCTTATACCCTGGACCCTGGACTTCTAGTTATCTTGTTGCTGGCAAATAAAACGAAAAACAGTAAAGTTCCCTCCAATATTCTTCGAACAGTTTACTAAAAACCTTCAAAAAATAGAAAAATAAAATGAATGAGTCTTGTTGATCGGAAAACAGAGCGTATGAAAAAACGAATTTTACGCTCTTTACTGAAGATTACAAATGAATAAAGGGTTATTATGTTCCTTAATAGCACGCAGGCAACACAAACAAAGTTACAAAAATGTACACAGATACACTAGGCCTCCACGTACCTAGAGATGCGCATCGAAAAACAAGTGTTGATATTTCCGTTATTAGGTCTTTAAATTAAGCGCAGTTTGAACACACTAAGTGTTAAAATTAAACTTTAAGTTCTATGTCCTGTCTTTTAATCATAACTTCGTAAAATAATAAAATCGATCCACTACATTTATCAAAATTGAAAAGAAAAACACTGAAAAGTACCTCATTCACATCTAAACAATATTGTTAAACTTTTTCCAAAATGTTTCAGCTGATGATCTTTGAATTAAAATTGCAACACCTGCATTCGTTTGTTTGTTAAAGTAAGATATTTTTTTCGAACTTTTCGACCTTGCGAAACTTTTCCAGTTCAACACGTGTTAAAATAAGAAGATAATCACTTATCATCTTTACTAAAAGAACACTCAATTGTTTCAATCGCTCGAAACGTTGCGTTTAGAGACTGACTGATTTAGAATTTAACAATAGAGTGTTCTTTTAGTAAAGACGATAAGCGGTCATCTTCGTATTTTAACACGTGTTGAACTGGGAAAGTAGGATATTGTTCATGTTCTCCGTTCCGTCCTCTGAGTGTAGGTGAATTAAGTTCAGCTCTTTCCATTGTGTCTGTTATTGTGTGTAGTCAAAATTGAACAACGCACCACAATTTTCATTTAATTGGGGAATTTCCTCAACATTGATCAGCTCGTAAAACGCTCCAAAAACTCACAATTTGCTTCTACAATCTAACAGTGTAATCCCAACCGAAGACAGCGAGAGGAAAGACTACATTATACGCTGCAACATTTTACCCTTGCATAAAATCCACGGTTGAAAAATTTCACAATAAAACCGAATAGATGTAAGGCATTATGTATAGAAAACAACGGGAAAATACTGAAATGCTTTTTTTGGTGTATATAAACAGTAAATTATAGTTTGTGGCGCTAACGCTCGCAACTCTGGGCTGCCTCTAAGGAAACTCTGAAGGTTCACAATCTGCACTAATACCACAGTGTGAGCGCTCGTAATGAAAATTGATGGCGCCTAATTTGTTAATAAATCTTTTGATATATCAATATTTGTGCTCTTGGCTTGCGTGAAAATGTCTGTTATTGGATGGTCTTCCCAGGAAATATTCAGGCGATTTTTAAATGAAATGAACTTGAGGGCCAGTTGAGGGTCCGAGTTTGTGAAGCCAAAGAGGAGAAGCAGCGTATTTTTAAGCAGGACTGGCGACGACACCACGGGATGACTTGCTCGTGATGACTGCCACGAAGAACCTTGCAGAGATTTACTTACTTAGGGAAGGTGATTACCAGGCGCTGAGTCACACTACAGGCCTTGCAGCGAGATGAATTTGGTCTTACACTCGCACACAAACACTTACATACAATAAATCTAATTATAATTATGAGGTACCCGCAAATGAGGGAGTTCAAAAAGAGAACCGCTTCATACTGGTTTATTATTCAAGTTTAGGCATTGAGTGCTGTTTGGTGGCTTACTTTGAGGCTGTGAAAAGGATTTAAGATCTTTTGTCTTGCCTCTTTAATTTATATTGACTACATGTCGTTTTGATTAAAAGAATCACATCGGTAAACTTTCACTTGCATTCACTCGGTGAACATTTTTAAATATACACCACTTACTCCCAGCGTATTTACAAATCTGCAAATACTTGCTTTCAGAAAAATGTCAAAAAGTTAAAAAAACGATATTTTATGAAATTCACATCATTTGTGGGTACCTTCATGCATCAAAACTGTTCGTATTTCTTTCAACTACTATCTACTCTTAATATTAAGTAATCGCAAAATAATTGAGTGGTCTCTTTTTATTGATTCTAAATAATAATTTACCAATTTCTAATTACTTAGCTAATCGGAGTAATCGAAGGTTTTGAAACCAAATGACCCATTTATTTTTCAATCAATCATTTTCCCCCTCAATTCAATCTTGGGTTGCAAGGGAAGGAATCATCATATTAATTTAACTAAAGAACTTTTGATAGATTCCAACAATCCGTGGTAACGCTATAAATTCTCTGTAATGTTGGGCAGACGCTAAATAGAGCAACTGACGTGTGTAAAAAGAATCGAACACGAAGCGCGACACCCTCACAATGGTCTTCACTATCGGAGACATTCGGTAGCCTAGGTGCAGATCAATGTAGAAGAGCGCTGATATTTCACCTGATATGCAGTGTTTTGCAGTGATGCAATGTGCCGATATCGATACAAATTCCTATTGATTGCTGCATGTTACTGGTTGCATTATTCTGTGGCGTTTTACTTAGGACTCATCTTTCTGCAGCAAAAAAAGGATTTTTTGGCACTCTTATTGGAGACAAGTTTTTCCACTCGCTCTGCTGATTTGCATCCTTGATACGATGGTGCCAATTGAGGAAGGTACGCAGCATGTTAACAACGTGAAGTGTTTTGAAGTGACCTCGGTTATGAAATAATTTAATAAAAAATTCCATTTTCTTAAGGTGAGAATGTGAAAGTAAATACATTCATGTTAGTATTCTTTACAATTGCAAGATTTAAAATACTTCAACATATTAATCAGCGTCCAAGGTTCGATCTATAAAAGACAATGTTTTCAAAAACGATCCCAGGCAATTTTTACTTGCAAGCCGATAAGGTGAGCAAACGTAGTGCTTTTGGATGTTAGCATTACGAGAAAGGCGGCAAAAGACTCACGTCTTTAACATGAGATCGTAACATGGCGCGGTCTGAGGGACTCTCTGGCGAATGACGGAGCTAGAAAACAAAGAACTCGAAGGGACGGATTTCCATAATCCAAATGAGGATAAGTTCAATCAGGAGGTCGTGGATCGCATCAACTCCGTCATTTGTCAAATGCGTAGCAAACTGGAGTTCATGTTTACGCACGTGTATTGCTTATGAAAGCGTGTTGCGTTATTCCCGCACCGCTCCATTAAATGCTAAAGTGCAAGCTTTATACTTTTGGAAGGATGCGTGTAGGCGGCGGCACTCTAATATGGAACCCTGCTTTGCAGAATCTCGTGATCCTTATTAAAGTATATACCAGCAGCGCGCCAGTACGCGGCATCATATTCCTGCGAGTGATTTATGTGTTTGTCCTTTTGGAAGAAATATCGAGTGCCCAACATGGATCTGCCTCTGCAATTCCGCCGTAATGAATGCATCGAAAATATAGACTCTGACATGCTAGTGGTCGCTTTGTTCGACTCGCGTTAGTATCTGGGTTATTTATGCATGTTCTTTTGTTATTGACAACTTGTGTCGTTTATCAGCCATTCAGGAATTGATATCCAAAAAGTATTTATGTCAAGTGCGAGGCACTTTTTGTAAAAATGAACATTCCGATAAGAATATTTCGAAGTATTTTTCCTAAAATTACATTTTCCATCTAATATCATTCAAATTAAATTACCATCACGAATTTATGGCCTAGGACTTAGTCACTTATTAACCCATTTTCAAATTCACAGGCTTTCACGGTAAGGAAGATAGGAAAAATGCAGCATATTATTTCAAAGCGAGAAGTATCTTTCGAAGTATCTTTCCTAAAATTACATTTTCCATCTAATTTCATTCAAATTAAATTACCATCATAAATTTATGGCCTAGGACTTAGTCACTTATTAACCCATTTTGTTATTGACAACTTGTGTCAAATCCTACTAGAAGGCGGTTACTTAAATCAAAATATAACACATATTATTAAAATCGATTATACATCATATAATATAATATAATATGATATAATATAATACAGCATAATATGATGTAATATAATATAATATAATATAATATAATATAATATAATATAATATAATGTAATATAATGTAATATACTATACTATAATATAATATAATATAATATAATATAATATAATATAATATAATATAATATAATAAAATATAATAAAATATATTTTATTATAATATAATATAATATAATATAATACAATATAATAAAATATAATATAATATAATATAATATAATATAATATAACATAATATAATATAGTATAATATAATATAATATATTATAATATAATATAACAGATTGCAGTGTAACGTTATGTTTATTATATATTAAATCTATGACAGAATAAATAACATAATAGCGGTAGATTCGCAGCACGAAGCTTTGCGCACAGGAGTAAACTTACCATTTTTGTGGTAAAAGGGATTTTTATTTCGTACTTGAGCTTGCGGTAGCAGCAACTGTAAGTACCCAGCTCTGTGGCTCAGAGCTCTTAATTCTACGACGAGAATTTTGTTTAGGTAATCCTTTTACAAGTTACGTTTTGATTTATAATGACCACGTTGACTAATTTTTCTAGTTAAAATTTTGAAAAAGAACCCAAAAGGTTTCATATTATACCATTTTGTGCATAATTGAAATTCGAAAGACACATACATACGCACACGCTCACGCTCTAGCGCAAATTAATCAGGCAAAAAGAGTGATATAAGTAGATCAAGTCTATACGTGTACAATATTCGGAGACAAACATGACCTACCTTCATGGTTTTACAAGGTGAAATTTAAATGTTTGCAGAATGGTATCAATCGCTTCAGTTGCCAACACGATTTAGTACAGATCATTTTTACTTTGTGGCCCACTTATTCCTTCACAATTCTATTCGTATATTACATTTTCAGTTTTCAACATTAGTGAATGACTTTGCCACGCAATCCAATCCAAACTACAGAAAATTGTACCCGTGTTTCATTCTATGGTGCTCTTGCTAAACCATTATAAAAGACGTGAGGTCGTTCACAGCTCCGTGCTTCTTCAAAAAATGTAGATGTGCCTCAATCTCTTCCTTGGCTTTATAAGTATTAGCTACAGCACCGATGACATAAGGCTGATGTAATTTTCCCGACAATTACACGGCACTTATCAAACCCAGCTATTGTTCCATAGCTACCACCCTGGAACATGAGAAATGTGTTGAAATAAACAACGTCCACAAGCTTACAGAGTCCTCCTGCTTGCGTGCGTCCTGAGATGCTATCGCCCTGCTTATGGAACATGCCTGGTGTGTGGACAACCTACACCGCCTTCGTTGCAATACCCTTCTTATTTTTTCCTGAGGTCGCCTGAAAACAAACTCGTGCACTCAAATCTCACGTGATGCTCGAGACAAATGATAGGGAGCGAGGCTTTTGTGACGGGGATCACACTTTTCATGATCCTCCCACCTTGCAGACGTGATCGTCTTTGTGTGCACAAAGTGCGTAACCAGTTTGTTTAGTTCTTCACAATCGATCAAAAAGCATGTCTCGTAATTTACACCGACACTTATGATCGATCGCTAGGGTTTGACCACGCCGGCTCCATATCTGTTCTGCGAGCATTTCGATTAACACCTGAGCTCGTACGTCAGTTTCAAGGAAACGAAAAATTTATCCCCGAGAATATAATTTATTATCAGCAATAATTGGGGCCTTCACCACTATTGAAGTTCGTGTACAATGCCATCCATTTTCGTTGCTGCCATCCCAAATTTGCAAGAGGGCAGAATGGAAAGTGTTTTTAATTATTATTTACAAGTACGAACTGAATAATATGCTGAAAAATATTTTGAATTTTTAAAATAAATTCGATCATATTCGAAGCAATTGCAGGGCCTAAATTTTATTTAAAGTTTTGCGTGTTAGTGAAAGATAGAGTTGTTCATTTCGGCAGGTTTCACCGATGTAGAGGTCAAAATCAGTTTACTGACTTCTGTTTTGTTTATCAATACAATTGCAGTTTTTTTACTGGAGAAGTAAATACGTCCATGAAAGAGGTACAGTACGAGGATGACGCACACACAATACAATCCCTTGGAGTAAAGTTTTCACCTCACCGTAAGAAACAACTCATAAGACCAAAAGCCGTCATTAAAACCGCTCTAAGAAACCGATAAAAATCTGATGAGCTGTCTATGCTTTCAAATAAGTTCGAGCTCCCTCAGCTAAGTCCATATTGGGTGCTGCCGTTCCACCCTACGGGGATGCCCATTTCAAGACATAATGTCTGGGCAATGCCATCAAGACGCGCTGGGACATTACCATTAAAAATGAAATCCTCTTGTGAAATAAGCACTGATTTCTCTATAAGGAGAGATATCGCTGTTAAAAAAGAGGCTATTGTTCAGCCGTACGGTCTCGCATCAGAGTAACATAGAGGAATTTTACGCAAGCCACAATCAAAGCTTGAATGGAATTTGAATATGAATCTCTCACAATGGGTCAGACGCTAGCAACTAAACTACATAATCCAAGCTTATTGATGCAATTGAGGCGTAAAATTTATAACCACAAGAAAATTTGAACATTAAGCGACAATTTGTATTACAAAATGAGATGTGACTTGTAAATTTTGAGCTAGTAATTTGCGTTGCACCTTCATGCAACAGAGTTCGTGTAGGTTACGTGCGGTTAAGTTTCATTAGGGTTGTGAACACTAAAAATTAGTTCTGAATCGGTTATTAAGCATAAAAATAGGTTAGAAGATAAAAACACAGACATTGACCTCATTTAATTTGTTAACGTGGGCAGTGAAATCATATTTCCGTGTTCACGTTTTATTTAGCAAAAATATAACCGATTGAAGCAGATATACGGCAATTCAAAAAGGGGTAAAAGTAAAAGTGCTAAACATTATTCAAGCTGCAGTCTGCAAGTCATTATATCGAAACTTGAAAGTTAGCACAATTAGAACTAAGGACTCAGTAATCAATTTTGAAATAAGAAATTCTAAGCTTCAATAGCTGTTCCTAAAATGACGTTAGTTAACAAATTCAATTGATCAATCTTCCGTCGGAATTATGCACGCTGTCTGTGAGGCCGCTACATCCGTGGTATTGTCCTCGTAGGACGTAGCGGTCAGAACTGGCGATAGTTCACACCTTGTGCTGGATGATGTTGCATGTAATTGCATTCTGTACCTCACTACTTTCAAGTCTTTGTAGAAGTGAAAGATTTTAGATCAACCGTTGTAAATGAACTAATTTTTAGAAGTTTTCGGCTCATGAAGCGTCATTATGAAGTAAATTGTTCAAAGATCAGTTCTAGATAGTAAATATATTATTTGAAACCAAATATTTGAATTTTGTTAGTGTTTATGCAACCAGTCACTGACATAACAATTTGACTTCTATTTCTCTTCTGTAACTACAAATATTGATCAGAAAATAATTTTTAACTATCTGTACTAAGTATTTTTTTGCGCTTCAGTGGTTCAAGTTTCAGCCTTCAAGAAAAGGTAATGAGGTTCTGTATGAAAGATTGTAATTAGTTTAACCTTTTCCATTTTACGGCGTTTCCATTCAACTGCTGGAAGACGCTGTCAAAACTGTGAACTTGTGTTGAGTTAATGAGCAAGCACCTTTAATTAAAGACAGTATTTTCCCCTCAACAAAAAACATGTTACAATGCCTCACTCTCCTGTTGTAATTTTTTCCAGTTAAATACTTTTATTTTATTCATCTCTGCAGGTCGTAGTCTGCATTAGAAAATTTGGAAAATCAAATAACTGTGAATTCAGTAAAAAAAAAATCAAACCGAAACCATTTTATACATACTGAATACCTTATGGATTCAATGATTGATTGTTTAGCATTTGACTATTGACGTTATCTCGATGATAATACAAATCTTGCTGAAAATAAGAATATCGTTGAAAATATGGCGCTGACCTCTTCTCTCACGCCAGTTGCGTAATTAACCAGAACGCAACGAATGATATCAATAGCTTAATCCCTGCGATGCGTCGACTAGTTTCTGGAGCAAAATTGGCCTTGCATGACGTCGAATTTTAAGACAATCAAAGAGTTATCAATTCGAAGAACACTCAATTTGAAGAACATATGAGTGTTTTAAGAAGTTGCAGTCAGATTAATAGTAGTTTTGGCTACGTCCGGGTCAAAGTACTACTCAGTAACATACTACTCAGTAAAGATATATCAGGTTTTATGTTTGATCTAATAATCTCAGCATACCTCGTTTCTTAATTTTTGTGCAATGTCTTACAGTAAACGTACAACATGCAATAACTTCCTAACGCTTTTGGTGAAATTAATCACGAAAAACACTCTAGCAAGTTATTTACATTTACAGTAATGAAGCCATAACATTCCTGATCCACTGCAAATAGTGTAAAAAGTGACGAAATTCGTGGTTTTGTGCTAGTAATGACTTGAAATTATGTCCCCAAACTCGATACTCGGCGGAGTTTGTTGTGTCTGTGGCCCGGTGCTCCGTCAGGCTTATCTCTGCTGAAATTCTGGGAATAACTAACCGACCTTTCTTCATTACAGCATTCATCTGTGTTTCCTGATGCAATGCAAGACAAAAACCTTCCTTCTTCACTCATTCGCCGACAGAATAATAAATAACTCTAGCTTATTCCGGATTTGTCAATCGATAAGAGAGATAATAGTCGTATCTGTAGAAGAAAACGAGTCAAGATAAAATATTCTCTGTCCAGAATAATGACGTATGTGCCTGGCTATTCCTTAGGGCACGATTTTCCAACAATATTTTAGAGCAAAGACCTATCCAGCGGACACTCGCTCAAGCCATTGCCTTATCAGTCCAATGGTCAATTTCTTTCAACATTCATCGGGCCGTTCTCAATGCTAATCGCTGATAATAAATTTCTCAAGCTTTCCGTAAAATCTCGGAAAATATTACAGCGTTCACGGGGCCGTTTGCACTGTTAAAGAGCCGTAAATTATCACATATTTGTATGCCAATTAGCAATCCATTAGTCCATCCATCGCTTCTTATCAGCGCATCGACAAAAAGTGGCGGCTGCTCGGCCTGTATCGTCTGGAGCGGTCTTTGTCTGGTCGCTCATCTACGGCCCTACGTGGGACCTTCTTCACGTGACCGGGCCCTATCAACAATAGCACAAAACCCGCCGCACAAATTGCTGAGAATCAGTCAACTTTTGAAGGCATAATTAGCGAGCAGATCATCTTTGCTGAGTTCATGAGCATTGGAGCGCTTCGAGGTGCCTGCCTTCCACAAATGAATTATGAAAATGAACGCTTCGTCGTCCTTTGCACAGCTGGTGAAGTTTGTACGTTTGACAGAGAAGTTATTTTAGTGAATATAAATTTTCCCGTACCAGATAAGCGGAAAATATTTCCCGGGCACTGTTTATGATCTACAGGTTATGTTGGGCAAATTAACTGCGATAGAAAGTGGCGATACTGCAAAGCGTGCGCAATTAAAGCATGAATATGTTTAACGATTTTCGGCTTAATTCAGTAACGTGGGAACTTGAATGTACTTCGAGCGGAGAGGAGCTCGCTGGTGTGCGTCTGCTCACCAAATAATGAAACTCGGCAACAAAACTTAGAGAGAAAATTTTGGTTCACGAATTCAAGAACATGAGAGATCGTCGTCATCATTCGGAGTTCAAACCCCACAGCGTATGAAATTCGTTTGCACCAAAAAAATGTTTTCTCCAAGCCATTATATACGACCTCTGCTTCCACAGCACTGTCACGCTAGCACCATTTGAAGGAAGAACAAGACTCAGTTGCATGCTTACTTCAGACACACTCCATCATCATTTGCACCTTCTCTGGTCCAACACCCGCACACCTTGATGGACTTGATGGGTATTGCACTTGATGGATACCACACGTGATGGATAATCCTTGTGATGAGTCCTGCGCGTGAACTTAGAGTCCGATATCCTTCTCTCGTAACCGACGTTAGATCACAACTTCGATTTCGTCGCTTCTTTCACTAATTGACGATCATTGAGAGATGGACTGATCAGTAACGGTAATACATCGCTGGACTGCATGCAGCTCACATCTGATGGGGCGCACGAACTGCAGCACAGAGTCACATTCTTTTTCCCATTTTGTTGCTGCACGGTTGAATTTTACCGACGTGTTGCACTCAGCATTTCAGTATCTGAGGACGACGACGGTTTCATATTTATAAAGATTTACTTATTTTGAGTGATGATAATGAGGCTGGCACAGTCTAACCTTTAAGCCACCTGCATGCATGTTTTTCGCCGCCTAAGTAATTAAATCGCTTGGTCGGCGAAAAACATGCATGCTCCGGTGAAAAAATTAGACTGGGGAATCTCTTCATTGTATGTAGAAATCATCGTCGAATATTTTATTACTACGTGAAATAGCGGGTAGGATCACCATGTGATCAGATGACTTCAACATAACTCTTAATTGGTGTCTAATTTGACACGCTTTGCGCCAGCCACTGTTGGCTAATTTCCATAATGAAAAGTGAACAAATAACGAAAAAAATTAAAAAACGGGAACATTTTAAATTTGCACCCAAACACGGCACAAAAAATCTGTTCATAAAATGAATAGAGGTACTCACCAAATTGATCTGCTCACCCTTTACCCACACTCCGTGGTCATTTCATCATCTTAACCACGATATTTTTCTTCGCCTCTCCCGCAGTTTTGTATCACCCGGAGAGTCCTTCTGTTTTAAAGAGCAGTAATTTATTAATAATTGAATTTATATCTTAAACTTCAAGTGCATGTTCGCATAGAGGACACACTCGTACACTCCATTCCTGGCAGCCGCAGCTCTCAGCATCTCTTGGTGGTTGCATCGCCAAAACTTGCGGCACATGAAGTCTTCCTAGTAACGCATTCATGAGTTCACGGTTAAAAAAAACATATAATTTTTCTGAATAGGTGATATAATTTATATTACAAGACTAAAGTTTGGGGCGTTGTACTATACTAAAGCACTATAATAACTTTGGAAAATAAAACAAACATTTACATAAGCCCTATTTAAAATTTTGAATAGTAGTCGTGACACATATAGCCTCCTTTCTACATCAAGATGAGTTAAAAAAATATCATGTTTTATGTTTGCTCTAATAACCGCCACGGATGTTCAAGGATTTTAATTCCCTTTTGACAACAATTACTGGTTTTCCGTCCCTGGAGCAAGGTTTCCCCGTAGTTACCGTGGCCTGTGCGATCACCATTCCCACACAGAGATAAGGTCGTTTCTCAGACTAGGAGAACCTTTGTGTGCAACACGGGCAGACGAGTCGCGCATGCAAGAGCCCCAGAGACAGATGACTTTTCTTAAGCTCAGATGAGGCCTCTTTATTAAGAAGAACCTTTTAACTGCAGGTGTCAGTGGCGCGTGCGTGAGGCCGCTCCGTAACTCACGCTTCAATATCTCGCAAAGAGCGCGATAATCTCGAGCCGAACCACGACGCGTCGCTGCGGTGGTGCGCTTCCTTACCTCATTGCGCCGCTCGCTCGCTACAACTCCACGTGATTTAATTTGACGTTGATTCATTCCCGCTCGTAGGTCTCACGGAACACGTCTGAACGATTTTCACGAAACACGACAATAGATCGGCATACTAGGAGCGTGAGTGCTCTAATCAGCTTTGATTGGCTCACAGGTTGGGTATTTGCCACGAATGATGTGGGGTTATCTTCACCCAATGAGAGCTTAATCGCCTTTGATTTAGGCCGCGTTTGGGGATAAAATCAGATTCAGACATCCTGGTAATGAAAGAGGAACAGAACTTATTTTTGATGGCTTGAAGTTCCTTTAAGCCATAGAAAATATTGGTTTCAAAATTGACTGAAGATTCTGGGAACAACAGTCCGTGGTGATAAGAGCGCCTACGGTCTTCGTCACACTGCAAGTTTGACAGTCTACACCTTTTTCACTTCAAATTAATACAAGTCAAGTTCAATTTAAAATAAGTCAAGTTCAAATTAATCCAAGTCAAGTTCAAATTAATCAAAATCAAGTTCAGTTTAATCCAAGTCAAGTTCAAATTAATCCAACCCTAAGTTGAGTTAAGAATTGATATAATGACAAGTTAATTAATTTGATCGTTTCTTGCGTTAAATATGTATCTATTGGATGTGATAAGCAAGAAAAACATTTTTCCTTTCAGCAAGGAATACATAAAATTTCCACCGGTGTTGCAATCTAAAAACAAGGTGTCGTAAAATGAGCTAAGTTTCCAGCCTCAGGAGGCAGAGTGTGATTCAGCTCTATGAGCGGCGTAAACGGTACAAGTCAATTATAAAAACTTTGTATTGTATTACTCATTTAGGTTCTTTTACAATTCTACATTAATGGCAGTATGCATACATTCAAATATTTATGTTCAAAAGGTAATTTTATGTTACACACACACATGGTAGTATCGACGATTTATTTACACTCATATAGACATTTATATGTACAAACCACTATTGAGGACACCCTGTATATAGATATAGGTGCTAAAGCATCTTCCCCACACAGCCGTATTTGAGACTATGAAACAAGTTCAAACCATCCTAAGTTGAGCCAAAATTTCAAAATTCTAAAATCTACAACTTCCTATGATCACATAAAATTTAGCAAACATTTTAATTCATAAACAAAAACATATTTTGAACGAAACTGCATATTCAACCCCTCTGGAAATATTGCGCTAGCTAATACTAACTTTGCCTATCATTTTTTCATTTTTCAAAATTCAAGAACATTAGATAAACTTTAGTTGTGTTTTTCTATTTTTGCAAGTACTGAAGCAAAGTATACTGTAGCTTCATTCGAAGCTATAATATTAATTGGAAGCATTTATAGTACAGGATGTATCTAACTACTTTCTTAACTTTGTAAATTTCGAAAAAGATTTGTTACAATTCGTAATTATCAGCATATAATTTATGCCCCCTCTGTAATCTTTATGTGAATTATTTCGTACATACTTTTTATTATCAATAAATTAATTCACATTTTGGGTTCACCATATTTTACGCAGTAACTTGAATACCCTTCAGTCACAGGGCGGCGCTTAACTCAATTTATTATAACATGCTATTTTTTATATTATTTAAAATTTATTGGTAGGTATATATGATTATAAGATTATTTTTGTAGTACAGGTACAGGATCTAACTACTTTTCTTCGAAGTAATATTTAAATTCATGCGTTTTTGGTGTAATGCTTTGAAAATTGATACCAAGGAAACTGAAATAAAAAGTCTGGAGCATCTATTTAAATTATCCGAAGTCAAAATGTCACATAGTTTTCTTGTTTTTGACTTTCAAAATAAGTGAGTTGCCTATGGGTCACTCAGTATGTACTTTCAAAGCCATTCAAAATTTATTATTCGTTATTGAATTATTTTTGCTTAATGAGACTGTTGGGATGCAGTGGGGTAAAGTTTATTCAGTTATATAAGAAAAAATTGCTGTGAAGCAATGTATACGCGCTGTCAAAAATTATTTTTAATTCTTAAGCATTATTTAAGCGACAAACATTTTAGTCTTGTGTACCATTGAATGAAAAAAAAGCATTTTAAACTATCTGTCTAAGTGCCTCAGTACACGGGTGGAAAGGGGTTGAATTCTTGTATCCGCGTTAACGACCTAATCGAATGATGTATTTATTGTGTGACGGCCAGCATTTCATAGCACAGATTGAATTAGTTTACCTTCATTTTGAATGTTGCTTCTTGTTATTATTGTATTATTTTAATCAATTATTATATTATTATAACTAAATAATATTAAATATATTATATTATACTATAATAATTATTGACCCCTTTCTACGTTAAGAAATTAGTCAACCTCACAAATACAATAACAGCATAAACAAACAGCTGTTGTTGTTCTAGTTTGCTCATAAAAGTGCCATAATTTTGCAGGTTTCTTGGCTTGGCTGTTCGTCACCGACAATGCTAAGTTTGAAGCAATATCATACGATAAAATTTAACGCCTCGAATTATGAGAAAATTTGAAATTCCTACTCACTGTAGTATAGATACGCGTTCAGTACGAACATATATTTTACGTAGAAAATTTCCTCAACATTAACCATGTTAGCAACGCAGCTCAACTGGGCGAAGATAGCCTAGTACTAAATTTAAAAACTCCGTCGTTTGTTTATTTGTTTCTTTGTTATCCCCAAACACATTCCCAATCCCTTAGCTTGTAGGAATTTAGTTATCCTGATAACTTCACACTGTAAAATGAAAACATGATCACGAGGAAAAGACTCCATTTCTCTCCTTGAATTGCAATTTATCTGCAAGGTGAATTAAGAGATTATCTTGAAATTTTGGTTGAAAAAATTGAAAGCTGTAAATGATTATCGAATTATGTTGAACATCACCATTACGAAAGCCACCATCAATGACGGCCTGCGAGCTATGGCAGTTTTTCATCTCTATTGGTTAATTGAACTCACTTTGATAAGATTAGTTCCGTAGCACAGATACTAGATTTAACTACATACGTCTTTTTTAAGTAATATTTAAGCCTTTCACGTTGGAATTTTTGTACTAATATTACCGTTATCACAACCACCGTCACTAAACTGGCGCCGGCATCAGGCAGTCACCGATATCAGGACGAGGAAGGAACTGCCGCTCAACAATGAACTCCAAAGAACACATTAGGGAACTAATTTAAAGAGAAATGCAATGTATTGAGGCTATTTTCGAAAGAGGACCGTGGAATCCTCTCGGGCGTTTAAGGGGGTAAATTTGCACCGTTTTAATGGCCTCGGTACGAGTGCAGTGCGCGTGAACAGTCACACGTTTCAGAATGAATCAAAAGAAGGGGGAAAATCCTGCGTTTAATCGAGCATTAGATACGAGACATCGAGCTCATTGCAGTACACAATTTAGTGTCCCGTACCGAACAACCAATAAACAACTAATTTTTCACGCGTGTACATCATGCGGGAAAATTATGCTGTTCGAGCATATAAAAATTAAAGTCGTTCAAGATAGCACGGGAACATAGTTCACCATTGTATATAACAGAGGTAATTATCTAGCAGAATAAAGATGTGTACATGGGTTCCTTAGTCCTTCAGCAGGCTTACACCCTCTCTTCCAGATTTTTTTAGAATTTAATAGCCTAATCTTTGTTCACTACTATCGAACTATCACAAAGAAAAATATCTTTCAAGTAAAACATTTATTTAACCAGATAACTAGGTTGCTGATTTTAGTGAGCTCAAAGTTAGGCCGGTAAACTGATAAAAAATCAGAGGAAACCATAATAACCTTGTAAAGATTGAGGGACAATTGGAGAGATTGTATCTCGGACGTCATGAAGCAAACGTACCATGAATTGAGAGTTAAAATCTCATGAACATGAAGCGTAAAAATTAATTTTATATTCTTAGTTTCTTTAAACTTGACAGCAAAGACCTTCGAAAATGCCACCTAGCTATGAAATTTACAAAGAGAACTAAGGAAGGGATCTGTATATCGTGTGCGTTATGGTTTATAATCCATTATGGTTTTTTGTTAGGGTTGTTTTCATGTAATTTTATTTTAAGCCCGATGGTCTGTATTATTTGACAACGATTAGCGGCAGTTGGAGCAGCAATATGACTGTGATGCGGCTGATGAATTATGCTCTGAACCAAAATGTCCAGAGCCTCATTTAACGTCGATCAAAAAACAGCAAATAAGTCAAGAGGAATCGTTCTAAACTAATAGAAAAAACGATTGCTTAGCGGAACACATAAAGTATTGATCCTGCTTGAGCAGCAACTCGGACAATTTATGAAGAGATTATCGAAAAGTTTCTACGTTGGAGAGAAGGTCGGAGTCGTGATGTAGTCCAGTAGAGCACCCTTCACTCAGCCTTAAAAGTGCAATTACTCCCTCGAATGCTCGACTTGCGAGACCTATCATTAAGGCAAGAATGCTAATAGTAGCCACCGCCGATATTTTTTGACTGCCTCCTAACTAATGCATCACTAAAAGCCTTACTAAGCGTAATTAGGCTACCCCACTCAATTGCTCTTATAGAAAATCACATGAGAGATTGGCACTTTTTATCTAGTCTCCAGGCCTGTATTTTAGTCCATAATATCTTGACAAATGGCCGTGAACACGCACAAGGACACGGGTTCACTTCTCGCCCCAGTTAATTTGGGACCAAACCATCATTTAAAAGATTTGAGCAATGTTATAAACTACATGGAAGGAAAGATATCTTTGTAAAGAAATCCCGATTTTCACGACCAGTTTTACCTCTATCCTGAAGCCTGCTTGCCGCAGCAATGATATCTTCTAGTCTTCTGACCTCCCCAGAACACATGACTACTCCTGCCAAATGTCATCGATAGGTTCCTTCAGTGTACCTGAAAGACTATCTCAATTGGATTTTTCATTCTCACCAAACTAAGAAAATTCGTAGAGTGTCTTGTTTTCAGAAGAAAACCCTAGTCTCTAGCTCGCTCGGAATTGACTGGTCACTGAAGCGTAACAGCAAGACCCATCTCGGTTTGCTTTTTTAGCGTAAATTGCAGCGCGTACGCCTACTAGTATAAAAGATGGCCCTCGTAAATCAATAATCATCAAGAGCCATGAGCATTGCACAGATAAAGCAGAGCCCCTTGCTCTCCATGATGGATATCTTGTGCATACATTGCCACTGCTAAAAGCGAAAGAAGGAGCGAATTCTGGGATGTTCTTAATAATGGAGCAAAAAGTGGGAAAGAATTAGGGCTTAATGATGCTCAACCACGGCCGCCATCACTCTCAGGGGCAAGTTACAAATAAGAAAAGGATTTAGATTTGCTCCGCCCTCTATTATTCAAGACCGTGCTTCCATTTAGGCAGAGCAGCTCCTTTTTTTATAAAGTTTTGCAGTAATAAATAAACTAAAGTTAGTAATTACTAAAGGTTCGTGATTTAAGCGCTTGTAAAACTACAGCGCAACTACTTATTCATTTTTATTGATACCTCATTCGTAACTTGCGCAACGTTGTTTATAAACAATCATGATACATCAACTAATCAGCTTTCGAAAAACCTTTAAGAAAATAGCTGTTCATGGCTATTTGACTGAAAATGTTCTTCGTTTTTTCTAAGATCTAAAACTGTATCTTATTTTCAGATTTGTAGACTTTATTCTATGTGGGAATTTTAAATCTATATCCCTTCAACCAAGCACCGGGTAATTTGTTTTGCTCAGATCTAAAATTATATCTTAGTTTCAGATTTGTAGACTTTGTGCTATGTGGATTTTTAAATCTAAACTTCTTCATCCAAACACCGGGTAATGGGTAAAGCCACATGCACCCCCAAAAAACTCCATTTCTTCATCAATTCAAAATTAACGCAAGCTTGACTTACAACTTCCTCTCGCTCCCTGCAGACAGGCTTGTGATTCTCCTCGTGGTTACTGCAATCTTCCATCATAAATTTGTTCACATCCAAAAGCATGCTCGAAAAATGAAGCACAAGGTTCACAAGACTATTGTTACGCGTGCTACTTGATAACTAGATTTGAAGTGAGTCATTTACTGTTTATATCCGTTGTTACCCTCTTAAATGCAAGCATGTTACTCTGGACGGGATAATTTCAGTTCGCCTTCGGAGATAATTTGGGTTATCTGCGAGGGAGAATGTAGGACCACCAAGGACCACCGAGGTTTTGTAGTTCAATGATTTGAGTGATCTTGATCGCCAATGCAGAGTTTCATTTTGAAAACTTCGTTATGACTTATTACTGTAAAACGAGAGAAACCAAACGATCAATGTTATTACCTATAGAAATAATACTTGGACAGTTAAGAAGGTATTTCTACAGGAGCATTTCGTACGTAGTTCTATTCGAAGTACTTGCGTACAGTATTTAAGCAGGGTTCTTGTCATGGTAGTGGTGATAGTCACTAGACACTAACTGTTAGTGGTAGTGCAAGCAGTTTGTGAAAACAGTTCTTCACTCACCTTAACCCTTCTGCCCCACTCCTACTCAGATGCCTGTGCGTGAATGGCGTCTTGACGCACAACACTCAGGCAGCAACCTAAGATAAAACCACTCAGCTCATTCCTGCAACCATACTTCGTTAAATTCCCATACTGTGTTCATGTCTTCCCTTCCAAACCCTGTAGACAAAATTTCAAAAGCCGCTCGCGCGTAGCATTCTGAGCCACAGCTCGTGAGCGTCTCACGGCTCTGGTTTGAGGCCACAGCGACCGTCGCCTCGTCTCCGGCGGTGTAATACTGATGCGATCACACGCCTGTTCTCTTAATCGATGGCCAGCGGGTTGCAATTTATAGGCTGTATTATTTACAGCGAGTTAGCTCACTTGAGTAACACGGCACGGGGAGCGTGCGGCAGACGTCAGGGACACACAATTAAGGTTCTCATATGGATAAACTACCTGGTCGCGCTCATCAAGCCTAATTGCCAGGCTCTTAAAAGTTTCTCATCGTTCATCAATGCAAAGTTGAAGCTAATGGTGTTTGTTTCGTCAGTGACTGCCATATGAATCAAGCTCGCCCGTGACTATAATGAAATTTGCTGTGCCAATATGTTTATTTTGCGAATGCCTGGTCGTCAAGTTTACTTGATGTTACTCAAGAAAAGGATGTATTACGGTAAAATGCAATACCTCATACATCCTTATGTGATAGAAAATAAAATACCTCTAGTAATTTAGAGTCTGATCCGATTTAAATTATTCATTGGATGTTCCCATCCATTCTCAGAAAGCCTTAACGATTTTATCAGAGCGAAGCAGATTCACAGTGGAGATTTTCTGCGTGGAAACAAGCGTTTCATTGGTTATTCAGAGAAAGAATGCGCTTTAGAAACTCATGTTACAGTTAACGAATATTTACAGCTGAATGCAGGCCGATGTTTTGCGAACGAACTTCAGTTTTGGCGAGCGTGAGAGAAGGACCGACGTGACTTGAGAACAGGCGGGCTACAACCGGTGAAAATTTACGGCCAAATCTGGTCCGCTGTTTCTGGACGTCGAATCGAATTTCTGTCCACCTTCTGTAAGCTCCTGACGACTCAATAATCGTAAACGTAGCTTTTATTGCATTTTCACTCGTTCCAATAAATTTTAGAGGTCTTCTTTTGCTCGTACTAAAATTTACTTCGGAGTTGGTTCGATCCGCTCTAAAGATAACCCTCCGGAGACTAAATGCCGCGCACTCGTAACCTCGCACTTCAGCCACCGAATCATTCAAGTTCATTGCTGTAAGTAACTATTGAGCGCCCTAGAAGACTCAGCCAGTTAGCTTTGATGTGCTTCACTGGATACATACTAAATGAACGTAGTCCTCCAAATTACTTACTCGAATTCTCGATAGAGCCAAAACCATATCTGCGAGAACATTTCCTGAGACATGTCGGCTTCAATCGTAGGTACGGCTTCGCATTTACCCATAAAAAAATAGTCTTGTTGTGGCTCGCGAGAACATAGCTAATTTGCTATTAAAGTCTTTAGAAAACCGTGCAAGTCGCACACCAGCGAGGTGTGCGTCGCAGTCTCAGTAAAGAGGGTGACAGGGTGATGCAAATGTGGATGTTACCTGTGCGAAAATCAAAGGGCTTACTGCGGTTAAAGCGCCACTCATTAAACGGATTGACCCTGATAGAGATCTTCTCAACAAGAGGCAGGCTTTTATGGAATTGTCTGCTGGCTAAAATAACATTAGCTATTTTTAGAGAATTACGCTCCCAAAAGTCGTCGCGTACTTTTTTTAGCGCTTGATTGCCGTCATTGAAGATGTTTCGCTTATTTTTCTCGCGAAGAACTCCTCAATATTTACAGGGAATAATTTCTAGGGATTTACTTTTCAGAAAACATTCAAACTAAGATCATTTCAAACCTGCCCAAGCATTCTTTGAGGAAAGTTTGAATTCCTGGTGGAGGTATAGGGCAAGCTCCATACACTTTCACATGTTAAACTTACTTAAATCCTTGATTAAGATCTGTCGTTCCTGAAATAATCCTTTTGCTCGCAACCATTCCTCGCCTTGACCGAAATTGTTGATGTTTTTTCGTTACAATAAAGGATCACACACGTACGGAATAAAATTAAATTTCGCTGATACGTAACTACATTTAAAAATAAACCCATAATAATAGTAATAACAACTCTTTCCTCATTATAGAAACAATCCGTACGAATAGCAAAAGCTTACTTTCACATTGAAATATATGTGAAGAATTAATGAGAAATTAATGAATTTAAATTTGATTGGAAGAGCGAGCAGTCAAAACTTCTCAGCCACATGTTGAGCCCGAATATTTGTATTCTGCTACACAGCAACTCAAATGTTAAGCTTTGACGCTCAGTTGACCCTAAGTTCAGTAGTAGTAGTAGTAGTAATAGTAGTAGTAGCAGTAGTAGAGGGGTTGCTAGCGAGCCCTCTACTACTACTACTACTGCTACTACTACTACTACTGAGATTAGGATCAACTGAGTGTCATAGCTTAGCATTTGAGTTGCTGGTACCTTTAGCTCAGGAAACGAGAGAACACAGCTCAGTCAAAGCTACAGATTACGTAGCGGACCATTACTTACGTATTCTTTGTAGAAGGAATTTTTTAGGTAATTTAAAAAACTATAAAAAGCATATTAAATTTCTTTACCTCCCTTTTTTACCTAGCATTTTTGCCCTAAATGTCATACCTAGCCTTGAATTTGCTAGCAAATGGTAAACTTTTCATTTTTGTAAATACAAATATGGTAACTGAAATACGGAAAGCCAAAGAATTCATCATAATACACTTAATGCTCTGCGCAGCTCTAACCAAACATATGCTAAGTTACGAAAGCCGCCATTAGTTCAGAAACTCAGTAACAGCAGAATGTGTAAGCAAAATTTTTATTCTGTTTGATATTCATTAAAAATTTTTCTTCTGTCTGATATTCACAGTAAAAAAATTTCTTCTTTCTGAGATTCACAGTAAAAAATTTTCTTCAGTCTGATATTCACAGCAAAAAATTTTTTTGTGTCGTAATATGCCATGGAGATTCTTCCAAGTGGCTGATATGGTCGAGTGATAGGAGCGATACCGCCTGACTGGCAAAGCGACTAAATGATTAGCTGGAGTTGTGGCCTGGCGAGGCACACGACTGCGCAGTGCGACGGTCCCCAAATCCGAGTTGTAGCTCACTTATCGCTCTTACGAGGCAGAGCTTTGTCGTAAAACACAGTCTTTACTCCACTAACACAGATTTCCGCTTAGCCTCACGTGCTAACTCTCGTGTGAGCCCGCACGTAAAAATTCCTCAAAGTTCACAATGCGTACAAGAAACTTCACGTAATGATAGAGCTGTAGCTGTGGTGGGATGTGCTTGCAGAGTGTCTTGCTAAGACCACTCACAAGCGGACCAAGCAAGTATACGTTCTGTCAGGATGAGATATGGCCAGTAATAGCGACGCATGTAGCATTAAAGACGCAGCTTGCACGACGGCAAGTACGAAAGTGAGCGTTTCGACGGAGCTTCGAATTTAGAGTTCGGGTAGCGGAGCTGGTACGGTATCTCCACACTGATGTGACTCCGTGAGATCGTCTAAGAAATTGTGCACAGTTTTTTCGCTGTTTTATTCAAACGAAACCCGAGTTCTTTAGTAAACTAAACAACATATCTTGTTTGAACTGTACTCATTGGGTTTGTGGCAGCACAAATATTGAAGAAATATTAGGGTTCATGAAAGCTTTGTATTACTAAACCTTTCAGCGAGACCAACAGACGCATCGCGGTGAATGTTGTGTCCACGTGGCCAACAATGTGCCTTAATTCTCATCATAAATAAGAATGAATGAATTACTCTTACAGTCAAACATTAATAGACGAGTGAAAACTCTGTATCTCATCAACAGAGGTCATTAAGGAAACCTCACTGAAAATCAAGCTATTTGATACCCAGTATTTTCAGGAATTCAACCTTGCAAATATTACCATTTGATCTGGGAGATAGCTCTTGATCCTGTCTTCTGTGTGAATGCAAACAGATCAGTAGAACATTTTTAGAATCATGGCACCAGTGATTAGAAATATTCAGTTTTAGTTTTCAGATCATAAGAGAAATAAATTGCAGGGTATTTCTGGTCCAAGTTTGCACCAGTGCCCCTGTTGGCAGTGGGAGAACTCAACAAATGCGTGGCATATTGCGCATTCAGTTCGACAGCTTCGTGGTTAGCTTCTATGCTCTTACTAGCTCATTCAAGAGTCCTACAGGAATGTTATCAAGCTTCGAGAAAAAATTCCTACTATTGGTTCTGTTCGAGTCGAGGATACAAGAGTTTTTTTCTGCTAGCATCAAATGAGTATATTTAAATTGCACGATTTTACGGCTCTTTTCAAAACAAACAAAATTGAATCTTTTCTCTTCGTTAATATAAGAACGCAACATGGTTGGAAACGCGTCTCTGTACCTTTACCTATCGATTGTTATCGCTCAATTTGTATTTGAATTTAAAGGACACGCGTAAAGAGTGATTCTTATTACCCTCGAGTTATCTTGTTCCCTGGAAATTGACCCGAGACTTCAAGCCTCGAGACAATGTCCTTGCGTTCTTTTCCGAGTTCTGGCAAAACTAACCTATCTATTCATGAGGGATCTTACCACTCACAGAGTTTGGGGCTTGCTAAATGGTGTAACTCGCTTGAAATGCAGTCAGAGCTCTACACGAATAATGGCACTAAATCAATAAATGTGGTGGCTTGCTAAATGATATAACTCGCTTGAAATGCGATCAGAGCTCTACACGAATAATGGCACTAAATCAATAAATGTGGGGACTTGCTAAATTATATAACACGCTTGAAATGCAATCAGAGCTCAACACGAATAATGGCACTAAATCAATAAATGTTTAAGGGTTGATAGTCTTCTTGTAAAGGAAGAATGAGTAACTTTGGGCCAAATACGTGGCTCATAGATGTGGAGAAAACGAATTTTCCTGTTGAAGTTGCAAGGGATTTTCATAATTAAAAAAGGGAGCTCGTGTAATTTCTAGTGTCATAGTGTGTCATATTGCTGATATTTTAAGAGCAATTCGATCTTACCTATACGAAGCTTTCAATAATTTTATTAAATGAAACCGAACCTTAACTAGTTTTTTACTTATTGTCTTTTCACATGCTTCGTTTTCTCTCATGATGTGAATTAAGTGTTTTTATTTATGCCGAAGGATTGGGTACGCTTCTACTGAGAGCGAAACTAACAAAGTTTATTATGTTACGTCAACACTATAGCATTCTTCTCTTCCTTCCGAATGCTTTTCCAATTTCTTCACAAAATGAGTGCGAAAGTTAAGCGCAAAGTGATAAATGCGTCGAATTTTTCTTGTGGAAAATATTCACGCATGTGTTGTTCTGCTGCAGTGACATACAAAATTAAGTAAGGAAGTATTTCATTTGTCGTAAATACTGAAAATTTAAATTTTTTCACATAGTAGAACAAAAATTTTTTGTATAGGGGCTGTGCCCGTCGGAATTTCTTAACGTATACTTCGTGATAAAAATCTCAAAGTGATGAAAAAATAACGGCTCGTGTTTCCGTAAATGGCCCCGTAAGAGTACATGAAAAACGTGGGACAAAATCATCATCTCTGTTGATTGTGCTTTAATTGAACATTTCAGTTCATTGAAAATCGGTGATGCTTGTGAATTAATCTGATTAATCTGAGAATTAATCAATCTGATGTTGCTTGAGAATTAATCTGATTAATCTGAGAATTAATCTATCTGATGTTGCTTGAGAATTAATCTAATTAATCTGAGAATTAATCTGTCTGATGTTGCTTGAGAATTAATGTGATTAATCTGAGAATTAATCTATCTGATGTTGCTTGAGAATTAATGTGATTAATCAGAAAATTAATCTATCTGATGTTGCTTGAGAATTAATGTGATTAATCTGAGAATTAATCTATCTGATGTTGCTTGAGAATTAATGTGATTAATCTGAGAATTAATCTATCTGATGTTGCTTGAGAATTAATGTGATTAATCAGAAAATTAATCTATCTGATGTTGCTTGAGAATTAATGTGATTAATCTGAGAATTAATCTATCTGATGTTGCTTGAGAATTAATGTAATTAATCTGAGAATTAATCTATCTGATGTTGCTTGAGAATTAATGTGATTAATCTGAGAATTAATCTATCTGATGTTGCTTGAGAATTAATGTGATTAATCTGAGAATTAATCTGTCTGATGTTGCTTGAGAATTAATGTGATTAATCTGAGAATTAATCTATCTGATGTTGCTTGAGAATTAATCTGATCAATCTGCGAAGTAATCTGTCTGATGTTGCTTGAGAATTAATGTGATTAATCTGAGAATTAATCTATCTGATGTTGCTTGAGAATTAATGTAATTAATCTGAGAATTAATCTATCTGATGTTGCTTGAGAATTAATGTAATTAATCTGAGAATTAATCTATCTGATGTTGCTTGAGAATTAATGTGATTAATCTGAGAATTAATCTGTCTGATGTTGCTTGAGAATTAATGTGATTAATCTGAGAATTAATCTGTCTGATGTTGCTTGAGAATTGAGTACGTCACGCTGCTACTGAGCGGGTAACTAACAAGGATTATCATTTTACACAACCACTATTGCAGCATTCGTCTCTTCCTTCCCTATGATTTTCTTATTTCTTCATATTTTTTACTAACTCTAGGTGCTGTTGAGGCTTATTGAGGTATTTTTCATTCGTGGGTGCTCTAAATATCATTCTTTTAGTTTGAAATACTGAAGTACAAACTAATGACTCTCAATAGATTCTGCATGATTTCAGCAAATTCTCAGTCAATGTTTCTAAAAACGAAACTTAAAAATTTTTTATTAATAAGGGGCGAGAACATTTTAATTACTTTATTTAATTTCTTTCGATTTGATATTGAAGGCTTTAATAAGTTTGTTTAGCGTAAATGTTAATTCTGACGGAAACAAATATTTACACTCATTTTGCTACTTGAAGAAAAACAAAATGCTTTTCTAGACAGCGATATACAGCGATATTCACAGGATGTTGATTCTATGCAGGTGCTCCCGAGAAGGGAAATCATTTCGATATCACAGAAGGCGGATACTTTTTTTTGCTGATTAAAAAAGCGCTCCTCGATACGAACAAATTTAATTCAGTTATCTTCACAAAAGGATAAGAAATTAGTTATAAATTCACTGGAAAACAAACCTATTATAAAACAGCCTATACTGAAAACCTAATGTGTCTGGTGTATGTATAAACGTGCTGAGAATACTCATGGCTCACAGAAATATCTTCTAAAAGAAGCAAATTCCGTGTGAGAACTTAAAGCAAGCTTAAAAATTGACCAAAAGAAGACAATTTGCACTGAGAACTGAAGGTAAACTTGGTTCTCTTCAAAAAGAAATATATTACTGGGCTGAATTTATAGGCAGGGAGCTCGATCTGAGGGAGCTATCGCGGCGGCGTTTGAACGAGCGATAGCGCCGATAGGCTGTTAGTGTTTAGTGGGCTTGTGAGTGTGTACCCCGACGAGCGGCTGGGGCTGTCCTTCAGACTACACCTGAAATTCAGACCGAATCTCAAATGTTCATGTCAGATGCCGTTGGGACGCAGTCTTGTCTCCCGGCGTGATAATAGGGTCATTCTGGCTAGCTTTGCTAATGTACGGCTGTGTTATGCCGGGCCCCCATCACTATACACAGACACTAAAAGAATTTCGTCTTATGCTCGTTTCAGCTGCTCACAGGGCTTTCTTGTCATCAGATATGCGCAGAATGCGACTTGAAATACAAGCAGTCGGTCGTTGCGAGATGCATTCCATTCGCAACTTTGAACAAACTTCGGAAAGAACGTTATCGGAAGCTATGCCTTCCCCGCAATTCGTTTAGGGACACGGTAATGTTGTAATATGTTAGTCTACACACTCGTGAAAATAAATAATCGAATTGTCGAGTGCCTACACACTCGTGAAGTAGGCACGAATTGTCGATTTTATGAGCTACGTCTCACTCAGTCTCTTCATAGCACTTTACACTGCTGATTTCGTTCTTCATTTGTCTATATGAATAAAATTTGGGTATGCATGGATCATAAATCTAAACGTAGATTTCAATGCAGTTCATATCTGGCTAAGTTAGAGTCAAATTTTTGAGTTCGTTTTAGTAACATTGCATTCAACTCAAACTTTTTCCACAGTTTACAATTTTTGCAGCGAGCGCTACGCACATTCACACAGGTGATGGTAGGCCAAAATGGGTTGCAAAATAATTGTTTTATCGAAGAATGAACGTACAGCAGAGTTAGCACACGCACAGCTGGTGCGGTGCACTGGCAGCTCAGCTTGTGTGAGGCATTGTTTTGAGGCATTGTTTTCTCCATAATTATACGTAACATTCTTATGTTGATAGGGTGAGTATGATTTATTATTTCATACGGTAACTATTTATATTTACACATCAACAATTAAGCATGAACTTCACATGTTACAGTACTTTTATCATATCAAACAAATCCTGAGGAAATTGTCAAAAATGGGTGACCAGATAAAGGCAAAAAAACTTCAGGGTTGAAAATTCAAATAAATTTGCTTGCATAGTGATTAATTTTGTGTTTGATCATACAAAAACGCTATGAGATAAAACAAAAGACTAGAGCCTTTGTGATTCCTTTTCCATTTTCTGTTTACGATATTTGTTTAAATTAAACACCTAAGAATTATTTTACCACTATATCGACCACCGTCCTCTCTGAAGCACATTAGGACGTCACTCACATCGCTCTAATTTCCTGAATGCCTCGATGAAATGTTCACGTTCACTGAGCTTCATTTATGATAATACCGAAATATTTATAGGTATAAAAGTAATTACCGTGATATTCATAGGTATAAGAGTAATTACCGTAATATTTATAGGTACGAGAGTAATTACCGTAATATTTATAGGTGCGCGAGTAATTACCGTAATATTAATAGGTACAGGAGTAATTACTGTAATATTTTGTTCAAGACCTAATAAAATTGCTTGTTATATGGTAAATGAATTTATTAACAAATTCACACCGGAAATACTGAAAGAAAACTGCCAAGATTCCAAGATCTTTCCTTCTAAGGACATTATAGCGCAAAGTACAAACCTGACTCTAAACTGGGACGAATTTTCTCAGTGTTCCTGCCGCAAACTTTACAAAACAAAACCTGGACACGGAACGCGTGAGGCAGCTCCTCAGCCGCAATTTAGACATGAAAACCAGCCCTGCAGGTACGATCCTCCTGTCAACCGAGCAGCCTAGTTTAATTTCACGCAAGTCCCTCATCACTTCCCCAACAAAAACCTTTTCTGCAGCACAAAGAAGCGCGAGCAGAAACAATACCATGACCGACCTCCAGCGAAAGACAACCCAGGGTGGGGTTTAACGCTAGAAAAAGATCGCTGCGGGAGCTGCTGCTGAACACCGCCCTGCCACCGCCGCTGCTCTCCCATCGATCAGACCTGAAGAAATTAATCTCAAGGAGGCCTGAGTGTTTCAATTATGCAGAATAGATGAACCCGGCAATGATTGAAGGTTGCATGCATAAGCGAACGCAACCGCCCTCACGTCCATCACAAAACTACTGTAGTATTATTTAGCCGTGTTTTGAATCACAGAAAGGTTCCTGATGATTCACTCCTGGTTTGTAACGAGTTGCTTTGTGCGCGTACTAACATATCACTCTCTACTGTGAGTCACTTCCACGAGAGTTGAAGCTGCCAGCCAAAAAAGTTTCTGTCATTTCATTAACGAGAAACAGAACTCCACCCTCTCTTGCCTGAGTTCCAATGTACGATGTAAATTTAAATTTTGATTTTTGGATCGATTGAAAGCATGTTCAAAATTACCTTCATAACGCAAATTTTTCATTCAATTATTATAATGGAAGTTTTTCAAGGCAAATGAAAGTAAAGCTCTGATATTCCATTTCTAGAATTAGGGCTCGGTAAGTCATACGAACAATTCATTTTGTTCTTCGAGACAAAAGGTATAGACTTTAAACAAACATATCAAGATGTCGAACCCATGTTTATTTTTTATGAGTAATCATCTATGAAATTCATTGTTCTGGTAGCGTAAATTGAATGTAGCGTTGAATTAAGATTTTATATTTTATTCTCGTCGCTAAATGTATGAAACGCTTTCATTGACCAAAGAGGCTACGCATGCAGCCTTTTGGCTTAGATCAACTTTACACAGCGTCATAAACTTGCGTCTAGACTTTGGTTACATTTAGGAATAAAACTGAATCAGGGATTTCGCCAAATTAGTTGTGTGTTTGTACCCACCCACACGCCTACGCAGTTACATCCAAATATGAAATTATGTTTATTGTCTTCATTTAGATGCCCCTCATTCTCTTCACATCTCCTGCAATCCCTCAATCTATCATTAAAACCACATGCAAAAGTCCTTGTCCGTAACCTGAATTAAGTCCTATGTTTTATTCACAGCCATTTTTATTTAAACATAAAAGAGTGTTTCACAGTCGGTAAAATATGTTCTCAGTGCAACAAAAATAATGCAAGTGAATCGCTATCGGGAATACTGAGCTGCCTGCGCAAAATAAAATAAATAATAATAACATCGGCATCTTTGGGATGCTTTATTTCCAATCAAGCCTGATACATATGATCTTAGCATTGGTTTTTCAAATGTCTTATAACTAACCCTATATATATAAGACACCATGACGGTTCCCCCGTAAAGCCGGTACCCATTTCCGACACCTGGGTTGAGTGGGGTATTGTGCTTGAGCTTTCCCTTGTACCCAACGGGGAAAATCTCTGCGCCAGCGCTGGGAACGAACCCGCGACTTCCAGCATACAAGTCCGATCCCTTAACCGCTGTGCCACGGAGAGCACCTGACTCTAAATTAAAGGTTATCTATCATTGAAGGTAATTCGAGAAGCAAATTATTGTGACTACTGACACGCGCAGTAGCGTTTTAAATACCCTTCTCGAACATGGTTTCATTCCTCCATGTAAGGAAGTCAATTTACCCATTTCAGTGATTTATTTGGAACGCGCACAGCGTGAGCTTTCTCTGTTAAACTACAGAGGACTTGAAGGTGAAAAAACTGAAATCTATTTTTCGAGAGTCCCGTTCTAAACTCTCCGAATAACTTCACTCTGAGGAATCACATCCCATAATTCATCCGCATAAATCACGATAACTATCGAAAAATATAAAAATATCCGAATTTGCCAAATCAGCAGTATTTTTTGGCCATTTTTTCAAAGATCTCTCAACTTTCATTAGTTTTTCTTTCCGTACGCTGAGAAGTAGGTATTCTGCTGCGTTGATCGTGATGCAGCGTCGCCACATTATAATCAAGATAAGGTAGAAGGCGTAAAATACATAATTAATATCACCTAAACGTTCTTTTTTAACTTTAGGAACAACATAGATTTTTAAATACTTACAAATAAATATTTGGTACTGCTCTCACCAAATGAAAAAATATCCGTACCAGTAAAGACAGATGTCAACTTTTGTTGTTGAAGTTAGAACCCTCCCAAAAATCGTCCCTATAAAGACAGCAGTCAACTCCTGTTAATGAAGTTAGCGCTCTCCCAAAAAGTGTCCCGCATAAACGGCAGGAGTGGGTCAGTGGAGTGGGAGTGTGCAGAATGATCAATAGAGAAGAGCTTTACTGCAGAATTTCTGGAAGTATGCACACAAATTGCGGACGCGCTCCCAATAAGCAGAGAGACGCCAAAATTCAAGGTGTGCAGGTCGGGAGTCGGAGCGTCGGTCCAGGAGCGGTTGTCGGTCTCCGTCTGACGTCTTATCGCCCGTCAAAATTATGGCAAACTGCACGTAATTTAGAGCCTGCTTGCTGCCCTAACAAGACCTTGACAAATGATCGAATGCTTCCTAAATCGACTGATATTCAGAAAGGAAACATTTTTTTGCATTAAGTTTACCCATGTTTGGGCAGCATTGATTTAACTTTTAAGTCTCTATAATATGTTTGAAAATGATAATGTTTAAATATTGCGAGGAATTTATTGAAGCTTAAACATAATAGCAAAGTTGAATTTAATTATTTATCCAAATTATGTAAGCGTTTCTCCACCAAAATTTAGATGTAAAAGATTAGTAAAAACGAACGAAACTTGAGCAAGAGTTGCAGAGCAAGTACTAGAAAATTAATTTCATGTATCAGTCATCATTCATGGTTCAACTAAGGAACGTATAAGCCCTTTGCAATAATCATAATATTGAGAGACGTCATTGAGAGAATTAAACCTTCAGAAATAATTGATTCAGAAAACATTATAGAGAACAATATCTGTCTAGTAGTGACCTATTCATCGGACAGCTGGCCATCAAGTGCATCAAATATTTAATCAGTTCCAATCCAAAGCATAAATAGCTCATCATCCTGAACTTTAGGCACTTAAGAGCAATCATTAAAGAGGGTACAACATTTGGTCTTCACAACGCCGAACTTTTCACTTCACTTTACTAGCAGCAGGATTTAAAAAATGCACACCTTCAAAAGTGCAAGAGAACAACTTACAAACAAGCTGGGAGGTGCCGAGGAAAGTATCCTTTGGGGAAATCTCCTGTATTCATTCTATTTTAGGAAGACAGAGCGCATTCATAATTTTTAGACTCATTTTTATTGGTTTGAAGACTGAAGTTTTTGAGATAAGAGGTTCTACTCAAGTATCTAAAATGTTCAAGTACACTTGAAGAATTTCTTTTCTGAGCTTTTATCAGGAATAAAATGAGATTTTTTCTGTTATCTTCGTCGTCATCGCAATTAGCCTTGAAGGAGTCGGTGAGATCGGACAGAAGAGCTCGGTATCGGATGCCATCGGACCGAGTTAGGGCAATACCGAGCTTCGAACTGGAGGCTTGTGTGCTCGAAACATCGAATATTATTTATGCATAATAATCCCTTCGTAGAGGCATGTAAATCAAGTTCAAAATGTATCAGATTACAGTATCGCGAACAAGCGCCACGACACCAACTGCCTCGTCAAACGCCTCGCCTTGCATCAGGCTTGAGCTTAGCATACGAAATTATAAGGTGCTTTTGTAATACTTGGGCTTCACACTTTAATATTGCACCGTAATCGTCGCCCGCTGCATAATGGCAGGAAGCCTTCGCGGCTCGCTCTCATTCGGCGCGTTTCATGTATTCCAAAAGACCGAGAAAAAGTAAATTTATGGAGATGGATGGTGGCTCTGGAAGTCACATAAATCGTTCGTAATAAAGATATGATACAGGTAGAGTTTTAATTATGTGGTCCAGAAGCGCCCCGCTCGTGATAGAAGTTCGGATACGGGGGCAGTTGTGTCGCGTCATCGGGACATGGTCGATGGGAACAGCTGCTGTCGTAGAAGAAGAGAGTAGCCTTTTCTTCAACTATTTACTGACATCTGTGACGGCAGTGATTAATTTCAAGACACATTTGAAGGGTGTTGTTAAACCAGCGGAGCATTGATTTCGCAAATTATTGAAACAAAATTGGAACAGTCGTGGTTCATCAGAATGACTTGAAATGTGACTAAATCTAGATCTGCGTGCAGGAGTTGAACAAAATAACGGAATCACCTTGGAAAATCAACAAAATAAATTTTAATATGGTGTAGACCCACCTTTTGAGGCAATTGCAGCCTCAATTCTCCGAAGTATTGATTCATACAAATAGTGAATTGTTTCCAAATGAATTTTAGACCATTCTTCAGTAAAAACACCCTCCAGTTCTTCTAGAGACGATTTCGGTTGAAATCGACTTCTTACTTGAATCTTTAAAACCGACCATAAATGCTCAATAATGTTGAGGTCTGGGGATTGTGGTGGCCAGATGAGATGCTCATGCAGCTTCATTCGAATATTACTCGTGCCATTCTCTAACAATTCTAGCTGTATGCTTATGGGCATTATCATCTTGAAAAATGGCTATCCCCTCCGGAAACAGTGCTTGAACCAAAGGATGAACTTGGTCACCCAAAATTCCTAAATAGTCACTGCTGTTAATTCTTTCACGAAGGGAAATTATTGGCCCCGCAGATTTCCAAGAAATAGTATCCTTGATCAGGGGTTCTCAAAGTGGGGTCCGTAGCACTTTGACAAGGGGTATACAAAATCTAACAAATTCAACCGAGGATGCATAAATATATACATTTTCCTGAGAAAAACCCATGTGAGGGGGTCCTCAGCAAATTTTCTGCAATAGAAGTGGTCCTTGGTTGAAAAAAGTTTGAGAACCCCTGCCATAGATCATCACAGAACCCCCGCAATGATGTAAGGTTGGGAGAAGACAATGTGGATTAAAGGCTTCTTTCGGCTGTCTTCGAACGTACACTCAGCCAGGGGTCGGAAATGAGGGATACGATTATTTGTCAGAGAAAATCACATCTTTTCACGGCTCGACGGACCAATTCTAGTGGTTTCTACACCACTCTAAACAATTCGAAGCATTTATCTTTGAGAGCAGAGGTTTTCTAATTGCATCTATTCCGTAGAATCCAGATTTGTGCAGCTCACGAGGAACAGTTTTTGGGGAAATTGAGTCCTGTAGGTGTTCTTTGAGGTCTGTAGTTGTTTTAAAAGCCGAGGTCTTGAGACCCTCTCTAAGAATTCGGTTTGGAGTCCGACGGTCTCTCTCAGACAACTTCGACTTTCGACCAGACCTGTGTTTTGATAAGGATGCATTTCTTTCTCTTTCAAAGGCAGTCATTACTTTTGAGACGGTACCTCTTGAAAAGTAAAAAATTAGGGCAGTTTGTGTTACACTAGCACCTACCATACGAGCACCAACAATTTGGCCTCTTTGAAAATCAGAGAGGTCTACAATTTTTATAAGGGAATAACCAATTTTTTTAATTTCGAAATCGGTGAAGAACAGTTAATTTAAATAAAATATCAAATTGTTACAATAATAAATAATAACCCATCAAAGCATGCCAATTTTGATTGTTCATAACATGTTCAAAGATTATAACTCCAAAATGTTAGGTGTTTCCATTTTTTTGTCCAACTCCTGTACGTTCACGTACAGGGCTACAGAAAAGGAGAAACAAATTCCCATGAGGAAGGATAAAAATTTGATAATTATGAGATGATTTCATAAAACTTTGAGTGGCATTAAAAGTTAATTTGCGTCCGTTAATCAAGAAACTATTAAGATAAACTTGCGATTCGTGTTTAAATATCGCGATAATCTCGAAATGACGCAGGTATCGCACTAGTGGCTGATACGAAGATATTTACTTCCACCATGCGAAGAGTCCATGCTTGCATAGTGTTTATTTATATAGTAAGAAATGAATATACCTTTAACAGAATTTATTGCTCGCGTAACGAATTCAATTTACCCTTGTATTAGGCCTGATATCGATATGAAAGTATTAAGGTAAGAAAGCTACGGAAAAAAGTTGAAATCATAGATCGCATGTACATCGATCAGTTTAATTGTCTCATCTTTAATTTAACTATCAAGATTATGGTACAGAAATGTTTAATAAAATTCCAATTCAAACCTTTCCTCTGGCTAATAAATACTCCTCTGATAAAGTCCATATTGCTTAGCGCATATTATAGACTGAAGACGTTACAGCATCTCGTGAGCGATAAGCAATGTTATTTGTCCCCAAATTCATTCATCTATGAGTCTATTGTTCCCAATCAAATAAACTGTCATCTGAATGAAGTGCTGCGGTTTTGAAACGAAATTATCATCCAATTTTAATATAACTTCGGAAAAGTGTATCCAGTTATTCAGTTCTCAACAAATTAGAGATAGCTAGCGTCTTTCAATTCATAATTCAAGGTGAGTTACCAGAAATAGCACCTGCCTTCAACCATCACCGTGATCATAATTCCCACGAGTCAAACTCGCTGCGAAAACTCATTTATTTCCCGAAGGAAATCGAGCTTCATTCCGCGGGGTGTGCGTGTTCCAATTTGCATAGCCCCTCGTCCACTAATTTTATCCTCGTCGTTGACCGTTTTGATTGAAGGACGTTGCTCTCGGGCAAGTGTCACTGAACAGACCGACGCCGCTGGTGCCGCGTCTTCATCGTGTCTACGCGCCGCAAGGGCCAAGACGCAGCACGACCGTCACGTTGCTGCAGCTCGAGCCTCGTGTTGGCAGTGACGTCCATGTGGTAATGAGCACCGACGTTGTACTCACACTCTTATTGCTTTTGAACTTGTGTATCTTCGTACTCTTCTGACCAAATGAGCGGTGCGATCGGCCCAGCATGTCGTTCTCGGGCTTTTGAAGTGATGTCCACTTCTCGAAGCCGCTTGTACGTGCCTAACATGACCAAAAAGCAACTGATGTTTTGCACAAATGAGTTTCTCGTCGTTCAGGCTATGTAAGGAGCAAAGCTCCAAAACGCTGAATTTGCAAGCGTAGTATATTTTAATATACCTTCATGTGAGATTTGTAAAGGTTTTGTAAAACGACAACGTGGTAAAATAATATAATATTATTAGCGTGGAGAAGAGACTCGATTGATCTCATAGGGTAATAAAAAAGTTCGAAGGGCAGTGGAATCGAATTCTTGTGCGTCACCTGTCGCTGCCGAGAACAAATCCATCAATTATAGATATGCAATTAATATCGTTGCCGTTCAGTCGTCGGGCGGGTTTTGTGATCTCAAATTAGAGTCGGGAAGCATCAAGGGTGAGAGAGAAATTTTCGACGTGTTTTGCTATTGACTTCGAACCACCTCCTGTGTGAAAATCAATAGCATGCTGTTTGTATTGGAGATCTCCGTGATGGATGGCCCATAATAAATCAGTGTGATAGATCCATCGAAAACAATTAAAGAAATCTATTATGGAAGCAGTGGCAAGGAATCAGTCAGTCTGACAAGGAGGATTTCAGAGGCATAAATAATTCATGCTCATTTGAAGGTTTTCTTTGAGCATCTGACATAGGATACTGGCGAGTGATGGATCATTGCCTCTAATGCTGATTTGTAGAGTCTCTCACAGGCTGCGGTGCCTCTGCCGCACAACTTTCCTATGTGCAATCAAAGCCTAATATCGCATTCAGAGCGAATCGACCGCAACGGAGCATGTTAGTCTATTTATTCGATGGCTCATTTGCGTATCGGTAGCTAATCTGTATTGTGGTTTCAGCGAGGCAGCAACAGCAGGAACGGACAACACACTTCGTATTCAATTTCAACTGCAGAAAATAAATTCTAATGAAGCCCACATGCAATTTTCCAACTACTTATGCAGGTCAAAGACAAGAAAATTGGCCTCTGTACAGACGATGAGTCTTCGACAGCAAGGAGTGAATGTAGATCGTTATTGTGAATCGTTAGTAAAAATTATAGACTCCACTCAGAAAAGTACCTTGAAATACCAACATAGGTTAAGTTCTTTTTTAAATTCATGGAGGTCAATTAAGGCACTCATGCGTAGCTTTTATTATTTTGGGGATAATTTAAGATCAACCGTCATTATTTCTGCTGAATAGAAGAATTGTTTAAAAAAAATGAAGGTCTTGAATTCTCGAGTTGATCCACGCCATCACTTGAATGGCCTCACCCCTTTTTTAAGCGAGTATTTCTTACAGCACTTGATGTAATAGAAAGCTGGGGGCTTGTGGAGCTCGTTTTGTTATTCATCGGGTGATCAGGTATTACGCACGCTGCAATTTGCGCTGAGAGAAACGCAGGTGCCGTGGTAGCGTAGGCACTTGGAGCCGAGCCTGCCTGAATTACTGGAATGCTTTCGTGGCTCTCAGTAAAACTGTAATGTAATACCGAGACTGGCGAGTGATTTTCATGATGTTTCCTCTTCGAAAATGCTCACTCATCAGGCGCGCGCTTGCGAGCACCCAATAATTATATGCAAGTTGTCCAAGTGCAAGAGTCAATTCGTTACCTCGAAGCGCTCTAACTTGAAATTAAGCACTAAATTTTAGGCACCGAGTTTTATGGCCAATTCGATAAGATGATGAATGGGAGATCCTGTTTATTTTCAGGAGGTGAGTGGGTGATTTAAATAACAACGTGTGATCTTTGGGGCGATTCTCATCATCGCTTGGTGAGCAAAGATGATCGTGATACCGACAACGCCTAGAGATGGATATCTAAGGCCCGGCAGAGGGAACACTAGCTCTGAAAATTTTAGGTCGCGTCTTCAATAAATTTTTGGCAAAGAATTGCTTTTGCCTACGCTAGAACTCGCAGAGAACTTCACGGAAATAAATACTTTGGAGTAACATTGTATGCAAAATGAATGTCGACATTTGAATGTTTCTACTCATGGGCTTATTCACTTTGTGAGCTGTCCGACTACACAATATACGTCGACAGCAGCTGAGACAGCTCAAAGATGTTTTCGTTTTCAAACTCGGCACATTAATACCTTGGTCTCCAGTAATATAGGTAGCTCATTTACTCTCGGGTTTCCAGAATTTACCTCGGGGATGCGATAGCTTACAAAATAAAGTCACTGAGGTTCTGGTTTCTGCAATTCGACGACTGTTTGGTCCAAGAAATAGCATCACAGAAGTGTTCATTCCTAAAGTCTTCCTATAAAGCGTGAGTTGAATTATGTGCTCGTTTCCTGAATTTGTTCGACGGTGATATTCGAGCTATATAATTCACTCGATGATGTGTTTGTCCCCAGAATCCTTTAGGGCTGTATTAGTTTCTACATAAAATCTTCGCAGTGATAAGTTAGCCTCCGGATTCTGATCGATGGATTGTTAGCTTTAGAAATCCACTCCATGAAGCCTTAGTATTCAGAATCATCTCAGTGATGCGCTAGTTTCCAGAACCCACTCGATGATGTGCTCGTCCCCGGATTCCGTATCACCAGATACCATCAGGCAAACTTGCCACGGCGATGACTGACTGCACAAAATGCTCACCTCCCCGCACAGTTAGCATAGCGCAATCGCTTGAAAAACTGATGCTGCAATAGGAGCAACTTTAGGCTATCTTCTTCAGCCATAAATTCAGGATCGCTGTATTTTAGTTCAACGATAGGTCCTCCATCCAAGGAAATGCTATTGTACATCATAGAGGTGGTCTCATTGAGAAAAACCTCAAAAATTCACTGTGAACGTAAAATTGCGAGCTCGTGTTGTCATATTCACATTTGATTCGCGTGAGTGGTCCCAACAGAGGCATCGTTCATGGTAAGTGAGCCACGCTATGTCTATAGGCACGAGTTCTCTGTGTACTTTAGGTCAGCCTGTTCAAACCTCATTGTATTGATCGAATTTAATGATTGTATCATTCGATAACGTTATTTGGTGAAAAATCTTATGATAGGTACTCTAAAATATACAAATGCTTTAAATGTATAGAGAGGCAAGTAGCGCACTTCTGACTAGAATTGTTTAGCTCTTAAGGATGCACCTCACTAAGCTGAATGAAACTGATCGAGTTCAGGCGAAAGACAGCGTTGAGGCAGTGTAGCCAGTATGTGTATTACCTATTCATAAATGCTAAGTAGGGCAGAAGGGACTTTGAGAAATGTACTCATACTGTCGAATTTTTTTCCTACTTGTGTACCGGAAAGACTTTCCTACCAAATATAGGTGAATAATCACAACAATGGATTCCTATTTTTAGAAAGAAATCTGGACTTCAGGAAGAAGAGTTTTTTACCAGATTTAACGGAATAACATACTAATAAACACAGTGCTCTTCCGTTCAGTAACTAATCACTCACAGAAAGCTTTTTAAATCTGGCGAATTTTTTGTTTTCATGGACTATGGAACAGCATGACTGAAATTTTGCTCCATTTGGCTGCATACTAGAGTACACTGTTTTAATTCAATGCATTTTTTGTGTGAAATGATCTTATGGGAAAATACTGAAAGTCTGTTTTTGAGAAAATCTGCCTACATTTTCACACGTAGGTGGAAATGTGAAAATGTAAAAGCTTCTGCAGGTACATGTGAGCGTTTGAAAGTTGTTGTTAGATCTCAAGCCTGAAATCAAATTGATTACAGCCTCATAACACGAATTTGTTGATGACCAACCCCACCTCATTCGTATCTGAGCCTCTATACCTCACACAAGCTCGTCTGATAAAAGCCAGAAATGAAGCCAGTTTTGGATCTCCACATGAAAAACCGAGGGGCTATACGAGTCGGATTATTTAGCAAGTGCAACTGAATAAATAACGAGAGCGTTTGCGAGTCATAGATCTTCGGAAAGAATTGTTGTCGACCGTGGGATCGGATCCTCGAGGGATGAGTATATCCAGCTGAACGTGCCGCCAGATTTATGGGTGTAGGATGTCTAATTGATAGTTTTGGAACCCTTTAGCCCATTTGCATGACTTGAGGTGGATTTTTCAGGTTGGTTCACCGAAGGCATTTGCTTTATATCACGGCTGGGATCGGAGCGCCGGACCTCACAGGAGGCAGCGGCGTGCTGGCTGAGCCGCGGCTGATAAGGGAACACGCGGAGGAAAGCGTCGTGTGCTCAGCTCAGTGACGGATATTTCTTGAAAACGAAAAAACGCAAAATTTGATGCTTTCAGTGAGTTTTTTGAAGTAACATTGCGAGGAAGGAAGGTTAGAAATGGCTCAGTGATTCCTTGACGCTTGATACAATTATCTTGCAAAACTTACGAAATCTGTTCGAAGTGAAGTTAGCGTTCAGTGAATTCCCGTAACGAAAATGTATCACAGGGTTCTTCTTAAACGTCGTAGAACAGGAGGCTAGTTCTTGTTAACTAGTAGAAATTTACAGTTGTAACTATTGGATTTGAATTACATAAGTAAAAGTTCTTGTAAACTCGATACAAATTATGTGATCCATTAGGGAAATAGTCGAACAAGGCTAGAAAATGTATAAGCATTTCTTCAACCATCAAACTGAAAGGCCATCCCAGTTCTGCCTCATCTCACTTCAGAAAACTTTCGGTCCAACATCGATTCACTTTCTCCGGCCCAGGGCTTGTGTGCTCCATCTCACCTCCTGCCCTTATTCCCAACCTGAAATTCTCCTTGAACTTTTAATTTCCTTATTTTCCAATCGATAGCTTGGAAGCTGCCATGTATCGGAAATAAATAGATTTCGTTGAAGCGAAAAATAGGGCAACAGACCTTTGTGATGCGTAAATTGATGCGTAATACTCGTATGATTAAATTGATGTATAGTAGGATTTAAAATTCATCGACATTACGCAAGAAATTTCAGAAGTAGTCTCACAGTTCATTTAACGTAGTAACAAATACGAATGGCAAAAAAAATACTACTAAAAATAGTTCAAAATCGTACCCACTTATAGTCTTAACAATAGCTCGTTGTCATATACAACAGTAAACACGAGAAATGAGTTTAACAGGAAATTTAAAAAAAATAATTTCGTTGAATGCTTTGAAACACTTATCCAGGTTACGACCACTGCTGAGAATTCATATTCTGAAACATTTTGCTCAGAAAACTCATTCATAATTTTCTCGTTTGTCGTCCTTTTTTAAGTCTTAGCTCATGCTAACAGTTCGAAAATACATCACAAAGTTATTCAGAACACAGTGCTCAAAAATAGTTCACGCTGTAAAATACTATAAAAGAACCTTGAATAGAAGCACGTTCTCAAAAGGCATAGAAGTCTTAGTGTATGAACTAAAGAAATTCGATGCTTTCTCTTCAGAGCGGGGACACCAGAAGTAAATTTTTTCAGTTTTCATTACACACCTATGCTCCATATACCATTCCCAACTATATGATATATGGAAAAATAACTTACCTAACATTGATGCTGAGAGCTTAGGGCGTTGTGGGAATATCACCCTAAAATGTTTCACGTTCACTAAAAGTTCTGACTCGTTCCGTGAGTCATGCCGCACGTATAACGGGAATGATTATTTCCTACGACTGTGGTGATGAAACAAACTACAATTTTTATAGGCTTTTAAACTTTTTGAGTTCGAACAGTGCTTGCGAGTGACGGAGAAATCAGGCAACCGCGTCATATCAATAGAGTCTGCATTATTTTCCATACGCATGTCGATTGTGTCCTCGCTTAGCCGAGTCATAGAGTTGTTGGGTACGGGCCAGAGATCAGAGATAGTAAAGCTCGAGAACTTGTAATGAAACCCGATAAATAGCGTCTGAGAAGAGCCAATTATAATTTCACGTGCAAAAGGCTAGTTTTAATAAACATGGCTGTCCTCTTCAACATGCTCGTAGTCAGAAATATGTACACGATTTCTGGAAAACACAAGAATATAAATATCAGTACTCCCTTAATTGAAAACGCTTTAAAGCTGGAAATTCAGAATACCAGCAATCAAAAGCCAGCTAGCAATATGATTTTCGAAAAGGTCTTCAGTAGAAATTACACCGAATTAAGAAAAGCTGGTCGAGGACTTTATCCCATCTAGTTGAAGTGAAGGAAGGCAGATCTGAGCGTTTAGCTTGATATTGCTGGATCTTATGGCAAGTTAGTGTGATCGCGAGCTATGCAAGCCTAGCATTAGAGATTACACGCCTTCGAGCGGCCTGCAGCTGTGCCCGTCTCGGGTGACTCTCGGCCGATTATTGGGACCTCAGCCTCACGACGTCGGGCCGTCGCGTGTGTCTCCTGCTCCCAGGGGCCGCGCTGGCACACGTGAGGTTACCGAGGTCCGGGCACTGGGATACGTGAGGCCACCGGGGTCCGGGCGCTGGGACACGTGAGGCCGATGAGGTCCGGGCGCTGATGCACGTGAGGCTGCCGTGTCCGGGCGCTGGGACACGAGAGGCCACCGGATCCGGGCGCTGGGATACGTGAGGCTGCTGGGTCCGGGCGCTGGGACACGAGAAGCCGCCGAGGTCCGGGGGCTGGGACACGTGAAGCCGCCGAGGTCCGGGCGCTGGGACACGTGAGGCCACCGAGGTCCGGGCGCTGGGACACGTGAGGCCGCCGAGGTCCGTCCGGGCCCAGTAGGCAGGCGCCATGAGAGCATTTCTCATATCTTCACGAGGTATTTGTGTATTAAAGCGACGGGTGGGACACATGTAAATGGGTGCGTAGGAACGAGGGATGAAAATCTATTTCAAGCCTCGCAACGTCATCCAGTTATCACGTTTGAGAAGCCCTTGAGAAAAGCGGCGTTTGAGCAACCCATGAGGAAACCGGCGTATGAGAAGCCGATGAGAAAACCGGCGTATGTGAAACCGATGAAAAAACCGGCGTTTGAGAAACCCATGAGAAAACCGGCGTTTGAGAAACCCATGAGAAAACCGGCGTTTGAGAAACCCATGAGGAAACCGGCGTATGAGAAACCGATGAGAAAACCGGCGTATGTGAAACCGATGAGAAAACCGGCGTTTGAGAAACCCATGAGAAAACCGGCGTTTGAGAAACCCATGAGGAAACCGGCGTATGAGAAACCGATGAGAAAACCGGCGTATGTGAAACCGATGAGAAATCCGGTGTTTGAGAAACCCATCAGAAAACCGGCGTTTGAGAAACCCATGAGGAAACCGGCGTATGAGAAACCGATGAGAAAACCGGCGTATGTGAAACCGATGAGAAAACCGGCGTTTGAGAAACCCATGAGAAAACCGGCGTATGAGAAACCGATGAGAAAACCGGCGTTTTAGAAACCCATGAGAAAACCGGCGTTTGAGAAACCCATAAGAAAACCGGCGTTTGAGAAACCCATGAGATAACCGGCTTTCTAAAAACCGATGAGATAACCGGCGTTCGAAAAACCGATGAGAAAACCGGCGTTTGAGAAACCCACCAGTCTCAGCATTTCGTGTTTGTAAAAGTTTTTCTGTTGTGATTGTAATTTAAAAATACTTGAAAATTTGCCTGAGCGGAAGTGAGATCCGTTTCGAACGCTGTGCATTGAGGTGATCAGAATTAAAGTCTACTTGCCCGATCGTTTGTGTCAGTCGTTTTCACATTGACATTTTCCTCCATTAAAAGTCTATTTTGATTGTATTTATATGAAACACAATTAATACGACCACATGGAATACAATTAATACGATCACATGAAACACAATTAATACGATCACATAGAATACAATTAATACGATCACATGAAATACAATTAATACGATCACATAGAATACAATTAATACGATCACATAGAATGCAATTAATACGATCACATGAAATACAATTATTACGATTACATGATATACAATTATTACGATCACATGAAATACAATTATTATGATCACATGAAATACAATTAATACGATCACATTAAATACAATTATTACGATCACATGAAATACAATTAATACGATCACATGTAATAAAATTATTACGACCACATGAAATACAATTATTACGATCACATGATATACAATTAATACGATCACATGAAATACAATTAATACGATCTAAAATCAACTTCAATAAATTCGAGTTGAGCCGTTTTGCGGCTCGAAACTTTTGGTGCAGAGTGACTTCACTGGCTTGTTTGTCCTAGAAATCAGTTTGACTTTGAATTTATTCGAACACCAACCCCAGCACCCTGATGATTGAGAGCGTTTAGAAATTAAAGATTAGAACGCTTAGATTCAAAATATGAAAAACTGAGGGAACTCTCCAACAAGTTGGTAAGTTAATCAGCAAGAGTTACTAATTCATCAGTAACTTAATAACTCACGGTATTCAGTTAAGCTAAAAAAAAATTTCGAAAAGGTAAAACGTCAACTTGAAACACTCCGCTTTCATGATATGAAAATAAAAAGCACTCTTTTGATCCATAATTTCAGACAAAAAACATGTTTGTACTAATATTTACAGCAACAATTTTGATGGAAAAACCTGAAGTACTGCGTAAGACCTCTAGGTTCGGCGTGCGCTGTATAAATGGAAATGATTTGTCAATGCTTAAATTTAAGGCGGTTAGAAGAACGGTGTGCGATAACTTTTCGTCTTATCTGCAACGTCCGGAGACCTGGCGCTAGGTAGTTCCGCCTACTGATTTCATTATAGTGTCCCCCGATGTTATTGCGCTTAAAGCTCTATACATTGCTTGTTAAAAAATGAAATTATTGTGGAGTATGGATCTAAAGCTTAGGGTGAGGGTGCCTTCATGTCGTTGTTCGCAAAAATTGCATCTAGTGTAACTAACTTTTATCGTGTGTAGTAACTTTTGTCCAATGCGTCTTCAGCAGTTTAGTGAGAGTTCTTCCGATAGAAGAAAAGTTTCCATTGATTCATAAGAGTCAACGCTCTCCGTTTTATTTAAATGTCAGCGTTTATTGTGAAGTTTTTAGTTTTTGAACGTATCTTTAATTCATGTCAACTTTTGCGTTAGCTAGAAATTAACAATTTAAAGCATACAATTAGTTGTTCTGTATTGTGATTGGGTCAATAGAAGTAAGGTAATGTTTAAATAATGCATGTCATATAAAACATTTTCCTCGTTTCCTTACATATTACTGTTCACACCTTCTGAAAGTCTTTTGTGATAACATATTCAAATTCATAGGAAGTTTAAATAAAAAACAATTTCCTTACGGATGACAAACTACATATCATTGCAATATCAATAAACGTATGAATCTCTTTTGAATTCTTTTACATCAGAAGAAAATTAACATTCAAAATAAATGCTCGAATGTCTCAGTTAAAAATAGATTAAATTTTTCTTGAGTGTTCCCAGAATTTCATTCAAGATAAAGAAATACATCGCAAAGTTCGGAGTTGCTGAGCTCCAAATAGTTAAATGATTCAAGTTAGCAGCAGACTCCTATGCCTTAAGTCAATGTAAATTCTCATTTGCTGCATTGTCTGGCATTTATGATAAGCGACCTGGAAACGCTGGACGTAAAACTTGTGCAAACAAAGGTTCAAGTTGCTTCAGCTCTCCACATAGTTGTTGCTATTGTCAAAAGAACGAGAATATTCTGTGTTAAAGCATCCAGCGGGCAGTAATTCAAAGGCCCAGTTCATCTGTCCTTATTCTTATGGTGAGCTCCGAATCTCACCATAATGGATCCGATCACATCAGCCATAAATTAGACTGGTCGCGGGATTACCTGCTCCTTGGGAGCTTCCATGATGCGTCTTCCATATCTGTTTCTACTGGAAAGAAAAAAGTCGATTTTTCGTGGCCGCGGAACATCATGCACTTCAAGACTGATTCCAAGATATAACCTTGGTGAGAGTTAGCCAAGTTTTTCGCGCCGATGGTCTTCAGTAGATGAAGTCTTCATAAAGTTCGTTGAACATGTCATGAAAAACGAGGTTTAGCATAATTTGTCGTCCTGTTGCTCGGGATCCAGACCCCCAGAGATCGGGTGGCATCTCAGCAGTGGGATGAATGGTTGCCTAATGACCGCAGAAAGAGGAGACTGCTCACACCTCCCTACCGAGATCGAACTACAAATTTGTACCTCACATCGTTTGTGCCTCACATCGTTTTTGATGCTGTAAATATTGTACTGCCTTAATGTTATCCTCGCAAATCACAATGGTTCGTTTGAACTTGGTTTCATTTTTAGCTTTTTGCTTTACGATGCAACCAGTGCAACTCTGCATTGTTCGCATTATCCAAAGGACATTAATTGCAATCGATGGTAAGAAAGTGACCTCGAAATATTACTCCCCCCTTTTAAATTTCGTATATCACGATGGAAAAACATGTGATCAGGACTTAACAGTTATAGCTTATGCTCACAAGATATACGTTGCAAACAGGCTAAGATTTGTACATTTACAAATTACCTTACACACTTTTTCGCTGCGTTACCATTATTTAGAGCTTACAAAATAAATTAGAATATGTAGTGTGTGATACCCTGAATGGTCTACAGTATCCTCAACAACATCGTTAAGTATACGCGTTACACTTCATGTAAATTTGTGAGGTTACTAAAAATATTGGCGCAAAATTCAGATTTACGGGGATTGTTTTTTTGTTACCAGCGTTATCTTGAAGGTATAAGTGCAACAGAGAAAACATATGAACATCCAGCGAGTGAATTCTTTGGTGGAATTCAGTCACGCTAGAAAAACGTTCAACAACATAACTCTCACAATTTTGTAAACATTGACTTAGTTTATTTGAATATATGAACGTCCGTTCCTGACTGAGTATTTTCTCCTATATGAGCTCAGAACTTACAGCTTCCTCTCTACAAAAACAGAGAGCTCCAGGCTACAGAGCTGTTGTTAAATCATTCCTAGAAACTTGTGTTCACTTTGAAATTAACCGAGCTTACACGCCAACTTAAAGCAGGTTCAGAGTAATTAAAAATAAAAGGCATCCATGCTTTTATAACAAGTGCCGTTAATTGACAAATAGTTGTAAATAGAAAATATTTTAAATTTTTTGGATATTACCATTAAATCTGAGCCTCACCAAGATAAGGTGATGATTGCATCTAGAACACAGGAATACCTTCAAAATCATTTGCGGCAAAAAACTTGTTCTTAAGTAAACCTCTAACTCAAAAATCAGTATAAATTCCTCCGCCTGTTATATTTCAGTGCATCACGGGACATGAAATAAAACGAAAGGCTTTAAAGTATAATATAAAACTTAGGGCGCATATAAATCTACAAATTCCCCGACCAAGAAGTCTTGGTCTTTTCCATGATGATGAATTGCATCGAATTTTAGCTATGCAGAATAGTCGACCTAGTATTCCTGTAGAGCTTCGCAACATCAAACAACATTTCCGACTAAATCGATCATTGAAACCTCTCGACACTCCCCATCAGTACAGATTAAAAACTAATGGCCTCTCACCATCTCAGGAAGAACAAAGTTTGCGTTCTTTTTTCTTGCTGTCTTCAGAGGGAAAGAAGGAAAGTTCAATCATTGACGACAGTCTCTGGGGACGAGCAAATTGATGCAAGTCTGAGTGAGGGCAGAGGTCTCTTGTGCCGTGTACGACTTTTTGTGCTCGTGGTCTTAGTCCTTACATGGGCACAAAATACACACAGTACATTACAACAGGCGTCCCCGCACCACATCACCTTGCTTTCGGGGCCTCAAGACAACAGTTCGCCCTATACAGGACTAAAGAATCAAATTGTTTAGTTTCCGGTGTTTGGGAATCTTTAATTCATCGTCCGACATTCAAAATCGCCTAAGGAATAAGACGCTCAAATACATATTCTCTGTGACAGACAAGTGTATCTTTATTCTAACAGGTTCATCCTACGGCGAAACGTGATTGGCTGCTGGCACCAAGGATCCGGTCTTTGATTGGTTGAGAGCGTCTCTGTATGAACGATTGCTCCGAGAATATCCACGACCTTGTGAATATCGTTTACACGACGTATCATCTAGATAACCTCCTATCATTGCTCACTTGAACCAATATTCTGTAATACCGCTTCCAAAGTTATTAAGTAATTTTTTTAAATTAGAGATCGTTTAAAGCTCGCTGTTGCAGACCGCGCTGGGAAAACAAAATCACTACTTCGCTTATTATGAAGGATTAGGTAAGAATTAATAAAATCAAGAGTGCTGTATTGTATTGATTTGATATTCATTTAAGGGCGTGAAACATTTAGAACAATATCAGAGCGTTAATTGCTCTGATCTCTGAGATGAAAAAAATTCTTACGTTCCTGAGATCAAACAAAAAATATACCAACTAATCAATCCTAATGTGTTTCTTATTATTTATAATCCACGTGCGCTGATTATAACCACGTGCCCATTTTATTCTGGTTGGTGTCCCCCAAACCGTTTCGAGTTTCGAACGAAACATTTCGGGAAGTGGCGCTGGCATCGGGGCTCCAGACTCGTGCCCAGGGCTGGAACAGGTGGTACCCTCCAGCCCGTGTCAGTGGCGTTGCAGACGCTTGCGCAGAAGGGTAGTTGTGTCGCCGTCCCCAGAAACCCTCCTCTGACATCGCCTATTCCGCAGAGATTATTACCAGTGATGATTTGATCTCTACGGTGAATAAATTCTTCATATCAAATTAATCGCAAATCACAGTGAAAATGTCAATAGCCCTCCACAACATTATAAACTTTTCTCAGTCGACTTAATAATTTTAAAATCAATGAATAGCATCGAAATATCCAGAAAATTATTTGAGCGACGACGGTTTATAGTATATCACACAGATGAACGAATTAATCTGATATATTTACAAAGACTGAGCTTCACAAACTTCATGGATTCTGTTATCTTAGGAAGAGCTATTACGACCGCGAAATAATTAATCAACAGGTCAATGAATGTACTTTATCGCTGATCAAGCAAACGGCCAAATCAGAGGTTCTTCATGCCTAATTCTTCCCTTCGCGATCACCCAAGTTCTGCTCATTAATTGGAGTCACTCTGAAGCTGGAGAACTTCAGTATTTATGTCTACGCAATACGTACCGTGAATTTCTACCGTGAATACTAGTGATGTGGACGAAGAAGACTGCGAGAAGACTCAATACCTGCGACTCCAAGGAATTACCAGATCTTCTGCGCTTCGACTGAAAGCAAATTACCGCTTCAAGGCTTGGAAACGCCAACTGCCCTACACTTTTACAGAGCACTCACGATTTCTTATTACGAAAAAACTATTTAGTTATCAGCTTACGGAAGCAAGTTAAGCTTATTTCTGTGACAAGAGATATATAAACGAAAAAGATCGTATGTTTTCTTCCACGTCTGCTGGATTTCTCGTCTCAGAATACAAAACCTGAAGCCGTTCCGCTGCTTACTGACCACAGCAAGTTGAGGTGCAGAAAACGGGTTGTGTTGTTCGTCACCACGTCTTCAAAATGGGAGAATATCAAGAAGTAAGATATCCATATTAGCGTATGATGCCAACTGACTACTAAATATTTGTTGTAAAAATTATTTTATTGTTTCATCAGCCCATTCCAAAGGCAGAAGTTAAAACTAATTGTTGATCAAGCGATTTTTCTTTACTGTGTGCGTTATTTCAATGAGGTTATGATGATGTTAACCAAACATGACAACTTTTAATACGAATTCTACAGGGTAAAACATGTTAATTTTAACTGTGTATTCATATGTTCATTTTTCCGATCATCGTTCTTGCAGTCGGAATGTATTTTGCATGCATTCAGGGTGTGCAATACAACCATTGACGCTCGTGACGCGTTGTGTAAATTATGTCTCCGTACATAGCTAAGCAAAACAACAAAATGCAAAGAACGCGACTGCAGACTACATTTGAGAATACACGCTGAAGGTGAACAAGTCGAACCTCTTGTTTATTTCCAGCCGCGTTTTAACATTGAATTTTGCCCGCTTTTGTTGACGGTGATGGGCTACATGTGGTAAGAATCCCTTGACGTGGATGTTTAGGACAATACCGAATGTCAACATGGAAAGTGTTTGCGTTAATAATTTGTTGGTTTAGCGCAAAAACTCAGCTAAAGCTGGCCAAGAAAACAAGGAAAATTCTGAGTTAGCAATTAAGATTTTCTCAGTGCATTTATTCGTTAGAGAACTTCGCATGCAAATTTCCTATCACTCTATCATAGAAGCGAGGGGAACTATTATACTCCATGTTGAATACTGATGTGCGTTGCGCCAATACGGTTCGGTAAATACCTTCCTTAGGGTGAAATGTCAAGGTAAACATCCCCTAAACTCGGGTTCCCACTTCTTTTATCCTCGTGTAAATTTTAGCCAGCGAGCAGTTAGCGTAGCGATCGATCGCTCAGCTGAATACAAAGTTCCTGTGAATTCATCACTCAACTCGGAAAACTTTGCTTGCATCCTGAAGTGTAATGATGAGATGTTCCCTGCCGACACTTGAGTAAACTCAAACGTTATTTAGTATGCAGAACGTACTCAATTTTGAAGAGATTGGTAAAACTTATTCTTTGCCCCATGGATTTTCTATGAAAAACTCGAAAATATTTCTTAGGTTGGGGTGAAACTGCAGAATTAAATAAGCATAATTGAATCCCAGAGGGGATTTAAATATTACAGTTTGGAAGCATAGAAATTTCAGCAAATGCTCCAGTTTAAAATTATCATATTTTTGATCGACATGTTAAAAATTTTCTGGCCCCCTTAAGAAAATTTTTAAATACTAAGTGATTTTCGTAAAGATATTAATATTATCTCTGTGCTACATGACTGTCGAAGCTTGGTTTTCAAGCAATTGGAAATGGCATCAGATATAAATAGGTCATGCTCTCTTATGCTCCGTTTGGTAGCACTTAAAAGTAACAATTTTCCATTAATCAGTTGTGTATATTCTCTGGCAGCGCTCAATGGTAACTATTTTCTATTAATCACTACGACAAGTTTTCTGGCAGCACTTCATATTAACGACTTTCTATCAATAAGCTTTATGTTTACAGTATTTTTTCCAACAACAGACCGTTATAATTCACGCCAGGTAATACTTCTCTAAGGGAATAAATTGTTTGCAACGAGATATGAAATGTTGTTAGCTAAGAAGACTCTAACCATTGTCTCTCTTTTTAATTGCAGTTGTGGCAAGACATCGAAACTGTCCTTCTGCATGACTACAAAAACGCAGCAATTGACGGAAGCCCGAGATACGGAGTGGCGACCTCAGTGAGCCACTACGACGGTTACTATCCTCCGTTCACTCTCTCCCAAGCCCCCAATTTTCCGGTGCCAACACCTACAGATCAGCAATTTCGAGAGAATATGGCCGTTACCTCGAATACTTCTTACTCCGCGGCATCCAAGAGCCCACTTTCAGCAGCGTCTCCGCCTCATGGAATTGTAACTTCTCCACCAGCTGTTGAATTCCAGCCTGAAGGTAGTAACACAAATTGCGATCATTTCACACCGCCAGCATTTCATGGTCACTCTCCATCCACACACTTGAATTCAATCACTGGTATTGAAAGCTCAATTTCTAATTCAATACCGAGGGAGTCTTTCCCTACAACATATGAACCCTTCCAAACGCATTCTCCAGAACTCGCTACCCAACAAATTTCGCCCACGTTGTCTTCACCGCTACCAGCAACACCTCTAGTTGCTAATGATGATCAAATCGCCGTACCAGGCGTTGTGCCAGATGCTTCAAACTCAACTGCAGTGCAGTCATTGCCTGAGCTGGCACACATCAAGCAAGAGGTTACACTTCCTCCTTATTTTGGAACAACTGGCACAGCTTATGGAGCCTCACCCGACAAAAACATTCTTCCTAGTTTCAGGGAAGCCATTCGAGAATGCTCGAAAGGTGAACAAGAATTCTTAGTCCAGCACAGCACTGAATTAAATCAAAAAGCTTTGATGAGGTCTGGTAATGATCGCAGTATTTCCCCTCTAACTGGAGATCTCTATCCTGGAACGAATAACTTCCAGTCCAGTGAATGGATTGTCAAAACTGAGAATGACTTTACAGCGCCCTCCGTGTGTCCTTATTGGAATTGGAAAGAAGTTTCGATGTGTCCGGATTATTATCAAGCAAGCTCCCATACGAAACATATGAATTATCTCACAAATCAAAGTCTAAATTTTCCAGAGGCGGCAAATGCAAGTGTTCAGTTCATCCCAAGCCAACATCGAAATCCGCACTCGCAGCTTCTCACCCCTCCCTCTTCACCAGCACTGCGTCTTTGTGAGCATCGCATTATTGAGAACATCCCTAATGGCATGGCTCAAAGCATACCCAACCGAACAGTCACAGCATCCGACACTTTCCTGAGTCCAAGCTCCGCAATCGCTCCCGCCAAGCCCAAAGTAAGAAGACGAAGAACATGGACCCGACGGCGCAGCATTGTCCACAAATGTTCTCATTCAGGTTGTGTCAAAACTTACGCCAAGTCGTCGCACTTGAAGGCCCACATGAGGACCCACACGGGAGAAAAGCCTTATCAGTGTGACTGGAAAGGCTGCGGCTGGAAATTCGCTCGGTCTGACGAGCTGACGAGGCATTACCGCAAGCACACCGGCGACCGCCCTTTCCAGTGCCGGCTCTGCGAGCGCGCCTTCAGCCGATCAGACCATCTCAGTCTTCACATGAAGAGACACATGGCCTTGTAAATTGCGTTAAATTGCGTTTATAAAATGTTTTGTTAGTCGACTTTGAATTCGTGTGTGCCACTCCGCTTCTGAAGCGGGTTATCCATACGCCAATTCACGGAATACCCTGTATTGTACTAGTTAGACTTGAAAAGATTGAGGCTAACAGCATCTTGTTTCGTATTCATTTATTCAGATTTGAAGCCCGTGCCCAGACAAAAACTGTCTAACAGTTGCCTTAAAGTTAAGGAAGCTTAAGCGAGAATACTGATTAGCTTTACTGACTCGGCTTCACTAATCAGATTAATGAAGCATGAGCTTTATTACCGTAGATTATTATTTAAGAATGACCATGCCGCACTACTCGTATGAACATTTTGCAGCGTGGGTGTCAGGCAGTTTTTTCAACTTACGATGCAGCAGCTAGCCAGTGATTTTTAAATGAGACGCCTCTTCACATTCTTTTTTGCCACTATCACTAATAATGTTCCGGAAAGTCATTCGGCACTGGAAACACACACTTATGTTAATTTTGCTCTGATTCTCAAGTACTTTTCTGGTATATCAACCGACGCTCCATACTCAGTGAGCCAGCGCTGACAAGAGGCTGGTACTTCACGTTAATGTGTGTTTGAACGCTTGCAGCAGTTTTTAGAAATGATAACGCGACTGTTGACTCTCCTTTCATTTTGTTCGTTTTTCAGAAAGGGAGTAAAACTATTTTCATGTATCTTATGACTTTTAACGATGTTGATACTAACTTTACTAACGAATTTTATTATTAAGGAGTAATAGCAATGTTTTTACGAAGTAAGGGAATGATTTATGACATAGAGCGAGGAAAACTTCTCGTTGATTGCAATGGTAGAGTTCATTCGCACCACACAAGATGAACTATAGAAAGGCTTATCTCTCACACGGGCTGGCCCAGATTTTTGACTGAAATCGAGCCCTGTTAACTTTTGATCTCTGAGCATTAAACTTAATAACTTAAGTGACATTTCACTGAAAAAAGTGGTTAAAATTCAGCAGTTTTTTTTTACCACGATCGAGAAGTATTTTCGGATTAAACTTTTGATGAACGACTTAGCAGCTGATTTTATAGTACTGTTGCATATGTACAAATGCTACTTATGATAAAGCTCAACACTCTAGCATTTACTTTCTTATACCGATTTTCTTGAGACAGACCTAGCTACTTGTGACACAGAATTTCAAGGTTGAAAAAAGGGAAAATTTCGTTAAATAAAGAGAGACTCTTGTAATATGTTTCTGTGGGCTACGCCAGTATAGTTACGTAGCGGTCTGGTAATTGAATCTCAATTGTTCATTTCTAAATTGATTGACTTTTTAAGTGAAACGACGATTCTTTCGTTATTAGCCAATGGACTTTCGATATGCAATGCATCGCAAGATTCAAATAGCAATGGTAATTGATTAGCTCTAGTCAAGGAAACGGTTACGGCGTGGCAATATACGGTGTGGAAATGTTTCTGTTTTTCCGTGATAAAGCCTGCGTAAGAGCTAGTTATTTGTACTGATATTTTTTATACTTTTGTACTTTTCTAATAAAACAAGAAAATCCCGGCCACTTTCTCTCCTTGTGAACGACATCTCCTGAGCTTCGTTTAATGCAGCAATGCAAATGAAATAACTTGAGTCGCGAGTTGTCCATCATCAGTATCATTAAATGAGACACGTGTATTCAAATGAAATACAAGTTTAGATGAGGGTGTTTATTCTGTCATTTCAATCAGATAAGAAATAAGCAAATAATAAAAAAGAAACTACATTGAATAATATAAATTTTCTGTATAATATTAAAGTCTATCAAAATAAATAGACTAGCAACTGTATAGAATAAATCAATTTTCTATATAACATTATAAAAACCTAAATAAATAGAATAGCAATTTGAGTCATAAGTCTTCATTTTTAAAACCCCCAAATAAGATGGAAAGGGGCTCTTTTCGATCTAGAGTGACGTGTCAAAAGATAAAATTATGCTGAAATTATGGATGAAAAGGGGCTTTTTTCGATCTAGAGTGACGTGTTAAAAGAAATAATTATGCTGAAATTATGGATGAAAAGGGGCTTTTTTCGATCTAGAGTGACGTGTCAAAAGATATAAATATGCTGAAATTATGGATGAAAAGGGGCTTTTTTCGATCTAGAGTGACGTGTCAAAAGATATAAATGTGCTGAAGTTACATTTGTTATGATGACGTATCGTATGTATACTGAAACTGTCACATTATGGATCCTATAGTCAGGGAGAGTCCCTTCGTCATGATGGAATTCGGTTAATGATTGACAAAAATATCACATGAGGTATTCCAATGTATGCTAAAGTTAAAGCCTCGCTTGGAATAGAATTGAACCAATATAACAGCGTGCATATGAAAAACTCCTTTCATTTCCAATGAAATCAGTTTGGATATGTCGACTTTCGAAGTAGATATCGAGGTTTTTTAAGTTCCTCAAAACAATTTTTTACACGCATTTACACCCTATCCCCTCGGAACAAAGTACATCACGATTTACAACAAACTATCAGCTCCCCACACACGCCTTCATGCCGATGTTCAGGTTTAACAGTTGTACGAATATTCAGTGGACAGACTACAAAATAACCTTCCTTTCTGGTGGACGCTCAGGCGGAAGTTCACTGCATTATCCATAACCTAGAAGAAAACCATTTCTTGATGATCGTATTGGGTAAAATGCAGGGCCTGGAACGTGATGTGTATTTCAAATTTTAGCCTTAAATAGCAAAATTTCCATCGCTCCGTATGCTCTGAGAGGAGTTCCAATTTTATTCAGCCTATCACATTGAATGATAAGCAATTTTATTGCTTATGATGCACTAAGACGATGGTATGTAAAGCAGTAGTCATTACAACTTATATTTGCTCATAATTATATTCACATGCAATACAAACACTCAAAATACATTCCGTTTTTGAGCACTCAAAAGACTGGGGGTGAAGCAGGTATTCCACAGCTAGAATTGTGAGCCTTAGGGTGAGATTCCCCGGATTTCTCTCACTAAACCCTGATAGTTGTATGAATAAAATGAAAAAGTATTTGTTTTCGCTCGTTATGACGCTTACAGACAAATTCAAACCGACTTGTATGCAAACCGATTCAAACTGACAGGCTTACAAACCTCAAATTAAAGAGTAAGAGTAAATAAAAGAAGAAAATTGAAAATATTCTTTCCCATATGTTGCAGAGCAACTTATCCCATTGCATTTATTTATTAATTGTATTTAATGGTTTCGCTCCTTCAGTTCATAATATAAACTGAAATAATGAATAATCTTTGCTTATTAGTACACTTCCATTACAACTACTGAAATAAAGCAATAATTTATGATAACAAATCGAGCGATCTGCCATTTTTTGTTATTTTCCTTTTCGAAATTTAGCGACGGTCAATCCAACAATTCCTCAATCATTACCCAGAAATGAACATGAAGAATAAGCTAATACGAGAGCCTCTTCCGAAACCGGTTATGGAAATTTTGCCGACAGTGAGGATGGTTTCCCGACCGTAGGGCATAGTTTTATAATATATTCCAGAATGCATTAAACAATGAAGTGATGGAGAAAACGGGATATACTTTAGGCGATAAAGGCTTGAACCTTTTTAAATTGTCGATTGCTCTATAAAAATGCAGTTAGATGAACCAGAATTAAGTACGAGGCAATGTACTCTTAGATGCAGAGGTCGGCGGGATAGAATAGACTAAATCTTTGACTATTCCTTTACAATTGATTTCCTAGAGCCACCTATTCAAGTGACTAAGGTTTTATCAGGGTTTCTTCGAAGCTAATCTCGAAAGTGCCATAAACCACTGGATTTACTTGACTTTCTGAGTAATGAATTCAAAATTTCCTGTACGCGCGAGGGGCTGATTCACAAAACTGAAGACTACCTCCGCCTACGCGATGCTGTGGCCGCCGGAAGTGCGCTCATGTGCCTGTGCCTGGTGACGCGTGTTCTGTGAGGCGTTCGTCATTCCTTTTTGTTCAGTTTTGGTTAAAAGTTTAATTTAGGGTAAAAAGTTAAATTTAGGTTAAGAGGTTCAATTTATTTCAAAAAGTTTAATTTGGTTTAAAAGTTCAATAATGATTAAAATAATCAATTTAGGGTAAAAAGTACAATCTAGGTTAAAAAGTTCATGTTTGGAAAAAGTTCAATTTAGGTTAAAAACATCGGCAATTAGGTTAATAACTTCAGGTTAAATTCTAAATGCATGACTGGGGTACAAATTACAGTTCGTTAACTTTGCAGCATTTATTTGGGCAGAATAAATAAATACAAGTGTCTCAGTATATGTTTTCATCACGGTCTTTTTGATTTTATTCATTATAAATGGAATGTTTCCAGGCTCATGATTTTCTTAAATTGCCTTTTCGACTGTCCTGGGTATAAAATGCAATCGATCAAGTTCTCGTTGGGAATACCCGAACATTATAAAAGTATGATACTGAACCTTATCAGACCTGAGACCCTGAACCTCTGTTAAACAATCAAGCTCACAAAAACCAGTCAAATTTCAAATACCTGGGACGGACATTTGCAATGGCTCACCATGAGGTCTGACATGCACCGATTGGTCAGTTATTTTTAGTTTGTGAAGAATTTTTTTTCACGTGCTAGATAAAATATCGAAAATAAGGTACAGCGATATGTAGCGGCGGATTGGGAAATTACCAAAAAATGGTTCAGTGGTCCGGGAGGGATAAAGCTTTAAAATCTTAAATTACGTAAAACTAAAAGATCTCACGTACTTGAAACTATAACCAAACGATATAAGACCTTCTCGTATTTTTGTTTGAAACGTAACCAAATCGGTATTGCATTATTTTCGCTTTCAACTCAGTATACTTTACCAATTACCTCGTTTCAAATTGGCAGCAGGGTTTGAATGGAATGGTAGAATAAACAAAATATAAATTTGCTTGTTAGCTTACACCATTCGATCAGGAAACTACAATATTACTTCAAACATGTATGAAAATGAACGTACGTGCACCATGGAAATCACAGAGGAACTTTACTATTTATTCCCTAATAGTACTGCTTGCACATTTTAAATGGAATATAGAACGAGTTGAACATGCTTGATGAGCCTTGAACGCATTTTGTTGTTTTTAGAATCAATGTGTGTCATCATTCTTTCTGTTCGCCGAAGTATTAATAGAAAATACTTTAAAAAATACTTTCTCATCATTTTGTTATTTATTAGATATTTTTTAGTGATATGAGTACCAGGAAGAACATTGTTTTAATTTTTTCTGGCAAGCTACATGTTGTCCTAGAAAACAAGGCTCTGAATGAGTTGTTCTGTCCTAGAATTACTTTAGTCTACGGTGATGTTTACCCTGATTTAACACATCGCTGTCTCATTCTTCCAATAATCAAATATGTTGATGTATCAAACCTAACTCTATAAAATACAACTAATACAACTCTATAAAACTCGCATGTCTTCCATGCATTTGAAAATATAATCTTGATTGTTGTGATACAAAACAAAAAGTACAGAATACCGTGTACAAAATTTAATCTCACCAGAGCACTTAACTGTAAAATGAAGTTCAGGTAGACTGCAAGGTGCACCACACTTTTTATTTGTTTGGGATAATCGCAGTTAAAAAATTGTAAAAATTCAGCAAAATTTGTTCAAAAATTTTCCGTGTGCCTAATCATTTTGGGAGCTAAATTCAAGAGATATGCATGGCATATGGATGAGATCTTGATTAGGTCGAGCAGAAAAACAACAAATTTCTCACAGCACTCTATTAACATAGTGAGCGTTTTTCTTCTTTGCATCGTAGTTTCGAGCGACTTGATATTTTATAGAAACTATTTTGTAATCGCAACTTGAACTTCGTGAGGCAAAAGTAGCTTCAAACTGCGGTTCGTCGCAAGTTGGACTTGTTCACAGACAACGACAGACGTAGATATAGAATGTGTCGTTTTAATTATTGACGGTCAACATACGCCCACATGGGCAATGGCGTTCGTGAACTCAAAAGCAGCGTTTAAATGAACTGCTTACAAAAATTAGCGAAGCATCAACTGCGTCATGCTAATTAGTGGTAATTATATATATTGCCAATTGCTAATGAACAATTGGTAATGGCTTATTAGAAAATAATTTCGTGTAATTCAAGTCACCCGAACTGTTGTCAGTATAGCATTTATTGAGTTTTTATTTCTGGTTTCTCAAAGCTATCAAAAAAATGTGAATTTTCAAATTCGGAAAGTCGAAGTGACACTTCGATAAAAAACATCTCCTAAAATAAAAAAAATGGATTGCGCTTTTGAAGAATCATTCCTATTTATATACACGACTAGCCCTAATTAACTCCAATATCTTGAGACTTGGCATATCTTGGCACCGTAATCATACGGCGCGCAGAGCATGAAGCTGCTCTGGCGCCACTGCTTCACGGCGACCAAGTGTGAAAGAATTAAGGAGTGATATTTTTGTACCGTCCTCAACTAATTTACGCCATTTCATTCGTAAATTCATTACTGTAGAAGTTTCAATCAGTTTACGGATTTCTTTTAAATTCTCAGCAACGATCGTAAATTTGGGAATCGTGTTCGAATTAGTCGGATCTCATTGCATTTTGTGTGTTTTTTCTCAAATTTAAACTACTTAACTCGAATTCTACGTAAAGAAATCTCTGATTTGCTAATACTCTTAAGCAGCAATGCATTTTACTCGAAGGTTCTATATATTAAGATACTGTATATCTCTATTTCTATTTACCTGGAGCCCAAAACAGCCATTCGTATACGACGCTCCTCTGCAGCAATATTTCCTTTAAAGCTAAAGGAATTTCCAGGGACATTTTAATCGTCGAAGTTTCAGTATCTGCCTTCGGTGCATAGTGAATGAGAATATTTTATTCAGACAATCGTATGGGTTACAATAAGGTTATCGGAATCTCTTTTTTTCGCGTCAGAGCTAGGCGTCTATCAGTGATTGTTTCCAGTTCAGCCTTAGACTTCACGGCGAACGCGAAGATTAAACGCTGTTTTTCAAATCCGAGACCCTGCTTCTATTGATACACGCTGGGACTCCAGCGAAAAGTCATCGCGGTGAAAGAATGCATATCACAGCACATGATGTGCTAATCTCGAGGTCGGTGTTGCGTATCAAACCGGCAGCTACCACGACAGTGTTCTCAGCGTGGTGTTGGAAATGTGCTCTTCAGTTTTGAGCTCATCAGGCTTCACCGAGCCTATTTTCGCGGCACTCCGGTCCTTAGCTGGAAAATTTACGCCAATTCTTTTTTTTGTTGGGGTGTGGTTATCAGCTCATACAGAATGTACACGCCGCGTATCTCTGGCTATCGCCGCATTATGCTCGGGAATATGCTTGCTGTTCTGCCGCATTGTCGCCTGATAGAAGGGCAATCGATGCACACGGGATTTTATCTCTCTGTAAATGTATCGCGCCGCCCGTATTTGTGAAAGAATTAAGTTGATTTTTTTTGCAAAATTAGCTCATTCTTCGATTTTTCGCGGTACGCATTTGATGAAAACAATACTTCAGCAAACCAACACCGTCCGAGTTCCCGTTTATTTCAAACAACGCTGGCATGTCTTGAGTTTTGCTTTGTTGGTACAAAACACGCGAGAGCTTTGCCAGTAAGCCTTTACTGCTCACACCTATAGTGATATATTTTATACATATTACCACACACTTAAAACGCAGGTTCATTCGTAAACTCGCAAAAACCTTTATACTCTGTGGTGAATAATTTTTTCCGTGACGTCATGTTCTCGCGGCATTTTCAGAATACCTTGTTTCAAAAAATTGTGTCACTGCAGACAGCACGAAAGTTTTTCAAATTCAGGATGGACTATAACTTAAAATAGGTACAGATGGACTTCTTTCCATGAAAATTAAGTTACGAAATAAATACTCCGAAATTTGTAACAATGTGCCAACACTCTCCATGCCGTGAAGCAGGGCCTCCTAATTTCGAAATTCGGGATTTCACTGGTCGACTTAGATCAGAGAACTTTGATCAATTTAGATCAGCCTACAGAGATAAATTCGAACGACGCCTGTGAAAGCTTACGAATCACACTCACATTATTTTAGCCGGATTGCATATAGGAGAAATAGGTTTTATTCATTTTACAAAATATGGCATAATGAAATCAGAGTTACTTAGTGAACTTGATGAACATTGCCTTGATCTAGAGAGTGTAGTTTCGAAGGTGTTCTATCCTTAGGAGCATCTGAACCGAATTTCGTGTTCTTGGATAGCCGTTGAGCAAATCTTGAACGCAAGTGACACGATAGTTCGCGATGCAGTCTATTGTTTCGTTTAAAACATGTGTTCTGTAAGTTTTGAGTTTAGGAACTTAGAATTGAGACCAAGTCGAGGTATGTAAAATTTGTTCTCGCGGTCCAGTTTTTATCAATCTATTCTATTCAATAACTTGTCGTATAGTGAAATTAATCTAACAATACTTAAAATTAAATCCCTGATACCATTTACAGATTTGTAAATTAAGGAAACTGCAATACTGCTCTTGATCACATCAATACAGAGCAGCAGACCAACACGAAAACGAAACAAGTAGTTATTTGTTCCAGTTTTTCAACTGGAAGTTGTTTCAGTTTTTGGTGGCAGTGAGGTTTGCCTTGCCACAACGGGAATGGCAAATGACGAGCTGTGACCGCAGCAACAGCGGCAGCTTTATCTCTGTGATCGTCTCATCGACGGTCTGCCGCCGCTCGCCCCTTGCACACTTCATAACAAACTACTGAGCTGTTCTTTCCAGCTTGGAGGAATGCGTTCGTATCATATTTTGGGAGGACTTTTGAAGTACGTATTTGAGCTGACAACAACTGAGAAATGCACATTTTGTCATCATTCATTAATGTACGATTGTTTCAAATTGATCAAAACTGTTCGGAATTACGCTAACGTCAAAGTAAGTTTACAAATAATTTCGTTACGATTCAGAGATTATCAATGAAAATTGGTATTTAGTGTGTTAACATTAAGGAGACCGATAACTGCCACAATTCTCATTGGTTTAAAATGTTTTGAGTCGCAATTGCAAGCATTGTGAATGACTTCGCTTTGGAAGCTAGATGTAAAGCATTTTCAACCAAAATACAATGCTCTTGCAGACGCAAACTTGAGTAAGGGAATAATCCCTTTTGTCACAAATGCTTAAACTCGACACACTGATTCCAACATGAATCACTGATCAGCATCGCTCACTTGTCTCCTGTAGAGTCATGTGATGTGCCTAGTGCGTGATGTGTCATGATCAGCACATCGTGTACACGTCCAAGGGAATACTCATCAGAAGGTCTGCATTCATCTTAACTGGTCTGGCAAATACTAGATGGTAATTATCATGTTTCATTTAAACTATGAAGGTATGTCCTCTAGTTTCTGAAGGTTAGTCAGTAGAGCGTTGCAATCTGTTTGTATGGTGGAGAATTGTTTTTCTCACACTAGGCATTTGATACGTACTCCCTAACTGTACACACCAGGCACGGGCGACGTACTCCCTAACTGTACACACCAGGCACGGGTGACGTACTCCCTAACTGTACACACCAGGCACGGGTGATGTACTCCCTAACTGTACACACCAGGCACGGGTGACGTACTCCCTAACTATACACACCAGGCACGGGTGACGTACTCCCTAACTGTACACACCAGGCACGGGTGATGTACTTCCTAAATGTACACACCAGGCACGGGTGACGTACTCCCTAACTATACACACCAGGCACGGGTGATGTACTTCCTAAATGTACACACCAGGCACGGGTGACGTACTCCCTAACTGTACACACCAGGCACGGGTGACGTACTCCCTAACTATACACACCAGGCACGGGTGACGTACTCCCTAACTGTACACACCAGGCACGGGTGACGTACTCCCTAACTGTACACACCAGGCACGGGTGATGTACCTCCTAAATGTACACACCAGGCACCGGTGACGTACTCCCTAACTATACACACCAGGCACGGGTAACGTACTCCCTAACTGTACACACCAGGCACGGGTGACGTACTCCCTAACTGTACACACCAGGCACGGGTGATGTACTCCCTAACTGTACACACCAGGCACGGGCGACGTACTCCCTAACTGTACACACCAGGCACGGGTGACGTACTCCCTAACTGTACACACCAGGCACGGGTGACGTACTCCTTAACTGTACACACCAGGCACGGGTGATGTACTCCCTAACTGTACACACCAGGCACGGGTGACGTACTCCTCAACTGTACACACCAGGCACGGGTGACGTACTCCTTAACTGTACACACCAGGCACTTGATACGTACTCCCTAACTGTACACACCAGGCACGGGTGATGTACTCCCTAGCTGTACACACCAGGCACGGGCGACGTACTCCCTAACTGTACACACCAGGCACGGGTGACGTACTCCCTAACTGTACACACCAGGCACGGGTGACGTACTCCCTAACTGTACACACCAGGCACGGGTGATGTACTCCCTAACTGTACACACCAGGCACGGGTGACGTACTCCTTAACTGTACACACCAGGCACGGGTGACGTACACACACCAGGCACTTGATACGTACTCCCTAACTGTACATACCAGGCATGGGTGACGTACTCCCTAACTGTACACACCAGGCACGGGTGACGTACTCCCTAACTGTACACACCAGGCACGGGCGATGTACTCCCTAACTGTACACACCAGGCACGGGTAATGTACTCCCTAACTGAACACACCAGACACGGGTGACGTACTCCCTAACTGTACACACCAGGCACGGGTGACGTATTCCCTAACTGTACACACCAGGCACCGGTGACGTACTCCCTAACTGTACATACCAGGCACGGGTGACGTACTCCCTAACTGTACACACCAGGCACGGGTGACGTACTCCCTAACTGTACACACCAGGCACGGGCGACGTACTCCCTAACTGTACACACCAGGCACGGGTGACGTACTCCCTAACTGTACACACCAGACACGGGCGACGTACTCCCTAACTGTACACACCAGGCACGGGTGACGTACTCCCTAACTGTACACACCAGACACGGGTGACGTACTCCCTAACTTTATTAATTATCATCGCTGTAGTCTGATTGCTTGAAAAACTGAAAGCGTGTGATGAGCTTGTTTCCGAGACACGCTTTCAATGCCTGTTGAATTTTGCCTATGTGAATTCTTCATATGCGAACATAAAATATGCATCCATTTGGTTAATCGATATTCAAGTATATTGATACACTCTGCAATTGTAAAAGCCGTATCAATGATACGCTGACCGAACACCTGTGGCTCTTCCAGAAATAACCTTCTATGATTATAGACAAACTATATAATATTTACAAGGATGTAGACACGAGCCGATTATCATATACCTCCAGTGTGAAAACAGAATTTTAAAACTCAACTTTGCTGCGGATTTTTCTGAAAAAAGAATTCGTGCCTTGATGAGTTTTAAAATTCTATGTTCAATAGGGAGCCTAGACGTCTCCTGTGCGGTACATCACATCTGTTGCACCCGACTTTTCAAATAGTGACATGGTTGAAAAATGTTCGGTAAACACGCCTTAATTGGGATATGAATTAATTCTACACACGTGCACTCCGAGAATCGAAGCGCGTCGCCCCGCACTTTCTGGTCCGTCGCAAGTCCTCTTTATAGTTCCAACAACGATCCCTCAGGGGATACAACTATTGGAACTGTGAGAATTAACATTCCCAGGTGGGGAAATGTGACGTCCCGAGCTGAGAGTTAGGTAGCCTTCTTTTTTGCTGAACAAAATATGTTTTTGCTTTGTTAAAGGAACATATTTTTTCGGTTCATAGTTGTCATGTTTTTCAGCTCCTCTGAATTTCTTCTTTAACTTTTATCGTGTTTCCTAACCTTCCTTCTCAACTGACTTTTTTAATGCGCACAGAATCGTGTTGTAACACACCTTATCCATAGATTCTGCGTTCTCTTAACTCTACAAGAGATGTTGCCTGATCATCTTTCATCTCTTTGAACGTTTTTGTTACGGCAAAAGAGGTTACGATTAACTTACAATCAATCAGTAACATCAAAGCTCGCGTCAGTATCTCAGATCATCTTGCTCGCCTGACTGATTTCAAAATTTTAGCTAGGAATAGCTCGAGTGATTCTAGTGATTTAAGACTGCCTGAATGCATTTGAATTTACTTACGAAAGAAATCGACAAAAAACATAGATATTTTTCTCCTTTATTGTACTGTGTAATTTGGGACAGCTTTTTAAAATGGGGTATTTGTAATAATTTCTTCTTACTCTGCTCCAGCTGCATCGCAAGTCTTTTAACTCATGACGCAATTCATGTAATTATTGCGTGTAATGAACGCTGCTTTAAATATATTGTAATTTTATTTATACGTTGCAAATCAATTTTACCTTCGGAGAGGGGAAAAACCGCAGTCCAATTTTACTCCGTGCTTTGCGCTCGGACGCATGGACGCTCTAGGGTCTGGAGTTCTCTAACTTCCGACAGCTTGCGACTCAGTCTCGCTTCAGTGTTGGTTTGAAGTGTTAAGTCAAGTCAAAATTATCTGTTAATATTCATTTAGTAAATTATGCTATGAGACGACGATCACACACAACGCGATAAGTAGCTTAAAGAACCGAGTTCAGAAATATTAAGACTGTAAATGATTTGACAAAGGAATTAGCAAGAGTAATAAGTAAAAGAGCATGACGAACGCTAAGGAATAAGCATGCAAGGATCGAGCGCGAATAGTTTCCACTTACACCACATGAGCATGATCTATTTAAATGCTTTGAAGGTTTCTCTCTAACTTAATTCTCTAGACTGATGAAAGTAAGAATTTTCTCATTCAACGCGCAGTCAGAGGCGGAAAAGCAACAAATTCAAAATGAAATATTTCTTAACACTTTGGCCTCAACAAGAGGCGCAGGTGGCACGGAGGGGATATCATAATGCTGCTGACCGACCAGTGGTCACAAACTAAATTTTCATAAGTACTTAATTATAGCTAAATAGAGGCCCGATCCAGTGAATGTTAACTATTTTTAAAATTGCTTACTACAGCTGGCCATAAATTTAAATTGAATTCTGAACTTCAGTATACCAATTGCGATCAAAGTGTTAAAAATAAATTTCAGATTTATTGCTATTTACGGCATTATTTGAGGTGTCCTAATACCTTTCCATACTTCATGAAAGGCATATGTAGCCCTAATCAATGAAAGTTAAAAATTAAATGGCACATTCTGTAGAACTATTGAGGAATCTATTACCTATACTACAAAATAAATCATAATTCAATTGGAATGCGAAGCTAGAAATGACCGAGGAAACAGGAGGAAAACTCTACAGTAGCATGGGAGACACGTAGTCTGCACGTCCTCCCAGCGATAAGTCATGAGATTTACAGAAAAAAACGACAATTATCGCTGCTGCCAGCGATATGTCTTTTTGCTAGGCTATTCTGAGTTTGACCATGCGCGGAAATATAAGTAATAAAACAACAAAAGAGAAAATTATGAAAGTCACGCATTGATGAAAAACGTTCCTGCTACTGCGCACTTACATAGAAATACGAGCTGGGGAGCTTACGATATCATAAATTAATGTTGAAAATAAGTAGGTGAATGCAAATAATTCTGCGTCTCAAATTATGAGAGATTGACTTTCAAACTATATTTTTGTGCTTACGGATCAACTTGTATAATAAATAACTAGCTGTCTCAGAGGACATGTTTTACCGCACCACAAGCTTAGGGCATTTTTATGCACATAACGCGTTTGTGGACACTAGATCCTTTAGTGTAAAGTTAAAGTGTTAACCGTTAACAAGAAAATTTTTATTGCGGATGCTAACCAAAGCATTTTACAATCGATCGAGTTAGAACAATTCGTGAAATTCGCTCCCTAAATAATGCCATCAAATGTTCACAAGCTTCAGAAGCGAGAAATTGTCAGGCTTATAATGTTACATGGCACGAATATGAAGAAAGCAGTTTATGTTCATACAGTACACATGTACATGAGATAAATTACGACGTTTTTCAAATGTCTTAACATAAAGGTCCTTAGTTGAAAAATGTACATGGGTGTGATAACAGCCCACGTCAATGTTTAAACAAGATATTTAAAGGAAAATATTAAAAATGCATTCCAATAGTCTAGTTATCTTACGCTTAAGAATGTTTTAGAATGAGTGTAATTAAAGAAATATAAAGGCCAGGACACAATGGGATGAAACGCTTTTGACAATTTCCACGTGCATTGACATGAGAGCTTTGGCTTCTGCGATATCAGGGAGTGATGTTGAAAGCGTAAAGGGTGGAAGTAGATAGCTCTGTATACAAAACTAAAGGGTCGAAATGGAATGAATTCGAAATTAGCCTTCCGGGCAAACATATCGAAATAGAACAAAGTACATGTCTTAAAAAAAGCTTTAAGCCACTCAATAAAATTATGATATTTCCGACTTGAATGAGTGACAATAAAATTACAAGAAAGTGATGTGATAAGTAACCTGATATGTAACCTGACAGTAACCTGACCTGATATGATAATAAAAAAATAGGGTATTTATGGCAAAAGTATTGAACCCTTATGTCACTTCAGTTCTAGAAGTAAGCCACGGAGAACGGTATTTCAATTATCCGCGTAGCTTGACCAAACTCCAAACGCTATAATTTGTCATCTGTATCATTATATTTGCTAATTTTTAGCTTCTAGGAAATATTGTATGAGCATAATTTCTATATTAGGTCGATCTAGCTGATTATGTATTAAAACTATTTTTAAACTCTCATAAGTGATCACTTTTCAGCCTCTCTTGACATGCATTACCTCAAATTGTAGGATTCAAAACACCAATTTTAGTCAGTGCTAGTTGATCTAGAAATCATTTAATATAATCCACCTATTTCAAATCAGAAAATGGAAAATCCTCGCCAAATCACGTATCGAAGGAAAATCTGATGTCCAAAAATCAGAAGAGGAGAGGGTGGAGGCAGAGTAGCGACACGAGTTAAATGGACACAAGTTACAGCTCCATCGATCACCTCCCTCTGTAGGCTGTATTGCTGCGCGCGATCACCTCCACACCTCATGGTACTCTGCTGAGAGGCTTCCTAGAGCAGAAATTGTCGCAATTACAGTTTAGGAGCCCGATGTGGGCCTCAGATAAAGTCTTTGGGGCTATGTGGCATTCAAATTTGATCGATCGTAAAGTACTGATATCTTGATGAATTATCCGAGATATGACGGGGTGTGCCCAAGGCGAGGTGTTGGATCATTAAACCAAGGCATGATTTTCTCTCGCTGCAGCACCCGGGATCACTAAAACTACGCGCAGTCAGGACGAATAAATAACGAACATGGGGTCCCAAAACACACGCCTCAGGTGACTGACGATACGCGTACGATTGCACCGCTTTTTAATTGTGTCTCAGAACTGCGCTCGCGCGTGCATTTGGATGAGGCAGAAGGCGCGCATTCTGTCCAGCCGACGCCCGATTCATTCCAATATCGGTTAAAGATCTGCTTAGGATGCTTAATTCTCAGCTAGGACTCGAAATTTTGCCACGCCCCAGCGACGCACGCAGGCTACGTCGACTTCAGCCCAAATGATACGAATTATTTGTCAGTAAAACTGCAGGAGTAAAAAGTTGCAAATGATAGGTTTATCAGGTTGTTAGGAAAATAGCGTATATTTATTGAGATGCTCGAAAGGTGCTCCAGCTTCGTTTTTATACAGAATTTCATATTGAACTATGATAAAGAGAATTACAGCGTGTAAGTTAGATGCAAATCTCTCAAATAAAGCGCGTTCGTAAAGTCTATTTATAATTTAAGATGCTATCACAAAGGCTGTTGATAACACGTCTTAATCAGATTCGTCCAATTGTACTCAATGTTTATCACAGTTCTTGACCACATTACGTTCTAGTGTTTCATGTATTTTGTTGATTGAGAGCGTTATTTCGAAATAATCCGTGAGAAGTCGCCAATCTTCAGAAGGAAGCAGAAGCCCTGCTCAGAGTTCGAATCATCGTGCTTGCTGGTCGGAGTTACAGAACCGAGAGAATTGCAACTAAGCTCCCATTTTCCAACAGTCAAGGATCACGGAACGTAATGTAACGTAGATTGGTTTCTTACTAATCTCGGGCAGTGCGTTGTGCAAATCCTATTCAAGCGACGGAATTCAAGCTGTGAGAAAGTGTTCCATGAAATATGTTGATATTGTCATGAAAAATATTGAGTTCTTCATCAGAAGACAGCTTTTCGTGTAAGCCAATTCGATTTCTAAATTGTGGGGTTTTATTCGTATGAGAATGTTCTTATCTCAGTGTCTCTTTATATTAAGCAGTTGAAATAGGTACTGGATTCTCTGTAATGGCCTTTCTAGTTAGAAGTAGTGGAATTTTTTTCACATGTTGGAGTGTTAACTTAGTTTTTATGGCCCAACGTACAGCATGATTTAAAAAACGAATTCGGGCGCGCGAAATCAACGGAATTATTGAACAAAGTAGGAAAGAGGTCCTTGACATGCATTAGTCAGTGCTTAATTTCGAACTGCTATGTTGAGTGGCGCATCCGCATGGCTGGCAGATTATTTACGCTAACTAAATAATTAATTGAGACAAGAACACCGTTAGGTAGAATATGTAGAAAGAGAAATGGGCAACCTAAAACACGGGCAGAAAACATCGATTCTATAAGAGAAGCCTTTCCAGATTTTCCCGCGACATTCAGACTGTTGCCGTGCAGTGGGAGGTACAGTGTTCAGCAGTGCACAGTGTCCACTGAAGAAATTAATGTCATATTAATACAAAGTGTAACTCATACTGGCAACAGCAAAGGGGCTCGATGAAACTCTTGTACTTAACAAAACACCAAGAATGTATTCCTCGAAACGCTTTTTACCTCGTGTACCTCAGGGATCTGAACGCCTTGTTTTGTGAAAAGTACATTCGTTTTTAAAGTAGAAAATAATAGGGGCATTTTCTCCATAAAAGGATTTAGGTATCATCGTTTAGTAGTTTCATTGAATGCTGCTCTGAGTTTCTTAGTCGGTATTAGAGTAACGCACGGCAGCCGATCATTTTAAGCTTCAGCTTGTTATTTTGGAATATTTTAGAGACAGCCGTTCAGTAATAACAGCCATCAGAAATATATAGTTCCCTTTTGATAAATAAGAAATACTAAGTATTCACGCGTCCATAACACGAGCCAATATTGAAGAACATGTAATATATTAGAAAATCATTTTTAATTTTCGAGAACAAATAAATTCGATTATCAATTTTTTGCTGTGTTACGTAGACTCATTCAAAACAATTATGCTACATTTTTTAGTCAACCGAGCACGCTGTAATCACAACTGTGAATTGTTTTGTTCATCTGAAGAAACAGCCACAATTTGTCCAATTTTTACAGGTCGTTTACGCTTACTAAATAATTATTCCATTTCTAATTCCCCGCTACAAATCTTTTCACACTTCTCCCCATATTCTCTCAAACTTTCTTTCTGAATCGAAACTCCACTTAGCTCAATGAACGAGTTCACATTCGACATCGTGGTGGTACTGTGCGGCAAGCAATCTGTCGCACGGAGAGTCTGGCGTTCGCAGCAGAGACCGAACATTCTCTAATGCCGAGTTCGGAGCGTACTACTCTTCTATCCTGACAAAAAATACCCGTAACGGTGTCGAACGCCTCACCGTTGCTTTGGCGCTCACTCTAAATCGAGCCCCCGCTGACCTGTGAGGGGTTATGACGGAATGATGCCTAGATTGGTGTGATCTCGAGCAGCACGTCATTCAACTCCTACTTAGAACAAGGAATTTGAGCCTAGAGATAATGTTTTATAAAGTGAGTTGATAATTGCATGAAACACAATCGAATTCTCGATCAGAAGACAGCTGTTTGAACCTAGATAGAACGTTCGACAAAATGAGATGAGAGGTGTGTGAAGCGGGCTTGGTCTCTTGATGAGATGACAGTTACCTCTCCTAAAACGCTTGGCAGAAATCATAATAATCTCAAATAATCTTATCAATAACTGTCTGGCATGACGGCCAAATCAACGTGTCCTGGACCTGCATGCATTATATGAGCATCTATAAGAAGCCACGGGGTATGGATGTTAGCAAAAAATTGGCGCCGACGCCAAGTCGTCAAGAGGAATGTTTTTCCTGCCCGAGGCCGCGTACGTTCCTGCGCGCTGGACACCTGCACACGCACTCGCAATAATGAAAGTATTATAAAGTTCACCAAATGATTGCACTCATCACCGAAAAGTATGACGTGTATAAGCCATTTATGCTCAAATGAGCTGTATTCATGAAAGGGCCGCTGTTCAGTATTATCGCTGGTAATTTTTGTTATTACTCTGCATGTCGTCAGTAGGGCGCCTCTGGGCTAATTTTCAGCTTCTCTGAAGCCTATTGACGCTTCATCAAAATTAAAACCACAGGGTCTGTGAATCTTCTTTTCATTGAACGTGCTCAGACAGATAGAGAGCAATAAGTTCCAAAACCTACAACTGTACACAGTGATCAAAAATTGCGCTCTTGTGCACACATGAACGACTTTCCTGGGCTAATAGTCTATTGTGCTTGTATTTGAGCTTCACTTACGTATTAAGAATTATGAACATGAAGGTTAATTTTGCTTTGCTTTGTTTTCTGTTTCTTAAATCGTCCACAATCAGGCACCGTATAGTAAAAAATCACCAAGCAAAATTACTCAGGTACTGAATAGCAAAAATTCATCTATAGCAGAATTGCTCATAGTGCAATTTGAAGTCTCATTTGATGCAGAAATGAAGGAGAATTAATGAATTAATATAATTTTGATTGGCCAGCTATTACAAATCTTTGCCTTATGCAGGGAACCCAATAGATATGACTGAACAGTTACAACTCTTTAGAACTTAGATTAAATTGTCCGAAAAGGATGAAGTTGATTTGAATCTGACACTAAGTCAACACCATTTACGATAAGACGTGTGTTGGAACAGGGAGTCTTAAACGTTAAAAATCTGACTCGATTCAATCAATACGTATTGATCTGACTCTTGATATTCAAGAAGTTCAGTGGAGTTGGCATTGCTTGACTTGAGACACACACACACACAGTTGGCTCGCAGTCTCGAGTCTGCCTCATTACGCGCAGCGCTGATTTGTTACCAGTTGTGATGGCCGGTGCCGCGCCGAGAGCCTCCATCGCACAAGATAAGCATCAGAAAGCTATCAGCTATTCAAAATCTAGTGCGTAATTGCAGAGGCGGTCATCATACATCAGTAGGCCTCGTATGCCTGCTTCATGTTCAGATTGTTTCTGCTCTTGATGCTTCCTTAATCCCTTGCTGCTCATTGAAAATAATTATGCTAATTTGTTATGTTAAGCTCTTTCTATGGAGGATTTCGATCCCCGGTCACATCGAGGCGAGCGCTCATACGAAGCGCGCACCAGTCACTGCTACATTATTAAGCGTGCGCCTTTTATTGTATAATTATTAGCTATGTAAAGTCCTTAATTTATCATAAGTTTCTGCTCAGCCGCAATTGCCTCAGTATATAAGGCTCGGAATTGGAGATACCTTGCGCAAAAAACCGAGCTCATTTAGACTAGTCATTGAAATTGAGCGCCTTAATTTCGAACTGCTATGTTGAGTGGCGCATCCGCATGGCTGGCAGATTATTTACGCTAACTCGAGTGAGCATTCAACCTGAAATATTTGACACTGAGCAAGGCGGTCATGTGTGTTTTGTTGATTTCGTTTTTGAGCAGTTGGTGTCCAGCGCACCTCAGCGCGACGTGCGAGAACTAAATATTCCAGCAGCGAACAAGGCGACGGCGACGTTTTTCCCCGGTACGAATGCAAATACAACAGGAGCACGTGGGTTTTGAGAACAAATTCGAACCTCAATTGGGAACTGCGAATCGCTGGTTCATATCATATTTCAATTGCCGTTAGTCTCAGAAAGAGATCTCTGAAGCCATGTCAAAGAACAATAATGTAGCTGCTACAAATGTTTCATTGTGAAAAATTCACGGTTTGAGAAAGTTTCCACATAGTGTATACATCTATAAAATATAATCAGCTTTAAATACGCTTTTCAGGCTAAGGTATCACAGATTGTAACTTTCATGATCAATTATAATTAATTGAGTTTAGATAAATGCGTGCACTGCAGCGATGTAGTCAAAGAAACACTGCTCTATCAACACCTAACTTTGTAAAGCTTATTCTTCATATCCTCTCAAACTTAAATTTACTGTAACTGAATCAATACTAACCGCACTGCATGCGCCTAGATGCATGATGTATACACCCGCACACATGATGCATGCGCCTAGATGCCTGATGTATACACCCGCACACATGATGCATGCGCCTAGATGCCTGATGTATACACCCGCACACATGATGCATGCGCCTAGATGCCTGACGTATACACCCGCACACATGATGCATGCGCCTAGATGCCTGATGTATACACCCGCACACATGATGCATGCGCCTAGATGCCTGATGTATACACCCGCACACATGATGCATGCGCCTAGATGCCTGATGTATACACCCGCACACATGATGCATGCGCCTAGATGCCTGATGTATACACCCGCACACATGATGCATGCGCCTAGATGCCTGATGTATACACCCGCACGCATGATGCATGCGCCTAGATGCCTGATGTATGCACCTGCACACATGATGCATGCGCCCAGATGCCTGATGTATACACCCGCACACATGATGCATGCGCCTAGATGCCTGATGTATACACCCGCACACATGATGCATGCGCCTAGATGCCTGATGTATACACCCGCACACCTGATGCATGCGCCTAGATGCCTGATGTATACACCCGCACACATGATGCATGCGCCTAGATGCCTGATGTATACACCCGCACACAGGATGCATGCGCCTAGATGCCTGATGTATACACCCGCACACATGATGCATGCGCCAAGATGCCTGATGTATGCACCTGCACACATGATGCATGCGCCTAGATGCCTGATGTATCAACCTTGCACACATGATGCATGCGCCTAGATGCCTGATGTATCAACCTGCACACATGATGCATGCGGCTAGATGCCTGATGTGTGCACCCGCACACATGATGCATGCGCCTAGATGCCTGATGTATACACCCGCACACATGATGCATGCGCCTAGATGCCTGATGTATGCACCCGCACACATGATGCATGCGCCTAGATGCCTGATGTATACACCCGCACACATGATGCATGCGCCTAGATGCCTGATGTATACACCCACACACATGATGCATGCGCCAAGATGCCTGATGTATGCACCCACACACATGATGCATGCGCCTAGATGCCTGATGTCAATTTTAAACAATTTAAACAATTTATTTACCACAGGTGATACAGAGATAAAATGTTTCTTAAGTCTAGTACAATGGTCAAATTTTAGTATAGCTACCTGTGGGCCCGAATAAGTTCAGTGACTTCTAGGGCATCCTACCATCAAGGTTAGTCTTAGGAGTACAATAATGTTTAACCTAATTCACTAAACTAGAGACGCATTAGACTGATCAATGAGATAATTAACTCGAAATTAGATACTTCATTTCACAATATAGTTCATATGGACTAGATTTAACAGTATATTCGACAAACGATTCAAGAACAGACTGAAGATCGGCGAAATTAACCAAGGCAAATTACATTATTAGGACCAGTTATGTAGGGGACAAGGTTTGACTCTGTGATCTTACACGACTAGTAATCTGATAGGAAGTGAGACTCAAGATTTTTTTTTAATACCTTATAAGAATTACTTTCACGGATCTCCGCAGGTATTGAGTTCCAAGTTTTAGTTCCAACGAAGAGGATACTGTGTTGTGACCGAGCCTTTGAGTAGTAATAAGGAAGCATGAATTTACTTCTATTTCGGGTTAAATGGTCGTGATGACCAGTTTGCGCAGTTAATAGTTGTTTTAGGCTATTGTCGCCATCATTTGTTAATGTTTTGTAAATGAAATTGCAAATGGAGATTTTGTAGAGATCCGAGAGCTTTTAAGTATTCGTAAATTTTTGAATGAGTCATTTGTGTGAGCATTATATTCTAGATTCTTTACCGCTCTTATGGCTCTTTTTTGCAGGGTAAAAATTTGGTAAATCTGAAGGAGATGACAGTTGTCGATTTTGTTAATTTCGATGCCTTAGCATAGTTAATTAGATCGAAATAAACAAGTTTTCTTCTATGCACTTTTTGTCTCAAATTAGTATTTTATTAGTTATAGCGGTAAATGACTTACCGCAACTCCAGTCTTTGAAGCGGAAAGAAATTCTTTGATCGAGTTGTATGGCAATACTGCAATGGCGTCTCGCTTCCAGCGCTCTGTCTTGAAAGACGAAACCAAACCTACCGCTATACCTCGTTAAATACTCATTTGACGAAAAAAGTGTATAGAAGAAAAGTTGTTTATTTCGATGTTATTACCATGTTTCAAGCAACAAAAATTTGAAAATCGATGAGTAGCTGTTTATTCGAGCGCATTCGTCATCAATGACGAAACTAAACTTACCGCTATAAATCGTAAAATACTCATTTGAGACGAAAAGTGCATAGAAGAAAACTTGTTTATTTTGATTCAATTAATTAGGTTCAGGCACCAAAAAGTGGAATATCGACAACTGTCATCTCCTTCAGATTTACCAAAAATGTTGGTTTTATTTTTATCAGTTCCGTGCCATGCTTCTATTCCGTATTGCAAGTATGGTGAAATGAGCGTTCGGTAGAGCGTATGTAAGGCTGTTTCAGGCAGGAAATTTCTAACTTTATTTAGGATTCCGATAGATTTTGATAATTTAGAACTAATATGAGCGATGTGCTCTGTAAAGGTTAGATGTTTGTCTATTATGATGCCCAGGAATTTACTTGAGTTGGTTTCTTCAATTTCACCTTCGCCAATTTGAATGCGTGGGAGAGATATATTTTTCTTGTATGAGAATGTAATATATTTTGTTTTATCGATATTAAGGCCTATTTTATTAGCTTTAAGCCACAATGAAACCTTATGAAGTTCATTATTTATACGCTCCGCCATCCTAGCGGGATTTTGGTCTGGAAGGACCGCAGAAATGGTACTGTCATCGGCAAAAAGTATGAATTTGAAGAATGATGTAGATTTAATGATATCATTGATAAAAATTAGAAATAGGAGAGGCCCAAGGACAGATCCTTGTGGAACTCCATGGCTAATTGTCTGTGGGTCTGATTTTGCGTCGTCAATGACAACGTATTGTTTCCGATTTGCTAAGTATGATCTGAACCAATCATGGGCAGCCCCTCGAATGCCATAACAATGTAGTTTCGAGAGTAATACGTTCTGGTCCACACAATCGAATGCTTTTCGAAAGTCAAGAAATACGGAGAAAACAAGCTTTCCTTCATCTATATTAGAATAAAGGTATTGCAAATGATTTAATACAGCTTGTGTCGTAGATTTCTTAGAACGAAAACCGTATTGTTTGTCGTAGAGGAAAGATTTTTGTTCAAAATACGAATACACTTTTTTATACATAATTTTCTCGAATATTTTGCTAATAATTGGTAGTAAAGAGATAGGTCTATAATTGTTAATGCAGTTTTTATCACCATTTTTAAAAATAGGGGTGACTCTCGCAATTTTGAAAGAGTTGGGGAAGATTCCTTGAGAAAGGGATTGGTTGATAATATAAGATATGCACGGTGCTATTATATCAGCTATAGCCTTAAGAACTTTAGCCGAAAAATTTTTCAATCCACTTGATTTATTTTTCAAGTTGTTTATGCACGTTATTACGTCGGAGGGATTAGTTGGCGTGAAAAAGAAAGAGTTAGGTTCACGGACATGGTCCATGTATTGCAAGTGGTCTCTCGTTTCACTGAAGACACTATCGGCTATATTTTTTCCTATGTTTACAAAAAAGTTGTTAAACACAGTTGCAATATCTTTTTTCTCGTGGTATTTTACGTTTTCGTGAACGACGGACTCAATTGTTTTCGTAGTATTATTATTCGGTTTGTAGCATGAATTAAGCAGGCGCCAAGTTTTTTTAATATCAGTTTTGTATTCAGTAAATTTGCGCGTGAAGTAGTCTCGTTTTGAGGTTCGCATTTGATTTGTCACATGGTTCCTGAATCTGTTATACGTTACTTTAGATATTCGCCCTTCGTATAGTAAGGCTAGGTACGCTTGACGTTTCTTTATATTGATCACGATATCTTCAGTAATCCAGGGCTTTTGTCTATTTTTCGGCGTAATTGTGCGGGTGATTATTGGTCAACACTGGTTATATGCGGTCGTTATAATTTCAGTTAAATTTAGTATTGCTTCATCAATGTTAATCGCATTATTGTCCCGTTCATAGATGTCTAATGATGGCATTAATTCTTCTAGAACAGTTCGCATTGTTCCCAAGTTGTATTCGTTTACACAACGAAATGAATAAGTATCAGCCTGTGGGCTGGTACAAGGATTATAGACATTTTTCTTGATGAGAAACACCGGGAAATGTTCAGATAAGTCAGAAATTATTATTCCGGTAAGAAAATCAGTCGGATCTAACACAAAAATATTATCGAGTAACGTAGCCGATTCAGAAGCAACACGTGTAGGTTTCGTGATGATTGGAAGGAAGGAGCTAGACTGAAAAACATTTATGAAGTTTGAGATTTGCTCACAGCTATCATATTGTAGAAGATCGTAGTTGAAATCCCCGCAGATTATTATGTCATTATATAGAGACTTGTTGAACTGAGATATTATGCTTTGAAGCTCGTTCAGGAAAGAGATGTTACAAGCTGTTGGGGGCCTATATACAGTCCCAAGCACAATCCGTTTATCATTTTTCGTTAGTTCTATAAATAAAGTCTCAATATGTTCACGATTCATAGTTGCACTTAAAATGACTTTCGAAGATATATGTTTAGATATGTACGTACTGATGCTACGGATTGTTACTACGGAGTGAATGATGGCTATAATAGTTTTGAATTTGAATCAGGTCTTTAGATGAGTCGTCTAGCCAACTTTCGGTGAAACTGAGAACATCACATGATGCCTGCACACATGATGCATGCGCCTAGATGCCTGATGTATGCGCCTACACACATGATGCATGCGCCTAAATGCCTGATGTATACACCCGCACACATGATGCATGCGCCTAGATGCCTGTTGTATGCGCCTACACACAGGATGCATGCGCCTAGATGCCTGATGTATGCGCCTACACACATGATGCATGCGCCTAGATGCCTGATGTATGCGCCTACACACATGATGCATGCGCCTAGATGCCTGAAGTAGCCAGAATGCTGTACTGAATGCTGCTGCGTGCGATGCCAAACAAAAACTTTAATGTCTGCTCAATATCTTCCGAGCAAAATGGACATCTCGAACTCAAGTTTACCTCCGTTAAGAAGAGATTATTACCACTTTAGCTTCACGTACATCACCACACACGCCTTCTTGTTATAGCGTGAGGGCTGACGCTTTTAGGTATAGATTGGGTTCCAAGTAACGTTGAAAATTTCTCTGCGTTATACCTTCAAAGAATTATAAGAAAATGAATGCATCAATTCATTAGCGACCCATTGAATACAGTGTTTGGTAATGCTCGGAATGCCTATATTCAAGCTTAGGGTTGCCTTATTTACGCGCATTTTCAGGCAACTCGTGAACCTTACCAAAATATCAACTCTACTTTTAATCAAATCAAAGATGTATTAAAGAATTAAACAGTTCAAGATTTTTTCCAGTTTAGGTCTTAGATATTTCCAAAATACGCATTCCAAAATACGAATTTATAATGAATTTCCTTCAATTTAAATTTACTGTAAATGAAAATTGTGGGTCGGTCTCGTTCAACGGTTGATGGGAATTTTATTTGAATGAACTAACAACAATTCACTGTACACTGACATGAAAGACAAATGTATCATTTTCAATGGCAATGCTTGAAATTTTCCGTGGTTTTACCATGAAGAATAAACCGAAAAAGTTTGATAATGGAAAAATTATTTGTATGAGTCGAATTATATTTTTATTTTTTTTTCTTAGGTAGTGAGCGCCGATTGAAAATCTTAGCTGAAACCTTCGCTAAAGATTTGACCATTAGCAAACAAAACTTTTCATTGAGATGTAACAAGTTATTAACAGAAAGAAAATGCGTTTAGTATAAATTTAGTACAACAGTTTTCTGCACAAAGAAGTTTTTTCTACAAGCGTCTACATTCGAACTAATTTTTTCGTCCCCATTTTATTGTGCTTAGGTGCACAAAAGGATAAATTTTCAATGCACTATCCTCGTAGTAAGGATACTCTTTATTTAAGTAACTATGGACACGCTTATTTAAAAATTTTCTATCAAAGCCTTTTCCAAATCTCTGGCACAAACCAAAAGAAAAGACGCTCTAAATCATGCAAACATGTCATCAGGATGAACATGTCGATGACTTCACCGGTATTTTTTCTCCATTTTTACGTACGGTTGGCTGAGCATACGACATCGCTCTAGCGTAGCGTTTGACAGGGGTTGCGCAGCTAAATTTATTATAGAGCGCGATGAAAGAATTGTAAATGAACTCCACACCTTAAATGCGCGCCTTCCTAAAGTGCAGCCGACAAGTGACTTGTTTTGAGTCGCAGACTCCACACGCGGGCATCAGAACGCGTCGGAAAACAAGTTGACTTCCAAATGTTCGTTGTGACCGAGACGTGAACTCCAGAAGCATTTGCGTGGTTGTACATTCAGCCTATCTCAAAATCTATGGAGTCATTCTGCAGATATTATGTCGTCTTAGCACAGTATCTGCTAACGTAAATTAAGCCTATCTGAAAATCTAAGTTGTCAGTTTGGCGATATACCCCCACGTCGCACGTCTCGATGCTGCTGAGTTTATGTTAGTTCTCCGAGATTCATGATCATTTCTTCGCTCCAAGTGCGACTTTGGTTGAGCGGAATCTGAACCCATGAGTCTGATTAGGTGTACTTTTTTCGTCTACAATCGAACATAACATCTTAGCTTAGTCACGTTTGATCTCGCTCAAATAAAGTTCTCTTAGATAATCAGTCAATCTTGGGCGATACCAAGAAATGCCCTTTAGCGTGATTACTAACTTTTGCTATAAGAAACCTCGAATTATTTATTAGGTTATTGGCGCAGGATGTTTGCTCAAAGTTGACCCTTGGCATCAAGTTCCGCGAGACGCTAGGCGCTCATTACACTCGACAATTTTCTCCATAGAACTGATCATCATCTTGGTCTTAATACACCTGATCCATCACATCAAAGCATCTGCTATCATCATGTCAAGAGAATCTTCTTTGACATGGACGTGAGTAGAGAGATGTTTCTTGACGGATCTCCGTAGGTCCACCTTAATTAGGAGTCTCAGTTACTGCCCTCTCCCTCCAAAAAGCTGCATTTGATAGAAGGATCGATTGTCCGAACTCATAGATCTTCCCGATCATTCCACTGTCAAGCTTGTGTTTGCTGGAAACCCATCTTCTACCGACGGAGTAGGCATGCTTCACAGCATCCTGATTAAAAAAAATTGTGCTTATGAGCCGAGCTCTGCTTCATTGGCAGGCATTTAGTGCAAGCTTTGTTCGGAAAATGTTCTTGGCATAAAGCGCGCCTGTTCAAGTCGTAATGTGTTGGCTTCTGAAAGCTTATGGAGTGCTATAAGCCTCGGTTTATTTAGTTACGACCGGCAGAAGTAGTAGGACTCGCCTCGTCCAGACAGAGGTACATTGTGTCCGAAGATACGGCGTGGGTGTTGAGTATTTCCTAATACTACTCTGCAGCAAAAGAGAAATTGACGCGAGAACAATAGTGCCAATGAGATCTCAAAGAAGGCTATGTAAACAGTGATCAATGGCATGGAACTGCTGATCGTTCATCATGCAGGACACTGGACGATGCCTCTCTTCTCCGGTTTCTCCGTGTTGTGAGCAGCTGCGCGGCTCAGGGAAGAAAACAGCGTTCAAGGCGCGACAACCTGCAGGCCAAGCGGCTTTTGTTGCCACATGAAAGCGTTGTTGGGGTCGTGAGTAGTGTTGAGCGCAACAGTATTGAATTGAGAAAATTCTGCGAAATCTTTAGCGTAATAAGTAGAGACGAATGCGAATACGTGTTGATTTAAGATGGGTAAATTAAAAAACGGATCCTGAAAAAGAGTCACTTTGAGCGCAGATTTCCTTTAGTGTTCTCTTGTGAATAGTTTTACCTTGTAATAGCGTCAGTGATTTTATTTAATATTCTCCGCCAAACATTGTTGAATTCAGGTTAGAATAAATAGTGTCATCAACAGTGTGAGCGCAACACCTTTACAAAAAGTCATCCGCCTATTGAATATTTATGTGAATACTGCAAAACTGATGTCAAGCGTTTTACTTTTATTCAAAAATTTGTGCTCAAATGCTTGACTGCATCAGCTCACGTCCTGAGCTAGTCAAGTAATTTTGGACAGTCGCTGCAGTCATCAGGCCGCTGCTTGCTGCATGTAAATGTTGCAAGTAGCAGGCAGCGTGAGACTCCCAGCATGTATCTTGCAGCACTTTGAATGCTGTTTGTAGCACACTATTTACAGTTTGTACAGCAAGGTTTGGAGCTCACTCTTTGTAGTATGCAGTACACTGTATTTTGTAGCACATTGTTTGTAGTCTGTACTGTAGTTTGTAGCACATTGTTTGTAGTCTGTACTGTAGTTTGTAGCACATTGTTTGTAGTCTGTACTATAGTTTGAAGCACATTGTTTGTAGTCTGTACAATAGTTTGTGGCACATTGTTTGTAGTCTGTACTGTAGTTTGTAGCACATTGTCTGTAGTCTGTACTATAGTTTGAAGCACATTATGAGCGGCTTTCAACTTGTGATTTGCTGCGTGTGATTTTCTGTTACGCTAGAAAATGTTCCCGCAAAACAAAATGTAGGCCTTGCGGTACACTGTAAACATCGCAATTCTTTGGGGTCTCGCAACAATCATGCATCGGGGTAAAAAATCTGCATATGCAATCTTTTAGGTAGAAACGTAGTTCTGTATCAGCAAGTTATATCGTAGTTGAATTTGTTAGCTCTCTATGGATTTTATAATGCCAGATATTCGTAATGGTCTAAGCCATAATTTTATAATGCCAGATATTCGAAATGGTCTAAGCCATAATTTTATAATGCCAGATATTCGAAATGGTCTAAGCCATAATTTTATAATGCCAGATATTCGTAATGGTCTAAGCCATAATTTTATAATGCCAGATATTCGTAATGGTCTAAGCCATAATTTTATAATGCCAGATATTCGTAATAGTCTAAGCCATAATTTTATGATGCCAGATTTTTGTAACAGCCATAATTGTACTATACAAAATATTCGTGACGGTCTAAGCCATAATTTTATAATGCCTTATATATGTCTAAGCCAAAATTAGCTTCAAAGCTCGCTATTTTTGCTCTGTTAGATTGAATTGCGATTATATACTAATCATCTAGGTTTAAATAAATACATTCGACCGCAGATAACTGCATTTAGTCAATCAGTGCTCACGATGTACGTCGGTGCAAAATTGTCACATATCTGTTGCAGTACTCGACGTGCAGTCACACAAAACTATTGAATTCCATCTTGTCTTACAACCAGTTCCCACAGCAGGGGCTTGTACGTATGTTTATGATTCTATTTTTATTGAATACCCTCTCATGTAGCGTTTTACTGCTGGTGATTGACATTGCGCATGACGATAGAATTTTTTTCTTATATACTGGAAGTGGATGGATCTACATAGTAACAGCAAAGTAAAATTAAAAAAAAGATACCGATAATACTGTGAAAAATTGTCTATTAAATGTTTTCCAAATTAGGAATAGTAGTTTATAACTTTTTGTTGAATTTTTCCAATATGTTGTAGCAATTTTCACTAAGCTTAAATTTAATGAACGATCTACCAAAATTCCGAAGAGGCTAATTTGTTGGTGCTCAAAAGGTATCTCAAACATCTGAGCCGTTTAACGAATCAAGAAGTTCGGCCTAAAAAGTTATGTGAAAAGAAGGAAACAGTCTTCCTCCCAACATACCCGAGCCAGAACAAGTAAGTCAAAAATTTCAGTGATTTCTACGACTTCATCCACTCCCACTGAAGGCCGTTAAATTGATTTAAATATCAAGACACTTTCAGTAACATCTCTGTTATACTAATGCGAACAAATATAACCTGTCTTTAGAAAATAAATTTAATAACAGACATTCTGGGTACAAAACTGACGTTGTTAAAACGAACCGTGGACAAACATTTCCTCACAATTAACTCAGTGGGTTATATTTATAGATACTTTTTCGTTGAGCAACTTAAATTATATGTTTCATTTTTATAGATTATATGCGCAAATTGCCGTCGTGTTGAGTAATTATGCAACAGAAGGCCATTTCTTTATCGACTGATCATTCTCCGTCCATTCCAACTAAGTATAACAGTTACAAACCAGGTATTTTTATACACTTAATAAATTATATAACCAAGCCTGTCGATAGCCAATTCGTGATAATCTCGTATACATGTTATTGAAGCACTGATGAGGGTGAGCCTCTTGTGTCAACTGTCTGTCACTCTCTCATAACTCTGTCACTCTCATAACTCTCTCATAACTCTGTCACTCTCATAACTCTGTCACTCTCATAACTCTGGCACTCTCATAACTCTGGCACTCTCATAACTCTGGCACTCTCATAACTCTGGCACTCTCAAATCCCTCTCATAATTCTGGCACTCTCAAAGCCATATTATAACTCTGTCACTCTCATAACTCTGTCACTCTCATAACTCTGTCACTCTCATAACTCTCTCATAACTCTGGCATGTCACTGGAAACAGTGTGCATGTTACGAACAACTGTGTCAGTCCATGATAAAAATGTGCATAAATTTACCTGTCATAACATAGAAAAACAATGAATAAGGTTATTTAGCTAGAGGTGGGCTCGGTTTGACAGACATCGCTCGAAAACGACATCTTTCGATATTGGGCGAAAATACGGTTCAAAGAGACGTTTCACTCAATAATTGAGCAATCATCCTTATTAGCTGAGATTGCGCTTATGTAGAATAATAACTAAACTTAAAACTAATGTATGTCTACAAATATCCAAGTCCCATTACATGCGAGGAGATAAATTTACGCACTCTTATGTGCAAAATATTATGATATTGGTTATAGTTAAAATCTGTAAAATAGTCTTTCAACTCATAATAGACTTATCTATATAATATATATATATTATCTGCACGTACTCCCAAACATTCTTCACCTCAAACAAACGTATAGAAAAAACGTTATAATCCAGATAATTCTTTCCTCAACAAATTAAAAGTGTATTGCGAACGTTACTTTGCAACCTTCTGAATATAATGAATATAATGTTCAACGAGAACCAAAATAATTTTTTATATTTTCGTCGAGCACAACGTCGAGAAAATCTCGCATGCGCTGAATGCGAAGCACTTCTTGTACAACACGCGTCACTTTGCTCCCGCTGCGCAGCAGAGTCCACTGAGCAAACGGGAGCTACTTTTACACTGTAAAGCGCAGCGATTAAGTGTAGAGGTATCCATCAGCTGCAGCATTACACGGACGGTAAGTCAGGGGATCACAGGGGGCCATACGTTAACGCCAGTCCGAACAAGTCCCCGGCAGCCTGGGCATCACTCAAAGTCTTCATAAGAGATGCCAGCCGGAGCCATATCGTGTCATCGAGGCAGATGCGCCTTGCTCTCGATAGACTGCGGTCCCAGATGCTATCGCTACCGTGGGATGTCCAGGGCACAGAATTCGAACGCTCTATGCGTTACGCGGTCGAATATCGATAAACTCTGCGCGGTTGTTGACGATAAAGAAATTAAATACGGCAACGCTAAATGCAAATTGCCAGTCCTCAGGTCAATATTTTGATTTGTGAAAATTATTAATCTCTTTAGGAATATGTTCCATGCATTTCTGAATGAAAAAATATGTTAACAGCAGAATTTCTACAGTCAACTTTCCGCAGAGTTTATGGTTCCATAATCTTTAATTCGGTTGAGAATAGGAATCGAAAATAAAAATGAAATGAGAGTCTCTATCATGATATATTTTTTAGAATTATTCTCACGTACTGACCCCATTTTAAGGAACAGCAAATGGAAGAAAAATGTTCCCGTCAGTGAATTTGATGGCAATTTGGGGCACTTTCCTTTTCTTGAATTTTATCTTTACACGCACTTTACGTTTTACTAACCTTCCCCATAAGCTCTCCAGTTTCAAAATTAGCTCGCGTACGTTGTTTAATGCAAAGAACCTTCATTTTCACGGTCACCTGAGTACAATGACGCACTTCTACTGTCAAAAATATTCATAAAGATTTAGGTATTTGCGTATCATAACCATCACTAGTTTTTGATTAGTTTGACAGTCTTAATTACTTGCGCATCGTAGTCTTAATGTCACATTCGTTTTCAAATAAGTGTCTGGTAAATAGCGAGTGAGCTGTTCAATAACGAACCATTTTCATTTTTGCCGCGGTCATCTCCGAAATTTTCAAAGGGCGCACGTGATGCTTTACACGAAAATGCAAAAAAAGTTCAAAGCACGTATAGCAAACTGGAAAAAATTCACACTCATCGAGATTTAGAAATGATTTAATTAGTTTATATGAATCAATAAACAAACTATTTATTCATTCCAAGTGATACATCAAGAAGATTGCATATCAATTCTATTACAACGGAAAAATATGAGTAGAGTTATTTTTGAGCGCGAATAAGTAAAGTGGCACCTAGGTCCTTCAATCAAAACGCTTTTATGACGTATGCAATCATGATGAACCGAGTGCACCTACCCTAGTCGTGCGTTCGACTGATCAATAAATGAGTACATGCGGAATTCGATGCTCAAGTCAGTAACAGTAGTTTTAAATGCACCAAATGAGAACAGTAAAGCCTTGAAAAGACATAAGATCAACTTCATTGCATCGTAAATTACCTTGGCTCTTCGAATCATCTAGTGGAAAAGATTTTACGTGATCACTTAGCGTTCTAAATACTAAGATAAAAAGGGAAAATTCAAGATTTGTTTTGAACGTATAATTTTTCTCATGGATTTCAGAACGGATCAAATGCTAAGGTTTGGTTCTCATGAAGCGAAAGCTTTTGAGAGGTAAGCGTATGAGATCGAAAAAGTATGAATTTACTATTATTTTGGGTTATCTGATCATGACAAAGCTACAACACTATATTTTTCTGAAACTGAAAGTAAAGGGCTGTATTTGTAAACTTTAAATCATTTAAGATGACCTTTATACCAGTAGCAATGTTTTTCTTTCATCAGGCTGCAATTAAGCTTTCCATTTGAGAGCGCATTTGATAGACCTGATATATTTCTAAAGGGAAAATAGCCCACATTTATCAAGAATGTAAAAATGCATGAGCAAGATCAGTTCACCAACTCGATTTTCGAAACATTTACTTAACCTCGTTTCCGAAAATTTTGCAAATTCTCAAAGGGAATTGTTCATTGAACTTTTTACATTGATTTGCAAGATTTGAGTCGTATCACAATCTATGTGGTTAGGAGTGAAGTCTAGATCTGTACGATGCTCATGAGTGCTTGTAAATCACAGCTGCCTGCACTCGTAAGCTTCGATGCCTCGTACAGCTATCATTCAATTAAGTGGACCAGCTGAGGTTCGGCATTAAACCAGGTGTAGTATTAGCAACTGATCCCATTACAGTGATCTATAGGCCCACGAGATCAAATCTTTCAATGAATCCTTTGATCGTTGCTTGGATTATGTTCATGTTCCGAGTTGTTGCACAGCGATTATTTGTTCTTCGTAAAAAGGGAGCATCCTCGAGACCATTTATCTCTATTGCGAACGTTGCAATTTTCAAGACGAGTGCTATACCCACACGTAATGAAATTAATGATGCAGATTTTTTCCAAGTGGAGTTAAATGCACTCACCGAAGTACTCTCCTTCATCTTCCACCGATGGCTTGTGTAGGCTGTTGTGAGAAGCAGCGCCGAAGGCAGCGAAATTTTCGAACTGGTACGTCGTTTCTCAGGCAAGGGCATGAGATAAAGTAACTGTGATGTAGTCTGATAGATATGGGTGATAACTTGGGGTTATGGTGGTGCGAGATTGGCATCTTGATGGATTGTAAAACTTCATCTCTCAGATCGCCTCTTAAAGTTTCGCCGTAAAAACTGCATGGGTGTTGGGGTAGACTTACAACTTTAAAAGCAGGCTGCTTATGCTCGTCCGAAAGGCTTCGGGTGTTGGCAGATCCATCTTGCGCCACTCTCATTACTTGTGTTTCTTCTGCAGCCGCCGTCTAATGTTCATCGCTCAATTCAAGGGCTGTGCATAAAATAAAGTAGGCTTCAAACGAACGAGTAGTGTCAAAAAAATTTTGGTCTTGAAGACTGGCGTGCTTGCTCGAGCTGCGACAAAAAGACCATGAAAATTAAATTCTTTCAAAAGATGAGGCGAGTTCTGTTCCGAAAGATGAGGCGTGATGCATGAAAGATGAGGCATGCAAAACGCATCTCATGTTAGTGGTCGACATTATTATTTATGTGCAATAAGTAAGAACGATGAGAGTCGATCATGGCAAAGAACTGGGGTGTAAAATGCAGCGTATTCTATAAGAGTCTCAGGATGTTTATAATTTTATCGTTAAAATTATATAGCTCATCATTGAATTATCTAACCCAACAATTTTTAAAATCTATCTGCTTTCGTATCTGATCAAATCTGAAAAGCTTGAGTGAAGAACTATCGTTGCGACTCCTACTCCGAATTTGATCTGTCGTCGCTGTCCAAAAATCACAATTTACATGAGCCACCAAAGTTGCTACGAATACGTAGCAAGCTATTCTCACTGATTCAAAACTATCGTGATAGTTCACTTAAAATGCACTATACAATACTTATCCCTCTAGATGCGTTTAAAACCTAAAAATCAAGCGTTTGTTTTCTTATTGTAGTCGTGTACAAAAGCTGTTGAAGTTAAAAGTTTAAGAGAATGTACTGGGCGTAAAGTTTTCTTCTTTCCTTAAAATAGATTTACTAGCACTTCATTTTATCAAATTGCGTTGCATAATTTGTGAGCACTACTCTCGGTCCATGTGGCCTAAACGACCAACTTTACTTTGACAATTGTGTTAGAAATACTGGGCAGTTTTGCTGATAATTCTATTCCAGATAATTATGGACCGAACAAACTTGCGTCAATGTGAAAATTTGAACCAGATTTTTTCAGTCATTTTCGCAAACAGTGACGCGGTCATTTTTCTAAATTTACTGTCGAGGACAAACACTGTTGAGAGCGTGTTCGCCTTCTGTTTCTTTATTAATAAATAGATAAACTTTTTCCAGACGCTCCCCTTTCATTCGAAGGAAGGAAGAAGTAATATTGCAATGCATTGCGATATGTAGTGCGATCGTCATAATGAAAATTAGAATGGCTATTTATAGCACAAAAGCGATATTCAAAATAGAATTCTACAGTTTATGACCCCGCGTCAGGCGATAGCAATGTTTGTTCAGGTTTTGGGATCATAATAATCAGTCTGGTGCACAGCCCAAAGGTAGGAAAATGTTGACCATACAGCTGTTCGTGTAATTGTATTATGCGAACATTTATTGCAAGGAAATCGGTTAGAAGATGATAAATATTACCAATATGCCTGTTTATTAACCTTCTTTGGTACACTTCATGTACAGAATGATTTTCGGATTTTCATTAAACGTATACTTAGCATATAATTAAAATATGTAGAGTTTATTTCGGTGTAAAACTGATGTGACATCAGGATGCATTGTTAACGCGTTGACCCTCGATGTCAAATTTGAGTTGAATGAGTTGAACTTCAGTTCAACTCATTCAACTCAAATTTATTGTCAATTGTAATACAATGAAGTTCAGTTTTTCAATTTACAAGTCAAAATTTAATTTCAATTGAAATAAGTAATTTGGAAAACATGAAACATGGACCGTACCTTCATTTAGCATTCATAAAAACTGGGTGTGTGACTATATACTGGTCGGTCAGCATCATTATGAATATTCACTCCGTGTACACCGGCGGCTCACATTGCGACCAACGTGGGGATTAAGATATGCTGGCTTAGAGCAGAATAAAACAAACCACGGATCGGCGAGATTCTTGAATGAATGCTGTCGCAAAATGGTAGGAAATTGTCATCTAAATTATGAACCCTAAAAAAATGAGATTTTTGACCCATCAAAATTTTTTGGGGTAATCTATTACTTGAATTACTTAACCTAACATATTTTATCTTAATATATTCTAACGTAAACTATACTTACCTAACCTCACCTTACCAAACCTCACCTATTCTATATTAATCTATTCTATCATAACATAGCCTATTTTAACAAGACCTTTCGTATCTCATCCAAATCTGACCTTATCTAACTTCATCATCAATTTTCACTCTTTTAATGGAAATTAACCAGAGAGGAACTTTAAAGATGAACTGTTTTTCGTTTGCCAATTCGTAAAAAACTAAACGAAAATATTAAAATTATTTAAATACTCGACGCAACGCAGGAGTTGTTTCGACGGCGATTGTAACTGCAATGAAAGGAAGCACACCACGCTGTGAAAATACATAGCCCTAGCGACCAAGAAATTTCATTACGACATTTCATGAATACAATTTTCGGGAACATAATGTGGGTTTTAATCATTATCAGTCTCGATATATTTGCCTTTATTCTTATTGATCTACATTTCTAAAACATTTCCTGCAATAAAGTGACATTCTAAGCATCTTTTCAGGATTACATATCCAGTTGCTATACCATAATCATACGCGATCAATATACAACACACATTCGAGTTCTATATAATAAAAGTAAATTATTTGCACAGCTTCAAGATAACGACGTTATTTTCCAGTTAGAGGTTCATTTTATTAATGGAAACAGCTTTCAAATGAGCAGAGGAAAGGAATTTCAGATCACGCGTGTTGGCGCACCCGTGCGCGGGCACTACGAGCCTGAATTGTTTGTCTCTGCAACGGACCCAATTTGACGATGTTTCCAGAGCGCATCTGACGGACGGACAAACAGGAGCCGGACTGGCGTAGGTGTTATTGCAGTGTCAGCGCGCACGACCCGTCAAAAATCAAGGGATTGGTAAATATTTCATGAAGCGCGGAAATATTTTAATGAAGTTTTTATCGTATAAAACAGCGTTCAGTACATACCAAATTTTCTTCGTGTTAATTCTTTACATGAGGACACCGAACAAATACATGTTTCCTAATGAAACCAGTGTTTCTCATATTATGTATATACCTTTGAAGTAGTGAAGCTTGTATGACAGAAACGTTCATTACCCACCTCTGAGCTGCTTTGGACGGAAAATTCGATGCTTGTAGACAAAGCTCATACATGCAATGTATGAGGTATGCACAAAAACAATATTCGATTTTTAAAACGAATGTTTTAAAAATTAGATTCGTCAATTATTTCCATTCTGTTACAAGTGTAATGAATTTTGGGGACCAAACCAAACGATTTACTTTCAGATCATCCCTATTACGTTCACATTTTTCATAAATATTCGGGTTCATGTTTGTCTCATCTAAAGGTCACATAAGAAATGTTCTACCATACGAATTTCATGAACGTTATAATGCGGGTGCGGCAGCAAAATTTATTCAGAACACTTTTGCTGGTGACATGGTCAATAAAATGAGTCGCAGGAAACGGTTTTCCGGTTTTCGAAGTTATGATTTCACTTTGAGCTAAAGAAAGGTCGTCCAAGACACTTGATTCCGATCAGTTGAATGTTCCTGCATTCGAGAATATCGCGGTTACCCCCACGAAAATTACAAGACAGTTAGACGTGGCCCATACAACCTGCTTCTGATTTCCATTTGTTTCAGGAACTAAAGAAACATTTTAGTAGGCTTAGGTTCACCACAAGAAAAAAATACTGAAAAAGATTTGAATTGTATTGTGATTCGAAACCTACAGAATTTTACAAAAGCGGCATTTATAAGCTTGTTGGAAGGTGGAATGAGGTCATTGAAAGCAATGGAGTGTAAGTTAATAAATGAATATTATCAAGGTCATTGGCTTATTCATTTCTATCCAAGATATTCAAATCGGACATTACTTTTCTACCACCGTGATGTACACATAATATATATAAATGTCAAATGTTTAGGGTACATGCATGTAGAAATGCACGACGGTCACTATTATTATACGGGATATATTAATGTTGCACATTTCTGTCTTTGTTCTTATAAAACTTTGAAATCTGCTGGGTTGCTTGCTTACCACCTCTCTAGACAGTGAAACATGAATTACAAATACGCTGTTGAAGCAGTTACTGCTTTTTAACAAAAATATTATAGTGTTACGGAAAAATATGTATATTCTAACAAGCAGTGGTTATTATCACACTAGAGATGATATGCTTTCCCTATTAGAAAAGGAATAGCATCTTGCACCTTGGTATTGTCTTCATGTTTGCGTTGTTTCCTGCGCATCGAATTGGATAATTTCTTCATGAAAACTATCTTAAATAGACGGTTTAAAGGCATCCCTTTTTTCGTTCGTTTCATTTATTTCCATGTTCTTCGAAGATTGGTAAAAAGTTCTGTCGATATTGCTTAATTGTAATTTAAAAAAATGTTATCGTTATGCAATGCTCAAGTGTTCAGTTTTCAAGGTGGGAAGAAATACGGACAGACACCGTAAGCAGCATCAGGGTACTGATTTCATAGTAAATATGAAATCTCTCTCTTTAAACAGCTTCTTTCAGCGGTCAAGAAATTGGTACTTTTTTCTGATAAATTTAACGTGAAATACAGTCACTGTTAAGTGCTTGAAAACAATTACTTGCAACGCGTTTTCATATCGTGAACACATGCGTTACATCAGAGAAAAAACACAAGTCAAAAAAAACTGATATGTTTCCGTATTTGTCGTCTTGAATGGGGATTGTAAAACTGAAACAAATCATATTGTGCAGGGTAGACTTGAAAAAATATAGTATTTAAACTGCAATAACTCATTTTCTTTTTAGTGAAGGAAATAAACACAATCATTATCGGAAAACTGCAAAAATTTGGATTTTGAGTTTGAATCGCTTATACCGGCCGTTTGAACAAAAATGCAACCCTCATGCAGTATATAATGCTCTATTTTTCATCATTCTCACTCTCTCACATGAAGAATGTGCGAGCTAACGCTTTACCAGCGCAAGTTTCCCGTGGATGAAATGATTAGCACAACCTCGAAGATTAGTGCAATCTCGAAGGTTTCACGGCTTCTCCTTGACTTGCACAACTGTTCGCAAGATTTTCGACAAGTGCACAGCAGAAGGAACTCTTCACAACTGGAACAGAGGACGATCTGGTCGACCTCAAACAGGAAGAAGTGAAGCTAATGTTGGGATTGTGAAAACTTTAATGGTAGAAGATGACACTCGTTCATCTAGAAAGATATTAGCTTTCTGTTGGTGGTTGTTTTTATTTCTTCCGTTGAGCAGGAGACAAAATCTTGCAATTTAAAACGTGTATCATTTTTTGCTTACACTATGCGAATTTTTACGTTCCAACTTACTCTGGTGGCGCAGACAGCTATGTTATTCTATAATTAAGAGCTTAATCGAATGATTCACGCACTAAACTGCATCTGTGTTGAGATAACTTGCTCACTGCAGTGCAAAATTTGAAACTTGAATCGGAAAAACTAATACATGACAAACATTTTAGAGGTTTGTAAAGTAATAGGAAAACTAGAGTTACCAGGGTATGTGATTGATACCGTCATTCTTGACGAGACGGGTCCACAATCCCATGACTATCAACGCGAAAACTTAGATAGTATATTATTTCTTTCACACCAACATGATAAAGTCTACGGTGAAAAATCCTAAGATCTCATCCGAGCAGCAGGTTGCGTGGTGTCTACTGAATGTTGGATGCGATCCCAGCGAAGACGTGTCATACTTGTGTGCATTATTTTACACTTGTTAGTAACTTCTGAAGACACGGGAAAATTTTTAAAAGAAAGCAACAACTTCTTTGTAAACGAAGGAAAAACTATAGCCAATAGTATTCCAAGTGAACATACTGATCACCTGGAATTTATGGATCATATTCGAGAACACAACTCCTTTTTCTTTACGCCTACAAACTCCTCCGATGTAATTGCGTGCATAAACAACATGAAAAATAAATCGAGTGGGTTACAAACGTTTCCGACTAAAGTACTTGAAATTATTGCTGATATTGTGGCCCCGCTGATATCCAATATTATTAACCAGTCTCTCTTACTAGGCACTTTCCCGAACTCCCTCAAAGTTGCTAGAGTAACCCCTATCTCTAAAAATGGTGAAAAAACCTGTGTAAACAATTATCGACCTATCTCCGTACTACCAATTATTAGCAAGGTATTCGAGAAAATTGTGTATAAAAAGTGTACTCTTATTTTGAACAAAAATCATTTCTCTATGAAAAACAATACGGCTTTCGCTGTAAAAAATCAACAACACAGGCAATATTAAATCGTTTACAATTCCTTTAATCTAATATAGATAACGGAAAGACTGTCTTCTCTGTATTTCTTGACTTTCGAAAAGCATTCGATTGTGTGGACCATTACATATTACTCTCGAAACTACACTGTTATGGCATTCGTGGGGTTGCCCATAATTGTTTCAGATCGTACCTAACAAATCGGAAGCAATACGTTGTCATTGACGACGCAAAATCGGACCCACAGACAATTAGCCATGGAGTTCCACAAGGATCTGTTCATGGGCCTCTCCTTTTTCTGATTGTTATCAATGATATTATTAAATCTACATAATTTTTTAAATTCATACTTTTTGCCGATGACAGTACGCTTTCTGCAGTCCTTCCGAACCAAAATCCCACTACGATTGTGGAGAGTATAAATAATTAACTCCATAAGGTTTCATTGTGGCTTAAAGCTAATAAAATAAGCCTTAATATCGATTAAACAAATTATATTACATTCTCTTCCAAGAAAAACATATCTCTCCCATGCATTGAAATTGGCGAAGGTGAAATCGAAGAAACCAACTCATGTAAATTTCTGGGCATCTTAATAGATAAACATCTGACCTTCAAAGAGCACATCGCTCATATTGGTTCTAAATTATCAAAATCCATCGGAATCCTGAATAAAGTTAAAAGTTTCCTGCCTGAAACAGCTTTACTAATGCTTTATCGAACGCTCATTTCACCATACTTGCAATACGGAATAGAAACATGGCATGGAACTGATAAAAATGAAACCAATATAATTTTTACTCTGCAAAAAAGAGCCATCCGAGCTGTAAAGAACCTAGTATATAATGCTCACATAAATGATTAAATCAAAAATTTACAAATACTTAAACTCTCGGATCTCTACAAAATCTCCATCTGCAATTTCTTTTACACAACAATAACTAATGATGGCGACAATAGCCTACAACAATTATTAACTGCGCAAACTGGTCATCACGACCATTTAACGCGAAATAAAAGTAAATTCATGTTTCCTTATTATTCAAAGGCCCGCTCGCAACACAGTATCCTATTCGTTGGAACTAAAACTTGGAACTCAATACCTGCGGAGATCCGTGAAAGTAATTCTTACAAGGTATTTAAAAGAAATCTTGAGTCTCACTTCTTATCAGAATACTAGTTGTGTAAGATCACCAAGTCAAATATTGCCTCCTACATGTCTGGTCTTAATAATGTAATTTGCCATGAGTAATATCGCTGATTTTCTGTCGGCTCTTAAATCGTTATCGAGTATACTGTTAAACATAGTCCATATGACCTATATTGTAAAATAAAACATCAAAATCGAGTTCATTATCTTGTTGATCAGTCTAATGCGAAACTAGGTTAAGTGAATTAGGTTAAACATTATTGTACACCCTAGAATAACGTGATGGTAAGATGCACTAGAAGTCGCTGAACTTATTCGGGCCCACAGGTAGCTATACTCAAATTTGACCATTGTATTAGACTTAAGAAACATTCTACCTCTGTATCTCCTGTGGTAAATAAATTGTTTAAATTGTTTAAATTGTCTAAAACATTAGGTCATTCTTAAACCTACAATTAACTTTAAACTTCACCAGCGCTTTATTAACATTTAACTAACTTTACTAACTTTTTCTACTAAAGTACTGAAAACAATGTCAAGATGGGAATTAAAAAATAACTTTATCTTTTATTGAAGTAGTTTGGCATGTGATTAATTTGCACAATGGTTGAGCAGTTGCATAAAATGTCCATCTAATTTTATTGTTTTGTTTTATTGTTTATCGGATGTTTTATTTCCGATATTCTTGCTCTTCTTTTCTCAAATTAATTAAATAAAAGTTAAAAATCTTGGTCTATTTTCCTTGTGCGAGAAGTGTTATTTCAAACACTCATTACGGCTCGTAATTTATGCGTCTTACAGTTGAGAATTGCAACTGAAGAGGGAATTCTTTCAGAATGTTGCCGTAGTACTCATGTCATCGGTATGAGATTGCTTAATCTCTACACTAAGTCCACTGCCTATTTAACCAGCTGTCCGTCCCGATTACCGCTTTGTAGACTGAGCACCTGAACAATACATAATAACTGTAAATTTCTCTTTTACAGTGCAATTTAATAGTGTTGACTGAATATCATTCATATATGTATTATAAAAAAAGGAATCCGAAGAAGGATAGACACGTAAAAATAATTTAAAATAGGTTCATTAATAATAACAGCTATGACTCATAAGTAACTCCGTCACTTTTTACGGCAGAGGTACTCTACTTTTCTGAAAATTCTAATACCTGTCATCATTATCAGGCAAAGATCTCATTTCACTTAGTATTGATGTCCTGCTGCCGTCAAAAATTACAGCTTTTTTTAGGTGAAAGCCATTATTCCCACAAGCCTTTTAAATATGTACACGTATTTCATTTTTTCGATTCATCAAATGTTACGTTAGGATAGCATCGGAAAGAATTGCTATTTAAAAAACAGTGAAGCATCATTAAGTAACCAAGTATTCAGTCACAAACGCGATTTCAATTGACTGGTAGACAACACAAGTAGCAAGCAAGCAACAAATTTTGTGTAACTGTACTTAGCAGTGGGTGTTGTTATAATGTTTAAAATATTTTTGTCCTAAATTTCACCTAATAATTAGAAAGTCGACAGTCTTTAGTGGCAAACACTGACTCATGTCTCCATAGAACTGAAAATGATCTTTCATTGCCTATGAAACAAGAACCTAGCACTTTTTCTTCGATGTACTCAACACTTTCTTTTGCCTCTGCTGCAAACCTGCCTGTATTCTTTAAAACTATAGCTGATCTGTTGGACTCGTAGTAATAATTGCCTGTTTGGAAAAACGTGATAACGTATTTCAAGGGAAATACGTGATAACGTATTCCAAGAACACACAGTTCTACTTTTATTACATGACAGACATGTATACAAAATATTAGTGAAAACGTAATGATTCACAGAGAAATTTCCAAAATATACTTCATAAGCAGAGACCTACAACAGTGATATAAATGTTAGACGGGGGATTACCAAAAAAAACAACAGGAAGCAAACTCGCAAAACACCGACAGTGATCTGAATGAAGTTATAACAAACTAATTGTCATCGCACTAGAACTTCAATAATTTTACTAAGTATAAACGAAAGAAAAAATCGACTGTTCTATTGTATTGAATTTGTCGTCGTGTTCTAATCAATACCCGCACCGTAAACAAAACATTTCAACTCAGCTAACTTCCTCAACAATCTATACACAAACATTTTCGTAAACGGAAATATCGCACATGAAATCGCAAAATAAATGTATTTGAAAGCCTTTCGTCTGTCATTTTACCACAAGGATCTCAGTTGAAATGCTGCCTGGAAGGGAGTTTTTCTAAATATAATCAGAAAATCCGTAGATATATTTTTTCTTACCTGTCTTTGCAGTGATGTTAGTAGTATAACCTGAAGTAACACTTTCGACTTGAAATTCACGTAAATGATCTCTGCACGAAATAAAAAATTCTTCTCCCAAGAACGTGGAAAGCCGCATGATTTTACGCTGATAAAATGCCTTAAGCAGAAAATGTGAGCCAACAAAACCGGTGTGCGGGACTTCTCACTACGTGGATCTCGCTGAATTTTTTTCGGGGTATGCGCTGCGCATTTGCATCAACGCCACAAAAAATACCCTACATGGTGTTGTGTCACAATTTTGCTGTAGTTCTAAGATGATACACGCCAAGACACTGTAGTTCTAACATAAAAATAAAGATAAATATTGATGTTTATGTAACTAGTGTTTTAAACAATATAATGTGTACCGAAACAAAGGCATTCTACTCATTTCACTAAAGCGTGCGATGGCCGTTCTCAGAATCATGCGCGTGAAGGTTGCTGAGCAGTTCCTTCATAGATTTCCAAGCTAGTCATGCCATTAGTTTACAAACACACGAGTCTTCAGTTCAGCAAGTCATGCTAAGATGGCACATTGCCTCACACCTTTTTAGCGTAGCCAAAGAATAATGGAGCAGAGCTGTAACCATTTATAAAGCCCAACAAAGTGAATGAGCGCATCACGCTTTTCAACCTTCACTTTATGAAGTCAGGTGCTGCCGGTGCAGACCAGCCTGAACAAAATTTCTCAATCATTTCAATGTCAGATGGGAAACTCTGTACACAAATCTTCTGGGTATAAGCTAAAATTACTCTCTTCTTGAGAAGTAATCATGCCATTGAACTGACACGCTTCACACTGAAGCTTAGACACACATTCGCAGATCATTTAAGAAGATAATAGTTCTTCTCCTTAAATTTCTCGCCGCTGTTTTCAGATCAACTCGTGGGGCCATACGTTCCTGAACCCTCGAGGAAACCCAGAGCAGAGATGCCGGTCTGACTGCAAATTACTTATTCATGCGTCCGCGCACTTAACCGACATACGAATTATTCTCGCCGTCGATGTTCAGATTCTTTCAAACACGATTCCTGTCATCCTTATTATTCAGGCTGGCGGAACATTTCGTCATGATTCATCTAAGCCTTGACGTTTATTTTCACTTTAAATGCAAGCGGGGGAAGTATGAAAGACTGGAAGGGAGGAGAGAGATCGGCATAGATCACTGCGAAAAGCAGATGCGGAAAGCCTTTGCTGAACCCTACATTCACGAGAACATTTACCTAACAATGAGATGTTTAAATGAACTTGAGGTTCTTCCCCCGGGCCTTTGGGCAGAGGCAATCAACCTTCATTGAATACGCAAGGATGAGAATCCGTCGTAAATTGAGTGTGTCGGCACAATAAGTAATTCGGAAGGACTGATACCAATCGCGTCATGTAGATCACTAGGCGACTGCCCAGCTGATCTCGTAAGTCTTCACGGGCCTGTCCAACGCTTCACCCTCAATGAGGATGTATATTGAAGCAGAACGAGCCTCGATTTCACTCTGAATTGTGAACCTCACCATCATGTACGATTACCACAATGATTTCTGAACTGAATTTAACGTTTTTACTCCCAAACCAGAGGTTTTTTCACGCGAACCCAAGCCCACGACTGATTAGTTTTCTTTTAGCAAGTGCTTGACTTTTTACTCCCAATCTTCTACACGTATTTTGAAATGTTCTCCCTATAACGGTTTTTACAACTCTATTTCCTATATATCTTGGAGGTCATTCGAAATTATGTATTTTTTATGAAATTTTTCAACAAAGTTTTAATTTAATTTATTAGTTTGAAGTTAAGTTATATTCATCAAGTTTAATGATTTTTTTTTAAATTGTAATGGTTTTACTATATCCTCCAGTGCACCGCTTGCTTTGGTAGTGCAGAGTGAGTTTCCACTACTAGATATCGCCTGGATTGCCTGCTTTTGTTGAGATACGATCTTTTTGACACTTTGTTTGCACTTTACTGAGGCGTAAACTAGCAGGTACGAGGCAAGGCACGATTTTTGTTTGCACTTTACTGAGACGAAGACTAGCTGGTAAGAGTCGAGGTACTATTTTTTGTGTACACTTTACTAAAACATAGACTAGCAGGTACGAGTCGAGAGTGCAGTGCAAATCGAATGGTTTCAGAAGTGGAATGCGGGAAAAAGGACACGATAAATGAAAATGAGTAGGCCCATGTTTATAACATAACTATTTAACTGGGTTATTAAAAACTTAGCAAGCCTTTTGATCATTTCAACATAATTTCCGACTTGTTTTGGAATATGTGATGATTTATCCACAAATTAAATGAATAGTTCTGCGATGTTAAAAAACTTACAGGCTTCACTGAGCTAGTTTTTAATCATAAATAGAAGTTCATTTTGTGAAGTGACCTTCAACTTTACGAATTTTTGAGCACATCATTAGAGAGAACTTCTGTATAGATTGTCAAGAACACTTGGTATGCACGCTGTTGCTGAACCTCAGAGTGAAAAATTTTCAATTTATATTAGAATATTTACTGTTTATGACCTCAGTTATGTGAGCCTCTTGAACTTTCAAAAAAACATATTCAATTAATATTCATATATGAAATTTGTCTTTTTCGATTTGCATTGTAGTTTCTTAATTTTGTGACGTCGGCAAATGACGGAGAAAAAATGATTATGTATTTAGATATTTTCTATACATACTTGAATTCAATTTCCCTTATTAATTGCACAATGTTGCTGAAGTTATTTCTATAAAACACGCACACGAGTAATTACTCACATTCGAGTTATGAACAGCTCAATTTTTTTTGTGCTATTTAGCTATTTTTGTGTCTGTTACATGAAAAATGCCGTTATCAAGCACTGCATCCAGAATAGTAGTGCGAATACGAGGAACTTTAAAAAAAATTTTCCTTAAAAAATCAAACAGCTTTTAATATTTTCCCTATTTCAGTATCTTCCCCATGGGACCCGTAATTACTTGAACTGCGCTTCACTGCATCTCTTGAGATAGAAATAACTCCGACCGGGAAAAAAATCATAGCAACACGCCAATAACACGTGCCCTGGACGTGAATTTGATCAGTCATTTATCTCTTTTGAACAACGAGAGAAAATATAAAAGTTTTCGCAAAACAATATTTACTTTGGCGAGGTATAGTCATGCTCAAAAGAAAATATGTTCTCAAAAAAGGCATAAAATATTCGAAATAAATTTTCCTACATGATGAGGATTCGATGTAGAGTAAAAAGTATAACTGAAAAAAATTTCGATCTAGTGCTACTCTTTATAAAATGTGGAAAAATTAAATGTATTGCCGATCTTTTTTCTTATCACTGATACTTCAGCAATATCTTTTACGGACCTAAAGGTTTTGATAATAACTGCCAACAGAAATGGTTAATAGGTTCATTCATCAAAAGCAAAAGGAACGATTTTTTTGTCGACCAGGTTTGCAAAACCAAATTCAATTTTTAAGGATTCACAGATACACAACTTGTACATAATTAGCCGTCACTCATCATCCACGAAAAATGAACAAATTTGCGGCAAATCAATTTGAGTGCCCAAAGTACAATCCCTTTCCCTTCAACAGCCACTTAGCCATTTGTAAATCAGCATAAACAAAGCGAGGATTTGGGTGGTCATTTAGCGAAGACGAATGCAAGCAAAATCCGAATTTCTGACCGGCCTGTCACTCTCACAGGCACTGCACCGAGAGCTAGGCGTGATGCTGTAGACGAGGCCGGAGGTCTGAACCCGAGACCCTGTTAACAAACTGTGCCGTCATTAGAGCTTCCCCTAATGATACTCGCAAGTTCGCGGCCTTTTGTGCATATTAGGCAATTGTTTCCAGGACCACACGGAGCTGTCAGTCAAAAGCATGGCCTTATTAGGCCAAAGACACGAGGCCCGGTCGGCTGGTCTCTAATACTGGCCGGCCAACTGTTTGAAATGAGCAGTTGAAACGCATGGCAGTTTTGTTTAACAGGACAGAGGAGTGTCGTGAGCCGCGGCCTGGTGCGCTAACTAGGCGGTCTGGTTTGAAATCCTCGTGTATTTGGAACAATTTACACGCAGTCTTAACTCTGGTCGGTCACCTGCATGCAGCCTAAATGAATGTAAGTGGCGACGCACACCTTCTGCAGTCGCAAAACTTCACGATTATCATGAACAGAAAATATTTCATGGTAAAGTAACAGACAGAGACATGAAGAAGTATCTAAGCTTAGAGATTAAAGCATGAACTGCTAAAGAAATTCAAAAGAATTGTTTGAAAGAGTGTTTAGTGAAAGCATTACAACAGTCAAATATCTTCAAACAGCACATCAGTAATCAAATTTTGGATTAGAATGCCACAACTGCCACGGAGATATGTCATGAGTGCAAATATAAGATGGAGGCTGTGATAAGTGTTGTAACTTTGAAAATGAAATTATTCACTAACTTGTTTGTCTCAAATCCTGCTTGTTTTTTACTGTTAAGCATTTTCAGTTTAAGACAACATTACTCTCGTTATTTACTTTGTATCAATGATGTTGAACCGATAAACAGCCAAACTAACACACAAAGTTGCCTTATCTGCTCGAGTATTCGAAATTCATTCCCAACATACATTTGGTGCACGAAGCAATAACGTAACTCGTATGGCTTCACAGCCCACAAGATTAACACTTACGTCCAATAAATTATTCCTCCACACAACACACAATGGAGAAAGTTCTCACACTATAGCGCATGCGTTCGCCAGCAGTACTATGTAACAAATGAATTCGAGAGACAGTAAAAATTAAAGTCTTATGACATTGAGATGAATTTTAGTTGAAAGTACAACTTGCTTGGCTTGTCAAGAGAACAATTTATTTACTACAGTTAAACTCGACGCCTGACATCAACAGTCGTACATACTGCATAGAAAAAAACACTCCCTTCAATATTTACCATTTCTCGTTGTAATATTCTTTGATTTATAACTAATCAATGGATGAAGAGGCTTCGAATTAATTGTTAAATATTTTCCGAGGTACACAAAATTTTATTGTACCATTTTCGATGAAGAATTAAAAGTGACGACTGCTTGAACTTTAATTGGTAAATAAACCCAAGTCTAGAATTGTTTTTCGTCTGCTGAGCACAAAGCATAATAATTTAGCTCAAGAATTCTCATTCACACTGACGATCGCACCTCAAGCACTTGGAGTTAACGCATATTTAATCAAGCGTTACATTATTCTGTTTTACTCATTGAATGACTAGAAAATAAACACAGCAAAATATGCACCTGTATAGTCTACAGCGCGTAATAAGTGTTAAAACCTTCTAAAAAAAACTTCATTCTGAGTTTGCCACTCATTTATTAACACATGAATGTGCATTTAAAGTTATTTGCCTCAATTCAAAGGCTGTTTATTTTTCTTAATAACATTTCAAAAAACAATACGTCAACAGAATTTGGTCAGAGACACCCTCCAAATAACCTGAAATTTACGCAATGCTCGAAGCAATAATACCCACACTACGTTGAGTGCTCTACTTAAGTGATTAATCCACTAATTGCACCGCACTTCACACCCCATTCTCCAGAGAAGCTTGCTACTGTTCAATCAAGCATCAACACGCGTTCGTAACAAAACTTTTTCGAGGATTTTTTCGTCTTCTTGGCTCAATTTATTAGTACTACATGGGCTGACGTCGATACGAAGCGCGTGCTAGTTTCAATGAACTTTGTTCAAACGAACTCCTCAAGTGAATCAAATTTTAACGGGCAGCCATCGCGACGGGAGCAAAAATACGAGCAAACAGCACAAAAAATATAAATAAAAGAGCCGGTGAAAGAGCTACTGCAAGACCAGTAGCCGACCAGCGGACGTCAGACAGTCATTAAGAGAAGTGATGTCTCACGACCGCGCCTCGGGAGATGCCGGAGACTGCAGCTACTGTGTAATAAACTTCTTTTATTGCCATATTGCTGCTTCATTCAATCGATAATACCAAGCTTTCAGATCTTAAACACCTGCGAGCCTTAATTCAGCAGCACGCCCTAGTAAAACAGGATAATATTTTCGGGTTTTGATTGGCTTTCGATACGACGTGCTTGATCTCTACAGATCATTCTCGCGCTACCTGTTGTGCGATTTGTGAAGTACCGCCTCCGTAGACTTCGTCACCACAGCTTTAAATATAAACGGTATTGTTTTTAGTGCCTTGAAATTAAAGTCCTCAAGATAAAATAAATTTAAATGACGTCCTAGTAATTTTAATGTTTTGCGCATTAATATACGCTGATTTGGAACTCGAATTTAAAAATTTCTTATTGGCAATTTAGAATATAATTAAATAATATACAGGCTATTACTTCCCTCATTAGAGTGCAATGGAAATTTTTGTAATTACACTCTTCCAAAACAACGAAACAAACGGTAAAAAAGAGAATGATAGACGAAATCCAAGTAAAGAAAAATCTAACATATGAAGAAACGATGAAACGAACCAGCACACGTATGTGCAGTACGCATTCGTATAATTATTTATTACTTTTATTGGATACACTATGTGTCATGGTTAGTATCGTACATGACGTGCGTAAAAAATGATTTGTTTTGAAACTTAGCAGAACACTATTACAAAATGAATATTTTCCATTTTTTTGTGCATCATATATAAATAACAACATTTTTCCCATACAATTGAAATTTTGTTAATGTACTGTATATTTCTCTTAATCAATATATCTTTTATAGACTAAATATTTTTATACGCTTGATATTTCTCATATACAATGAATATTTAGAACTCGAATGTTCTTCTAGTTATATTACTTTATAACTGATACATTTTAAGAATCATTTAATCGGGTTACGAGTTAAGCAAATTTCGGCAAGTAAACAATTTCTTCTGACCAAGTAAAACACATGCATACAACGCAAAATAACCAAATATTCCTCAAAATAACCGGAAATGCGCATTAAACATTTTACCAATACAGTCTGGTGAAGATGCGAACACATTGTAGTTTGAATGAACCTCATTTCCTGTTCGCTGTGTTCTTTGCTGTCATCGAGAAAAAAGGAAAAGAAACCCTGGAACGTGGGTGGCCGGAGAGCTCGTCCGCGTCTGGTGCTGTACTTCGTGCTAGTCTGCCACTCACTTCTTTATTTCACCAGCATTTACCTGTGCGATGGCGGCCACGCTTGCGTCACTTCAGTGCTGGGCTGAGGGATGTAACTCAAAATAGGGATGAACGTAAAATTACTGCAAAAAAACATCACGGGGAAAGAGCGTGTAATTAGTAGGATTGAATTTTGCATGTTTACGTGGATATTGCATGTTTGAAAAATTGTTTAATGGATATTTTAGGAGCAATTGTGATGGCATGGTATATGCGGTTGATATATTGAGAGCTTGAATACGAAAACAATGAAAATAGTTAATAGTTCATAGTTTCTAGTTAACTTACGGAGATCCAACGCTAAAAAGTGATCGTATACTGATTGCTCACAGTGTGAATCACTGAGTTTCTGCGTGTTGATAAAATAATTCACTTAGTAACTATTAGGCAGAAAATTCTACATCAACGAATTAAGTTTTAGTCTCGACTGTATGTTTGTACACAAGGAGTTCCGAGACTCGAACTCAGGACTTAGAAATTACCGCGCCGGCACGCTACCAACTGAGCTATCGATCACCCTAAAAGGTGACCGAAACCCAACGATAGCAATGCTTGGCCCAGTGCAGGTACGTGCTGTCCCGACATATATTTTACTCCCTATTTTTTATCGAGAGTTCACAGTCTAGTAAACTCCCAGAAACAGATAATGATTCTGGTACGAGAAGCTGCTGCTTCCACAAGTTGAAACGAAATAAATGTACACAAGGAGTTCCGAGACTCGAACTCAGGACTTAGAAATTACCGCGCCGGCACGCTACCAACTGAGCTATCGATCACCCTAAAAGGTGACCGAAACCCAACGATAGCAATGCTTGGCCCAGTGCAGGTACGTGCTGTCCCGACATATATTTTACTCCCTATTTTTTATCGAGAGTTCACAGTCTAGTAAACTCCCAGAAACAGATAATGATTCTGGTACGAGAAGCTGCTGCTTCCACAAGTTGAAACGAAATAAATGTACACAAGGAGTTCCGAGACTCGAACTCAGGACTTAGAAATTACCGCGCCGGCACGCTACCAACTGAGCTATCGATCACCCTAAAAGGTGACCGAAACCCAACGATAGCAATGCTTGGCCCAGTGCAGGTACGTGCTGTCCCGACATATATTTTACTCCCTATTTTTTATCGAGAGTTCACAGTCTAGTAAACTCCCAGAAACAGATAATGATTCTGGTACGAGAAGCTGCTGCTTCCACAAGTTGAAACGAAATAAATGTACACAAGGAGTTCCGAGACTCGAACTCAGGACTTAGAAATTACCGCGCCGGCACGCTACCAACTGAGCTATCGATCACCCTAAAAGGTGACCGAAACCCAACGATAGCAATGCTTGGCCCAGTGCAGGTACGTGCTGTCCCGACATATATTTTACTCCCTATTTTTTATCGAGAGTTCACAGTCTAGTAAACTCCCAGAAACAGATAATGATTCTGGTACGAGAAGCTGCTGCTTCCACAAGTTGAAACGAAATAAATGTACACAAGGAGTTCCGAGACTCGAACTCAGGACTTAGAAATTACCGCGCCGGCACGCTACCAACTGAGCTATCGATCACCCTAAAAGGTGACCGAAACCCAACGATAGCAATGCTTGGCCCAGTGCAGGTACGTGCTGTCCCGACATATATTTTACTCCCTATTTTTTATCGAGAGTTCACAGTCTAGTAAACTCCCAGAAACAGATAATGATTCTGGTACGAGAAGCTGCTGCTTCCACAAGTTGAAACGAAATAAATGTACACAAGGAGTTCCGAGACTCGAACTCAGGACTTAGAAATTACCGCGCCGGCACGCTACCAACTGAGCTATCGATCACCCTAAAAGGTGACCGAAACCCAACGATAGCAATGCTTGGCCCAGTGCAGGTACGTGCTGTCCCGACATATATTTTACTCCCTATTTTTTATCGAGAGTTCACAGTCTAGTAAACTCCCAGAAACAGATAATGATTCTGGTACGAGAAGCTGCTGCTTCCACAAGTTGAAACGAAATAAATGTACACAAGGAGTTCCGAGACTCGAACTCAGGACTTAGAAATTACCGCGCCGGCACGCTACCAACTGAGCTATCGATCACCCTAAAAGGTGACCGAAACCCAACGATAGCAATGCTTGGCCCAGTGCAGGTACGTGCTGTCCCGACATATATTTTACTCCCTATTTTTTATCGAGAGTTCACAGTCTAGTAAACTCCCAGAAACAGATAATGATTCTGGTACGAGAAGCTGCTGCTTCCACAAGTTGAAACGAAATAAATGTACACAAGGAGTTCCGAGACTCGAACTCAGGACTTAGAAATTACCGCGCCGGCACGCTACCAACTGAGCTATCGATCACCCTAAAAGGTGACCGAAACCCAACGATAGCAATGCTTGGCCCAGTGCAGGTACGTGCTGTCCCGACATATATTTTACTCCCTATTTTTTATCGAGAGTTCACAGTCTAGTAAACTCCCAGAAACAGATAATGATTCTGGTACGAGAAGCTGCTGCTTCCACAAGTTGAAACGAAATAAATGTACACAAGGAGTTCCGAGACTCGAACTCAGGACTTAGAAATTACCGCGCCGGCACGCTACCAACTGAGCTATCGATCACCCTAAAAGGTGACCGAAACCCAACGATAGCAATGCTTGGCCCAGTGCAGGTACGTGCTGTCCCGACATATATTTTACTCCCTATTTTTTATCGAGAGTTCACAGTCTAGTAAACTCCCAGAAACAGATAATGATTCTGGTACGAGAAGCTGCTGCTTCCACAAGTTGAAACGAAATAAATGTACACAAGGAGTTCCGAGACTCGAACTCAGGACTTAGAAATTACCGCGCCGGCACGCTACCAACTGAGCTATCGATCACCCTAAAAGGTGACCGAAACCCAACGATAGCAATGCTTGGCCCAGTGCAGGTACGTGCTGTCCCGACATATATTATACTCCCTATTTTTTTATCGAGAGTTCACAGTCTAGTAAACTCCCAGAAACAGATAATGATTCTGGTACGAGAAGCTGCTGCTTCCACAAGTTGAAACGAAATAAATGTACACAAGGAGTTCCGAGACTCGAACTCAGGACTTAGAAATTACCGCGCCGGCACGCTACCAACTGAGCTATCGATCACCCTAAAAGGTGACCGAAACCCAACGATAGCAATGCTTGGCCCAGTGCAGGTACGTGCTGTCCCGACATATATTTTACTCCCTATTTTTTATCGAGAGTTCACAGTCTAGTAAACTCCCAGAAACAGATAATGATTCTGGTACGAGAAGCTGCTGCTTCCACAAGTTGAAACGAAATAAATGTACACAAGGAGTTCCGAGACTCGAACTCAGGACTTAGAAATTACCGCGCCGGCACGCTACCAACTGAGCTATCGATCACCCTAAAAGGTGACCGAAACCCAACGATAGCAATGCTTGGCCCAGTGCAGGTACGTGCTGTCCCGACATATATTTTACTCCCTATTTTTTATCGAGAGTTCACAGTCTAGTAAACTCCCAGAAACAGATAATGATTCTGGTACGAGAAGCTGCTGCTTCCACAAGTTGAAACGAAATAAATGTACACAAGGAGTTCCGAGACTCGAACTCAGGACTTAGAAATTACCGCGCCGGCACGCTACCAACTGAGCTATCGATCACCCTAAAAGGTGACCGAAACCCAACGATAGCAATGCTTGGCCCAGTGCAGGTACGTGCTGTCCCGACATATATTTTACTCCCTATTTTTTATCGAGAGTTCACAGTCTAGTAAACTCCCAGAAACAGATAATGATTCTGGTACGAGAAGCTGCTGCTTCCACAAGTTGAAACGAAATAAATGTACACAAGGAGTTCCGAGACTCGAACTCAGGACTTAGAAATTACCTAAGTCCTGAGTTCGAGTCTCGGAACTCCTTGTGTACATTTATTTCGTTTCAACTTGTGGAAGCAGCAGCTTCTCGTACCAGAATCATTATCTGTTTCTGGGAGTTTACTAGACTGTGAACTCTCGATAAAAAATAGGGAGTAAAATATATGTCGGGACAGCACGTACCTGCACTGGGCCAAGCATTGCTATCGTTGGGTTTCGGTCACCTTTTAGGGTGATCGATAGCTCAGTTGGTAGCGTGCCGGCGCGGTAATTTCTAAGTCCTGAGTTCGAGTCTCGGAACTCCTTGTGTACATTTATTTCGTTTCAACTTGTGGAAGCAGCAGCTTCTCGTACCAGAATCATTATCTGTTTCTGGGAGTTTACTAGACTGTGAACTCTCGATAAAAAATAGGGAGTAAAATATATGTCGGGACAGCACGTACCTGCACTGGGCCAAGCATTGCTATCGTTGGGTTTCGGTCACCTTTTAGGGTGATCGATAGCTCAGTTGGTAGCGTGCCGGCGCGGTAATTTCTAAGTCCTGAGTTCGAGTCTCGGAACTCCTTGTGTACATTTATTTCGTTTCAACTTGTGGAAGCAGCAGCTTCTCGTACCAGAATCATTATCTGTTTCTGGGAGTTTACTAGACTGTGAACTCTCGATAAAAAATAGGGAGTAAAATATATGTCGGGACAGCACGTACCTGCACTGGGCCAAGCATTGCTATCGTTGGGTTTCGGTCACCTTTTAGGGTGATCGATAGCTCAGTTGGTAGCGTGCCGGCGCGGTAATTTCTAAGTCCTGAGTTCGAGTATCGGAACTCCTTGTGTACATTTATTTCGTTTCAACTTGTGGAAGCAGCAGCTTCTCGTACCAGAATCATTATCTGTTTCTGGGAGTTTACTAGACTGTGAACTCTCGATAAAAAATAGGGAGTAAAATATATGTCGGGACAGCACGTACCTGCACTGGGCCAAGCATTGCTATCGTTGGGTTTCGGTCACCTTTTAGGGTGATCGATAGCTCAGTTGGTAGCGTGCCGGCGCGGTAATTTCTAAGTCCTGAGTTCGAGTCTCGGAACTCCTTGTGTACATTTATTTCGTTTCAACTTGTGGAAGCAGCAGCTTCTCGTACCAGAATCATTATCTGTTTCTGGGAGTTTACTAGACTGTGAACTCTCGATAAAAAATAGGGAGTAAAATATATGTCGGGACAGCACGTACCTGCACTGGGCCAAGCATTGCTATCGTTGGGTTTCGGTCACCTTTTAGGGTGATCGATAGCTCAGTTGGTAGCGTGCCGGCGCGGTAATTTCTAAGTCCTGAGTTCGAGTCTCGGAACTCCTTGTGTACATTTATTTCGTTTCAACTTGTGGAAGCAGCAGCTTCTCGTACCAGAATCATTATCTGTTTCTGGGAGTTTACTAGACTGTGAACTCTCGATAAAAAATAGGGAGTAAAATATATGTCGGGACAGCACGTACCTGCACTGGGCCAAGCATTGCTATCGTTGGGTTTCGGTCACCTTTTAGGGTGATCGATAGCTCAGTTGGTAGCGTGCCGGCGCGGTAATTTCTAAGTCCTGAGTTCGAGTCTCGGAACTCCTTGTGTACATTTATTTCGTTTCAACTTGTGGAAGCAGCAGCTTCTCGTACCAGAATCATTATCTGTTTCTGGGAGTTTACTAGACTGTGAACTCTCGATAAAAAATAGGGAGTAAAATATATGTCGGGACAGCACGTACCTGCACTGGGCCAAGCATTGCTATCGTTGGGTTTCGGTCACCTTTTAGGGTGATCGATAGCTCAGTTGGTAGCGTGCCGGCGCGGTAATTTCTAAGTCCTGAGTTCGAGTCTCGGAACTCCTTGTGTACATTTATTTCGTTTCAACTTGTGGAAGCAGCAGCTTCTCGTACCAGAATCATTATCTGTTTCTGGGAGTTTACTAGACTGTGAACTCTCGATAAAAAATAGGGAGTAAAATATATGTCGGGACAGCACGTACCTGCACTGGGCCAAGCATTGCTATCGTTGGGTTTCGGTCACCTTTTAGGGTGATCGATAGCTCAGTTGGTAGCGTGCCGGCGCGGTAATTTCTAAGTCCTGAGTTCGAGTCTCGGAACTCCTTGTGTACATTTATTTCGTTTCAACTTGTGGAAGCAGCAGCTTCTCGTACCAGAATCATTATCTGTTTCTGGGAGTTTACTAGACTGTGAACTCTCGATAAAAAATAGGGAGTAAAATATATGTCGGGACAGCACGTACCTGCACTGGGCCAAGCATTGCTATCGTTGGGTTTCGGTCACCTTTTAGGGTGATCGATAGCTCAGTTGGTAGCGTGCCGGCGCGGTAATTTCTAAGTCCTGAGTTCGAGTCTCGGAACTCCTTGTGTACATTTATTTCGTTTCAACTTGTGGAAGCAGCAGCTTCTCGTACCAGAATCATTATCTGTTTCTGGGAGTTTACTAGACTGTGAACTCTCGATAAAAAATAGGGAGTAAAATATATGTCGGGACAGCACGTACCTGCACTGGGCCAAGCATTGCTATCGTTGGGTTTCGGTCACCTTTTAGGGTGATCGATAGCTCAGTTGGTAGCGTGCCGGCGCGGTAATTTCTAAGTCCTGAGTTCGAGTCTCGGAACTCCTTGTGTACATTTATTTCGTTTCAACTTGTGGAAGCAGCAGCTTCTCGTACCAGAATCATTATCTGTTTCTGGGAGTTTACTAGACTGTGAACTCTCGATAAAAAATAGGGAGTAAAATATATGTCGGGACAGCACGTACCTGCACTGGGCCAAGCATTGCTATCGTTGGGTTTCGGTCACCTTTTAGGGTGATCGATAGCTCAGTTGGTAGCGTGCCGGCGCGGTAATTTCTAAGTCCTGAGTTCGAGTCTCGGAACTCCTTGTGTACATTTATTTCGTTTCAACTTGTGGAAGCAGCAGCTTCTCGTACCAGAATCATTATCTGTTTCTGGGAGTTTACTAGACTGTGAACTCTCGATAAAAAATAGGGAGTAAAATATATGTCGGGACAGCACGTACCTGCACTGGGCCAAGCATTGCTATCGTTGGGTTTCGGTCACCTTTTAGGGTGATCGATAGCTCAGTTGGTAGCGTGCCGGCGCGGTAATTTCTAAGTCCTGAGTTCGAGTCTCGGAACTCCTTGTGTACATTTATTTCGTTTCAACTTGTGGAAGCAGCAGCTTCTCGTACCAGAATCATTATCTGTTTCTGGGAGTTTACTAGACTGTGAACTCTCGATAAAAAATAGGGAGTAAAATATATGTCGGGACAGCACGTACCTGCACTGGGCCAAGCATTGCTATCGTTGGGTTTCGGTCACCTTTTAGGGTGATCGATAGCTCAGTTGGTAGCGTGCCGGCGCGGTAATTTCTAAGTCCTGAGTTCGAGTCTCGGAACTCCTTGTGTACATTTATTTCGTTTCAACTTGTGGAAGCAGCAGCTTCTCGTACCAGAATCATTATCTGTTTCTGGGAGTTTACTAGACTGTGAACTCTCGATAAAAAATAGGGAGTAAAATATATGTCGGGACAGCACGTACCTGCACTGGGCCAAGCATTGCTATCGTTGGGTTTCGGTCACCTTTTAGGGTGATCGATAGCTCAGTTGGTAGCGTGCCGGCGCGGTAATTTCTAAGTCCTGAGTTCGAGTCTCGGAACTCCTTGTGTACATTTATTTCGTTTCAACTTGTGGAAGCAGCAGCTTCTCGTACCAGAATCATTATCTGTTTCTGGGAGTTTACTAGACTGTGAACTCTCGATAAAAAATAGGGAGTAAAATATATGTCGGGACAGCACGTACCTGCACTGGGCCAAGCATTGCTATCGTTGGGTTTCGGTCACCTTTTAGGGTGATCGATAGCTCAGTTGGTAGCGTGCCGGCGCGGTAATTTCTAAGTCCTGAGTTCGAGTCTCGGAACTCCTTGTGTACATTTATTTCGTTTCAACTTGTGGAAGCAGCAGCTTCTCGTACCAGAATCATTATCTGTTTCTGGGAGTTTACTAGACTGTGAACTCTCGATAAAAAATAGGGAGTAAAATATATGTCGGGACAGCACGTACCTGCACTGGGCCAAGCATTGCTATCGTTGGGTTTCGGTCACCTTTTAGGGTGATCGATAGCTCAGTTGGTAGCGTGCCGGCGCGGTAATTTCTAAGTCCTGAGTTCGAGTCTCGGAACTCCTTGTGTACATTTATTTCGTTTCAACTTGTGGAAGCAGCAGCTTCTCGTACCAGAATCATTATCTGTTTCTGGGAGTTTACTAGACTGTGAACTCTCGATAAAAAATAGGGAGTAAAATATATGTCGGGACAGCACGTACCTGCACTGGGCCAAGCATTGCTATCGTTGGGTTTCGGTCACCTTTTAGGGTGATCGATAGCTCAGTTGGTAGCGTGCCGGCGCGGTAATTTCTAAGTCCTGAGTTCGAGTCTCGGAACTCCTTGTGTACATTTATTTCGTTTCAACTTGTGGAAGCAGCAGCTTCTCGTACCAGAATCATTATCTGTTTCTGGGAGTTTACTAGACTGTGAACTCTCGATAAAAAATAGGGAGTAAAAGACTGTATGTTTGCATCACAAATTTCGAAAAACGGAAAGTTTTTATTCATTAAAATCCATTCGACAAATCCAAAGAAAATTTCATTCTCAGACTAAGGAATGAATTAAATAAATGACAGCATTACAAACGTCCCATACAGTAGCCATTTTATATATTTATGAGAAAGCCCTTTACAGTTGAACCGTCTCTTTACTGTCTTTCAAGTATTCTCAATAATTTCAAGTATTCCCAGCAATTCCCATGAATTTCAAATATTCTCAGCAATTTCGAGTATTCCCAGCAATTTCGAAGTATTCCCAGCCATTCCTAGCAATTTCAAGAATTCCCAAAAATTCCCAGCCATTCCCAGCAATTTCAAGTATTCCCAACAATTCACCATAATTTCAAGTATTCCCAGCAATTCCAAGTAGTTTCATGTATTCCCAACAACTCACAATAATTTAAAGCATTCCTAGAAATTTTGAGCATTTTCAAGTACTCCCAGGAACTTCCAGCAATTTCAGATATGCCCAGCAATTTCATGTATTATCAGCAACTTGGTGTATTCTCAGCAATTTCAAGTATTCACAGGAATTTCACGCATTGCCAGCCACTCCCAGGAATTTCACGTACTCCCAGAAACTTGACGTATTCTCAGCAATTTTAAGTATTCCCAGGAATTTGTCGCATTGCCATCAACTCCCCCGCGGGCGCTGGTGTGTGCCGCGTAGCTCACTGAGCGCACAGCGCGGGATAGCATCGTCTCCTGCATACCGTCCTGCGTCCCACTAGGGAAAGCCTTACTATTTCTTCGATAACGTGCAGGGAAGATTAGTGATGAATCTTCCACCAAAACAATTAATAGATTATTCATTAAATGAAATTGTAAATTGAAATAAAGGGGGATGATTTCAACGAGCTGATGCTCATGCTCATCTCAGTTAGTTTTTTGGTAACATTATACATGCATAACTTTGTCTCTTTTAGTTAACCAGTGAAACGCTTTCTAAATCAAGATATAACTAAGTACATCGCCTGATGACACCGGATCTATATAAATGTTGGTGTTACTTCATTTCTAAATTTTACGGAAGGTAGACGTATTTTTTTAGCCGACGATTGTTAATTTAATGATGATTTTCTATTCTGATACTTCATAAATATTTTCTGTTTCTTCTCCTTCAAGAAACCTGGAACAATTTTACCCGCAGCTTCCTTTAAAATTAATCAAGTTCAAGTTTGACCAATATTTACTTGAAGGTCATCTTCAAGTCAAGTGATTGTTGTGACACTTATTAATCTATGTATATTACTTATATATTTACAAAATTTAAATCTATGCACCTGTGGAATGTAGAGTTAGTCACTTTATTCCGAAGTGTGATTGCCAAAATTGCTTCTCACTTGACACTATCTTATTATTCCGTTTTAAGGTCGATAACACTGAAGCTGTAGGATTTGAGCGATTTCTTTTTCTTCAAATGAATCCTCTGTCAGTTATACTTCAACAAACGTTCAAATTTAGGGTTTTCCATGATAAGCAGTAATAGAATACACCAAATTACAGTCGTTAAAAAATGATTTTCTTTCTATAATGTGAACTATCCTTCGTAAAAATTGACTTCAAATTCAAATTACGCTTCAATAAATGCCACTATCTGCGATTGGAAGTTTTTCATTTCCTTAAATCCAAGCCCTTGTTTTCTTCGTTGCAGGTCTTCAATTTAACGTTTAGTTTTCCTTGAGATCAGTATGCCCATTCTTTCTAAGGGAGCTCACACAATTGGCAGCACTCAGTTCCGAGGAACTCGAGGAGGTTCTTGCAAGGTGCTGCAATGGAGCTGCAAAAAAACTGCCGTGTTAGGAGGCACTCGTCCATAAAGTGGTTTAACATTCACCACCCAATGGTTGTCGTGCGTTGTTTCGAGCGCAGGGTACGCCATTAAATCTACAAAGCTTTTTTTATTTCGTCCTAAGAGAATAAAGTGCTAAAGGTGTCGATGTGTCGATGGTGAGGAGTGTGTTGTTCACAGCTGATCAGTATTTTTTTCCGTCTCATTGAACACGGCAAGGAGCCCTCGTCAGGAGCAACAAAGTGCAATTAAATGTGCTAAAAACGAGCGATAAGAACTTCACCTACGCATGCAGCTGGCGAGTAGCAGCCTCCTTACAGCCTAATTTGATAATAAAATGAGTAGTGTTTGGCTAGACCAGTACCGACATGCTGTATAGGCTATTGGTTTTGAGCTGTCAGTTTCTTAATTAGGTTTGTTTTATCAACGTGATGGCGATATACTTACGAATGATCGCCGCAGCAGCACTTGCGCTTCGTATGAGAGTTGTCCACTGTTTTTTGAGGAGTCATCTGATCAGATCGCAATCACTAGTTAATTATAGACTCTGGTACACCTCAGAGAGAGACCAGATGCAAACACAGCTTCGTGCTTAATGAGATAGACCTGCCTGCTTCTTAACCTTCTCGCCACGTGCTCAGTCCTGCGTACATTTCTTATATGTCATTATAAGTTTGGGTGTTGACAGATTTTTAAGTAGCCATTCTTTTAAAGTATTGCATTTTGAACGAGTGTTTTGCCATATACTAGCGCTACCGAAGTTGTTGATAAAATTGCGATGTGAGAGCATTTTCATTTTCACAAATCACAGCGCTACTGAAGCGAGATAACCGTGGTAAAATGCCTCGTATAACATGTTAAACAGAATAATATATTCCACCAAAGTAGAAAAAGCTGTGAATGTAATTATGGTTCGAATCTATGGATAGGCCGTTCATTCTTGCTTCCTTATGTTTACTTATAATATGAACCAGAGAGAGAAAATGCTTCTACAGTACGAACACTTTTCATGGAAACTGCTCAAGAAAAAAAAACAAGATACGATGTTAATTAACTGATACCGCCAGAACGAGCCCAATATTTTAGGTCGTAAGAGGATTTTCAGCACATTGAAAAACCGTGAACGGTATTCGCAAATTATATTTCTCACATTGAAATGGATACTTGCCCAGGAGTTAGCGTAATTGATAAATAATAAATTCCTACGATCTTTATGACGCTCACTTTAAATGAACTATGAATATGCTCGATTGCATTGAAATCAGAATGAGCTGAGCTAAATAACTTTTAAAACTTTTGAACTACGCAACGGAAAAAGAAATACAGGCAAAATCTCGCCTGGCAGGCGCCCAACTACAATTAGCAAGAAGACCACCGCTCATGCAGGCCAGCTTTATCTCGATGAAATACGGGTGCACGAGGCAAAAGAACGCCCAGAAACTAACACTTCCAGGCTGCGGCGCAACTGTCGTTTTTGCAGTACTTGTGCCCTAGTCACACTCGAACTAACTTCCAAACGATACAATGGCTAGGGTAGGACGGCCAATTTTCATATCGTAAAAGAATGGAAATTAAATTGTTCGAGCGATGAGAGGACAAAAAGTGAGCTTGCTATACGCTGTGTATATCTACTGTAAACTTAACATGTAAGCAAATTCACATCATTTAGAGTAGTGTTTAAAGAATATTTGTTCTAGATGAACGAGCCCTGAAATCTTACGACAGATCGATCTCGTTTATTGTAACTGGTGAGGCTTCGACGCAATAGAAATAAATCGTTCAGCTATGCAGTTCCTTCAGCAAACACAGGCTTTTGCGGCGAGAAGTTATCTCGTGGAACGATTTGGGGTTCTGCAGTTGGGGGATAAATCAGGATTTAGTGAACGTCTCAATCTTGCATCAAGACTACGCAGTTACCGTAAACAACACGTCGATGGACAGAAACGCGCACGGCTTCAGCTTTAGTTTCAGTACAATACATCATTTTTATATCGCACAGCCGTCCGCAACTACTTCGAAACGTGACCTCGAGCATAATGCCTACAGCCTTGCTCATGCGCGAGATCTGAAACTCCGAGGAATTTCATCATTTTCCAGAGGTGGATCTTGCACCAGTAAACGTCTGAACTTTGCGAGGGCCAATAAATCAATTCTATCTCGTGAAACTTCACAATATTTCTTCACTAGGCTTCAGGAAAACCCCAAACTCGAAAGAAGTATATTTTTCCTGAGTCCTTGAAAAAAAGTTATTGAAATTTGAAGTCTCTATTAGCCGCCCGTATAGATTTTTGACAAGCCGGGAAATTCCTTGTAAGATTGAACTAGTTTTGACTAAGCCGCTAGCTGAAATTTCTCTTATCTTAAAAGTACCAAAGTCTTGTCGTGTTTAAATGACTAGCTAAAACTTGCCTTGTGAGAACAACTATATCTCTGAAAGAAGGTCGGCGTAGCCATGAAGAAATACAGTTAAGCAATTTAAAAATCTGATTAAACTCCCATAAGGGAGTTGAGTTCTCTGCCCTAATAAGACGAGTAATTGAAAGCTTTTACGCGTCATTTGACGCCTCAACTGTCGAGTCATTGATGGCAGGCCGATCGCGCTATAAAAATGGAAGTCTTTTCATTGGAAGAAATCATCATCCGGATTACGAATAACAATTCTTCAGCAACACTGAAACTGACTTGCAGATAGCTCAGCAGCGATAGCTCTTGTGCCAAATTTGAGCAGCTCTCGCTGGCTTGCTGGTTGATTCGATGAGAGACATCCATCACATCCAAATTTAACTCACAGACGTTGAGTTGGTTGCGGGATAGAAACGGTCATCACGCTTGGACCCAAGCTCGCTTTAGGATTTGAGTTATCGGATTGAGTTTGAATCTTATTCGGATCCATTCTCAGAAAATTCCGAACAGAACTGACTTGTCTTTAATGGTAAATTAGAATCGGAGATTACCCAAGATGGTTTCGTTTCTTCATTATACGTGTTTGAATCACGTCAAAATATTGCTTTATTTTATTTTCATAAGGCAATCACAGATTTCTTGAATGTTTTTTGAGTAGTTTCTTTAAAAAAATTTTCCGTGCATATTGTTTTTTATGCAGAAGTTAAATCAAAGTTCAAAACTATTACAAAACATGTTAATATAGTTTTCTGGAACCGTACCGTAAAACGAGTTGCTCTAAATGATAATATATTCTGGTTTCTAAGTTGTTACCAATATAATTAAGCACTCCTCGGCTGAAGTAATAGGAAGTTATTGGGCTTTCACATTTCTAATGAACGAAATTATTATTATTATTTTTTTTTTGGTTTTTAGGGGGGGGGTTTGGGGTTTGGGTTTGGAGGAGCTTGAGATGTGGATCATATTGAGAATAGCAAAATTTTCCAACTTAACTCTTCTAATCCATTCTAGGAATTGTGTTAAATTCACCCCATTAGATGACTAAAACTCCCGTCTGTGTACGTTTCATGCTCTTAGAAGTTCAGAATCTAAAATACGGTCTTAATGAACCAACCAAGTTCGCATAAATTTTAAACCAAGTTCGCATCAATGTTAAACCAAGTTCTCATTAATTTTAAACCAAGTTCGCATAAATTTAAACCAAGTTCTCATTAATTTTAAACCAAGTGCGCATAAATGTTAAACCAACTTCGCATCAATGTTAAACCAAGTTCGCATCAACTTTAAACCAAGTTCGCATAAATTTAAACCAAGTTCGCATCAATGTTAAACCAAGTGCGCATCAATGTTAAACCAAGTTCGCATAAATTTAAACCAAGTTCTCATTAATTTTAAACCAAGTGCGCATAAATGTTAAACCAAGTTCGCATCAATGTTAAACCAAGTTCGCATCAACGTTAAACGAAGTTCGCATAAATTTAAACCAAGTTCTCATTAATTTTAAACCAAGTTCGCATCAATGTTAACCCAAGTTCGCATCAACGTTAAACGAAGTTCGCATAAATTTAAACCAAGTTCTCATTAATTTTAAACCAAGTTCGCATCAATGTTAAACCAAGTTCGCATCAACGTTAAACGAAGTTCGCATAAATTTAAACCAAGTTCTCATTAATTTTAAACCAAGTGCGCATAAATTTAAACCAAGTTCGCATCAATGTTAAACCAAGTGCGCATCAATGTTAAACCAAGTTCGCATAAAGTTAAACCAAGTTCTCATTAATTTTAAACCAAGTGCGCATAAATGTTAAACCAAGTTCGCATAAATGTTAAACCAAGTTCGCATCAACGTTAAACGAAGTTCGCATAAATTTAAACCAAGTTCTCATTAATTTTAAACCAAGTTCGCATCAATGTTAAACCAAGTTCGCATCAACGTTAAACGAAGTTCGCATAAATTTAAACCAAGTTCTCATTAATTTTAAACCAAGTTCGCATAAATTTAAACCAAGTTCTCATTAATTTTAAACCAAGTTTGCATCAATGTTAAACCAAGTTCGCATCAACGTTAAACCAAGTTCGCATCAACGTTAAACGAAGTTCGCATAAATTTAAACCAAGTTCTCATTAATTTTAAACCAAGTTCGCATAAATGTTAAACCAAGTTCGCATGAATGTTAAACCAAGTTCGCATCAACTTTAAACCAAGTTCTCATAAATTTAAACCAAGTTCTCATTAATTTTAAACCAAGTTCGGATAAATGTTAAACCAAGTTCGCATCAACGTTAAATTTAGCCAGTGGTGCCAGCGGCGCGGTAGGGTGGTGGGGTTGCCCTTCATCACGACGCTATGGTGCGCACACCACGCCAGTCGTTGCGAGCTCCACACGTGTTCACCCTCATTGTTTTATTGCTTATCACCACACGCATCGTGTTGTACCTGAGGATTTAACCGAATTTTCAAGGTTTCCATTAACATGTTAATGACACGAGCGAGCGGCTACATGAAAAAATTAGCCAAGACAGAGCTCAGCTTTGTTCTGAAAGCCTTGACGGCTAGCGAACAAAGGCATATATCTTCTGGTACATGCATGTGACGAAATATATAAATACCGGAAAAGATTATGAGCTCAGTGGGTGATATCACGATGAATTAAATGCAATTTGACATTTACGTATGTAACTTTTAAAATCGGACTGTAGTCATTTGCAGCAACCTCCCTCAGCCTTCTCTACTTACGAGACTCTGATGGCTCCTAGAAGGCTTGCAAATGACGCATTTTACAATTCTGTCGGTGCCGACTCGACTTGTTCGAGTAGAATTGGACGAGCCGAGCTACCAGAGCTTCAACATGGTCTACATGACTTTCCTGACCCACCTGGTCGTGCTCTTTTTACGACTGAAACTTCAATGACGCGCTACACGAAAGGGTTCTCCCCAGCATCTTGGAATGCGATCGCAATGCGAATGTTTTTCAAGAGGTTTTTCACCTATTCTCAGTTTCTTCAGTCCACGTATTTAATAATGAAAATTTCACTTTGAAGAATACTGAATTATCTTTTGAAGAACGTGATGGGTTAGATTCAAAATCAATAGGTGCATGAAAAAATATTGCTGCTGTGAAACAAGACTCAAACGCTTCATTCAATTGTGTCGCACATTTCTCAGTTCTCTATCAAATTTTACTCTCACACCCTGGAGATACTTAGATATAGCGGTGGTTAACTTTTACCGGTTGATTATGAGTTATGATTAAAACTCTAGCTTTAAATATTTTAATTTCACTTTCGAATGGCAAAATGTGCCCTCTATATTTTATGTCTGAACTACACTTGTAATCAGAATCACTGGTCACAGCGCTGTCGAGTAGACATCGCTTCATTTTCAAATAAATAGCTGAGTAATTGTTATTTGTATATTCTTCTGGCTTTTAATACATCGAAACTCAAACGATGAATGCTATCAGAAAATATGATGTTCGTGCTTTACTTCGGCCAAGTAGACAGACATTCAGAACTTTTATGTGCAGTTATCCCCGCATTGAACTTTTCTCAAGTCATAAAATTAGTCAATTTTTTCTTCTTTCCAACATCCAACACAAAGGAACTATCAGGGCTTATTATGACCAATTCACCGCGCTCCATGCATAACTGAACGGCTCGAGAGTAGCTTCAATATTGCATGTCAGAACAGTTATAATAAAGAGCTGCTGCTTAATTAATCTACCTTCTTTGTGACGGTCTCAGTTGTGCTAGTTATCAAATTTGCATTTTGGTGTTCATCATTCAAATTGAAAACAAAGTTTGGTATCGTTTGATTTTAAACCTAGTGCTTATGTTTCCCCTAAATGTAAATGAATTATTATATGTTCCTTAAATTTCCGAACGTGTTATCAGCAATGTAGTTCATGGTCTAATGATCTTTCCTGCGCTTTCAGCTGATAGATAAAAACTTCGGTCCATATTTTTGCTCGCGACGAGTTTATCGTCTCCATCAACATAGAGAGCACTTCAAAAAAAGTGTACGCACTTTGATCGGTCATAGAAATTTATTTTCCAGTCTAGGAAATTAAATTTTTATGAAAAACAAACTTAAGATTTGATACGTATAAATTTCAGTAAAATTAAATGTTCAAAATGCTAACTACAATGCTCAAACTGGTGTCGCCTGCATTGACACAATCAAGGCAGGGATAACAATCGATTGCGAGCTTTGCACCGAGGAACCCGACAGAATTTCTAGGTACTTCAAAAACTCTGTACACACTTTGAACTGACATAGCAAATATACTTGTCGCCTGCACGGTTTAATTTCTGGACTAAGTGAATGTAATGTTTTTTTGCATGAGGCAAAAACCGTCGATCAAGCTGTGCGAAATGACTGACGTTCATTTGAGCCTTGAAGAGCAGAAACATGTAATTTGGTGGAGCGGGTATTTCGAGAACGTACCTGCTGTTTAGGATGAGTAGAGACGTGAGCATGGGCCGAGTGATGTGCACTGAATACCGACTGGATACTTAGGTCCGAAGTGGTGGTGTATCGTGTCCAAAAATGTACCGATGCTGGAGGCCACAATTTAAAATATTTAATCGAACCTTTCAAAAATTAACTTTGAACAAAAATTGTGCATATTTATGATTTTGGACTTTAACTTTACTTTTCCCAAATATCAAACATCGTAAAGGGGAAAAATGTTTTTATGACAGTTCACAGTGTGTATTGATTTTTTGAAGCACCCTGTATTGTGGAAAATATTACAGCAATTTAGTGTGTTGAATTTCTGTGAAAATGTTTGTTAATTATGCTGTAATTAATCTCAAGATATATTATCTTCCCGATTTTTGTAGGTGATAATTGTTTTTTGTAATAACTCCTTTTTTTATTTTAAATCAAAGTTAGTAAGGAAAGTTACGATCGAGCTGCGCGATCCTCGAGTGCTTACAATTTCCTCGCTGCGCGCGGCTAATAATCCGCAGAGATAATGCATCTCCACTGAATTCACTCAGTTGAATGTAACGTTAGACTGATACGATTTATTTAATGGCTTTTGTTCCTGCTAATTGAATGATCTGACGATAGTATCTCCTTTAGTTATTAAGTAAACAATGAAACACTGAACTGATTTCAAAGGGTTAAGTGCATCTCTCGAACGTAAATGCAGATCTATAATGTACAGGAAAAAAAAGTAGGGACAACTTATAGCTCAGTGTAGCTGGCGTCTTTTGAGAACAAGATGCTGGGCAAATAGGTCAGGCTAGGGCAAACACAGAAGCTCCCTAAACGTTTGGGCCGCGGAAGTGGGAGTGGGGCTCTTCTACCTAATACAGACGCCCTCGGTCATAAGAGCATGCCCAGCGCCGACCTTTACTGCGCATGTGTTGACTTCTGCTGGTCCGAAGAAGATCGATCGTTTGCAGTAGCTGCCAACTTACTGCAAATACGCGCCAACTCCGCCACCAAGCTGCGCCTCGTCGTCTATATAAGTTCCTGTCTCGCCGTCTTTCCAGTGATAGTGGTCTTGTATTGGTGCTTTGTACTCCTTGTGATAGGTGCGAACCTAGGTGTTTGGGAGGTGACATTTTGAGCACCGAAGAAGCAGTCTTTTTTTATGTTCTTGTCTGTTGATATTTCAGCATCTATTCTTTTCTACAGTAGAGCTGTTTTATTCTGGAGCAAAGTGATTTCCGAGTGGCTCTTCATAACTTTCTAGGGTTGTACACGGTAATTTTCTGCAGAAATACTCAGGGGGGAAAAAATTCTCATTCCTCAAAAGCAGCGTAAAAAACATATACTCACACTTACTCGAATGTAATGAAAGTGACACATTCACATGTCTTGAACACAATATATAAAGCAAAATTTAATTATTGAAAAGCTATGGAGAGGTGGGAAGATACCGAATGCTCATGACTTTACCGTTTTGGGAACAAATACTCATCATTTGCACGCCTTCAGTCAGGGTGGGAAAAATTAGAATTACTCTCTGAATCGGAGATATTAACAGCACGCAAATCGATTCAAAGTTTCACTGCGGTGCGTCAGCATTACTTAGCAGATGATACAAGCAATTAACAAGCCCTAACTTGAAATTTTTTATTAAAAAAATTATTTCAAAAACATTGTACTCAGTTCGAATTTTTTCACGGAAGAAAAACTTGTGTTCGCCTTTTTCTTAAATTATTTCATGGTTATCGCAAACTTGTCGTGTTTATTCGGGCGTGACCATGAGGCACCGGAAAATGCAGTCACACTTGAGAAATCGTCAGAAAATCATGGATGCATTGGTTGTTTGATTTGTTCTGAGTTGCTTGTCAGTAGCGTCCCTGGGCAGGATTGTGTCTTCGCACGAAGACGGTGTACAAAGATTGACTTAGTCATTGTGGTCTCGAGATGAAAGACACTGACGAGTGCGACTGAATTAGATTCGATTGTAAATTTTAATTTATTTTAACCATTGCCGTTGCAACTAAGAAGTTGTACATCGTTAGGAAATTCGTTCGCTCATCGTCATTTAACAAAAGGGCGTATAAATACCTTTTTCAACGATCTTGTTGTTTAATTCATTTAAATTCAAGAGAAAAATTTTAAATTTTGGTGAAGTTAGAGCAACTGATATTTAATTTATACATATACTGAATACTGTTCTTATAAACAGCATGTTGTTACGTACGTACATTCTTCATTTTTCAATCTTCTTATTCTAGTCTCAAATTGCTCTTGAAACTCTTCTTACCTTCTTACTCACGTGAACACATTATGACAACACTATTTTGGATAGTTAACTCTTTGTACGGTTCCACCTATTTTGAAAATGTTACGGCGAGCAATGTACAACAATACTTTTCATGTCTTTGACTCCGATGAACTCTTTGCGCCAGTACTATTAGCGTAAGTAAGAAATATCAGAACCATTTTCTATTTTGTTATAGTGAATATTATATTCTTTCCGAGCTCGCCACTTGGCACACTGTATGATGCGTCATTGTGAAAAATTGTCCCAAATCCCGATTGTTTACCTCGGGAAAAAACCTCGGTGCTCAAAAGTTCTAGATGCAAAATAAATCAAATCTGCTCATTTTACTTCTAAACATCAATCCCTCACGCTAGTATCACTAGCTCCTATGTTCTTATGCTCATATTTTCGAAACGAGTACGCACTAACGAGAGGGTTTTCAGCAATGCGTCACATGAATTATGTATGTTTTCTTAGTCACTTGTGTTTAAATGCATTTCCAAAATCTGACTACCGCAACGAAGAGGAATGCAGTTTTTTCGTGCTTTTCTCCAAATCCTGTTTCGACAATTATCACGGGTATTACGATAACCATGTATGAGTAGCAATTAAGGATCTTAATCATTTGTTTCAACACTTAACATGGGTATTACGATAACCATGTATGAATTAAGGGTCGCTATGCTAAGGTATTTGAATGTATTTTTCGCTTTTATTTCAATACATGTGCGCACTAATGAAAGTGTTTTTCAAATGAGCGTCGCGAATATTGTGTTCTCTTAATTACTTCTATTTAAATGCACTGTCAAAATCAGATTGGGAAAGGAAGGTAACTCATTTTTGTTGTGCTTATCTGTCTATCATTTTTTTGTTTCAGCATTTTACAGGGGTATTACGAGACCAATGTGTTATAATCTGTTAAGGATGTTAATTTTAAGGTGTTTTAAAAAGCAATGTATCGACATTTCATGTTTTTACTTTATTGGAAATAAAATGTTTTCCTTTTTTTCTTTCTTTCTCGAAAATACATACGATTTTAATTTTTCATCTTTCATTGCCTACGATAGTTTGAACATTAGTTTAAAGTTACCTCTCACACACACGTCTTTTTCAAGGTTTGAGGAAGTAAAACGTGAACTGTGACTGAACATTGCCTGGTCGGCTAGACGTACTAATTTTATACTGAAACGATTTCTAGATAGAATGTGATTCCAGTCGTTGAAAAAATCATGGCCGACACGAAAAAAAGAATGCAAAGATTGCGTAAGCAGCTTTTGATATTCAAATAATCATATCCATAATTAGGCGAAGTCATTTTAAAATGATTAACATGAACAACATGTTCGGCTCTGATTAACGGTGATGTATCCACCAATTAAAGATTAAATTTTTGGGCAGAATAAGTCTCGCTGCTTGTGCCTGAATCATAATTTATTTATTGTTATAAAAAGGCTATAGCTCAACAGTGTTTCAATGACCCCATAACGGCACGCAGCCGGCACAATGCACTCGAGCATCAACAGAATGAAAACAGCCCGGCAGTCTGCAGAGTATCGAATTCATCATTTTTTGCGTAGAGCAAAATAACATTTGAAAGTAGTTGTACTGGTTTCAAGTATTGGATGCTCTTTTTCTCAAATAATTTCCTGTTTTCACGAAATGCTTCGCTTAATTAAATAAATCCAAAACCTAATAAACAGTAGCTGGTGAATCTAATATATTCATTCACATACTACGGAATAAAATTTCGAGTTTATAGATGCTGCTGTGTGCTAGCAACAGCTGCAGATTTCCTCCGTTTGACAGAGCTTTAAAATGATCAGATTTACGTGCACAAATGCACCCACTCGCTACCCTCCCGATCTCCTGTTCCAAATTGGCGACTGCGTGAAAAACGTAGCGCGCTGCATAAGTAAGTCTTATCTGCATAATGATGCTGTAGTTCCTTTCTTATGCGAGCGTAAGTCTGATGGTTACTTAATGTAAGACCTGGTAACTGTTATTATGGACCTGATCTAGAGCGCGCGATAGCGTCCAGATGCTTATCAGTCGAGGGAACCGGAGGCATAGCCTCTTGTATACTTCATCATAAGTGACGTCTCGGTGATATTTTTTGCCCATAAGCATTCCTATTAAATAAAGAATGATGATAAGCATCATTTACAACCCATATTTTTGACGTTACAGAACGTTTTTTTAAACCTACTTTGCATTAAGTGCTGGAGAGTAAATGGAAGGTTTCGTTTACTCATATCGCACAGAAATTAAAACTGGTCTTCAGGAGTTACGAAGGCGTCCAAAGATGTCAGAGAATACAAATTGATATTAGTGATGCTTAAAAATTACGTGCGCAGTCACTCGTTTCATGTATTTCTGCTTGTATGAAATGCTCGAGTAGCATCGTTATTTACAAGGCACTTGTAACAAGCCGTTGGTCCTCGCAACATATTCATGCAGGCCTCGAAAAAGAAGTTGGAAATGTTAAAAGCGGTAAATTTCAGGCGTGCTAAAGCACTGTTAAAACGACAATCTATCAAATATTTCACTTTTGTTCTCCTGTGTGCCTTGAGAATTTTGAAATTCAAATTATATTGTATCAGGTGCGGAAATTTAACGATTTCAACGTTTAAAATGATGATTTTGATATCGAGCGTGAAAACTGAAAGCGATTATTTACTTGAGGTTTTAATTCTGAGATGTTCATATTCTGCTTATAATTAAAATAACGTATGGGATCTCTATAATACAGCGAAAGAGCTCATTTGTATAATAACTATATCGAGTAGAGCCGCTTAAGTTCACAACAAAATCATTAACTCTACTGTGTTTATTACTAATTCCACGGGAGAATAAAGACTTCCAATTCATACAATGCAACTGGGCTTTCTTTGTATCTTCTCTGAAATCATCTTAATCGTGATTGCCAAATTGACGATAATTAAGACGATCGAATTATCCGTGCAATTTCTACCAAAAAATGTATAAATTTCAGACGTTTTCATGAACTCCATTTATATGAATCTAAAATTCATTTCACATGTTCTTCGTGCCGATGTAATACACGGTCCCAGTAAATTTCCCGAGCTAGGCAACTTGTCTGTTCAGTCAATGTCAGCTGCAATAGCACACACAAAGTATAAACTTGGGACTATTATCTAGCGGAAAAGGCGCGAATTTCTCTATCTCGGAGAGGCGTCCATGACTTGTGCGACGTATTAACCACCACCGCGCAACCCAGACGCTCGACGTGCCTTGCTATTTTGAAGTGGGTAGCTCCACCAGCCTGTCCAGACGGTAACTTTCTTTCCTTTAATAACAGCCCTTCCTGCCCGGGTGAAATGCACTGCGGGTGTTGTCTTTTAAATCCAAAATCTGGCTGATTTTTGAATGCCGACCTTAAATGTGTTTTTTTTTTGCAGGCGGAGAAAATTGTTTTTTCAACTTCGACTGCATTGTGCAACTAAAGATTCTATTCGTTTTCTCGTTTCTAGTTTTCTTCGCGTTTATTACCTCCCAGGTTTTGCAGTAAATTTAGGTTTACACTTTCATGTTATTTTTATTCAGAGATAACGATTCCTATACGTAAGAAGAATAATGCGAGCCATTAATATAGATTAACTCGAACAATTCTCGAAGATTTCTCAAGGTTGGCTGGCGGTGTGCAGTGCGTAGAAATACCTTGTATGAGTCGCAACGTTGCGCTACCTTAATTGGCGGTCTATCGCCGGCGATCGCGCGATTCTTCCGCGGCCGCACGACGCTAATGGGACCTCCGCAAAAGAAACGAGTAAGTCCCAAATTGCAGGCCTTCATAACGTGCATATTAAGTGCTCCAACAATATAACTCCTGCGCCTGTTCTCCTTGGGCTCTTCCACTTTAGCGATGCGTGTAAAACTTAACCGTAAAAAATACGGCTTTTGCTATGCCTAAGCGATCACAATTGCGTGCGTTCTAGATCGTTTAAAAGACTTGGCTCTTTACTTAAAAGGTGGGGCTTTTCCTTTTTCATGAATTTTCAGAGAATTTTTTCTCATGAGTAGAGGTGCCACAGTCCAAGGACTCGTCAGTGCTGGGGATGAATGTAGTACAGTCTTGTTCTTTTAGCTTCGCTAGAGTAGTATTTAAAGGTTTACAATTTTTTGTGTAGCTTCCAAAATGTGTTTTTAATCTAACAAGATATCCACAGTAATTTCTGAAGGTATGTAGTTAATTTTTAAACGTTAGATAACTAAAAAAAGGAGCGTGTCATTTATCAGGGCCTAACGAATCGTAAGAGAGTGCTTTGTCTCTTTCCAAAGAATAATTTATGCTGTTGAATTAGATTTAGAAAATGCACCCTGTCATTTCTTTGTGTGAAATGTTTAGGCACCGTGATTGTTTCAACGAAATCGTAATTGATGTTAACGTGTAATAAGGAAAAACTTAGTCATCTTTGCTCGCAGGATGTTTTGAGCTGCATTGTTGTGACTCCTCCTTTTACCACTGCAGCCAGTTCAAAGTTTCCACATAAATACTGCACATCGATTTGTCACCGTGCGCGAGCCAATAGCATAGTGTCTAGACTCTAACCTGGGACTCCCTATGATATAGCCCGCTCGAAAAATCAAGCACTAATCATTCGTACTAATACCGTGCGCCAATCGGACACCTCAAGCCAGCCATATGCTTTCGAAACAGCCAGACTACGCACCCCCACATCCGAAGCGAAGCCTATTTTAACTTCTATCTCTGTCTAGGAGTTTCACTCGTCACTCTCGAGTACAAGACTGCTCAGCCGCCACTTTTTCGAGCAACAGCGCCTGGCCAAGGCTTTTCACACTTCTCTTACTCTACAGCCCTATTCACCAGTATGAACCTCTGGTTTGGAACAAGAGCATTAGTTCATCGCACCTAGACGAAGACTAAGTGCCTTGAATTTGTTTATCTACCTAGTATAGCCAGAAATAACTCCCTCACCGATCTCTGCTTTGCTGCCCTAACTCTACAGGCTAAAGTATGGCCCCTGCAGAAGCACGCAACCTCGTCTTTCTGTTATAGTGTCAATCACTCGCTCGTCTTATAAAGCAGTGCGAATCCTTCCTCATCAAGCACTCCTTCGATTAGCACCTCTTCACCGAGCGCTCCTGCATCGGCGTTTCTTCACACGCAGAAGCGTAGCCAAGGGTGGGAAGGCCACGGGGGCCATGGCCTCTCCCGAAATTATTTTTTGGGGATCTTGGACACCCCCCTCCTCCCCTAATTTTCGGCAGGCTGCGCCACTGTTCATACGTGCTCTTTACCAGCACTACGAAAAACAAGCGCTCCTTCTTCAGCTCATCCTCGCCTCATGTGATTGGAGACGACAGTTCAAGCCAATGTTCTCCGCACCACTACATAACCGCGTCCAGCACTCCAACAACTTGAAGTGCGCCGCAGAACACTCTCACTATCCACGCTGCAACCAAAGTTCACCTGTGATGCCCTGTATCGGCAACGACGCCGGCGTAGTCAGCATTCCGGTTTCACTCAACACGACAACAAGTCACCAATCGAGCTAACAACTACGTTAACGCACTCGTACTACTGTTTCCAAACGTTGGTACTAGTGTACGAAGTATGCCACCTGAAGGTTTTCGGGACTCAGGAAACTCAGTGATGCACAATCGCTGAACTCAATTGCTGCGCAACCAAAATGATCGCAGCTCTGATATAAAATAAATCATCCTACTCAAATTGTCTTTTTTTGCCGTGATTGTACTGTCAGGTATCACTCATTCCAATTTTATTGATCGAGTTGGAAATGAACCATAGCATCTTCAGAATAGTGTGTGATCACCAAAATAGATCAGAACCGTTCATACTCCTTAAACCAACGATAGCATTTTTGTCAACTTAATGTTGTCACCTGCCGTTACTGACCTAAGAATTACCTGCAACGAGCATCAATGGTACATTGCAGAGATCCAGAAGTTGCCTTTTGAGTACTGCGATTTAGACAGATTTGAATTTTTATGTTTGAGATTCGGTGGAGTTAACCACCCATGTTGAATCGAATATAATTATTTTACTAGAAAATATCATGCAAGCCTAGCATGACTGAACTTTTCTAAACTCATTTATTTGCTTATTTCAGCATAACTAGGAGGCCTAATTTCAGCAGTAGTTTCCACGTCTCGCATATTTTATGCACGAATTTTTTTCCCAAGTTTACAATACACAAATTGAACATGGAAATTGCAAGTTTTGTGAGATCTTAATCCAAGTTAAATATCTTTAAGACATTGGGTAAACTTGATTCACATTATAAAATTTCTTTGAAAACTGAACGAGAAATGCAATTTATCCCTAATAATGTCTGAAAAATGTGCGAATTTCATGCTGCTACAAAATTCATTACACGTTTTAATCAACTGCGATTCGTTCCAACTTAAGAATATGTAGAAGCTTCAAATTGTTCGTAATCACAAAAATGATGCCTCGTCTCTTTTTAACTTCGATTTTTCAGCTCCAGAGGACCAGTGTCCAGATAAATTATGTTCCAGACTTGATGTAATAGAAGAAAATTTGTTGCTTCCCGCAACAAGCTAGTTTGGCTGAGGCATGTAGCTCAAGTCGAGGCGTGTGTCAAGAAGGAGATGTGCAGGAACTGTGCTTTGCACTTTATTGAAGTATTCCCTTTTGGAAAACAATTTTATAACAGTCGTATTCTTTAATTTGAACCATATTAGCGGGACGAAGTATCAAATTGTTCATCGTAAGGAGTTTGCTGGAGTAATCACTTGCTTGAAGGCTCGCAAAAATAAATATTTTTTTAAAGACCATTTTCCTTTTGTTTTATAGTGGGAATTTGTGGCGAGAATTGAAGACTCTGAAATCCTAAATAGTTTCCTGTAAAATGCGTGCCTTCAACTGACCACAGTTTAAAACCAAAGTTCAGCAGAATAAAACCTTGAGAGTTTAGAACTGTGATGAGATACGTATTTTTTAATCGTAGTGGTAGATGAACGTTACTGCCAGTCTTGTCATGGACGGAAAAAGAGGTTGTAGAGTCTCTGTAATTAATGCTTACCCCAAAAAATTTATTCATCCTAGTACTTTTAGTTCATACTCTGCTGATACAGGGCACGTCTGTGCGCATCGCTCATAAGATTTGAAAAATCTATGCATAGGTATCATTCATTTATTAATATTGTGTAAAAAATATACACGGATATTTACCATCATCATCTCTTTTAAAAAGCATTACGTAATTTCAACAAGCATAACAAATATTTTAATTGTATCACTAGAAATAACAAAATGAATTTAACATACGTTTCCTTGCAGTACTTTAACTGTCTGTACTGTATGGGATGGTATCACAAGAAAGACATGACGGCGGACACCATGCTGGGAGTCTCTCTCCGCTGCGCTCGACTGCCTGACGCACGATGTGACAGCCGTGCGTAATCGGAGGCAGCGATTGCAGGTTCATCAGATTTTTAATTTGTCCTCTCATAACTCGAGAATTTTCAGGAAATTCTGCAAGAGAGATCAACTCAGATGCAAAAATTCATTCTTTTTCAGACACGCCAGCGGTTGTGATCGCTGTTTCTGTACGACCAGACGTTATCTAAGTCTTTGATTAGAGCGCTTACCGCAGCGGGAGGAGAATAAAAATACTTGTAAACAATACCATCACCAATGCTGTTTTTATTTTCGATAGGATACTTCGTAACCTTTCTAAGTTTTGCGTTTTCAAAAATGGCACACAAAACTAGATGTATAGTTTTCAAGTTCGCCCTATTTCAATATATTCAACACTCACAGATGTTTTGAAAACGATCCCGTGACTTGCACAGCGAAGAAGTTGAAAAGCTATCAGCTGAAGAAACCTCAATTTAAGTCAAGGAACATATGAATGGGAGTGATATTTTGAGTCTTGATATTTTGAACGATGAAGTTCATCACTGTTGAAATAAGCAAACACTTCTATGCTGAATGTTAATTAGATCATTTGTTCAGACGAAAGAATTAACATGGCACAGTTGCATTGTTTGTGTTTTGTATCAAATTTAACTAATCAAGACACTGAGTAAAAATAATCTCTTTCTTGCACTTTAGAATATATTCTTCTATTCAAGAACTTTTAAAGACATTTATCAAATCTTACGAGTGCATTAACAGAAAACGTGTACGGAATGTTTCACAGACAATTTCATTAATTCACAAAACATTATGTATTATTTAAAACCGTTTTCATCGTTTTATTCACCAGCACTTCTACTAATCAAACACGCAAGAATGTCAGCAGAAGCCACAATTTCTTACCTCGGCGCCAACTAACGTCGGTGCAAATTGATTCCACTATTTTTTTGCTTGCAAACGTTTGGTTGCTCTAATGTGTCATTTTCAGACCGTCCAGCCAATCGAAGGTGGTGAAATTTCAGCAAAGAAGTTGAATTTCCATGCACAGAAGCTCGCACTCACCATTATTTGAGAAAAATCAAGCATTAAAAGATTTCAGCTGTATTAAATCAGGAAAATATATGCTATATTAGCGAACGCTGCCATCATTGCAACGTACTTGCATGAATATTAAAGAAGTTCTTCTCCCCAGTTTGCATACCGGCTTCAACGAAAGTTCAAACCTCGATGTCTAGTACAATTGCCGGCGATGAAGAGAAGGGATATTTCATTGTGGATGACTTCATACAAGGTTCGGTGGTAGTGTTGACCGTGTTCTTACGCGGGCATTATTCAAATCAGTTGAATTAAGGTTGTGCTGGCTACTGAAAAGGTCTTCTTCAATTGTATGTTTCACGAGTAAGTTTTTCTGCATTTGTAGGTTTTTTGCTTACTGTACTTACAAAATCAGTAGCTTCAAGACCCGAATTCCTGATTTTTTACTGATGCGTCATTTGCATAACTTCTGAGCTTGAATTTCTTTGATTGGGTTCCCACTGGTTTCTACGCCTCCCTAATTTTGCCGCCCACCTTGTAGATCTGCTCGGCCGGCCTAAGTAGATCTGTATTTAAAATAGTACATTGAGTTGTTGCGTTTAGTTTATAATCATCTGTGATGGCGAATATTGATAAAAATTCAAGTACCTAGCTCAGTTTGAAATATGCAAGGAGTGATTCTTTTCCCGTGAAACTCATTTGCAGCTTACTTTAAAATCTATGCCTCCAATCTATCTTGTGACAGATATGTATTTAAAATAGAAAAATTGTCGCGACGGCTTAAAAGCATCTTTGAAAATATATTTGAAAAAAGTAAAACAGAAAATACCTGAGCTCAGTTTGAAATATGTAAATATTGGTTCTCTTTCTGTGAAATTAATTCGCAGCTTGCTCTGAAATCTATGCTTCCTGTCTATGTAGTGACAAATATCTTAAAAAGAAGAATTTGTCGCAACGGTTTAAATGTATTGTTAAAAAATGTAAAAAACAGTAAAACAGTAAAAAAAATTTTGAATTTCCTGAAATGGTAAACACGCAGCCTCGCGGTAGTCGTGTACTGGGTGATCGTGTGTGGCTTCGATGACCAATGCCCTACATGCCTCTTGGCTTCTTCCGATAAATCGATTGCAATTGCAGTGTAATTGTTAGATGCACATCGCTACTCGATGTTGGCTAGCAATGCCAGCAGAAAAGGACGACCCAAAGACAACAGAGTGAATTGCGCCCAATCTAAAAGCCTTGACTGATGCCCAGAAGAAGAACTAAGCATTTTCAAATAAGGGGTGAATTAATTCAGTAATTTTAAAATCGAACATAAAAAGTCTTATTTCTAACTTCCTTACTTTGAAAAAATTCCAAATACTATAGACATGCTACTTGCATTCACGCTCGTATATAGAAGCATTCAATCTGATATTTTAGCCAGACGATACGTAAAAACTTGTAGATTCCCTAGAAATGACACACCTCTGAAAGTCCAGGAAATTCTTTTTATCCACATTCCCTGAAAAAAATTCTAAAGCCCTTCATTTAGATGTTGCAAAATATGATCCAGCATCGGCATGTTAAGTTCCAGCACGGCCTGGAAGAGCGCGTCATGCGATGGCTGGAGCCCTAATGCACTCAAGTCCTCTTATTTATGTACATGTATGCGAATATTCAAGCGAGCTGTCGACTCTTGAAATATTCCTCCTAAACCTAATTGACAACATGACAGAAGAATCCATAAGGCCAACAAAACAGAATGTCGTTTCGCCTTCGCCAGATAATTAAATATCCTGTAAATATTTTGACGCTCGTGCTGTTAGCAGAACATTAATTTGAGCTGTTATTACTGGCCAAAATGCAGTTATTTCCGTAGCAATTAAAAGGTAAAATGTTTGCCTCATTACATTCTTATAATTATTTTCCAAAAATAAGAAGTAACAGAAATTATCAAGTATTTCTCGCATTTGATTCTGCCTACAAATAGTTCTATTATTCTTTTCTTGAGAGTACATGTCCGTGATATGCCGCAACAATTTCTTCTTCATTTACGAAGCACTTCTGAAGATGTACGATTGGCCATCGTATGGAAATCCCAGGCGTTGCACGAGCAGCTCGCTGTGCAGTATGACCGTGGCTGCTATGGCTTCAAATTTCGATGATTTTTAGTAAAAATGCCAGCAAATGCTTCCCAGTGATTAAGGCGGCTCGAAGGCCTAAAATAGGGCTTTCAGACGCGAATTTGACACTTTTGAACCATCTAAGGCAAGTAAGAGCCCGACTCGACTGAATGGAAAAGCTGGAGATTGAACCTGCATGGTCTCGCCGTGCCGATACCATGTGCCGTACCATTAGTGCGATAGCGGGTGGCGATACGCCGGCCGTCCGGTCGAGTTATCGCCCAAATCGCTACCGTAAAACAGCTTCGCGACAGCTCTGGTGCCGCCCCATGCTGGTGCGTGGCGCCAGATGAACGGCTCGTTCTGAAGAGATAATAAAAAGAATTACGCTCAATGTAACACCGCCGCATCGCTCTTGTTAAGCAAACCAAGCTTGTGATACCTTGCATTAACACTCGAATTGAACGTGTCTCCCCTGCAGTGAAAGTGTATTTACAGCCGCCACAATTTGCTCGACTATAGTCTAGCTCTGTTTACTAAGATTAGACTATTAGTTTATGCTCATGTCGCTGATAGGGAAAACAATTTTTTAATTCCCCCAACAGCCTCTCAAGCAAATTAAGACGTAAAATTTTGCATGAAGGTGCTAGCTGCAGAGAAGTAGCCAACGTTCAGCATGACAGCATTGGTCCTCTTAAAAAATCGGGTTCATTTGATACGTATTCCCTTCTTAAAATCATCTCCGTGATGGTCGTTGCAGTCGTTGATCAGCGCCGTATTCACGTGGCAGACAATACCGGCGGCTGTGTACAACAAGACGGGGCTCCATCACATGCCTCTTGACGTTCACTCGGAGTCTCGCTCAGCTAACTCACAAAACTAACCAAAATTAATTAATTTCCTGAATAATTAGCGAAAAACAAATGGCAAAAATAACCCTCGAAATCGATGTTCCACGGAATACGATTCAGATGCATGTGGCAAACTTCCTAAAAAGACCAGAATTCCAGCAACATCGGCGATACAGGTTCACTTGACTGCAGGGTTCACTTGCTGGGGTTCACTTGACTGCAGGGTTCACTTGCTGGGGTTCACTTGACTGCAGGGTTCACTTGCTGGGGTTCACTTGACTGCAGGGTTCACTTGCTGGGGTTCACTTGACTGCAGGGTTCACTTGCTGGGGTTCACTTGACTGCAGGGTTCACTTGCTGGGGTTCACTTGACTGCAGGAAGTTACATTTAGCGTACAAACGGCGCAGTTTTGTGCAGCCACACGGCAGCTCCGGCCTCCGTTTAAGATGCTGTGACGGCTTGCCCTCACGCGAACGTTACATGCGCTGAAATTTGCCCGAATAGCAGAAAACAGAGGAAATTTTTAACTGGGTTAATAGGACAGCTCCATTCTTCTTGTTGAAGAGGACCAGGTGTGGTCTGCTTTCCCCAAGCAGATCTTATGAAAAGTTTCCAATTAATGTGACTATAACTTGCAGGGGTGAGCTGTGATAATTGTTTGTTTAGACTGTCTTTTTTTCAAAGTATATTATAAATGTTTAACGAGCGTTTTTTCAAACGGGCGATAATATTCGAAAATCGTACCTCTACTGTTCCCTCTCACAACTATGAAGCCTCGATGTATTGTTCCATTCACTACAATGTGTAGTGTAGCTCTATAATTTAGTCTCAATTATTTTCAAACAACTTTTACAAATTCAATTCGAGTAAAGTCCCCCCGAATTCAATTCCGGCGCATTAAGAGGCAGCCCACTGGAGTGCATCGTTTCCTCTCTGTCTCCGTGCTAGAAGATGGTCGGAATATTAATTTTTGAGCGGCATCGTGACAAGACCGCGCGAGCTTCGAAGTTCTTTCTGACGGGCGGCAAATTGCAGCGTGGTGCGCCCTGCTGCGACCGTCACAGCGCCCGCTGCGACCGTCTCGTGCTCACGGGAACTGTGCTTGCCTCCTTCCGGCACGGTCGTCGCCGCTACGTGTGTTCGCGGTTACGAAATTATCGACACGAAATATTGAGGCAAAAGATTCCGTTTTGTCTTTAGCGACGCGTAGAGTGTAACTACTCATGAACGTACTGTATTTCGAATTTTGGTAAAAATTCAAAGCTGTGAGATTTTTGTGTAACGTATTTTTTACGTTTTTAAAGCTTAAAGTTTAGAACTAAAATATGTGCATAAATAAAAATATTGGATTGAAAAATATGTGAATACGATTTTATTACTGTGGAAAAAATAAGTGTAATATTGGCCTGTCTGGACTTATTCGCCAGCAAAATCAGTACTCAATATATGTTACCTACATTCATTAATACTATCGTATCACTCACTGTACAAGCTATTTCTTATTCTTTTGTGCTAAAATATGATACAAAGCAACGTTTTACTAGGATTCAAACCAGCTTCCAGGGCAGATCAATAGTAACTGACTGCAGAATCTTTTTCTCCGCTTCTCGAAATCGCAAATTTTCAACTGAACAAACGAAGAAATAACACGAGACAATTCACTAGAAATATCTTTTAAGGCGCTTCTGTGTTACTTGCCTGAATACTTTGACTGTTGAGGGGACATCTACAAATTTGAGTAAAACAGCAAGCGATGTAAAGAGTGAGAAGAAGCACTCCAATAATAATCTTCTTGAGTCGCTAACTCCGTTGCGAGGCAACTGACGTTCTCCGTCGACAAATGAGTTCTACGGGAGCTTATCGGGCGGACACTGCCAGAAGTAACCATGGACTGTGCCAGGGTTCAGTTTCGTTTCAATTTCTCTCTGACAATCCTATAAATTTGACACAAAACTGCTGTTTGTAAGGGCGGCGTCATTTAACCCAAGTGATATCACTTTTTAAAAATATTCTCTAAAGTTCCAGTTAAAACTTCACCCAAGCATCGGCGCTCATGATATTACGAGGATCCTATGCAAGACGTGGATTTTAGTATTGGTTTTCCAGTGACACAATCAGCTACTTATACAATGAAACTGTCTCACTATTCGGCAGGCTATTGGGTTACGGAGGAACAGCGCTATCATGGAGCTTCTGACAAATAAAGAAGACGATTTAATGAATCTTTTAGAGGTAGACGCTGAGTTAACGCTCTTTATCTTCATTTCTGAACATGCCGAGTGAACAACTTCATTGTTCGTGTAAAAATTTCTATGGAGTGTGGGAAAAAAAATTCTTAAAATAAGATTTAGAAGGAAGTCGCTTACCTCGAGTGCATCAACTACATACATTTGTAAGTTTCTGAATTGCAGCATGTCCTAAAGAATGTCATTCTATCGTTTATGACACTTCGAGAATTTGAAAACCGTTCCTGAATTTAACGATCAGACTTCTGCATATTTTATGATCTGGCTTATAGCAAATGGTTAACGAAATTGCTCATCGTTTTTTTACGAATGAGAATTTTTCCCGTGAGAATTTTCTAGAAATGTATTTTGTTTTTATTTTTTTCAAAATCCGCTTCACACTCCCGAACCAGACCTTAGTTTCATTCACAAGTTAAATTTTCTCCCTGGCTATCACATCCTCAGTGAAGATCCACTGTCTCTTCCTTCGAGGTCTTCCCTGTTGCTGATACGATCAGCGAATTACAGCAGGCATTGCGGCTGCTCAGTTTTATTTAAGTTAATCTTCCAACGCCGTCAGCGTGTTCGTTCACACGAATTATTTCTCGACCATCTCACTTTAGCTAGCGTATGGACTTGGTCTGAGTATCGCAGCATATATTCAAATAATATTACACAACACTTAATTCCAATTGCTTTGGTACGTGCGGCGCATTCGGACAACATGAAGATCAGTTCTGATAAAGCTTTTAATTTCAACACTATTTTGAAAGGTTTCTAGATGTCCTTCATTTCTTGCGAGTTTCTGTCATTCATTACCATTACTAATGGCCCAGAGACATAGTTGTGTGGGGTAAAAGTTTAACATTGAGCATATTGCCGCCTTTTTTCACTGTGCACTTCAAAAGGTGCAGCCACTTGCCGATGTACCTCAACATCTGCTGCACCGTTAAAAGTCTAAGCGTGTACATCATGGCCATATAATTTTTGCCGTGCGATTGCCCCATGAGTGTCAAACGCAAATTAGACGACTCTCTCAACTCATCAAAAACGTCCTTATCCCAAATTAAATCCTTTGAAGCCCAAGCCTGCTCGCACATCCAGGAATTAATTTCCTTATTAGTATTCATAGGGTAGTAATGTAGCATTGAATTACCGAGTGATAATAAAGACCATCTAATGGAGACGTTTCTGTGCCAATACTTGGGTTTGTTCAGTCAATTTTTCTGATACGAGCCGCATGCAAATGAACTCGTAGCGTTCGGGGAGCATTTTTTCCGTCCGTGGCTGCGATTTAGAACGACATCTCGTTCACATTTGACTCATATTTTGGCGCGGGTGAAATAGTGGAAGCAGCTCCTAACACTCTGCTCGGCCCTACGCGTGTGCAGGGGCAATCAGGTAGGGCCGGTGTTGCGATGCCCGCCTGCGAACGTTTGCTCGAGCTGATTCAATTAATCATTGAAAACATTGCAGAGTTTATTCAAGGGTAGTAAATACGGATACACAATAAACGACCGCGCGAAGCAGACTTTCAGATGTAAGATACACGTGTTTTCAAGGAGAAGGTAGTCCTGTTGCTGTACTCGTCGTTGCTCAATCTTATGTTTTGCCCACGGAGTATCGTTCCACAACCACTTCGTATTTTTGCTCTGTTTATTTGGAAGTGTAGCTTTAAGTTATTGTTTATGAAAGAACATAGCTATGACCACATAAGTTCAGCAGCGAATGATACTTTACGAAAATGATATTTATAAGGTAGCATTATTGTTACTGCACTTAACTCGCACGTTTATCTTCAAGAGCTCAGAAATAGTCTCTACCTTCTGATGAAGTCCGTTAAAAACCGTATTCATCTATTTTATTTACTTATTTATTTCCGTTAAAATAAATTATTATTTCATTTTGTAAAATTAACCGCTAAAAAGCATTTATTTTTAACAAATTTTACTCTACTTTCTCATTTTATAATTTGTATCACCTCACATGCAGTATTTTTCCAATCAAAATCAAAGGCAATTACGTTTGATTTAAATATCTTACCTACACGTTTAGCGGAAACCATTGTACTAAAGTCTGTAGCTGCCGTAATGATTATAATTATCTAAGACCTGCACACGCGCAGGGAAATTTTTGCACATTCACTTAGAATTGTTTCACGCACTTTGCATTTTTTGGAGTACCATGAAAAAAGTTATGTAGATTCATTTCATTACTCATAAAAGTGTTCATCATTTCTCACAGGCGAAAGATCGCCTGAAGTACGTCTATATTTCAGCGGACGAAAAAATAACGCCCATTAATGAGTTTGCAAATAATTTGTAGTGCCTCCTTGTAATGACTGGCAACACACGTTTCGTTGACTTCAAACCGGCTTAACAAAGTGACGCTCTCATGCTGACACCTTTTTTATGAAGTTGGGTCATGTCCTAAGAAATGCTACAACCGAAGCTACTCTAAATTCCGGAACTGCTTTGCCTGCGGGCATTAATCTTAAATTTCCTAGGATACCAAAAACAATGTTTCTCGTTCAATACCATTTTGGTCCCCTGATGCGCGCCCTTTGTACGAAACACGGCGTGCCAGCAAGACCGGACGCCAGGGGGCATCACGACGAGGCTGCGAGGCGGTAGAGGAAACAAGTTAGAGTAATTTTTATGGGGAAAAATATACCTCCTCTTGTTCGGCTAGCCAATAGAACGACTTCATTTCGTGGAAATTTCATGACCTCATTATTGCGATGCGTTGTTAGGCCAATGGTGATGCCAGGTTTAGGGCTAGCAGTGTTGTCAGATGCAATATGAGTGCTGCTATTGGTTCGTTGCCATGACGTCAGCATTGCCAAACGGTTGACGATAAAAGATTGGTTTGAGCCTACCTTGTTTCTTTTACCGTGGCTGTGCCCGCATGCCTCCAGGCTACTGCATGCTGCCCTACTCTGCTTGCCTGCGATTAAAGTTTCGTACCTTCACAACTCGTCTGGATCAAACTGCTCGAGAAAGGAGGTTTGCACAGAATCTTCTGGGTCGATTTTAACGATTTTGCCTCAGAATTTTGTAAAATTGTAATTCATTCAACGAATATCGGTGAGTTTGGTGAAATTGAGTTCCTAAATAAGTGTTTCACGGTTTTGTGAAATAATGTTTTGATTCGTCCTCAATGATTGAATAAATGAGTGAAAACCTTCCATCTTAAATCTCAGCGTAAATCTGATATTGCTAAGTGAAACTTGAACTTCATTAACTTCTTAGAAAAGCACGAAGTAAATGGTTGTGTGGAAATTCAGTAATGGTGAAACGCTCCATCCCCGCTCTTATCAGCTCTCAGTACTTCATGAACACATTGAGCAATTTAGGCCGAAAGTACACATAATCGCCAAGGCGTATGCAGATCAGTATCAAGTTTTGGCATAGAAATACCGTACTGTCGAATGTATCTGGAGTAAAAACAATGCTCGTACGGATTTTTTGTATCAGGTGTGTAAATAACTTGGCGACATATTCTGTATCGTGTGTTCTGAGGCGGCTGATCCGTTTGTGTCTGCTTGATATGACCATCTAGTGTGAGCCGATGAGGAAAATGACTGACAGCTTGACGAGCCTTCCGACTTAAAAAGTACCTTTTATTAGAAGAATTCGTAATTTCTGCTAGAAGAGGCTTAGTGTTCCGTTGTTCTTGAAACATTCTTATATCATAATGTTGCTAGTAAATAGCGGAAAAAATGTTTTTGTATTCTCTTACTTTTTAATTTCAATTGAAAATAAACTTATATTGCTAATAAATCATTTCTGAAAAAAAGACTCTCTATCTAACGTAAATGCTGAACGAAGAAAAAAAACTTTGAAAAAATTATTTCGATAAACATCAGCTAAATGCTCTGAGAGTAATTATTTGAATGACAAATTTTGACATTGTCTGAGGTATCAAAACTCTCCCAGAAGTTTAAGCGCAGCCCGCCCTCAAGAGGATATCAACCGATGGTAGATAGCATCTTCTGCCTCGGGATCTCTAGAGGACACCGCTGCTGAGGACAGAAAGTAAAACGATCTCTTTTTTTCATGGTCAACAAAAATCTCTCTCATGTTATGATCCTGATTATAACTCATGATCATATAATGATTAGGATTATGATCATGTAATGATAATGAGTTATAATCATGATTAAGATCAAGATCATGTTATGAGCGTGAGTTATAATCAGGAAAACGTTTTCATATCAGCTTTTTCACGCAGTGTCAAAGCGAACGTATTGTAATATTTTCTAAATAACCACATCGTATTTACTCTAACTTCTGCAAACATTACAACATTGTCTGCAGCGTAATTTTGAATTTCACTTGAGTCTTAGATCATTATCTATTGTAACTTCATTGCCTGTGCTGATCACACATTCTGAAACATTCCACTCTCTGAAAGAAGGATTTTTTTGCTCTGTCCAAGACAAAGAACAATGAGAGTAGTGCGGCCACCTTCAGGAATCTGGACGGACATCACGCGGCGATGAGCCTATTCTGTTTTGCAGACAATAGGAAGCCTAGACATGTCGTAATCAAGTGCTTGGTGCCAGCAAATAATTGTTTTTACTCTGCAATTAGCCTCACAGAGACAGGTCGTCAATAGACTTGTTCGTATCCCGTCATATGATTATGCAAATCCGGTTTTCTTCGAGGCTTTAATAATTGACGGCCACTTTGTTCAGTCTGCAGGGCAAGTGCTTTGATTGCAGCATTTTTTGATGCTGGATTTCTTCATTGATTACAGGTTTCTCTGATGGCGAACCGATGCTCTCTCAGGCTCTTGTTTGCATAAAAGAGTCGTAGATCGGCAAGATTTCAGGTTTCAATCTCCCTAACTTGATTATAGTACTTCTACAGCGCCTCCTGAAATCTTATAGAATAACCGTCAACAATCTCAAAGCAACAACAAACTTATTATTCTAGAGCTCAACACTTCAGTGAATTCATCCCAGCAACATTAAGGTTGTTTGTCCGCAGAGCGAAGTCGTTTTAAGGCTTTGTTGTTTGAGCTAAGCGCGCATATTTGCATACGATTAATCTCCTTGATATGATTAAGGAAACGCGCAGTTCTGTGTGCGACTTCTGTAGGCCCCTGAGCTTTAGTTTCTCAATCATCAGTCGCAACAGCCTGCAACGCGCGCGTATCCAGCGGCGTCTACCGCTCAGCAAGAACTTGGATCATAAATACAGATATTAATCCCTTAGATTTATGCATTAGGGTCATTTGTGTCCTATGGTATGTTCCTATGCATGTGCATAGCGTATATAATGAACCTTATCAGAAGTGGAATATTGTCGGTGTTGGGATTTGCGAGTCACACTTGAACTTAGCCAGCTCTGCACATGGCTGCTCCAGAAGTGACTCCTGAGCTTCAACTCAGCATTTAAGCACACAAGCCACGCCCTGGGAACTAAAAGTGGGGCAAAGTCGCCGCAATGGGGAGCTTGGTGCACCCCTCACATTCATAAAATTAAGATATGAATCGGTCGCGGACGGTAAACGGGCTCCGCTCGGATCAATTGTGTGTCCCTTGAAATAGTAGTTGCCTTTGGCCTCACGGAGTACTTAAGGAGCTATTTAGATTTCAGGGCTGCGACGGCCTCCAGTGAGCTGCTGTTATATCGACGGACAAATGAACCAAAGAAAAAGTTGTCATCCATTAGAATTAGGTTCTCGCTTTATTTACGGGCAGTGCTGCGTGCTTTGTGACTAACAAAAAAATGGATACCAGTAAACACCACTTCCGTTTAGTGATTCTTTTACTCGACCCGAAAAAAATTGAAAATTCGGCTATGTGGACAATATTTACTCATAATACCGCTTACCAGATGCGTACAAGCAACGAGAAATGAAATATGAAAATGCTAATTATAGTCAATCAAGATACCCTAAAAATGCCTCACTGGTGATACTAAATTTCATTTTCGTTTACTTTAATCTATTCAAGTCAAATAAGCAGAATTTTTTGGTAAACAGTGTAAATTATGTTATTTCCATTCTCGTATACTATAATTTTATTCGCGAAAAAAAACTATATCACCAATAAAACATTTCAGAAAAACAGTCTCTATCTAACGTAAATGTTTAACGAAGAATAAAAAAACTATGAATGAAAAATGAAATTATTTTTGACTCAAATTTGCTAAATACCCTGAGATTAATCACTTGAATGGAAAATTTTAGCATTGCATGAGGTATAGAAACTCACCCAGAAGTTGATGTAGTATGAATCATTTGTTCAAAAATAGCTAGGATTCAATATTCAAAGTAAATATACATTAAATCAAAATGTTCTTTCATTGAATTTTCAGTAAATGTATTCTTTTAATATTAACTATTCAAAGCAAACATTCATCAAGGTAATGCATTGGCACTAAGTATTCCGTTTCGTTCTTTTTAAGGTAAACCTCATTGCTCTTCTTGTATCTATCATCATTCGATGAATCTGTCATCACTTGGGAAGCAGCACATCGCAGCGGAGGAAAGGACATTCGAGTCCTTAATAAAACATGAGTGATCCCGCGGAATGAATATGATGTTCACTCACACGCTTTTCATTCTATTTATATTTTGAAAATGCAAATTTATAATTATTTGAATATATGTATCAGTGCTGAACTTTGAAATTTCTTTAAAATGCTATGTCAACTCGCTGAAATAATTTTGATGTATGGTGTGGGCAATATTTTAATAATCAAAGGCATGTATATCATACACTGTTTATCACAAATGACTTTCCACCTGTTTACAATTAGAATATATTTATAAAAGCAACTATTATATATGTATTAATTGGAATGCTCCGTTATTTGATATAAGTACTTTTTCATATAATTCCTTGTCTACAGGTTCGTTACCCCAGAGATGTTTACTTCATTAAAAAGTTTTGTTGCAATCAACTTTTGGAGAGTTGAACCACTTGGCAAGCTACTCTCTCTCAGCTAAATACGATGACGATTGCGCTTCTATTTCTTCTACTCTTTTACACTCTCAACGAAAACATTCTTATGCATGCTTATTACAAATTCTGATGTTATGATTTAATACTTTTATTCGCTCATTTTGATATCATGTATTCGCGTTTTTAGCAATATTTTTCAGCAATTATGAATGCGAAACAAAATTTTAGTATTCTTCCAGCGCGCTCTTCTCAGCTGTCTGTTTCATTATAAAATCTATCACCTGTGTCAATAAATTGTCCCTAAATTGAGTTCCTTATGACTTACTAATGGTGTAATACATTTTCATTTCTATGGTTTTACATAGAAGTATTTATTGAAATTTTCTAATTAACGAATTATTGTTACGCATCGATGGTCTGAACACAAATAAACCACCAATATTGAACATCAATTAAGTTTTTATTCACTTGATGCAATCCCTAAAAAGTGTAACGTAACCGACAAAAGGAAAATCGCAGAATCTGTTTTAGCATTCAGCGTCCCCAAGCAATTTCTTAAAAAGTGTTAACTGACGATAGAAAAATAGAACAAACTGTTAGGGCGATCAGCGTCTCTCCGGGATGGAAGTTGTGCACTACGCGGAGCGCTTCCCATTGACGCCTGAGCATCGTTATTTAGTTAATTTAGCTGCAATTTGGCAGTTAGAGACGCTCGGTGGTGCAGGCGGGCGCTGCGATGCAAAGCAGGGGACGGTACTCTTGTCCAGAGATTAAACTTAACACTGCGCTTGTTAGCTACGAATTTTGGGATGATCACACCGCTCTTGTATACTTGTATCGGTGATCACGTGCTAGAGACAGCTAGAAAAATGGTTCTTTGAACTTCATTCATTAGTTAATTTTCCCCAATGTTTCCTGGATTAAACGAAACTGGTTTTGAAAGATATTTTACAAGGATGTTCGCTATAGTGTGATTTTATGTTTCAATGTTCAAAATAATTCTACAGCAGTATTTATGTCCCTGGATAAATAAAGCATCTCATTTTAATTAATAAAGATTTAAGAATTATTCCAATACACGCAGAAACGAGCAGCAACTTTCAAGAATATTTGAGCACGTTTTTATTATGTTATGTTGCTTCATGAGTTGAGGTCGATGTAGCAAACGAAAATTTGATCGCCGTAGAAAAGTGAAATTACATTCAATTTGAGACAAGGTCGATTGGTAGACTGAATTGTTATTAGAATGTTAAAGTTAATTAAAAGTTGAATTTTATCGGTAGGCAAAACTATAACTATATCACCACAGCAAATTAAAGCACTTGACACTAATGCTTTAAATAAGTCGAAATAGCTTTAAACAAAAATTAAATAATAATTTACAATAGCTTCAAAAATTAAATGGCTTTAAATAAGTCGCACTGAAACATTTTCAACGCAATGCATATGTACATGCCATTGATTTGAAGCTTCGTATAATCGTTAGTACATTCCAGAGCTCGGAAGTGACGGCTGCAGAGAAAACTAGCATTCTTACCAGCAAGTGGTGAACTCTTGCTGAAAAGAAAAAATCTGAGTCGCGAGGAACGTTTTTTTTTTTGTCTCTAAAAATTTGTGCGAACAGCAAACTGAAACTCTGGTGTCGAATATTAATTAGTTAGAATTAGATCCAAACTCCGCTCAATTCTCCTTTTCGCCATGAGCAATAGAGTAATAAATAATTAGTGGCACAGACGCTTTTAGGGAACACAATAACACTTTCTTATTTCAAGACAGTGTCCCATTGTATAGAACGAAAAGAGACGCAAAATACCATGAAAATTTCCACGTAACTTTTACGTGATAACAAAACATAAAAAGTTTTTCCCGAGGTGCAAATGTAGCTGTTTGTAGCTGTCTATTTCAAAGTGTAGCGTTGAAAGCATTGGCCAATGCTTTCAACGCTACACTTTGAAATAGATATTTCAAAAAGTTGGCACTGGTTGCTTTGACGTGTGCAATATGCGACTGCTTTAAAGCGTGAGCAGCAGACATTTTTACCGCAACAATTCTAAAATTTGAGTACACTTTAGTGCAAAACTAACATTTTGAAAGCAGTGCGTACTTTTTATTTCGACAGGTGCTAAGCAACACAATTACTTGATAACCCAGTATTATTTTAAAGCCTGCTCCAAACTTAAGTTCATTTTTCTACCTCAATGTAGACGCATTTTGCATCGACGCAGATATTTTCTCTTTCGCGTGAGTGGGTGACGAATGCAAAAATAAAATTAGAAGGTACGTGCAGGGAACCTTGAGCTACCTGTACATTGGACATTAATTTCAAGAGGATCATGCGTTGCACTATAACACCCTATTAGCTGGTTTTGTGCGTTTATCTATGAGCACTTATTAAAAATGATCAATTTTTTTTAATTTAAATTTATAATTTACACGGAACTCGCGTTGGTAGCTAGGTACGCAACTTCTCGTTAGATTTTCGTCACTACCAGTGACTAGTTGCCCTGTAATGATATCCGCTAGACCATTAAAGAGCCAAAGTGGTTCTATCACTTGAGTACTGTTGCTCTTGAATAGAAAATTCCACCTGTCCCTCATATATATCTTCAACGAAATATTTTTAGATTAGCACACGAAAAAACATTAGTAATAACTTCGTAACCATGACTTTAGGACAGCTAATTAAAACTTCTGACATCGCAACACCCAGAGTGCAAATGCTCAATTATCTCGAGAGGCATCTCCGTGCGAGCTAAATCATTTGAGTGTGAAAGGCTTTGCATGATGGTAATTCGATCCGCTCAAATTCTTATGAAAAAATGCTGAAAAAACATGGCTGTCATTCGATATTGTTCTACTATTGCCTTGTGCAATTGCGACCCGAAGGAAAGAGTGAATGTGATATGAAACATTATTTTGAACTAACTCCAAAATGTTCAATAATTTCGAGAAAGAATAGAAGAATTCCTACGCAACAAAATAATGGGTCTGTTATGGCAAAATTAGACAGAAATATCAGCGTTCTACATGTCAATCTCGACACCCATGTTCAGTTCTACTTGTTTTTTTCCCTATATTTCTACAGAAATTTTAACAGGTTGAAGTTCGAATACTGAAAAATTTCAAACTGACATTGAAAGTCATTGACTTTGACATGACACAATGAAGAAGGGCGAGAAACAGAAAAACACGCAAATTCCTCCATTGAAACTCAACGGGGAAGTTACTCATGCACAACTTTTACTTCGTGACCTCTCTTGTTTATACTGTCCGACCTTGAGATAGTAATTCCAATATTTACATAGAAGAATCAGAAATTAACCCACGAGAGTTGTCCAGTGATATCGAGTTGTTTATTTGAGACGTGAAAAGTGCGTCTGTACTTCTTGAAGAGGATAATTTTCTTATTCAGTCTAGTCATCAAATTGACGAGACATCAATATCTGATTCGTTGTGCTTAACAATAGAAGCTAAAAAATTCACATGTCTCCCGTACAAGTTCAAGTTACTCGAGATAAGACAAAAACAAGTAGTTGCCTCCCAATTAAACGGAGCATCTAGCTGACGCTGGTGTGCTCCCGACGCAGGCTGCTCATGTCTAAGCCAAGAAGCTTATTGATGTTTATTCGATGGAGTAACATGTGACTCTCTCACAGACATTAGCCTTTAAATTGCTACAAATCTATGACTGTTAAGTCACCAATTACTGTCCGCCCCGATCTGCCTGCGAATTCTTGTTGGTGAGTTGACTACGAATCTTCCCTTCCAATCTGCCGTGTGTCCATTAACTGGAAAATTGGCGTACAAGGTAAACCTGAAACCTGTACTTTACTCCGTTCACAAGTACCAATTTGGTAATGAAATCATGGGTAGTTTCCGGCACCAAATTAACCCCACTCCGCCATGATTTCAAAGAAAATTTTGGAATGTTATTCAGATTCTGTGAATGAAATTACTGCGGCTCATCGCTAAAAAATTGTCCAAAAAACACAAAGCAAATTGAAGATCACATGTTCATTTCATCGAGCGATGCAACCAAGTAGCAGAAACAGGAGCATATCTTAGATTTTTTAATGAACCGAGCAACTGAGTTTTGCCAACAAAAAAGGACTGGTGTATAGAAAATAAAAAAAATGACTGAAGCCGATGCACATATTCCTATTCAAATGACTGAATATGCCTCTTTAGTTTGTGAAAGGCTTAGCATATTCTCGTGTTTATTCAAACGAACCAAATGAAATCGTCTTTTCGTTGTCGTTGACACAAACGCGAAAGTAAAGACAACCATTTTTCAATTCACGTCAGAATAATACAAAACTTTCAAAGAAAGCAAAAATAAAATAAAAATTGGTGCTCAAATCCTTCATTTTTGCGCATACAATAAATACTAATTGAAAACAAAATACATTAAATAAGTTTTCTATGACTTCAGTCTTTTCTGCTAGCAATCAATTCACGAGAATTCGTTATTTCTATAGGATGATAGCACTACGTCCATTTCATCACTCATTTGTTTTGCTGGCTCGTTGCGGCGCTGGTTAATTCAGGCTGATGACAGTCTGCATAGTTCTCGATTAATTTCCAGTTCTTGATTTTTCAGCTCAAGTTTGACACTAAACAGCAATTTGATGAATAAAATTGAAACACAGTAATCTTAATTCATTTACCTATTGCATTACCTTAATTTTTCTGATGTTTGCTTCTATTGTTAGCATATTATTCTACGACCTTATTTGGGGTCTGGCCAGCAGGCATAAATTGAGCAATATCCCAACTTCACAGCACATCGCTTTCAGAGAAAAATTTTCATGTCTAAAATTCTCACGACAACCGAACTGTGGGGAAATGGTAGTTGTAGGAAATACGTATTCCAATTAATAATTACTGGAGAAAGAAAATGCGCAGCTGATAACATGGCAATATTGGCGGAGGTCATCACATTTTTCATCATAAAGTTCTTAATTCTGTCAATGCAATCACTGATCTTTTCCGTAATACGGTACAGTATAATATTCAAGACATAGATTAGTCTAAAATATAATATTAAATAACACTGTTTTATGAAGGCCAAGAGAGTTATCTAAGGCGTTCCAAAACGGTTGGAGTATCTTGTAAATGTTTGCAATATCGTTATTGGGTTTGTTCACTCCATAATTTTCCAAATGTTAGTATAGGGTTCTATTTCGAATTTTATCGATATTTGTGGAGGAAAGTGTGAATTGTCTGTTTTACAAGTGCATCATAAACAGACCAAATAGTTACAGTACAAATTGATGGTTAATGATAATCACGCATCCCTGCGTTTAAAACCGTACTCAGCTATTAATCCTTTTCAAGCAACGAGAGCTTCCTTTCACAAACACATTCTGAAGTAATAAAACAAAAACTTCATCAAGCAAAGTAGAGACAGGTGGGTAAAAATAGTCCATTTCATGTGCGCATGTTTCCCCACATTTCTTCGATTGAAGTTTCAGGGGGAAACATTTATATCCATGCATTGTTGGACCTTTCAAATATTCATATCTTACACTCACTTTTCTGGGGTTCCACCATCAGACTGTGCAGATTTTTTGTGCGAATGAGCTCCCAGTTTACTTTTTATTTAATGACAGAAAATATGAGATGGATGAGGAACTGATTACAACATAGGAAACATCTCACACATAAAATATGATTCGCCTCGACGTTTTCTTTCAAGGGCATTCTACATTTTATGTGATGAAATTTTTACTCAATTTTTTTTTAATTTTTAACGAGAAATTATCGAAATAAATCAACACTGGAACTGCATTTGACTACCCAATTGGCTTTGAATGACTTAACAGAATTTTTCTCTCGATATTGCTGGTTTTTCGTTCAAAAACACTTATTTTCTGTTTATTTTATAACCAATAAAAACTCCAGGTTGAATGGCAGTCTATGAGGTATTAGTATTTTGAAAAATATTATTCTTCACGAATTTTATCAGTAAACTGAGTTAGTGAGTTAATGCCCTTGAGAGCTATGCTCAGGCACCAACATATTTATGCAGACAAGAAAGACAACAGTTGACATTCCCTGCCAATTGGATGGCGAAAACTATAGAATGTGTTCCTGCTTCACCTTACTGTGCCAAATTCCTGCGAGGCAGAATTAAATCTTTTATTGTCATCTCTAAGGCTGATTTGCATGATTCATAAGAAAAATTTAACGCCAATCAGTTAAGAAGCAAAAAAATAAAAGTGCAGCAAAAAAAATCGAAAGCAAAGCAAAATGAATTCATAACGCATTCAAATTAAGTGGAAATTTTTAAAAATAACTGATCCATCCTAACTGAAAAAACGTTTTCTGAAATAGATGAGAAAAAACTGAATATTTTACCACAGGCCTAGAAAAGGAAAAAGAAAAATAACGTTACACTGTTGTCCTAGATAGTTCTATTTTATAATTATCTCTTGAATACTAGCTGCGATAGCTCTAAAAAAAATTCACACACAGTGAACTGGAGATGGCTATCACACGCACCAGATCAGGTGTCTGAAATAATCTCATGTTATGTCTAATTCGATAAGTTTTGTTGAGTTCGACTATCACCGCATAAAGTTCTTAAACAAGAAATTTGGTGAGCTTTGCCTTTCGCTACCGTGGCACGCTGTGGCGCATCTATATCGATGCTAATGCTTGCTAATTATACATATTTAGTTACTAATGATTGCTTACTGCAGACAATAATACTTGGCATGTATTGAGCATATTAATTATTTGATGTACGTAGATGATTATAATTTGATGATTACTGATTACTAATTAAACTATGCAGTTTAAATACTAATGATTCCTTATGGCTAAAAATAGTCATAGCCCTGTTACATTCAATAAAACGGCCAAAATTCTCCTCTGAGGTTGAATTATTGTTCCCTCAACATTTGCGAAAGTACAAAATGAAATTTTCCAGATAGGATGCACGCACCGTATTGATGTCGAAAAGTTATGGTAATGGATTCAGTCAAAATGTAAAAATTGCTACTCTCGCTTGTCTAATTTCGTTATTTTCTCGAAAAAAATAACAATTCCCTATTTCAAAACATAACTTGTTGTTAACAACCCATGATCTTTTCCAATTTTCCTGATTTTTCTCTTTAAAAACGATTTCGTCGTAAAAGGTAAGCTTCTATTTTCAAGTCTCCAACAAACACAAAAAATTAAATTCAAACAGGTTTCGATCTCGTTTTTCACATCCTCTAAAATTTCTGAGAGCCATCACTTGTTACATCAGTCAAGCTTGTTAAAGCTTGAAGAAAATTTTATGCAAGAACCACCTAACTATATAGAGCGTCATTTTATAGGCGCTTCTGTCCGCCTCATTCTTCAAAACATTAACTAGAAACTTGATTTGTAATTGCGCCGAGTGCTCGACGAGTTGAAGAAGCGAGGCTTCGCCCACTGAGTTAGTTTTTAAGGGCTTCTGTTGACCGTGTTTTCTAATGAGTTGTCTGTAACTTATGGCAGCATTCGCTTAATGAAAGTCCTAAAGGTGCTGACGAAACTAACTCAGCGTAAACAGAGCTCTTTTTCAATAGCATTGATGTCCTTCCTACAAAATCGCTCCAAAATACGTATGTTAAATTGCACTTAATGAACAGCTATAATAAAATATGATGCATTTGAATTGGAGAGCGGAGGAACTTTGAAACCGTCTTAACTCAATGACTTCCGTCGCAGCGTAAACACCGCCTTTTATCAATAGCATAGATGTCCTTTCTACAAAAATGCTTCTAAATACGTATGTAAAAGTACATTTCATGAACAGCTGTAATAAAATATGATGCATTTGCATTGGCGAGCAGAGGAACTTTGAAACCGTCTTAACTTAATGACTTCCGTTTGCTCCGCTGACGACAGCATTTTTAGGAAATTTGGCCGGCAATTGCCCCATGAACTGTCGGCGCTGTGTCGCCACTGCGACTGAGCACAGCCGATAATTGGTCATTATGGTCGAGGCCTCGAGCGTGCGATGCGCCGGAGATAAATGAGCGAGTCTATTAATTGTTGTCAGATTAGGCTCGTTTTCACTTGACTCGATGCTCAGAGTGTTTCATGGCTCGCACTCAGCTGCCTCATGCTCCAGAGAACTCTCTTACAAGTGGTCTGCTAAACGGTACATGAATGTTAGCGATAACCACGTTGCCTACGAGCCTTTACAAATTAACTCCATGGTACGCCATTCCGAACGCTGCTCGATAACGTTCAACTCAGCCGTAGAGAAATATAGCTGACAACGAGAAACTTTCTTAGTTATGTAGTCAGAGATGAAATCTAGTGGGTATTGTGAACGCATTCATGGAAATGAACAGAGTTTGTGTACTTCTAAGAGACTGGTTTTCTCATTGATTTATTTCTTGTTTCTTCCAATTTTGCTAGGTGATAATTAAAAATTACCATAATTCGACTCAAACACTTAGGCGTAATATAAGGTATTTGAACGATGTTCACACACACACACAAAAAAAAAGAAAAACTCTATTCATTCTGCTAATCTTCACTTGCTTCACGAACAACTTCGCATTTTTTCCAACCAAGTCAACAGTCAAGTAGATAGAGGAAAACGCCTCGCAGTCGTGCAACAAAAGCAAAAGTTTTTCTCCATCATCTAAAGGAATTTTAAAACAAGAATTTCCACTTTTTTAACATAAGTTGTCAGGTAGAAACTGCAGCGCATGAGTCGTCCTCACCGGGTCTGCGAAAGTAGTTACCTGAAAACAACAGAAATTCGAACAGGGGAGACCATGCGCCACGTCTCCAAGCTACGATTAATTAGGCTTATTTTCCAACCATTTTCCTTCGATTTACATTATATCAAATTTACATTATATCAAATTTACATTATACCAAATTTACATTATACCAAATTTACATTATACCAAATTTACATATTACACCAAATTTACATTATACCAAATTTACATTATACCAAATTTACATTACACCAAATTTACATTATACCAAATTTACATTACACCAAATTTACATTATACCAAATTTACATTACACCAAATTTACATTACACCAAATTTACATTATACCAAATTTACATTACACCAAATTTACATTACACCAAATTTACATTATACCACATTTACATTATACCAAATTCACATTATACCAAATTTAATAACTTGTAAAAATTACAGGAATCTGAATCATATATCAAACAAAAAAACACGGTAAAATTGTGATACCTCGCAGCATCGAGTGTAATCACTTACATTTGAGGTTCTTGAGTACAGAGCGCACTATAATTTTTTGTTCATCACCAATGTAACCCAAGAAATTTATAAGAAAGTGTCAAATCATTTACAGTTAATTTGGTAAAAAGCGGGTATGCGGGTCGAATTACTGATAAATTTAAGCTAAATTTAAAACTTTACAGTTCTTGCAATTAATCCTCGTAATATTTGGCAACAAAAAATTCCTCATCTCTCACTTCATTTCTGTGGCGAAGAAACCTGAATGATGTAGCTCTCTTAACACAACGCTCTCGGTTTCTTGTGTACCTTGAGAAAAAAATGAATTGCTTTAGCTTTAGCGCATAGTCTATATGATCTCTAGAACATTGTTCATAAGGGGCTAGAAAATTGAGGAGAAAGACGTAAAAACGAACACTGCATTCAAAGATCCTCTCACTTTCTCTACCAAGGTCTGAAAAAATTGGACTAGTTTAAAACGTCTTCATGAAATTTACTGTGGTTTATTACTTACCTTCCAATAGTGAAAAAACAACAAAGTTTTAAGAGATTCATATGCGACGGCGAATCCTAAAAATAAAACCATACATCTGAAAGCCCACTAATTACAACAGCTTGAAAGATTTCATCGCAAGATATTACTATTATCAAAGAGTAAACTATCATTTTGAAGAAAGTAAAGTTCTACTTTTCAGAAGTTGTAAGATTTCGCCACTAGAACGCGCATTTCTCAACATTCCACAAAATTGAACGTGCGGCGCTCGAACTTCGGTCTTGAATGCAAGGGAACTCTTTGAGGTGTTCCGTGCGATGTATAACCGCAGGAAAAGACAGAAACAAAAGCGCATCCCAATTGGCGGTGGTAGTTTAGCCTTTTCATGCAGCAAGACTTCAAGATTCGTGTTAGGCAACAAGACTTATTTGAGATAAGCTCGAAATAGGGAAAACTGAACAAACCAAATCCAGTTCACGCTAGAAAATTGTCGTAGATTGTTTATTGATCTGAAAAAACGCTGTCTTCTTCTGGCTATCATATTTGTTTCGTCTTCAAATATTGTAGATCACTAACGAAGTCATAGATCATTTTACATTGTAAAAATTAAGAGTAATACTGATAGTTGAGTCTACTGTGGTAAAGAATTTTCATCGAAATTTCGCGATATCGCGTGCAATTTTTAGCTGCATTTAGCGCGAAGAGTTCAAAGGAAAGATTATTTTCTAAAAATAAATGTTTCTTCTTTAAGTAAACTTTATTGTGAAAATCTTTTTCAACGAACTGATTCGAGTTAAATTTATTCTGAGCAAAATCTGCATTCACAGAACGATGACCACTTGGAGACGCAAAATGATATATGTGAGCGATAGGACCAAATGTGCGACCGTCGTATGAATTTTAATGTTGGTACATTGCATCTTAAAAATTAAGCAAGTTCAACTGCACAATGTGTGTTCTAGTTCTATTGGTAATGCATTGATACGTTATTTATTTCTTGCGTGGTCCTATAGAGTGGTCCAATTAACATTGAATAAGGGTCAGTGAATAAACCTAACTGTTCGAGACTTTATTTTCGTTGTTAAGGAATTTAATGAATAATCAACACGAACTAATTTAGAAACCTCCCCTAAAAACATATCAGTTACTGCATCAGAGCATAGTCAGTTGCTTGTAGAAGAAAAGCGAAAAACATTTAGGTATTTCATTGATTTATCTCAATTGTGCACATGCACATAATCATTGCTATTCGCCTACGAAATCAACAATAATTAAGTGCTAGAGTGATTTAAAGAGAGCAATATTAGTCGTACTTGATTTACTGCTATAATTGTTGCGTTCGCCTTCGCTTATAAGATCTCGATTTGCCTGACTTACAGCATGCTACGTGGCATCAGTATTAATTTGACTTGAAACGTATATTGTAGCACAAAGAAGTATTGGATTTGTTCGACTTTCAGTGTGCATCACCGCTTATTAGTGTTCGATTTACCCGACTTGAAAACACATCAGATTACCAATGACTTTATAGGTATTTTATTTCTCTGACTCGCAGCGCACGTCATATGGCCCACAAGTATTTGATTCGTCAGAAATGGCGCGCACAACATCAGCACCCCGCTCATTCTGCCCTGTTATAACATGACTGCATCGAAGCCAATTGTTCCCCATGAAAGATAGTGAGTGCCCGAGTGCAAGACGATGTCTAAACTGATTAGCAGAAAAAATTGAGTACCCATTACAGGCAGTCGGTGACCGCGGCCCCAGCCTATAAACAAAGCGCTGCGGAACGCTGGGTTCATATGGCACCCTCAAGCTAGGGTGCGCCGAGGCTCATTCTCCAGCCAATTAATCTTGGAATTAATCGTCATAGTCGTTGAAGAGAGTCATCCATCAATTAAGTGGATCACCCCTACAGTTCTGCGCCTTGATTGCCCGCGACTCTGAGGAGCGCTCGAGACGGTCTGCGTCGTTATGCTTCCAAGAATTTTGGCTGAATTTTCTTAAGTAGTTTGAATTTACTCTTTGTTACGAACAAATCAGTTATTTTTCTGAGATCCTAAAAAACTTTCGGGCGTATCGTAGCCGGCGTTGGCAGATTTTAGGTGGAATAAATAATATTCGAACGTGGAAAGAAATTCGGTCTAAAATAAATTTCAGTGTGATTGTTGCTCGTGTTCATGATTCTCAAAAAATGTTCTATCGTGATTTGTGACTCTCAGTGAGAAATCTTTGGTGAACTCTTGCATCAGCAGCGATGTTAATGAAAGAGACTTGAGGCGTCAAGCTCCATGATCAATGTTCACTCACCTCCAGTGGGAGCTACATTTTATCAAAATTAACTCGCATATTTTCATCAGTGACATGGGGGTTGAGCGATCAATAGATTCTGTTGAATATTAATGGCCACAATGCGCGTACTAATAAAGACCAACAGAAGAAACAAGTGTTCCCAAGTCTGTGATTTATCATTAACAAGCACCTGAACGTTCAGGAATTCTCCGCCCATGCCCTCACATTTAGAATGGCATCGTTAGTTTTCACCTCATGATTAAGAACAAGAATTGATATGCTAGGAAGATAGGCTCAATTCCTTAACGCAGCGCACCTTTGCGTAAAAAGTCTAAATTTTTACACTTGCCTCATAGGCCAAGTATGAATCTTACAGAGCGTGTTCGTAGTGTCGTTTCTAGTGAATTGCTCCGTGAATTTTGTGAATGTGAACTGACATGCAAAATTAGGTTCAACATATGTGAAAGGTATCAACGTATGTTCCATGCCTAACTTGAGTATTAGCAGAATCGAAACAAAATTTATGGTTAATTTATTTTGCAATACGTGTCAACAAATGTTAGAATAGCTTACCGATCTCCTCAACAAGACTCAGAAATCGGAGGACACAATGAATGGCTGTAGACAAGAAGTGTTAGGTAAACCGAGTAAACCGAGTAAACATGCCCAGTCAGAGTAAACCGAGTAGAGCACACACCATGTATATTATTGTATTTTAATTCTATTTTATCATGAGAATTTGTGAATGGCATTTGTTGCAAAAGCAGAAAACTTTCCTCCTTAAGTTGTCTAAGAAAAGTTTACTCGCTCAGAAGGGAAACATTCTTTGTGATCCATCTATTCCATGGCAAAGAGTAGACACTATACCCCCCTTCACGTCTACGAGTAGACTAAACAAACAATTCAGTTTCACCCATTTAAAGCAAGAAATACACCTACTCTTTCTTTCCTTTTCTTTGAAATCCATTTTCTAAATCAGTAAATTATCAAACTCTTTAGTTATTCAAACGCCGTAAGTTACTTTCGTTCTCTCAGTCAGACACGAAATGTTTCCGAGACATGCAAACATCAGTTGATTTTCTGCGAGCGCTACGGCCGCAACCGAAGATCAAGACCGATCTTTGAGCTCAAGCCGCGAGAAGGTTCATACTGAGCAGGATGAGCCCTTTAAGCACTCCTCATAAACGTGCATCAGTTTATCCCGAGATTTATATGGGCTTTGCTTGCGTTATTTTACAGCGGATTTTATGCTGGCTCCCGTGAAGGGGCTTCTGATAAGACATAGCGGCTTTTATCGGCGCTAGTGACGCTATTGGCCATTGTGGCGTTGCGAATAGCTGACCACCCTCCGCGACGCAACGTAGCTTCATTTTACGCTCGCCAGGCCGGCGCGAATCGTGAAAAGGTTCTCTAGTGGTCCTTGAAAGTCATATATCCGAGGTGTCAGTACTGGAGGTAATCATTCAATAGGGGTGTTTTGTCAGGCAGCAGGAGAAGCTTCGGTATGGAGGTGGCCATGCTATGTAAACTTAGTCGTACATTAGATATGGTAGCCCCTGCACTTGAAGCAATTCTGTAGGAGCTCGTCACGTGTTGTGTAAAGGCTAGTCGTGTAAGAGGTAGTTTCGTCTGATTCGTGTTTGGAGGTAATTGAAATATGCTTTTATCTAAAGGAGCACGCGTTAACGTAACATTGTTATAACAAATTTACACATGAAGTGAGTCCTGGCCAAAATTGTCTTGTCGAATGCAGTAATGGTAAAAAATGCCTTAGAGTATTCGTGCGAGTAAAATGGTTATACGGCAGGGATAATCATGTGGCAGACTCAGTTATGGGGCAGAGACAGTCAAATGGAGGAGACACGCAGGTGGCAGAGAGAATTAGTTGTAATAGAAACGATTATACGACAGAGAAGGTACCTTTGTGATTGAGTTAAGTATAGGACCTTTATGGCTATCAAATAACGAAAGAAGTTAGTATGACGGCAACATAATTTAACGATGTGCAATACTCTGTTATGCTAATTTTGAAGAACTAAATGTCATATTTAACAATTGCTCTCGTAAATTTTGAAATATTATAACATGAATTAGATTTTTCCGTGCAATTTTTTGCCCATGCACGGTAACAGTCACTGCAACGAAGTGGCATTTGAAAAATAATTCACTGTTTATTTGTGTTTTACGAAGTTTTTACCAGCACTGTACGAAATTGGAAAATGCTCCTGGTGAACGAATGACAAATTACACAACCTGTTCCTAAGCCCCAGCTTTGTGTGATTGAGGTACAAGCTCCTATCACCTTCGAAATAAGAGATTGTTTCTAAATGTTTTGTACTACTGACTTGCCACAACTAATGTAATTACGTAGAAATGAGTCAAATTTTTCAAGTTCTGAAAGAGCATTAATTCTGTCTCGATCATGGAACTAAAATTGAAGATGAAGCTTGTAAATATGCATTCATCTCTGCGTAGCGCATCAGGGATTCTTATGGGCAAAAGTAATTGAATAAAGATCAAATGGTATTCAGTAGTTCAGTGTTCCTCATTCTCACATAAACATTGGAAGACTTAAGCAGTTTGTGATTTGCAACGTTCCGCGAAGTTCGTTAAAGCTCTGCGGATTATAGATTTTTGAATAAATTCTGCACCAGCTGCTGCTTATACTGAATGCAAACAAGCAGATTAGGAGAGATGGAGCATTAAATCCCCAGTATTAACGTCATTTCAACTTCATGATATTTAGCAGTGGCGTCTAACTTTCCCTGAGCTCGAGAGCTTCCCAAATGTGAGCATGCATGTTCATCTCAAGAGGCAGACGCGTATGGCAGACCACAGACGAGACCCGAAATTACTAAAAACCGGCCATAAAGTCCTTATCGTAGAATTCAGTTCTCTAAAGAGACGCTTCTTTGTTGCCAGACTCAATAGGACGGCTTTTCTTTGCTTGGAGTCTTCACAGTTACAGAAGCCAAATTATGTTGCGGAGGAACTAATTCAGAAACGCTGTTGCCGTATAAAGGATTGCTTTTAAAACTCACAATACTATGTAGTAGCAAAAATATTCCTAGCCAGGAAGCTTCAGTCACCGAAAATCGTTATAATAGAATAAGTCTGAAAGGTTAGCTCAAGTGGAGGATAAACTGATTCAAGTTATTCGGCCTAAGAAAATGCCAGCTTCGCCATTATCCTTTGCGCAGCGGTGGTCACCGCGGTCGCGCACGCGCTCAGCTCACCGTGTGGTCAACGATTTTGGCGACCGAACTCGTTATTTTCAATAAACTGAGTCGTCTAGCACCCTTTCAACGGAGATGGTTGCAGTGATAGGCAAGAGCAGCGTGCTGCAACTATCGCCGCAACCGGTGCCGTAAAGAAGCGGTCTGCCGCTCTCTGACGCAGTCTCCTTGTTTGGCATCCAGAAGCTGACTACGGACTCTTTTCTCGTAAAGTACTTGTTAAATTGAGCTTCTTTGCACATGGTGCGTAGGTGTATGGTCTAAGAATGTATGGGTATTAAAATCGAATGAGCAAACCGAAGCGGTGCATCCTTTTTCTCTTGCGCGAAACGCAAACCTGAACTGAAGAGCTCTCTCTTGCAATACATCCTCGTCCATCCATTGCCAGGCGTACCCCAAAAATTTATCTCGAGTAATGCTTGCATACCGATCGTCACAGAAGAGCACTGATAATTTGAATCGAAAAAGTAGCGCAAATTTTAACGGAACAATGTATTCCGCTAGCTTGAGCACGATTATAGAAAATTCAAAATTAGGAACCCAGCTTGCACGGAATGGAATTACGTTTTTCTGTTGAACATTATTTTTATCTCTTTTGAACTTCCACATCACCTTCACAGGAATAACACTAAAGTAAAAACGACATTATGATACATAATGGACGGCATTAAAGAAGTTGATTTGCGTGATGAGGTACACAAGGTTGAATAGACTTGAGTTTAAAAAATGAATAATACAATCGTTTACAGTATGGCCGCTGTTGTCTAGTCAGAATTGTTCTGTTCATGAAGCTATAAGCTTCCCGACGTGATCTCTTCGCTGGTAAAGGAGACGGTCTTCACATGACCGCTACTTTTCCTCGCTTAGTCCTTCACTCGCCACCTGCATTTCTGCTTATCCTTGCCTTGCCACGTGATGACTTACTTTTAACCCTCGCAATACGAGTCTGAGCCATAACCATTTACCCACAGAAGATGCAGCCGATGAACGTAGTCTAGCAGGTTATTTTAACACGTTAACTACGTTACGTTGAACTCAGGTTCCATATCGTGTCTTAATTTTTAATTAATTGGATACGTTTAAAAATGAATTAGTGACCACCGGCGGATCTTTTCTCAGCTAATGGAAGATTGAAAGAACTTATCGGGAGGTTTCTGCCCAGGAAACACCTTAACGGGATTAAAAATTAACCATGCCTAGTACTCTCAAATACCAACCGGAAATTTCCATACAATGTAAAAAAAATAAGTAATTTTCCTCGTGTTTCAACATGCGAGGAACTCGAACAAGCATTGTGTAAGAGTTATCGCATCGCAAGAGTCTGTATAACTACCTTTCACTTTCTAATTGTCTCTAGCAATTCTGGATCATTTATGCGAGCAGTTTAGCAGTGCAAATCCGTCATGCGCAGCGACAATTTCAACATTGTATATGGTAGTAGTAGTGGTAGTTCGGCTCAACAAGTGCCCTGCGAGGAGTTAAACTGAAGTTCAATTTCCAATTCAAATTTAAAGTCAATTTCAGTGAAAATTTTTGAAACTAGCTAACATTAGCTGGATTATGCCTTCATTTATCTTTCATTAAGTATTTATAAAAATTGAGTGCATGACTGCAGGTGGGTCAGCAGCTTTATGAAAATCATTTCAGTGATCACCAGTGGGTCCCTTCGCAGAAAATGAAACGTACTCCAGTCACTGGTAGTTCTATAGCACCGTTGTACGTGCTAGTGCTGGTGGCCAATGGGCATCGAGGCAAGTAAATCGAATACTTTTCGGCCATGACAGACTGCCCGTAAAGAGCTTAAGCCTCCTTTGTGGGAAGATAAAAAAAAGAATCTCTACATCAGAGTGTACTTGCATAGTGTACATAGTATACAATTGTACATGGAGTGAATTTTTCTTTTTCGACGTCAGCGGCATTTGCAGTGCAGTAAGCCGACAATAATCATCCTTCCTTACTGAAAATCCGACATTCTAAGGAGAAGTATTGCATCGGAGCTCTAATTGCTCTACTATCTATAAATATCTTATAGAGAAAATTTGTGCTAGATTTTAAAATTCCTAACGAGAAGCATTATACTTGCTTATTCAGTTTCTAGTTTTGCCGTATTCAACTTCAGAAAATTCCTCACGTGCGCTTACTCATTGCCTTCGAACATAAACACAGTAATGGCCTGAGCGCAGGAATTTAAGCAAAGGTTGAAACTAGCACGAGTACCACTCTCGAGAACAATGCCTCTCTCTAAGACCACTGAAGAAACAATGAATTTGTTTGTGATCAATTATATCTGCATCACATTTCTAAAACCGATCACTGAAGTAGGCTTTCATTAAGACGTACGGTAATTGAGATTTTCAGGTTTAAATTAGCAGCCTATAATGCTAGTAAATTTCACTCTGCCAGCTTCAAAGTTGCTGTCTTCATTCAGTTGTAAGGCTAATGCTATGAAAATAGTTTTAAAATCTGTAACATTAGAGTCAAAAATATGCAAATCTATTATCCATGACAGCAACGTAAAAATATTTTACCTAAATGATAAGCGTACGTCTAGAATTTCAACTGTTACGAATTGGATTTGATTTAGACCTGGAAGGAAGCGCGCCCTGCTTCTTTTGCAGCTCGCCTTGTTTTGCATTAATGGCTCTTTTAAGACGCTGTTGCGCGTAATGAAGGCCACATTGATCTCAATTCATCACCGGCCCGACATGAAGTTTAATTATTCATGCATATTCAGAGCCTGTTCTGTCGGAAGCCATCATGTCTTAACGCAATTACTTCGCTCACTCACTCGTGCAGGCCCTGCCTCGGATCGTATACCAAATTTCCTATACTAAATTTGTATTAAGATCTGCTCGATGATTCTCTTCTTCAGTCATTCAAGAGGAGACTGCACCGCCACCTGAGCAAAGGAGGCGCCAGCTCAGCGAGACTGACTCAAAAATAAGAATAATCAAACTGAACGTGTTTCTCGGGCAAGATAAACTCAGACTTGTGAAGCCGGCAGCGATCTCAAAAAGACAATACGTGGAAGTTCTGTCCTCCCACCGTTTTTTAACTTTACGAATAAGGTGAGGCCTGGTACTTGAGAATGTAGGAAATTTACATCGCAGTGTGATTGAAATTATTAACTTTTTAACCTTGGTGGCAATATTATGTCACTAAGACTACGGAGAATGAGCGTCTAGAAAGTCGTCCTTATTTCGAAAGTGGACGAAATAATACTTAACTAAATCCGAATGTGAATTAGAAAGTAGAAAGACCTTGTGTTAGTGAGCAATTTAAACAAGTTACTAATTGTTTGAAAAATTGAGTGAGTCTTGTCGAGGAAATTGCGGTGTGATAAAATCAAACGGGCAGGCATTGTTAATTTGACCGTCAAGGGATCTCCTGCCGCAGCGGGGACCAAAGCGGCCTTCAGATCTCTAACAATTGAAAGGAACTAACATGTTTAATAAAATTTTAATGAATTTAAAAATATATATTTATATATAAAGTGTATTTATTTTTAAAATTTTAAATTTTTTATCGAAATTTATTAAATTTTAACAATAATGAAAATGTTTTAATAAAATTGTATTTCATTTAAAAAGGAGCAAAACCAAGATCATTTTTCATTGATCGAGTCGTATTTACGCTTACGGATAATGAATCTAAACTCTATGAAGAGTTTGTATCTGCCATTGAATGTCATTGATGATTCTTAAGAAACAATTCACCCAGTGAATTTCTAAGCCCAAATTTAGATGAGCGGAAAGTGAAAAATATATCGATGTGAATTGATGCAGAAATTTATTACTGCTATGTATAAATTGAATCTAGAATACTGTAGTATATAGCAGATAGCAGATGAGGTATATAGAAATGAAATGAAATAAGACACTTCCTGAAACCTGAAGAGAAGTCAAATTATGACTTCTCAGAAAATTGGAAAGCTAGTGGCATAAATCATCTTCAACATAAGGCGAAGTACTACAATGGTGCTGTTTTGGCTAATGCTTGACGAATGAGTGTAAGCAGTCAAGGAGTATGAGTTAAGCTTTCTAATTTTCAGCACCTTTGCTCATTCAGGGCTTGCAGGAAAAAATTACACTAAATCTCAAAAATTCCTGACATATTTAAAATTGTGTTAAAGCAGAAAAAATATATATACTTACTTATTTTTACCGTAAGTGTACAGAAAAAGTTTGTTTGTTATTCCTAAAAGGTATAGGATATCGTTATTTCAATTTATCTTAAAGCAAAACATGGAAACGGTGAACACTATAGCGTCCGAACAAAATTGAAAAAAAACTTACGAAAAAATTGAACAAATTTTACAGCGCAGTGATTCTTCCTCCTGTGGCTACACCAGCTGCTGTCATGTGCTGCGATGGAAAAACTCGACTGCAACTTCTTCGCACCTTGTGACAGGGAAAATTCTACTTTAGGAGCTGGTGGATTTTTTCTTCGCACATCTCTAATTTTTATCCTGATGCAAATTCTACTTCTAATACACCAAATAAACCCTTTCTTTATCTCATTTTCACACATAACGCGTTAACCACCAAGAGTTAAACTAAAGTTCAATATTCAATTCAAATTCAAAGTCCATTGTAGTAAGCAATTTTAAAAATAGAAAGCATTAACTGGATCGAGCCTTCATTTAGCTTTGAATAAGTATTTATCAAAATTGAGTTTGAGACTACTGGTCGGTCAGTCGCATTGTGAAAATTAACTCCGTGTACCACCAGTGGCTCACATGGCGGTCAACATGCTAAAAGACGTTCTGTACATGCTAACAAATCATCTTGGGCGAAGAAATTTGGTTCGAAAGATTCAAAAATATCAAGAGGAATCGAGAAGCATAAACGACTGGTGAGGTTGCTCAATGCAAAACTGGGACAGCGTTGAACCAATGCAAGCCTCACCGCGACTGCTCGTAAGTTTCTGACTCGTAGTAAAAATGAAAGAGCAAGACAAGCTACTTGAATCATTTAAGGTATATATTCGAATAAAACCTAATTTCAAACGTTTCGGCCACAGGCCATCATCAGTGATTAGAAATCTGAAAAGTACAAAGTAAAGAGTAAGAATAGACAAAAAGACAAATCAAATCTAAGAATGACCATTCTAAAAACAAGCTATAAAATTGCGTTAATTGTGATTATCTATTTACAATGGCTAAAGGAAAAGAACTCAGAGTGTTATTTAAAGCCGGCCTAAGTTTAAAAATGTACAAGGACTCTAAAATGCGCATATCTGTATATAACTGGGGTTTTGCTAAAATTGAAAATTGATTAATGGAAATTGCACTATCGCACTCGTCCGAATGCTCTCGAACGGCGGAAAAAGGGGGTTTTGCCAAAATTGAGCCTGTTCTAAAGCTCCTACCAGAATTAGAACAGGCTCAATTTTGGCAAAACCCCCTTTTTCCGCCGTTCGAGAGCATTCGGACGAGTGCGATAGTGCAATTTCCATTAATCAATTTTCAATTTTAGCAAAACCCCAGTTATATACAGATATGCGCATTTTAGAGTCCTTGTACATTTTTAAACTTAGGCCGGCTTTAAATAACACTCTGAGTTCTTTTCCTTTAGCCATTGTAAATAGATAATCACAATTAACGCAATTTTATAGCTTGTTTTTAGAATGGTCATTCTTAGATTTGATTTGTCTTTTTGTCTATTCTTACTCTTTACTTTGTACTTTTCAGATTTCTAATCACTGATGATGGCCTGTGGCCGAAACGTTTGAAATTAGGTTTTATTCGAATATATACCTTAAATGATTCAAGTAGCTTGTCTTGCTCTTTCATTTTTACTACGATTGCTACGGCTCCCTGATGACTTTTATGGTTTCTGACTCGGTTTCAGTCACCGAACTACGTTTCCACAATCGTTCCTGATTTGAGGATCAGAGACTCGTTTCGCATGCGTTTGATCCATCTCGATTTAGGCTACGTAAAAACATAGGTCGGAGTACGATTTAGGTGGATTCATAAAGAACAAATTTCAAACGTTTTCGTCAAGGTCGTTGAACATAAAAACTGTTGAACATATGTCCCGGTGTATTCTGGAGTTGGAAAATATGATTGGACTAAGACATAGTAAGAATGGCCTGAGATTACATGATTTCGAAATAGAAGCTCTATTAACAGCTGATTATGGCTCGGAAATGCATCGAAATCCACAACAAACAATGCTCTAATTTGTTAATGATTTGTTATATTAAAATGTTGCACTCCATTTGTCTATAATTTTTCAATTATCTCATCTACGGAATTTGTATCCTGGTTATGGGAATTTTAATTTCGAATTTTTTTACAAGTTCTAGTGCCAACAAAATGCCCCCAAAGCAATGAAGTAGAGTGGAGAAAAAAAAATCAATCATACATGTGCGCACCCAGACAGCTCCAACTTACGGTTTTAACATTACCAGGTGCCGGATTTTCGTTGAATTTAATTTTTTTAAGTATCATTGACTTTTTAAATTTTAGTTATAATATAAAATGAGTACTATCTGACGAATACAATGATTTAATGGATGAAGATCCTCGTATCGTTTTCGGAAAAAAATGGGCTTTTTGCGAGCCCTGAAGATCACGTCAGCGTTTTCAATAATTCGTTCAAATTATTATTCAATGAAATATCCAAAAAACTTGAGGTTATACCCTTCCATTTCATGCTTGAAAAAAATTATCCAGAAATTATTTCAAGTTTCATTTTCTTCACAGAGATATACTTGCACTGAAGAGATATAGGCCTCACGTCTGCATACCCCGCTTAAAAATCTTGAATACATAAACAAAGTTTGGCAAAGCCAAGTTTTGTCTCCTAGTGTTAGATTTACAAGTCTCTAACGAGGAACTTGTTTCCTACAGCCGTTGAGAGTAAAAGTAAAAAGTATTTATTAAGTAAAAAGGATTTATCAGTAAAACTTTGAGTGGTTCCGTGAAACAATTCTTACCCTTAACGAGTGTGCTAGTTAAGGCTGAGTGTGTGCTGGTCAGTCATATATACAACGACATGAAGCAAAAATTCGAACAGCAAGAAATTCATTATTTAAAAAATTCTTCACAGACTGAAAGGAAATTCATTGACTAAATAGTTACATTGAAAAAAAAAATATGCAAGGATAATCAAGAAATATTAAATAGTATAGACTTCATCTTTTTTTCAAAAGGTTTAAATCTTATCGACAGCGTTTAGTAAATAACTTTCTAGATTGCTCCTGTCATTCATTCAGTAGCTGATATGAGGAGTATTTTAATGTTTTCAATAACTGTCAATACTGCAGCATTATATTGTGAGATAAATTCACAGTTAAAAGTAAAAAATTTTCAAACTCAATAAAGTGAATAAAAATTAAGAGATAGAAATGAATAAGAAACAGATGTTTTGTGTAACTTGCAAAAAGATAAGCTTTAAATTCCGTTGACGACCATTTCTTCATTTGTTTCTAAGTATGAGTTAAAAAACTGTTGAAAACTGTAGAAGTGATGGTGCACCACACAAGATATTTTCAAAACTTGTTCGGAAAATACACCGAAAATTTTAAAACAAATAATGATGCCCTGTGAGAATTTGTTCATGAATATAAGACTGAATTTGAAACATTGCGTGAAAGTGTTCTATGAACAGAAAAGACAAAAATTAAATTATTTGATAGGCATTCACGAAATCCTGTTTGGAGCAAAGAGGGTTTTGCCTTGGTACCGAAGAAGACAGTTCTTAATTACTGCAAAGTTTGGCAGAGGTTGCATCGTGGCCAGGAGATGTTTCTTCGCAAACGAAAATACCAATATACGCATGATGGATGGTAGAATACATCCAGAACTGTACTAAGATGCATTGAACACTAACTTGCATGTAATACTGGCAAAACTGTCGTGCCTAGTAGATTGGATCTTCCAGCAAGATACCGATCCTAAGCTTAATAACAGCGAAATCTACTAAGAAATGGCTCAGTAATCACTGTGTAAAAGGACTCCAATTGTCAAGCCGGTCCTCAGGCGTAAACTTTATTGAAAATATGCGGCGTTATTTGAAAGTTGAATTACTATCAAGATCTCCAAAATGCATTTAACATCTGACGATAATGTAGATACGAGTAGAAGAATGGGATAACGTTGCTAATAAACAAGCATTTCATTAATTCAAGAATAAAGAAGTTCATTGATTGCTGCGGTAATAAATAAAAGATAAGCTTCAAAGTATTGAACAATGATTCTGTTATAGTTTTGAATAGCACGATTACTTTTTTCGTGCTTTTTTTGAATAGATTTATGTCACTACGGGAAAGAGCTCGATTTAATAATCTATAATAATTCTGCAGAATTCATTTGTCTTTGGATTATATCGTGAATGATTTTAGATCTCCGCTATCTTCGCTCTTATGAAAACTTTATACTGTCTATGTAAGTAATAAATTTGTTATAGACAATTTTACGCTAACATCATCCCAGTCGTTCTTTAATATTTTAGAAACTTCATAAATTAAATCGAAGAATAGTTACAATTCGTGAGATTGAAGAATCTTCATGAAAATAATAACAAATTAAAATTTTTGCTTTCTTCCGCAGTCTTAGATCCGAATTTTGTTAGTTTCTCCCAACTGGCCCCATTAAGAATCAATTCTTAGTTCATTATAGTCAGGACACACTTGCAATAGTCATCATTATTGACATAGTAATTCAAAACGCAAGCGCAGAAACTCATGCGAAGGCCGCCTGAGCTGGCAGCTTGTTTTCGAGCTCATTTTTGCATTAAATTCGGCAGTCTAAATTATCCGAACCTGATCTTACACTCCTGACGATCGACTAAGCAAATTTGTCTCTCTATTGAGAATGCAAGCTGAAATCGTGCAAGCTCGGTAATTTTGCCCCTTGAATCTGTTCGTTTGCCGGGAAGGTAAAGAATAATTATGCCGCATAAATCATCGATTCGTTCTCCGTGCACTGAATTCTTGTTTGGATTGGGTAGGTCGAGAGAAAAAGATCGAGGGCGAACGAGCAGTTTCTAGAGTTGCTAAGAAACGCATTCGATAAAACTTAATCTTAATTCCACGACTAAATGTTGCAGGAGTCTATTCAGCTACTCTTTTATGACCGAGGGGTAATTGAGATAAACTGTCATCCCGACTGGGAATTAATTCTAAGTTGGACGCAGCACATCCTGGGAATATCGAGCAGGACCATTGATGAACATCCGATAAGAGAAGCTGACTTTAATTTACGACATTGTGCGTAGAGTTTTGTCCATGAAGCCCCCAACATAACGCGCCGCAAAAACTTGCCTAAAACAGGTGCTATCGCCGGCACCACCGCCTTCTCCTCGCTAATTATAGAGCACCTGTAGATGGGCCCATCCAAACCCATTGCTTCACTAAACTATAAGGACTTTCTTACTGGTGCCTTATGGGTAAGATGTGCTTGTGATCACACTCGCCAACGTTGTGCTCGGCAAACTTGCGCGCGTTCACACTCCAAGCTGCTATTTAGTCGTACGAAGTGTTCCAGCAATTTGAAATTTGCCACTCAACAATGACATGTTAACTTTCACCCTCAGTGCTCATTGTAACTTACGCTGTGAATTTTTATTAATGAATGTCTGAAGAACTTTGTCGGCAGATAAATAAATAAATGAATAAATAAATGAGAGGCGTAACAATTAACAACTAGGGCCTGGTTCTTCATTTATACAGGAACGTCACTGTCGATCAGATTACATCACGAATGGTAGCACAAACTTACTTTGAGCACCTTGAAAAGAAATTTCCTTAGGATCAGTCGTGTAAAATGAAGGTACTGCGTACATATTAAGTACTGCGAACTTCTAAAGTCAAATGAAGAGTTTGTTCAGTGCAGTACGCCCATGATTTCGAATCGAGGCTTTGATTTGCGTGCGTTTGTCAGTGTCCTGAATGTAAACTAAGGCAATCCGGAATTATCAAAGGCTAACTCGTTTCCAATACATCCGCAAACGTAGTGGAAGTCTTGCGAGGGCATGCAGACGGTAAAATTAAACCATGAACGTTTGATCTTATTTGCATAGGCTCGTGATTGACGACTGAGCAATCTTGGGGTGCGAAGTTTTCGACAATTTTCATTTAAGGAAAAATTCTTGGCGTTTTATAGTCGCTTGAAGAAACTATCTCGAAGCAGTGAACCAATTCGCAGCGACGGTTATCAAGATTTGAAATTTTCAATAAAGCCTGGAAGGTAGAGATTGCCGCGAATTTGTCGATGAGAGAGATAAAATTCGAGGGCCTAAGAGCTGCAAGTAGATAAACCACGGAGTGCATCGCTTCGTCGCAGTTCTGTATCGCGCATAATTGTAAGTTTCAGATCTGGACTTTAAGCTCCACAGCGTTCTTAATTCAGTAATAACAGACTCTGAAACAAAAGTGTACAGGGATTTGCATAATAAATAAAATCACTGGGATGTTATATAGCATAACAGTTTATGAAAATGAGACCTACAAAATTGGGTGTCTTGCCCGTCTGTGTTCTATTCTTCTGTGTTATGGTATCAAATAACTGAAAACAGTATTTAACTGGTTATCAGTTCTCACAGAGTATAAAATCAGCTGGAACAGAAGCTATGGTAATGCTCTTCTTTTCACACGAAGAGTTGAGTCATGTGATGTATTTTTACTCTGAAAATATTGGTTCGTTTCTGCTCTGAAGCTGTAAAGGGCTAGTTCATCGGAATCATGTCTCATTTTTTAGAAAATTGATCTCTGGTCATAAAAGGACTTCGTTCTAATGGTAGCATTTTCGAAGTGTGTTATCTTGTAGCTCGTTGAAATTATTGCGCTGCAGTTGCGAGAAGATGAGCGTATGCTAACACAACAGCTACGTAACTTTGATAGTTCAGCACAAAAAACTTCAGCTCAACAACCATCGACGGGAAATATTTAGGGTTGAGGCAATGCGCAGAAGAAAAGTAGCACAGATCAGAAGATCAGAAGAAAAGTAGCACAAGGAGAACAAACAGGCACGAGGTCCAAGGACTTACTAAAAATCTTCCAGTAGATACAATAGGTTTAAATACATTTTTCGATTAGAGTTGTCCCCACGAGAGAAAGACCATAGAATAAACAGCGTTTGTAATCGCAATATTTATACACATTACAGTTTATACGACTTTTCAAGATTTCCGGAAAACGAAAAAAAACTGAGGTGCTTTCCTTGACGGGAGGTAAATTTTATCCTCACTGAAGTTTTGGCTATGGAGGACATTTTTTGAAGTATTTCCGATGGCAAGAAAAATATTTTAAAAAACTATAGTTTTAGAATTCAACTTGTAGTATAAATATGTACACTCAAAATGCATATGCATCTTGCCTGGACTTTCAAATCCGTTCTTCCACGAGACCTGCTAAATTTACAGTTTTTGAGATCAACATTACTTTGCGCTCATTTTTCTTTCCCGGGAGCATAAATCGTTATAAAGACGCCTGCACACTGAGATGCGTGACGAGTATCCAAGTGCACCATTAAGAAACTCAATAAATAAATTTCAGGGAACAATTACAGTTCCTGAGTTCAAAGAATATCAATGAAAACTATTAATAAGATGATCTGTATTTTAATTAGTGTGTATTCTAGCTAGTACAATAAAAGGTTTGCAGTAACTTCGATAATTTTGATTCCTCCATACTCAGCATTAAACAGTTAAGCAAGCACGTAGCGCCAAATATGGTCACAGTCTACCGTGCTGCCATTTCGTGATACTGCTTTAAAATCGATCAAAGCTCAATAAATCACCTCGATGTACGACCTCAAGGCATGAAAACTATAATTCAATTAGCATCACGGGTGTTGGGATTACCAAAAACGGCTCTGCTGGGCTCACGCAGATGGTGTAAATAAATGGTTCCATTAAATGGTTTCAATAAACAAACAGCAGACATTCTCTCGCGTACATCCTGGATTTCGCCGGCACCCGAGAAGCAAGGACACAAGTCAGCTGCACTCCCGTATTCGTGCGCGTTCTTCCAAGCCCAGTCGAATGATGGCTGGAGCTTGTCCTGGAGTCCAAAAGATTAACGCATCCTGGAGCCTTGGCTGAGGGCTCACCGCATGTTCGCTGGTTTTGGTAGTTGGTAAATGTATGACTGCCACAGAGCTCGGTGGTCTGCGCATATGTGACATCCCTGTTTGCTGCGTTTTCTCACATTAGGTTTCGGGTAGTTAACCAACACTAGATTGCATGTTATCCCTGCATGTAGCAAACACATGATAATGAAAGTTTAATAGCATGGAAAATGAATTTCGTTCTGGGAATGCGATCGTAAATTTCTAATTCATCTCCTGTGTGGTCTCCACAAGTCTGAAAGTCTTCTAGCAAGTTATGTTTAGTGTGTCCAGCCTGCCTATGACGGTTACAGGCTTCTACAGTCCCATTTGCCTTCTCTGCAGGCATGAGAGGCGACTGGAATTGACTTCGTTCTTTGGTCCAGGAGAAACCGGCAGGTCTCGGGCGGCCAGCAAACGGACCGCCAACTATAAAGTTTCAATAGCGGCGCTGTGGAAGTGTGAGCAACACTCATAAAATTCTCCTGGGAATGACAAGATGTGATTTGCTGCCCGGAGAAGGAGGCCAAATAGAAATAAATAAAAACGAACAATAGAGAAGAGTTCGTCCAATCTGGATGCAGGTGACTTTAACGACGAAAAATCTTGAATTTTTTGATGGAATGACTTGGGTGATGTCCAAAAAAAGTAACATTCGTCCTTTAAGTAGTTCTGGCATGGCTATTGTGTCTCAACAAGTAAAAAGTTTGTCTAAAAGTATATGAATAATTATTTCAAAGCTTCAGTATTTTCAAAAATCATCTCAAGACTCGAGTTTCTCTCCGTCGGACGATAATTGTTATTCTCGGAATAAGGACAGTTTCTCTCACCGAACTCTTAAACAGAAGTTGTAATAAATATCATGGTAGCTCTATCTCTTTCAATTATACGTTCTGTTTGCTGATGTAGCAAACGCTTAACTCGACACCAGTATAGAATGTCGAACAATTGTATTCAACTATAAATAATTAGCAATTCACTAATCAATTAATGTGCAAGGCTCCCAAATTGTTTTAAAGTGTACTATGTAAAAGTATACACTGTACAATTAGATATAAAATGCATTGTACACATGAGTGCAATAAGGAGATATAAATGTACTGTACACAAGAGTATATATAACGAAGAGATGTAAAGTGTACCGTACAAATGGGTATAATGAGGAAATATAAAGTATATGAAATATAAAGTATACTGTGCAAAAGAATGCAATGCAGAGATGTAAAGCATATGAGGAAATATAAAGCATATGAAATATAAAGTATACTGTGCAAAAGAATGCAATGCAGAGATGTAAAGCATATGAGGAAATGTAAAGTATACTGCACATATGTATAAAGTATATGAGATGTACAGTATGCTGTACACAAGGGTACAATGAGGAAATATAAAGTATATGAAATATAAAGTATACTGTGCAGAAGAATGCAATGCAGAGATGTAAAGCATATGAGGAAATGTAAAGTATACTGCACATATGTATAAAGTATATGAGATGTACAGTATGCTGTACACAAGGGTACAATGAGGAGATACGAAAAAATATAGTTTTAAAATAACTTTGTTTTAATTAAACCATAAATTTCATTTTGAGACTCATTCCTAGCCTTCAATCACACATCAGTGATTCAAATCCGTAAAAATTTAGGCCTCGAAAACCACTGGTATATTTCCTGAGGGAAGCACGTTAACATGGAAAAATTTCAAATGAGAGTTAATAAGAATTGATGACCTAAGCAGATGGCTGAATTGCGACACTACGAGCCCAACTCACTCGTAACAAACCTTGTGTTTACGATATTAGCCAACCTTAATATGGGAGATTATGGCTACTCGTGTCGTGAGTGATGCCCTTAGCTACTCGTGTCGTAAGTGATGCATGCGAGCCCTTGGCTATTCGTGTCGTAAGTGATGCGAGCCCTTGGCTACTCGTTTCGTAAGTGATGCGAGCCCTTAGCTACTCGTGTCGTAAGTGATGCGAGCCCTTGGCTACTCGCGTCGTAAGTGATGCGAGCCCTTAGCTACTCGTGTCGTAAGTGATGCGAGCTCATGGCTACTCGTGCCGTAAGGGGTACGAGCTCATTAGGCACAGCAAGACGTAAGATTTGGACACGGCATCAATATCACCCACGGACGCAACAGACGATTTCACCGCGAAGGCAACGTTTGCGTTGCTTGCAAAGTGTAAAAGCGTATCTACAGCAAAGCATCTGAAAAGTGAGTTCTAGACGGTAAAATGGCACCAATGCGTTCATGCAATCAAAAGTGTATTAATTGCAATGTACTGTATAGAAAGAATTCAAAATCATGATTTCCATGTTGAGACACGACAGAAGATCATACTAATTTTGACTTTTGATGTTTTCGGTTGCTGAAATATAGCCGTAAATATTTCCATCTTTGATGCTCAGGGCATATTCGTCAATGCGAAAACTTCAGGCGATGTTTCTAGGCTCTGGAATTCAGATATTCAGAGAAGTTTGTCGTTAGCTAGGTAACTTTGGTGAGACAAATTGAAGTTCAATATTGTATGCAAATTAAACTCAATTTCAATTTGCCGTAGCAAAATGAACTAAAGATTAAGTTGAACGAGTTTTTATTTGAATTTCATCAATAAGGTCCGAAAATTTAGTTTTTGACCGCCTGCAGGTCATTCGTGCCATGAAAATCCTCTCAGTGACAGCTGGAGAGTCACCAAGCAGTTGTTGCGGTAAAGTTTATGATACAAAAGTCAAAATGAAAAGCACAAAATCGAGGTAAACCTCAACGCGATGTCTTTGGTTTGCAGCACGCTGACAGAGCCTTCCCTTCGTTCAAGTCTGTTATACAAAAACTGCAAAAAAGCTCGCAAAAACACGCTTGACACGTTTCCTGCAATGGGACCCACCGCCAGTACTACGGGATTTTCATAATGCTGCTGACCGATCGGCGGTCACTAACTCAATTTTTAGAAATACTTTATGAAAGCTAAATGAAGGCACCATCCAGTCAATGTTAGCTTTTTCAAAATTACTTGCTGCAATTGACTTTAAATTTGAATTGAATATTTAATTTTAGTTTAACCCACGGCAGGAAACATGTTAAGTTCATTTCATGACACACAGACCACGCATCCGGATACACCGTGAACTTTATTTTATCGTGAGCAAAAATACACGAGCTAACTGAATTATGAACCTTTATTTGGTGAGTTATAATAGTCAAATAGGAAGAGTAAAGCAGTAATATTTATGAGCTGTCCGCATAATTTGGTCATGGATCTTACGGTCATTTGTACCCGTTGAGTGACATGTCATATGGCCGGTAGACATCTTGTTTCTATCGAGAGAACACGCGCATGGCGAGCTGAGCTTCATTCCGGTATTTGAGTCTATAATTAATTAGCTGATGCAGCAGGTAGAAGTTCAGCTTCTTTAACTGACTCTCTTCATTCCTGTGTTAGCTTTTCAAATTAAACGAAGGCTGGAAAATTGGTTTATTTTAATTTTGCCTTATTATCATTCTGTATATTCTCTCCCACTTGAGTCGACGTAGGCTAGAAAAATTGGATCTTTATAATTTTGTCTTATTCGGTAAATTCTTTGCTGCTTGTGTTAGTGCTAGTGTAACAAAGAATACGTAACCAAATTAAACACTGGTATTTTTAGGTATGACATGTAATTATTTTTTTTTTGCAGCAAACCTTACATAGTTGAAGCGATTATTTTTTATTATATTGTACAGCATTTGAGAACATAACAAATAAAATTCAAAAAATTATTCCGAATAGTTTTCAAGTCTAATAATTCTTTTTTTGAAAATATAAACTTCACTGTTTTCTAATTTAGTTTGCGTGCACCCCAACCCCTATATTATCTTGTCTCTCATTTGAAGGAGCAGTAAATTGCAACAAATCAAAAAATTGGTTTCCCATTATTCAACAAATTACCATTGTGCCGGTAATGCGAATAAAGATACAAATTGACTCCCCGGTCTAAAAACCCGCAAAGTTTCTCATTTTCATTTCTCACCTTCCAAATTAAGTTGCGAAGCCGTCAGAGAATTTGTAAGTCTATCAATCAAAAGGCGGCCTGTGTTCGAGGCCACGATCCATCAGCGGAGTTTTGTTAGCAACATTCCGGCAAATCTGAAGACACGCTCGACATCGCGGACGACCGGGCCGGGGGACCATGAGACACGTGTCGCAATTAGATGCGGCTTGACGAGGCTTCGAGTTGGAAAAGAACCACAAGAAAAATAAAAAGTTAGTTGGTAATAATAAACTAAAAATAATTACTCGACATTGTATCTGGGCCTTATCGATGAAGCTTGCGTTGGCGTTATATAAAAATTAGTTGGTAATAATACGATGAAAATAATTACGGGATATTGTTTCTCGGCCTTATCGATGAAGCTTGAGTTAGCATTTTATAAAACTTACTTGGTAATAATGAACTAAAAATAATTACTGGACATTGTATCTGGGCCTTACCGATGAAGCTTGCGTTGGCGTTATATAAGGATTGTGTTGAATATGAGTCACGTAGTCAATTTAATACAAGCTACAGCTTGCTCCTCAAAATAATATACATTAATACGAATGTGCCCGTGTGTTGAATGTATTGAATTAAGTGACGTTTAACGAGTGGTGTGTTTTTAAGAGTTTTTTCTTCACAGGAAATGCCTTTCTATAATTACGATCCTGGACAAGTCTCAATAAATCACTTTTATGAACGAGTGACACTGACACTGAAAGCAGCTTCACTTTGTAACGGTGAAAAGATAATGAAAAACTGCAATATCGAAGCCAATTTCCTATTTCAGGTGCAATGAACAGACCATTGCTGAAACTTCTAACGTGTTACAATGTTTCATTGTTGAATGATTACCCATTGTGAAAAAAATTCTGGAATGAAATATGTGTTCTATAACGCTACTATTCTTTTGCCTTCATATGTAGTTCTAACTCATGCCAAAGAGTATATACATACATTATATATATATATATATATATGTATTTTATATATTGTTTTGCATTTTATTCGATATGGCGTCCATTTGGATCGATAAAAAAGTTGGAAACGCTTGGGAAACAATCTGCACCAATTACAAATAACTTTTTAGAGGATTTTGGCTGTTTTTTGAAGAACTTCGATTCAACAGCATCCAAACTTTCGTGATGCGTTCCTCACTCCCCAGTCAGTCTCCAAGATCGGCCATGTAGTGTAACCGAAAAAGTTAGGATCTGGTGGTGGCGGCCATTCTTCCTCCGATATGGAAGACATTGGATACCAGCCACACGCGCTTTCTTCGCTTCATAAGAAAATGCCAACTCTTGCTGAAATGACCAACAGCGTTATTTAAATGGTTCTCCGCCCCGGGTAATAATGATTTCCTTAGACCAGGGGTTCTCAAAGTGGGATCCACCGACCCCCAGGGGTCCGTGGGTCTTTGACCCCCAGGGGTCATCAAAGTGTAACGAATTTAACAGTGAATGCAGACAAGGTATTTATTTACAGCTTTCCATGACTGTTGATACTATGAAAAAGTGCGTACAATATATATATATATATATATATATATATATATGAGGGGGTCCTCAGCTTTTTTTCTGTAATAAAGTGGTCCTTGGTTGAAAAAAAGTTTGAGAACCCCTGCCTTAGACTGAGGTTTGTGTGGTTTTCTTGGTTAATTCTACTCTCTTGATCAATGAAAATCAAAGGACTTCTGTATGCTTCAGTTACGGCTGTCCACATCAGCACCGAAGTCGCGTCATAGCTTTGAGTGATGATTAATATCACACGAATTAGACCCAAATCAATCATTGAGAGAGTTTTTCTTGTATGCCAAGCTTCTTTTCATCGCTGCAGATAATATTGGGGAGCGAACTTTGACGAGTGCGAAAAAAAACATAATTCTAGCCTTTGCCAGGTGTTCGCCCCCCCCCCCCCCCCCCCCCTTACTGGAAAATAGGAAGTGTTGTTTTTCATAGTTGTACGGAGTGATCTGTAGGTCTTTGCGAAATATCGTGAACACGGATTTGGTGAACACATCAGCCACTTTACCAAGATTTTTGAGGGATCTGTTTTCCTTTCTACAGCACCTATCTGGTTAATTTTAGCAGTGTTCATGCTGTCGCAGTACCAAGAGAACCTTAATTCTGGCCTGATCATACATTTTCGGCCTCCTTTAATCGCTCTCGCGTCCTCCAAAAGACCGAGTCATTTAATTTGTAAGATATCTGAGTTTCCTCAGGCGATTTGTCTGCCTGGTGTAACGACTAAAGCGATTCTTTTATTCAAAACTTTAACCATTATGGAGAGCATTTTTTTGCGAAAAAAATAGGAACTCATACACGGATCAAAGTATTAAAATAATACAGGTATTGAAATTTAAAAACGAGTGTGACGACAAATGCTGAGCATTCTGTATGACATGCTAACTCCAAAAACTGAGAGAACGAAAACACCTGAAATTGAAGGATTTCAAGTCAGCGGACCGTAGATAAGAATAATAAGAATGACATGTTAAGGACAGCGGTTCTAAATAAATAGATCCAACATATCTGCATGGAATATAACAAGATAACTCTGGGATGAATGAAATAAGATGGAAACTTATTAACTCCGTGTTGAAGCTGAGAATGCTCCATTGAAAAACAGTCAGACAAGTTCAATTGAAAAGAGTCAGACGAGTTTAATGAAAACAAAACCTCGTGATAAATTTGCGTGCATGATTGAAAAACGAAGCAAGTTTTAGGACCATAGCTCAATGCATGAGCGAGTTAGGCTTAAGCCAAAGATCAGAAATTCGAAGTCTGGACACGAGATGAGTTTGGAGCTGTACTGGTGGAAGCACAATCCGACTGCCACATCTATAGGTCAGAGGATGACGCCTACCTTAACTACGAAGTATCTATAGGTCAGAGGACGAAATCGACAGCGATGCATTTATATGTCAGAAAATATATAGAAAGAATTCGCAAGCATAACTGCGGGCAATTTTTTTACAAGTTTCAGGCAGTGAATATTTGGCATGAGTTACAAAACACCTTTTTCTATAAGAAGCGCAGTTTTTAATTAAGCACTGAAATGTATAACCAAGTCAATACTTTCAGGGCTTCTTGGTTATTGAATGCCATCAGTATCTGTTTTGATGAATAGAGCAACGAAAAAAGCCAAACGTTAGTCTTGTACTATTGTCAATAAAGAGTACACACGCCTGAAGTAGAATATTCAATCCGATGATTAGTAGCAAGAATTATAGATTGGATATATCTTAAACTTGCTTTCTTGGGGTGACTTCATCCAAAGTTTAACCAATTGTGAATATATATTTTAGTATAATATATTGTTATATATTATAATAATATGTTATTGTAATGTATCATTGTAATATATTGAATAATATATTGTCGCTTATTCACAATTATAATCCTCCGTCTCTGACCTCCTGATTTCCGTAAGTAAACCATGCCTGAGCTGTCTAGTTTTTTTGTCTTCATACACAAAAATGCTCTCCAAGAAAAAATAGCTTTCAATTTGTACCTGGAAGCTTTGTGCTTACAACTGCTCAGATGATTTTCAAATTCGAGGAAGTTATTAAAACCTTTCAAGTTCATGTTGAAAGAATTGTCGTCATCTGTAAAAACGCTTTGCGTTCAAGCACGGAGCTGTAGGTCAGTCTGGAACGTGTTAGACGATTGAAGGAGTTTTGTTTTTATTTTTGGCAGGAAATTGAACTGTGATCAAACTTACAGCGTAAGACGTCGACAAAGTAATGACAAGTTTTTATTACTTAATGCTCGTGATAAATTTATCGCGTTTCCGTGAAGCAAGTAACGTTCTAAAATTAAATTCATTTAATATTTGTAAAATTTGTGAATACAGGTATACCGTATAGTTTTTGCCCAAATAAACGCATCTGTAAACATAATTTTGCAAATTTTTTCAACAGAATGGAAACAGCAAAAACTAAAAAGGGAGAACAATAAGAGCGTTCGTGGTGTCAAAGGACGCATAATCGACATCCTTTTTAATCATTCTTCAAAAATAACATTGTAAATTTTTCATCATAAAAATTATGATACGTTAATCTTGAGGGAAAAACGTTATAAGTTCATTTCATTCATAGAAATTTCATAAGGCTGCTATGACATTAATTTGCTTCGGTAGCCAATAAAAAATTTTGAAAGTCGCGAAAAAGTTTGTCTCATGACTCATGTAAATAATTCATTTCCTTCACTGCATGGTTTCCATGTTGCGCTCGTGTAGAAAATATTATTGCTAATGAGTGTGGCTATTGCCTAAAATCAACTTACAATTCTGGGTGATTAACTCTTTAACACTCTATAAGTCTCTACGACTGCCTCGATGTTGATTACGAAAATCACTCAGCAAAGTTTACCAACATTCGGACATGGTTACTCGTTAGGCGGAAACTTCTGATGGATGTCAAATGAAAGTCAACGAATACAATCTATAACTTATTTGCAAACTTGATTCCCAAATACTCATCTTGAAGCCGCCGCAAGATCTCCAGATGTGACAGGCGACCGAATCATCCGTGGCAGACTGAAGGCTAGTCGCGGGACTCGAACTATTTTGAAGAACCTGATCGAACTTCAATGGCCTTCGAAAAAACGTAGACTGTATTTTTTGTGCGGCGAATATAAAACATGGAAGCAGTAATGCGCGAGTTTATGGAAAGTTTCTTTGAATCTGACACAACCTGACAGCGGCCTTTGAAAAAAAACTGAGGGCTGTGTGATTTTTGGAGACTTGAAGGCTTGCTTTTGCGGACGATAGGGAGATGAGGAGAGCGACGGACGGCGCTGCGCCGGTGGTCCGCCATTCACAACCTCACAATGAACTTTAGAATCTTTTGTGTCCATTTGCATAAAAACAAGCGCGCCGGACAGCGTTTATCAGTAGTTTGCTGGCTACTTAGTGCGCAAAATATGCCGTAAATACCTCGGAACAACGTCATAAATAATGGGATATACAAGCAAGATAATCTTGAAAATGCACTTTTTTCCACTCTTTCACTGCTTAATCGAAACTACAAAAGCGACGCTAAAATCCTTCATTTTATTGCCGGCCCTCTTAAATGTTCTCAGTTCCCGCACGGAGAACTGAGGACTGATTTAAATCACGCTGCCATTCTGCGCTGAGACGGATTGCTCTCTCAAAAGGATGGATTCTGACCCAAAACTTGTGGCCTTAAGGGAGACGACATTGTCCTCTTCTGCCGTGGTAAAGCCGAGTCGGAACCTTTTCAATGCTATCGAATGATAGTTTTTTAAAAGACTCCAAAGACTGGAAATTCTATTCTCTGTCTCGGAACCTCTAATCTTGAAATGAAAACAATGTTGCGTTCATATGTATGAGTTTCTGTGACTAGATATTTCAATGTAGCACTGACATAAAAAGAAATTTTTTGAGTTTCTTGGAATCATTAAATTAAGGTGTTTTTATTAAAGATAGTTTTGATCTGACATTTGAGTTTTTTTAGCCCCAGCTCTTGCGACTGCCTCAACTTATAAAATTTTTCGGAACTTAGAACACAAGCACGCAATAATGAAACGCTTCATATAGTATGTCCAAAATTAGTGCCAGTGCTCACAGAAACCATTGACTGCCCTGAATTGTTGTGTCTTAAGTATGTGCATACGATGTTGCCCTAACAAGAAGCTAGGAACTAGAGTAGTCACGTGTGAAATAAGCTTCTTGTGTGTCTTTATTGAGCCTTTTTAGTCTCCAATCAGATATCCAAACATGAAAGAAACGAAGGAAATACTTTCAAATTCTAACCTACGATCACAATTTGCAAATGACTTTCATAATAGCTGTTTTATTTCTAGAATTAGAACGCGTCGATGCAAAAATAGAAATATCCTCCAGGCAAAAATGTTTTGCTGTCGTCCGTGAGGTTTGATTGGACAGGAAGATTGGGAGCGGTGCCAAAACTGGCACGGAGGTATTAAGTCGCTCTTTTGCTGCAATTTCTTCAAATTCACAATTCTCAAAATACACTAAAGTTTCATTCTTTACTACACTTCACAGCTCTTTGCCAGCGAGAGACAATGAAAAAGGGCAACGGCAGAATAGACCCACCAAATGATAATTTTAGGAACCTCTCTTTAAAAACTCGAGTATTTTATTTAGTACGTAGTTTAAATACAGGCTATTTTTTATTGGATCTCAGTTATTAGCGTTAAACAGTAAGCGCTCTGAAATTCGAAACTTATATTTGGAATACTCTATCAAATCAAGGGAATCACGTTACGTTTGCTGCGGTCATCTATTAGAGAAACTCGTTCATGGGTAAATAACACATTACCTCTTCCTGAGCCACGGTGATTATCACCGCTAGGCGTCCCATTTAATAGACAATCAAGAGATTTACGAGATCCTTGACAAGCTGAGATCAGCAATTGTTGTCCTGAGGAAAACATTGACACAAAGACAGCCATCGAATAGACGCTGTGAGACCACAACACAGCGAGTATAGGAATAACCATATATGTTGCGCGTTGTCTCCTCTTCATCTTAACCTCAATCTCACATGAATAATATTACTTGGGATTTCTTCTGTGATACTTCCAGCTAGAAGTGTGTTCATAAGAATTGATGACCTTCGCTGAGCAAATTTATTTCAATTTGCCGAAGACCAACTGAGAAGTTAGAACTCAAAACGAGCAACGCGTTGTTCCTACGTGAAATAACTTTCCTCTTCGTTCTTTGAACTTCTTTTATTTTTAGCGGTCTTTTACGTCTATTTTCACTGACGAGCTCCATATAACTTCTGAGGAATTATTGAGTGATAAGATTTTCATAGTTGCTTGGAATGTATCCTCGTCTAAGGCTTCTATTAATTTTTATCTTAGTCTCTACAGCACTTCATATTCAGAAGAAAGAGTAAAAATCGTTGTTTTAACGTAAACAATCAAATCAAGATAGAAAGAAACTTTTCGAAAGTGTTAAGTTAAAAGGCCTCCAAAAGATTGAGATTGAGGCAACGTGACGCAAAATCTCATAGAATGATTTCAAAAGTTAGTAAAAGTTTTTTTTGTAGTCTGAATTTTACTTACAACGTTTGTTTAAAATGTGATGCATTATTTGCTGAAACGAAACTTTATTTATAAGATATTTTTGAAACATCACTAGATGATGAAATAAAGAAAAAATTCTCTAACAGTCTGCACATAAATGATCAGCAAAAACTTGCTTTGGTGTCGGCTTAATCTGACGAATTTGAAGAGCGAAAATTTCAACAGCGCTGGTATTCGCTGTCGCGTGTCCTTAAGCGTTCACTTTCGATGTATTTTCTTTCTCCACGAAACATAGCAACACAGTTATACTACACCTCTGAGAGAACGGTTTCGTTCCATCCCATAAAATTTTTAAATCCTAATTTATTTGCCAGACCGTATTTATCTGCGGAGAAGGACGCTCTGCAAGGTCCTTGACCCATGACTTAATTTTACGATTAAAGTTATGCGTTACCTGACTATTAAATAGTCGTTAAACTCACGTAAATGAACTCAAATAGCTAAAGCTCGAGCGGAAACGAGCAAAAGTTTCCCCTACAGAAGACCAGGTTTTTTTGTTCATGGCGCCTGTGATCGCTTTCAGAAATGAAGAAATGTGTTGTCCGATCCTTGTTTTCTGATATTTTCGAATGTTAATATTTCAATGTTCGTGCTTGATTCAAAGCACAGCATAATGGGAGGCAGCATGTGTGCATTTTTTTGGCTCTGTATTTTGACCTTCGAAGGCTATTCAAAGTGCCACATTTTTATTTGATTTTCTGTGCTCTGAATGTAATCTCATCGCGTGTAAAATGCGACTACGTCAATAGTTTGAAAAACAAGACGCTGACGAGAAATAGTGAATGAATCGTAATTACTCTGATCAGATACTCTGATAGTTTTCTCTCCCAGACATTGTGAAGGAGCAGCAAAAATTGCGTTGATTTTATTTTCTAAAGCCGTTAAAATATTCTTAGTTATAAAATCGTGCTGGAGCACCGCTACTCAGTTATGCTAAGCTAGTCTGGATGAGAATATTCTTGTTAACTCGCGCGGGACATCTCCGTAGACTTGTTATTTAACCATTTAAATCATCGTCCTTCCATAACTTCATTTGTCTATCAGAACTGTTGTTAATGTCTCCCTTCGATATGTGTTATTATGTACTTACTTCTACGTCATATGTTTAAGGAGATAAGGGTGTGCATATTTCTGTTCATCCATACTCTGGTGCATATTTCAATCTTAGGGTATATCGCTGTAGATCTGCTGAGTTCATAGTTCACTCAGCAATTATTCTAGCCATTAATTTCACTGGCTTCATGCATTACGTTTAGTTTTTGTGCTAAAATTTCACTCATGATGGGTGAAAAAACAAAACAGGTCGTAGAATGCCACAAACAGTGACGTTCAGCCTATTTTTCCGGAGCAGTAACGAGAACGAAATAATGTTCTATCGTACTTATATTCCAATGGCATCGTCAAAACTTGAGTTTTTCTACTCATTATATTTCAATAAATACACAACCAAAAAAATGATAGCTACAGCAAATTTTTTATGAAATTACTCCTCATTATTTCCTGACAATGATAGAATTAATGTAATTTTTAAAATTTAATGCATAGCAGATTAATAAGTCATTGTTTGTATTAAGTGAACACACCTTTGAGACATATAAAAAGCTTAAAATTTCAACATCGGTGTAATCCAACTGAAGTGGTAATCAACACCAGCATTCACGTGCGGAATAGTTAGAGTGAGGCAGGTGATTTTCTTTATCTTCTTTATCTGAAAATCTACCACCTTTTTTGTTGCTTCAAATTTAATGCTCTAATTGACTTCTTTTAACATAAATTTTCATCTTGGTCATTATTTAAATTCTTAAAACCACATTTTTCGGTGGACTTGAAGAAATTTCATGAGGGATCAATCCTTAGAAATGCTTGAAATGTGTTGTAATTTTTGCATTTACTCAGCCAGAAAATATTCGCATGCGTGGCAAATGTAATGTTTAATTTGCCTGCCCATACTACGAGCCCTGACACTAACTTCGCTGTAACGGAGATGCTTGTTAATGCTTCTGTCACAGGGAGTGTAGAGGATGTGATCTAATTAAATCAAATAGTTACGATTCAGAACAAAATAGAACCATTAAAATCACATGAAAATATCAGAGAGCAATATTTGAAGTCCAGTCAAATAATACTTCTACGACCCATTAAAATTTTTTTATTCAATTTTATCCTACTGTATGTTTAATACAAACTCTTTTCATGAGTTTTAAACTTATTGTTTGGCTTTAATCCTAATCTGCACTGCTTCAAGGTTTAAAATTTGCTTAAGAGTGTTTGTTACTAAATATCACAGTACATCTACCAAGATCTTCACAGTATCAGATAAAAGTTATCAGCGACATGAGAATGAGTAGAATTATCAAATTTAAAATCGAAACAAGTAATTAAGGAGATTCAAGAGGCTAAAGGTTACGACGCAAGCGAGCGCGGTGCGTTACGGTGTCCTTCGTTTGATCGTTTGCTGTTCGCCCACGCACGGAGCTACAGCGCGTGCGCTCTTCCGCGACCGACTCAACCACGCTCTCCTGCACTTATAATGCACCTGAACTGTAAAACGATGGCTGTGTACCCATCCTGAACAAGTACTGGGACAGCGGATAGCTGCTTCACGAACCTCCGAATTATTTAGAAAATTTAGGCAGGATCACTATTCAATGTTCGTTGAAGTCACCGCAATCATGCTCTCGTCGTTGCTGTTTCGTTGCTAGAAAATAGGAATTACGGCCAGTTAAATATGATCATGCTGAACATTGTTTGAGTCATAGTGAGTAAATATAATCACCAAAGTGAGATATATCTGTGCGTATTTTTCTTTTGGTCTCATTTTTGTTCATGGTGTTTTAATCTCAAACTTAACTATTGATGCAAGCGAAAATGTTATTTTAATGACTGTGAGAAAAGTTACTAATGTTTACGATTTTTGTTTTCTAATTTCTTGAGCTAGAGTAACATTGAGAACAATAAAAAATGCGTTATGAAGGGACATCAATTATTGATTATAAATAGAGTGGGCCTGAAATTTATTTATTTAGACCCGTGTGTGACTACACGAGCTGTTACATTCTAATGTTCCGAGCAAGATTACTGAAACTCAAACTCGAGCTCATACATTAACTTTAAATTATTATTTCTTTAAGAAATTATTGAGCCTTCATCCTGTATGTATTTTCATATTTTGAATCGAACCGTTATTTTATCAAGATATAATTTTAAAACTTAGAAAAAGTTTCCATTTTTTGATTAAGAATTTGTGAGTTTCTTTACTGAATATCTTCTTTAAATTTGAATAATAATTAACCAAACAGCTCCTTATTTTGAATAGAGATATTCGTTCTTTTTCTAGATGAGCTTGCTTAAATGGCACATGAGTGTTTGTTCTAGCTTCCCTCCAACACAGTCGTATAGATCAAGACAAGCTTTACGGTCTTTTGAGCTCTACTTTGTTTCAAAATCTGACCTTTTATTCCCGCTTCCATGAACTTTGGAGAGGCCTGCGAGTTCCTGCATCTTATCGCTCACAATCAAATCCTCCACTACCCTGTACCACCACTGCACGGTGATATAGGACAAGTTTTTATGTGAAAACGTATTTTTCCACAAAAAATCTCTACATTGTACCTTCCCTGACACAAGTTGTCAATGACTCAATGTTCAATACAAAGTTTTTAATATTCATTATGCTAAATTCACAATAATCTGTGCTTGATTTTAATTCTGTCAGTATTTTGTCATTTTTATGATGAACGTTGACATGAAATTCATCGTAGAGTAGGAAAGAATTTTGGGCTGCATTTTAGGTGTGCTCTACTCGAACTGCGCATTAACACATTGACTGCGACGGGTTAAACTAAAGTTCAATATTCAATTCAAATTTAAAATCCAAAGTTGTTAAAAATTTTAAAAATAGCAAACATTAACCGTGAAAAATGAATACCATTAATTTACAAAGATTGTTAAAAAAATTTCAAACGACCCATCGATTTAGCAGCTGGAAAAACTTTAGCAAGACCCACCGGTGGGTCATACCGCTATGAATGTGTACAGATCTGAGACGTGCTTATGAATGTTGCTGGGAGGGGATCTTGATTTGAGTTGAAGATACTTATTTCGGTTATTGAGAGATCAATAATCTATTTAAAGGCTTAATTTTTCAGAGAGAAAAGCACTATTTCAAGAAATTAGTTGAAAATACTTTTTCATGTTCAGATCCTGTTATACTCGTACATACCCGGCAGAAATGTTTAAAACAAAAAGAATATATTTATAAATTAATATATATTCTTAAATGATTTACACAGCGTATTTGAGACAACGGTTTCAGTTACAAGGATTTGATCAAGGATAGACGACATGATTTTGCATTTTATTTATAAAAGAGTATAAAAAGTATCAAAAATATAAAAACGCTTCACACATCGACTTTCAGTTAGTGAAATCCTAGTGGAAGCACTTAAACTTTAATGGAATACAGGATATTTTGTTACAGCGCCACTGTGCACAAATCCATCAACACTAAGTCCAAGAGCAATGGCATTGCTTAATCTCCATTGTTCAAGTCAGTCGCTGCTTTAACTTTTCAAAGAAGATCGACAAGCTCTGATCTCAAAAAGATGGTACAATGCGCAACCCACGCAACTTGAAGAACAAAGCCCAACGACGGCACGGAAGACACCTTATCTCAAGATCTTCGACCATAACACGCAGAGAAAACCTTATCCAGCAGGCAGCGATTCCTCGCAATCTCAGGCGCTCCTTAAGAAGGAAAACCATACACACTCTTCTAGGTTCTCACGTAGCTGCTCAGTGACATCCTGTCGGGTACACTATTTTTTGCTTCACGGTGACATTAGTTTATTTGGTTAGTAACAACGCAACAACTTAAAAAAACTACTACAATACAAGAGTGCAAGGTTCTGCAATGTTATTTCGTAATGAACAGCCTCTACAATAAAAATATTTGTATAAACGAGCTTCAACGTATTTAAATATTCACGAGTATTTCTAGGCTCTCGTAAAATTTTATATAAATTTTAAGCCCACTTTAGTTTAGCGAAGAATAAGCTCGTACATAAACTACTTTTTTCCGCATGGGAAATTATGGCGATAGGGACGCGCCAAGTGGCTTATTCCCGTGTTATCAGGTACCAATAACGCAGAGGTACGATATTGGAAGTCGAAAAAAGGGCAGCAGTCAAATTCAGCCATCGACAGTCATCGATTTAGGGTAAACTGAGTTCAGTGTTTTCTCATTCTGAGTAATCTATGTATATGGAACCGTGACATGGATAATGCTTCTTAGGATACTAGACTATGCATGGCACAGAAAATATTGCTCATCGCAGCGTTACGAAAGTACAACTTATGATCTAAATGGCACTATCAGAATAGCGGGCTCGATACAATTACAAGAGGTAGAATTTTTTAAGTATCATAGATACAGGATCACATCGTATCGATTTTTGCGCATCAAATGCAGCTTCTACTCATAAATGGAGCATAATAGTTTAAAAAAAACAGTTAATAATGCCCTAACCACTGCAATGCGAGGTAATTGAAAAATAACAGTATAACATGAGGTAAAAAATTGAGTAACACACGGTTTCAATGTGAGTCTGATTTGTGTTTCATGCTACATCCTTGGCTTCATTAATCCAAGTTGGTGCGAAAAGCAAAGCTGAAAACTCCAAGTGAGAGTATTATAAAGCCATGTGTCTCTTCATGTGGAGACTTAAATGATCAGACCTACTAAAGGCTCGAGCACAGAGCCGGCACTGGAAAGGGCGGTCGCCGGTGTGCTTGCGGTAATGCCTCGTCAGCTCGTCAGACCGAGCGAATTTCCAGCCGCAGCCTTTCCAGTCACACTGATAAGGCTTTTCTCCCGTGTGGGTCCTCATGTGGGCCTTCAAGTGCGACGACTTGGCGTAGGTTTTGGCGCATCCGGAGTGGGAGCACGTGTGCACTATGCTCTTTCGACGAGTCCAGGTTCGTCTACGTCTTTTCACTTTCATTTTCGTCAGCGGAACTTGCTGAGCATTACTGAAAGTGCGGGGAGAGATAGGGATGCAGTGCATCCTGCACGAGAAACTGTTTGGCAAATGCCTCGTAACTGTTTCCGCAGAAACCCTTTGAGAAGGAGATGAAGGAGGAGTCAAGATATGCTTTACTGACATCATTCGCTGATCGCTACTGGTGTAGAGAGAACCATGTGACTCTGCGTTCATCGAGTGAAGAGATACCGCTGGAAAACATCCGCATTGTCTGAGATTAAGATCCAATTGATTACACTGTGCTCTTGTTTCCTTCGATTCCCATACTTCTCTATGAAGTCGGGGATCGTAATTTCCATGGAGAGAGCTTTGATAGTGAGAATGATGTGGCAGGTATTTAGAATGCAATTCATCGCCCAAAAGGAAATAGGTTTTATTATTTTTGGAGTCTATTATTTTACTATTTGATGGGTAAGTTGAGCAAATAGACGACTCACTACAAAATATTTTGCCATCTTGGTGGCTGTATTTCCCAGAATCATGAACTGGTACTTGAAAGTCCACAATTGCAACCCCGTTGTACTCTTTTTCCTGCTTCACTTGCGAGACCAACAAAGGTAAGTTATCATTAGTATTACTAAAGCTGGAATCCCCAATGGGTGCTTGGATTGATTCAGTATACGGGTCATAGCTTTGTTGAGCAGATAAGGAACAATCAGGAAGGGATAAAGGGGGACTAAATGCGTGTTGGACTCCGGAATGCATGTTAGACGGATCTGCAATAGTCGATTGTGGGACTAACGACGTAGCAAAGGGTGTGGCATTGCCGCTTAGTGAATTGTAAGATGATTGCTCAGCTGCTGGATTATTGCCAGCATCAGACACCATGGGGGGAATTTTGTTCATAGAGTTAACTTCTACGAATGACCCCACTCCTTCTTGGGACCCATGAACGGTCGGTAAGCTCGCGAGCTTCCAAGAAGGCGGGCTGGGAGCCGATAAGGGGCTTCTCGATGTCTGCTGCTGCTGTTGGATGTTCGGTGAAGATGGAGCCTGGATAAAACTGGATGGTCTGTTGCTGTACGGATTTACGTCGTACGGTTTATATTGATCTGTTGGTTCTTGGAGTGTGTTACACTGAGACGGATAAACTTGAAGGTCCCCCCTGAGGCCGGCCCCATCTTGACAACCGATCATCTTGCATTCTTCGAGCAGGACATTTTCGATATCCTGCCACATCTGTTCAGGCAAGAAAACAAAACAAATATAAGCATCAAATTTTGTCTGATCACTTTTACATGTACCATTTGATGGGGCTTTAAGCTTTGTTTGAATGTAGCAAACAAAAAATGTGTTAGGTATGGTCTAAACTGTAGAATTTTCTGACACAATAAACGTTAATGAGTCAAAACTTCTCCATACGCAAGGGGAATGACAAACAAACATACGAGTCTACCGTTTGTATTACATAATGACCATTTTCGTCAAAAACAGATTTGTTTTTTCATAATAACCAAAACCAACCAAAATTAAATCTCTCGTACCCTTATTTATAAAAAACTATGTTTAGTTGTTGAGCTCTAATGTTCAGTTAATTTTAAGATATGCATAACACATGGGAAGACAGAGTTCATTAATATTGCCATATGAGCGGTATTCTTTTTAACAATAATTACTTAATTCAGCGTGATTTCGTATAAAAACAGATTTGCTGATGTTAAAATACAAAGGTTATCTTTTCCTTGTGACGTTTAACCGGTTTCGATTCCGAAGGCTAAAGGAGAGTTAAATGATGTACAGCTACATTGCATTTCTAAGTCATGTCATCAGAAAACATGAAGATGAATGTGAAAGAAGTAGTTCTGAAAACCATCGGCCTCCAGAGTCTCTTTAGCTTTCCTTTAACCACCATTGCAAAGGCATGAATAAGCACGTACGGGAAAAATAAGTTATGGCATCATAAAACATACCCACGATGGGCTTCTTTAACGCAATTGCACCACAAATACATTTGAGAGAGAATGCATGGCATGCCTCTACTTTAAGTCAGTGATATGACTATAATACACTATGAAACAAGATCTTAAGAACACGATGCAGTAGATTCCTCCTCTCTAATGAATAGTAAGCCAAGCGAGCAAAGGAAGACAAGCTCATTAAATAGCAATTTGTAACTTGTCAATTAACTCTGTAAGTTTTGAAGCACAATATGATCATTTCAGTCCGCCTCACCTCTTGATAATCCGTCATGACAGCTGAGGACCGTCTCTCAATTTTGAGGAGCTTCTTTCGGGCTTCCGGAGATTTTTCGTCCAGTAGCAGCACGTGATAATTGCAGTTAACTTTCAGCTCGAAAACTTCGTGGTTTAGTTGTAGCGACCTTATATTCCCATCTTGAGAGGTTATTTTGTTGAAAGATATTATTTTACTTATAATTGGCTCGTATACGAGAGTTCATCTGTTGTATCAAGTAAATAAATTTCACGTTTCAAATTCTCACAGGGAAATTATTGTATTAATTCTATTTCTCTTCCTAAACTTTCTCAAGAGGTTAAAATTCCTGAAAAAAACACAAACAGAAAAAATTAAAAATTAAATTTTATATAAACGAAAAATTTTCATAATTTTTTTAAAAATCTGTTCTCATTTTCAGATAAAATTCGAAGCACTCTCAACTTGAGAGCCAGAGTGGCCGGACTAGTGCCGACAATCTCCACCAAGTCTAGGAACGCACTGGAGTGACCAACCGCCAGCACCTGTTGCTGAGCAGGGCACGTGGGAGACTCGAGATACAACTTTTCAGATTGTTGCGGCTGAGTGTTTTAATTTTTCAGCCGAGGCTCTCCAGTCAAAAGACGTGTTTAAACAAACAGCCAATGGCTTTGTACTTTCAATAAACAATGATTTCCAAAGAATTACGAATATATACCAAAAGTATGGTTAATTCTCTTAATGAATATGATGATACGCGCACAGGCAGAGCTCTTCAGATTTAGTTTTCTACCAATGAATTGCAGAGCATCGCTCCAGCAGCCACCAATCGGCACCCAGGGAAGATTCGCAGGTGATTCTTCCTACCAATCATAATACTCTGAAAGTGTGTACTCATCGATGAGCGTGAAACAATCATGAGTTTGACTTATTCAACATCATTTTTTCAGGGTATCACTACAAATTTGAACCGAAAATGTGTCTTAGCAAAAATATCAACAGTGCTGTGCGGGAAGGAAAAAGGACATGGGATTATTTATCTTTGGCCGATGGGTGACACACAAGCGCGCTTAAAAACGGCAGAGCTCACAAGACCTTTGGCCCCCACCGCACTCGCGGGCCCCAAACCGACCGCCCGCCTGGGATGACTACAGCAACCTTGCGTAAATTATCTTTTTTGTCCCGAGCGGAAATGTTTTCAGCCCTTGCGGTGATTCACGCTCCACCTACACGAGTGAAGATGCGCCTCTCCACTTCCAAAAATCGTCTAAAATCCTTGAAAGTCAATTTGGTTTTAGTTACGGCGTTGGAGAATAATAATGGCTTGCGGAACGCTTTCCGAAATGAAGAATTATAGACTTGAACTCACCTCATAAATGAGCGAAACTGTAATTTTAAAACTCAGTTTTTACAAATGATTCTTAGGTATGGTTCCCAAAAGAAAAAAAATAAATTGGTGATGCCTGAGAGTCAAAGCCTCAATTTACAGTGCTCGAAGACAAGTGTATGAACATGTTTCTTAAAATAACGCTGGACTCATGCGGACCATAGCAGGGAGACATTGATATTGATAATTTCTGCGAGTTGTAGCAATGGCTTTTGCATAAATGTATTGTAATTGTTTCAAAACTTACTTAATTTTATTTCAAAAACTTTTTGCAAAAACACCCAATTTTTTCCGCAGATCTGTTAACATATCGAAAAGCTAATATATTTTCATTCACAGTGAAGACACAGTAAAGATTTCAGTAGAAAAAAACTCTCCTGTAAACTAATAAAAATCAACTAACCCTAAAAACTTCAACTACAGCATATACATAATTTACGCATGAAATTTAAAAACCAAATAAATCTTTGAATTATCGTAAAATCTTAGATCAAACTCACATATCAGTATGGAAAAATCTCACTGAGAAGCGCAACAGATATTTTTCATCGAAGAATATATACAGAGAACTGTGTTGAAATTATCATTAAATGTTTAACTATGCGATATATTTAACTTAAAATGTACGCTCTTACGGAATATTGTAAGCCACGTTTCGCTGTACTGGGATCTGCAGTACATATAATTCACTACGATCTTTCCCTCCCAAAATCAAGAGGCGTTTTAAGATTTATAAATGTTATCTGCTCATGGATGGAAAAGTGGGCTCACTCGATTCTACCATCTGGTTTCTCATATAAGCCGCTCAGCCCACTGAGATAGATTTTCCAAAACTCACAGCAAAGGTATAATACAAGATTTTCTCAAATGCTCTTATATAATCTTTTAACGTCTTTCATCACGTTAAAGGTAAATTTTGTCCTGGTACAATAATTAATTGACAATAATTGATAACAATGATAATTTTTTTAACCATTAAAACTAAAGTAGTGGCAATATTTTACATTTTGTCTGCCAAATAATCAAAATTTTCTACTTGTAGTTTAGTGCGTAAAATTGCCTTTGTATGCGCAATCTAGATGGTAAAAAGATCACAAGTAATTTTTGGAATTAAGCATGGGAAGATAATTAACAAAATTGACTGCAGAATTTATGTTCAAAGAAGTGGGTAACGTAGCGCGAAAATGAAGCCTTGTTAAGTTCTTATGTTCATTCTACATGAGCGCTGACGTATAAAAAAAATGCCTGCGCTATTTAATTCACTTCATTTAATGGTAAGAAAAGATCAACTAGTGTGAAACTTCATTGTCATTAAAATGTCATTATTCTTTAATTGATATCTAAAAATTACTCTCAGGAAAATGGATTTCTGATATAAGATTGAAAATCAAACCTCACTCGCAGAATTTTGAAAGTACTAAAAATTTATTAATTTCGATCGCACATGGAATCACATTTTAGAAAAATTTACAGAATAACAATTATAAGAATATTTCAAAAAATATTGTTCAGATATTGTCTAGTCCCCTAGATTTGACCACAAAAACAGGGAAAACTATATAACTACGATCTGTACACGCAGGAACGATATCACCCGATAACTTGGCTGCGACGCTGCAGCTACACAAAACCGCTCTTTCGCTCCAGCACCGCACCTTGCTCGTCGCCTGGACCGCGTGACAAGAGGCCTCTCAAGTCCGCACATGCAGCGTTAATGGTCAACAAACACAGCAGCGGCTAGGATCTTTTTTTATATTTACCGTCCTTACACGGTGTGCTGCTCACCGTGATCGAAGTAAACTTTCAATTAGCAATTTATTCAAAATGTGATTGCGGGAATTGAAGATTTAATGATAATGATCCGAGCTACTGAGCAGAGTTTAATTAAGCAGAAAATGCATCAGTTCTAATGTTTGAAACTTAAATTTTTATTTACGGTAAGTGTTGATTTGTACTTAATTAATAACGCTTATCAAGATGTCTCAATTATTTCAATATAAACCAATTTTTCAAGTAATGTTGTGCTTATTAGTCATTGTTTCAAACAAAATGTCCCATTGCTTCAAATTTAATGAACAAACGAAATTTTCATCTCTCAGTTAAAATAAATATGCTTCAAATCAATGATTAAAATCGTTTATTTCTTCAGTTCAAAATAGGCTGAGCAGGTACTATTAATCTTAATTCAAGTAGTATCTTGAATCTAAACAAATATGTTCAGGTGTAAAAATAAATAAACTAAGCAATTGAGCTGATTTTTAAACGTTTAATTATCCATCAAATGCGATCAGCGATTTAAATACGACGTTAGAACTAACTTCAGATGCAGCTCTAAATAAAAGTCAAGTTAACCGTTGGAAGCATCAACCTAAAGCTCTGATATCTTACGCAGAACTAATTATGCAACAGTATCCTCAACTCGAGCGGGCTAACCCCGCAACGCCGGAGCCGCGAGCCCGACAGGACAGCGACGGCTAAATACAAGCAGGGCGCAGCGAGTGGCAACACTCACCTCGGCACGCGCGCCGCTCTCCAACATCGCCAGAAATGACACTCTGCCCCTGTGTGTGCCTGCAAGAATCCCAGAAAACATCTCTGCTCAGTCGGTAGGTACACTCTCCCGGCCACTTGAATACCCCCTGTTAAGGAAATTAAGAGACGGCTAATCTTTATTTAGTCCTGCGCTTGCCGTACAGAGCGCCCAGCTTTCCGAGGGCCTGCTATGTTTGTCTTGTCAACAGCCCTGTCGACATGGGGACCTGGCTGCGAGTGTGAGCCTGTCTTTAGCCTTACTATGGCTTCTTCATGCTCTTCGTGTCGTTTGAACAAACATGCATGCACAGGTTCTTCCCTTGCGCACCAATGCCATTAATCTTTCTGTTTAGTTTCAGCAACTTCGTTCGTTTACGTTTGTCCTTCCTGAAATACGAGAAGCTGCAGTTTTTAAAAGAAAGCGAGGAGTGTTAAGCGTTTGAATAAAAGAGCTAATTTAGTGAGTGTAAACTTCACCGATGGACAAAAAAGGTTTCTTCGTGATGGTGAAATTGTTATTCTGATATTAAATAGTAAACTCAGTTAATTTATATAAGAGAAACTTTGATGCTACGTGACAAAACTAAAAATTATCTGATGACCGTATTAGATATATGAAAAAGAATAAAATAAATTTGTCTCCACTAAGTGGGACCTTGAGTAACAAAATAGGAATTTTTATGTGCGCCGATAAAAATTCATTAAATGAGAAGCTGTTTCTTATTTAAAATGATTCCGACCTTTTTCTCTAGCCTCCCGTTTGCGTCAATTTCCTTTTTGCTAACGGCATAGGCTCTTAAACGGAGGTGCGTGGGAATTTTCCTATACATATTTACACAAAGCTCGCAGAGTAAAGACCTACTAAAACTAAACACCTTGCAAACTCAATATTTACCATGCATCTATGCGTGGATCTGGATATTAATTTTGGATTTTAATTTTCCATCATAAAAGAGTAAGTTGTCATTTCAGGGAAAATGCCAATTCCTGCGTGTGGACGTAATAGGATAACGTATGAACTAACAATGTCGACGGATGTAAAATATAAGATCAGGGGCAGAAATAATCAAGCAAGATGTACAGAACACTGATTCAAACACAAAAATTCGTAATATTAGGACTATTCATTACACGAGATAAATTCAGGATTTTGCTGCCGACGCAGCTGATTCAAACAGTTTTTCTATAATACTATCTAAACTCTCGAGCGAGTTCCTAGTTACTGATCAATTCCATTTACCTCATACAGTTGTCAATTGTTTGGTAAGATAAAAGGTTAACACGTAGGATTTGCACGCCTTATGGACTCACGTTGTACTGGGTCCAAGAGCTCCAAGGCACGAATTGTGAGTCTGCCACGAACAAGCGTTCTTTTTGGCGGAAAAGTGTGCTCAGATATAGTCATGTAAATCGTGATTTTGCCCGCAGAAGTCGGTGCGCGATTGAAAATCTTTCAAACATAGACTCTAATTCCTATAAATTTGAATAAACGAATTTGACCTATAATCCAAAAAGCTTTCGGTGCTAGTATCTGGCATATTTCACACAAAGTTTCATTGACGCGGAGCAAGTCGCATCCACATGGCTGCTAAATCGTGTCTGTCCGAAGGTAATTCCATGCAAATTGAGGGATGCCTAGCAGCAAAAGCATCTATTGAAGCTACATCAAAGGAAGTTGAAGCTTTGGAAGGAAGGGACAAAGAGGCGCCCTAAGTCCGCCACCCACCTCCTCTCAAGGCAAATTGCAATGTAAGGTTTCTAAACATCACCTCTGAACTCCGCAACTCAAGAATACAAGACACCAAACGGTCTACCGACGTTGCTCTAATGCTTTGTAAATAGTGAGTGCGATACCGACAGTCTTCCATGTAAAGGACCAAAGCAAAGAATTTTTTTTCTTCAAGAGAAGCGGTTTGAAAAACTTAGTCGGTCTAGTTCATTTGAGAGGACAACATTCAAGATTTCATCCTTAAGAGGTAAAGTTGTTTAGTTTACACAGAAGGAGCAAACACATGCAGAAACGTATTGAGCAATCCTAGTTCTATTTGATATTATCAAATGGTGAAAAGTCCAGCATAATATGGTAATTAATATATCCTTTCTGGTGTTCAAATTTGGAATTTAATTCGTAGGTCCCGCATCTCTTACCTTCTCAAGGTGTACAGAACAAGAATAAATTTCAGTAGCCTCAAAACATGAATAAATTACACCTTATTCGAAAGAATCTTGATATAACATCGAAAATGACCACCATCTTAGCTCAATTCATAGCATAGAGTTAACTACTGCTGTTATTGAGAATTCATTCTGTTTTTACAATATTCATGCATGAGAGGTTTTGATTCGAAACTCTTAAAATTTTTGTCTTGTGTTTATCACTCCTATTTCCAAGAAGTCATTCCTTTTTTCATTTTGTCTCGAAAAAAAGCGTCTTAAAAAAATTCAGAGGAAAAGTATTCCCTGAGGATACAAACATTTTTAATTATCTTCCCCCAAGCTTTCTTCGAATATCTTTTTCCCTAAAATCAAGTTTTCTTCCAATATCTTTCCCCCTATACTCAAGCTTTCTTCCTTCTTCCAATATATTTCTCCCGAAACTCAAGCTTTCTTGCAACCTCTTGCGCTCCGAGATACACATGGTCCGTATTGTAATGGCACCTGCCTCGCAGCGCCTAAAGTCGTGGCATTAGAGATCACTCCAAGAAAGCCAAGTGGTGCATGACCGCACCTGCCACACCTGCGGTCGAAGATCAGCCTGAGTCCAACAGGCTGGGTTCAAGAGCTCATTGAGTGCATGAAAGATAGGATGCAACGACTAACATGAACGGCGCTTCCAGGCTTAGTTCAATTTGACCACGTATTTCTGAGTACCGGAAATATGTTGGTTTTTTAAAGATACAGTTCGACATAGTTTTAAACCAAAATACGCCGTGTAATCAATTGTTGGCGAGAAATATAATTCTTCACCGTCTGTTCTGACAATCGGAGAAATTGGTTATTAAGGCACGAATTTCTGGCAGCTTATGAAATGTGATAGTCGTGGATCAGTTAATCAAGAAGATTTCTGACAAATTTAAGTTAGGCATTTTTTATCGCAATTACATTCTCAAGAAGTGTAAAAGGTAAAGAAGGTTAAATTACAATATTAAAAAGTTTGCAACTTGGTATTTCTCTTCAGGACAAAGTAGCGCTTACACATTGTGAATTATGAGGAAACAATTGTACTATCATTCAGTTAGAAGAACGTTGAACTAATTTATAATTCTATCAATTCAGAGCAATTCATGGTAAAGTTCATGCCAACGCATAATTATGATAATTCAAGGCAGATTGGTGCTACTATAGCTTGAGGTCTACCGCCCTATATATCGCCTCCCCAGGTGTAAGATGACGACAGTCTGAGACGTACAAATTAAGTGTTCATCGCTATATTAAATGTATGGAAGTAAGTAACATCCATTAGTCACTTAACCTAACCTCACGCCATAGTACTAGATAGAGGTAGATCTCTTGCTATAGTGTGGTAGAACTCACGCTTTTACAGTTTTCACGACCCGATATTGTTTGAATTAGAAGAACTGAAGCCTGTGAACGACATCGTGCGTCTGTCCGGAGCACGGCCAGCTGAGCCGTGCGCACTAGGTGGACAAATGCTCTCGCCGCGCTTGCGAGGTCTCCGAGCAGATGGAATCAGTAGGAGGAACACTGCGTGGTCTGGTATATTGTCACTTAAGTCAATGTAAATCAATGGAAATGAGGCTCTGCTATCAGCCTAGCCCTTACTGTCTAGTCATTGCAACTGATGAAAGAGAAGATACATGGACGTGTCAGAAACAGCAACTTTGGCCTTATCGTGACAGCTGACGAACCCGTCTGGCTGTACGCCGTGGAAGTCATATTTTGGCGGCAAGAATTCTCTTAGCGTTCAGTTATTATTTTTGCTTTACTTCAATACATATTTTCCAGGGTGAAGTTCAGCATGTTTAAATTCAGAAACTTGAAACTCATTAGGTCTTCAACGAACGGTGAAATTGAAGAGCGAATCTATTATTTTGTTCAATCATTAATTACAAACGTACAAGAGAGAGTAAAAGCAATTCAAATGTGAGATTCATGAGCAGTTCTGCGTCTTTGTATTAGAATTTTCAAATGTTTTCTTGATTCTATCCGAAGTGGTTGAAACGGATGACTAAATAGTTTATGGTTCATCTGAATTTTCAAAGGTAGTTGTTATGGTTTATCTGTATTATTAAAAGTAGTTGTTTTTGTTCATCTGAGTTATCAAAGGTAGTTATAGTTGATTAGATTAGGTTGCACCACACGGCAAAGCTTTAAAATGAAGGTTATAGCGATATGTCCTAATTTTTAATAGATATGTATTTTAAATCTATTGTCTTCGCTATAAAACCTTCATTTTAGTTATAGTTATCGACGTTAATAAAGCTGAAGCTTTCATCGTGCAGCGATCACACGTCATGCATATACAACCGTCGAAGACAATCCCGCTACTCGATTCTACCAGAGATGCTCGATCCTCGATCTCTGTATAAGCACGGTGGTCAAATTGCTATCATTGGCATCCATGTCCTCGCTACCCATACAATAGTGAAGTCAACATCAGAATTATTGAGCTGAGTATTTATCACCCAAGTTTTGCAAAAAATGGAAGTGTCATTTTTTTCTTGACGTTTTTTAATAGTATACATAGAGAATTATAAATCTAGACTAAATTATAAAACGAATGCAATAGTGAAGATACCATCAGAATTATTGAGCTGGGTAAGTATCACGCCAGTTTCGTAAAAAAAGAGTGTTTTTTTCCTTGACGTCTTTTCAAAGTATACACAGAGGAAAGACTACAGATAGCTAAATTATAAAATTAATCGCATCAAAACTCTTTTTCCAGAGTGTGGCTTTGTAAAATGTATTAAATCCATGTAGCTTTGCATGTAAACAGTTCATCTTACCATTTTTAAAAAGGATGTTCGTGCTGAAAAACTTACATGACCATTTAAACCTCTTTGACGACACTATTTCGTAGCGCGTTGTTTTGTAAGCCTTCGTAAAATACATAAACGTTCCCGGCTAAGAAATGACAAGGCATGGAATTTGCGTCCAGTAAAATTGCATAATGTGGCAATGACTTCCTTTGGAAATATTTTGGTCTATAGATGCATGCATTTTTTTCGTATGCTTCATTGATGGACGCATTCGTCGTTGAAAGAGGATGAGTTTTCAGAAAATTTAACTCAACACGTGAGCAAACAAAAAATCAACACGTGAGCAAATCAACACGTGAGCAAACACGTGAGCAAACTCAAAATTTAACTCAACACGTAAGCAAACGATGTGACATGTTCTGAGTTGTTGAAAGTTTGCTGCTAATTTGTGTTGATCCTTTATTTACTTTCTATTTTATTTAGTGTTTTCCTATAGTTTTCTTCATACTTCAAATCATATTTAAATTCGGAACCATTCATTTCATTCCATCGTAAATTAGTATAGAAATTACGTTAAACAATCTTTATTATTTGAAGAAATGAGTATTCCTGTGTAGAAAATTTAAATTTAATTATAAAAACACTGTAAATTTCATTATTAGATAGCTTTTCATTGGAAATATTCGAATGCTCTCAAAATGTTAGCATACAACCATCAAATTTCAATGCAGCAGGAAAATATACATCCATCAGAAGTTGGGAAGAATTCAATCGTCCTTTTCAACCAAAGAGTGCTTCGTTCATTCAGTGAAAGCCTAGGAAATTGAATAAAAGAGGCATTGCCTGAGCAAAAGCGCACCTCTGGACCAGCCGTAGTTCAAATGCCTCCTGCTCTCCCGCTGTCGGAAGCGTCGGCTAAAATTGTATGGGTTACGCGTTGGTTGCGCGCAGCGGCTGCCCGCAGGAGGTCTTCTGTCTAACGCGTGTAGAGAAAACCAAAGGATTTCGTGCGTAGCTTCCATGCTCTGCTCCGGTCTACTGGAGCTGTTCAAAGACCAGTAGATCTCCAAGTGATAGATGGCAAAGTGAACAATTGGTTGCCCTAGAAACGCTCTGAATTTATCGGGAAGCTAAAGAGTCAGAGGTTGTTTACACAGCGCCAGTGCCAGAGGAGGTGATGGACTGACCATCGCAGCAGGGCAATCGTACGCCGGGCTCTCACTCAATACAAGTGACTAGCTTCGCATTATTCTCGCCTGCTCGCTTGTTCAGAATATTCAATGAATGCCACCGCTGTCAGCCTCAATTCTTTTCCGATTCCGAATGGGCTCATTATTCACTGCGGTGATATAACTTCTACAGGTGTATAAATGAAAGAGATTGTTACAGATGAGTTAGCGGAGTACTTGGAATATATTTTTGAGTAGTTTTTGCTCGTATTGAATATAATAGAACCATCGGTCGCTCCCTGCAGCGCTGAAACTTACCGTGGGGAACGAAAGGCTCGTCCTTTTGAGCCCTTCAATTTCAGCTGAATTTGTGTCGGTGGATTTTACAAGTAATGCACTCTTCTCATATTTAATGCCTGGCAAATAAAATACATACTTTACGGAAAATTGATGCGGAATCTTTACTCTCTAAAGCATGTCGAGCTTAGATCGAAACTCGGGTTTGAATTTTCTTTAACATCAACCAACAATCATACCATTCTATACATCGCTCTTGGGTAAAAGTAAATGCGTCTCGTTGAAACACGAGGCAATTATGGTCGCAAGAGGAGAGGGAAATGTGTTTTCGAAGTTTTTCAACAAATTTTTCGCTGCCATATAAGCGTCGATGGAGTGTACATGTGGGAAGTTCTCCTAGTTAATGGTTTTGTATTTATGATGTAATTTATGTACTCTACAGACCAATGTGATTACTCTTTCAGAGTTAAGATACTTAATGCTTTAGCGTCATCACTTGCAATACTACACGTTGCTGTCTTAGCGGGCCACAGAACTTCTGTCAAATTTGTTGTGAATAGATGAAAAAAGTTTCAATACCCATATCGTCAAAAAAGTGAGCCTTTCAAGCCTGCTTTGGAATAAATGCACGGCCTCTAGACAAGGATGTGCTTCGTGGCCAGAAAAAGTTACAAACTGCGGAGAATTTGTCGAGCAAATGCTGTCTGATATTCAATTACTGGGCATTAAAATTGGCATAAAATTTCATTACTTCTCTTGCGATGTGGACTGATTCCTGAAAATCTTAATGACGTCAGGAAGGAGCAGAGGGAAAGTTTTTACCAGGACATAACATCGATGAAGGGTCGTTATGAAGGATGATAGGACGTTCAAACGAGGACTCATTACTGGTGGAGCCTCAAGCTTGATTGTGCAAAAAAAAAACACCCAAGAAAACCATACAAGAGATCGTTTCTTCAGACGAGAATTACTTGATAACTGTGTGATTTCAAAATATTTTATCTATATGTAATGAAAAAATTCTTAAAATTGTTTTCATGAATTTATGGATATGTATTAACTTTTTTTTTTTTTGTTCTTAAAATGTATACAAGCAATCATGGAATATTTTTCTTTGGCTCTGCAAGATATTTGAGGTACACAAAGTTGAACAAATAAAATCAATTCATCTCGAAAACTAGGGCCAACATGCCAAACATACTGATAACTTTCGGAATCAAAGCCTTCAAGATACTATGGATATGCTTAAAAACATTCTTGTGTTGGCATGCGAATTATCAGGCATCCTTGAGTTTAGAGCAGCGTAAGATAATCAAATTTTCCAGAGCAACACGACCTTCTTTTTTTAGACCCGTTTCAAATCAGCGCTGAATAATAATAAGACTATAAAAATGGAGACAAATAGCAGCTTACTGTGAAGCTAGAAGTAAAGAATAAAATCTCAAACATAAATAATGATGTTTCGGGATAAATCCCATCAACAGTTGAAAAACGAGCTAAAACATGATATATAAATAAGAAGTACAGAGTGCACAAATTAACACTGTGGTACTATTAGGATGGATATATTTGTTTGTCATCTACATCTGTAAAATTTGTCAAAAGAAAATATTGAATTTCATCATTTTGTCGGGTCGTGTACAATACATAGTATCAAATGTTCGATATAGCTAGAGAGGCACCTTGAGAGCACCTAACTGCTCAATTGGCATTCTATACCTGGCCAAGGCGATGGTAATACATGTTGACAACGGCTTAAGGAATAATTAGTTACTCTGTCTGTATATTTTCATTGTTACCTACCCATGTTTGCATTTTTTTATTTTCTGTTCTCATGGTCGTTTGTTTGTTCATTAATTTTCTTATTATTCAATTTATTTACTTACTAATTATTCATTCATTTATTTATTTATTGTTTTCTCTACTGCTATTTATTAATTGCCCAAAAAGTTCTAAGCATTTTGATTTGTTAGCAGAGAAGTAATTAAATGTTTTTCCAGGTTTCAATCAATGAAATGATCTCTCTTGCCAGGAAATAATCTTTACCCATCTTTCGGGTAACTAAATATGCTATAAGAATTAAAATTTCAAGTTTAAAAACCAACGTTCTCGACATTGTTTTAATCCCATTTAAACATTAAATGTTTTCTTTGCTGTGAGTTCAGCGTAGGACAAAATAAATGGTTATCGGATGGTGTCGGGCGAAAGCGGAGGATGAAGCAAGATATCGTATTATTTTGTATGGGCACCAAAATTAAGACACATGTGGACGCTGATTGTATGGTTGAGAGAATATGCCTATTAATGTTTGGGAAATAAGATGTCAATCATTTGATCTCATGCTGCAAATTTGATGACTGATGACAATACACTTGAGAATTGAAGCTAGGTTCGGTTTTGGGGAACTCTAGTGAATAATGCCTTTAAATTCCCTCTCTACAAATCCAAAGCATGGAGTTATTCACATGGATATCATTTTTGGGTTGAGAACGGAAGAAATCATTTCGCCAGTCAAGGACCTTTTTTACAGAGCGTTTTCATAGACAATCCATGTTTGATCTCTGGTTCAAGTTTTTTCAAAAATAAATTGTTCGAGTTGCGACCGAATTACGAACTTCTGACCATATATTTTGATTGCTTGTTGTCTAAACACAAAAAATAACCAACACTTAGCCATGAATAATGAAGAAAAATGTATACATGTATCGCTTTGAAAGCCTCATCGGTGATCTAACTAAATTGATTACAGTATTTTAAGAAATCACCAAAAGCTATCTTATTAATATCGCTTGAAACTTTACGAAGAGACTATTATTTCATGTTCTCGAAGTACAGCTGAGCAATACTACTGCGCGTTACCCTAGTTTGACTGATTTCTGACAGGTACAATGAACAGACATTCTTTTTCATGTTTAAGAACGAATAAAAAAGTGGGAGAGGTAGATTTAATAAACAGTGATGTCACATAGAATAATGATCAACTGAATTATGAGATTCACTTGCTTTATCGGCCATTGTCAGGTTATGTTAGTGATTAAATAATCAGCATTTTAATTCATGAGACAACTTGCCCGTTTTATTGGAAAAAATTTTATTCATGTTTGAATAGCCACTATACGACGTAAGATTTTCTACCAAGAGTATTAATTTGAAAACTAATGTCATCTGAGTGTGTTATGTTGCTGTCCTTATTGACGGCACAAGTGGACTAATTAGACCTATTGGATATGGGCTAGTTAGATCATGGCATCCCTATAATAACAAGACACGTAAGAAGGAAAACAGAAGATGATTCACACGGCCTATACCACACTTAAAATTAAATATTAAATTTTATGTAAGTATTTATCTAAATAGAGAATGCCAGAAGTGTGACTTTCACTATTTATAAGTTGAATAGACTAATTACATAAGAAACAGCGAAGTCAAAAATGTAAACCACTCATTTGAATTAAATTGTCAGTTCGAAGATAGCAAGCTATTTTTCCTGAGAATATCTCAGAATATCTAGTATTATAGATACTCGAGGTTTATTTTATATGGCTTGATCGCTGGGCAAAAGAGCCCATTGAACAAACAAGTTCTTGTACGAGTCTAAAAACAAGTTCTTGCATTGCGAACTACATGAGCCATGTTCAAGAAAAATGTATAGTTTTTTCTTTACGAGAATCGTAATTTTAACGAGAAAACTGCGTTTTATTCTGATCAGTCTCTTTTACAGAGAAGGCATCGGTTACTTGCGAAGTTGGAGAACTGGGCCGCTACAGATCAACTGGCGGGCAGAAACCGAATTAGTGTAAACCTGATTCGTCTGAACCGATTTCTTGATTTGATTAGATCTTAACGATTCAATAGTGCCAAAATTCTTATTGTAATTATATATTTGGTATCACACGAGAGTGAGAAACCGATTTTAATGCGCAAAACTCATTTTAAATTTTCACAACGGTTTAGTTTTTCCGAACGTTGTAACATTTATTTAATAAACTTATTTTCTCTATAAGCGAATCAGTGTTTGCTTGATTGTTTCAGTCAATCGCACATCGATGCTGCTTTTATTAAAGAAGGTAACTGATGTTGTGAATCGATTTCAGAATCAATGTAAGAATTGCTGATAAATCCGTCCCTATGAAATGGTAAGGTATACCAACGATGTTAATTGATTAAAAGCGCTACTCATAAAATTTATATCAGATCCAAACTAAAAGGTATTTCGATATTAATCTAGAAATGCAGTTTGTTAGCAGATTATCGCGTGAATTCCCATCGATAAGCATTACAGGCAATACCCTTTCGTGATGAAAGAAATAAAGAAATTATCCGCGGCTAAAAGAAATACTAAGGAAAGCCTTTCCTAACATATAAGAAACATACTGATTAACCAAATGTCACTCACAAGACAAAAATGAGAAATACATGTTATTAATAAGTGCTCAAAGTTAGGTTTCTGTGTTCAAAAATTAGCTTCCTTTTCTTGTGGAACACCGTGTACTTCTCGATAAGCACTTTTTACAAGCCTTAGCTGAGAACTCTGCTAGCTGCACACCTATGCATTTTTGTGGGCCTTATAATACAAATAAGTGCATGAGCACGACGCTGAATTCCGCCCCTCCGTCCCTCACGTCATAACTCACTCGTCTCGTCACATATTAATAATGCGGTCCGAGTGATCATCTCGCTTTTTAAAACCATGTTGACGTCAGGAGGTGTGAGCCTGATCGTGAAGAAGGCCGGCACAAAACAATTAGTTTGAGACACCTTAGGCCAGCTTCAGTCATTCCTCACTCTTCATCAAGCAACTTCACAGCCATGATTTGATGAGCGCGCTTGATGAGATCATTCATCAGAATTGGTCATGCCAAAGGCTGCCTCAATTGATCTTCTCAGTCCCCACCGATGTAAAACCCAGGGAAACACTGACGATTTTCTCACGTTATTCTGCACCAGCAACGATTAACGCGTGCACGAGGCTGCCAAAAATATACTGAGTCATGTCAAATTGATCACGAGCAAGTTCATGAACTCGTTATTTCAAAAAACCTTTGTACAAGCTTACGTGTTTATTGTAGGGCTGAACCAGCGTGCCAGTTGTAATTTCAAAATAGATACAATCGTTTGGCCCGATAGCCTTCTATTGAGCGGCCATGATTGCATCTTGAATTTGATGAACACTTCACAAATTGCACGCTTTTGTAGAATTTAAATAGTTATTTTTATCTTTCGTTTCAAGTGAACCCACTTGGCTCTATTTGCCACAAGCAATTCAGCCGTTTGACATGAATATTACACATCCCCTACCCATGAAATAATATTTCTAGGCGTATGCCCACGCAAAGCCTGAAAACCAAACAATGGTACCAAGATTCGCTCGGAATATTTCCAGCGCCCGAAGGCATCCGATTGTGCATCTGAGCGCATAACAGTTGAGCTGGAGCGCTCAAATAATCAGGTGCGAGATATCGTAATTCACAGTCAAACAAGTCCTTACGAATCATATCAAGGCCCAGATCGCACGCTCCGACTAGCATTGTGCAACTTCCTAACAAGTCCGCGGCAGACCGCCGTGCCTAACATGGCTGCTTTGGCAGCTTCTTTTCAGTATTTGACTAACTCAAATGGAAGAGACCCGCACTTTGCCCACCATCACAGCTCGATGATATCAAGGTATCCATGCTCGTGTGGGCGCCGTATCATTGTTTCTGCAGATCACCTCGTGTTGAGAAACGCTTTCTAATCGAATTTTGGCTGTTTCTGTAGCTCCTGACCTGAAAAAATTAACTTCCACGGTTTCGAATTGAAGTCAAGAGAATGGGTTGGCGCGTATCGTGTGTGTGAACAATGCATGTTACCAAGCTGGAGTTAACACTAAGAGTGACATAAGCACTTATGATTTAGGTCAAAATCAATAGTTTTTTAGTAACTGTTCAATTTTGTAATTGTTACTCTACAATTTTGGTTCAACTTCTTTGGGACAAAATACGAGGTTTTCATGATTTGTAGTTCCGTCAAAAATAATGGTGATATAAACAGTATATTGAAATAAATTACTCATAAAATAAGGAATTTTGAAAACACTACTAAACAGACGTTCATAATAGAGTTTGAAGAAAATTGTAAGCACTGGTATATTCGTGTATGTAGATCAGAACTCGATTTAGATCTACATTTGTAATGTTAACGATTGTTGAGTTTTATTTCTCATGCAGCTAAGCTTCTTCAAGTACCTCTAGCATACTTGAATATATGAAACACCGAAAAATAAATAAATCTTTTTTGTTTTTCTTTTTATTTGCTTCCATTACGTTACTCAACATCGTAGAATTTCAAACTAAAACACATCAACTTCCTTATCTATAGGTAAATCCATGCTACAACACACTCATAAAGGCAAATATTCTACCTACCTAGATCATTCCGCAGCAAAACACACGAGCGATGCTATCATTGCAGCTATCAGAATTCTGAAGCAGTGAAAAGGCAGTTTGTAGATCGCAAAGCCTTGCAATGGTAAGACGTTGCCCTTTCGGCCGGACCAATGATGATTCTGCAGTCTTCATTCGCTCAAAAGACATCGCAATGACTACGAAATGTTTCCTGCAAGCGATAATTTTTAGTATCGCGATCTAGGATCTCTCAAATGCTCGGATCAAAGCTTTTCGATGGCCACGGTAGGCATATCCATCATCTGAGCTACGTAATAGCTTCGCGTGATTTGACAGCAAGAGGGAATTTCAAACTCCATTATGCAAAGCGCCTGCACCAAATGCCAAGCACATTATGATAAAATCCACTATTTTCAAATGAACGCGTTGCTTGGGGTTAGCTAAAGCCAGGAACTAAAGGAGAAAATACTTAATTTCTAATGAAGACTTCAACTGTTCGAATGCTGAGCGAAAAGCAGGCACAGGACGTTAATGAAATGCTCCGTGTTTGAAGAGCGGTAGAAGATGGAGTCATCAAAGAGGTCGGCGAGCGGCGTGCGATGGATGGGTTCTTTCGATGAACTGATACACGCGCCGCCTGATTCCTGGGCCACTCTGATGGATCACTCGCAGTACTCGATATTTTATGTTTTTTTGCCAGCTTTTCCTCTAATTGCTTGATCATGGCCAAGAAATTACCTGCAATGTCGTGCGGCAAATCCGAATACGTTTTCTAGAGAGTTTTGAGTGTTTCAGGCTTCATAGACCTAAGGAAAAATACCAACATTACTGTACATAATGCGGCAAGCCTGGTTCCCCGTTCATTTGCGTTAGTTCTATGCACACTCACATTTTCTCCTGGATTTCCAGTGTGCGATAACCAAACGCATGTAGTCAAATTTGGTAGTTTGGAAAAAGCCATTATTCACAACCGATAGACGCCTAAAAATACATTGCCTCTAAGAATTGTTAACTTCTCTGATGGACTGATATCTTTCATTTTCAAGACAATATCACTAAATTTAAATTTCAAATACGAAGTCAAATTAATAAGAGCATTATTCATTTTTAAATTTTAGATTACGTCATAGCTCGTCCTTGATAATTTTTTAAGATCTTCCAGTTTTTCTGATCGCCACTAGATTACACACAAGTTTTGTTCATCCATAATACGGCATTTGCGCTTTGACATTTGGCTGATTCATTTCTGTATTTGCAACAAAATTCTTTTCTGAAGAGCAGTTATTAGTTGAGCAGAGAGATTTTACGAAGCTAAATATCTTTTGGTAAAATTCAACCACAGGAGAATATTTCTAGAGCCTGTTCTAACAGACGCGTAGGTATTTTCAGTTTGTGTTGCACTAAATTGGGAAATGACCCGTATAGGCTTCACATTTTCGCGCTTTTTACAGTCTTCATCAAGGTAGCCCATCAGTGTTTGGCTCTTTCGTGTATTAACAGCACAATGAGAAGTTTCGTCATCTAAACTACTTTCACAAAATTAAAATTAGCCGAGTCCTGCCCATTACTCGTAAAACGCAGGTACGCGGTAAAATTATGAAAATCCGCGTTGTCAGTTTTTAGTCCTAAATCACACGTTAATAAAATGTTAATATTCCAAGATTTAATATACCGTTTAAATGCCGCATGCATTTGCTTTATTAGTGCATCTGTACAGAGTTTTGAATAAACTAATGCAGCGTAATATAAGCTATGACACTAACTGAAGTATTTTATTTCATACTAGCGTACACGGTCCGTCAAAAGTGATGTGATCCAATGTTTTCCTTACATAAATCTTCCAAATGTGGATGACAAACAGATTTATCCAACCTGATAGTACCCGCGATTAATATATTCTTGTACTTGTGCACTGGTAAAACTCGTATCGCAGATACGGTCATTAAGCATCCTCAAGAGCGTGATGTACAAGGTCCAACCAGCCAAGTAAACAAGAACTGTGTATTATTATTTATTATTAGCCAAAGAGTTGTGAAAAAAGTGTTTATATCTTTATCCTCGCGATAATTTGCGTCTTCTTGAACAATCGATTCAATTTTCATTGCTGCCATATTTTTTGGCATGTAAGCAAAAGTGAGCGAATGCGCGATATTTTATAAGATTTGAATGGTATCTGTGGCACTATTCAAACAGATATGAAGGATTAGAAATCTTGTAGACATGCAATATAGAAATATATACATGTAAGCTAAAAAAATTATTTTAGAGCGGATTTCGTCACATGGTAGAATTCATTACATTTTTTTGACGCAATATCATGAATGTTGTTCATGGTATTGTACACAGCAGAAGTTGTACAGCGTTGCACGTAGTACAAGTCAATTCAGAGATCAAATCGGTTTCTGATATTTTCCAAAAGTCCTTGGAGGAGCCGTTGGTCTCCCACGGTTGTCTGGGCGCCGAAGACCGGCCGTAATTGCGGCGAAGTCGTTAATCTATTGCGCGCACGCAGGCCTGTGCCCGTGCTCTCTAATTGCCCTGGATAATTTGCCTCGACCCACCGACACTTCATCGTTTTTGCACTCCAGCCAGCGGACTCGTCGGGCTTGAATATTTATAAATTTTTGCGACATGCAGATGGACTCATCCACCTCGTGTCGTTCTTCAAGGGCTGGAATTTTGTTGGAGTGAGACAGGAAACATATAATTGTCTTCAATATGTTGTAAAAGTTAACGTATATCAATGAGAAAACTGAAAAACACACACTGCATTATATAAGGAAATGGATTATTAAATATGCTTATTTCTAGGTAATTTTTTCAAAAAATTAATAAATAAATAAACTAAAAAACGTTCTAAAGTCTCAATTCTCAGTAAAACGCATGTTACCTTTTAATAGGCCTCTAAATTTTTTGTCATGAGTGAGGATGAGATAACATGGACTCATTCATAAGATGTTCAAAAAGGAGAAAGACTCAGAGACTACATTCTCTTCGCAATCAATTTTCTCCAAATATCAGGCACAGGTAACGCTTAAAATTCTTTCACGTAATTTACCCATACTCTGAGGCATTCGAATTAAAATGGCGAATGCATGCACGCTAATTGGTTTCGAAATGCGTAGCTCCGACAACCTCAAAGCATTTTCCGGAACGCTTCAAAACGAGTTACACTTGTCCGGCCCGATTGAGCAAGAAGTCTATTTCGACCTTAAAAACGAGACGTCGGCTGCAGCATGGCTTACATCAATCACCGAGGGAGCAATTAGGACGATGAAGATGTTATGTTAATTATGCAGGTCTGGAACCCATCAGCAACACGAAGCACACTTTCCTACAGCATTTTCGAAGCGCTGCAGCTGCTTGAGTCAATATTCGAGCTCACGATGCTCCAGGAAGCGTGAGGCTCTTTAGGGGAAGTTGGCAAGCGCCGTTCATTGAACATCCTCGAGTTTACGCGAAATGCTCAATAGCTATTTATTTTGGATCTCAGTCTGTTCTTCTATTTTGAGAAAAATAAAATTGTTTCGTCAGCATATATTCTCATGAGCAGCTAACTAGGTTAATAAAATAGGTAAACATTTGGCCGTACGAAGATCAGCAAGGCTTTCGAGTGTTGAAAGGCTGTTCTTGAGGGTATTTTGTATACGCCAGTCTAGAGGAAACGGAAAATATGACATAATCCACGGTGAAGTCAGAAATGACGGCCGATGTCAGTACCATTCGAACATCGCATACTCTAGCAGCTTGAAAATTTTACGATACGTTGCAAACTCAGTTCGGCTCCAGTATCAGAACTATTTGGAATAGCTATAACATCGGTCTAAGTTTCCATCGAATCAAAGCTCTTGTTCTTTTGAGGAAATGCTCTAAATTCCATCCGAAGTGAGATTACAGGATGAACCTTTTCAAGCCACAATAATGATGTAATAAAATTCCCTCCAATTGAAAACGTACGTATATTTAGAAAAATGAAGTGATCGTCTTAAAGCCACAGATTTTCGATGCCCTTAAGGTATAATCAAGTCATAAGGTCTGCTGGCGCACCCGAGGTACGCAGGACCGGCGCGTTCCCTTCATTATGCAGGAGACGTGAGCTCCGGCGCTCAGTGGGTGGGAGCAGTCGCGTGAACACAGCGTTTCACTTTAAAAATATTGATGGCAAGAGCCTGCCGACCTGAACAACAAGATAAGTACGGGGTCTTAGAACGAAATTGCAAGTTACATCTTTTGCCTACATGCTTTGTTTCCAGTTAAGTCTAAATGCCGCAATGATGACCGGCGTATACAGACTGCAAATTTTTCCAAGCCTGATCATTTTAATAGACTCGTTCAGTGTCGATCCTCCACTTGGATCGTTTGTGCTTCAAAGAGAAAACTTGCATCTCGCTGAGGAAAGGCCTTATCTAGTTTCCTGCGTGCTGCTTTTAACTATCCCAGTTTTGTGGTGTGTTTGATTGATGGATGACGAAATGAGAGCTCGATAGGAGGCTTGTTTGTTTGGTCTGCTGTTCCATTAGCGACTTGACCTAACAGCGCAGAGATGCCTCTTGTCGCTGACACCATTTGTGAAAAGGATTTTCGTATCGCAGTGTTTGCCACAATTCATGTCCAAAATCCATGCGACAACTCATAAGTCTCAATTTAGTTATCTTTAAGATTTACTTTGAGCACAGATTTGTTCATTTTACAAAGTAGGTTTTTGTGCAAAGTTTTTAAGACAATAGTGTACTTCATATATTTTATGACATTTCCAATTTTTCTCAATACTTTCTTTATATCCCTTTCCCTTGCCTCGCACAGTAAAACATATTTCAAGGAAGAGTTCTTTATTCCACATTTATTAGTGGCAAAGTATACGTGCTATGATTACGCACATTCAACTTATTAAAACCCAAGGTCTTTTTCATAATGATTGGGTTCTTGAATTGTCCTCTTTTTTTGATAATTGTGGATAATTCTCGATTTAAATTTCATGATATTTATTAACACGTTACCGTCATGTGTTAAACTATAGTTCAATATTCAAATAAATTCAAAGTCAATTGTAGTGAGCACTTTTGAAAATACCAAACATTAACTGGATTTTGCCTTCATTTAGCTTTGATCAAGTATTTTTGAAAATTGGGTGTGTGGTCGGTCAGCAGCATTATGAAAATTCCCTCCGTGGCCACCGGTGGCTCACATGGCAGTTAACGTGTCAGGTCCCAAACTCCCCTGCACACCTCCTGTGCTGTTTTAGCCGCGAAACTGAAGTTGGTCAGCCAAGGTTACTCGTATCAATCACCATAGTCTAATTCATCCAAGTAAAAATAATTTCATTTGTCAGTTAATGAGCTTTCAAACGTAACTTTCATAATTATTGGTCAGCTTATAAACTTTTATAAGTAAATTTCTTAAATATTTGTCAGTTTATAAACTTCTAAAAGTAAATTCATAATGAATTTGCGTTTTACTGCAAGAAGAAATTTTCAAAGAATATGGTTACTCTCAGGAGGGTTCTGACCGCAGACACTGAGTCACAGCCGCACCACCTCGTTTGTTTAGCCTGGCTGTTTGTGTGCCTGCTTGTTTCTACAAGGTGCGACAATCAATCTTGCATTTTAGGCTTCTACAGGCTTCTTGAAAATGCTGGATTGACTGCCGCACCCTGCAAATCTACAGTGAAATTGAACTAAGATTAAGAAGCAACACTTTGCAAACGAGATAAGTGAAGAAAAATAGTTTTTATATGTTAAAAACGGCCTCTTTTCCACATTGGGAGCACGCTACTGCACACATAGAATGCACGTAAACAGAGTCCTTAAATCTGCGCATTTTTGTCGATACGAAATGGTTTCATCGTAAATTCTGCTCAATTATTAGCCTTTTGGCCGCCAGGAAGCTGCATCAACATTAACTTAATGCAGGGTTGAAAGAAGGTGCCTCACGAGCTCAATCCGCACATGTTCTTATCGCACTTTGTTGCTAGTATTTCAGTTCGTTTAGTGGAAAATCTTCAAAACGCTAAGATGAAGAATTTTCAGAACATTTTCAACTGTTATTGTCAATATATCACCTACGTATACTTAGGTTTCAAAATAAAAACTCTTTTTGTAGATCCACTCCAAATGGCATTTTTGATCATTCTTGACTTACACCCACTGACATTGAAAATTCATTTACAACGTCAAGATTAGATGGTTTTTAAATGCGGTTTTCAAAAATAGAGAGACATATAAATTCCGTGAACAAATAATGATAACATCTAGTTGACGGCATACTGTAGATGTGCAAGGAAGCGCAAAGTGATTTTTCCGTGCCAAGTTTCAGTGAGGCAAGTTTTCAGTTTTCATTCGGATCACGTTGTTTGAATTGATGTGCAGCAAATGCAGCACATTAGCTGCAGCTTGTGATGAATTAACTAAGGATTTATAAATTAAGGATTCCTTAGACTGACGTAAAACTACAGATGACACACTGTACATACTCACTTTCGACCGTCTCTTCACGGTCTACTAATCAGATGCTTTCATCTTCGGCGCTCAGTTGTGTGCTCTAAATAAATTCTTCAGAAATTATTTATATAGCACAATTTCCTTGGAACCTTACGAATTGAAAAATAATAAAAATATTAACTCCACTACTACGCAAATCAAGCCGTAGTTCAAGTAAAACTCAAGTTTTTTCACGCAGATTTTTGGCAGGGGTGAGAACAACGCGCTGCCTATAAAATGCGTATTTATACAGAACTTCCAAAAAAGGTGCTCAGTCTAAAAAATTAGAGATTTTCTTCAGCACTCTAAGATCTTCGAGAACAAAAGGCTGCCGCGAAGCGCATCCATAAATCTATCACTTGACACTCACAATCATGAGCGAGGCGCCTTTTTGATTGAAGTTGCTAGCTCGATCATTTACAGCTGATTTGAATCAATAAAGCGAGCAGTGAGGTACGAAGCCTGAACAACGATGCAGCTAAGGTGCTACAGACCAAAACCTCATCTGCTAATCGCTAAAGCATCTCTGTTTCATAGCGCATGCTTGAAGACGAGCACGCTTCGCCCTGGCGTTGCGAGCAACACTTTAGCTGGCGAATATGGCTTTCATCGATAGGGGTTAACCTGCAAATGGATTTCCTCTCCTCGACCGCACGGCGATATGTACTGGACCGAGAACAGGCAACGCTATTGAAAATGAATTGCTGCTTGTCTTTTTAATGTGGACAGCGAGGCGTGTCATTTTTTTCCTGATTGAAATCAATGAAAAATTTAACTATCATTCTTTCCTGAAAGCTAAGGGTGCTTAGCTTAGTTGTTTAGTATGCTTAATTTTGTGCAACATGAAAGTTGGATTGATGGGCTCTTTTGAATTCGCTTTTTAAACTAATTTTCTACTTATCATTGGAGCCCCAAATCAAGCACGGTATCAAAAAAGTGCAAACGTGGCTTTGCATTTTAGTCATTAATTCAAGATGTTTTGGAAAAAAACAGTACATCTAGCTCATTGATGAAAATTTTTCGATTTTCTTAGTTACAGTCAATCAGGGTAAATTTTCATCAAAATTTCTCATTTTATATCCAATTTTTTCTTCATTAAGCGTCAGGGTTAATTCGAGACTTGACACAAGTGGATTCTAAATTTTGTGCTGTCGGACAGTTGGTGCTATTCAGATCCTCAAGACTGAGACTTCAGGTGTCCAGTAGGTCGTGCGTCTGCAATCCTCATCTAAATTACAATGCACAAGACGATCGAAGGTTAAATTGAGAGCTCGTGTGGTAAAACTCTCTAAAAGGAAGCTGTTACTCCTACCGTTGAGCTTTAAGGCGGCGCTCATCCTTTACCGAGTTCAAATATCCAATTACAAGGACTCAAGGCCTGTTACGTTTGATTCTAAAGTTCTGGGGTATAAATAGTTCAAGGGAAGCACAAAATCCCAGCTGGGGCGGTGAGTGCGTCTTTTCCTTCTGTTGCAGCTAAGTTATTCCCAGCAAGGGTGATGAGTGCATCTTTTTCTTCCATAACAGCTATTTTTCCGTATCACCTATCTTATTCAGTCATTAAATTTCTTCCATCGTGTAAGGGAAATGGAAAGTTTTTGTGACCGCTTCGCATAATTGTTTGCAAGGTACAGCAGCACTTGCTTTCATGCATGATCCAATAGTGCATTAGAATCCGATTTGCGCCGCTATAATGAGAGTTCACATAGAACAATCTGTTCCATTCCCAGTTCTCGCAACTCAACAATCTTTCTTTTCCAACCCATTTAGCAATCGTGGTGAGCTTTGAAATCAAAACACGCCAGTCATTTCAAGTCCTCGAACCTAAGTTAAGCTCCGGTCTGTTCTATGCTTTCCGAGTAGGGCTTTTTGTCGTGTTTAATAGGTCATCGGTGGGAGGTAATACCTTCGTTGAGCAAAGCTCTTCAGCTCGTTTCATGAGTAATTAGGAAGAGTAATTGCCTGAGTATCGTGAGCATTGCTGACACAGCGCGCTGAGGAGCTATGGCCACGCCAAAATGGAGAGTAATTATGCAAAGTTGTCTTCACGCTCGAATTTCTCGGCTCAGCTCAGGCTAAGGCGATGACTTTTTATTGAGCTCTTGCCAGACTTACGATCGCCCTGCGCTCAACCGGAAAACCAAATAACGTGTACCGATAAAGAAAAGTAAATTCGCTCGTGTTCTGCTTGAACTTTTGAAGTGTAACGCGTGTGCTAGAAGCGAAATCAACTGACTCGTTCTATTATGTACTGAAAAACTTAACCCATGCCAAAATTGATAAGAGGCTTGTAGATACTCGTCATCGAACGCACAACTTCACTAATATTTCTACCAAAAAGAACGTTTTTGTCGATTCGAATAAATTTCAAATAAAATCAAGCTTTCAACTTCAAATTTGCTATGGATTTGCTGGAGCATGCATCAGCAACGATGAAGCTTGTCTGAAATTAAATGAACGCCAGCCCCCACAAGCGACACAGAATTATGATGTACATCACAACCTCCATAACCTTCTGCTAGAGGAAGCTCTTATCACCTAGCCCTCTGGACTCTAGTCCAAGTCCATCAAGTATGTCATTGATTTATCGTAACAAACTCGACACGATAGCCGCGTGTTTCACTGCAAGATTTCTCTAAGAGACAAGCTACAATTCAAACAGGCCATGAAGAACAGGCTGCTCACCATTGTAATGGAGGAACAGATCTTGCCTTGTGCTGCCACTTCTCGTTCTGATACGTCGTCCACTGTGAGCCTCCGGAGGACACACGAAATGTCGCCACCGGTTAGAAGGATCTTCGTAGGACAGTAATTCTATATTACACTCAGTTTCAAACCGGACCTCATTTTTGGAAAATTCCACGGGTGTATGTGAATATAGTTGTTAAATCGGGTGTGACACTAAGCATTTCTTCTTAGCTTGCGGTAAGAGCACAGGGCATAAAATTGACGACAGCGATCGAACTTATTTTCAACATTTACTTCTGTTAGTAGAAAATACCGCCTTCTTTCTTCGAACTAAACTGTAATTGAGCTCTAAAAAGCTACGTAAATCCTACGAGAGAAATAAACTCGGTTCATGTGAACATTAACTTTTAGAAGCGGCATTTTTCCTCCGTGTTATTTCGATACTGAACTTCTTACGGCGATTGTCATACTTAAAATGTTCGCAACACTCAGAGCTGAATGCAGCCTATCTAATTCCCTCCGTTAATCTCCATGATTGAGATTCATAAAAAAAGTATTCGACAAGTTAAATCTTTACACAGCAGTAATTTCATAGCAGTCGAGTGCAACATTAAAAAAATATGCCGTAGAAAAATGCTGCACTGTTCAAACACATTACTCCCTCGAGCGGGGTATCTTCGGAGAGCGTTTATCTGGACACAATGCTGCATATCACGCAAACAGGACTGCAATAAAGGCCTGAATGCATTGCATGTGGTCCCCAGCTTTCCTCGGTCGTAACAATAAGCGCTCGCTACATCGCTTCGGAGCACGACGCTCGTTTGTTATGAAGATGAGCAAGACCGAACTGTGGTCGCCCAGCAAAGAGTTTCAGTTAGAAACTATTGAGCAAGTACAGCACCCACCTCCCGCGGCTAATTAAAGCTTCGCTAGTCTTTTGCAGCACAATTAACGCTGATTAGATGAACATTAGCGTCTGCTTTGCTTCCCTCCCTCGTTGGTTTCCCGCTGCGGCACCGGGACAAGTATCGCCGAATTTGTTGGCAAAAGCAGCCATCAATTTCGGGGAAATGACCTGCAACGCTCCCACGTGCTTTGCCTTTAAAATAAAGCATTAATGAGGAGACGCGATACATTTTGTAGTGCTTAGCTCGTACTAAATAATAGCGAAACTAAATCCCGATATTTTAGGATAATTTCACCAGTCGTTGGTCACGAGTTTCCTTTTATATTTGATCAAGCTTTTCCAACCCATGAGCTTCCAAGAAGCTTGATGATAGGTCAGTGATTTGAAGATTAATTGGTTTTGATGAGCCACTGGCGTTCCCACGAAGCAGCTAGCATGAAATTCAAAACGTTACGTTACAGTACCGGGTCCTAGAAAGTTTAGAGTTAGTTCTTGGGTGGGATATTCTTGTTATAATGTGATCAACATCAACCAGATGAGGTCTTCGTGAGCAGGTGTGGAAGAGATTCAAATGTTCCTTATTTTCAGTGCACGATTTTGAGTCAAAAGCACGAATTAAACATAATGATACTCATATGCTGATAAAATAAAATTTTCGTTCCCATTTAGCCTACAAATCAAAGAGTGTGAACGATACATTGTTAAATAATAAAGTTAAAACGTTAGTACCTCCCTTTTTCTGCCATAAATTCTTGATATATCATTCCCGACACTTGTAAGACTCACTCTTCAATATCACAATTAAAAAATGCTTCATCATTTAAAGTCAAAGTGGAGAGTGAGCCCGACGTCGGTAAAACCAAAGTCCTGTCTTCCTAGAAGCATAAACCCGGTGCGCGAGCATCATTTTCTGAACTCCAAATCCCCGTTCTGTCTCACGATGAGCCGAGACATACGTTTAGTTTTTGTGGCTTTGAATGCCTTCTTAATATTGTGGCAGATGCTTAGCAGCCTGTAACAGCCAGGCTCACAGGTAGGCGCCTGGGTGGTCTGCAGCACAGGGCACCGAGGCCGGTGATGACAGCACGGGCTTGTTAGGCTGGCACTCCGCAGTGTCCTCACAGACCGCCTTTTTGCTCTGCTCCTGATCGTCTTCGCGCTGATCCGTACCAGTACGTGCACCTTGCTGTGTGAGTATTACAGTCTTGTCTTCCTCGCCCTAATATTTTGTGGCTTCATTTTTCTTCAATCATTTAGGATTTTAGGCTGTTTGACTACTGTGTGAGTATTGAAGTCTCGTCTTCCTGGCCCTAATATTTTGCAGTTTTGGGGGTTCATTTTTCTTCAACCATTTAGGATTCTACATTGTTTAACTTTTCTTCAATCATTTAGGATTCTAGGCTGTTTGATTACTGTGTGTACTGCAGTCTTGTCTTCCTGGCCTTAACATTTTGCAGTTTTGGGTTACATTTTTCTTCAGACGTTTAGGATTCTAGGCTGTTTAACTATCGTGGCCAGAATCGTTCTGTTTTCTGTTAGTTTTGCTAAATCTAGAATCTATGTATTATCACCAAATCTTGCCTGTTGCACAGCATTTTTCTTCACGCTATCAACCAAGACTGCTACATCAAACTCTTTGCTCCTATTAAAACGCTTACCGAGGTGGATAGTTATTTTTCGTATTTATTCGTTGGTTTTAAAGTTATCTGTTAAAATAAATTTATATTAAATCTTTTGAAATTCCTTTCGCACATTGAACCAAAAAAAATTGTTTGTCATGATAAAATTAAAATGCACGTTCTTCATCAAAAATGTATGACATTTAAATCTCAATCGTCTTTCGATAATTCAAAAATTGAAATATTCACACGCCTATAGTCGTTCAAGCTTAATATAAATTACACTTATTATCTTGAGCAATTGAAGTTTTATACATCATTAAAATTATATTTCATTAAATTTGGGCTCTGCACGATCCTAAAAATTTTTTTTCAAACCTCGGCAATTGAAACTGAAGTTCATCGAGCACTTACGCTCTACAGAAGCCCTTGGCTCGGTACGCGGTGTGTGGTCTTCATAATACATGTAATTATCGCCTAAGTTCTGCTATGATGGCGCTGTAAGTGTTCCAAAGTTACTATCTCTGGATCAATAGATCGGTTTTAATATAAGCTGAGGCGACAAGGCATATCATTTGGCCATAATGAGAGCAGTTCAGTGACCGTATTCAGTCCTAGTGAGAGCCATTAGGCTTTGCACATGCATCCTTTACGAGAAATTCATGAATTTGAGCAGTTAAGAAAGGATTTGAGCAGTCCTCATTGAGTCAGAACAATCCCAGAAGTTTTTAGTTTTACCTGTTACTTTCAAGTCATGCTCCAATATTACTCACCTCGAGCTGACAATTTTGGGTGAGTAACTCAATATTATTGCCCCGATCTTCCAGCCACGAAACATTTGGGCCTGATCGTTACGAGTAACCTTTCTCGCGGGCGTAAATTCGGCAGCAATTTGATTTTACTAAGTTGAATTTGTATTTTAAACTAACAATGTATGTCAGATTCTTCAGTTGAAAAGTAACAGGAAAGAAAATTTGTGTCTCCGTGAAATTGCACACACGTGATGAATTTTTAAAAATAAAGAAAACGATGTCTTCGATGAAGCAGCCCAAAACTGCCGCCCAAAGTATATTCTACAAGAAAAGTTCTACAGCACAGCAGCAGCTAATTTGGTTCTTTAGAATCAAAGGTCAGCCAGTCCTGTCAGTAATAAAACGAAGCGCTTGGACCACATTTCACCTTCGATGTAAAGTCAACCTTTGAAACCCATTCGTGTGAATTAGCTCGCTGAGCAGGCTGATTTTCAAGTCTTTAGGGCAGAATTTTTTCCCTTTTCTTTTAAATGCTAATGTAGGTGTGCGATAATTCCCTATTATGGAGGTGTACGCGCAGAAATACTGGAGAATCCGAGAGAAGCTTCTCATTGCCCGCTCTTATTCAAATGAAGGCACATTAGGAAGTGATTTTCATTGTTGCAAGGGCCACTTGAGCGAGCCCTTACCTGGACCACCGTGTAGCTCTTCCATGGCATCTAAGTGCTCTCGACTTTACTTTCCTTTAGAGGCCATGTGCCGAGATCGTGACTGAATTAGAAGCTCTGACCACTTGTTAAGCACAGTAGTGCTCTAAATCAACAGACACAAACAGAGATCCTGCTTAATTCTCTCCAGTGTAGATAACTATTCCCTCACGAGTTCTGTACACGCCGCACAACGTTTCTGCAACGAGCGCATCTTCTGTAAGGCAGCTTTTTAAACTTTCGTTCATCATAGACCCCAAACTCTACGGACAATTATTCTGAAAAGCCCAGAAAGAACGATCAACATTTCGTGCGGATAGAATCAAAAGAAACGTGATTAGCAGAAATCTCCAATTTTTATGCTCCTAAACTTTATAACGTTTCTAATTTTGTATTTATCGCGAGAAGTATTCTTGCGCACTCCACAGGCGTGTCAGAATGCCCTGAGCGTCTTTGCGTGCTCGAGAACATCCCTCCTTTGAATCAACTTCGACTTGATGGCCCGTCAGTAAAGCTCGCAGAAGCAAGTGGTTGACCACATCTCACGTTTGTTTGAGCTGGAGCTCACAGTTTTGTGCAGTTTTCTGCCGCACCTTTTGAGTGATTAAATAAAATGCACAAATTCGGCAGCCGCTGCACTTATTTTAACTCCTCTGAAGCAAAAACTACTTCGGAGTTATGCCCGAGAGAGATACGCAAAAAAAATCTCAATCCCACTTTTCATAACCGTTCATAAATTGAATCTACCTTCAGGAATTTACGATGGTGTAAAAAAGTCGTTTCGGTGAGCTGTTGAAAGTGTAGTAGGATGATAGTTTTACCAATAAAAGTATTTCATCATTGCTCTATGGCGTTATTTTATAATCAAATGAATTTGAATCTCACTCACAAGTGGAAATTGACCATCAGGTTCAATCCTACTCTCATTTCCCGAAACTTTTCTGCAACAAATTTACATTGTTCTTTAGAACTATTCACATTTCAACCCACGTTTGAACTCAAGCCACTAAATTCAATCAGTTGCCTGCAGATAGTATCAGTTTTTTCAATTAACTACACATGTTTGTTTTATAGTATGCAACAATATTCCTACATTCCCCAATTAATATTTTTCTCGGTTATTGCACCCAAAAATTCTGAGGTCTAATGATATTTTCTTACCATAAAAAACCTCTGTTGTGCTCGGGAAGTGATGCAAATCAACTGGAACGATAAATAAGTTATTTTCACTTTCAGTATGAGTTTATTTTCCTTGCAGACAAATGTTCTTTAGCCGTGAATTTTAATCTTGATATTTACCCGATAATTTTCCCATCAATGCTTCTGAAGATGCAAATTGTTTGCTCGTCAGTAAACGTGCGCAGATGCCTTCTTCTAGCGTCGAAACCCTTCATCCATCGACAACCATGTTACCATTTGAGCTGTTCTGCACTGGTGATTCATCGATCGCAACTACATGATGCAGATCCGATGCTATCAGGAAAGTACCAGTGTATAATCTAGACTATCAGCAAATGTCTGCAACGCCTTTGACTGCGAAGCATTCCGTTTTTTACTCACAGATTTCAGTGCTGCGTCCATCTCTTCAAAATGGATCTGATCAACCACGAAATGACCGTGCACGCAGAAAGCCATCAAATCCCATCTTTCCAGTTTCTGGTAGCTGTGCAGAAATTATAAGAACTTCAGTCAAATATCATCATGAGAGAAAAGTACACACATCTGAAAGTTATTTCGCTAAAATAAACGAAAAATAAATGATAAGCTCAGCCATAATGTGGTATCTAGAACACGTGAAAATTATTTATGAATTTACGCAGCAAGGTAAATATAGTAATAAGTAATTGTTCCGTCAAAAGATAAAATCAAATGTTTGGTCATTTTCAAGCCGTACTGAATATCGATATTTACAGCACTTAGTTTATAATTTCTGGAGGAGCTCATGAACTTGTTTCGAAATTATCTAAAATAAGCCGTGGTTCACCCCTTGCCTGGTTACGAGCTACTAAGCAGCCCTGCTCTGGACAACCGTAGGCTTTAATTTATATTCAGAATTTTGCTGTAGTATGGGCATATTCAATTTCAGTAGCTGCGAACAGCGGCTTGGAAACTTGAGCATACTTTTTGCACGGGAGCAGATATCACAAAGAGTCGTGGCTGAGAGGCCTCTCCATCCACTAATCGATGTTAAAGTTGCAGAAAATATCAGTTTGGCCGATGCGATCGACATCGAGAGCAGTACAGTACATCAAGAGGGCCTCCTTAAACAAACACCCTCCCTAAATTGCCTTGAAAGTAATTGCTTGAGTCTGACATTAATTGCGTAGGGGTGGTGATCATCCACTTAACGCGGGCTTCTTCCCTCAGCTCTTTTAGCTAATTTGCTCGTGATGAGGTGCACTACAACCAATTTTTGGCGTATGCAAACGTCTCTTAAATACTTCCATGTATTATTATTCAAATGAGGACCTAACACGTTCGTTTTTTGTCCAGATTGGTATCAGATGCATCAGTAAGTTTTCGATAACCAAGACGCATTATCTGATACAGTAGTTTGGGCTATACTATGTTTATGGAGGAATTCGAGGCATGTTAACGAGCTTTTTATGCAAGAACCGTGGAATATAAGAAGCGTTCTCTACTTGGTTGGCAGCGCTACTTACAATAACCTCGCTCCTTTACTGAAATGGCGCCTCGGTTATGTACAACTTTTATGACTATACTCATAGCCGAAAAAAATTGTGAGTTTCGAATAAAATGCAAAATTTTAACATTTATATTGATGCGATACGAATATAAGAGGTTCAGGCATCGGTCATCTTTCATCAAGCGCACTGAATAGAAGTATCAGTAAAAATTCTATTGTGTAAGATCTGTTCTGGTTACTCGAACAAAGCAAATTTGCATTGGTATCAAACTGTCAGCAAACCCGCTTTTTTGACTCATATCACCAAGATATGAGTCAATCTTTGTGTGTCAAGTGACCCAAGATGGGTCACTTTGAAATCGAATATCTTATTGTAGTACAGCTATTTACGGCAGTGCAAAGTCCCAGAAGCGAAACATTATTTTTGATTTTCGTTATCTCATTCTTTAAATATCTTCTGATAAACTGTACACAAATTTTAAAGAAAACCAACTACATGAACAGAATTTACATGTTTGAAGAGGAAAACTGCAGCACAATTAATCTGGCGGTGAAACTGAATTTATTGTAAAACTGATCCCTCCAAGAGTTCTGCAAGAAGAGCGTTTCTTTCCAGTGGTAACTTGTAAATCAAATACCAAAATTTAATAAGTTAAAATGAATTTTTTTTCACGCACGGATTTTTTACCACAAAAACACTACATGCGTAAATGCAGGAATACATCTTCCTTAAACACTTCCTGGAAGTATCACAGGACTTCCAACTGAAAAATTCACTCTCATATTCAGAATAAAACATTGCTGTCATCTACAATTTAATTTCGTCGCTCGAAATCCCTATGCGTTTATCACTTTGCGTCGCTGGATCTGAAATTGAATTAGGGCGCACATGGCTACAATTAAGTGCCTCAATCTTTTGCCAAAAATTTTCATGCACTTAAATCGAAAGAAAACCTTTTACCGAAGCTCATTGTGTATTAAAATTATTTCTGTCACTAATTTAACTACACACCCTAGGCTACGAGTGATTTCACTTCGATCGTCTTAAACTTGACTAACATCATAATTCCTAATAACTTGCTTCTATGATTTGATATTCATACATTTTAATGAGGACATAAAATATAACAGAGCTTTGCACATGGGAAATCCCTTAATTTTTGACGAACGAAAGCTCCATTATTGGTAATATTCTTGGAATATTTTGCGCAAAATTTCTCAGGTAAAAGTTGGACATTTCCGTTAACACACAGAAGCCGAGCTTTAGTACGAACACTCAATCAATTAGAGTGTTTTCTCTTCGGCACTGTATCTTCTCCGCGAATATTATTCCATTATTCATTTAATTATCACCTGGATGGTCCACGTTGAAAAAAATTATTGTATTTTCTTTGTGAACTCATGCAAATTTGAAGCGTAATGAAATTACTCGTTGTGTGCTGTTAGTGTTCCAACGATCGCGCTCCAGCTAGCTCACCTGTTAAACCATTTTAGTTCAACGCAAATTATTTAAACAAACGTATCTAGAAGTACATAATGTCTTGTGCTATGGAACTTTGGTGGCAATTTGCGTAGCTTGCGAGAGAATTGAAGAGTTTCACTGAGTTATTTTTTCTCAAATAAAGAGACTGGTAGACAAAAATAACTCTCATGGAGTGATTTTTTATGCAAAATGAACATAAATAGCATCTTCTCATGCTTCATTATTTCGGTTAAGCTGATATTATTGAGCTAACTGATCTAGATAAGCAGCTTCACTCCGCCTATACATCCCAGCATCATTGTTGTTGATTTCCTCTGCAGAGCATTGGATGAATACCGTGTGTTTTACAGCCTTTCTTACGACATTGGCAGTCAAGCTAAATTATCATGGACTTATCTTTTCTATCATTCCACAATTCGATAACCAGAAACTTCTTGTAGTTGATGTGAGAAGTTCAAATCTTCTAGAAATAGACAACAAGTACGTAGCACTACATTATTTGATTAACAATTTCAAAATTTCAACCTCTTGTCGCTGTTGTTCGTTGAGAGTAAATGAAAATATTTTACAAAAAGTGAACTTTAAACCGGGAAATATTTCTGTTTCACGTGTCGACAAATTTTTATTGATAGGTCATTTTTTGTGTTTTTGTCTTCGAATGAATAAAAATGTGAAGTACTCTTGAAAAATCCGGTCAAGGTCTTTTGTTTTCTTTTCTAGATTTTCAGAGTTTTCATGCTTATTCTCTAAAAAAGAAGCATGTTCTTTGGACATAGCCTCGTTTGTTTTTTATCAAAACTGCTAAATTTCACGAGTTTCTTTTGACGACCCTTACGTAGTATTTCAAGCACGAAGAGTGTAGCTGAGTGCTTCAATATTGATGCAGACCAGCCTAACTTTGACGGGCAAAATCAATTTGATTCCCAAATATGGCATTATGGTGTTGTTCCCGTCCATTCTAGTCCATTATCCCCACCAAGAGGTTAAAGGAACAGTCGTTACGATCGCAATTCATGATTTTGAATTGCATCTCATAAACGTAATTCCAAAGTCGTTTTTCATATTCCCAGTGCCTGCACACAAATGGGCATCAATTTAAATTAATCGCACGTTTTGAAATCAGTGGCACCAACCATCGGTGTCAATAAATTAGGCAAGAGTTCTTTAATGGTTGCCGGAGTCAGATCGAGGAGCTCGATAGCGATGCCCACGGACTTCTATTAAACTTACCTTATGGTTTCTTAGCACGGGTTCCCCGTACGAGCGCCTGTTATAGCTGCTCTGTATTATGCGTGCGCACGCCAGAAGCGTCAGTGTGGCTGCGGTACAGGATGCGCGGTGCGAAGTTATGATGCTGGATATTCGCGTCAGTGACGAATGTCGTGAAATGTAAGTCACTCAGAACAATCATCAAGGTTGCCAATCAGTGATGAAAAACTGTAATAATGAATTATACGAGTCAAGTTCAAGTTTTTGCTTAGTTAGTGGTGTTCTAGTTACCGTATGTTGTTGGTTCGTAAGTACAATAAGTAAATGATCAAATGATCGTGGAGCTGCTGGGCTCTAGAAATGTGAATAAATAGGATAACAGTGCAAAATTGGGTCATAAATTTTAATTTTATCTTTCGAATTAATCGAAAACAAAAAACATTCAATTCTCTAAAAAGTGAATTTTGAGTACTTATTATGGATCTATTACCAATCTTCAAGGAGAAAACATTACATCTAAATATGCGTTTAATTTAATCGAATGATGAAACGATAAATGCCCAACTCACCACCCAAAACAATTCGACAACTAACATAAGCCCTTACTAGTAATGAAGTGGTCCCATACAACACACGGGCCTGCCGAAGCCTGACGTGATGGATCACATTTCACCTGATCTTTGTGTGCTGTTGAGTGCCTCCTCGCACGCGTCACTGGTGCTTGACGTAAAAATGAGCACTTACTCCGTATTGAATAAACTTACTTCACCATCGATGACCGACAAAAGGCACTTTGCTGCCTCTGGTTCTGCTCCCCATGATTCCCAAACGAGCCAGCTCGGATTCTAAGGTGTCCAAGCTCCTTGAAGCGCAAGCTGGCCAATCCACTGCCTATTGACCGACCATCTACGACCAAGAGGAGCAAAAACTGGTACGATTTAGGCGCTGAGCTGTCACTCTCTCAAATTTTGCTCGAATGCCCTTTGAAACTTATCTATGTAAATCACTCCTCGATTGCATGGGAACGTCGTAACGAGCGAAAAAACTTGCTGCATTAACGTATGCTTCGTCTTTTGCAGTCGAAGAGCCTCGTCTGCAAGCCATCGCGCCTTCGATGACTGATCAGTCTGAGAGCAGGACTCCACCAGCGGCCAATCGCTGTCCATTCAGGTCTTCTGCGGTTCCTGTAAAATGTGAAACTAGCTCCAAAATTATAAAATGCATTGACATCAAGTATTTGTCGCAAAGCCCTGTAGACTATGAGGTATATTTTTCAAGTTCTCCCCGCACTCAAGACTTCGCAGGTCCTGTGAGATATACTCTGTGTGTTTTCAAAAACAATGCTTTCAATTCATCTTATGCAATATAGGTCGTGGAGTGTACTTTTAAAGTTCTTTAATGAAACACAATCACGGTATCTGGGGTAAAAAAAAAGATTGTGAAGCATACTTTGTAAGATTTCATACGCAACACACGTAGAGGCTATCCAGGTTTCGAGTACCTCGAAATATACTCTTTAAGTTCTCAACTACGGCGCTTTCATGGCATCTGAGATTTTGTAGACTGCTAGACTTTCTACGGATCAAGTTCTAAAGCGAAACATATACAAGACTCTAATGCTCTTATGAGCCATAAGACACACAATTCGGTGTGCGGTATGGAAGATAGCACATAAAATTAGTTTTAAATTGATCTATTAATGATTCCAACTCTTAATAAAATGAGCTAAATTTCAATTGCTTGCATCATCGCTAAAGAAAATTATACGTGAAACTCCTTGTATCGTCACAGAGGTGCTACTCTACGGACGGCTAGCATACGCTCGGATTAGAAACTTGGAAGGATATTTTCATTATACATTTCTTATTTTCCAACTTTTCAATTCTGCGAAATTATTCGAGTTCTTCACGTGTTAAAATACGAAAAAAATCCCTGATCATTTTTATTGAATTAGTCAGTAGGTAAAACTCTATACCTTTCAGTTCATAAAAGGCAACGTTTCAATGTTTCAAACAACATTTCAAGCGAAAAATGAAAGCTTTTCTGAAAGCGTTTTTTTATAAAAAAATGTAAATCAAACACTGGAGCTATCTCCGACTGAATAAAAATTCGGAAAATCGCAGCGTTAAATAACTAGAGAACTCGAGTCTAGGATTAATAATTTTTACCAATGTAACATACATTCTGTTTTGTTTGAACTGATTCACTCTTCTATTTTTTTTAAAGAAATGGCCAATTTTTCGTCTCCTGAACCTTGAGGACCTGTATTTGTTCGAGGCATGTGAGGCCCGTCCGGCTCCTTCTGAGAAGTTTACAAAGAAAGCGCTTAGCTTTCTTCAACTCTAACCTACTCGCTAGAAATGTAGCTATAAGCAGCTCAGCAAGTGTGAGGAACTTGAACTGTATCTGTTCTCATGAGGATTTGTACTTTTTGAACTAATGATGAAGTTGGATTCCGAAACGTTTTCCTATTAAATATGATTAAATTCCTTGGAATATCTGTCGTTTTTAAATTTCTAATAAAGCTGCGAATCAAGCAAACAATTGACCAGTTCAGATATATTCTTATTTGAAATTTTAAACTAAATTTCACAAACTTTATCGTGGCAAGTTGGTTCGGACAGAGGAGTGCTTCACGTTTGTCGAGAATTAAAATCGTGATGATCGAACACAGAATCCTGCTATTGACATGCCAGCTTCCGACGCTGGGGATCGTTCTTTAATCAAAAGAGCCTACAAAATAACATGTTGCATTAACGTGAACTGATAAAAATGAGTTACGTGTTCTTTTCTCGAGTAATGGAGTTCTTTTGTCAAAGCATCAGTTGTTGCATGTAGAGTTATTACTTTTAAAAGCCAACCTCTATTTTTGTAACATGGCGTAAAGTTAAAGCACATGATGCTATCTTGGGTGTCACTTACTGTTTGGCGAAGTATTCACCCATAAAGCAATCCCCTACACATTGTTTCATCACATTGGAATATAGCCACACATCAAAATCGAGTTGACTTTCAAACAACTTCAAACAGGAAAACAGTCTGTATTGCAATGTTATCATTTGTGGATTTTCATTCATTGCCTGCCGTTCACTACATTACTGTGATATAATAAATGCACTTACAGTTTGTTGACTGGGAGTTGAGTAAATCTTAAAATTTAATGATATTTTTAAATGTTTCAAGATTCTTTGGCATATGTATGGCAGCCTGTTCAAAATTCATGCAAGTCGTTCAGATACAAAAGATATTTTATTTCAATTTGGATCAAATTGCAATATGATTCAATTTTCCAGTTTGGGTTAAGCATGGTCATCTCACTTGCCTTTTTTCTTAAATTTCAACATACTCCTTAGAAATATACAAAATACCTCATTAATCACCATAAAATTTAGATATAAAAGTCAAAGAGAAGCGAAATGCTAGCAAAGCAAGCCTATTTTCTCAACATAAAAGATAGCTAAAATTTCTCTAATATGGCAATGATCAAAGCCAATCGAACCTCGATCATGGGCAAGGCGCTCCTCAATCGAGATCTTGAAAATGTTTACTGTTTTTTTAACGAAGAAACATGAGAGCAACCCATCTGTGAGCCCGAGCTCATTTGCATACTGTTTTAGATTCTCTAGTTTGTATATTTTCATTATTAGACTGTTATGAGAGCGGCTGTAAAACAGTATGATAGGTTGCGCGCAGCAACCAACCATTTGCAGAGATAAATTTCCTTCAAGTTCGGTTAGGGCAGCGCCAATGAGATGGGGCGACCGATATCAAACTTCGGACTCGAATTAAAGTAAAGTTAGATCAATAAGCACCTCGTATTTCTCGCTCTATTGAACACGCCATTAATAATGCATTCATTACCATGCGAACACTGGAGCGTTCTCGCGGTCCAGTTTCGTGCACCGCATCTGCAAGGTGTTGCTTCCAGATCCAAATCTCCTCTGAAATCTCTGCTCTACAGAATAAGATGGATTCTGGCTTTTGTTCTTATCTTCAATGATGAAAGTGTGAAGGTTTATTGGATGCAAATTAATCTTGTAGAATACTCATTCCACATTCTGAAAAGGTTTGGCTAAATTCTATCCGTTATTTTGATACGTTTTCTAGTTGAATGTGTAATATAGCCTTCAGCATGGCAGGAGCCCTGAATGATAAACGACTTCTTTTGGAATGTTTGAAACTTTGAGTCATTAGGGAATGACTTCAGGCTAATACGTCGAATACAAGTAGCATCCATGACCTCAATGTTTTTTTTTTACATGATCCCCTTCACTCATACTTAAGAATCATCTGTCGGTAATGTTGATGCACTGAGTGTTCGTCGACAATAATGTTCAGTACTAAAGGTAGGAAATCGGTCACGCGTATTGCACTGGAATATTATGTAGTGTTGAGTTCATCTTGTTTAATACATGGAGTTTGCACGAGGTATTTCATTCACTGTAGCGCTCTGTGTTCACTTTTTTGACGTTCCGACTTTCTGCTGAATTTTAATAGTACCATTGCTGGTGTATGGGTTGCAGTTTATAAAAGCTTCTTGAAGCCCTAGAATTCGTTTTGTCATTTCATCGAAATTACCAAAGCGGTCGATTACGCATAAATTACCAAAAGAATTGAGTTCTATTGCAATGATTGTACCCAGAATAGAATCGTTTTTGGATGAATGATCGCTTTTCCAATAATTATTACAAATCTTTATGGTGATCCACAAAGAAGCTGCAACGACCTCCGCAAATGCCCCACTGAGAGCTTCGTGTTCTTACTTCTACCTCTTTCACCAGCCCAACAGTCAAGCGAGTCACATATTCTCTAATTCCTTTGATGAAAGTATTCAATTGTTACTGTTGACCACCTAAGCCATTAATGAGGCCAATTGCCTCGCTCTTTTCTTAATTACATGTTTCGACTAGCTTTCCCTCAAGAGGATATACATTATACACGGATTGAATTACGTGGCTAAGTGCGTTAATTATCTTAATTTCATTTCTCATTCATGTTTCACAGTTATATTGCTTAACCATTCTTGATCATTTCATTTATCAAATCATTCATAACAAGAAAAATTCACAGCAAAACTAAGCTTGTTAAGTTTGATCTCGATCATTTATCAAACCATTCATAAGAAGAAATATTCACAGCAAAACTAAGCCTGTTCTACGTCTATAATTTAGACAACTTGAGTAACGATGAAGCAACAACATTTTATTAACTCGCAGCATAAACAGTACTGCTTGTTGCTAAATTCCAGTAGAATTCGAACCACAATAAGTCTGTAAAATGAGAGAAAACAACAAGCCGCTACGTGGCCCCTTAGAGACGGGCTATTTATTCAACTGACGTTATTATTAGATGGCACAATTCGATCACTTTGCATGCCTCTATTAAGCGGAAGATCTAAGCTCTCGCAAGGCAATGTTTGTTAAGGAGTAACCGCGAAATATTTATAGAGCTCATCAAAGTAGCAAGAAACGTTTTGGACGAAGTAAGCTGCAGCACGGATGCTATCAGGTTCCTGCGAATGGTTTGTGTACCTTGAGATTGCTTTTCGGTGTGCTCAAGTCGAGCTGTGGTCTACAATTTCCGAGGGTTGTGGTTTTATCTATTTGAATAATGGAGTCCGTGTTAGAGTAAAGAATCCGACGAAAAACATGTGTTTCTGTGCCAGAAATTCGAACGTTTAAATGGAATTGCTTGCCGAAAATTAGCCTTTGCGTTCGAAATAATGAGAAGCGAGCTTCTGAGACCGGCCTCGTGAAGCGTTTAGAAGATTGTGGACGTCATCTAGATCGTTGTGGTTTATTCCTAAAATAAATGCTTCATTCGATTATTACAAATTTATATAAGTATAAAGATCAAAAACCAACCCCTGTGAGTAAATTTACTCAAAGTAAAAGACGATCAATTTTTTGTACATTGGAAAACTTACATTCGGATCAATATTCATGCTGTAGTTCAGCCCTTAATGATTCAGCCCTTCAGCCCCACTTTCATCATGAAAACTTTCATTAAGGTTGGTGAACACAGTGCGCATAAATGTGCTCAAATGAAATATGTCCAAAAACGTTCACACAATGGGCAGATTAAGCGGTTACCACTCCGTACACATGCGAAATGTTCGTACAAAACTACTTCAGCATGATTGCCAAAGTTCCTGAATTTAGAAATTTCAGAATTTATTATTACTAACTTTTCCTTAACTAAACTAGGAGATACATTCGGCTTCTTGTCTTTTATGTATATTCCCATTTCGTTCACCGTGCATGACCGTAAGTTATACGTTAATAAGAATGCAATTGATCAAAATGAAGTTAATAAAAAGAGATGTGGGAAATTAGAATCTGGAACATTATTTGCTGCACTCCCCAAAATGATAGTTTGTACCGATGTTATAATCAGAGCAAAGAGCTACAGATCTGAAGCAATAGATCACGGGAGCTGCGGTGCGATCATGCAGATAGAGGAGAACCGAGCAGTGCGCTCAGCAAGTACTCCGGGTCCTGGACACCAATTTTTCAGAACTAAAAGAAGCGCCGCGTCTGTTCGACGCTCGAAATGGTCGTAAAACAGGTGGGGTAGTGGGTGAGATATATGGCACCCCGACCCGGGCGTTCTTTGTAACCCTAATTGCTCGATATAACGCGTCAATAACAAGCAATAAAATGGTTGCGATGTGGATAAAGCGCCCGCATAAACAACTTTGCTTCGAAATCATCTTTTCACGTTTATTCATGGTACCTATTTTTCATCGTGAGTAGGGTTCGCCGCATGTTAGACCCTTGTAATATGAGAGGAAAGAATGCAATACCCTGTCCTTCGGACCGGAAAAATGTCTTGTTCAGATCCCCTTGATATTTATTATTCCAAGTCGTCTTCAGTGAACCTTGATCTCAAGCGAATAGGTCAACAGCTTGGCTCCCAATTTGAGACTTGTTCGTTGTTATCAAGCTGAAATAACGTTGCAACAAATACAAAATTCACAGCATTTTTATACGGAAAACAATCAGTGATAACTTGTCATTTTTCTGAAATGTGCAACCTAAAGAGCTATCGAAAGACTATGTGATCAGTCACAAATTCTCTTTTGTTTGTCGTTGCCCAACTTGGAATTGCTACCTCTTTCCTGAAGGTGAAAATGAAATTTTTAAAGTGTTGCTACAAAAGAATTGATAATTGCAATACATTCCGTCATACCGTTCACCACTCACTGAACAATAGTACTTATAACAATAACAGTAGAATACTTTTGTCTGATCATTCCTAACATCACCAACCTTCAAGTAAAAACTAGAAACAACACAGAACTAACCGACGTCGCTAGGCATGCAATTGTCTTCCGTAAACAGGCGAAAGCCTCGAAACTTCAATCGTAGATCTTCACGATCTGATACGGATCCTTTCTTCAAATCTACATCCTTCCAGCAGCGAGATAAGCCGAAGCAGAAAGACTGTACTTAACTTTCGAGTCAGACCTAAACTGAGCGCCAACTTACGTTAGCACGAGTATGTAATAGCTCCTCTATGCCGGAGAAAATCCATGCAGCATGTGATTAAGCGAATTCCCGCCTCATGACGCGTTTTGGGGTTCATTAGGGACTCGGGTAATGTTAATACATGTAAAGTCAATCTTAATCGATTTCAAACAAACTTTAAACATTGAGCTTAGGTAAAACAGCGTCGGTCGGGCGATCAAGTTTATTTATTTTTAAATACTTCAGGATTGTAAATTAGATTTAGGCTCTATATCGAATTCCTGGTCCATTGCTCTGTAAAAATGTGATCTTTGCTGATTTCCTAGTTTGTAATTAAAACTAAGGATGAAGTAGAGAGTTTTTTAGATGCTTGAACGATTTTTATTGTTCATCATCTTCAGAATAAAATACATTCGACCATCGCCAAGGACTCGCCTCGAATTTTTAAGTTAAAAATTAATACTCCGAAGTGTTCAATAAATAAGTTATCGTTGCACATCGTGAAGAATAAATAAATAACAATTTCGACGTGCAATATTCCATTTCATCTTCATGCACAATATTCGATTTCATACGCATTAAAAAAGGTATCAGTTGTTAAAACTTCATCAGAAACTGATGACTTTTGAAAAAATGAAACTATTCTGCTTCCGATACTTTACGAGCATTACGATTACGCCTAATCGTAGAGCAGAGTTTTGTTTCAGTAATTATTACTGTTGTTCTTAAAAAAAATTCCCTACGATCCTCAGGATTAAAAAGAGTTATAACTAACAATTGACCACGCTAAAGTTCAACTCATGAGAAGGCAGCGAAATATATTTCACCGTTTTTAAGAGAAACGAAAATTCTTGAAATAATCTGATAAATCCAGCAAGAAACGAGATTCTAATGCCTAGTCATTGTATGAGCAAAGACAGGAAACTTTCCATTTCAAAATATTCAACAAAGTTTGTGTTTATTTTTTCAGTGTTTTCGAAGGTTACGACCGAATTAACTATTGATAGAACATCCATAACTTGTAGTTTTATTATTTTCGCTGAATAACTAATCTTTTAATGAATTAAATGACGAGAGCTGTATGGAATTGCTACGGCGAAATTTTGCTTCAAAAAATTCGAATCAATGAAACGTTTAATGAATGCAGGAACTGGGAGCGTCTCAGACTCGACTAAACGATGTTGCTCCAACTTGTGTGTTAGTGCCACGTCTTGTGACGTCCGATGCATCGTAGAGGAGCAAACCACATTAGATCCATCTAAGGGACTGTTATTCGATCAGTCACAAATTCGAACGCAACCGAACCATTCATGCAGAAAGTTATCCATCCCACGCGAGCCTTGAACTGAGGTGTCGTATCGTAAAATAGGTAGGAGTAATTCCAGCTTTGTAACTGGAAAGCATAGAAAATAAGTTATATCTAATTGCTTCTGACCCTAGCCAAAAAAGACCAAGGGGAGTCCTATGAAAAAATATTGCGAGGTTATAAAAATGATTTATTTCTTTAAAGGTTTGGCGAACCCTACTTTCCTTTCTTCTCTTTTTTGGACAAGTCGTATTTCTGAAATTTATAGACTGAAAGGCTACGAATAGGCCATAAAACGAATCCATTCAAATTTAAATGCAGGATGCAAATTTTACCATACTATCCTCTTCGATATTTTTAATACATATTGTTATTGATGGCGTATTTCAACCAATTTCTTTTAACCTCGTCTTAATTTAAATGCTCAAGTTGCTGCGCTTTTTAACTAACGAAAATCTTTACTGACTAGATAAAGCAATGATAAATTACAACAAGTTACCCAAAATTTTAGGAAATTTTATCAGAATCAAAGAAAATCAGCCTGAGGGTAAATTTAGAAGCTCACTTCATTGATTTTCCCAATCGCCAACAATGAACAGAAAAGTGCTTAGGAATGAGAATTTCTGCACATCTTTCTGCATCCAAGAAGACATATAGAACCATTCTTCGACGCCAGCGCGGACACGCGTTATAAGCAGACCCCAGTGACCTCACCTGACCGAGGCAAAATAACAAGCCCCGGAATAATGGAATCCTAAGGGCAGGATCGCAGCGTCTTCTCACCCCGAGCGACGCGTCGTCAGTCACGCCAGATAAGCAGGGTCGGAGCGCCGACCTCACCTTGCTTTGCAGGCCGTGGTGCGTTGCGGGGGAGCGGTCGATGCAACGCGCAGGTCTTCATGGCTTAGAATGACAGTGGTTGTAACGTTGGGAATATGAGTGAAAACATCTGGAATGAAACGGTTTAATGAAAGCTTCGGTGCCTATTTACTGATTAGTTAAGTCGCTGTGTTTTTTTTTGCCATAAAATGTCGTCAAGATGAAGATCTGGGGAGCCCAATGCAACGCGCAAGTCTTCGTGGCCGAGAATGACAATGGTTGCAATATTGGGAATATGAGTGAAAATATTTGGGATGAAATGGGTTAACACGTTGCTTGCGATATGTTGCTGACGATTTGAGTGGGTCGTGCTCAAGTTTTTCCTACTGCGAAACGACCCATCGATGGGTCGTTTGAAAAAGTTTTTAACAATCTTTTAATATTAATGGTATTTAATGGTCCCAGTTCATGTTCGGTATTTATACAAATTTCTAACAACCTTCGAATTTGAATTTGAGTTGAATAATGATCTCCAGTGTAACCCATCGCAGTCAACGGGTTAAAGAAAGCTTCCGTGCCTATTTACTGAGTAGTTAAGTTGGTGCGCTCTTTTTTACGCAAAATGTCATTCAGATGAAGATCTGGGGAGTTTTCACGAAATCCGGTTTTGTGTGTCAAAGCCTGATATATTTTTTAACTCATCATACAGAAGTTAAATGGTTGGTTGAAAAAATAAAATGCTCTTAATGACTATTAAAAAGCAACGTAATTGCTGCACAAAAATTTTCAAATAAAGTCATCTTATGATACCTTCGATCAAATTTACCATACTGAGAAGTAATTATAAGTCGAAAATTTGTAAAAAAATATACGTTGGTAATATTCTACGTTCTAATTTATTCAAGATTACCCTGAAATGTCTCGTTACTATTAATTTTAAGAACCAGCAAATCAAAAACGTATGTAATTTACCGGATATAGAAAACTAATTAATGTCGAGGTACTAGTAACATACATTCAATAGATTTTGTTTAAATTCCCTCAGTATGAAAAATCGAGTTCTCACGTTATTAATAATGCACATGACAGCTGAAGAAACTTAAATGGCATGAATGTGAACGCAATGTCACTAATTGCTCCTACACAGGCCTGCCTCCAGCAGTCACCACACATACCAGCAGTACATACATAGCTGTTCTTAGTCCTGCGTTGATGATTTGGTTCCACGCTTCGCTTCAACTGATGTTTTTCCTAGAAAATATTTTAAATTGAAGATTTTTACGACAAATTGAAAAGTGTATGATTTTTTCCAAGCCGTAACGTAAGGCACACTAGCCAAGTATGTATCAATACGAGTTACGTATCTCAGTTCGGTGTAAATGAATCATATATTAGATTTCATGATGGATTCCAATAGTGGACTACAACTTATCTCAAAAATTTTCGTCAGCTAAGTTGGGGAGAACCAAAAATGAAAAACTTCTTCTAAAACACTCATAAATGAAGACTAAATATTTGTGGAAATATGAATATGATGTAATAAATTCAAGTTGAACATTGTGATGCATAATTTATTCTAATGTTTTTGCTGTATTATAATAAGCAATTTGCCTAATTTATAATTATAACCATGCTCAACAAGTCTCCTATAGCACTTTGAACCTTGCAATCAAATTTATCTGGGAAATTAGCACATGCCGGAACACGCAGCCCTACTTAAAAAATTTGACCCATTCTTGTCTTTCTCCTTTCTAAAATTACGCCAAAAGAGTGATAATCTTGTGTATTTTGAGAATTTACTGATTTTTAATAGAGTTAAAGACAGGCATTATCGCATAATTTTCACTCATAATGAAGGCTACTCAGTTTTACATGAAAATCAATTTTATCGACAGCAAATTCGATTTCATTTGATTTGCTTTGGCTTTTTATCAATTCGAATTTCTTTAAATGAAAACACCCGGAATTAACATTCTATTAATAATATTCTCATTTGTTGTTTATTTCAGAGAACCAAAGGACAGGATTGATTTCAAACCTCCAATTGTTCGCAAAATTTTAAGAGTGGTCATGATGAATACATGGTGATGAAACATTATTTCTTTTTTAGTTTTGGACTCAGAAACTGTACTGAAAACGACGTTGTCGGAATTCGTTAAAGTTTTATTCACATATGACGATAGTGTTAGTATAACGCGAGGAAATGTATACCCACGGTATCAACATCCTAAGCCGATATTTTTTAATTCGTAAAAACTGAACACAACACGAAAGTTTTCGAAAGCTTAAAATTCCAACCCTTATTCTATTGTTGGATTTAAACACTATATATAACACCACCTAACTGCTCTCAACTCTTCGATATGTTGGTAGAAACGTAAATTAGTTTTTGTCTAATTTGTCGCAAATGCTTAGCATTGCACGAAAATATTGTCTGTGCCTTAACTTATTACCGCAAAATTACTTTATGGTGAAGAAAACTTTTAAATTATTTACCGCTTTTGTACATCGTTGGTTCATTTTTGAACTTTGTTTTTTAAGAACTGACTATATCAAGAGACTTAGCACTTGAGAGTAACAATGGTTCAAAAAATATGCAACTGGAATTTTATCGTTTGTTAGAAATAAATCTTGACTCAGTGGCACAATTCATTAACTATCATTCTACACCTTTGTAAATTCAAGGGGAAACTACATTTTTTGAGATCCTATTTAGACATCTCACCATGTCAAACTGTCCTGAATAAGACAACTAAATTAAAAGCGTAATTCTGCATACTCTTAAATTCCACTATTATTTTCATTTTTTCAGAGTGAACATTTGACTAATTTAATTAAGTTTTTGTTTCCAACTTTCCAGTTTAATGACATTTTGACAGCATTTTTATACATAAATGCTTTCACTGTGAAAACTATTATACAAAATTTTTTCAACGAATCAAAAATTTAGTCATTCGGACGACACTTCTATTCAACTACACGGTGACCAACCGAACCTGATCCAGCATAAATTAAAAAATGCCAAATTATTATTTTTCTCCAAGTGTATATGATGCAAAGATGTATGATGCATTACTCTCGAAAACCTATGTCTAACATTGTTCATTATTTGGATTATTTTTAGGTCATCATCATAGAGCACCGAGAACATTAAATGAGAGAATAGAAGAAATAACGACTCAGATATTATTACTGATAATGTGAAAAAACTGTCACACTATGGAAATAGTGAAACAAATGTTCTCTTCAATTAAAATGAATGTACTAATGCTCGTGCGTAAAGACTGATGGCTCTGAACGTGGCTGTCCTGTCTTCTCTATTTGTATTCCTGCGCTCATGCGTGATAGGTGTGTGAATCCACGGTACTTAATTGGGTGACAGCCCGAGACTGGGCAACTCCGCCAGTTCCTGTTTCCATATTCTACGTTATAATACAGGATAAATTGTTTGCATTACTTAAATTACACGAGTACTGTGCTCAATTTTTTTCTATTATGTTATTCATGAGAACTACGGACCTTGCAAATTAGCATCTACTGAACGACTTGAGAAACCTCTTTAAATGCATTTCAACTTTTATCTGCATCCTCTCGCCTGAAGTAGAGATGATTATTCTTTGTTTAGTTCGGAGATGAAAGACGTATTGCGAAGACCGATAAGGTGCGCTCTTTCGGCTCCGAGCTAATTTCAATTAAGAACCACGGTAAAGTTGCGCAAAAAGCTGGAAGACTTCACTGCGATCCATCTGAAGCTGATGCGCGACATGCTCTTTTGTTGCAAAACATCGTCGGTGCTGACAAATTTCCTTTGAGCTTGCCCAGTCCTGCGTCCAAATTCAACTCCGTTAACAATGATGGATCGAGATAAGAATTAATAAGCCCAGCGCAAATAGAGGGTAAGCTGATGCCATCACGAGGAAGAAGAGGCGGAGGCGTGGCCGGCCTGTAGAGCAAGTGTTGCAGTGGGGCAACACGCCTGCCTCTATTCAAGCAGCTCACGACTGCGTGTACTGGCCGCGCGCTCATTCTTCAAGGGGTGAGATTTTCTTAGCTGATTGCCAAGCTGCACCGACGATAACGATCAAACAAGAGATGCAATTTAAGTGAATACACAAGAATCTTCTTATTAATACTGCAATGAAATAGCCGAATTCTTCGTATACGTGAGGTCAAGAGTACTACAGAATATTAAATAGTTTTATTACATGTTTTTTTGTGTATTGAACATCAAACGTAAAATGAAATTCACATCGTATGCAGTCTTCCCTCATTTAGCGTGGGTGTTGGGTTTCAAGGACACCTGTGAAGTAGTAGTAGTAGTAGTATTAGTAGTAGTATAGAGTCGTTAGTCCATGAAGTTGGAACACTATTTCCATTTTTTTACTCACTTTATGCATATTTTAAACCTCAATAAATCGCCAGGCCACTGAACAACTCACCTTCTGCATCACTACACTCGCCTACTTTCATATGAACACCTTGGCACTGTATTTATGAAAAATGCCGTAACAATATAAACAGCATTGCAAATTATCGATCATTTTAAATACTACGCTAATCTCGTTCGTTATGTATAGTATTTTTTGCAACACACTCGTTATAATGCAATGTGAGTTTTGATTTATATTCAGCTAATCCTTCACAATTTTTCACAGGCTAGCACAGGCTTATTTCATCACTATTAGGACAATGGATGTTTGAATTATTTTCTACATGCAGCATCTCAAGGCGCTGTATTGGTGGGAACGACCGAATGTTGATTGGAGAGTTTGATGTTATATATAAAGTTCAGCTCCCTCCAAGTCGCTTACCCAATTACTCCCTCAAAGTCGTTAACCCAATTACTCCCTCAAAGTCGTTTACCCAATTACTCCCACAAATTCGTTTACCCAATTACTCCCTCAAAGTCGTTAACCCAATTACTCCCTCAAAGTCGTTAACCCAATTACTCCCTCCAAGTCGCTTACCCAATTACTCCCTCAAAGTCGTTAACCCAATTACTCCCTCAAAGTCGTTAACCCAATTACTCCCTCCAAGTCGCTTACCCAATTACTCCCTCAAAGTCGTTAACCCAATTACTCCCTCAAAGTCGTTTACCCAATTACTCCCTCAAAGTCGTTAACCCAATTACTCCCTCAAAGTCGTTAACCCAATTACTCCCTCCAAGTCGCTTACCCAATTACTCCCTCAAAGTCGTTAACCCAATTACTCCCTCAAAGTCGTTTACCCAATTACTCCCTCAAAGTCGTTAACCCAATTACTCCCTCAAAGTCGTTAACCCAATTACTCCCTCAAAATCGTTTACCCAATTACTCCCACAAAGTCGTTTACCCAATTACTCCCTCAAAGTCGTTAACCCAATTACTCCCTCAAAGTCGTTAACCCAATTACTCCCTCAAAATCGTTAACCCAATTACTCCCTCAAAGTCGTTAACCCAATTACTCCCTCAAAATCGTTTACCCAATTACTCCCACAAAGTCGTTTACCCAATTACTCCCTCAAAGTCGTTAACCCAATTACTCCCTCAAAGTCGTTAACCCAATTACTCCCTCAAAATCGTTTACCCAATTACTCCCACAAAGTCGTTTACCCAATTACTCCCTCAAAGTCGTTAACCCAATTACTCCCTCAAAGTCGTTTACCCAATTACTCCCTCAAAGTCGTTAACCCAATTACTCCCTCATAGTCGTTTACCCAATTACTCCCTCAAAGTCGTTTACCCAATTACTCTCTCAAAGTCGTTTACCCAATCACTCCCTCTTAAGTCGTTTACCCAATTACTCCCTCAAAGTCTTTTACCCAATCACTCCCTCCAAGTCGTTTACCCAATCACTCCCTCTTAAGTCGTTTACCCAATTACTCCCTCTTAAGTCGTTTACCCAATTACTCCCTCAAAGTCGTTTACCCAATTACTCCCTCTAAGTCGTTTACCCAATTACTCTCTCAAAGTCGTTTACCCAATCACTCCCTCTTAAGTCGTTTACCCAATTACTCCCTCAAAGTCGTTTACCCAATTACTCCCTCTAAGTCGTTTACCCAATCACTCCCTCTAAGTCGTTTACCCAATTACTCCATCAAAGTCGTTTACCCAATTACTCCCTCTAAGTCGTTTACCCAATCACTCCCTCTAAGTCGTTTACCCAATCACTCCCTCTAAGTCGTTTACCCAATTACTCCCTCAAAGTCGTATACGCATTTACTTAAAAATCTCAGTGTATGTATTTATCGTTGTTGAAAACTATTTATCGCTCAAAATAATTTCAGTCTACAATACTCTCCGTGCGATAATTCAGTGTAAGGTTTATTTTTTTTACATCAAGCTTGTACCCGCAACTTATTTATTGCTTCCAAACACAGCCACACATAGTAAGCTAACGTAACACGCATTTGATGAAATTGATAGACTGACGAAAGCCGTCGTAATTACTTAAGAACGTATATTGTGAGGCAGCTGAAGAACCTCAAGGCAGAAGGAGATCGCTTGTTAAGATTCGTACATAATTTGCACGTTATATAAGCTCTGACTTATTTTCACCATATAATCCAGACACAGCAAACAGGAAGCTCATTTTCTTTATTTAATATCACTCACACATTAGTAGCTTACAACACTAGGTATGAGAAAACTGACCAAAAAGAAAGAACGATCATTTCATAAAAGATCATGGACGCATTGGCGGTATTCAAAATTAAGTGAGAGAAAATTGAAAACCTGAATCAAAAGCTCCAGCTTGTTGACAAAGATTCTATAATGAGAAACATAGATTCCATAATGCACTATTGAAAATTAGCAGATCCAAATTACAGACCATAAAAATTATCAACGCCCATTACTTGTTTTAGTCAAACTAAAGCTGGAGTCGACCTAGCAGTCAGCTTAGTTCAGGAGTGCGGAGGAGAGCCAAAAAAAGAACTCGTTCGATGTCTCCGACAAGTGTGCAAAGGGACCGGTGAGTGGAACCTGCGAACTGCTGCTTACACAACTAATGTTATCCATTCATTGGGAAATGTTGCATCCTGGTAATTATTACTTCTGTGAAGCTTAAAACGACCCCAAAGGTAATCATGTTTGATGATGTTATATCACAAAATATCCCCCAAAAATAAGTTGAAATAATTATAGCAACCTCTTTTTAATTTCTGAAATGGATGTTCAAATGACATTGGTTTGTAAAATAAACTGGTACGTAAAATTTTACTTAATGTGAGGAGTGTTTCAACTGAGAAACTTCCATCAAGTTGTTATCCTTGTACAGTCGTATATTAAATGGGGTTATTTCTCATAATAACTGAAGCAAACATTTATTCCCATGGCGTATTTTCACTATATGGGCATTGATGCAAAAAGAATGACTCCAACTCATATTAACTCAACGAAAATTTCACCAGCGGAAATTTGAAAAAGAAGTTGCATATATGTATATTAAAAATGCCAGTAGACTTTTGCAGTCTACAGACTTTGAATGTTGCAGGACCTGTAGATGTAACATCCTGAGCATGAGGGAATTGACAATATAGTATGGATATTTTGAATTTCAACGCTCTAGAGTTTTAAAAATAGCTAAATGCGAACGTTGCAGTGAAATTTTAATGATGAAAAAGTGTAGAAATAAGTACCATTGGAGCTGTTACAGGACACGCAGCGAAGTGATGGAGGTAAAATTTAGGTTGTTTGTATATGAAGAGCATCTCCGGCATTACCTGGCTGTAGCGATCTAAACTTTTGGTAAAACAAGTTATTGTACTTGTTAACTTAACGTGGAAAATAACGGCAATTGCAATCAAGCTGCACAAATTTTCGTTCTAAAAAACAGTATAATAACTAATTAAACTGACAACATTACAAAAAAGTTCTGATTACTCTGTAAAAAATGTACTAAACGAAGGAGAAGACAATCATGAGGTTGAGGTAGATGAAGATAAATTTAGCGAACATAAACGTTAGCAGAGATGATATAAAATTTGAATTGATTAAATATCTTTCCTCATCTAAAATGTCTCATTAAATCCTAAGATAAACGGAAATTTCACATAATTATGTTTTTGTAATATCTATCTAAATGTTCCCACCCTTGTTAATGTATAACTGTACAAATAGCTCGTTCGATGACTCCGACAAGCATGCGAAGCGCTCGGAGATTAGAACCTGCTAACTGCTACGTAAACAACTGGAGTTATCCATAGAAAATTATTGCATGCTGGTAATTATTACTTCTCTTTAGCTTTAAATTATTTGTAGAAACACTTATTCTTAATCTTTTATTCCATCTTCGATTTATTCAAAGTCTAAATAAATGTTTTATTTGGTTTGCATGATTTTCCCATCTCATTCAAAATTATAACGTACTTCGAATATTAAACTTTCCCTCTTGATATTAATAAATCCATGCATAGTAACATGAACTACAAATTCTCCATTCTGAATATCAGTGCATTAAAAAATATTATCTTTGTCATACGCAGTCCTAAAGCAGCCAAATCACGACGTCTTATAACTCGTAACACTAAATCATTGTTACGTATGTAAAAAAATTGTAAATTACAAAGCAATAATTGCTCAAAACACAGGATTCCGGATCATTTATTCACAAAGCGTAATCTTTGATGCCACCGTAAAAAAGAATTCCATGGAAAGAAAGAAAACAACGTTTTTAATAAAAGCTAAATATATTGCAAAATTCACATCCTTTCCCACCAATATTACGTGGGCTTACTATAAAAAGCGCACAACGTTCCTCACGTACATTTTTTCCGAACATCGAAAACTACAGTAAATTTGGTGTTAGGGAGCGCAAGTGTTAAACAATAAATTTACTCTGTGATTGTTTTTATATAAATATTTGGTCGAAAGAAATACCAAGTTGAAGTTCACGATGACGGCTGACGGTAAACAACGATCTTTTGGGCTTTAATTTGCGGGTACAAGATTTGCTGGTCATCCATCACCTCGTAATTGAGCTTTCAGGGTCTCCGAGATTAAGGAAACTTGCAACCCTCACTATTTAACGCAAGATAAATAATTAATTCTCCTCTTTCGTATTCATCGACTTAAACGCCTGGCTTGCTAAGCTAAGCCCCCGGTGATTAATTCTTCTGTGCCGACTAAAAGTTAGTGGCATTTTTTCCTTCCGCTTGGCAAAGATTGCACACACACTTTGTTTTCAGAAAAGTGCATTTAGTTAGTGTAATTTTTTGCGTCGCGAGTGTAGTGAATGCGATAAGAACACCTACGCACTTAAATAAAATGAGGGATCAATGTAAGAGATCCATCATACTCTTGTGTAGGAGCTCGGCATCACATCTCCACACTAGCTGCTATCGATACCCCTCGTTGGATCATCAGTCATAGCTCGTAACTTCACCGCGAGTTGGTGAAGGCTCAGCTCGATAACGATGAAAGCTTTGGTGTTAACACTAAAAACCTAATTCCCGACACCCAGCTTCGTGTCCAGCTAATGATATCCCGGCGTAGCTGCGAAATTTTTCGATATGAGGCTTTTGGATTCAAGAAAAAACGTGGAAGCCTCAAGAAGCACCGCTCGATCATGCTCAAGTGCAGTCTAATATTTTTCGTTCCAGGAAATGTAATCGAACTCGAGATCGTAGATGAGTGGCGTTAAATAACGGTTAGCAGCCTGCAACAAGGCTTGGTTTTGACAACTAGGCCTTTTAGGCCTTCATGTCCCATAAGCAGCCTGCATGATGAATGCTGCCCCGAAATAAAAACAATCTACCCCAGAATGCCAACGGCGTATATTTGCATATCCGAGTATGTAGAACAGGATTTGCCATCTATCAAATCAGAATGAAACAACGCTTTAGTTGTACTGAAAATGAGTTTCGTTCGATGCAAAATCAAAATATTACTTAAAAAGTAAAACTGACACCTGCAGATGCTTTTTTTATTCAGACATTTTCTAACACATGTCTCTCAGCAATGGATCATAGATCAAACAGCTGTCATTCATGGGTGAGTGCATCTGATCATCACTTCGATAAACATATCCGCTGAGTACTGCGTAACTGCCATCACTCCTCTGATGACTATAATAACCACTGCACTAAAGGAAATTAAGCCCTCCGATTAAGAGGTTTTTCATGATAGCTTAAATCGCGTCCTCCATGGAAAGTAGATCGTCAAATAAATTTCATATTTTTACCAAACTCAAAATGATTTCACTTAACTGAATTAGTTTCAGTAATTTAAGGTGGATAAATGTTTCCGCAAGAATAAATCAACTTATTTATTTCAATAATTTAAACATTAATTATTATGTCATTTTCAATTGTGTTGACAACAATATATTAGTCATTGTCAATCACTTCAACGATAATAAATCAGGTATTTGCACGTAATTTCCGATGCAATAAATCAGCTTTCGTTCATTGTCTTGACAGCAGCAGATCGGCTTTCGTTTGTTGTTTGGCAGTGATTGATCGTCTTTGTTTAATTGTTTGCGCATTAATAGGTCGGTTCCGTCTATTGTTTTGGCTCTAGCACGATTTTACGAGGCATTTGAGCGGTTCGATAGCGAGTTGCGCTAGAGTTGTATTTCTTCGGTAATAGTTCGGCTTCTGCCAATCTCGCAGAGTATTAGTCAAATTTTATAAATTCGCTATTATGTTAGCTGATTTTAAATCGTGAAAAAACGGTATAAACTTAGCATTTAAGTTATTAATCTTTTAGGGAAGTAAAAATTTTACATCTTGTTTAGTCTCCTCGAGTGAACAAAAGAAATCTTCAATAGTCTTCTGAGAGCCGATCCCGTCGTTGCCATAGTCGAGACATTAACATTTTACATCCATCAACATTTTACATTTCGCTACGTTTACCATAAATAGAACAGCAAAGTAGGCCGCATCCAAAGTTATCATTTTCATTGGTTGAGGTTTTAATGAACAACAAAAGGAGAAAAATATATGAATATAACATAAAGGAATTCGATGTTTCAGTAGTAAAGATCATTCTTAAACTTGAAAAAATACTTTCAATTAATCCGTATTAAATCATGAATAAAAGTTCTCTGAAAACTATAAAATAAAAACTTAAAAAGCTAGCACACCATAAAATCTTTGCTATTTGCAGATGATAAGTGGAGTGTAAGTGATTAGAAACACGTTTAGGCCGTTAAATGAAGGTGGATAATGGAATGGTCAAATTTACAAAAAGTGGTTATCACGACATCCTCTAATTTCGCTAGCATATGACACTTTCCGGTTTGCTGCGTGCAGCAGAGTGAAGAGAATTGGACGTGAGGCTGTCAGTGTATAACCTCCTTCGAGCGCGCTCTGCCACGCAAACAGCGGGGTCTCTGATCACATTTTCACGCACAAAATGAGCAACGATGCTTGAACAAGAGCTGTGTTCTAGATAGTTTATTCGCATAATTGAATCACACTGAACGGTAAATTTATTCACTAGAACAATTTGTACAGAAAAACGGTAACTTTGTCCTAAGTTTCTCGCTTTGGGTATAAAAAAAAATCAGCGACAACTTTTTTTTTTCAACGAAGCTTATTAGAATAATTTAATTTCAGAAAATTTAAAATCAGAGATTAAGTGAATTGTTACGGAAACCCATTAGTACTAAAGTAAGATTCTAAAAGCTGGAATTCGTTACACGAGGAAAACTCTGGAGTATACCCTGTAAGCTCAGCTTAGCAACGTTCTGATACTGCTAATTGAAATACGAAAGAAACTCTACCAGAACTTCCAATTCTTTAACAATATGCGCGTATTTTTTCTCCTTTTACTGATGATAAAAACTCTAAAATAATATAAATGATAACTTTAATACCTTTATTTTAAATTAAATGTTGCGAACAGCAGAACACAATATTGCAAAATGAAAACGTCGTTGCTAGGGCCCTCTGTCATGTCAATGTCAATCCTCTCGCAAACACGAGGATATCAAACTTGGTATCAAATTTTTGATTTCATAAAAGATACACAACACTGTCCCTAAGTTTCTCCGGTTTAATTTGCGGAAAAAAGTTCCTAATGTCATCGAGGAAAAAATTAATAAAGTATTTTCTTTCTTCGATGAGTATGCTTCTAATATCTTTCTCGTCAAAAATACTGGTGCTAATTTGTTGTACATAGGTACGGAGTCAAAATCAAATTCACCTTCGCCTATTTATACTGAATTTCAAACAATATCGAAATACAATTGCTTCTGGGCCGTTGAACATGGAAAATTTTCAAACACGCGAATCAAATTGTAAACACGCTCTAAATTTCTTTCACAAACTTGATGCTAAAAGCTTCCTTGAAGTGAATCAATTACGTCGACCTTATCTCGGCCTCCATGTGGTTGATGGTCATCCCTGATTATCAAGAGTCGAAGACTATGAAGCCCATTCTGCTCGTACTCGGCGATTAGCATCTGCTCGATAATACGAGCAGGATGTCATTACACCTTATGGAGTAGCACCCGCTGCTTATAAGCTTATGTGCATTAAATGTCATTTAGATAGCGCTCTGATTACCGACTGGATTTCTCTTGAAAGATGGTCCCGCAGGACCGGCCGATAGACATCACTCGAAGCCTGGTGGGTTCCCATTAATTATTCAGCAGAGTGATGACTTGCAGAGACGAACGTGCCCCGCTGTGGACTCAAACACCATTAGCTGGAGAGAACGTGCCGTCCGCGCTCACTCTTCAACGTAAAAATGATCTCGAAATTATGCAGATGATCTTAGGACCTTCACTGTAAAGAGTGAAGACAGGTCAATCATAGAAGCTCTTGAGACCCTCTGAATCACTAAGTTAGCTCTTGAATTGGACACTCGACAATTGAAGGTTTTTTTCCGATCATAAAATCGTTCTAAAAATAATTCTGGATTGAAAGCGAAGCGCTTAAGTTTTACCGCTGGTGCTCTTCTGGTGTTATGCTTAGGCATATGCGACCGTGTTTGGTCAAAAAACAAGTGGAATTTAACGAGCCAACTCATCAGGCAACAAGATATTACTGAAATAATCCTTGCAAAGCTGGAACATGAAAACTAAAAGATCACAGGCATGCAGTATTCATATGTTCGTTTAGCTATGTATCTAAGTGGATCAGTTTGAAGGAGCCACGTAAAAATTATCTGGCATGGTATTTATTGGAAGGAATCCGCAGAGAGAGCGAACACCAACACCAGCTCTCACTTGCAAATCCCATACCGATCCTTGTGTTGTCATGGAGATGAGCAAACTGAGCTCAAATCAGAAATTAACGAATCTGACCTCGTAAACCACGAAACAAATAAGAACTAATCTGAAAATGCATGCTTTAAATTCATGTATGTGCATGCTGTGGCTTAAATTTAAGGGAAAGAGCTTTCAAGTTTATGGAAGCTCAATCTAAAAGAGGCATCAGTTACAATCAGCTAATCCATTAGGAAGGTATGGCTGGCCACGCTATAATGCCTATCTTGCAACTGCCATCTCCGCTCCCCTTTATAGCTCTTAAATCCTGGGCCTCAGGCGAGAACTACAGTAATTGCTTCTCTCCAGTTCGGCCGGAATAGGCTGGAAGCCATGTGGAGTGGGGCTGCGTGCAAACATGGAACTTGCTGTTCCACCGACGGTCCTTGCACCGATCTTCTTTGTAAATGAAATTCGTCGGCGCTCTGTTTTTTTTTTTTTATTCGTCAATGCTCTTAGAAAATACATTTGGCATTTAATGCACTTTCGGGTAAATTCATTGATTTTTCAATCAATGTTGTAGAAAAAATTACGCGCAACATCAGTTTTTGGAGTTTCAATTCCTAGTAATTGTGTCAGCAGTTCCTGTTCCAAAAAAATTAAAAATATTTTCATTTCAATTACGGTACTGAAACTTGCAATCGAAAATAATGTGAGCAAGAATGAAAGTAAAATAAATAAATTTGAAAAAAAGTTGTTGAAATAAGAAAACAGTAATAAAGAGAGAGCTAGGAAAAATCGAATTGAAGACCTCAAGCGAAAGTGTCATTTTACCTTGTGTAGGTAAATTTAAATGTAAATGGGAAGTGTTGGAGGCTGCGTAAATAAAGATGTTCAGCATACGCAGAGTAGGAGCTGAAACATTCCTATTTATGCATGCACGCTGCCACAAAAAAGCTCAAATAACGTAAAATTATTTACCTCTGTTGTGAGTAAAATGTATCATATTACTTGAAAAATCATATTCCATGAAAATGAGACTGATAAGTACACACGAATGTGAAAACAATTTCTATCCAATTGGACTTCATTACAAAATTTTCTGGTACGAAAGTACTATGTTCAAATATGTACAGAATCTTAACCTCCTAGTTATTATCAATTTTTATTCACATGTACGAACAAGATTTTGAAGGTCTTACAAATGTTAGAACTCATCTACAGCCATAGATAACAAGTTTGTTTAACTCCGAGAAAAATTTCTATTTTATATATCAATACACACAGTCTAACTATTTTACATATGTTTTCCCTGTCAATAATTACCACTGCTTTCTAGTACAACCTAGTCGAACGTAAAACTAAAGAAAAAATGTATCTCAACTACCTCACATAGTATCAGAGGATAAACATTTGTTCTGTGACCAGACGGGTACACACACATCCGTGTTAGCTGCCAAGTCGTGAGACACTTCACGCAATTCGTGACTTTTGCAACCAGCCATGAAAATTAACATTTTACTTTAAGGCTAGCGAAGGACTCTATGCATTCGGTGGGATATTGCGAATGGACCAAGTTCACATTCAGTTTGGAGGAATTCTAATGTTCGTCACCTGTCATTACACAACTTGCCCCGAGTTCGAAATTCGCTGGGAAAAGCGCGAAACTAAGCTGGAAAGCTTTCAAGCCTTAAAGCTGTCTAATATAAGTTCAGAGACATAGCCGTTCTATGTGGGAGAAGAAACTTTTTAAAAGAAATCAAGCGCCTTAGACATTGGAGTCTTACTGGGTTGATGGACGCAACACTTCATAGTAGTAAGCACGTTGCTGGACGCATGAGCAGACATACCACCCGTTGCGTAGCGAGTGTGCTTAGTGGGAATGTATGGCTCGTATTCCCGAGCAGATTTTATCTGTAACTTGGCAATTTATTGTGGTGGACGCTGAAAGCTTGTTTGGCCAATGGTGCATGTTGAGGGTCTCAAGTTTCTGACCACATCAAGTCGTCGATAGAAAAGGCTACACTGTGGAGCGTCATCTGATATGCTTGTACCTTCGGGGACAGATCGATGTGAGTTAGATCGAGGCAGAAGAGCTTTGGCTGCGTCGTCACCCTGAGTCTAACCACATTTATGCCGCTTCGAATTTGCAGAACCTGCCGGTTAAGAATTTGGATCTCCGTTTGATCTGAGATCTATGAGGTGTTATCAGGGGGTGAAGGGCGAACCGAGGGATTGTTATCGCTGTTAGACTTGAGATTAGGAATTTGGCTTCGGGACCTCTTCCAAGACTGAGCTCAAACAGGTTTGAGATTCTTGAGTCAAAACAGTTAATACATGCTTTTGGTCTCCTCTTCAAATTACATATCGCAAATCAAGTACATGCTGGGGCTGGTTCCTACGTCAGTTGATGCTAACTAGATTGGTGCCCCTGGTTTGTAAGAATCAGCTGTAAATTATGAATAATCACGAAATCTTAATATCAGATAATGCACCAGGGAGCTCCGAAATCTACGTATAATATTTTACCCTTGAAAGATCGTCCGTAAATATCGTGAACATGGATCAAGTCTTTTTTGTATCATGCAATTAGTCTTGAGCAAAATTAGTCTTGAGCGAAAATTTACCGTTCGTATTGCAATGAGAAAATATAATCCCGACGTTAATGGTCTGGCATATTAATGTAAAGAATTCACTTGCCGGTGAACTCAAAGAGCACAGAAAAATATACTTCTGATTTAATTTCGTTGTATATACACTTCATAGAGTTGTTTGTTTTCAACAGTTCACCTGTTGCCATGTTATTGATCGGCTTTTTACTTTAATTGGTCTTTATTTGGCTTGCAGTGTTTAATTTAAATGCGTTTTATTAGTTCGATAGATACTCCCATTTTGTCACCCCTTCCTCCGCAGTTTTGACCGCACGCCAACTGCGAAAGCGTTCCTTAACGAGTAAGGCCAATTTACATTACGCTCTTACTGTTTCTGAACACTATGTAAGCTTGGGTTTCAATTGGACTGAAAGTCAAAGAATTTTTTAAATTTCTCAAGCGGTAAATTAAATTTGAATGAAAACATTTGAACTAAATACACTTTGGCCAAAAGCACTTAAGCTAAAAACGCGTGGACCAAAAACACTTGCGTCAAAAACACTTGAGTCTAAAACACCTGAACAAACGCACTAAAGCTGCATGAGCCGTGAATATTGAAGAAAAACAACTGATTTTCAATATATACGACACAAAACTCATTAAAATTGGTTTTTGAAGAATTTTGGCATAAAGATCCTTCGTTGAAAAACGCACCTGGGTATTACAATAGCCATATTAATGGTAGAACAAAAGATAGAAAGAAAAATATGCAAACGATTTCCCATGGTTACGTTTTCTAAATTTGATGAGGCTGATATATAAAAGCAATAAAAAATAAAAAGGCGAGGACACATCGATAAAAAATACTTTTAACAGTCACCACTTAAATTGACATATGAACTTCAGCTTTTGCGAAATCAATGCATAATATTGAAAGTAAAATGTGAGGATGTATAAAATTCTCTGTCTAAACCTGGAAGTTTGTGATAAGAGGAATTCGAAACTATTTTTCTGCGCATGCATGTAAAATATTTTCTCCCTAGTTACTAAATCATAGTAAATGCTCTCTCCCGCAACAAATTTATTGTATTTTCTTCATGAACAATGTTTTCATATATAAGAAAGAAAGGAAACCGGTAATTCCTACATAGTTGAAAACGTACTATAGACGGGGAAAGTCTGAAAGTTTGACATAGGTGTCCTTAATTACCACTGAAGCCACTATAGGCATCATTTTACTATTTCAATCAACCTAATAATACCCGTTGAATGTTTATTTTTATATTTATCTATTTATTTGGTGTCCGTTTTTTGAAAAACATAGGATGTATATTTATTTGTTTTGCATCCATTACGCTTTCCTACAAGTTTGCGGTATCGTGGACAGAATTTCTCAGCGTAACATTAAAATATGGTCTTTATATACATTGATATCTTTGACATTTTATCATGATTGGTTCGGACAGGTTTGGTTAGGATAGTTTTGGTTGGAATAGGTTTGGTTGGGAAAGGTTTGGTTAGGATAGGATTAGTTAGGATAGGTGTAGATTTCAACAAGTAAAACAGGTACAAGTTGTTTTCTACTTGTTTTCTACTTCTTTTCTATTTTGTTTTATATATTTTATTTGCTTCACTTGCTTCACTTGCTTCACTTGCTTCACTTGCTTCACTTGCTTCACTTGCTTCACTTGCTTCACTTGCTTCACTTGCTTCACTTGCTTCACTTGCTTCACTTGCTTCACTTGCTTCACTTGCTTCACTTGCTTCACTTGCTTCACTTGCTTCACTTGCATCACTTGCATCACTTGCTTCACTTGCTTCACTTGCTTCACTTGCTTCACTTGCTTCACTTGCTTCACTTGCTTCACTTGCTTCACTTGCTTCACTTGCTTCACTTGCTTCACTTGCTTCACTTGCTTCACTTGCTTCACTTGCTTCACTTGCTTCACTTGCTTCACTTGCTTCACTTGCTTCACTTGCTTCACTTGCTTCACTTGCTTCACTTGCTTCACTTGCTTCACTTGCTTCACTTGCTTCACTAGCTTCACTAGCTTCACTAGCTTCACTAGCTTCACTAGCTTCACTAGCTTCACTAGCTTCACTAGCTTCACTAGCTTCACTAGCTTCACTAGCTTCACTAGCTTCACTTGCTTCACTTGCTTCACTTGCTTCACTTGCTTCACTTGCTTCACTTGCTTCACTTGCTTCACTTGCTTCACTTGCTTCACTTGCTTCACTTGCTTCACTTGCTTCACTTGCTTCACTTGCTTCACTTGCTTCACTTGCTTCACTTGCTTCACTTGCTTCACTTGCTTCACTTGCTTCACTTGCTTCACTTGCTTCACTTGCTTCACTTGCTTCACTTGCTTCACTTGCTTCACTTGCTTCACTTGCTTCACTTGCTTCACTTGCTTCACTTGCTTCACTTGCTTCACTTGCTTCACTTGCTTCACTTGCTTCACTTGCTTCACTTGCTTCACTTGCTTCACTTGCTTCACTTGCTTCACTTGCTTCACTTGCTTCACTTGCTTCACTTGCTTCACTTGCTTCACTTGCTTCACTTGCTTCACTTGCTTCACTTGCTTCACTTGCTTCACTTGCTTCACTTGCTTCACTTGCTTCACTTGCTTCACTTGCTTCACTTGCTTCACTTGCTTCACTTGCTTCACTTGCTTCACTTGCTTCACTTGCTTCACTTGCTTCACTTGCTTCACTTGCTTCACTTGCTTCACTTGCTTCACTTGCTTCACTTGCTTCACTTGCTTCACTTGCTTCACTTGCTTCACTTGCTTCACTTGCTTCACTTGCTTCACTTGCTTCACTTGCTTCACTTGCTTCACTTGCTTCACTTGCTTCACTTGCTTCACTTGCTTCACTTGCTTCACTTGCTTCACTTGCTTCACTTGCTTCACTTGCTTCACTTGCTTCACTTGCTTCACTTGCTTCACTTGCTTCACTTGCTTCACTTGCTTCACTTGCTTCACTTGCTTCACTTGCTTCACTTGCTTCACTTGCTTCACTTGCTTCACTTGCTTCACTTGCTTCACTTGCTTCACTTGCTTCACTTGCTTCACTTGCTTCACTTGCTTCACTTGCTTCACTTGCTTCACTTGCTTCACTTGCTTCACTTGCTTCACTTGCTTCACTTGCTTCACTTGCTTCACTTGCTTCACTTGCTTCACTTGCTTCACTTGCTTCACTTGCTTCACTTGCTTCACTTGCTTCACTTGCTTCACTTGCTTCACTTGCTTCACTTGCTTCACTTGCTTCACTTGCTTCACTTGCTTCACTTGCTTCACTTGCTTCACTTGCTTCACTTGCTTCACTTGCTTCACTTGCTTCACTTGCTTCACTTGCTTCACTTGCTTCACTTGCTTCACTTGCTTCACTTGCTTCACTTGCTTCACTTGCTTCACTTGCTTCACTTGCTTCACTTGCTTCACTTGCTTCACTTGCTTCACTTGCTTCACTTGCTTCACTTGCTTCACTTGCTTCACTTGCTTCACTTGCTTCACTTGCTTCACTTGCTTCACTTGCTTCACTTGCTTCACTTGCTTCACTTGCTTCACTTGCTTCACTTGCTTCACTTGCTTCACTTGCTTCACTTGCTTCACTTGCTTCACTTGCTTCACTTGCTTCACTTGCTTCACTTGCTTCACTTGCTTCACTTGCTTCACTTGCTTCACTTGCTTCACTTGCTTCACTTGCTTCACTTGCTTCACTTGCTTCACTTGCTTCACTTGCTTCACTTGCTTCACTTGCTTCACTTGCTTCACTTGCTTCACTTGCTTCACTTGCTTCACTTGCTTCACTTGCTTCACTTGCTTCACTTGCTTCACTTGCTTCACTTGCTTCACTTGCTTCACTTGCTTCACTTGCTTCACTTGCTTCACTTGCTTCACTTGCTTCACTTGCTTCACTTGCTTCACTTGCTTCACTTGCTTCACTTGCTTCACTAGCTTCACTAGCTTCACTAGCTTCACTAGCTTCACTAGCTTCACTAGCTTCACTTGCTTCACTTGCTTCACTTGCTTCACTTGCTTCACTTGCTTCATTTGTTTTACTTGATTTTTCTACTTCTCCGAACATTTTTTCTACTTTTTTTCTTTTTTTCGTACTTTTTCCATTTTTTCTGTACGTTTTTTTGTACCTTCCCATGCTTTTTTTGTACTTTTTCCGTACATTTTCCGTTATTTCCGTACTATTTTTGCACTGTTTTTTTTTTACTTTTTCCGTACTTTTTCCGTTATTTCCATACTATTTTTGTCCTTCGTACTATTTTTGTACTATTTTTGTACTTTTTCCGTACTTTTTTCGTACTTTTTCCGCACATTTTTGTACTTTTTTTCGTACATTTTTGTACTTTTTCCGTACATTTTTGTACCTTTTCGGTACATTTTTGTACTTTTTCGGTACATTTTTGTACTTTTTCCGTACATTTTTGTACTTTTTCCGTACATTTTTGTACTTTTTTCGTACATTTTTGTACTTTTCCGTACATTTTTGTACTTTTTCCCGTACATTTTTGTACTTTTTCCGTACATTTTTGTACTATTTCCGTACATTTTTGTACTTTTTCCGTACATTTTTGTACTTTTTCCGTGAATTTTTGTACTTTTTCCGTACATTTTTGTACTTTTCCCGTACACTTTGGTACTTTTTCCGTACATTTTTTTTTTTCCGTACATATTTGTACTTTTTCCGTATATTTTCGTAATTTTTCCGTATATTTTTGTGTTTTTCCCGTACATTTTTGTACTTATTCCGTACATTTTTGTACTTTTTCAGTGCATTTTTGTACCTTTTCCGTACGTTTTTGTACTTTTTCCGTACATTTTTGTACTTTTCCCGTACATTTTTGTACTTCTTCCGTATTTTTTGTACTTATGTACTTATTCCATACGTTTTCCATACTTTTTCCGTACTTTTTCCGTACATTTCCGAACTCTACTTTTTTGTACTTTTTCCGTCCATTTATATACTTCCGTACTTTTTCCGTACTTTTACCGTGCGTTTTTCGTAATTTTTCCGTATTTTTTCCGTACTTTTTTAGAGTGCGAAAAAATACGATAAAAGTACCATCAATAGGTACGGAATAAGCACGGTAACAGTACGGTAAAAGTACGGTAAAAGTACGGAAAAAGTACGGACAGAGTACGGACAGAGTACGGACAGAGTACGGACAGAGTACGGACAGAGTACGGACAGAGTACGGACAGAGTACGGACAGAGTACGGACAGAGTACGGACAAAGTACGGACAGAGTACGGACAGAGTACGGAAAAAGTACGGACAGAGTACGGAAAAGTGCGGAAAAAGTACGGAAATAGTACGAAAATAGTATGGAAAAAGTACGGAAAAAGTACGGAAGTAGTATGGAAGTAGTATGGAAAAAGTACGGAAAAGTACGGAAACAGTATGGAAAAGTACGGAAAAAGTACGAAAATAGTATGGAAAAAGTACGGAAAAAGTACGGAAAAAGTACGGAAATAGTATGGAAAAAGTACGGAAAAAGTACGGAAATAGTATGGAAAAAGTACGGAAATAGTATGGAAAAAGTACGGAAAAAGTACGGAAATAGTATGGAAAAAGTACAGAAAAAGTACGGAAAAAGTACGGAAATAGTATGGGAAAAGTATGGGAAAAGTACGGAAAAAGTACGGAAAAAGTACGGAAATAGTACGGAAAAAGTACGGAAATAGTATAGAAAAAGAGCAAAAAAGTACGGAAATAGTATGGAAAAAGAGCAAAAAAGTACGGAAAAAGTAGAAAAAAGTACGGAAAAGTAGAAAAAAACAAGTCAAACCAGTAAAACGAATAAAACCAGTAAAACAAGTAAAACGAATAAAACAAGTAAAACAAGAAAAACAAGTAAAACAAGTAAAACAAGTAAAACAAGTAAAACAAGTAAAACAAGTAAAACAAGTAAAACAAGTAAAACAAGTAAAACAAGTAAAACAAGTAAAACAAGTAAAACAAGTAAAACAAGTCAAACATGTAAAACAAGTAAAACAAGTCAAACATGTAAAACAAAGTAGAAAAGAAGTAGAAAAGAAGTAGAAAACAAGTAGAAAACACTTTGTACTTGTTTTACGTGTTGAAAACCCAACCTATCCTAACTAAACCTATCCTAACCAGACCTATCCCAACCAAACAATTTAAACAATTTAAACAATTTAAACAATTTATTTACCACAGGTGATACAGAGGTAGAATTTTACTTAAGTCTAGTACAATGGTCAAATTTGAGTATAGCTACCTGTGGGCCCGAATAAGTTCAGCGACTTCTAGGGCATCCTACCATCACGTTATTCTAGGGTGTACAAAAGTTTAACCTAGTTCACTTAACCTAGTTTCGCATTAGACTGATCATTGAGATAATTAACTCGATATTTTATGCTGTATTTTACAATATAGGTCAAGTCGGCTATATTTAACAGTATGTTCGATAAAACGATTCAAGAGCAGAGAGAAGATTGGTTATGGTAAACAAGGCAAGTTACATTATGACATTATCATTAGTTACATGTAGGAGGCAAGATTTCGACACGGTGATCTTACACGACTAGTATTCTGATAGGAAGGGAGACTCAAGATGTCTTTTGAATACTGTGTACGAATTACATTCACGGATCTCTGCAGGTATAGAGTTCCAAGTTTTGGTTCCAACGAAGAGAATACTGTGTTGCGACCTGGCCTTTGAATAATAAGGAAGCATGAATTTACTTCTATTTCGGGTTAAATGGTCGTGATGACCAGTTTGCGCAGTCAATAATTGTCTTAGGCTATTGTCGCCATCATTTCTTAATGTTTTGTAAATGAAATTACAGATGGAGATTTTGTAGAGATCCGAAAGTTTAGGTATTTGTAAATTTTTGAAAGAATCATTTGTGTGAGCATTATATTCTAGGTTCTTTACCGCTCTGACAGCCCTTTTCTGTAGAGTAAAAATTTTGTTGGTTTTATTTTTATCAGTTCCGTGCCATGCTTCTATTCCGTATTGCAAGTATGGAGAAATGAGCGTTCGATAGAGCATTTGTAAAGCTGTTTCAGGCAGAAAATTTTTAACTTTATTTAGGATTCCGATGGATTTTGATAATTTAGAACTAATATGAGTGATGTGCTCTTTGAAGGTCAGATGTTTATCTATTATGATGCCCAGAAACTTACATGAGTTGGTTTCTTCGATTTCACCTTCGCCAATTTTAATGCATGGGAGAGATACATCTTTCTTGTATGAGAAAGTAATATAATTTGTTTTATCGATATTTAGGCTTATTTTATTAGCTTTGAGCCACGATGAAACCTTGTGAAGTTCAGTATTTATACTCTTCACAATCATAGCAGGATTTTGGTTCGGAAGGACCGCAGAAAGCGTACTGTCATCGGCAAAAAGTATGAATTTGAAGAATGATGTAGATTTTACAATATCATTGATAAAAATCAGAAACAAGAGAGGCCCGAGAACAGATCCTTGTGGAACTCCATGGCTAATTGTCTGTGGGTCCGATTTTGCGTCGTCAATGACAACGTATTGCTTCCGATTTGTTAGGTATGATCTGAACCAATCATGGGCAATCCCTCGAATGCCATAACAGTGTAGTTTCGACAATAGTATTTTATGGTCCACACAATCAAATGCTTTTCGGAAGTCAAGAAACACAGAGAAGACAGGCTTTCCTTCATCTATATTAGAATAGAGGAATTGTAAATGATTTAATATAGCCTGTGTTGTTGATTTTTTAGAGCGAAAACCGTATTGTTTATCGTAAAGAAATGATTTTTGTTCAAAATAAGAGTACACTTTTTTATACACAATCTTTTCGAATACTTTGCTAATAATTGGTAGAATGGAGATAGGTCGATAATTGTTTACACAGGTTTTTTCACCACTTTTAAAGGTTGGGGTTACTCTAGCAATTTTGAGGGAGTTCGGGAAAGTGCCTAGTAAGAGAGACTGGTTAATAATATTTGATATCAGTGGGGCTACAATGTCAGCAATAACTTTAAGTACTTTAGTCGGAAACGTTTGTAACCCACTCGATTTATTTTTCATGTTGTTTATGCACGTAATTACATCGGAGGAGTTTGTAGGCGTAAAGAAAAAGGAGTTGGGTTCTCGAATATGATCCATAAATACCAGGTGATCAGTAGGTTCACTTAGAATACCATCAGCTATTGTTTTCCCTACGTTTACGAAGAAGTTGTTAAAGAGATTAGCAATTTCTTTCTTCTCATGATATTTTACATTATCTTGAACAACATATTCAATTTTCTTTTTATCGGCATTATTCGGTTTACAGCAGGAGTTAAGGAGATGCCAAGTCTTTTTAACGTCAGTTTTGAATTGAGTAAACTTGAGCGTAAAGTAGTTCTTTTTTGATGTTCTTATCTGGTTTGTTACATAGTTTCTAAATCGGTTATATGTTTCTCTAGATATTCGTCCTTCGCAAAGGAGGGCTAGGTACGCTTGACGTTTCTTTATATTTATCACGATGTCTCTAGTAATCCAGGGCTTATGTTTATTTTTCGGGGTAACTGTACGAGTTACAATTGGGCAACACTGATTGTATGCGGTCATTATAGTTTCAGTCAACTTTACTACTGCTTCATCAATGCTCGTAGTATTATTGTTTTGTTGAGAGATGTGCAATGTAGGCATTGATTCTTCTAGAACGGTGCGCATTTCTTCAAGATTTGATTCGTTTATTTTACGATATGAGTAAGTTTCAGCCCGTGCCTTGGTGCAAGCAATATAGACATTTTTCTTAATAAGAAAAACTGGGAAGTGATCTGATAAGTCAGAAGTAATTATTCCAGCAAGAAAATCACTAGGGTCTGTCATAAAGATATTGTCAAGCAGCGTAGCACACTCTGAGGTTATTCGTGTAGGCTTTGTAATGATCGGAAGGAAGGATTGAGACTGAAAGGTAGTTAGGAAATTAGAGATTGGTTCATGGCTTTCATGTTTCAGTAGATCATAATTGAAGTCACCGCATATTATTATGTCATTGCATAAGGGCCTGTTGAACTGAGAAATAATACGATTCAATTCATTCAGGAAGGATATAGGACAGGCTGTAGGAGGCCTATACACCGTTCCAAGCACAATGCGTTTACCATCTCTAAAAAGTTCTACGAAGAGTGATTCTATATGATCCTGATTCATGGTTGCACTTGCTATGGTTCTCGAGTCTATGTGGTTAGATATATATGTGCTGATGCCTCCGCCCCGCTGGTTTTTTCTTAGCGAATGGTAACTATGATAATTTTCAAATCGAATCATGTCTTTTGTCGAGTCATCTAGCCAGCTTTCGGTGAAGCTAATCACGTCTAGGTTATATTTAAGTTCAGTAATAGTACATTGTATCTCTTCCAATTTTGGATAGAGTGACCTACAGTTCCAACACAGGAGTGAGAAATCTCGGTCAGTTATTCGTATAGTTTCGTTGAATTCTGATATATTAGTATACCTACACTCTTGAGAGTCGTTTAGGTTCGGATATATTCTGTTCAAATGATTGAAATCTGGATCGATTTCCTCAAATATTACAGGGTGATCAGTCATTTAAAATAAGTAAAAGTAAGAATTAGGTACTATAGAGCTTAAAACGAAATACAGAGTCAAGCTTAAAGGGATATTCCAGTCTAAAAAGTAGCTTATTAAGTAAGAGAGAATAGAGTAAAAAAAGAAAAATCTAGCGCGATTTCGTGAGTACACACAAACTCAGTCCATGAGCGAGTGATAATGGAGTTCAATATCACAACATTGGTGCAAACAGATTGCTAAGGGCGTTTTCGCAAGTTCACATACAACAGGTAATAAGTTTCTAAAGATTATGACGACAATGATACAATCAGCTAATATGGTTTACGCGTAATAATAACTGTAGTGGTAAATAAAGAAGAATTCAGAGTAACATTGATTGGTGAAAAATTACTAATTGCGATGTTACAAAATGTGACACACAGATGTCATAGATGTTTACACACACATCTATTATTTATTTGTTATAATATTGGAGTTCGATATCATTACATTGGTGCAAACAGATTGCTGAGGGCGTTTTCATAAGTTCACATACAAGAGGGAATAAGTTTTAAAGATTATGATGACAATGATACAATCAGCTAATATGGTTTACGCGTAATAATAACTGTAGTGGTAAATAAGGAAGAATTCACAGTAATATTGGTAAGTGAAAAATTGCAGATAGATTATAATGACAATGATATAATCAGATTATAAGAAGATTACAACGACAATGATATAATCAGATTATAAGAAGATTTCAACGACAATGATATAATCAGCTAATATGGTTTACGCGTAATAATACTTAAGTGGTTAAGAAGAGAAAAAATTCACAGTAACATTGGGAGGTAAAAAATTGCTGATTGCGTTGTTTCAAAAGTTCACACACAGCTGTCATAAATGTTTACAAGCACATCTGTTATACATTTGTATAGATTCAGGTTGAACTGGCATCAAGTTGAGGTTTACTGACATGATACCTAATTGAGGTTAAATTAATACGAAATTGACATATTTAGGGGATGAAAATGAAATTGACTGATTTAGGGGATCACCTAGTCTAGTCACCCATGATCTGCTGTGATGACACGTTTAGTTGTTGCATCAGGTATTGCTCGAGGTCATCTGGCGTGTTGATCTCGCGGCGTCTTGAATCTGGGTTTCCTGGGTTGAATATGAAGATGTTTCCATCTTGTGTTCTTGGGATTCCAACTTTATCCGGGAATTTCCTTTTGGCCATCCTTAGAATGTACATGACGTTAGCTCGTGAAGGTATGAGGTATTCATTTATGAAGAAGAACTGTGGTTTCTTTTCTCGGCAGGCGTTGAGAATTTCACGTTTTTTGTTATAATGTTTTAGTTCAAATGCAATGTTTCTTTGATCTACATTCCCAGTTATTGTTTTTTTCCCCATTCTTGTAGCTGACGTAATGTCAGTGCCGGAGAGGTCAATGTTGATCTTGTCCTTCAGGAGCTGGCAGACTGTATCCTTACAGATTTCGCCTGCGTGAGATGGCGGTATTTCCCTTCCAGAAATGACGAGAGTACATTTTTTGTCTTCAATGTCTCGTCGCTGATCATTTTTTTCCAACTGGTCGAGGCGGGAGGTTAAGCTATCTATTTTCTCATTCTGTTCTTCGAGAATTTTTTTGTGTTCCGCTTCTTTTGTTTCAAATAGCGTTTTAAGGTGGCTTATTTCATTTTGCACTTGAACAATATCACTATTAAATTTTGTCATCACTGAATCGAAGTATTTTATAAGGACAGAAACCACTTTTTTACCGTCTTTCGTAAGGCTAGACACATCAGGGTATTGACCAAACTTCGGTTCAAACTCGATGCTGTTGTTGCTGCTGTTGTTGGTAATGCGTCGTTTGTTAGGCATCTTGAGGATGGAGGGAATTCGGTCGTTGTGTAAACGAGGGTTGAATACTCTCACACTTTTGAGGGAATATTATACTCTTAGTTTGATTATTTTTATATATGGGGTATTTATATCACATTTGAATACTCAGGACGCGAGTGGGTACCCATTTAGGTTAGAGGTACATTCTTTCTAACAATAGGCACTTTGTTTCGGAGCGAGCGCCACACCCGTCCTCACGCCACGGAGTCACTGAAGACACTCATAAGACATAAAAAACCTTTCCCAACCAAACTTTTCCTAACCAAACCTTTCCCAACCAAACCTATTCCAACCAAAACTATCCTAACCAAACCTGTCCGAACCAATCATGATAAAATGTCAAAGATATCAATGTATATAAAGACCATATTTTAATGTTACGCTGAGGAATTCGGTCCACGATACCGCAAACTTGTAGGAAAGCGTAATGGATGCAAAACAAATAAATATACATCCTATGTTTTTTAAAAACGGACACCAAATAAATAAATATAAAAATAAACATACAACGGGTATTATTAGGTTGATTGAAATGGTAAAATGATACCTATAGTGGCTTCAGTGCTAATTAAGGACATCTATGTCAAGTGTTAAGACTTTCCCCGTCTATAGTACGTTTTCAACTATGTAGGAATTGCCAGTTTCCTTTCTTTCTTATATATGAAAACATTGTTTGTGAAGAAAATACAATAAATTTGTTGCGGGAGAGAGTATTTTCTATGAGCTAGTAACTAGGGAGAAAATATTTTACATGCATGCGCAAAAAAATAGTTTCAAATTCCTCTTATCACAAACTTCCAGATCTCAGACACAGAATTTTATACACCCTCACATTTTACTTTCAAAATTATGCATTGATTTCGCAAAAGCTGAAGTTCATATGTCACTTTAGGTGCGCGGACCAGGGACCGCGGAACAGGGACCGCGGACCAGGGGGCGAGGACCAGGGACCGCGGACCAGGGAGCGAGGACCAGGGAACGCGGACCAGGTACAGCGGACCTAGAACCGCGGACCATGGACCGTTACCAGGGGCCGCGGACCAGGGACCGCTACCAGGGACCACGGACCAGGGACCGCAGACCAGGGGCCGCGAACCAGGAGCCGCGGACCAGGGGCCGCGGACCAGGACCGCGGACCAGGGACCACTGACCAAGAACCGCGGACCAAGGACCGCTACCAGGAACCGCGGACCAGGGACTGCTACCAGGGACCGCGGACCAGGGACCGCTACCAGGGACCGCGAACCAGGGACCGCGGACCAGAGACCGCGGACCAGAGACCGCGGACCAGGAACCGCGGACCAGGGACCACGGACCAGGGACCACGGACCAGGGACCGCAAACACGGGCCGTGAACCACGGACCGCGTCCCAGGGACATCGGACCAGGGGCCGCGGAACAGGAGCCGCGGACCAGAGGCCGTGGACGTAAAAAACATCACCAGGGGCCACGGACCAGGGGCCGCGGGCCAGGGACCACGGAACTGGGGCTGCAAACCTGGGGCTGGGGACCAGGGACCGCGGACCAGGGACCGCGGACCAGGGACCGCGGACCAGGGACCGCGGACCAGGGACCGCTGACCAGGGACCAGGGACCACGGACCAGGGGCCGCAGACCAGGGACCGCGGACCAAGGACCGTGGACCAGGGATCGCGGACCCAGGGCCGCGGACCAGGGGCCGTGGACCAAGGGCCGCGGACCAGGGGACGCGGATCAGGGGCCGCGGACCAGGGGCGGCAGACCAGAGACCGCGGACCAGGGACCGCGGACCAGGGACCGCGGACCAGGGACCGCGGACCAAGGACCGCGGACCAGGGACCGCGGACCAAGGACCGCGGACCAGGGACCGCGGACCAGAGACCGCGGACCAGGGACTGCGGACCAGGGGCCGCGGACAAGGGTTACGCGGACCAGGCGCCTCGACCCAGGGGCCGCGGACCAGAGACTGCGGACGTGAAAAACATCACCAGGGGCCGCCGACCAGAAGCCGCGTACAAGCGACCTCGCACCATGGACCGCGAACCAGGGGCCGCGGACCAGAAGCCGCGGACCAGAAGCCGCGGACAAGAGACCGCGGGACAAGGGATCGCGGACCAGGAGTCGCGGACCGAGGACCGCGGACCAGGGCCCGCGGACCATTGGCCGCGGACCAGAGACTGCGGACCAGGGGCCACGGACCAGGGGGCTGTGGACCAGGGGCCGCGGACCAGGGGCCGCGGATCAGGGGCCGTGGACCAGGGGTGGCACACCAGGGGCCGCGGACCAGGGACCACGGACCAGCGGCCGCGGACCAGGTGACGCGGACCAGGTGCCTCGGACCAGAAGCTGCGGACGTAAAAAACATCACCAGGGGCCGCGGACTAGAAGCCGCGGACCAGGGGACGCGGACCAGTGGCCTCGGACCAGGGGACGCGGACCAGGGGCCTCGGACAAGGGGCCGCGGACCAGAGGCTGCGGACGTAAAAAACATTACCAGGGGCCGCCGATCAGAATCCGCGGACCAGAAGCCGCGGACAAGGGACATCGGACCAGGGACCGCGGACCAGGGGCCGAGGACCAGAAGCCGCAGACCAGAAGTCGCGGACAAGAGACCGCGGACCAGGGACCGCGGACCAGGGGCCTCGGACCAAGGACCTTGGAAACAGTATGGAAAAGTACGGAAAAAGTACGAAAATAGTATGGAAAAAGTACGGAAACAGTATGGAAAAGTACGGAAGAAGTACGAAAATAGTATGGAAAAAGTACGGAAAAAGTACGGAAATAGTATGGAAAAAGTACGGAAAAAGTACGGAAATAGTATGGAAAAAGTACGGAAAAAGTACGGAAAAAGTACAGAAAAAGTACGGAAAAAGTACGGAAATAGTATAGAAAAAGAGCAAAAAAGTACGGAAATAGTATGGAAAAAGAGCAAAAAAGTACGGAAAAAGTAGAAAAAAGTATGGAAAAGTAGAAAAAACAAGTCAAACCAGTAAAACAAGTAAAACAAGTAAAACAAGTAAAACAAGTAAAACAAGTAAAACAAGTAAAACAAGTAAAACAAGTAAAACAAGTAAAACAAGTAAAACAAGTAAAACAAGTCAAACAAGTCAAACAAGTCAAACAAGTAAAACAAGTAAAACAAGTAAAACAAGTAAAACAAGTCAAACAAGTCAAACAAGTCAAACAAGTAAAACAAGTTAAACATGTAACACAAAGTAGAAAAGAAGTAGAAAAGAAGTAGAAAACAAGTAGAAAACACTTTATACTTGTTTTACGTGTTGAAAACCCAACCTATCCTAACTAAACCTATCCTAACCAGACCTATCCCAACCAAACCTTTCCCAACCAAACTTTTCCTAACCAAACCTTTCCCAACCAAACCTATTCCAACCAAAACTATCCTAACCAAACCTGTCCGAACCAATCATGATAAAATGTCAAAGATATCAATGTATATAAAGACCATATTTTAATGTTACGCTGAGGAATTCGGTCCGATACCGCAAACTTGTAGGAAAGCGTAATGGATGCAAAACAAATAAATATACATCCTATGTTTTTCAAAAAACGGACACCAAATAAGTAAATATAAAAATAAACATACAACGGGTATTATTAGGTTGATTGAAATGGTAAAATGATACCTATAGTGGCTTCAGTGCTAATTAAGGACATCTATGTCAAGTGTTAAGACTTTCCCCGTCTATAGTACGTTTTCAACTATGTAGGAATTACCAGTTTCCTTTCTTTCTTATATATGAAAACATTGTTTGTGAAGAAAATACAATAAATTTGTTGCGGGAGAGAGCATTTTCTATGAGCTAGTAACTATGGAGAAAATATTTTACATGCATGCGCAAAAAAAATAGTTTCAAATTCCTCTTATCACAAACTTCCAGATTCAGACAGAATTTTATACACCCTCACATTTTACTTTCAATATTATGCATTGATTTCGCAAAAGCTGAAGTTCATATGTCACTTTAGGTGCGCGGACCAGGGACCGCGGAACAGGGACCGCGGACCAGGGGGCGAGGACCAGGGACCGCGGACCAGGGAGCGAGGACCAGGGAACGCGGACCAGGGAACGCGGACCAGGTACAGCGGACCTAGAACCGCGGACCATGGACCGTTACCAGGGGCCGCGGACCAGGGACCGCTACCAGGGACCACGGACCAGGGACCGCGGACCAGGGGCCGCGGACCAGGAGCCGCGGACCAGGACCGCGGACCAGGGACCGCTGACCAAGAACCGCGGACCAGGGACCGCTACCAGGGGCCGCGGACCAGGGACCGCGGACCAGGGACTGCTACCAGGGACCGCGGACCAGGGACCGCTACCAGGGACCGCGAACCAGGGACCGCGGACCAGAGACCGCGGACCAGAGACCGCGGACCAGGGACCGCGGACCAGGGACCACGGACCAGGGACCGCAAACACGGGCCGTGAACCACGTACCGCGTCCCAGGGACATCGGACCAGGGGCCGCGGACCAAAAGCCGCGGACCAGGGGCCGTGGACGTAAAAAACATCACCAGGGGCCACGGACCAGGGGCCGCGGGTCAGGGACCGCGGACCAGGGGCCGCGGACCAGGGACCGCTGACCAGGGACCAGGGACCGCGGACCAGGGGCCGCAGACCAGGGACCGCGGACCAAGGACCGCGGACCAGGGACCGCGGACCCAGGGCCGCGGACCAGGGGCCGTGGACCAAGGGCCGCGGACCAGGGAACGCGGACCAGGGACCGCGGACCAGGGACCGCGGACCAGGGACCGCGGACCAGGGACCGCGAACCAGGGACCGCGGACCAAGGACCGCGTACCAGGGACCGCGGACCAGGGACCGCGGACCAGGGACTGCCGACCAGGGCTCGCGGACCAGGGGCCGCGGACAAGGGTTACGCGGACAAGGCGCCTCGGACCAGGGGCCGCGGACCAGAGGCTGCGGACGTGAAAAACATCACCAGGGGCCGCCGACCAGAAGCCGCGTACAAGCGACCTCGCACCATGGACCGCGGACCAGGGGCCGCGGACCAGAAGCCGCGGACCAGAAGCTGCGGACAAGAGACCGCGGACAAGGGATCGCGGACCAGGAGTCGCGGACCGAGGACCGCGGACCAGGGCCCGCGGACCATTGGCCGCGGACCAGGGACTGCGGACCAGGGGCCGCGGAGCAAGGGCTGCGGACCAGGAGCCGCGGACCAGGGGCCGCGGATCAGGGGCCGCGGACCAGGGGTGGCACACCAGGGGCCGCGGACCAGGAACCACGGACCAGCGGCCGCGGACCAGGGGACGCGGACCAGGTGCCTCGGACCAGAGGCTGCGGACGTAAAAAACATCACCAGGGGCCGCGGACTAGAAGCCGCGGACCAGGGAACGCGGACCAGTGGCCTCGGACCAGGGGACGCGGACCAGGGGCCTCGGACAAGGGGCCGCGGACCAGAAGCTGCGAACGTAAAAAACATTACCAGGGGCCGCCGATCAGAAGCCACGGACCAGAAGTCGCGAACAAGGGACCGCGGACCAGGGACCGCGGACCAGGGGCCGAGGACCAGAAGCCGCAGACCAGAAGTCGCGGACAAGAGACCGCGGACCAAGGGCCGCGGACCAGGGGCCGCAGACCAAGGACCGCGGACCACGGGCCGTGGACCAAAGACCGCTGACCAGGGGCCGCGGACCAGGGGCCGCGGACCAAGGACCGCGGACCAGCGACCGCAGACCAGGGACCGCGGACCATTGGTCGCGGACCAGGGGCCGGGACTAACGGCCGCGGACCAGGGACCGCAGACCAGGGACCGCACACCAGAGGCCGGACCAGGGACCGCGGACCAGGGACCGCGGACCAGGGGCCGCGGACACGGGGCCGCGGACCAGGGGCCGCGGACCAGGGACCGCGGACCAGGGACCGCGTACCAGGGACCGCGGACCGGGGACCGCGGACCAAGGACCGCGGACCAGGAGCCGCCGACCAGGGGCCGCGGACCAGGGGCCGCGGACCAGGGGCCACGGACCAGGGGCCGCGGACCAGGGGACGCGGAACAGGGACTGTGGACCAGGGACTGCGGACCAGGGGCCGCGGACCAGGGGCCGCGGACCAGAGGCTGCGGACGTAAAAAACGTCACCAGGGGCCGCCGACCAGAGGCTGCGGACGTAAAAAACATCACCAGGGGCCGCCGACCAGAAGCCGCGTACAACCGACCGCGGACCATGGACCGCGGACCAGGGGCCGCGGACCAGAAGCCCCGGACCAGAAACCGCGGACAAGAGACCGCGGACAAGGGAGCGCGGACCAGGAGTCGCGGACCGAGGACCACGGACCAGGGGCCGCGGACCATTAGCCGCGGACCAGGGACTGCGGACCAGGGGTGGCACACCAGGGGCCGGACCAGAGACCGCGGACCAGGGGCTGCAGACCAGGGGCCGCGGACCAGGGGCCGCGGACCAGGAGCCGCGGACAAGAGGACGCGGAACAGGGACCGCGGACCAGGGACTGCGGATCAGGGGCCGCGGACCAGGGGCCGCGGACAAGGATCCGTGGACGTAAAAAACATCACCAGGTCCGCCCTGGTCACCCTGGTCCGCGGCCCCTGGTCCGCAGTCCCTGGTCCGCGGTCCGACCTGGTCACCCTGATCCAACATCATTCTGGTCCGCGGACCAGGGACCGCAGATCAGGGGCCACGAACCAGGGACCGCGGACCAGGGGCCGCGAACCAGGAACCGCGGACCAGGGACTACGGACCAGGGACCGCGGACCAGGGACCGCGCACCAGGGGCCGCAGACCAGGGACTGCGGAACATGGACCACGGAACAGGGGCCACGGACCATTGGCCGCGGACCAGGGACTGCGGACCAGGGACCGTGGACCAGGGCCGCGGACCAGGGGCCGCGGACCAGGGGCGGCGGACCAGGGGCCGCGGATCAGGGGACGCGGACCATGTGCCTCGGACAAGAGGCTGCGGATGTAAAAAACATCACCAGGGGCCGCGGACCAGAAGCCGCGGACCAGAAGTCGCGGACCAGGGGCCGCGTACCAAGGGACGCGGAGGTAAAAGACATCACCAGGGGCCGCCGACCAGAAGCCGCGGACAAGGGACCGCGGACCAGGGACCGCGGACCAGAGACCGCAGACCAGGGGCCGCGGACCAGAAGCCGCGGACCAGACGCCGCGGAAAAGGGACCGCGGACCGAGGACCGCGGACCAAGGACCGCGGACCAGGGGCCGTGGATCAAGGACCGCGGACCAGGGGCCGCAGACCAGGGGCCGCGGACTAGGGACCGCAGACTAGGGACCGCAGACAAGGGACCGCAGACCAGGGGCCGGGACCATGGGCCGCGGACCAGAAGCCGCGGACCAGAAGCCGCAGACCAGAAGCCGCGGACCAGAAGCCGCGGACCAGAAGTCGCAGACCAGAAGTCGCGGACCAGAAGCCGCGGACCAGAAGCCGCGGACCAGAAGCCGCGGACCAGGGACCGCGGACCAGGGGCCGCGGACCAGGGGCCGCGGACCAGGGGCCGCGGACCAGGGACGCGGACAAAGGGCCGCGCACCAGGGACCGCGGACCAGGGACCGCGGACCAGGGACCGCGGACCAGGGACCGCGGACCAGGGGCCGCGGATCAGGGACCGCGGACCAGGGACCGCGGACCAGGGACCGCGGACCAGGGACCGCGGACCAGGGACCGCGGACCAGGGGACTTTTTACTTTTTTTACTTTTTATAGTTTTTTACTTGTTCTTTTTTACTTTTTTTACTTTTTTTTTACTATTGTTACTTTTTTCCTTTCTTTTTAACTTTCTACTTCTATACTTTTTTCTACTTTATCCATTCCATCTACTCCATCTACTCCATCTACTCCATCTACTCCATCTACTCCATCTACTAAATCTACTCCATCTACTCCATCCACTCCATCCACTCCATCTACTCCACCTACTCCACCTACTCCATCTACTTCATCTACTCCATCTACTCCATCTACTAAATCTACTCCATCTACTCCATCTACTCCATCCACTCCATCTACTCCATCTACTCCACCTACTCCACCTACTCCACCTACTCCACCTACTCCATCTACTCCATCTACTCCACCTACTCCACCTACTCCACCTACTCCACCTACTCCACCTACTCCACCTACTCCACCTACTCCACCTACTCCACCTACTCCACCTACTCCACCTACTCCACCTACTCCACCTACTCCACCTACTCCACCTACTCCACCTACTCCACCTACTCCACCTACTCCACCTACTCCCCCTACTCCACCTACTCCACCTACTCCACCTACTCCACCTACTCCACCTACTCCACCTACTCCACCTACTCCACCTACTCCACCTACTCCACCTACTCGATCTACTCGATCTACTCCATCTACTCCATCTACTCGATCTACTCCATCTACTCCATCTACTACATCTACTCCATCTACTCCATCTACTCCATCTACTCCATCTACTCCATCTACTCCATCTACTCCATCTACTCCATCTACTCCATCTACTCCATCTACTCCATCTACTCCATCTACTCCATCTACTCCATCTACTCCATCTACTCCATCTACTCCATCTACTCCATCTACTCCATCTACTCCATCTACTCCATCTACTGTATGATTGGGGTTTTTCTTCCGCTCTTTCTTGCCTTATGGCCTTTAAGTTCATTTAATCCGCGTCAATCATGTAGTATATGATTAGTGTAGTATATGATTAGGTTTATTGAAGATATGTCTGCCAATCCTATGTAATTCGGGTTATTTTCTGCCCGCTCCGATGCTTAAGTGTCTTTCATTTATTTGCTGTTACTTTCTGACAGCCTTATTTGGATGACGTTTCGTTAAGATTTTATGAGAAAGGTAGCGTGTTATTTGCTGCCACCACGAGGTGCATAGATATACAACCTCGACTAAAATTAGATATGAGTAATCGTGCGTATTTTCTTGGTAGCAATGACGGCGGTTGGCGCGTGTTTCAGGCGCTAGTTTCTGAGAGAGATGAGAGGTAAGGGACGACTCCTGACGCGTTTTCTCATTTATTTTGCAAGACTGGAAGGACGGCACGAGTGCGGCGATTATGAAAGTCCCACATAAATACCCGAGGGTTAACCACACATACTGACATACTCAGGAGACAAATATTGACAACTGCTAACAAGAATCGACAACTCGAGCTCAGGGAGTATTTTGCATATATTCACTCACGATATCACCGGGTGTTTAGCAGACACCCTACTCCAAACCACTGAGCGTGTACAGACACTCAACCACGATCCAAGGGACCCGATCCAAAATGAACGTCTAATCACGTATAGCTGAGAATTATAAATGTTAAGCATAGTTCACCCTGTGTATCATGCCCCACAATATTAGAAGCAATCCATCGTAATGCAACGGAGGGCGCCCAGAAAATGCGCTGCGTAAGTGGGTCAGCGATCCCCGGTGAGTACCTTTCCTTTTTTAGTATATGTGCTGTAATTGCCGATATTTATTCATTAATTTGTGTTGCATATGTATACTTTGGAGGTGGGCCATTCCTCAATTCCGAGAGCCGAATCTTCCTGTTAATGAAATGTTAACAAGGAGGTGAAGGGACCATTTCTCGTGACACTTGTTTACTTTTTTACTTTTCTACTTTTCTACTTTTTTACTTTTTTACTTTCTTACTTTCTTACTTTTTTGCCTTTTTACTTTTTTACTTTCTTACTTTTTTACTTTTTTACTTTTTTACTTTTTCACTTTTTCACTTTTTTACTTTTTTACTTTTTTACTTTTTTACTTTTTTACTTTTTTACTTTTTTACTTTTTACTTTTTTACTTTTTTAGTTTTTTAGTTTTTTACTTTTTTACTTTTTTACTTTTTTAGTTTTTTACTTTTTTACTTTTTTACTTTTTTACTTTTTTACTTTTTTACTTTTTTACTTTTTTACTTTTTTACTTTTTTACTTTTTACTTTTTTACTTTTTTACTTTTTTACTTTTTTACTTTTTTACTTTTTTACTTTTTACTTTTTTACTTTTTACCTTTTTACTTTTTTACTTTTTTACTTTTTTACTTTTTTACTTTTTTACTTTTTTACTTTTTAACTTTTTAACTTTTTTACCTTTTTACCTTTTTACCTTTTTACCTTTTTACCTTTACTTGTTTACTTGTTTACTTGTTTACTTGTTTACTTGTTTACTTGTTTACTTGTTTACTTGTTTACTTGTTTACTTGTTTACTTGTTTACTTGTTTACTTGTTTACTTGTTTACTTGTTTACTTGTTTACTTGTTTACTTGTTTACTTGTTTACTTGTTTACTTGTTTACTTGTTTACTTGTTTACTTGTTTACTTGTTTACTTGTTTACTTGTTTACTTGTTTACTTGTTTACTTGTTTACGTGTTTACGTGTTTACGTGTTTGCGTGTTTGCGTGTTTGCGTGTTTGCGTGTTCGCGTGTTTGCGTGTTTGCGTGTTTGCGTGTTTGCGTGTTTGCGTGTTTGCGTGTTTGCGTGTTTGCGTGTTTGCGTGTTTGCGTGTTTGCGTGTTTGCTTGTTTGCTTGTTTGCTTGTTTGCTTGTTTGCTTGTTTGCTTGTTTGCTTGTTTGCTTGTTTGCTTGTTTGCTTTTTTGCTTTTTTGCTTTTTTGCTTTTTTGCTTTTATGCTTTTTTGCTTTTTTGCTTTTTTGCTTTTTTCTTTTTTGCTTTTTTGCTTTTTTGCTTTTTTGCTTTTTTGCTTTTTTGCTTTTTTGCTTTTTTGCTTTTTTGCTTTTTTGCTTTTTTGCTTTTTTGCTTTTTTGCTTTTTTGCTTTTTTGCTTTTTTGCTTTTTTGCTTTTTTGCTTTTTTGCTTTTTTGCTTTTTTGCTTTTTTGCTTTTTTGCTTTTTTGCTTTTTTGCTTTTTTGCTTTTTTGCTTTTTTGCTTTTTTGCTTCTTTGCTTTTTTGCTTTTTTGCTTTTTTGCTTTTTTGCTTTTTTGCTTTTTTGCTTTTTTGCTTTTTTGCTTTTTTGCTTTTTTGCTTTTTTGCTTTTTTGCTTTTTTGCCTTTTTGCCTTTTTACCTTTTTACTTGTTTACTTGTTTACCTTTTTACTTTTTACTTTTTTACTTTTTTACTTTTTTACTTTTTTACCTTTTTACCTTTTTACCTTTTTACCTTTTTACCTTTTTACCTTTTTACCTTTTTACCTTTTTACCTTTTTACCTTTTTACTTTTTTACTTTTTTACTTTTTTACTTTTTTACCTTTTTACTTTTTTACCTTTTTACTTGTTTACTTGTTTACTTGTTTACTTGTTTACTTGTTTACTTGTTTACTTGTTTACTTGTTTACTTGTTTACTTGTTTACTTGTTTACTTGTTTACTTGTTTACTTGTTTACTTGTTTACTTGTTTACTTGTTTACTTGTTTACTTGTTTACTTGTTTACTTGTTTACTTGTTTACTTGTTTACTTGTTTACTTGTTTACTTGTTTACTTGTTTACTTGTTTACGTGTTTACGTGTTTACGTGTTTACGTGTTTACGTGTTTGCGTGTTTGCGTGTTTGCGTGTTTGCGTGTTTGCGTGTTTGCGTGTTTGCGTGTTTGCGTGTTTGCGTGTTTGCGTGTTTGCGTGTTTGCGTGTTTGCGTGTTTGCTTGTTTGCGTGTTTGCTTGTTTGCTTGTTTGCTTGTTTGCTTGTTTGCTTGTTTGCTTGTTTGCTTGTTTGCTTTTTTGCTTTTTTGCTTTTTTGCTTTTTTGCTTTTTTGCTTTTATGCTTTTATGCTTTTATGCTTTTTTGCTTTTTTGCTTTTTTGCTTTTTTCTTTTTTGCTTTTTTGCTTTTTTGCTTTTTTGCTTTTTTTGCTTTTTTGCTTTTTTGCTTTTTTGCTTTTTTGCTTTTTTGCTTTTTTGCTTTTTTGCTTTTTTGCTTTTTTGCTTTTTTGCTTTTTTGCTTTTTTGCTTTTTTGCTTTTTTGCTTTTTTGCTTTTTTGCTTTTTTGCTTTTTTGCTTTTTTGCTTTTTTGCTTTTTTGCTTTTTTGCTTCTTTGCTTTTTTGCTTTTTTGCTTTTTTGCTTTTTTGCTTTTTTGCTTTTTTGCTTTTTTGCTTTTTTGCTTTTTTGCTTTTTTGCTTTTTTGCTTTTTTGCTTTTTTGCTTTTTTGCTTTTTTGCCTTTTTACCTTTTTACCTTTTTACTTGTTTACTTGTTTACTTGTTTACCTTTTTACTTGTTTACTTGTTTACTTGTTTACTTGTTTACTTGTTTACTTGTTTACTTGTTTACTTGTTTACTTGTTTACTTGTTTAGTTGTTTAGTTGTTTACTTGTTTACTTGTTTACGTGTTTACGTGTTTACGTGTTTACGTGTTTACGTGTTTACGTGTTTACGTGTTTACGTGTTTACGTGTTTGCTTGTTTGCTTGTTTGCTTGTTTGCTTGTTTGCTTGTTTGCTTGTTTGCTTGTTTGCTTGTTTGCTTTTTTGCTTTTTTGCTTGTATGCTTGTTTGCTTGTTTGCTTGTTTGCTTGTTTGCTTTTTTGCTTTTTTGCTTTTTTGCTTTTTTGCTTTTTTGCTTTTTTGCTTTTTTGCTTTTTTGCTTTTTTGCTTTTTTGCTTTTTTGCTTTTTTGCTTTTTTGCTTTTTTGCTTTTTTGCTTTTTTGCTTTTTTGCTTTTTTGCTTTTTTGCTATTTTGCTTTTTTGCTTTTTTGCTTTTTTGCTTTTATGCTTTTTTGCTTTTTTGCTTTTTTGCTTTTTTGCTTTTTTGCTTTTTTGCTTTTTTGCTTTTTTGCTTTTTTGCTTTTTTGCTTTTTTGCTTTTTTGCTTTTTTGCTTTTTTGCTTTTTTGCTTTTTTGCTTTTTTGCTTTTTTGCTTTTTTGCTTTTTTGCTTTTTTGCTTTTTTGCTTTTTTGCTTTTTTGCTTTTTTGCTTTTTTGCTTTTTTGCTTTTTTGCTTTTTTGCTTTTTTGCTTTTTTGCTTTTTTGCTTTTTTGCTTTTTTGCTTTTTTGCTTTTTTGCTTTTTTGCTTTTTTGCTTTTTTGCTTTTTTGCTTTTTTGCTTTTTTGCTTTTTTGCTTTTTTGCTTTTTTGCTTTTTTGCTTTTTTGCTTTTTTGCTTTTCTGCTTTTTTGCTTTTTTTGCTCTTTTGCTCTTTTGCTCTTTTGCTCTTTTGCTCTTTTGCTCTTTTGCTCTTTTGCTCTTTTGCTCTTTTGCTCTTTTGCTCTTTTGCTCTTTTGCTCTTTTGCTCTTTTGCTCTTTTGCTCTTTTGCTCTTTTGCTCTTTTGCTCTTTTGCTCTTGTGCTCTTGTGCTCTTGTGCTCTTGTGCTCTTGTGCTCTTGTGCTCTTTTGCTCTTTTGCTCTTTTGCTCTTTTGCTCTTTTGCTCTTGTGCTCTTTTGCTCTTTTGCTCTTGTGCTCTTTTGCTCTTGTGCTCTTTTGCTCTTGTGCTCTTTTGCTCTTTTGCTCTTTTGCTCTTTTGCTCTTTTGCTCTTTTGCTCTTTTGCTCTTTTGCTCTTTTGCTCTTTTGCTCTTTTGCTCTTTTGCTCTTTTGCTCTTTTGCTCTTTTGTTTTTTTGCTCATGTGCTCTTTTGCTCATGTGCTCTTTTGCTCTTTTGCTCTTTTGCTCTTTTGCTCTTTTGCTCTTTTGCTCTTTTGCTCTTTTGCTCTTTTGCTCTTTTGCTCTTTTGGTCTTTTGCTCTTTTGCTCTTTTGCTCTTTTGCTCTTTTGCTCTTGTGCTCTTGTGCTCTTGTGCTCTTGTGCTCTTTTGCTCTTTTGCTCTTTTGCTCTTTTGCTCTTGTGCTCTTTTGCTCTTTGGCTCTTTGGCTCTTTGGCTCTTTGGCTCTTTGGCTCTTTGGCGTTTTACTCGTTTTACTCGTTTTACTCGTTTTACTCGTTTTACTCGTTTTACTCGTTTTACTCGTTTTACTCGTTTTACTCGTTTTACTCGTTTTACTCGTTTTACTCGTTTTACTCGTTTTACTCGTTTTACTCGTTTTACTCGTTTTACTCGTTTTACTCGTTTTACTCGTTTTACTCGTTTTACTCGTTTTACTCGTTTTACTTTTTTTACTTTTTTTACTTTTTTTACTTTTTTACTTTTTTACTTTTTTACTTTTTTACTTTTTTACTTTTTTACTTTTTTACTTTTCGACTTTTTACTTTTCGACTTTTTGCTTTTTTGCTTTTTTGCTTTTTTGCTTTTTTACTTGCTTTTTTACTTGCTTTTTTACTTGCTTTTTTACGTGCTTTTTTACGTGCTTTTTTACTTGCTTTTTTACTTGCTTTTTTACTTGCTTTTTTACTTGCTTTTTTACTTGCTTTTTTACCTGCTTTTTTACTTGCTTTTTTACTTGCTTTTTTACTTGCTTTTTTACTTGCTTTTTTACTTGCTTTTTTTTTGCTTTTTTACGTGCTTTTTTACTTGCTTTTTTACGTGCTTTTTTACGTGCTTTTTTACTTGCTTTTTTACTTGCTTTTTTACTTGCTTTTTTACGTGCTTTTTTACGTGCTTTTTTACTTGCTTTTTTACTTGCTTTTTTACTTGCTTTTTTACTTGCTTTTTTACTTGCTTTTTTACCTGCTTTTTTACTTGCTTTTTTACTTGCTTTTTTACGTGCTTTTTTACGTGCTTTTTTACTTGCTTTTTTACTTGCTTTTTTACTTGCTTTTTTACTTGCTTTTTTACTTGCTTTTTTACTTGCTTTTTTACGTGCTTTTTTACTTGCTTTTTACGTGCTTTTTTACGTGCTTTTTTACTTGCTTTTTTACTTGCTTTTTTACTTGCTTTTTTACGTGCTTTTTTACGTGCTTTTTTACTTGCTTTTTTACTTGCTTTTTTACTTGCTTTTTTACTTGCTTTCTTACTTGCTTTTTTACCTGCTTTTTTACTTGCTTTTTTACTTGCTTTTTTACTTGCTTTTTTACTTGCTTTTTTACTTGCTTTTTTACTTGCTTTTTTACTTGCTTTTTTACTTGCTCTTTTACTTGCTCATTTACTTGCTCTTTTACTTGCTCGTTTACTTGCTCTTTTACTTTTTTGCTTTTTTACTTTTTTGCTTTTTTACTTTTTTGCTTTTTTACCCTTTGACCCTTTGACCCTTTGACCCTTTGACCCTTTGACCCTTTGACCCTTTGACCCTTCGACCCTTTGACCCTTTGACCCTTTGACCCTTTGACCCTTTGACCCTTTGACCCTTTGACCCTTTGACCCTTTGACCCTTTGACCCTTTGACCCTTTGACCCTATGACCCTTTGACCCTATGACCCTTTGACCCTTTGACCCTTTGACCCTTTGACCCTTTGACCCTTTGACCCTTTGACCCTTTGACCCTTTGACCCTTTGACCCTCTGACCCTCTGACCCTCTGACCCTCTGACCCTTTGACCCTTTGACCCTTTGACCCTTTGACCCTTTGACCCTTTGACTCTTTGACCCTTTGACCCTATGACCCTTTGACCCTTTGACCCTTTGACCCTTTGACCCTTTGACCCTTTGACCCTCTGACCCTCTGACCCTCTGACCCTCTGACCCTCTGAACCTCTGACCCTCTGACCCTCTGACCCTCTGACCCTCTGACCCTCTGACCCTCTGACCCTCTGACCCTCTGACCCTCTGACCCTCTGACCCTCTGACCCTCTGACCCTCTGACCCTCTGACCCTCTGACCCTCTGACCCTCTGACCCTCTGACCCTCTGACCCTCTGACCCTCTGACCCTCTGACCCTCTGAACCTCTGACCCTCTGACCCTCTGACCCTCTGACCCTCTGACCCCCTGACCCTCTGACCCTCTGACCCTCTGACCCTCTGACCCTCTGACCCTCTGACCCTTTGACCCTTTGACCCTTTGACCCTTTGACCCTTTGACCCTTTGACCCTTTGACCCTATGACCCTTTTACCCTTTGACCCTTTGACCCTTTGACCCTTTGACCCTTTGACCCTTTGACCCTCTGACCCTCTGACCCTCTGACCCTCTGACCCTTTGACCCTTTGACCCTTTGACCCTTCGACCCTTTGATCGTTTGACCCTTTGACCCTTTGACCCTATGACCCTTTGACCCTTTGACCTTTTGACCCTTTGACCCTTTGACCCTTTGACCCTTTGACCCTTTGACCCTCTGACCCTCTGACCCTCTGACCCTCTGACCCTCTGACCCTCTGACCCTCTGACCCTCTGACCCTCTGACCCTCTGACCCTCTGACCCTCTGACCCTCTGACCCTCTGACCCTCTGACCCTTTGACCCTCTGACCCTCTGACCCTCTGACCCTCTGACCCTCTGACCCTCTGACCCTCTGACCCTCTGACCCTCTGACCCTCTGACCCTCTGACCCTCTGACCCTCTGACCCCCTGACCCCCTGACCCCCTGACCCTCTGACCCCCTGACCCCCTGACCCCCTGACCCCCTGACCCCCTGACCCTCTGACCCTCCTCTGACCCTCTGACCCTCTGACCCTCTGACCCTCTGACCCTCTGACCCTCTGACCCTCTGACCCTCTGACCCTCTTACCCTCTTACCCTCTGACCCTCTGACCCTCTGACCCTCTGACCCTCTGACCCTCTGACCCCCTGACCCCCTGACCCCCTGACCCTCTGACCCTCTGACCCTCTGACCCCCTGACCCCCTGACCCCCTGACCCCCTGACCCCCTGACCCCCCTGACCCCCTGACCCTCTGACCCTCCTCTGACCCTCTGACCCTCTGACCCTCTGACCCTCTGACCCTCTTACCCTCTTACCCTCTTACCCTCTTACCCTCTTACCCTCTTACCCTCTTACCCTCTTACCCTCTTATCCTCTTATCCTCTTATCCTCTTATCACCTTACCCTCTTATCACCTTACCCTCTTACCCTCTTACCCTCTTACCCTCTTACCCTCTTACCCTCTTACCCTCTTACCCTCTTACCCTCTTACTCTCTTACCCTCTTTCCCTCTTACCCTCTTACCCTCTTACCCTCTTACCCTCTTACCCTCTGACCCTCTGACCCTCTGACCCTCTGACCCTCTGACCCTCTGACCCTCTGACCCTCTGACCCTCTGACCCTCTGACCCTCTGACCCTCTGACCCTCTGACCCTCTGACCCTCTGACCCTCTGACCCTCTGACCCTCTGACCCTCTGACCCTCTGACCCTCTGACCCTCTGACCCTCTGACCCTCTGACCCTCTGACCCTCTGACCCTCTGACCCTCTGACCCTTTGACCCTCTGACCCTCTGACCCTCTGACCCCCTGACCCTCTGACCCTCTGACCCTCTGACCCCTTTGACCCTTTGACCCTTTGACCCTTTGACCCTTTGACCCTTTGACCCTTTGACCCTTTGACCCTATGACCCTTTTACCCTTTGACCCTTTGACCCTTTGACCCTTTGACCCTTTGACCCTTTGACCCTCTGACCCTCTGACCCTTTGACCCTCTGACCCTTTGACCCTTTGACCCTTTGACCCTTTGACCCTTTGACCCTTTGACCCTTTGACCCTTTGACCCTTTGACCCTATGACCCTTTGACCCTTTGACCCTTTGACCCTTTGACCCTTTGACCCTTTGACCCTTTGACCCTCTGACCCTCTGACCCTCTGACCCTCTGACCCTCTGACCCTCTGAACCTCTGACCCTCTGACCCTCTGACCCCTCTGACCCTCTGACCCTCTGACCCTCTGACCCTCTGACCCTCTGATGACCCTCTGACCCTCTGACCCTCTGACCCTCTGACCCTCTGACCCTCTGACCCTCTGACCCTCTGACCCTCTGACCCTCTGACCCTCTGACCCTCTGACCCTCTGACCCTCTGACCCTCTGACCCTCTGACCCTCTGACCCTCTGACCCTCTGACCCTCTGACCCCCTGACCCCCTGACCCCCTGACCCTCTGACCCCCTGACCCCCTGACCCCCTGACCCCCTGACCCCCTGACCCTCTGACCCTCCTCTGACCCTCTGACCCTCTGACCCTCTGACCCTCTGACCCTCTGACCCTCTGACCCTCTGACCCTCTTACCCTCTGACCCTCCTCTGACCCTCTGACCCTCTGACCCTCTGACCCTCTGACCCTCTGACCCTCTGACCCTCTGACCCTCTTACCCTCTGACCCTCTGACCCTCTGACCCTCTGACCCTCTGACCCTCTGACCCCCTGACCCCCTGACCCCCTGACCCTCTGACCCTCTGACCCCCTGACCCCCTGACCCCCCTGACCCCCTGACCCCCTGACCCCCTGACCCCCTGACCCTCTGACCCTCCTCTGACCCTCTGACCCTCTGACCCTCTGACCCTCTGACCCTCTTACCCTCTTACCCTCTTACACTCTTACCCTCTTACCCTCTTACCCTCTTACCCTCTTACCCTCTTATCCTCTTATCCTCTTATCCTCTTATCACCTTACCCTCTTATCACCTTACCCTCTTACCCTCTTACCCTCTTACCCTCTTACCCTCTTACCCTCTTACCCTCTTACCCTCTTACCCTCTTACCCTCTTACCCTCTTACCCTCTTACTCTCTTACCCTCTTACCCTCTTACCCTCTTACCCTCTTACCCTCTTACCCTCTTACCCTCTTACCCTCTTACCCTCTTACCCTCTTACCCTCTTACCCTCTTACCCTCTTACCCTCTTACCCTCTTACCCTCTTACCCTTTTACCCTTTTACCCTTTTACCCTTTTACCCTTTTACCCTTTTACCCTTTTACCCTTTTACCCTTTTACCCTTTTACCCTTTTACCCTTTTACCCTTTTACCCTTTTACCCTTTTACCCTTTTACCCTTTTACCCTTTTACCCTTTTACCCTTTTACCCTTTTACCCTTTTACCCTTTTACCCTTTTACCCTTTTACCCTTTTACCCTTTTACCCTTTTACCCTTTTACCCTTTTACCCTTTTACCCTTTTACCCTTTTACCCTTTTACCCTTTTACCCTTTTACCCTTTTACCCTTTTACCCTTTTACCCTTTTACCCTTTTACCCTTTTACCCTTTTACCCTTTTACCCTTTTACCCTTTTACCCTTTTACCCTTTTACCTTTTTACTTTTTTTACCTTTTTACTTTTTTACCTTTTTACTTTTTTACTTCTATTTCTTTTTTCTTTTTTTCTTTTTTTTCCTTTGCTTCCTATGTTTCTTTTGATTCACTTTGATTCACTTTGTTTCAATTTGTTTCACTTATTTTACTTATTTTACTTATTTTACTTTTCTTTACTTTTCTTTACTTTTCTTTACTTTTCTTTACTTTTTTTACTTTTCTTTACTTTTCTTTACTTTTCTTTACTTTTCTTTACTTTTCTTTACTTTTTTTACTTTTCTTTACTTTTCTTTACTTTTCTTTACTTTTCTTTACTTTTCTTTACTTTTCTTCACTTTTCTTTACTTTTCTTTACTTTTCTTTACTTTTCTTTACTTTTCTTTACTTTTCTTTACTTCTCTTTACTTCTCTGTGCTTCTCTTTTCCTTTTTTTCTTTTTTTTTTCTTTTTTTCCCTTTTTTCTTTTTTTTTCCCCTTCTTTTCGTTTTTATACTTTATATACTTTTTTTACTCTTTTACTTGTTTACTTACTTACTTTTTTACTTGTTTACTTTTTTATACTTTTTTTACTTTTTTTACTTGTTTACTTAATTACTTTTTTACTTGTTTACTTTTTTGCTTCTTTACTTCTTTACTTCTTTCCTTTTTTACTTTATATTTTTTTTTACTTTTTTACTTTATTTACTTCTTTACTTTTTACTTTATTTTTACTTCTATCACTTTTTTTTACTTTTTTTACTTATTTTACTTCTTTTACTCATTACTTTTTTACTTTTTTTACTTCCATAATTATTTTTTACTTTTGTCCTTTGTTACTTTATTTTCTACATTTTTACTTTATTTTTGCTTTTTTTACTTCATTCTACTTTTTTTATTTGTTTACCATTTTTACTTTTTCTACTTTTTCTACTTTTTCTACTTTTTCTACTTCTTTACTTTTTCTTTTTCTACTTTTTCTACTTTTTCTACTTTTTCTTTTTCTACTTTTTCTACTTTTTCTACTTATTCTAATTTTTTTACTTTTTCTTCTTTTTCTACTTTTTCTACTTTTTCTACTTTTTCTACTTTTTCTCTTTCTACTTTTTCTACTTTTTCTTTTTCTACCTTTTCTACTTTTTCTACTTTTTCTACTTTTTCTACTTTTTCTACTTTTTCTACTTTTTCTACTTTTTCTACTTTTTCTACTTTTTCTACTTTTTCTACTCTTTCTACTCTTTCTACTCTTTCTACTCTTTCTACTTTTTCTACTTTTTTCTACTTATTCTACTTTTTCTACTCTATCTACTCTATCTACTCTATCTACTTTATCTACTCTATCTACTCTATCTACTTTATCTACTCTATCTACTCTATCTACTCTATCTACTTTTTCAACTTTTTCAACTTTTTCAACTTTTTCAACTTTTTCAACTTTTTCTACTTTTTCTACTTTTTCTACTTTTTCTACTTTTTCTACTTTTTCTACTTTTTCTACTTTTTCTACTTTTTCTACTTTTTCTACTTTTTCTACTTTTTCTACTTTTTCTACTTTTTCTACTTTTTCTACTTTTTCTACTTTTTCTACTTTTTCTACTTTTTCTACTTTTTCTACTTTTTCTAATTTTTAAACTTTTTATACTTTTTCTACTTTTTCTACTTTTTCTACTTTTTCTACTTATTCTACTTTTTCTACTTTTTCTACTTTTTCTACTTTTTCTACTTTTCTAGTTTTCTACTCTTCTACTTTTCTACTTTTTCTACTGTTGAACTTGTTGAACTTGTTCAACTTGTTCAAATTGTTCAACTTGTTCAACTTGTTCAACTTGTTCAACTTGTTCAACTTGTTCAACTTGTTCAACTTGTTCAACTTGTTCAACTTGTTCAACTTGTTCAACTTGTTCAACTTGTTCAACTTGTTCAACTTGTTCAACTTGTTCAACTTGTTCAACTTGTTCAACTTGTTCAACTTGTTCAACTTGTTCAACTTGTTCAACTTGTTCAACTTGTTCAACTTGTTCAACTTGTTCAACTTGTTCAACTTGTTCAACTTGTTCAACTTGTTCAACTTGTTTTTTGCTTGTTTTTTACTTGTTTTTTACTTGTTTTTTACTAGTTTTTTACATGTTTTACTTGTTTTACTTGTTTTACTTGTTTTACTTGTTTAACTTGTTTTACTTGTTTTACTTGTTTTACTTGTTTTACTTGTTTTAATTGTTTTACTTGTTTTACTTGTTTTACTTGTTTTACTTGTTTTACTTGTTTTACTTGTTTTACTTGTTTTACTTGTTTTACTTGTTTTACTTGTTTTACTTGTTTTACTTGTTTTACTTGTTTTACTTGTTTTACTTGTTTAACTTGTTTTACTTGTTTTACTTGTTTTACTTGTTTTACTTGTTTTACTTGTTTTACTTGTTTTACTTGTTTTACTTGTTTTACTTGTTTTACTTGTTTTACTTGTTTTACTTGTTTTACTTGTTTTACTTGTTTTACTTGTTTTTTTTGTTTTACTTGTTTTACTTGTTTTACTTGTTTTACTTGTTTTACTTGTTTTACTTGTTTTACTTGTTTTACTTGTTTTACTTGTTTTACTTGTTTTACTTGTTTTACTTGTTTTACTTGTTTTACTTGTTTTACTTGTTTTACTTGTTTTACTTGTTTTACTTGTTTTACTTGTTTTACTTGTTTTACTTGTTTTACTTGTTTTACTTGTTTTACTTGTTTTACTTGTTTTACTTGTTTTACTTGTTTTACTTGTTTTACTTGTTTTACTTGTTTTACTTGTTTTACTTGTTACTTTCCAGTCCAGATGAAACGACAATTGAAAATTCATGCCCCACTGCAACCTCGAGGACTGATGTCAAGTGGAGACCACGCCCTCTCGATTTACCGGAGTTACGAAATATCTTATACTCACTAAAAAACACAAACGCAGTTGGACATGATGGTATCAGTCTTCAATATATCGAAGGCAGTTTCCCTTTTACCGCACCATGGATTCGTCTGATAATTAATACATCAATAGTAACCAACAAGTTTCCAAAACAATGGAAACACTCCATAATTAGACCGTTGCATAAAAGTGGTGACCTAAATATAGCATCAAACTACAGGCCCATCAGTCTTTTGCCTGTCATGTCCAAACTATTGGAGAAAGTGGTGACAAATCAACTCTCATTTCGCCTGGACGAGTCAAATCTACTCCACCAAAATCAATACGCCTATAGAAAAAATACTAGCGCTCAAGACGCTCTGCTCAATATCTCTGAAAAAATATACAGTGACATCGCTCAAAAGAATGTAACACTCTTACTGCTACTCGATCTCTCTAAGGCGTTCGATAGCGTCGAACATAATAGACTTCTACGTAAAATACTGAACTTGGGAATAGACACCCAATGGTTTGAAAGTTACTTGTCAAATCGATCTCATGCAGTCCGCATAGAAAACAAATTGTCCCCATTCATTCAAAACAATTTTGGCGTTCCCCAAGGATCCATTCTTGGTCCGCTATTGTTTTCTATTTTCATTAATGATTTTCCTCCAATGCCTTCTAACACACGGATCTCAATGTATGCAGATGATGTTCAAATTGCAATAACAAGTTCTGTATCGGAAATACCACAGACGCAAATTAAAGCCGAAGCTTTACTGACTAGCCTGAAATCATGGTACGACCGAAATGGTCTCAAATTAAATGCTAATAAAACGCAATGCATTATTTTTGAATCTAAAGATGCAATTAAAAAATCTTGCAGTTGGAAATGATAAAATTAATGCATCAGAAAAAGTTAAAAATCTAGGTATCTGGTTCGATAGAAACATGTCCTTCAAATCTCATGTTGAGAATACTTGCAACAAAATTTATGGAACTTTGATGTTTTTCATCGCATAAAGAGTATGCTAGACGAAAAGTCCAGATTATCGCGCATTGACTACTGCAACCTAGTATGGGGAGACCTACCTCAATACCTACAAAGGGACTTAAAAAAGTGCATGAACTTTGCGGCTAAGGTGGTATGCAACGGTAATTTCAAAAAAAGTGATCACGTAACCCCTCTCCTCAATAACCTCGGCTGGATTCCTATCCAAGAAAGGCTCCTCATGCAGAAGGCCCAATACGTGTTCTCCTCGTTATATCTTCCTCATAGCAATGCTGAGATAGTGCGTTTCCATCCACCCACTGTAACCAATCAAAAACCGAACAGAAACAATAATGTCTTAGTCAACTATCGTTCATCTCACTTAGGGCAGAAAGCTCTGTCCATATCAGGCGCCTTACTGTGGAACAAACTTCCACTGATTATTAAAATCCCTCAAAGACCGAGAGAATTTAAAGCCAAAATAACTCGTCATCTTGTGTCTCAAAAATAATTCTTAGTTACAGAACATACTGAATAAGTATTGATGAATCTCATTTGCCTGGTATCTCCATTGCTGAACAATCTCCCCCGATCATTGTCATGAAAATCAAGATATCACACAACAGTTTTGAAGTATGCGTAGGTATTATGATTTGACTAGTTACCGGTTCAACCCGAGTATCGGGTTGTCCGACTTGCCAAAAAATGAAAAAAATAAAAATTAAAAAAAAATAAAAGTAAAATAAAAATAAAAAAAAAATAAAAATAAAAAAAAATAAATAAAAAAAATGAAATAAAAAAAATGAAAAATAAAAAAAAATGAAGAAAAAAAAAATAAATAAATAAATAGTTTTCTGCAAATATAGACACCAGTGGCTTCAATTTAATACCTCACTTGACCATATAGACTCAGCCAATTTTCTAAACGGACTCGGACAAATTTTGAGTTGCTGAATCAAGTATATAGATTGCCTAAGCGATGCCATTTGCAAACATGCTTACTTGTATATGTGTGTATGTACACCTGTGTGCACTAGAGTAGATAAACCAGTCGAAGGTTGCATTCTATGTCATCCCTCTCCGTTTCTTTGCAAGCATTAAACTAGAGCGTCATGGTACCTATATGTGTGTGTGTTTATCAATTGCAGACATTCCGCACCATATTACAGAGATAATGTGATTTTTTTCTAATATGAAATTGTAGAGCATCCATGTAAAAATAAAACAATAAATTCGTTGTGTGATCATCCATTTATACTGCAGTAATATGCTTATAATGCTTATAGTTATATGCTTATAATAAAGTGATACCCATGTACATCTGTATGTTTATCAATTGACGACAATTTGCGCCATATTTCGAAAATAATGTGATTTTTTTCAAATATGAAACCCTTATAGGACATTAATGTTTTCTTTCTTATTCACGTCCCACAATCGTAATCATGTTTCTGACTTAGGTAGACTGTTTTGTGCCACTAATTTCAGTACGGAAATTTTATAAAATTCATGCCATAATAAAAGATATTTTTTCCGTTTCCCCCGATTGGAATGCTGGTTTATACTGATTAGATTACGCTGATATTTGCGCACATGCTTACTTGTGTAAATGTGTACGGTGTATATGTGTAAGTGTGCACGCTATGCGTACGACACTTTATAGAATGCGTATGTATTGTAATTGCCTCGATGAATAAAAATGCATTTGTGTATGCTTACGAGTTTCTGGGGGTTACTAGACTGTGAACTCTCGATAAAAAAATAGGGAATAAATACTTACGAGTTTAGTGTAAGTATGTGCGTGGGTATGTGTGTGCATGTGTATGTGTATATATTTACATGTATATGTGCATATATGTGTGTACTAGACTGACAACTAGCATTTTAATAGAGAAATGTTTTTTTTCTGTTCGCTCTCAACTTTTAACATTACCTAACTCGTCATCTCTTTATTATTGTAAAGCATTAATGTATAAACTATACATTTGTTGTGCGATCATGCAGTTATATTTAAATAAAATGCTTATTAACCAACGACCGTTATGTTAAAATTGTTGAATTAGAAATACAAAACTTATAATCTTCTTGGTCCTCATGCTTATGTGTACATATATATATATATATGTATATATATATCTATAAACAAACGATCAATATATTATTTCCTGGCATCAATAATTGCGAAGTTTTATGTCATGTACATGTAAACTGTCAATAGTGTTTTCACCACACAATGAAAATGCATCGTCCAAGAAATTGTGTTATCTCTTATAATTATCATTACATGCATTATCAAATGTAGATTAAGCAAGATTAGGAGTACATTGCCCTCAATCATTTCTTTTCGACTAGTGACATGGGTATTACAAGACTCATGTGTGTGTATCATCTAAGTGTATTAACTTTAGGATATTTAAAAACCAATGATTGTAATATTGTACAATCTCTATTGGAAGTAAAGTTTTTTTCTTTCTTTCTTTCTTACTTGTTTTACTTGCTTTACTTGCTTTACTTGCTTTACTTGCTTTACTTGCTTTACTTGCTTTACTTGCTTTACTTGCTTTACTTGTTTTACTTGCTTTACTTGCTGCTCTCCGTGGCACAGCGGTTAAGGGATCGGACTTGTATGCTGGAAGTCGCGGGTTCGTTCCCAGCGCTGGCGCGGAGATTTTCCCCGTTGGGTATAAGGGAAAGCTCAAGCACAATACCCCACTCAACCCAGGTGTCGGAAATGGGTACCGGCATTACGGGGGAACCGTCATGGTGTCCTATATATAGGCTTAGTTATAAGACATTTGAAAAACCAATGCTAAGATCATATGTATCAGGCTTGATTGGAAATAAAGCATCCCAAAGATGCCGATGTTAACCTTTAACCTTAACCTAACCTTTACTTGCTTTACCTGCTTTACTTGCTTTACTTGCTTTACTTGCTTTACTTGCTTTACTTGCTTTACTTGCTTTACTTGCTTTACTTGCTTTACTTGCTTTACTTGCTTTACTTGCTTTACTTGCTTTACTTGCTTTACTTGCTTTACTTGCTTTACTTGCTTTACTTGCTTTACTTGCTTTACTTGCTTTACTTGCTTTACTTGCTTTACTTGCTTTACTTGCTTTACTTGCTTTACTTGCTTTACTTGCTTTACTTGCTTTACTTGCTTTACTTGCTTTACTTGCTTTACTTGCTTTACTTGCTTTACTTGCTTTACTTGCTTTACTTGCTTTACTTGCTTTACTTGCTTTACTTGCTTTACTTGCTTTACTTGCTTTACTTGCTTTACTTGCTTTACTTGCTTTACTTGCTTTACTTGCTTTACTTGCTTTACTTGCTTTACTTGCTTTACTTGCTTTACTTGCTTTACTTGCTTTACTTGCTTTACTTGCTTTACTTGCTTTACTTGCTTTACTTGCTTTACTTGCTTTACTTGCTTTACTTGCTTTACTTGCTTTACTTGCTTTACTTGCTTTACTTGCTTTACTTGCTTTACTTGCTTTACTTGCTTTACTTGCTTTACTTGCTTTACTTGCTTTATTTGCTTTACTTTTTTTGCTTTTTTGCTTTTTTTGCTTTTTTTGCTTTTTTACTTTTTTTACTTTTTTTACTTTTTTTACTTTTTTTACTTTTTTTACTTTTTTACTTTGTTTACTTTTTTTCCTTTTTTTAATTTTTTACTTTTTTACTTTTTTACTTTTTTACTTTTTACTTTTTTACTTTTTTACTTTTTCTACTTTTTCTACTTTTTCTACTTTTTCTACTTTTTCTACTTTTTCTACTTTTTCTACTTTTTCTACTTTTTCTACTCTTTCTACTCTTTCTACTCTTTCTACTCTTTCTACTTTTTCTACTTTTTTCTACTTATTCTACTTTTTCTACTCTATCTACTCTATCTACTCTATCTACTTTATCTACTCTATCTACTCTATCTACTTTATCTACTCTATCTACTCTATCTACTCTATCTACTTTTTCAACTTTTTCAACTTTTTCAACTTTTTCAACTTTTTCAACTTTTTCTACTTTTTCTACTTTTTCTACTTTTTCTACTTTTTCTACTTTTTCTACTTTTTCTACTTTTTCTACTTTTTCTACTTTTTCTACTTTTTCTACTTTTTCTACTCTTTCTACTTTTTCTACTTTTTCTACTTTTTCTACTTATTCTACTTTTTCTACTTTTTCTACTTTTTCTACTTTTTCTATTTGGTCTACTTGTTCTACTTGTTCTACTTTTTCTACTTTTTCTACTTTTTCTACTTTTTCTACTTTTTTTACTTTTTCTACTTTTTCTACTTTTTCTACTTTTTCTAATTTTTATACTTTTTATACTTTTTCTACTTTTTCTACTTTTTCTACTTTTTCTACTTTTTCTACTTTTTCTACTTTTTCTACTTTTCTAGTTTTCTACTCTTCTACTTTTCTACTTTTCTACTGTTGAACTTGTTGAACTTGTTCAACTTGTTCAAATTGTTCAACTTGTTCAACTTGTTCAACTCGTTCAACTTGTTCAACTTGTTCAACTTGTTCAACTTGTTCAACTTGTTCAACTTGTTCAACTTGTTCAACTTGTTCAACTTGTTCAACTTGTTCAACTTGTTCAACTTGTTCAACTTGTTCAACTTGTTCAACTTGTTCAACTTGTTCAACTTGTTCAACTTGTTCAACTTGTTCAACTTGTTCAACTTGTTCAACTTGTTCAACTTGTTTTTTACTTGTTTTTTACTTGTTTTTTACTAGTTTTTTACTTGTTTTTTACTAGTTTTTTACTTGTTTTACTTGTTTTACTTGTTTTACTTGTTTTACTTGTTTTACTTGTTTTACTTGTTTTACTTGTTTTACTTGTTTTACTTGTTTTACTTGTTTTACTTGTTTTACTTGTTTTACTTGTTTAACTTGTTTAACTTGTTTTACTTGTTTTACTTGTTTTACTTGTTTTACTTGTTTTACTTGTTTTACTTGTTTTACTTGTTTTACTTGTTTTACTTGTTTTACTTGTTTTACTTGTTTTACTTGTTTTACTTGTTTTACTTGTTTTACTTGTTTTACTTGTTTTACTTGTTTTACTTGTTTTACTTGTTTTACTTGTTTTACTTGTTTTACTTGTTTTACTTGTTTTACTTGTTTTACTTGTTTTACTTGTTTTACTTGTTTTACTTGTTTTACTTGTTTTACTTGTTTTACTTGTTTTACTTGTTTTACTTGTTTTACTTGTTTTACTTGTTTTACTTGTTTTACTTGTTTTACTTGTTTTACTTGTTTTACTTGTTTTACTTGTTTTACTTGTTTTACTTGTTTTACTTGTTTTACTTGTTTTACTTGTTTTACTTGTTTTACTTGTTTTACTTGTTTTACTTGTTTTACTTGTTTTACTTGTTTTACTTGTTTTACTTGTTTTACTTGTTTTACTTGTTTTACTTGTTTTACTTGTTTTACTTGTTTTACTTGTTTTACTTGTTTTACTTGTTTTACTTGTTTTACTTGTTTTACTTGTTTTACTTGTTTTACTTGTTTTACTTGTTTTACTTGTTTTACTTGTTTTACTTGTTTTACTTGTTTTACTTGTTTTACTTGTTTTACTTGTTTTACTTGTTTTACTTGTTTTACTTGTTTTACTTGTTTTACTTGTTTTACTTGTTTTACTTGTTTTACTTGTTTTACTTGTTTTACTTGTTTTACTTGTTTTACTTGTTTTACTTGTTTTACTTGTTTTACTTGTTTTACTTGTTTTACTTGTTTTACTTGTTTTACTTGTTTTACTTGTTTTACTTGTTTTACTTGTTTTACTTGTTTTACTTGTTTTACTTGTTTTACTTGTTTTACTTGTTTTACTTGTTTTACTTGTTTTACTTGTTTTACTTGTTTTACTTGTTTTACTTGTTTTACTTGTTTTACTTGTTTTACTTGTTTTACTTGTTTTACTTGTTTTACTTGTTTTACTGTTTTTACTTGTTTTACTTGTTTTACTTGTTTTACTTGTTTTACTTGTTTTACTTGTTTTACTTGTTTTACTTGTTTTACTTGTTTTACTTGTTTTACTTGTTTTACTTGTTTTACTTGTTTTACTTGTTTTACTTGTTTTACTTGTTTTACTTGTTTTACTTGTTTTACTTGTTTTACTTGTTTTACTTGTTTTACTTGTTTTACTTGTTTTACTTGTTTTACTTGTTTTACTTGTTTTACTTGTTTTACTTGTTTTACTTGTTTTACTTGTTTTACTTGTTTTACTTGTTTTACTTGTTTTACTTGTTTTACTTGTTTTACTTGTTTTACTTGTTTTACTTGTTTTACTTGTTTTACTTGTTTTACTTGTTTTACTTGTTACTTTCCAGTCCAGATGAAACGACAATTGAAAATTCATGCCCCACTGCAACCTCGAGGACTGATGTCAAGTGGAGACCACGCCCTCTCGATTTACCGGAGTTACGAAATATCTTATACTCACTAAAAAACACAAACGCAGTTGGACATGATGGTATCAGTCTTCAATATATCGAAGGCAGTTTCCCTTTTACCGCACCATGGATTCGTCTGATAATTAATACATCAATAGTAACCAACAAGTTTCCAAAACAATGGAAACACTCCATAATTAGACCGTTGCATAAAAGTGGTGACCTAAATATAGCATCAAACTACAGGCCCATCAGTCTTTTGCCTGTCATGTCCAAACTATTGGAGAAAGTGGTGACAAATCAACTCTCATTTCACCTGGACGAGTCAAATCTACTCCACCAAAATCAATACGCCTATAGAAAAAATACTAGCGCTCAAGACGCTCTGCTCAATATCTCTGAAAAAATATACAGTGACATCGCTCAAAAGAATGTAACACTCTTACTGCTACTCGATCTCTCTAAGGCGTTCGATAGCGTCGAACATAATAGACTTCTACGTAAAATACTGAACTTGGGAATAGACACCCAATGGTTTGAAAGTTACTTGTCAAATCGATCTCATGCAGTCCGCATAGAAAACAAATTGTCCCCATTCATTCAAAACAATTTTGGCGTTCCCCAAGGATCCATTCTTGGTCCGCTATTGTTTTCTATTTTCATTAATGATTTTCCTCCAATGCCTTCTAACACACGGATCTCAATGTATGCAGATGATGTTCAAATTGCAATAACAAGTTCTGTATCGGAAATACCACAGACGCAAATTAAAGCCGAAGCTTTACTGACTAGCCTGAAATCATGGTACGACCGAAATGGTCTCAAATTAAATGCTAATAAAACGCAATGCATTATTTTTGAATCTAAAGATGCAATTAAAAAATCTTCAGATCTTACTCTTGCAGTTGGAAATGATAAAATTAATGCATCAGAAAAAGTTAAAAATCTAGGTATCTGGTTCGATAGAAACATGTCCTTCAAATCTCATGTTGAGAATACTTGCAACAAAATTTATGGAACTTTGATGTTTTTCATCGCATAAAGAGTATGCTAGACGAAAAGTCCAGATTATCGCGCATTGACTACTGCAACCTAGTATGGGGAGACCTACCTCAATACCTACAAAGGGACTTAAAAATGTGCATGAACTTTGCGGCTAAGGTGGTATGCAACGGTAATTTCAAAAAAAGTGATCACGTAACCCCTCTCCTCAATAACCTCGGCTGGATTCCTATCCAAGAAAGGCTCCTCATGCAGAAGGCCCAATACGTGTTCTCCTCGTTATATCTTCCTCATAGCAATGCTGAGATAGTGCGTTTCCATCCACCCACTGTAACCAATCAAAAACCGAACAGAAACAATAATGTCTTAGTCAACTATCGTTCATCTCACTTAGGGCAGAAAGCTCTGTCCATATCAGGCGCCTTACTGTGGAACAAACTTCCACTGATTATTAAAATCCCTCAAAGACCGAGAGAATTTAAAGCCAAAATAACTCGTCATCTTGTGTCTCAAAAATAATTCTTAGTTACAGAACATACTGAATAAGTATTGATGAATCTCATTTGCCTGGTATCTCCATTGCTGAACAATCTCCCCCGATCATTGTCATGAAAATCAAGATATCACACAACAGTTTTGAAGTATGCGTAGGTATTATGATTTGACTAGTTACCGGTTCAACCCGAGTATCGGGTTGTCCGACTTGCCAAAAAATAAAAAAAATAAAAATTAAAAAAAAATAAAAGTAAAATAAAAATAAAAAAAAAAAATAAAAATAAAAAAAAATAAATAAAAAAAAATGAAATAAAAAAATGAAAAATAAAAAAAAATGAAGAAAAAAAAAATTAATAAATAAATAGTTTTCTGCAAATATAGACACCAGTGGCTTCAATTTAATACCTCACTTGACCATATAGACTCAGCCAATTTTCTAAACGGACTCGGACAAATTTTGAGTTGCTGAATCAAGTATATAGATTGCCTAAGCGATGCCATTTGCAAACATGCTTACTTGTATATGTGTGTATGTACACCTGTGTGCACTAGAGTAGATAAACCAGTCGAAGGTTGCATTCTATGTCATCCCTCTCCGTTTCTTTGCAAGCATTAAACTAGAGCGTCATGGTACCTATATGTGTGTGTGTTTATCAATTGCAGACATTCCGCACCATATTACAGAGATAATGTGATTTTTTTCTAATATGAAATTGTAGAGCATCCATGTAAAAATAAAACAATAAATTCGTTGTGTGATCATCCATTTATACTGCAGTAATATGCTTATAATGCTTATAGTTATATGCTTATAATAAAGTGATACCCATGTACATCTGTATGTTTATCAATTGACGACAATTTGCGCCATATTTCGAAAATAATGTGATTTTTTTCAAATATGAAACCCTTATAGGACATTAATGTTTTCTTTCTTATTCACGTCCCACAATCGTAATCATGTTTCTGACTTAGGTAGACTGTTTTGTGCCACTAATTTCAGTACGGAAATTTTATAAAATTCATGCCATAATAAAAGATATTTTTTCCGTTTCCCCCGATTGGAATGCTGGTTTATACTGATTAGATTACGCTGATATTTGCGCACATGCTTACTAGTGTAAATGTGTACGGTGTATATGTGTACGTGTGCACGCTATGCGTACGACACTTTATAGAATGCGTATGTATTGTAATTGCCTCGATGAATAAAAATGCATTTGTGTATGCTTACGAGTTTCTGGGGGTTACTAGACTGTGAACTCTCGATAAAAAAATAGGGAATAAATACTTACGAGTTTAGTGTAAGTATGTGCGTGGGTATGTGTGTGCATGTGTATGTGTATATATTTACATGTATATGTGCATATATGTGTGTACTAGACTGACAACTAGCATTTTAATAGAGAAATGTTTTTTTTCTGTTCGCTCTCAACTTTTAACATTACCTAACTCGTCATCTCTTTATTATTGTAAAGCATTAATGTATAAACTATACATTTGTTGTGCGATCATGCAGTTATATTTAAATAAAATGCTTATTAACCAACGACCGTTATGTTAAAATTGTTGAATTAGAAATACAAAACTTATAATCTTCTTGGTCCTCATGCTTATGTGTACATATATATATATATATGTATATATATATCTATAAACAAACGATCAATATATTATTTCCTGGCATCAATAATTGCGAAGTTTTATGTCATGTACATGTAAACTGTCAATAGTGTTTTCACCACACAATGAAAATGCATCGTCCAAGAAATTGTGTTATCTCTTATAATTATCATTACATGCATTATCAAATGTAGATTAAGCAAGATTAGGAGTACATTGCCCTCAATCATTTCTTTTCGACTAGTGACATGGGTATTACAAGACTCATGTGTGTGTATCATCTAAGTGTATTAACTTTAAGATATTTAAAAACCAATGATTGTAATATTGTACAATCTCTATTGGAAGTAAAGTTTTTTTCTTTCTTTCTTTCTTACTTGTTTTACTTGTTTTACTTGCTTTACTTGCTTTACTTGCTTTACTTGCTTTACTTGCTTTACTTGCTTTACTTGCTTTACTTGCTTTACTTGTTTTACTTGCTTTACTTGCTGCTCTCCGTGGCACAGCGGTTAAGGGATCGGACTTGTATGCTGGAAGTCGCGGGTTCGTTCCCAGCGCTGGCGCGGAGATTTTCCCCGTTGGGTATAAGGGAAAGCTCAAGCACAATACCCCACTCAACCCAGGTGTCGGAAATGGGTACCGGCATTACGGGGGAACCGTCATGGTGTCCTATATATAGGCTTAGTTATAAGACATTTGAAAAACCAATGCTAAGATCATATGTATCAGGCTTGATTGGAAATAAAGCATCCCAAAGATGCCGATGTTAACCTTTAACCTTAACCTAACCTTTACTTGCTTTACTTGCTTTACTTGCTTTACTTGCTTTACTTGCTTTACTTGCTTTACTTGCTTTACTTGCTTTACTTGTTTTACTTGCTTTACTTGCTTTACTTGCTTTACTTGCTTTACTTGCTTTACTTGCTTTACTTGCTTTACTTGCTTTACTTGCTTTACTTGCTTTACTTGCTTTACTTGCTTTACTTGCTTTACTTGCTTTACTTGCTTTACTTGCTTTACTTGCTTTACTTGCTTTACTTGCTTTACTTGCTTTACTTGCTTTACTTGCTTTACTTGCTTTACTTGCTTTACTTGCTTTACTTGCTTTACTTGCTTTACTTGCTTTACTTGCTTTACTTGCTTTACTTGCTTTACTTGCTTTACTTGCTTTACTTGCTTTACTTGCTTTACTTGCTTTACTTGCTTTACTTGCTTTACTTGCTTTACTTGCTTTACTTGCTTTACTTGCTTTACTTGCTTTACTTGCTTTACTTGCTTTACTTGCTTTACTTGCTTTACTTGCTTTACTTGCTTTACTTTTTTTGCTTTTTTGCTTTTTTTGCTTGTTTTGCTTTTTTTGCTTTTTTACTTTTTTTACTTTTTTTACTTTTTTTACTTTTTTTACTTTTTTACTTTTTTTACTTTTTTTACTTTTTTTAATTTTTTACTTTTTTACTTTTTTACTTTTTTACTTTTTACTTTTTTACTTTTTTACTTTTTTACTTTTTTACTTTTTTACTTTTTTACTTTTTTTACTTTTACTTTTTTTACTTTTTTTACTTCTTTACTTTTTTTACTTTTTTTACTTTTTTACTTTTTTTACTTTTTTACCTTGTTTTGCTTTTTTACTTTGGTTTGCTTTTTATGCTTTTTATTGATTTTGTTGCTTTTTTATTTTGTTTTACTTTTACTTTACTTTTTCACTTTTTTTACTTAGTTTTACTTTGTTTTGCTTTTTGCGTTTTTTGCTTTTTTACTGTTTTTTACTTCTACTTTTTTTCAATTTTCTTACCTATATGTAGCATACCGCTACATAAGTGTAAAAAGTATAAATTTGCCATTCATACTTAAAGAAATTAAATAGTAGCATTAAAAATATGACTCTAATTTATTATTAATTATTTTCTACTTCTAATTCATAATCATTAAAGTTTTTGTGTAAATGCATGAAATAATAAAAACAACACTTAACATTTTTTCGAGAGAGAAGCCCTCTGGTGGCAATACTGCGCAATGCGCGCCTCTGGTTCAAAAAGCCACTCTTTGTTCAGGCGTCCTACCTTGCGGTGTTACAAGCAAATTCTCGTGAGTTTTTTAAATGTGTTAGAAAATTATCGTGTTCCTTGTCGTCGCGTCAGTGAGTATGAATAAGTGACAGTGCAGTATTATTAAGTTGCGTAGTTGTGCGTGGGAATATTGATGTAGCATTTGTCTCATTCTGTGTTTATCTTTTCTCAGCGTGACTTAGCGTAAAGATATTGCATTTCCGTGTCATGATTTTATTATCAAAGCATAATCATGTTTGATGTGCATATCATTTCCGTGTCATGAATTTATTATCAAAGCAAAATCAGACTCGTTCCTTTTTCATTTCGATAATCTACTAATCCACGATAATTTCTGCTTGAATGAACGCGGCGAAAATTGCCGGCGTTCGTTCGATAGCGTCTTTGTGGAATGGCGGAACCTCGCATCGCTGTCTCTTGTCATTACTCTGTGATTATAAATACTATAGGCATGTGTATAGTAGCATTTATTCTTTGGTTGCAAGCCGACTGGCAGTAGTAAATTACGAAAAATATTCATGTCCATGCTTGCTAAGTTTTGGTATTTCATTTCTTAATTCCATACTCTTCAGGAAACCTACGTAAACGCCTTTATGTCAATAGAGAAACATTTCTACGGAATTTAATTTAACTCATCGCATTCTTGTGATAAAAGCACCCAACTATCTGCCTATCTTAAGTGTGTGCGAATTGCTGGCGGTTTTGGCTTAGGCCGACGCGTAAGCCGCCGGCTAGATCGCCACGCGTAACTTCGTGCTTTCGTGTTTTCTTTCTTCGCGTATTTTCCGCTTGTAAAATCAACGTTTAGGTTTCCCCCCTTTCTTTCATCATTGGAGATACATATTATTATTTAATTCCTTTATTATTGCATATGATATCTACTAAGATTTTTCAGTAGGATTTATATCCATAAACTTTAGGATTTTTATGTTTTTCTTACTGCTTTCAAAAGTGCAGTCATTTGATATTTTCACCATTTTTCGTAGATCTCGTGTTTACTTGCCCGTAGTCTCGGTAAGGAATCACGATCTTTATTCTTGGAAATTCGTAAGCCATTACTCAGAATTTAAAAGCCAGAGGCACTAGTGATTAAACAATTTATCTCTTGATTAAAAATCTGTCAACCTAAAGTCTGTCCTATCTCTTTTTGAGTTGCCAAAAGTGAGAATCCCAATGTAGCCGGAGCCAGACCTGTAGGAGTTTTTCAGATTTCTCCGTGTGGGAAGAGTTGTCATTATAATTTGGAATTGTCAGTGATTGGAATGTCTTGATGCCTCTCCTGGAATGTTTCACCCAGCATCTTGGACCCCTGTGCAGGACCTCTACAGCATCGCCATACACACCAATCATTATCCCTGGGCCTTGAGCTTTGCCTTTAACTCAGCCTAGAGTTTCACGTCAACAAAACGCCACAACACCCATTATCCCTGGGTTTTTTTCATGAGTGCCATGCTAAACGCTATTCTCACCTAAGCAGTAACTTTTACTTGCTCCCGTTAACGTGCTAATGTGTTTAATGCGCCAACTTGCTTCTGCTCCCATGAGCAAGATTTAACTTGCACCCTCAACCTCACCTTATGTTGAGTCATTAGTTCTACCTGCACTAATTCACTGATCTGCGCTCAATCACCTGAAATTGCCCAATCTCAAACTCCCCAAATACAACTCACTCACCCTGATTACTCCCTCTCGTGCCGGCCTTCGTCAACGCCAGCCTGGTTCTCCGGCGAGGATTGCCCACCTCGACAAGCTTCCCGAGATCAAGATCCAAGCCAGTCCTCCTTGGTTTTCCTTCAATAAACTACACAGCAGAAAAACAAGCTGAGTCCAGTACCGCTTTTCATTATCCCTCTCATGACTTTTCCCTTACGCTTCGAGAAATCGTTCGAGTTATTCTAGCCGTAAAAAAATCAATATCTTTTGGCGGAAAAACCCGACATATATTCACTTTTTTTACTCTTTTACTCTTTTTCTGTTTGTCATGTTTTTCTTGTTTTTCTTGTTTTTCTTGTTTATCTTGATTATCTTGATTATCTTGATTATCTTGATTGTCTTGTTTTTCTTGTTTTTCTGGTCTTCTTTTCTTTTTTTTCTTGTTTTTCTTGTTTGTGTTTTTTCTTGTTTGTCGTGTTTGTCTTGTTTTGCTTGTTTTATTTCTTTTGCTTGTTTTATTTCTTTTGCTTGTTTTATTTATTTCACTTGTTTTATTTATTTTACTTGTTTTATTTATTTTACTTGTTTTATTTATTTCACTTGTTTTATTTATTTCACTTGTTTTATTTATTTTACTTGTTTTATTTATTTCACTTGTTTTATTTATTTCACTTGTTTTATTTATTTCACTTGTTTTATTTATTTCACTTGTTTTATTTATTTCACTTGTTTTATTCATTTTACTTGTTTTATTTATTTCACTTGTTTTATTTATTTCACTTGTTTTATTTATTTCACTTGTTTTATTTATTTCACTTGTTTTATTTATTTTAATTGTTTTATTTATTTTACTTGTTTTATTTATTTCACTTGTTTTATTTATTTCACTTGTTTTATTTATTTTACTTGTTTTATTTATTTTACTTGTTTTATTTCTTTTGCTTGTTTTATTTATTTCACTTGTTTTATTTATTTTACTTGTTTTATTTATTTTACTTGTTTCATTTATTTCACTTGTTTTATTTATTTTACTTGTTTTATTTATTTTACTTGTTTTATTTATTTCACTCGTTTTATTTATTTCACTTGTTTTATTTATTTTACTTGTTTTATTTATTTTACTTGTTTTATTTATTTTACTTGTTTTATTTATTTTACTTGTTTTATTTATTTTACTTGTTTTATTTATTTTACTTGTTTTATTTATTTCACTTGTTTTATTTCTTTTGCTTGTTTTATTTATTTTGCTTGTTTTATTTCTTTTACTTGTTTTATTTCTTTTACTTGTTTGTTTTACTTTTTTATTTTTACTATCAGCAGAACGAGTCAGCGCTGCTTATAAGATGAGAAGTGCCTACGCTAATATTCGGAGTAAAGATGACAAAGCTAATTTCAACACCAGAACCCCATTTGCTCAGTGAAGAGGCCCAAATGTTCAACATACGCCAATTGAAGTTACTATTCATTTAAGCCATTTGAAAGCCCACACGTGGAAGCAGGGAGGAAGGAGATCCGTAAATAGTAAATACTCGATCCAAGTTCGGTTTCCTTACTCCGGTCGTTTGCGACGGGCAGCTCACAACGCTGGGCATCACGCGCTCGCTGGCTTCAATTTAGACATGCTCACGAGTTTACTTCACTTCTCAAGCTATGATTGCTGGTTATTGTAAGGAGTTCTCGTATAATATGCGCAAAATTATTGTTCTTGGATTTTTCCCGTTTTCGATACTCAAACGAAATCACAGCGTAATTTGGTAGTGTTGCAGCATTCAGGTCTCATAATGGGAACTTGCGTGGGGCGAGTGCAGGAAATTGTTCGTTTTCTTCCAGCACAGCTCGAACTTGAATGTTTCACAAACTAAAATTGTTTTATAATCACAAAAAACATGGTTAATGCTTGTAAAATATTTCAATTTCTGACCGAATTTTGTAAACTCGCGGAAGGTATGAGGCTAAGGCTAGTTTCCTAACTAATATACTTCATATAAAATGATCAAAGTCGTTGGATATGTAATAAAACAAATAGATGGGAAAAATTTTTTTTTTGCTTCAACATTTTACAAGTGTAGGCTATACTACAAACGAATACCTAATTAATACTGTCCATTAAAAACGATCACATAAGAAAGCATCAAAACGAAAATGAGTATCGACATCACAATTCGATTCATTACCCATTCAGTAATGAAGTCTGTACGGTCCAGGTAGATAAACGCACATAAAAAAATCCTGCAAAACACGGGCTCTGCTACCGAAGCTTACCAGATCAGAACATGTAACAAGTATTAAATAAAAAAAGTAAAGAAATTCCATATTTTTCATGTAAGTGATAAATTAGCTGAAGGAAATATTAATAAAACGGAGACACATTGAAAGCTAATAATTAAAACTATGCAGTAGTATTAGGTGGCAGGACAAAAGGAGCTCAATAAACTTTTATTGTTACTCTTCCTACGTTGGAAAAGAACGAAAGACTTAAGAATGAAGGAATGCTCAGCAGCGATGATGATCTAGCGTAGAAATCGTTCGCGTCAAACGTTGGTCCCATCAAATGAAAGAGTTAATGGAAAAAACCTCGGACACTGGAATGTGCGAAACAAGAATGTTTAGTTCAATTATAAGGTACCAAACGCATCACGTCGCAGGAAAAAAGCTACGAGTGCCAGACACTTCAATACAAAAGTGATAAATTAGATTTTCCCAGAAAAATAGGGCCATTGGACAAAAAACGCAGCTGCCATGAAGGCGAGTAGCTAAACCTCTAACAAAATATGTCAAATGCGCGAAGCAGGCATTGAGCGGACGCGAGCACCGGCACAGCAGCATGCAGTCGGAGGCATGGTGGTAAAAGAGGGCAAGTCTTGGAGAAAATAAAATTTCTCAACACTTTTAATTTCAAATATTAATTCCAGCTAACTAAATCTTATGACATCAAATAACGTGCTCTCAAAAAAAAATCGGTGTCGGAAATCTGTGCACTTTGACACAGGCTTCATAAAAGTTGCCCATTCCTACCCTTGAGGTGCGGAGTTCACTCAAGAACCAACACTACATTGTGCTTACAAAGTAAATTAAAGCATTGAAATATCGTCATGGAGGACTTCTGAACGGATCATGGAAGTACCAAATTATAATCTCATAGAAACCATTCGAAGCACTCATGAAGGCCAGATGATTTTTTCAACACAATCAGTGAATAGTGAATATCCCGTTATTTGGCATGTAATATAGACCAACACTTTATTCCTCCGAGATTTAGGAACAGTATACACATATGAGTATATTCCTGATATTGAGTAATGATTCGCACAAACAAATGTTCAAAATAAATTTCTGCATAAACTTAAACTTGACAGAAGACATCAGGATTGGGTATGAAAATTCATTCCCATTCAGCTGGCAAGCACAGTTCAACATCCAATTGGTGCACTCAAGTAGTAACAGATCGGCATTACTTTCTTCGGATAATACTCAAATTGCTACACATTTCAACGGAAATGAGAAGACAAAGAAAATGAAGCTTTTAACATACCCACAACCAGCACTTACGAGATATAATACTACGTGTCATGGTAACCAAACGGAAAGTGAAGTGCAACCCACGGACCGAACTAACTCCAGTAATCAGACTAGTTCATTAACATGCAAGAAAGAACAACGAAGTTTAACGTACAACTTAAAGACTTAAGCTATCGCTAGAAAACTGTCAAGCTGCGCTCACACAGAACTCTATGAAGTGGAAGCGTGCGAGAAGGAGCCAACAGATGCGTGTATCCTGCTTGAAGCCATCAAACACATCGAAACACGTAAAAAAATTCTCTATTTTTAAATTATAGCGCAAGACGATGCTTGCCAGTGCCTACCTAGACGCTGGAAGAGTAGGTTGACTGGTCTAAACACTTGGAGGATTTCAATATACTTATTGGTTCTTTTCAGCAGATGTGGGAACGGAAATGGATAGATGCCACGAAAATGAAATGCATCAAAAAGTGAGGTTCTTCATCAATTTTTCACAGAAAATACAATTGTTTTTACGTGTTATTTATCAACCTTAATCCTATAACAGCATGTTTCTCAGGTGACTTGCTGCATTTCGAATTCGTAGTTTGTTTTTGACTATCATCCCTAATGAAAACATTCAAATTTTTTAACTTCTTGATGCTCACCCTTCAAGTTCCTCAAACTTTTCTGAACAATTTTAGAGCTCTTGGATTAGAAGGTGATTTTCTTCAAATTCTTCTCAATAAGAGCTGAGAGGTTAAACAGCGGTTTTACTTGCGATACTGTGATGAAGCAGAAATTTGTTGCAGCTCGAATCCTACATCACCCACTTCAAGGCCATATTTGGAACAGATCCCTCTCCCTCCAAAGCTTGGAGCGTTCTGTGTGTGATCACATCGCTCATTGAGAAGGACAACGTCATAACCCAAAATTTAGGAAAATTGACTTATCCATACTGTTAAATTCGCCATTTCGTTCTACGCATGTTGGTAACACCGTCATAGCTGTATCTTCAAAATTGACCAAGAGGAAGGATTCTTATTGTCAATCAAAACTAATTCCGTAAAGCAGTTTGCAAAGTTAAAATCACTCCAACTGTTAAAAATCAAGAACGTCGTTCTTTCCAATGAGCAACATACAGCGGAGCCACCCTGCAGTTCCAGTTCGTAAATGTTCCATACCGTCCTGTGTGAACGCATCCATAAAATAACGCTAATGCATAAAATAAAGATAGCCATGCAACTGCTAAAATAATCTTTTTCTTTGGAAAAAGCACTGGTCACAGAACTTAATGCTACATAATACTCATAATAAGATCATAAGTTGATAAGGCAATTCAATACCATATAAAGACTAGCTTGACATTTGAGACAAAAACGCAGCATCACGACCAAATTCAGCTACAGTCAATTACACTACAATAAAGTCAATTTAAGCCTCCCTGACCACAATGAACGTATACTAAGAGAGGAAGAAGAAAGGTACCATTTAGAATTGAATTTAGGGAGCCTGACGCACTATGTGCGTCCCCCACACCCTGCGCATGGATACAGTAGATTAGATTAGAGGTTAGTTTAAGCCTCCCTAACCGCTACAAAAAAAGAGCGTATCGAAGAGAGGAAGGAGGAAGGCACCATTTAGTATGGATATTAGGGAATGCAGAATCTATGCAGAAGAGGCATAGAAACAGTAAGTTGAGAAAGAAGTTCATGAAACAAGATAAAAGTAGAAGAAGAAAGTAGTAGGTGCAGAAAAACAAGACAGTAGTGAGCCAAAAAAGGCAGTCCTTAACATAGCAAAAAATATTTTATTTCAACAAAGAGAAGGCCTACCTAACTCTCAGCTCGGGCCCTCACATCTTCCCCCTAGGAGAGCTAATTCCCATAGATACAATAGTTGTATCCACCTGAGGGGGCGTAGATACAGTAAGATTGAAAGAAGTTTATGAAGTCAGATACAAGTTGAAGAAATTAATAGGTACTGAAAAGAGGACAGCAGAGAACTACAATAAGATGGGGCGCTACAAAAAATATATATTTTAACAAAAGAAAGGCCTGACTGACTTCCATCACAAGGCGTCACGTCTTACTCCTGGAAGCGCTGATAACATTGATACGGTTAGTTGTATCCTCCTGTGGGACACCTACACTTAACATTTCTATCAAAGAACATAACGAGACACAAACTGTTGTAAGATCATTTTAATACTGTTACGTAATCTGGAATAGAACTTTAAAACATAAAAACACATTGACTGAATCGCAATATTGAAGATGCGTGAGCAGAACCAACCAAGAAGCAAAAACTACACAATTCCGAGCATAGGAGTCTCAATTTGCATGGCTGATAACTTCCTACATATTGAACCGAACCATTCAATACTAGATTAGCAACGCAACTCGTTCTCCCTTTTCACTAATGGTTGATGAATTATCTGTGTAGCTTTGACTCTAAAAACTTGAAATATAAATATTAAAATATCTACTTGAAATAAAAACTAAGTTGCTTCAAGAATGAGAGCAAATATTCTGTTCAACCATGACTAAAACAATTTCTTAATCTTTAAATCTTAATGTTCAGAAAAATTTGCTGTCCACAAAGAATGATTCGTTTTGACAAAGAGTTTGATCAATAGAGTGAGAACTCGAGTGGCCGTAATGTAAAAATAAAATTCAACGTTATGAAAGAATAAAAAAAATAAAAAGCAATGTCGTCAACGCACTCCCATTCCAAATAACATCAGTTAAAAGCTCAAACTTGAATTGACGAAATAATATCGAGACAAAGGCATGCCAGTTGATGCAATTTGTAAACCTAAGAACAAGGTTTCCACGCGCTCCGCCTCGACAAGACATATTAACGGATGGAGTTGCGAAACTTGGAGCCGCGGTTAAGGCTGACGGTGATGTTGCGGCTGAGCTGGTCGAACTCAACGAGGTGGCGGCGATAGGAGGTACTCGAGTCGTCATGTAGGAGGTCCACGCTGCGAGAGGGACGGTGGTGAGCATCGACTGCATGGTGAGAGGCGGGAGCTGCAGGCGTCTGCATGCTGCTTAACTGGTGCCGGTGGACTGACTGGCCAGGGTACGGAGGAGGGTCTCTGTAACGTAAAATTGACGGGTCCTTCGTAAACCACGAATGATTTGCATCAACTTGTGGAAAAATCTAAAACATTGTAGAGAAGATTCTTGATGACTAAATTGGTTTATGTACATGTTCATGGACCAAAACTACCAAAATGAAAGTATGAGTTCTTCCCAAGCGACAGTTTCCAACTCGACTGCCAAGAAATAGAAATTCATGCTATGGCTAAAAAAACAGTTCTGTAAACTGATCTCACCATTCAAAAACCCGTCCACAATCGCAGATCCTTCTTGAATAGCAAGCTTTATATCATACGTAATGGTAGAATGTATTTACCATCATCACTCTTCAGTACTGAGAGAGAGTTCTAGTACTGGAACTAAATTACAGGTTGGCAATCAGCTTTACTTGACCACATACATTTTAAGGTTTCTCGCATACCTGTATCATATCTCAAACGAAGGGCAAATTATTACACGCGCACAACGAACTGAACGTTGATGACAAATGCCCATACGTTAAGATGTGTAGTTTGTAAACCAAATCCAAAACTGGTGCAAATGACATAGGATCATTGTTACGAACTGCATTGCAGATCAAAACACGATCCCAAGATAAAATGTCCTGAAATCAACCCCATACTCACGTGTGTCTTACATCTAGAAACTGGGCATCAAACTCGATTGTTTCATCATTCGCACAGCAACTTCAACTAGAGTATAAAAACACTTCCCTCTCGCCCCGAAGCTCGTCGCGTTCTGTAAGTGAACATTTGAAATAGGGGCCATCCCGTTAGTTCCAAGTCGCGTCCGCTCTATACCGTGAAATGTGAACGCAACCATAAAATAGCGCTAATGCATGAAATAAAAATAGCCATGCAACAGCAAAAAATCTCCTTTTTGGAAAAAGCACAAATCACAGAACTTGACGTTACATAAAATTCATAAGATCATAAGTTGGTGAGGCAATTCAATATCATTGCCTTCTTCAAGTTCAACTCGAGTTGAAAATGCTAGACTGCAGTTACCTTTCCATTTGGACATAGTGCACGAGCGCCTGCCGATGCACAGGAGGCAGGGTATGAAAATGCTAGAATGCAGAGTTACCTTTCCATTTGGACATTATGCATGAGCGCCTGCCGGTGCACAGAGGGAGGGAGGGGAGCGTGGTGCTGCGGCGCACCTCCGAGCCTGCTCAGCACGGAGGGCTGGTGCTCGCCTGAGAAAGACACGCTCAAGTTGCCGCGCTGCTGACGGCCGGGTGACCGCAACGTACGACTCTGGGGCGTTCTTAACAGCCGACCTTCAAGTCCAGACCTGATGGTGACAGATTATATGTTAGTTTAAGCCTCCATACTCGCTAAAAAAAAGTGTTTCTAAGAGAGGAAAGAGGGAGGCACCATTTAGCATGGAGATAAGGGAACGCTGACTCTATGCAGAAGAAACAGAGAAACAGTAAGGTAAGAAAAAAGTTCATGAAACAAGATAAAAGTTACAGAAGAAAGTAGTAGGTGCTGAAAAACAGGACAGCAGCGAGCCAGAAAAAGGTGGTCCTTAACATAGCAAATACAAACATCTTATTTCAACAAAAGGAAGACCTACCTAACTCTCAGCTCGAGCCCTCACATTTTTTCCCCCTATACCCTGATGGAGACAATCTAGTTAATTTGACCCACAAATCCAGACCTGATGGAGACGATCAAGTCAATTTAACCCCACCTTCCCTCACATGGTACACTCCATAAAAATGCTCATATGTTTTATTTCTTGTCGAGTAGATGCTTTAATGCGTTTCTTGAAGTTCACTGTCAAGTCGCAGTTCCGTCTCTTATCTGATGACAAACTGATGCTAGAGCCTGTCTAATTATGGTGGCTATAATACTGGTGCTATGAGTGGAAAAATTAGACGGTAAAGGGTTAAGGAATGCTTTCCTAAAATGAAGTGACAATAGAAAAATCGGTATTCATAGGAGAAGATTCGATGTATTTGAATTCAAACACATTAACTGAAAACGAAAGCATTGACTAACGAAAGCATAACCATTCAAGGGTATGAAGAACATCACTGCCCCCATTGAAGTCTTCACAAAAGGAAATATAACGCACAAAATATGAAGTCTGTTTTGTAGCTCAGTAAATGCTGTCACATCTCGGTACACTACAGATTTTGAAGGCTAGACCATATTTTAAATAGCCAAGGAACAAATTATCACAGAAAATTATAAAAGCATGTCGAGAAGTAAACACAAGTAAAAAAACACCTGAGATGAGATAGACAAGGTAGAATCATCCACAAAACAATCAGTGACAACATACACAAAGGCAACCTCAACACACTACAGGACCTCCTTCAGCTGACCCTACAGCAACAACATACACAAAAAACACCTCAACACACTACAGGATTTTCTTTAGCTGACCCTACAGTGACAACATACACAAAAAACACCACAACACACTACAGGATCTCCTTTTGCTGACCCTACAGCAACACCATACACAAAAAACACCTCAACACACTACAAGATCTCCTTTAGCTGACCCTACAGAGACAACTAGAGATGTGACTCAAAAAAAAAACCATGCCGTTTTTTTTACAAAAAAACCGTGGCCAAAAAAAACGTGGATATTTCGTTTTTTTTAAATATTTCGTCTGAAACTAACTCAGCAAGAAAAAGAACCACATTACATTATTTGTTTTCATGTCAAATTACAAAATAAAACAGCATACTTCTTAATTGGTGGTTTTCCATGGTTTTATGAAATTTTTTATTTTCTGCAGTTTCATGCTTTGATATTTCATTTATTTTACAATACATGTGAATGACCTTCAACTTCCAAAATGGTGTGTTATAATAGCATATCTTTACTTATGGTCATTGATAGATAGAGATGTGACTAAAAAACTATGCTGTTTCTAAAAAAAAAACATGTTATTTATACAAAATTATCAATAAAAACCATGGATATTAATATATTTATGTGACCTTAAAAATCCAATGCTGTTTTTTTTTAAACATTGTTTTCTAACAGGAAAATCTTGACTAAAAAAACATGGCTATTATATTTTGTGGGACCAAAAAATTGTTTTTTTTTTAAAAACATTTTAAAAAAATCATGACTAAAAAACACGGATATAAATATCAGGAAAGTTATTTTTCTTTAATCGAATCGTCTTTAGAAACTTATAAACAAAGAATGCTGTTAATATTGAAATCATGTTTATTAGAACTGTACTAGGTCTTAGAATAAAATATCTACAAAGAATCTATTCACTCCATAAAACCTTTCGGAGACCAGCTCCATCCTCAGTCATTCAGTAAAACTTGGTGAAATAGACAATGAATTTTCACAGTTCCATTGAAAAAGATTTGACTGAATGACTTACTGAGGATGGACCTAGTCTCCAAAAGGTTTTATAGAGTGAATAGATTCTTTGTGGATATTTTATTCTAAGACCTGGTACGGTTCTAATGGATATTAATATATCTTATTTGACCAAAAAATCCATGCTGTTTTTGAATGTTTTTGTTACAAAAAAGTCATGACTAAAAAACATGGATATTAATAAACTTTATTTTACCATAAACAACCATGCTGTTTTTTTGAAAAACATCTTTTATACAGAAAAATCATGATTAAAAAATGTAGATGTTTAGTTTATTAGTTAGTTTAAGCCTCCCTATCCTCAACAATGAGATGTAAAGAGAGGAAGGAAGAAGGCACCATTTAGTATGGAGTTAAGGGAACGTGGAATCTGTGCAGAAAGGGCACAGAAACAGAAAGCTAAGAAAGAAGTTCATGAAACAAGAAAAAGTTGAAGAAGAAAGTAGTAGGCGGTGAAAAACAGGACAGCAGTGAACCGAAAAAAGATGGTCCGTAACAAAACAAAAACCTATTCTATTTTAACAAAAGAAAGCCTACCTAACCTTTAGCTCGGGCCCTCACATTGTCCCCCTGGGAGCGCTAGTTCCCATAGATACAATAATTGTATCCCCCTGAGGGGATAAAAAATGTAGATAATTAATATATTTTATGTGCCAAAAAAAACCATGCTGGTTTTTTTAAATCATGTTTTCTTTACCAAAAAAAATCATGACTAAAAAACATGGATATTAATGACTTTTTGTGAAAAAAACATGGGTTTTAAAAGGTCGTGTTTTTTTGGTCGGATAAAACTTAATAACACTCATGTTTTTTGTAAAAAATATTTTTTTCAAAAAGCATGGTTTTTTGGTCACATAAAATAAATTAACATCCATGTTTTTTTTTACAGATCAGATTAGTCATTAGTTTTAGCCTCTCTACCCAGCAACAAATGCGGCCAAAGAGAGGAAGGAAGATTATGAAACAAGATCAAAGTTGAAGAAGACAGTAGAAGGTGCTGAAAAACAGGACAGCAGTGAACCGAAAAAAGGTGGTCCTCAACATAACAAAAACATTTTATTTCAACAAAAAGGAGGCCTACCTATCTCTCAGCTTGGGCCCTCACATTGTCCTCCTAGGAGCGCTAGTTCCCATAGATACAATAATTGTATCCCCCTGAGGGTGTTTTTTTTTACAAAGAAGTCGTGACCAAAAAATGAATAATAATAACTTTTTAATAAAAAAACATGTTTAAAAAACAATGATTTTTTGGTAACATAAAATATGTTAATATCCATGATTTTAAGACACAATTTGTGAAAAATACATATAATAAAACAGCATGGTTTTTTGGTCGCATAAAATATATTCATATCCAGGTTTTCTTATACATCATTGTTCGCAAAAAAAAACATTTTTTAAAAAAACAGCATGGGATTTTTTAGGTCTCATATATATATATATATTTCGGTTCACTCGTACGATTTTAAATTTGAAGAAATTCGTCATGACTCCAAGTTTTATTGCATCTTTATGGCTTTCGAAATGTATCTTAAGAATAGTACCAGCTCCAACACTTTTAAAATTTCGCACTCTTGAAAAACAAGTGATCAAGAAAATAAAGGCTATGTGCCATCTAACTTTTAACGAAGTGTGTTTGCAATATATATATATATATATATTCATGTTTTTTTAGTCATGATTTTTTAGTAAAAAACATGTTTAAAAAAAACTGCATGGAGCTTCATAGGTCACATAAAATATATTGTTTTTTTTTAGTCATGATTCTTTGTAAAAAAACACCCCTCAGGGGGATACAACTATTGTATCTATGGGAATTAGCGCTCCCAGGGGAACCATGTGAGGGCCCGAGCTAAAGGTTAGGTAGGCTTCCTTTTCGTTGTAATAAAATAGGTTTTTGTTTTGTTACGGACCATCTTTTTTCGGTTCACTGCTATCCTGTTTTTCAGCACCTACTACTTTCTTCTTCAACTTTTTTCTTGTTTCATGAACTTCTTTCTTAGCTTATTGTTTCTGTGCACCTTGTGCATAGATTCCGCGTTCCCTCAACTCCATACTAAATGGTGCCTTCCTCTTTCCTCTCTTGGAGCACCTTTGTCGTGGTTAAGGGAGGCTAAAACTTTCTTATATAATAATACAATAATAATGTAAAAACAAAAGCTTGGTTATATTTGGTACCACAAAATATATTACTATTCATTTTTATTAGTCAGAATTTTTTGTAAAAAAAATGTAAAAAAACAGCATATTTTTTTGGTCACCTAAAATATATTAATATCTATGGTTTTTAGTCATTTTTTGTAATGAAAACATAAAAAAGAAACCATACAGTAAAAGTGGTGGCAGATAACCCACAATTACCTAGAGGAGTCTAAAGGCCCCGATACACTGGCGTTCATGACTCGAGAAATTGCGGCAGTGGATCCGTCCGCCATTTGAAGTGAGAACTGGCGACATGATACACTCAGCACGCAAGATGAAGCACCGCGGAATGCAATGCAAGGCGTCAGTCTGCCTCAGCTTGTCGTACGGGTAGGTGCGCGCTATCGACCAGCCGTATGGAGCGCAGGATCAAAACGAAGCGCACATTGTGCTGTGCTATAGCCTTCTGTAAGCGCTGCTTATCACATTCTGCAAGCGTCGAATTTTTTAAATGCGTCAATACATTTCAGTATTCGAGTTTTGTCCACTCAATTGCGGAGCAAGACATTGCTGCGCACCACTCCCGTCAACGTTTAAAACTGTACTGCTCATCGCAGTGACGACCGTCCTAATCCAGACATGCTCGGATCGCTGAAAGCTCGGTGGCCACTCTGCCAACTGGCTGGTGTGCAGGGATGGGAGGCACATTGAGAGGCGTGCTGGCGGTTATCACCGCGATTTTTGCCTAGTGTATCGGGGCCTTAAGAGGAACAGCAGGAGCCACAGAACTTATATTGATGGAGTCAAAATTCAGAGCTTATTATCTCTGCAAAGTCTGATTTTTTTGGTCACATAGAAATAAAATCAGACATAGTAGAGATAGTAAGCTCTGAATTTTGACTCCATCAATATAAGTTCTGTGGCTCCTGCTGTTCCCCTTAGACGCCTCTAGGTAATTGTGGGTTATCTGCCACCACTTTTACTGTATGGTTTCTTTTTGATGTTTTTATAACAATAAAATGACTAAAAAACATGGATATTAATATATTTTAGGTGTCCAAAAAAACCCCATACATATACTTCATAAAATTTAGGTGTGCAAAAAAAAAAAAAACACATAAAAAACACGTTTTTTTGCAAAAAAAAACGCAATCAAATAAAACCGTTTTTTTTCATCACTAGTGACAACATACACAAAAAACACCTCAACACACTACAGGATCTCCTTTAGCTGACCCTACAGCAACAACATACACAAAAAACACCTCAACACACTACAGGATCTCCTTCAGCTGACCCTACAGCGACAACATACACAAAAAACACCTCAACACACTACAGGATCTCCTTTAGCTGACCCTACAGCAACAACAAACACAAAGGCAACCTCAACACACAACTCCTTCAGCAGACCGTGCAGAGGACGAGCGACCTGATAGGGCGGTGCTGGAGCCTCTTGGTCTCGTAGCCACGGGGAGGCGGCGGAGTGCTGCAGTTGAAGGGGCTGTAGAGCTTGCCTGGCGTGCGGCGGATGGAGCCGCGCGGAGGTGTGGCGTAGCTGCTACCTCGAGGGCTGTTTGCGTCCAGCTTGTAGCGCCGCTGCGTTGACGACCGGAATTTCTACAACACACAAGTACGTAAATACTAGGATAATGTTTCATCTGATAAGATTATGTTCATCTACAGGAGGAATGAGGTTGAAATCTATACTTAGCACCGGTCTCATGTGAATCTTTATCACAATTCTCAGATCTATTTCATTATTTACAGAATCTGTAATTGAAAAGTTAGCTAATTGGAAAAGATAGTTTGTATTTTCTAAGTAGGTCAACTTTCAAGTATAGACTTGGCAAATAATAAAATAGAACTAAGAATCTGGAATCCTGGTCCAGACCTTTAGCTTAACACGTTTCCTGCAAAGGGACCTACCGGTGGTCACTTAGGTGATTTTTATAGTGCTGCTGACCCACCTGCAGTCATTAACTCATTTTTTATTAATACTTATTGAAATCTAAATGAAGGCCCGATCCAGTTAATATTTGCAATTTTCAGAGTTGATTACCACAATTGACTTTAAATTTGAACTGAATATTGAACTTCATTTTAACCCATCGCAGTTAACGTGTTAAGACCTCACATTTTCCCACTGTGAATGCCAATTCCCATCAATCCTAGAAAAATTGTGTTACATACAGAAAGGCTACGTAAAAAGAAGCATAACCAGGCAGTGCACTACAATACCACGCCTCCAACCTCGAACGAATGTGAAGATCTTATGAAAACATCATTCAAGATAAAATTTGAAGAAAATTCACATATATATGCACAAAAATCGGCAAGAAACTATGTGAGAAATCCATCCATGTGTCACCAATACAGTTCATGAATAGAATTTTAGGTTTGATTACAGAAAATGACCGCATGGGGAGATAATACCCTTACCACGGGATTTAGAAGGAACACAAACCTGTGAAATGTTAGCAATGGCTGTCCGACACCCTTGCACCGCTTGTGTCAGCCTATGGCCACCCATCTTAAAGAACTTGCTGGTGTTGTGCTTGTTCTCTTTGTCATCTCCAGCATGCAACCTGTGCCACAGGGGAGCTATGCCTGACTGAAGTTGCTTGAATGACTGCCTGCGACGCGACACTTCAATGATGTTGCTGTAAACACTGTCACCTCCAGCAAATGTCTGATTCAAATTGCCGCGCTTGCTGGCGGCGCTTGAGAACGGCTGGAGGACAGAGAACTGCTGCAGGGCTGAAGAGCTTTTAGACTGGTATTTGCTGGGACCTCTTGCACTCACACCCTCTTCTTCCTCCTCAGCATCTTCTTGCACTTCCATCAACATCTAAGGGAAATTTCAAATTCTCTTCAACACAATGAGGAAAGGCACCAAATGCATTGACACTCAAAAGCACCCAAAAAACATCAAGAGAAGAGCTTTTGAGATAGAAAATACAGCCATAAAATATGGTTTATCAGTACAAACACACAAGCACCAAAAAAAAATATCAATGGAAGAGCTTTTGAGATAGAAAATACAGCCATAAAATATGGTCCATCAGTACAAACACACAGGCACCAAAAAAAAATATCAATGGAAGAGCTTTTGAGATTGAAAATACAGCCACAAAATATGGTCTATCAGTACCAACACACAGGCACCAAAAAAAAAATATCAATGGAAGAGCTTTTGAGGTAGAAAATACAGCCACAAAATATGGTCCATCAGTACCAACACACAGGCACCAAAAAAAAAATATCAATGGAAGAGCTTTTGAGGTAGAAAATACAGCCACAAAATATGGTCCATCAGTACCAACACACAGGCACCAAAAAAAAAATATCAATGGAAGAGCTTTTGAGGTAGAAAATACAGCCACAAAATATGGTCCATCAGTACCAACACACAGGCACCAAAAAAAAATATCAATGGAAGAGCTTTTGAGATAGAAAATACAGCCATAAAATATTGTCCATCAGTACCAATACACAGAGAAACCAAAAAAAATGTCAATGGAAGAGCTATTGAGATAGCTCTTCCATCATTGAGATAGAAAATAAAGCCATAAAATATGTTTCATCAGTACAGAAAATGAAGCATGAAGTTCACACAAGCAGAAACATGTTCATGATAAAAGAACACACTGATGGACGTGCAGTACTGTAGGTACCTCACAAGAGAGGAATAAAAATTATGGACCTCATGTTGAAAATTTCACTGCATTACTTTTGAATCGTCCAACAAAAGTCTAACAACTTGATACTGAAATAGCTTGGTCAACTAAAATTTAAAAACTGTGTGCTTGCTTCTTTACTCAACAAAAAATTAAATACAACAGTAATGGAACAACGGTGCCATCTTTCCAGTTTGTGGTTTCGAAAACCACAAATAATTTGCTCATCATTTCTAAACAGCTTTATTTCAAACCATACATGGAATCCACAACTACAAACTAGCCTACACACGCACTGAAATGTCTCCTTTCATCGAGATTTGAAACGCAACTAAAAATCATCCTGATAACGATATTCAGAAAGAAAACTACAGTATCCTACATTAATAGCAACTTTAAAATTAGGGAGAAGTGGAGAACCATAGTATTGAGGAGAATGTAGCTATACACTAGCAACCCTGTACGAATCCCAAATGCGCAAGAACGTTTCTTTTTAACATGCATGTGAGGCTCCTAGAATCATACAGTATTGAGTGCCAAATACATCTGGTGAAAGTAAGTTATGCATACCGCAGTCATCCCCAAATTTTCTTTTGTATGAACGAGTTGTAGGTACAGTTAAATGACTACAAAATGGTCAAATACCTCTATTAGTTACCGAGATACAATGGTTTCTAAGCTGCCAAACTTTGATTCCCTTTTCTGACGTTTTTGAAAAGCGGCGCTTGGTACCATAGGATTCTAAGAACCTCATATTGCCTATGCCCTATAGTATATTGCACTCAAAAGATCCGGAAGTCCACTCTTACAGCGTGCTCATGCCAGTCGTTGTAGTCGGCAGGGTCGACAGCAGGAGCACACCCACGGATGTTGGTGTTGATGGACTGAGGCGCGATGTTTGTGCTGGCATCAATGTTGATGGTAGTGGTGACGTGGTGGTTGCGTCGAGCAGGGGTGTTGCGAGGGGGCAGTGGAGGAGGCCCCACGCAAGGCTCACACTGCATGGTTGCTTCCAGCATCTCCTGTTGGTTCTCATATATCTTCTCTACGCAACTCACGTCGCCACTGAAACCAAGAGAAATTCATGAAGGAAGAACCATGAAATCAAGATACTGGTAAACAAGAGAAGTTAAACTGAAGGGAATTAAAGATTGAAAGAATGCCTGATTCATGTATGCTGATAAAATTAGTCTAAACAAAAAACTTTCTCCCTTCAGTCCAAACACAATCACGAAATGCAGCATCATAGAGAGTACACAATTATATTCGCAATACCTCATGCAAGCTGTTCAAAAAACAAAAAATCAACAGAATATTTATTAGTCTAATTTGCTCTTTGAATAATAAACACATTCACACTTGATTTGTACAGTTACTTCATCCATTAGACATTAACTCGTAAGAAATGCATATTATTTCCATTGTAATTCATTAACTGCTTGCAGTTAAAAGAATGAGAAATGCTCCAGTAGTTTCATTACATTTTTTCTCACCTATTTTTCTTAAAATAACAGCATGCATTGCTGTGCCAGCAAGTTCCATAAATACAAAAAAAAATTGTGTGCATCAATGTTAACACGTTCACTGCATATTGGGCCACATGTGTACCAAGAGGTAAATTGCCCACTTACGTGCCGGTATAAATGCACGACATTTTAACCGTTTTGCGATGTTTTTGCAAAATAAGTGTTATCATGCGAGGTGAGAAGTTATCGTGTAATTGTATTCTCCATTTTCATCAGGAAGAATTAAAATTTATTCAAGCTGGGAAATTGATTTCCCTATTCTGCTACTTACAACCTAACCAAACCAACCGTTAACGGCGGAAATGCAGTGAACATTTTAAAATGGATGTTTTGCAAAGCATTAATAAACAATACGGTCAAGGCCTTTTTATCTGCTAGAACAACCTCAACACAAGGATCCTTCATAAATAAACTACTTTTATTCATGAATTTATAAGGATATTATTTAACAACAAAACAAACCTTTCTCTCTGCATGAAGGGAGAAAAATTGCACTGCATTTTTTGATATCTCAACGATATGAGGACTATTTAAAATTGAAGAAATTGTTCCTTTAATTCTAATTTTGCTTCACATCTACAAGTAACAGTGCAGAATTTTGCAAACTGCAATACTTTAGCCAGTGAAGAGCTAATTTACTACACTAATAATTGGCACTAGAGAAAATATTGTGATTCTGCAACAGACTTCAAATTCTTCTTGAGTCCTGGTAAAAATGGTTTTACTCATATTTCATGTCATTTTCCCCCCAAAAAATATGAATTCTCAGCATATAAAAATAATTCAGTGATTAAATTATTCTATGATTAAATTTACAGTTTCCAATATTTCACTACTTCAGTCACAATATCATCCAAACAATTGCAGCAGCATCAGTCATTTTCTACTTATGTTTCTGAACTATATCATGCATTCTTTGAATTCCTAGCATAAATCATAAAATATTAATAAATGTAAGTAATTTTTCTGTCTTTGTGTCATTTTCAAAATTTCCCTTTGAAAAAAAAACCTTGAATGCTAAATGTTCGATGAGTCCTTAACTATTTGTCATTGCAAAAGTACAGTCAGTATGCACTGCCGCAGGAAATAATGTATACCATCAGAAGAAAAAACCTTAACATACACTTACCCATTGTTTTTTCTCCTGAAGGTCCCCCAGTTCTCATATTCATGCATAACTGAGGTTGGAGGAGCATTGCACAGACCAAATCTTTCTTCCAAGTTGATTTTGCTGCTTGGAGTGTGGGGCTGGTAGTCCTCATGCAGGTATATGGCATCATCTGCTACTCTCCTGTTGAATAACTTCCACTGAGCTGCCATCTTCTGGTCTCTGCAAAATGAACGCACAATTTAATGAAATTAATTTTGCCGCTTCATTACACATTCTTGTATGGCTGACTTTTATAGCAAAAAACTAATGTATATTAATTTTGACGAAATGCTTTATAAAAGTCTTTCAGTAACTCTATGCCTGAATTGTTCATAATTACTTTCTATTTAGGTTATGAAAATATTAGAGCAGAATAAGTCTAAAATAGTGAAAATTTACCTACATTTATTAATTTATCTTATAGTACATTTTTATAACACACAAAGTTAATAAAAATGTTTTGAAAATTCTAATCGCTCCAGCTGGCCAACTTAATGTGTTGATTTCATTGAGTAACTGCAAATATTGTGCCAATCTCCCAGAAGTGTTGCAGCAATGTTGCCTCAACGTTAGCAAAATTTCAGCTGCATGAATTTAAACATTTCTCATGAACATTCTTTGTCCAAATCAGGCATATACAAGTACCAGATTATGTATTTCAATTCCAACCGTAGCAATTGGAGGGACCATACAAAGATTCAAAGCCATACTGTAGTAATTGAAGAAACTATACAAAGATTTGAAATCTTACTGAAACAACTCGCAGAATCATCCAAACTTTTCAAAAACTTGCATCCTAATATCTTGGCCAAAATGTTGAAAATATTCCAAATTTTCAATGTTTAATAACTGATTTGATCATCATTATTTGCTGATAAAAATTTCAATATGCTATTTAAATAAATAATACAATAATAAGAATATTATAACTGCAAATTATTTTTTATCTACATTCTGCAAAAGCTTACCAGTGCTACTTTTTTCCAATTTTAAAATCAATAATTTATACATTATATAAAGGTTTCTATATTTTTTTATATTTACAAATTAAATACTAGCCTACAAAATTTTCAAACAAGTTTCTTAATTATAACTGTTTTTCTAAGCTATTGCTTTATTAAAAACTAAATAAAATCCTCCATTTATTCTTAAATTTTTTATTTTCAAGAGTAATCATCCAAGATCTAACTTACAATTTATTTCCAATAAAGTTGATACGGGAAATTTTCAACATTGGTTTTTAAAATATCTTAACATTAAGATCCATGGTTGATATATACATATGGGTATCGTAATGCCCACGTTAATAATCGAATAGTCAAAACAAATTGATTGAGAGAAAAGCATAAAAGAATGCATTACCTTTGTTGTGTAAATCCAAGTTTGATAATGCATGCAGATACAAATAATAATAAAAAATTACCTACCAACGACGTAACATTTTCAACATTTCTATAGAAAAAACTAACAATTATTTCGATATTCCCCTACTCCTAGAATTTATCAAATCATGCTACACTATTGAAAACGGCAAAACTTATAATCAAGCATACATAATCACAAAGCGCTAGTTGGCTGCAAAATTCCACTTGCATTCCTTTCAACCATCAAAAACAGAATACCACAAACCACTAACGCTATTCAAAAACACTTTATTGTGAATGATAATTTACCTGTATCAAATCCCGTACTATTTCTTTTTGCGAGGGTATTATATAAATAAAAGAAACAATAACTTAATGGATACATAAAATTGTGTTTAAACTTATTGCAACTGAGTGAACTGACAACGACGCTGAATAAATATTTAAAACTAGCGGCTCGTGTTGTTGTCGTTTTGACGGTAATCCCCTATGAGTGGTGGCAATGGATTGCTTGAATGTGGGAGAGAGCGTACGGTGAATGCAATTATGAATGTTGTTGAAAGGGCGCGAAAGAAGAATGTAAGAGTGGCTGTGACCAGTCTGCTGAGAAGGCCTGCATGTGGTGAGGAGTATGAAAGGGTGCGAAAGGAGGTGAATAGGGAAGTGCATAAAAGGATTATGAGTATGAAAGCTGAGAGTATGAGAAAGCGTGAAATGGGTTCCAGCTTCCTTGATATGGATAACCTGATCCAGAGTGGGTGTTTTCGTGGAGATGGAGTCCACCTTACTCAAGAAGGTGAGATGAAACTCTCCAGGAGATACATCCAGTGGATTGGGTGTACTCATATTGTAATGGAAGGTGGAACTGGATGAATGGAAAGCTGTCAGAGCAAAAATGAAAAAATGTCGTGAATTGTCCAATAGTGTTGTAAGGTTTGGATGTATAAATGTGCGTGGATGGAATGCAGGAAAGTTAAATGACCTTGTAGCAGAATTTGAGAATGGAGATTTGGATTGTGTTGGTGTAGTAGAGACCCAAATTCGTGATAGAGTCAGTTTAAAATGTAAGGAGAGTAAGTACTACATGATTGGAAAAGGGCGTGTAAGTTGGCAAAAAAGAGGTGGTGGAGTTGGTCTCATTGTAAAAAATGCTCTAAATTGGAAATTAGAAGAAATTCCTGTTGGAAATGAACCTGAGAGTGAAGATCTGTTAGTAATAAAGTGTGAAAGAATGCATGCCAGAGAATGTGTTATTGTGGTTGTATGCTATATGACAACTGATGGTATTTTAGCTCATCAAGAGAATGTAAAAAAATATGAAATATTAACAAGAATTGTGCAAGAGCATTGCAGATGCCCTCTGATTTTGATGGGTGATATGAATGGCCATGTTGGTATACTTGGTGAGCCTGTGAATGCAAATGGACAAAAATTGATTGATTTCTGTGATGAGAATGAACTTGAGAACCTAAATGTAACAATAGGAAATGGCTTGCATACATGGCAAAGCAGGGAATGTAAAACTGCAATTGACTATATGATAGTGAATAGTAGAGCAAGAGAGTGTGTCAAAGAAATGTTTGTAGATGAAGATGATTTTGATATTGATAGTGACCATAAAATGCTTGTACTAGAATATAATTGGGGTGGAAAGGAGCCGATGCAGAAGGCCAGCAGAGTAAGAGAAAATTGGCGTATTAAAATGGCAAACTGGGAAGAATTTAGAAATGAATTGAGTAGATGTAACTGGAACAGGTGTGGAAATGTAAATGACCTAAATAAGGAGATTGCAAGAACCTTGTATGATGTGGCAGAGCAAAAGATCGGTAGAATGAAATGCAGGAAAAGTACAGGGAATGCTAGGTGGTTTACGAGTGAGATAAAGGAAGAACGAACGAGAAGGAAGACTTTAAATAAAAAACAACGCCGTATGAGGAAAATGTATGAAAGACGCAGAATTACTGAGGATGAATGGCAGAGTGTATGGAATGAGTACAAGGACCAGCAGAAGAAAGTAAAGAGAATGATCAATGAGGCTAGGGTTAAAGAAGAGAGACACCAAGTTGAAAATCTAAGAAAGAAAGGTCCAGATGGAATAAAAGATTGGTATAGGTTTATACAAGGTAATGATAGAGGTAATGAAGTTCAAGTTGATGAATTAGTAGTCAATGGTTGCAGTGTGCAAGATAGGATGCAAATGGTGAAAGCAGTTGAAGAATACTGGGAGGACATTGGTGGAATGAATGAGCAGGTTACAGATGATGAACCAATAAATTTTCTGATAGATGAACATGAACTGCAAATGGAAGACAAAATCACTTGTGAAGAGATTGTAAGTTTTTTGAAGAAAGTGAAAAATGGAAAGGCATGTGGCCCTGATAAGATACCATACGAGTTCTATAAATGTGGAGGAGAGAGTGTAGTCAGTATGTTGAAATGTTTATTTGATGAGATATGGAAGAGTGAAAGAGTACCGGATGACTGGAACAAGTGTAATGTAGTTCTGTTGCATAAGGGTGGACATAAGAGTATGAAAGAACTTAAAAATTACAGACCAATTGCACTGGGTGACACCGTATGTAAGATCTTTTGTGGTATTTTGAATGAGAGAATGAAAAATTAAGTTGAGGAATTAGGAGTCCTGGGAGAAGAACAGAATGGTTTTAGGCAAGATAGACGAGGGGAGGATAATCTGTTTGTAGTGAGTGAAATAATTGAGCGAATGAAGAACGATAACAAGAAGGTATATTTAGCATTCCTGGATATTGAAAAGGCGTATGACAGAGTGGATCGGGTTAGGCTGTTTGAAATTTTGAGAAAAGTTGGTTTTAGCAGAAAAATAGTGAACATTGTACAGAGTCTGTATGAGAACACAAGTGCTATCTACAGGTTAGGAAATTTGGAAACAGGGCAAGTTAGGAGTGTTAGAGGAGTGAGACAGGGCTGTACTCTGTCCCCCCTTTTGTTTGGATTGTACACAGAAGAATTAGCAGTTCGACTGAGAGGGAGTGGTTTAGGACTGAAAGTTGGTAATGAGAGACTGAGCTGTTTGTTGTATGCTGATGATGTGGTTGTGGTTAGTGAATGTGGTCATGAACTACAAAGGATGCTTGACATTGTGAATGGATATAGTACAGATTTCAAGATGAACTTTGGTGCCGATAAAAGTAAGGTCATGGTTATAAATAGTGATGAGACTGATAGAGACAGACTGTGGAATATTGGAGAAATCAGAATAGGTAGAACAAAAGAATACAAATATCTAGGTTGTATGATGAGTGAAGATGGATGTACTAGAACTAAAGGTGAGAAAGTGGCTAAATCAATGCAGTGGAGTGGACGGTTAGGCAGTGTGGCCAGATACAGAGCAAACAAGTACGAATGTGTGAGAGGAATGTGGAAGTATGTTGCTGTACCTAGTGTCATGTATGGTATGAGTGCTCTTGCTTGGAATGGAAGTGATCTTGAAAAGCTGGATGTGATACAAAATAAGGTAGGACGTGTAGCATTGGGTGCTCCGAAATGGACAGCTATAGAAGCCATTAGAGGTGACCTAGGGTGGAGCCTATTTTCAGAAAGAATGATGAAAGCTGTGCTGAATTATAAGGTGAGAATTGAAAGAATGCAGAATAGCAGGTGGGTAAGGCGAATCTTTGAATGGAATCTGAGTGTAAGCTATTGGGAGAAAGTATGTTGGGGGCATGCAAGGAAACTCAGTATGCAAAAGATTATTCATGTTAGAATTGGGAGACCTGTGGATGACTGGAGTTTAATAAATGTAGGAGGTGTAGGGCCTGAGTGGGACTGCAAGAGGTGGAAGAAAGAGATTGAGAGACAAACAAAAGAGTATGGATTGAATAAGTGGAAGCTTAGCATGATGCGGAAGCCTACACTTAACTGGTATATGAAAAAGAAAGCACCTAAGTTTGAGCTGTTCTATGATGGTAGTTTTGGAAGTCAACTCTTGTTTGCTGTGAGATGTAAGTCATTGAGTGTGAACAGACGTACATGGAGATGGAATGAGAATAATAACAGATTATGTCAGCAGTGTAATAGTGGAGTAGAGGAAACAATTGAGCATTTTGTGCTGGAATGTAGTAAGTATGAGCAAGAGAGAGAGAGTTTTATGAATGTGGTGTCTGAGCAGTATGGAGAGAATGAGTGGAATGCCAGATGTGCTGAAGATGATTGCGGTATGAGCTGTCTTGCTGGATTGGATCAGGAGTGTAATGCGAGTATCACTGAGGCTATGAAAGTGTTTCTTGTGCGTGCCTGGAGTAAGAGACAGTGACTGGAATGAGCCAGTCTGGTAGAATGGGCTGTAATGACCCAATGTGCCGGGGGATGGTGTTTTGACACACTGGCTGTCCCGGTGATGCCTTCTAATGGAGGCTTGTGACAAGGATCGTAGATCCTGAGTAGTTTAGTGGACAAGTCTGGTACCAGGCGCTGAACTCTTTGTGTGAAAATTGTGGAGGGAATTGTAGGCCGTTACAAAGGCCCCGACACTGTCGGCCCTCAAGTTCAAGTTCAAGTTCAAGAGTGAGTCTGCATTGGAGGATTTTCGCTTCATATATCAAGTGTTTTTTAGGTATGTTATGATAGCAACCAATATACTATAAATTACAAAAATAAGTGAACTAGCACTTTATGAACTGAAATTTGTGTATAAATTTTTGGGTAAAGAAGTAAAAAGAGAGCTACTAATGAGCTTACGAATTAATTTGCTCGTAATTTCAACGGGCAGGCCGCAGCGGAGACATTTTAAGAAACACTTTACGAGAAGTACAGGAATTTCTTGAGAATTTCTTGAGTCTACCTCGCGCGACTTTAGACTTAAATTTTCCACTCGTAACTTTTGAAAGAATGCACCAATTGCCTTCAAATTACTCTCAAACAAAAGAGAAAAACATTTTCTATCTTCTTATTATAAAACAAAACCCTATCGGTTGTCTAAAAGTTATAAAAAAATTCGATAAACATTGCCCATTTGCGCGCAGTCAAAACACTTGAGTTTTCTAATCCATTTTGACCATTTCTCCTGTGTCTGTGCTGCAATGAACATGTAACTGCTGTGCAATATTAGCCAGTCTGCTGGTATTCGATATTTTTATGGGAACTACTCATATCGAATATGGGAACTACTTGTGTTTTTACTTGGTCTGCTTGTGCTTGAGCAGTTGATTGACATTTTTATCGATGTGACCATAAAAATATGATCTATTTGCTTTTTACAGCCTGAAGATAATAGTTTCATCGAAACGTTGAATTTTATAGCATGGCAGAGGTACAGAATTTTAACAATTGACATAGTGCAGGAAAAAATTGTGAGAGGTTTACTTTGTATATGAACACGTGAAGAAATTTAAATATTTCGTAGAGTTGAGAAGTAGGAAAAGAGGATGAGAATGAAAAAATATTGACCATATGGTCGCCAAATAACTGATATTATCTTTTTTCTATCCATTCACTGCGCTAATTTCGCTCGGAAATAATATGCCGAAAAATATTTCTTCACCACTTTTATTTAGACAAGTGATAATTGATTAGAAGAACTCACCTTTGCGCACTTCCCCGTAGATACTGCGACGTTTTCTTCGTAAAAATATTCATTCAAACGAACGCCTCCGGTAGGAGGTCGTTTGCTTGTGTCGCCTTTCAACTTGTCATATAGCGAGTAGTGTAAGTTCTAGTTAGAGAGACCTAAAGTTGGCATCGCTCGAGACGGCAAGATCATCAGCCAGTTTCCGATTGGTCGTAGCCAGCTAAACAGTTCATGCTGACTGCAAGTGTATATATAGATTATCTCGGACAGCTAAGTACAACCTCTAAGTTATTCTCTAACTACCTACTACTAATTCTATTCTACTCTATCCTGCTATTTCAATATATCTCCGCTCTACTCTCGCTGGCCACATGTCTGGTAGTTGAGTATCTAAGTTGTAGGGTATCTAAGAGGTGAGTGGATTATTTACATTCTGTGATGTGTCATTTCATTTGTCTATTTGTGTCAGCATTATTACTGTGTTGTGTCTATGTGGAACCTAGATACTGTGCCGGTGTTGTTTAACCTATACTGTGCTCTAGTGTAGGATTACTAGGTCTATTATATCGGTGACGAGGTGTTGGTAGAACTACTGGGAGTGGCTAAGTAGTAGTGGCTAGTGAGGGAACATAGAATTTGCCTAGTGAATTTTTTTTTGTTCTGCTCACTGGTGTTGCTAGACTGGCTAGACTAGTGAAGAAACTCAGAATTGATCTAGTGATTGTACTATTTTTGATGTGATTTTTTTTTACTTTTCACGGTGTGTTAAACTTACTAAAAATTCAATATGCCATTGATAGGTTCAGTGGGAGAATTTGATCCTTTAGAGGAAGAATTTGGAGACTATGAAACTAGATTACACTGCTATTTTTTATTAAACAAAATAGGAGACAAGGAAAAAGCCCCCACACTAATTTCACTAGTGGGTCCAAAAGTTGCTAGGCTAATTAAGGACCTAGTGTCTCCAAAAAGAACCCATGATGCTACTTATGACGAAATTGCGGAAGCGTTGAGGCGGCATTTTAAGCAAACAAGAAACCAAATCTTTGAGAGTTTTAGGTTCCATAAGCGGAACCAAAAACAAGGGGAAAGCATCGCTGATTTTGTTGCTAGCTTGAAGGCCCTTTCACATACCTGTAATTTCAAACAGGAAGTGCTTGAAGAGACTCTGCTGGACAGATTCATATTGGGTGTGTCCAGTAATGAAATTCAAAATTGCTTGCTGAATGAAGCTGGCCTGACATGGCAAAAGGCCGTGGATCTAGCTACTGCTAAAGAAACCACACTGGGAGAAACAGTGGGGTTGAGGCAATCAAATTCTATTCTCAATGTAGGTCAGAGTAGAGTTCAGCAAACTGCGTACAAGCCTCAGGGCAAGGCTCAGGCACAAGCTAGCCCCAAATCAGCATGCAGCGGCTGTGGTGGTTTGCACTGGCGTAGAGATTGCCCCTATAAAGACAGTAATTGTCATGGTTGTGGCCAAAAAGGTCATCTAAAAAAATGTTGTTTCAAATTAAAAGGGCAGAAATCAGCTAAAGGCAACAAAAACAATTTTGTGCATGCTATGCATGAAAAAAGGGGAGGGAACACCACCCTAACCCTAATGGAACTAGCAATGGAGCCAGTGCAGACTACCCAGACCCCAATCAGGGGTGCTATGGGGAAATATTTTCATTAGCCGAGGAAATGAAACCCCCAATCAGAATAAAATTGTTACTAAATGGTGTGCCATTAGAGATGGTCAGGTTTAAAGGTTAACATCGGCATCTTTGGGATGCTTTATTTCCAATCAAGCCTGATACATATGATCTTAGCATTGGTTTTTCAAATATCTTATAACTAAGCCTATATATAGGACACCATGACGGTTCCCCCGTAAAGCCGGTACCCATTTCCGACACCTGGGTTGAGTGGGGTATTGTGCTTGAGCTTTCCCTTATACCCAACGGGGAAAATCTCTGCGCCAGCGCTGGGAACGAACCCGCGACTTCCAGCATACAAGTCCGATCCCTTAACCGCTGTGCCACGGAGAGCACGGTAGATACAGGTGCTTCCAAGTCTATCCTTTCAATGGCCGCCTACTCTAAAATACCAACTAAGACAAGACCCGAGCTGAGACCTTCTGATGTTAAGCTTAGGACTTATGGGGGAACGGAACTATTAGTTTTTGGAGAGATTAGGGCTAACATCCAGCGTGAAGCTAGTGATAAGGCTCCTCAGCTAGCAAATATTGTAGTGGTAGACAGGGGAGGCCCAGCCTTGCTGGGTAGGGACCTAATTGATTCCCTAGGTTTAACTATAGTAGCAAATGAGGTCAACAAATTGACTACTTGCCCTGAAGAGTTAGCAAATAAATTCCCCAACCTTTTTCAACCAGGTCTAGGTTGCTTTAAGGGAAGGAATTTTAAAATAGAAGTTGATCCATCAGTACCACCAAAGTTTTGTAAGGCCACGAACGTGCCTTACGCACTTAGACCTAAGGTGGAGGCAGAACTAGATAGACTGGTGCAGGAAGGTATCCTCACCCCTGTACAGTACTCTAGGTGGGCAGCGGCTATTGTTCCTGTGCTCAAGGCTGATCAAAGCATCCGCATCTGTGGTGACTACAAACTAACCGTCAACAGAGCCACTAGGCTTGATACCTACCCCATACCCAGAGTGGAAGATTTATTTAGCGGGTTAGCCGGAGGAGTTATATACTCCAAGCTAGACATGTCTCAAGCGTACGCCCAACTTCCGTTGGATGATGAATCCAAGGAGCTCACAGTGATCAACACCCACAGAGGTCTGTTTGCTTATAATAGGCTAAGCTTCGGCCCAGCCTCGGCACCTGGAATCATTCAGCGTGCCATGGAAGGATTATTGCAGGGCCTCCCAGGAGTGTTCTGCTACCTGGATGAAGTCCTGGTGAGTGCCACTAACGAGCAAGAGCACAACAAGCGTCTCCATCAAGTCTTATCTAAACTACAGGAGGCAGGGCTGAAACTGAAAATGGATAAATGCCGAATTGGAGTGCCACAGATATCCTACCTTGGATACCAAATCGACAAGGATGGATTGCACCCCACTGCAGAGAAGGTAGCAGCAATCCAGAATGCACCAGCTCCTACTAATGTAACTCAACTGAGAGCCTACCTTGGGCTCCTAAATTTCTACAGGAAATTTCTAAAATCATCTGCAACTATGCTGGAGCCCCTAAATACCTTACTGAGGGATAGAACCCCTTGGAAATGGGATGCAAGTCAGGAGAGAGCATTCCAGAAATCTAAACAAGCACTCCTAGACTCCCAGACTTTAGTCCACTTCGACCCTCAGAAGCCCATAGAGGTAGTGGCTGACAGTAGTGCGAATGGTGTGGGAGCGGTGCTGTGTCACCTTATTGATGGAATTGAACTCCCCGCCTATTTTACCTCCCGAACTCTAACAGCAACAGAACGCAACTACTCCCAGACTGAGAAAGAAGCCCTAGCTATGGTGTTCGCACTCCGAAAATGTCATTGCTGCCTGTGGGGACAGGAGTTCACGGTAATAACCGACCACAAACCCTTACTAGGACTATTTGACCCGGGTAGGAGCATCCCTTCGATGGCATCCGGGCGCATTCAAAGGTGGGCTCTTCTGCTGCAATCCTACAAGTTCACCTTGCGTCACCGGTCTGGCGTGCTGTTGGGCACGGCTGATGCTCTCAGTCGTCTACCCTTGACAACCCCCGAGGAAGCCACACTCATTCCTGCGGAACGGACGTCCTTAGTAAACTTCCTCGAGTTAGCTCCAGTAACCAGCACCCACATTCGCGACGGCACCCTAAGGGACCCAGTACTTTCAAAGGCATACAAATACTGCCCAGTAGGCTGGCCTTCGACGGTAATTGGTGACCCTGATCTCGCTCCGTATACTAGGAGGCGAGACGAATTGTCCACACAAAATGGCTGTGTGCTCTGGCGAGCAAGAATTATTGTACCCCAAGCTCTCAGACAAGCCATTGTGGATGAACTTCACTCTGGCCATGCTGGCTCATCCAGGATGAAGGAGTTAGCTCGCAGCTATGTATGGTGGCCGCTGCTGGACAAAGATCTAAAAGAAACGACTAAGTCATGCAGCGAGTGCCTGAGCACTCGAGCTGCACCAACGAAAGCTGAACTCCATCCGTGGGAATGGCCTTCGAAGCCTTGGCATCGCATACACATTGACTACGCGAGTCCAATGGATTGTGCGCCCGCCAGGCATATAAATAGGATCGGCGAGAGATATCGTGGTTCATTTGAGGTGGTCTGCCGTAGAGGTCGCTTCTACAAACAGAAGCACCGCTGTCAGTAGCTGAAGCTCGGCTGTCGAGAAAACATCTGCAGAGATCACAGATGCGCTACAGAGTTACGAGATTACCTTCCAATCTAAAGACTTCCTACCAATTACGAAGCTTGTGTCAATCCTGAAGTAACAATAAAGAATACGACGTTGCTGCAACTATTTCACTCCCGAACCTCATCCGCGTAATTTTTACCTAGCTTTTCAATGATAGCTGGTCCTAAGAAATTTAGCTGTAACTTGTGTTTTTTGGCATGATTTTTTACTAGTACACGGTCCATCACTTTTAAATTTTTATCGCGACGTTTCATATTTCTATAGGCAGTTCTTTCAATTGTGGCGTTAATGATCGCATTTCTAATATTGTTCACTACAATAGATGACTCGGTAAATTTTTTTTTGTGAACATCTTCATATGTAGTCGCAACATTGAAGTCTTCTAAATTAGTAGAACTGATATACACACACGTATCTCTACCGAAAACCGTGTATGCGGGTGTATCTCCTAAAGTTTCATTATAGCTATTATTAATCGAATTCTCTACAATATCCAGCAATCTATCCCACTCATTATGAGTAAGAAAATTTAGATATAACTTGAGCAGGTGTCAAATTTTACCATTACATCGCTCGACAATACCATTAGAAAAAGGTGAATAAGCTAGAACTTCCTTTTTTAAGATAGAAAGTCCTTTTGTGAAATTTCTCACATTAGATGATTTAAATTCCAGGGCATTGTCGGACAGTAGCACGTCCGGGGTACCGAACAAACAGCAAAAATTCCATAGACAATCTGTGACAGTCTCTGTACATCGGTCACTAGTCGAATATAATTTAACAAACCTGGAAAAAAGGTCTATGATAACAAGAATATATTTGTTACCATTGTCCGTCATTGGTAATGGACCATAGAAATCCATGCTGATCGTTTGAAAACATCGTGTTCCAATCGGAGCATTTAGAATTTTAATCGGCGTCGGTATTCGCGATTTTAGAATCTTACAGATGTCACAAGATTCAACAATTTTGCGTGTAATTGTCCGTTCGTACGGGTGAAAATATTTTAATTTAAACTTAAACAAGGTATGATTCAAATCTGTATGGGACAAATTATGGATGAATAGAATTGTCTTGTGCAGCAGAGTATACGGCACCACAATAGTCAGAATGGTGCTTGGTCTGTTGTCAATTCTTCGTCTTTTATACAAAATGTCATTCATAATCAGAAATTCATTCATGTCAGTATTATTAACTTTTGTTGCATTCTCTAGGGCGTCCTTTATTTCAGTACAAAAGGCATCACTATCTTGTTCACGTTTAAATTCGTCTAACGACCAGTTGTCATTAATACTTGAATGGTCTTTTTGAAAAATCTTCCGTCACTAGAGGGTTGATGATGGCCATAGCTAACGCAACAATTAAAGTATTCTCGACATACTTATCGAGAGCAACAGGATCGGGACAACTTACTACATAGGGGTGTGCTCTGTTCGAACACTCCGGACTGTTCATTATTCTGTGGGTTAGTTTACGAATTTTGGACAGTATAGCAACAAACTGACTGGCCAACGCATCATTACGTTTTAGGCGTACATTGTTCAGGTCACAAGCGACCGCGTGCAAAGATCTCTCTCCTTTTGATACGTAAATATTTTCTAACAGGTGCACGACTTCTTCGAAAGTTAATTCGTAACCTTCACTGATTATGGAGGCTACCACAGTATTGAAGTCGCCCTGAAGTAACAATAAAGAATACGACGTTGCTGCAACTATTTCACTCCCGAACCTCATCCGCGTTTGGTTACGACCTAATACTGAAAAGGGCCGGAACAGGATGGAAGATACTATCTAGTGATCGTGGACGCACACTCTAAGTGGGTTGAAATTTTTCCCACATCTACTACAACCTCTAGCGAAACGATCTCGTGCCTGAAACACACTTTTGCGACATTTGGATTTCCAGTAACAATTGTTTCGGACAACGCAACGTGTTTCACATCGGCTGAATTCCAAGAATTTGTGAAGGCAAGTGGTATGCGACATATTACGAGCGCACCATACAATCCTTCAACTAATGGACTGGCAGAGCGCATGGTACAAACTTTCAAGAAGAAAATACGAAAGTCAACGGAACCCCTACGCCTAGCACTAGACAGGTTTCTGTTTAACTATCGGCTAACACCCCACACGACAACAGGTGTTACGCCCGCCTAACTGATGTTAGGCAGGAAAGTTTGCTCGCGTCTGGATCTACTTTGGCCGTCAGAAGCAATCGCGTCCAAAGTTGCTCAACACCAGGACGCTCAGAAAAGATACCACCCAGGGTCTCACGCGGTTGACATTCCGCCGGAGTCACCTGTGATGGTCCGTCAATACACACCGGGTTCCCCAAAATGGACCCCTGCTACTACCGTCGAGAAAACGGGCCCGGTGTCCTACAAGTGCCAACTGCAGGGAGGAGAGGTCGTTCGCCGACACCAGGACCAAGTCATTACGTGCTCGAACACCATCCCCAGACCCAGGGAACAACCTACGGAGGAAACCGTGTTGATTCCACAACCTGCTCGAGATTCATACCCACCACCTCCGACCAATGAACCTGACCCCGAAACACCTGATTACCCGATTCCCACCCAGGAGGCAAGGATGCACGAGCCTCCAAGTGCTAGCATCTCACGCAGATCTATCCGGGCTCGGAAGCCTGTGGTGAGAATGGACCTTTAGGATTGACTATATTAAATAAGGGGACTTGGGATACAAGAGGGGGGTTTCTAATTAAGGAGGGAGGGGTGTAATATAGCGAGTAGTGTAAGTTCTAGTTAGAGAGACCTAAAGTTGGCAACGCTCGAGACAGCAAGATCATCAGCCAGTTTCCGATTGGTCGTAGCCAGCTAAACAGTTCATGCTGACTGCAAGTGTACATATGGATTATCTCGGACGGCTAAGTACTACCTCTAAGTTATTCTCTACCTACCTACTACTAATTCTATTCTACTCTATCCTGCTATTTCAATCTATCTCCGCTCTACTCTCGCTGGCCACATGTCTGGTAGTTGAGTATCTAAGTTGTAGGGTATCTAAGAGGTGAGTGGATTATTTACATTCTGTGATGTGTCATTTCATTTGTCTATTTATTTCAGCATTATTACTGTGTTGTGTCTATGTGGAACCCAGATACTGTGCCGGTGTTGTTTAACCTATACTGTGCTCTAGTGTAGGATTACTAGGTCTATTATACAACTGTTGAACGTAAAAGAAAAAACGAACATAGGTGAGTATAAGACCACCTAATTATCGCATCTTGATATTATTATATGTGCAAAAACTTACATTGAATTTGCAAAAGTCATTAGTTACTTTTTAATGTTCTCGTTTGCTGGGTAAAGGTTGAGAATTTGGTTGATTTGAATATAACAAAGTTTGGTGTTCCGTGAAGGGGCAGGGCCCCCAGATGCCTGGGAATGCATCAATATTGAATGAATTGATATGGCCGCTTGCTCAGAAGGAGTTGGTCCGGACGCAGTATTTTCAAGCGTCAAATAATCAAACAGGCAACTATAAAAACCACAATACAACCATCACTTGGGGTGATTAAACTAGATAGCCTCGCCTGGGGTTTTATTAATGTTGAGGTTGGATGCTGAAGGGCGAGGCTTGATTCTTGGTACGTGAGGAATTCTTGGGAAGACTCCGAGGCGATTGAAGAAACTTCAGACGGTGCGCTTCCAGGTCGGCTTGGGGAAGCGTGTACTGGAGTGTGAAGTTTGGGATGGTATAAGTGTGGAATTCTCCGACACTAAGTGTCTCGGCATTTGAGGGTTATGATTTAGCCATTTGTGGAGTATGGGAAAAGCTACCGGTTGAGAAAACTCGGTAGGAGTTAAAGACTCGGTTCAATGGTCGTAAACTGGAGTTTTCAGGGGGCTTAGCTGCAGATAAGCAGGCCTTCCAGCATACTAAATTGGGGAGTGAACTAGGAAGCGAGGATACGAGGAGGAGGATACTAGGAGGAGGATACTAGGAGGAGGTAAGCTCCTTAATTTCTTAATGCAGAGTGGCTGCAATCAAGGTGTGTGAGTGTTGACTCTAAAATGTTGTGAGTGAGGGAGATGTGTTGTCCAAGGTCATATGCCCCCTCTGGGGCCCAAGCACCACACTCAGAAGAATCTCTTACGTGAATGACCTCTCTGCCTGGAAAGCTGGCTTTGTATACGTTGTGTACCGGAAGAACGTTTCCGGAACGGATGAACTTGCGGTATGGTTCAGTGAAAACGCCGTTCTTTCTTGTCGAAGTATTTCTTTGGTCAAATTTTAATATATTTAGGGGTAATGTTGAATGACAATAGTAATCTAAAATTTTAAGAATGATTGCGTTCAATTTATTTAATTTTTTTTAAAATGGTTGTTAATAATTAATGAAATTTAGAGTGAAGTGCGGCTGAGGGCGTTCACTACAACTTCCTTCAGTCTTATGTATTTCGATATTAGATTATCCTATTCCAAAACGCTTTTCCCAATAGACAATATTATCGTTAAATCTTGCGCTTAGAGCGTTCATTTTTCATTATAATTAATCTATCTATCTATACTATTATAAGTGCCGCGTCCGTCCGTCGGTCGGTCTGTCCGAAGCCAGCCTGCAGTGTGTGATGAGCGTATCTGTGATACAGGCTCCTGCAGCCCTATATCTTTTGACGGGCCGTGTTCAAGCGGCCTCATCAACTCTCGAGAGATTGTATTTATTAATTTCTTACGGCCTTTCTCTCATTTCGCCCTTTTTTAATTTCATATAAAGGGGTTGGATAAGTAAAAATAAAACTTAAACCATCCCTTTGCTACCTCGAAAATAGCAGTCGAGCTAAGTATAATCGTATGAAAATACCCGAAGAAAAAGTAAGGAAAACGGAAATAAGTCTAAGAAAAACGGAAAAATGTACTAGCTTTTTGTTTTCTACGGAAATTTGAAGGGAAATCAAGTTACAGTCTAGGAACAACAACAAAAAACATCTCAGGCTTCACAGGCTTTCGGTATTCTCTTCAATATTATGCGTACATGGGTACATGTGACAAATTGAAGAAACTGTGATATCACAAATGAGTAGCAAATATGCACAAAGTTTTTGCACTTAGGAGTAAAGGGAACAGTAGCCTAGTATGCTAATTTTATTTACTAAAATTTAGAGTTATTTCTGATTGTAAGTTCAGAGCTAACGTTGCGCAGAGAAAGAAAGAATAAAAAAACGCATATTTCCCCCATGCGAGGAATACAGTACAAACCAAACGAGGCGTACAATGGCGCGAGATGGACTCAAGAAATTCTCAAGAAATTCCTGTACTTCTCGCAAAGTGTTTCTTGAAATGTCTCAGCTGCGGCCTGCCGGTGCATATGATGAGAATTTTTAAGGTCAATTCATCAGTTACGTATAATTTTTTAACGTATTTTGTAGGAACTTCATAGATCGTATTAAATGGGTGACTACATTCAAATAATTGTCCCCCAGTTGAATTCCAGGCAATTAGGCCATGACAATGTAGTGCTCGCGATAGCCATGTGCTAGAGGTTCTGCCGCCGTGCGGCAGAGACCCGGGCTCGAAACTCGGCGCTGGCGGTGGCGATTTTCTCTGTTGGGTATAGGATAAAAATTCCAAGCACAATACCCCACTCTACCCAGGTGTCTGAAATGGGTACCGGTCTTGACCGGGGGAAAGCGTCATGGCGTCCTGGCGTTAGTTATAAGGCATTGGAAAATCCAATGTACAAGGTGATATGTATCAGGCTTGATTGGAAATAAAGCATCCGTAGATGCCTTCATTATTATTTATTATTAGTGTACATGACAGAATAAAAATGACGGGATTCTATATTTTTCTTATAGAAGTCCTCCAGATGTGAATGACAAACAAATATATCCATCCTGATACATAGTACCCGCAATTAAAATATTCTTGTACAAGTGCACTGGTGAAACTCGTATTACATATACGGACATTAACCATGGTCCACATCAAAGAAGCTGTTTCTTAAGAAGCGGACACTAAGCCAATAAATAAACTCACCAAGGGTATTGATAGGTGAGATTTTACTGCCATCGAGACACAAAGTCAAAATAGCAATATTGAGCTTCAAACTTGTTCACAAAAGACGGTCGTCGGCCGAACTTCTGTTTTGAGAGCAACCGAGGAGCCATGGACTAAGAAACTCACCTCAACCCGATTTATATATTCAAGATATCTCATTTATGAAGTTCAAATTATTTTTTTGCCTTAGAATTACGATAGATTTCTATTTTATAAGTGCAGTATATTTGAAATGAGAACAACTGTTTTAAGAGAAATATAGACTTGCCACTGGGGGATGTGAAGGGAGCACCACATATCTATCCCCTTGATAAAAAAGAAATTTGTGAGCTATCTTCCTAGTTAGAAACAAATTTATGCCTCAAATTTAGATTAAAATCTATTTTTTTAGATAAAATAAGTTAGAAATTAGAGCTGGCTTACAATGGTTTCAGAAGAAGGATCACATACTGCGTAAGGGGGTTTAGAGCGAGCTAAGGTCCTACCCCTCTTAATAAAAAAAATTGTGGGACATTTTTTCAGTTAGAGAGAGGTTTTAGCTTCAAAATGACCCTATATTTTCATTTTTTAAACACTATAGATTAAAAATTAGCGCTGGTTTAGAAGCAGTCATTTCAGAAGAAAGGGACTGCATAATACCCTTTCCCACCTATCCTAAACTCTAGTCAAGTAAAGGGAGCACCGCTCCTAACTTTTGTGTGTACACCAATTTTTTAATTTTTTGTGTGTACACCAATATACAGGTTTATAGATGTGAGGGTTGTGCAAAGTTTTAATGAATTAAATTTTGGCTAACGTTGTTTCGCTTATTTCAAAATCATTCTCGAAAATGTTTTCAATCGATTTCGGCTGAGCTGGGGGGAGGGGGCAATTTAAGCATTTCATTTAGTCTTTTCATATTTTTCCGTGCGTTCAGCGCACACTAGCACTGAACTTTCAAATCGAAAAAACTCTAAATTTCCGAAATTAAAATTATCACTGTGGACCATTGTTCAATCTACCTATATGTGCCAAATTTTGTAAATATTCTCCACTCAGATGTGATATCCGGCCACAATGTTACTCATTTTATCCCATGTACACATGTCCGTATAATGCTGAAGAGTTTGTGTTGTTTCTTGACTGTAACCTAAGTTTTCTTAAAAATTTCTATGAAGATATTAAAAAACAGTTCATTTTTACGTCTTTCGAAGTCTTCTTTTCCTTTTAGTTATTTTTTCCGAATAATTTCTTAGGATTACAGTGAGCTCGACTGTCATTTTCGATGTAGTAGATGGTAAGTTTGGTTTTATCTTTTAATTTCATTTATGTATTTTTTCGTTAAATTCATTTTCAATAAGCATATATATTAATATGTGTGTGTACGTATGTAGGTATATATATCTACATAAATAGATATACATGTTTCTATTTCATTTCTTTACGCGAAAACCATTCGGTTAATAAATTTTATTGCACTAGCGAAATGACTCAAAAATAGATCTATCACTTCCCCAGAGGGCGTTTCTGTGAATCAGAAAAAATGACAAATACAATTAATGAAATTACGCGCAATTTGAGCATATGAATCGTGGTAAAATTATCTTTCTGTCCGTATGTTGTACAAACTATGAGTTTTGATGTTGAGTATATGTTTGTTTACGCATTTCTGTTAAAATTTTGTAGATATTTGTCAATCATGAGTGGTAACCGGCATACACTGTATCTCCATTTTATCCCATGTACCCATGTCCGCATGATGTTGCAGAGAATATCGAAAAGATATGAAATACGTTTTTGTTGTTGTTGTTGTTGTTGTTGTTCCTCGACGGTAACTTGAGTTTTCTTAAAATTTCTTTTAGGAAATTAAAAAACCATTTCATTTATACGTTTTTCGAAGTCCTTTTTCTATTCCTTATTTTTCCTAAGGTTATTTCTAACGATTACACAGAGCTTTGGCTGTCATTTTAAATGTAGAAAGAGCAAGATTATTTTTTATGTTAATTAGCATTTTTCTTATACTCATTTTCAATACGTATCAATATGAATATGTGTGTGTAAGTGTATGCATGTGTGTGTATGTGTGCGCACGCAAATATGAATGTCTATGTATCTGTGTGCACATGCACACGTTCGTAGATATATATATACACTCATGTGCACATATATGTTTCTATTTCTATTTTTTGCGTAAAAAGCAAAACCTCAAGACACATTACATTTTACCCAAACCTCTGCGATCAGTTAACACTGAACCAAATTCCAGAAATAAAAAAATTGATTGCGCTTGCTTAATGATTCATAAATCGATCTATCACGGCCCCGAAGGGCATTTCTGTGAATAGAAAAAATAAAAAAGTATAAACAGACAAATGAAATAAAGCGCTAGTGTAAAAATTATCTCTATATTTGTATGCCGAACAAGCCATGCATTTCATTTCTGAGTGCAAGTTTGTTTGCGCATTTCTAGATGTGCGTGCTGTGTTGCGCGATGTTCTTAATAAATTACTTTGTGACTAACCTCTTCTCAATACTTGATTGTCATTTACGATGGTGTTTTAATCTGCCCCGGGATAGCGTTTTATGTATTTTTCTTACTTCGATAATTTCAACTAATAACTTGGGAGTTTCGAAGAATTCTTTAGTAGTATTCGAATTATTTACAAGTTGGTAGCAATCTCTTGGAATATAAAATATCCAAGAGATGATATTTTTCATTTTTTATTCAACTATCCCCTTGACAGAGTTAGAATATTATAATAGCACGCCACGTATGGTTTGTCTATTAGTACACCTCGTATATTTTGTTTATTAATATGCCTCGTAAGGTCAATCTCTTTGTACACCTCTGATAGTTTGTCTATTATAACACACCTCGTATAGTTTGTCTATTATTATGCCTCGTATGGCTTATCTACTTGTACACCTCGGATGATTTGTCAATTAGTACTCCTCGTATGGAACTTTTGTTTTAGGACGTCTTATATTAAAAATTTTTAAAAACCAATATGTTGACATGTATCTCATTTGGCAACTTGGAAATAAACTGTTTTCTTCTTTCTTTAACCGCCTAGATGAAAAAATAAATTTGTAAGCTGTCTCCCTAGGTAGAAATACATGTTAGCTTCAAATTGATACTAAATTGATGTTCTTAGATGCAATAGGGTCAAAATTAAACCTGTCTCAAAATGATGAAGTTTTTTTCTTGTTTTTCTTAATAAAAAAATATGAGCTATCTGTCTAGTTACACACAAAGGTTAGCTACAAATTGAGACTGAATTGAATTTGTTAGGTACAATCAGTTTCAAATTAGAGCTGGCTTAAAATGACGGTTTTCAGATGAAAGGACCTCATTGAGAGGGGCATAGAGGGAGCTCCGTTCCCCTGTCTTTGGGAGAGGAAAATTTTTTTGTTATGCGTGAACGCACATAAAATTGAATGGGCTTCATTTTAAGACTAAGATGAAGTTCCTACAAGCCATAGTTCAAAAAATACAATATTTATAGGAAAAAAGGAGCGTTGGAATGAACGTTCGCGCGACCAGTCGCACTACGGTGGGTGGAACTTCCACAACAAAAGTTTTCGTGGTGTGGGAGAGAAGCTCCCCTTTTAACCTCTGCCGTACTGATTAGATTTTTGGGAAACACTCATCGCTACCTGCTTTTCATGTCTAAGCTATTTCGCGTAAAAACCATCAAACTCATTACAATTTAAAGCTTAACTTTATATTTGAGTACCTTAATTAATTAAATCTAACCTAACCTAGTGTTCCGTGGAAATGACATGAAAGTGATACATTTAGCTCATTTCTTATATAAAAACCCTCTATTTTTAGGTAATTTAGGCTAAAGTTAATTACGTGAAGCACACAAAAAATAGTTGAGCTTTAACTTAAGGTTGATAACTTTAAAGTAGAATATTTTAAGAATAGATCTGGGTAACGAAGAGCTTCACTAAATCGACTGAATTTAGCACAGGATTAAAAGAGCTCCACACCCTTCCCCTCAGGATGACTAAAAAATTTTGCTATTTGAATACACAAAGAATATCTTGAGGCCTCAAATGAAAATTTATTTTAAATTTCTAGGTGAAGTAGTTGAGCGATAAAAGCTGCGTAACGATGAGTTATTTTGTAATTGGCTCCAGTAATGCTCTCAAATGCAACGGAATGACTGGAGTGCCATTTTAAGACCACAGTTGTAACCACTCATCGTTACCCTGCTCTTATTTCTAAACTATTGTTACGATGAACGTACAATTGGTAAAATCAATAATTTGCTATTAGTTTCAGTTATGAAACTATACCATTGCATATAGCTTATTGAAATGTGAGTTGAGAAGCAGGGAGTGTGACAATCAGCAGGCGATAACGAAGCCAAAACACGTGTGACGGGACTCTGGATAGCAGCACCAGGTGAAAGAAATGCGTAAAGATATTGCCGTAGAGTACCACGCACTGTCAAAGTTAACATGCAGTACAATATGCTGTTTATAGTTATTTGAACTAAAACAATGAGTGTTCAGTTACAAGCCGCTAAGACTACTGAAGCTGACCGTAAGCTGGAGAGGTACAGTACGTGAGTTCTTACAAAGCTTATAAGTTCTTTACAGCACACTGCAGAAGTTAGAACTAAATTTTAATCACATGTAAATTTTGCTTAGCGACTACGTGATCAGTTGAACTGTGTTCCTTGCTTACTTTTCGACAGCTTGACAGCATTCCAATTCAAGTTAGTGAAGAGAATGTGGTTAATGCACACTCCTATCAAACTAATTTTCAATACCACTCAGATTCTCGACCACATCTATTCCATATTTACCGCAATGACTTCTGACATCAATGATAAATTCAACATCTAGTGTGGGAATATATATGTGTTCAATCACTTAAATAAAAAGGGATTCGCTTGAATAAAAGGGCAACAAATTGTAAATTGGTATTTGTGAAAAAATTGGGGGTGTCAAAAATTAAATTATTACGAGGCCTGTCGAAAAAGTATCCGACCTTAATTTTTCCCGCGCAAAGTAGTGATTCTAAGGCGGCGCCACTGTGCAAGGTGGAAGGAGGAATCTTAATGCGCATGCTTGAATTTTTTCACCGCATTCACTTGGGCCAGTCACTGGCTGGTGGTCGCCAAGTAAGGTGCTGTTCTAAGTGTTTGTCGGATTTAGTTTTCTTGCAAGATGACTGAACGAATTGAGCAAAGACACTGCATCAAATTTTGTCAAAAGCTTGGTGATTCTCAAATTGAAACAATTCGTAAGATTCAGCAGGTGTTTGGGGAAGATGCTATGGGTGTCTCCGGCGACTTCGTGATGCAGTTCGGCGCAAAAGACCAGACATGTGGACTGCGAACAACTGGCACTTGCATCACGACAACGCGCCCGCACATTCATCCCATTTGATCCGCAATTTCTTGGCCAAACATGGAATTACGACCGTTCGCCAACCTCCCTACTCTCCAGAGCTGGCTCCTTGCGACTTCTGGTTGTTTCCAAAATTGAAGACACCACTGAAAGGATCCCGTTTTGAGAGTAGAGAAGAGATAATGCAAAACGCGACGACAGAGCTGAACACCATTCCAAAAGAAGACTTCCAGAGGTGTTTCCGGCAGTGGAAGGATCGGTGGGCTAAGTGTGTGGAAGCACAAGGAGCCTACTTTGAAGGGGATTAGGGTCCCAACCCCGTCAGGTTGTTGAAGTATTTTTTCTGGCCAAAGGTCGGATACTTTTTCGACAGGCCTCGTATACTACAATGCAAGCTCTCTTCTGCATACTCTGCTTTATATTTGTTCAATTTGGTCAATGATTTGATGATAAATCGCGTTGAATAGAGGTGAGAATTAGTCGTGATGCAAAACATTCTTACCCACAAATTCATAATACACTGGTACATCAAGGTAAGAGCAGAGACGTTGTCAAGTCACAACCTCAAGAGTTACCCGCGTAACTCTCACAGGAGTAAATTTTGACAAGATCTGAAAACGCAACTGTGAACTCGATTTTGAGGTTACTACAACAATATGCGGTGTGCACGCCTAAAAATATTTATTCGACCATGACGGGGCAACGTCACGTTAACCATGCATTTGCACTGACTAGTTGTGAGCTTTTGATAAACACGAGGGTTAATCATAAATTAGTAGTACGCACGTAAGCTAGTTATAAGTTTTTGATAAGCGCAAACGCTAGTCATGAATTAGTAGAACGCAAGTAAGCTAGTTATAAGTTAATGATCAGCATGTAGGCAAGCTATAGGTTAATAGTAGTACGCAGGCTAATAATAAATTAATAGTAAGCATGTATGTTAGTTATAATTTAACACCAATCACGTAGGCTAGTTATTGGTTAATGTTAAGCACTTGAGCTATTTTTCAGTAAATAGTAAGGACTTAGGCAAATCATACTCGTAAGTTAACAGCGAGATTTAGGAGCCAGGTAAGTGAGGGTCGGTATTGATCTCAATCGACATTAGCATCCCCAATAAACTATTGTAGTGAACGCCCTCAGTCGCACTTCAGCCTAATTTCATAAATAATTAAAACTATCTTCTAAAAATTAAATATGATTAACACAATCATTCTTACAATTTTAGATTACATAATTCATTTAACATTACCCCGAAATCTATTAAAATTGGAACCGAAAATACTTCGACATATTCGAAAATTAGCTCTCATGCGTTTTGATGCAGAACCATTTCGCAAGCTTCCGGTATCGTACGTATATAACGCCAGCTCTCCAAGCAGAGCCGGTCATTCACGTAAGAGATTCGGCTGAGTGTAGTGCTTGGGCCCCAGAAGGGCATATGATCTACTGGACCACACATTCCACGCACTCACAAACAAGTGATGGAGCCAAACCCTAACCTCTTAATTGCAGCAACCCTGCATTAAAATTAGAAGGTGTCGCGTCTTACAAGACGCGAATTTTGAGAAATACTATTCGGCAACATTTTGCGGATCCGTACTGGTCCGCAAGACTGACGCAGCGTTCTATTCGACTGAAGTCCTCGTGGAAAAGAGTTTCTCCCTGTATAATCTTAAGTTTCTGTGTGATTATCATGTGATTATGTGCCAGGAAACTATTAATTCAATTCCTGTGTTCTCGAACTAGCTATACTTGTCGCTCCACCACCATGTATTGTGTGTTTGATAGTGGTGAACAGCCGGTTCTAGAGCATTCAATGATGCTGCTGGAAACCGGCAAAAACACCTACATCGAGTTAGACTAGCATTTCTTTAAATTCTGATATTCTCTCCTACCAGGATGCTGTATTGCGATGCTAAGAATTTAACAATTTAAATCGTGTGAACTAAGGTATTTAGCAGCCCAGTGACTGTGTGATTTTGCAAATTTGCTAAATAGTTTGACTATGAATTTGGGCTGAATATTGAACTTCAGTTTAACCCATCACAACTGACGTGCGTAAGTATAAAAATAGAGGATGTGACTTAGCAACTAGCAGGTACTAGCAACTTCACAACTTAACCGTGCATAGCTCAAATTTTACTAAGAAACAAAAATATTTTTTATGTCAATATCTTGTTGGCTCCTCACCCATGAGCTGTGCTGGGCAAGTTGCGCCAGTCAGTAGGGTAGAAGCCTAGAGTTAAAGTATTTTCAAAGGTAGACTGGGAATATGCCCAGAAATTTATGCGACCACTCGCCCATGTGATTTGTGTTCTCAGGGTGACGTTGGCCAAAGTGTACTTGTTGCCATAGGGACAGTTACGATGTATTTAAATTAAATAATTTGAATTTGGCGACTTAATTCAAACCCTTTCCGTATTAGGCTGATCAATGAGATAGCCGTTTTTTTTATAATAGGATTTTTTGACAATAACTGATCTGCTGTATTCATGTACATTGACTTTAAGCTTTGATTATTCTGCGGCTGAATAGGCCGTAGTACTAGTCTGCTGTCACTATTTTAGCGTTGCCCTTGCATCAGAGACCTAACCCTTTTGAACCTTTTCCCCTCACCAGGTAGCGTAAAGAAAAATAAGAAAAAATCCTTTCTGTAGGCTATTCCAACGTGTGAGACCTTCCCCCATCGTTTGTAAGTACACTGGGGTGTTGTCGGGTTGTCTCACCGAGGTTGTAAACCAGTACTACTGTAGCATTTAATTTGTGTAAAACCGTTAGAACTAATTTTAAAGCCGAGTCCCGGCGCTCACAGTGTGTGCGAGTGTACTGTCCTCCTTTGACCACAGTGCACATATTTAGCGGTTCAAAAAAATTATAATGGAAAGATAAAGGAAAACCTTCCACGTGTATATTTGTAAAATTTGATTTTTATTAATGTGTGCTCAATACAAAGTATAAAAATGTATTTCCTACTTGGAAAGTCAAACATTCTTTAATATTCTGCCTCAGATATTACAATAGTTGTCTCATTGTGTAATGCTTGGCCTGAAAATTATTGATCCCTTACCATGTATTGCTATTCTCTTATTGCCATCATATTCAGTTCTAGCATTATTTAGTCGCTCTTCGTACCTTAGTCGGCTACTTCTCATCCATATTTGAACTAGGAGTTTCTTATTATGCGGTGTTATATACCTTAATTGGTCAGTCGTCCATGTTCTTGAACTAGGAGTTTTCTTGTGCCGAACCTGAGATGTACTTGTTTGTGCAGTTCACTGAGTCAACGGGGCTTGAAATAAAACGGATGAAACCTCGTGTTCTTTGGCGTCCCCTTGAAGTCCGTTCATTCGCGTTACTGTAGTGAAGATCAAATCCACAAGGTTGCGCGACAGAAAGAGATTACATTCTCTCCAAATTTACTAACCTGGAAGGCCTGCATCCCTGCAGCTAAGCTTCTAAAATCTCCAGTTAAGACTATTTGAGTCGAGAGCCTTCATTCCTACCGAGTTTTACCCAACCGTTAAGCTTTTCCCACTTAGCGTAGGAACCTTCCACACTTACCACCTCAGTAAACTTTACACTCCAGTACACGCTTCCACAAGCCGGAGCTGGAAGCGCACCGCCTGAAGTTCTTCAACCGCCTCGGACTCTTCCCAAGAACGTCTCACGAACTGAGCATCAAGCCTCGCCCGTCAGCCTTCAACCTCCACTTAATAAACGAGGCGAGAGTGATGGTTCACATTGTGGTTTTTATGAATAAACTGTTTGATTAACTTGATGCCGTGGAGCATCCGAACACCGCCTTCAACTCCTTCTGAGATTGCAAATCATTGAAATTCAACGCGCGTTCCCACGCGCTGGTGACCTCTACAATTTTCTTGCTCTTCAAGCTTCACATAATTAAAGTGAGTTCCCCAACTTTGGGCGAACTTCAAACTATCACCAAGCTTGTCAGCAATTAACCTGTGCTGGTTGACTACAGGATCTTTTATGATCGCAGGCATGAAGACTGCGTGTAAAGTCTCCTTCGAAAACAAAATTTTGGGCTTGCACGAATTGGTACGTCAAAGCTTGAGGATCGATCCACACACGATCGTGGGAGCGTTTCGTAGGCACCAAAGGAATATGATGAAAGGATACGGATGAGAAGGCGGTAGGAGGAATACTGCTAATGGATGGAAAGTTAGTTAAGCACCCTAATTATTCAGTGCAGTACTAACTCTTACAATTTATTTAGCTTCAACGATTGTGTTCTGCTAATAGATTGCACAGGAGGTAGTTGAGGTATAGTCTCGTTACTAAGAAAAAAAGAGAGATAGTTTATTTCCAATAAAGTAGAAACATGAAATGTTTACAAGAAGATGTAGTAACCACAGTTGTCATCCCCTGGGTTCTATTGCTTGTGTTCTCCTCACCCTGAAAAAGAGTCGTATTAGACAGTCTTTGATGTGTATTCGAGCAATATATGAAATTTTGCAGTTTACGATGTCACTAGTAAAATTGACGTCGGCTATTGGTAATATCATTAGCATTGAAACTATTATTAGTCCATCATATTTAATTATTTTACATAAGACATAGTTATTACAAAATTTAGATTTAGTAACTTAGGAATGCATTGTTCTAAGTATCCAGTTCTTCAAAAGTCAATATCTAACGTCAGCGAAGGGGGAGTTTCCTCCGTAGAGTCTTGGTACGTGTCTAGAGGACGATAGAAGCTGGGGCAGGAGCGTAGGAGCGTACGGAATTACTCCAGTATTTTTTCTGGGGTCACGCAGCAATAGCGGCATAGGCATAATATAAAAAATGAACCTAATCAGAGTTTGCAGTGTGAATTTTTTGGCAGAAGGTTATGGTTGTAAACGCAAAATGAGAAAGTCGATCTAGAGTACATTGAAGGGCGGCACAAAGCTTCAACAAATAAGGTCTGCACATGAATAATTAGCGTCTAGAATGTATGAAGGATCTGGCTAAAATTTTTCCTGTTTCTCAGAAGTCAGTTTGAGAATTATTCATGTATTGATAACTGTTTAAAATATAGAAAAACTTGAGTTATCTGACATGTGCAGAATCCATTCAATAAATATAATCGCTTATAAACCGAAGATTTTTTTAGGGTAAATAAAAGAAAATCATATTGAATACTAGTTGTTTATACATGATTATAAATGGAACACCATGATAAATATATCCGATTTAAAATCAACTATGTTGAATGAATAAGGTTAGGTTAACGGTTAAAGGTTAACGTCGGCATCTTTGGGATGCTTTATTTCCAATCAAGCCTGATACATATGATCTTAGCATTGGTTTTTCAAATGTCTTACAACTAACCCTATATATAGGACACCATGACGGTTCCCCCGTAAAGCCGGTACCCATTTCCGACACCTGGGTTGAGTGGGGTATTGTGCAGGAGCTTTCCCTTATACCCAACGGGGAAAATCTCTGCGCCAGCGCCGGGATACGAACCCGCGACTTCCAGCATGCAAGTCCGATCCCTTAACCGCTGTGCCACAGAAAGCACAATAATAATGATATTAATTTGAAACTATGAAGTCCAGAAACTAAAAATGCATTGGAATCAAATATTATTGTAGAAATTGAAAAATCAATGATAATTTTTTTGTTGGGATGTAAATTAATTCGTATTTAAACCATTATTTGTTAAATCTCTGTCAATGCAGAAACGGATCACGCCGCACGATCGTTGGACCGCGAACGTACAGTAACGAAAATCATTATCTCATTAATATTTCAATATGGCTGGCCGAAATGAAGTATTACGTTTGTACAAATCTCTTCTTAAGGAGAGCAAGAAGTTCTCATCGTACAATTTTAGGTACTAATATAAAATAGATAATTGATTGCCGGTGCAATTTAGTGTCAAACAATTGAGCATTTACTATTACACCACAGTAACCGTCTTCCAAATTTACTTGATATCAAAATTGGTTTTGGTGTGCTATGATATAGATTAATTATTCACTAGAATAGTGGGATTAAGCACTCAATAGAACTTTGCAATTAAATAAAGGGATGGTATCAATGTAGCATGTTTTTAGGTTTAAAGTTGAGAAATTGATTCAAAATAAACAATCCAAGCTTTCATTTATCATTCATAGTTATACTTTTATCTTTAATACTTTTATGAAACAGTTTGTGCCTATTGTAAAACTTATAAATTTTTATTTATAACTAAATTTTACATCAAAATAGGGTAAATGTAAAGGACTTGACCATAATCAATTTTCCACTTTTTGATCAACAAATGTTGTTGATGAGACCAAAATAAACAAGTTTTCTTCAATGTACTTTCCGGCGGAAATGAGTATTTTAAAAGTTATGGCATTAAATGAGTTACCGGAACTCCATTGTGCATCACCCTATTACAAACATAAAGAGGTTGGGTCGTGAGGGGTAGCCACAGTTCTTTTAGTTTTATAATTTTCACTAAAAGAACTGCTGCTACCCCTCACGACCCAACCTCTTTACGTTTGTAATAGGGGGTTTGCTCTTCGTCGGCTTGGTTGGCACGCGGGAACGCCTGTTTACTTTCACGTCGGACCGCGTGGTATATTTTTCCCCGACTCAAAGACTGGAGTTACGGTAACTCATTTAATGCCATAACTTTTAAAATACTCATTTCTGCCGGAAAGTGCATTGAAGAAAACTTGTTTATTTTGGTTTAATTAACAGTCTTTGTTGATCAAAAAGTGGGAAATCGATTATGGTCGAGTCCTTTACATTTACCCAAAATAGTACATTTCTTATCAAAACTAAAATATAAATAACTCAGTCCTCATGATGTGAAAATGAAATTATTCAAGTACCTATGTCAGTATGCTATGCATGTATATGAGAATTTGCTCAAGTTCCTTTTTTATTATTTATAGAATTGTTACATACTGTAGGTAAACAAAGCAAGCTTACTTAGTTGTGCAATATGCTTATAATTGAATTGGGACTATTTAGGCAATATTTCATTCATAATGTTGAATACTATCTTCCATTTATTATTTTGTTGAAAAAATGAATGGATTGCAATATTAGTTGAATAAGTTGAAAATTGTTGGGTATGATACAGTACTGTAAAAAAATTTTCATTTTTACTTTTTAAGCTTTAGCTAATCTATTGTGTTACAATTTCTCCTATTCTACCATTAGCTTTGTCTACTTTGTAAACTAATCTCATGCAACATATGCTGCACAGTTAAACTGCAGATGATTTAGGACTTTGTTTTTTATAGCATTCCTATACAATGAGTTGCATTTCTTTATTTAAAATTGTATTGCTATCCTAACAATTAATTTATGTTCCAGAGAGTATGCCTTGAGGCGAGTACGGGATGGCTTTCGTGAGAATGCCTCGGTGACAGACACTGCTTCAAAAGCCGCATTGATCCAGTCAGCTCGTGAAAACCTGGAAATGCTACACAGACAGGTGCAATTAATTCTACGAATTAACTATTCTAACATTGATGTATTTTATGTTGGCTGTATCCATGGCCATATTTTCCTTAGAAATTGATCACTTAATATAATTAAAGTTTGTGTTAGTTCTTGACACCTTACTACATCACTTTCAAATTTGATGTTTTTTGCTCTCAAGATAGTAAGAAATATATCTCCAATGTTTAACATTTAGTTTTAAATTAATTTCATAACAGCACCTCTCTTTGTAAATAGCTTAAAAGTGGGTACCAAAAACAAAATATGTTGCAGTAATCATGCACCTGACATAAAATGTTCTGTACAATTTTAAAATACTGCTCCCTGCAAATTTGAAACCTTAATTCATTGGCCATGAGCATTACTGCTGAAAAATTTGTCTTTAAAAAAAATGAAAATGAAGATCTGTTGTAGGAAAAAGCTACTTGATCCTTATTTTTCTTTTCTTTAGTTCTTGTGTGACAGATGCTTGGTTGATATCCAACTTGATTTGTTTATGTGTGTGTAGTTAGTGTTTTTTTTTCATCTTTTCATTTTTTGAGATACCAGCACTGTTTTCACATCAGCTAAGGTGAACAGTGCCTATCAACATGCCTGAATTTCATGACCTTGGACGTACACCTTGAAATTTAGAAATCCTTTCCTTATTTTACTATAAGAATTACCTTTGTTAAACAAATAAATTTTTAATCCACTATCATTATTCCTATTTTTGTTGATTTTAAGAGCAGGTTTTTATGAAAAAATATTTCAGGTGTATTTCTCATAAGAATAATAGGGTTTTTCAGGGTTGATACATACTTCTGATACCTTGCATGGTGACATATATTGATGTTCACGAGTTATTAGTTTTCAAATAAGATTGCTGAGTTGTATACATGTATGTGCATCAGGTGGTAGTAAGAATATGTTCACACTTGAGGTAAGTTGTATGTGTATATTTGCAGCAACGAGTTCTTGTATTACTGATTTTGATGAGATATATTCTGTATTTTACAGGTGGTGATCAGCTCTCTATATTCCGGACCTGCCCTCGTTGTAGAAGATGAAAAAAGCCACAGGTAGTTAAAGAGAAGCTAGGTTTCTGCTACTTGAAATGAACAATTCTTATTCACGTTGAATGGGAGTTGTTCTCATACTCATCCCTACCTAATAGCTTACTGTTGTGTTTTTATCATGATGCACAATTACAGTTATTATTGATGATAGTTTTCAGAAATTGCTTTTCAGTGCCATTGAAACCATTCCTGCTTGTGATGCAACAGAAGTGAAAAATGGAGGCGTTGTTTAGGTGTTCACAATTTTATTGTTCAATTTAAAAGTCATTAAGATACCTCAATCGGAAGAAAAAGTGTGTTAGCTGTAAAAACCAGTAGCTAATATGAAAGGTTTACATTTTCGCCTTTTTTCTACTTTAAAATAACATCTAAAACAACTAAATTTAACTGAGTGCGATTTTTGGTGTACTTCTTAGTAGTCACTAGCTGATTAATCATTTTAATTGTACATATCTCCTCTTACCGTTAAAGTACCGTATGGATTAGTCATTAGTGCACCATAACATCTGGCTGATGAGGAAAGTAGCTGTTTCTTGGAAAAGTTGAAGGAGCTCCTTATTGATTTGTTCAAGACACTAAAAAAACAATGAATTTATTGTTATCTTGGAGTGCTGTGTTGACTGCAAAAGTTGTTATCTCTCCGAGCTAAATTTGGTCACAGTGAGACAATATAATCACTGTAGCTGCTGAATCTCCTGTAGCAGATGTATGCGTTTACATAAAAATATCATTCTATTTGAAATTTGTAAAATATGTGTCTTTTAGCAATTGCATTTCAGTTACGTGCACCTAAATCATAGAATTCTCGCAGATCGGTGTAGAGTTTTATAATTTTAGTTGTTTGATGCATTGCTTAAACGAACTTGATCTGATGTAGAAATGGTAATAAAGTTTCATACCCAGTGATGTTTTATTGCTTGAATTTTTATGCTTGGGAATAATTGTTCTTTAATGATTTTGTTCTCGTTATTCATAGATGCTTCTATAATGGCGTATAGTTTGCTCATTTTGCCTTGTAAGTTTTTGCACTGGGGTTGGGAAATCAATTTTTTGATCGTCATGGACTCGTTTTCCCGTAATCAATTCTAAATTCTCTGGTTCCGCCCTAAAGATCACCATCTCCGTGATCCCTTCATATATATCAGGGGTGAATGCTTAAATGACTCATGTCAAGCGAGGTTACGGCTCACAATAATTTCTGCGTTTTCGTCGTAATCAACCTTAGAAATTGAGGGGTTAATTGTGAAACTTGAGGTGTTAAGCATTTCAGCTCTTACAAACCATCGTGGCGAAGTTTTATTGAAGCTTTCTGGTGTGAGGTGGATGCTACTCGCTAAGCTCTAATTTTATTACTACGAAATTGAACTTACTCATTGTTGGTCGGGAAAGCAAGAAAAGACTCAAATGTAGATACATAGCTTGAAAATCCTGACCGTTATCCTGCAGGGCTTAGTCTTGCTTAGTCATTTCTGAGCTCTCAGTGTTGAGGCAGCTGTCAAGTGTGAGAAATGTAAGCTTGCACTCTATGGATGTCAGATTGTGAATGAATTCCAGCAATTAAACACTTTGACCTCAATTGGTTAGACTGAAGTTCAATATTCAAATCAAATTTAAAGTTATAGTTAAAAATTTTGAAAATAGAAAACATTAACTAGGTCGTGCCTTCATTTAGCTTTGAAGAAGTAATTATGAAAACTGAGTTCGTGACTACTGGTCGGGCAGCAGCATTACGAAAATCCCCTCCGTGGCCACGGGTGACGCACGTTACGTTCAATGGGTTAAATTTAACCATTGAGATAACCTCTCTTTGCTCGGACAGTCAGGGTTAGTTTCTAGATGTTATTGTGGAGTCCTCCAGTTAGTGTGCAATTCAATGTAGAAAGAGTTCTGTTTTCTTGCCGTTTTCCTATAGAGCAGGGGTCTCCAAACTAAGGCCCGCGAGCCAAATCCGGCCCGCCAGTGAGATCAATCCGGCTTGCGGAGACAGTTAATCCAACCGCGAACTCGACTACTCAAGAAATTATAGGTAATGGCAGGAAGTAGTAGTAGTAGTAGTAGTAGTAATAACATCAATTTGCTAGCGCTTCAGTGCCTGCACTATGTCGCGCCGAAGGTCTCGCAATTCAGGTTGTCTCCACATCTCAAATTTCAAGGTCTTACTGCCACAAACATCGCAACGCAAGTCACAGCAACTATTGGCAGGAAAATGAAATGTAATGGCAGGAAAATGAAAACGGTTTTGGCCCTGGAACTTACTGTAGTAATCAGTATGGCCCTAATTCTGGTAAGTTTGGAGACCCCTGCTGTAGAGTAATTGGCTAGTTGAGTCATAGCCTGCAGTTAGGCTCTTGCAAACATTTCTCGATTCAAGATAGATGAATTTCCTCACGATTGACTGATGATTGTCTTTCATACAATTTGTTTATTTCGTTGCTTGGATGACTGGATATCTGATGTGATAGGTTATTTTGATAATTCAGTACTCGGGAAACGTTGATGAGTTGCACAGGCAGAGTAAATAGACTTGAACTTGATTGAAAATCTAGATGCCTTCAGTTTTTTGAAGCTTTTCAACAGTGCATACCTGCCAGCGTGTCGAGATCGGATCTCATGGAATTTGAATTCGTTTCAAATACCCAGGTTTTGGTTTACGTACTGTACTCCATTTTACATCACTTATTTGCTGCATGCACATGGTCGATAGTGATATTAATTCTTCAGAACACAGCATAAGGGCTTTTTGAGAATGAAGTCTGTCCCACTTCAAGACTTTCTGCCGGACAGCATTACTTGATTTTTGACGCTGTGGAGATATATTCTCCCTTAGGAAGAATGACCGATTCATGGACATCCAGCTCAGGTGTATGTAGGACTGTTTCAAGTTTAATTTGATTGAAATAATTTTCCTTTAAGTAGGACTGAGCGAGCAATTGACGTTGCACAATTATTTATTTCTCCATTTTTGGTAGTTTCGAATCTTAAAGGGAACCCCGAACTAGGGAGGTGGGCCGAAAGAAATTGTCCATCGAATTCTGGGATTGACCGTTCCGCCGGCGATAAGAAGTTAATAAATTAAGTTCGGCTGGAAGGTCAGTTGGCAATTTTCGTCAGTGCACATTATAAAATTAGCGCTCCTCAGTGTGATGCGTGTTAATAATAGTAGCGTTAGCTCTACTCTTAGCTTCACGATTAGATGATGGGCTATGCATTTTATTCTGTCAAATTTAGCTGTAGTAGGTGGTCCATATTTTTCAAACTTTTGCTTTATGGTGGTCAGATTCGACACTAATCTTTAGATAGTTTCAAAGGGATGATTGCCTTACTGAAGAGGTTTTTAGATTCGAAAAACAATAATCTATAACTTCCAATAAACATCAAAATTTTCTCAATTTCTGTTTCGGAAAGACATCCGTTTTCGCTTAATGTTGATTCCTTCTGCATGACCATGTAAATAAATTGCCATACATTAAACCAGTGTAATTGTGCTATCCAAATTAAAATGCTCAAAAATCCATTAACTAGTTTTTTCTTTGCTCTACCCTTCATTTTTTCCAGGCTTATTGACGCAAATATCGTAATTATCGGCCAATGTCTTAGATTTAAGTTCTAGACGGTTTTGGGATTGGGATAAAACAAGAGAGCCAGCAATTAACGGGCTGCAAATTAGACATTTTCTGTCATGAGTACTGCTATGTCTGTCAATGAAACAAAAAAAGTGCCAACTCACGATATTTTACTTTAATTTTTCAACAGATTTGGATTCTCTTAGATGCAAGACACCCTCTAAACTTTCGGATGCTGTTCTGTTGTGGTGGTAGGAGGTGATATTCATGCAATAAAAAACTCGAACTCCATAAAAAGTGCTCTCCTGAAAAAATCTTGTAAAATGGACTTGGCCCTATTTTTATCTGATCGACAGTTATGATAATCGAGGCCAAAATCAGTCAGGCTTTAAAAGTTCTGACATAGCTGTTGATTGAAACATCTACTTCAAGGCATGTTTTCAGTGTGGTGCTTCCAATCGTAGGCAGTTCGTCATTTAAGATCTTTAAAGAGCGAACACATCATGGCCGTGTGCCTGCCTTCCACAGTTTCAACTTTACTGCTCAGGGGAGCTGGGAGTTAGCTAAACTAGCTGCTCCCATTGCTGCAGAACCAGAAAGCGTAGCCCAGGCTAGTGTTGTATCTACGGGGTTTCTCATTAGCGAATCATACACCGAAATACATTGGGAGGCACGTGAACCATGGCTTTGATAAATGGGACTATGTGAGGGCCCGAGCTAAAGGTTGGGTAGGCTTTCTTTTCGTTAAAATATAGGTTTTTCTTTTGTTACGGACCGTCTTTTTTTGGTCCACTGTTGTCCTGTTTTTCAGCACCTACTACTTTCTTCTTCAACTTTGATCTTGTTTCATAAACTTTCTCATCTTACTGTTTCTATGCCCTTTCTGCATAGATTCCGCGTTCCCTCAACTCCATACTAAATGATGCCTTCTTCCTTCCTCTCTTTGGATCGCATTTGTTGCGGATAGGGAGGCTTAAAACTAACAAATAATCTAATTACGAGTTGTCTCAATGGACCATCTGTGCTTGCTTCCTAAGTTTTTCGAAAGAACAAACAATTTAAACAATTTATTTACCACAGGAGATACAGAGGTAGAATGTTTCTTGAGTCTAATACAATGGTCAGAGTTGAGTATAGCTACCTGTGGGCCCGAATAAGTTCAGCGACTTCTAGGGCATCCTACCATTACATTATTCTAGGGCGTACAATAATGTTTAACCTAATTCACTTAGCCTAGTTTCGCATTAGACTGATCAACAGGATAATGAACTCGATATTGATGTTTAATTTTACAATATAGGTCATATGGACAATATTTAACAGTATATTCGATAACGATTTGGGAGCAGACTGAAAATCGGCGATATTACTCATGGCAAATTGCATTATTAGGACCAGACATGTAGGAGGCAGGATTTGACTTGGTGATCTTACACGACTAGTATTCTGATAAGTGAGACTCAAGATTTCTTTTAAATGCCTTGTAAGAATTACTTTCACGGATCTCCGCAGGTATTGAGTTCCAGGTTTTAGTTCCAACGAATAGTATACTATGTTGCGACCGGGCCTTTGAATAATAAGGAAGCATGAATTTACTTTTATTTCGTGTTAAATGGTCGTGATGACCAGTTTGCGCAGTTAATAACTGTTGAAGGCTATTGTCGCCATCATTAGCTAATGTTTTGTAGATAAAATTGCAGATGGAGATTTTGTATAGATCCGAGAGTTTAAGTATTTGTAAATTTTTGAATGAATCATTTGTGTGAGCATTATATTCTAGGTTCTTTACCGCTCTGATGGCTCTTTTTTGCAGAGTAAAAATTATATTGGTTTTATTTTTATCAGTTCCATGCCATGCTTCTATTCCGTATTGCAGGTATGGTGAAATGAGCGTTCGATAAAGCATTAGTAAGGCTGTTTCAGGCAGGAAATTTTTAACTTTATTCAGGATTCCGATGGATTTTGATAATTTAGAACTAATATGAGTGATGTGCTCTTTGAAGGTCAGATGTTTATCTATTATGATGCCCAGAAATTTACATGAGTTGGTTTCTTTGATTTCACCTTCGCCAATTTTAATGGATGGTAGAGATATATTTTTCTTGTATGAGAACGTAATATAATTTGTTTTATCGATATTGAGGCTTATTTTATTAGCTTTAAGCCACAGTGAAACTTTATGGAGTTCATTATTTATACTCTCCGCAATCGTAGTGGGATTTTCGTTCGGAAGGACCGCAGAAAGCGTACTGTCATCGGCAAAAAGTATGAATTTAAAAAATGATGTAGATTTAATAATATCATTGATAAAAATCAGAAAAAGGAGAGGCCCAAGAACAGATCCTTGTGGAACTCCATGGCTAATTTTCTGTGGGTCCGATTTTGCGTCGTCAATGACAACGTATTGCTTCCGATTTGTTAGGTATGATCTGAACCAATCATGGGCAACCCCACGAATGCCATAACAATGAAGTTTCGAGAGTAATATGTTATGGTCCACACAATCGAATGCCTTTCGAAAGTCAAGAAATACAGAGAAGACAGTCTTTCCGTTATCTATATTAGAATAAAGGAATTGTAAATGATTTAATATTGCCTGTGTTGTTGATTTTTTACAGCGAAAGCCGTATTGTTTATCATAGAGAAATGATTTTTGTTCAAAATAAGAGTACACTTTTTTATACACAATTTTCTCGAATACCTTGCTAATAATTGGTAACATGGAGATAGGTCGATAATTGTTTACACAGGTTTTTTCACCATTTTTAAAGATAGGGGTTACTCTAGCAACTTTGAGGGAGTTCGGGAAAGTGCCTAGTAAGAGAGACTGGTTAATAATATTGGATATCAGCGGGGCCACAATATCAGCAATTATTTTAAGTATTTTAGTTGGAAACGTTTGTAACCCACTCGATTTATTTTTCATGTTGTTTATGCACGCAATTACATCGGAGGAGTTTGTAGGCGTAAAGAAAAAGGAGTTGTGTTCTCGAATATGATCCATAAATTCCAGGTGATCAGTAGGTTCACTTGGAATACCATTGGCTATAGTTTTCCCTACGTTTACAAAGAAGTTGTTGAAGAGATTAGCAATTTCATTCTTCTCATGGTATTTTACACTATCTTGAGTGATATATCCAATGTTCTTTTTTTAGGCGTTATTCGGTTTATAACAAGAGTTAAGGAGGCGCCAAGTCTTTTTAACGTCAGCTTTGAATTGAGTAAACTTGAGGGTAAAGTAGCTCTTTTTTGATGTTCTTATCTGGTTTGTCACATAGTTTCTGAATCGGTTATATGTTTCTCTAGATATTCGCCCTTCGCAAAGGAGGGCTAGGTACGCTTGGCGTTTCTTTATATTTATCACGATGTCTCTAGTAATCCAGGGCTTTTGTTTATTTTTCGGGGTAACTGTACGAGTTACAATTGGGCAACACTGATTGTATGCGTTCATTATAGTTTCAGTCAACTTTACTACTGATTCATCAATGCTCCTTGCATTATTGTTTTGTTGGGTGATGTGCAATGTTGGCATTAAATCTTCTAGAACGGTGCGCATTTCTTCTAAATTTGATTCGTTTATTTTACGATATGAGTAAGTTTCAGCCCGTGCTTTGGTGCACGGGCTGAAACTAAGAGTTGTCTCAATGGGATAAGCTGTATTTGCTTCCTAGTCTTTCGAAATAACTACGAAATGTTTCAATGGGATAAGCTGTATTTGCTTCCTAGTCTTTCGAAATAACTACGAAATGTGTCAATGGGATAAGCTGTATTTGCTTCCTAGTCTTTCGAAATAACTACGAAATATTTCAATGGGATAAGCTGTATTTGCTTCCTAGACTTTCGAAAGAACTACGAGTTGTCTCAATGGGACAACCTTTGGCATGGTTGCTTCCTTGCTTGTTATACGTCATTATGGAAGTAACGCTACGGTCTGCATTTTCATATTAGCAATGAGAAAAGCAATTTTTCGTTCAAAATATTCAATGATTTTATATATGCTAACTTTGGATTAACTCAGTTTGAGTTCTACAGTTAATGACACAATTTTTTTTTTGCAGTTCGTAATCATGTGCGGAAAGCAGAAGACCAACCAAACGAGGGAGGGCAAGGTCCGTAGTTGATCCTAATCTGAACTTTTCACTCGTTTAAAAGAGATGAAATCAATGGCTTCCAATGTCGATGCAAGACGTCGCCCTAACTCAGGGATAGAGAGGTGCGTGCCATCAAAAAGTGAATTCCGTTACTTCAGGAGGTCAACAAAATCTTCAAATTCTGTTCAGATAGATGAACAACTTCCTTGAATTACGTTGTCATATCAATGAAGCAATTGCTAGAAGATTTTCTTTCTTGCGTAACGAAAAGATGAAGTTAAACTTCAAAATCGGTGTGCGTACGCCTCGGACGGTTCCTTGGAACGATTTTTGTGCTGAAGTTGACTACAAATTACGTCGTGATGTTTTCTTGTAAGAGAGGTGGATGGATTTCATTTAGCATCAAATGATTATGAAAAGAACAATTCAACGGTTTCCTTCGACAAACGCATGTATAAGACACCTCAGCATGATATCTACTTATTGCCGATGAAAACAATTCTATATCTCCACAAACGTGAACCATTCCTTTGTTCAGCGCTCTCTAAAGGAAAGATTAACATCCTTGCTCGAACGGCACATAGCAATTTAGCATAACTCAGCAGGAGAACATAGATACGGGCCAATTTACTAACTTAAGTGGAATACGGATAGGCTCTTCAAACCCAACGCTCAAGTCGTATCTGGCCACGCATCTCCTGTTCAAACTCATGGGAAAAGTACCGGCACTGAGTGCAGTTGATTGAAATCTCTCGCAACTTTCTCTAATGCACATCATTGCATCATGCAGGCGAATGTATTTGCTAGAATTAATTTTAGCATTCTTACCTGTTAGAAGTTTTCATAGAAATAATTTCAACGTGATTTTGTGATAGACTTGATTGTCACTATTAGATGTTATAGGCGTTCAGCAGACATGGGAGGATCGTAATGCAACGAATGTCAAAAGCATGAATCTTAAAGAAATAATTTTTTTCATGAATGAAATAAATCTTGATGTGTTTGTCTGCATATCATTCGTCATTTACTTCGAGAAGTCAAAATGCAGACTAGAGTTTAACAAATCGTATGTTAAGCTAGCAGCTTATAACAAGCACAATACTTATCAGTTATCCCCTAAATCATACGTAAGAAAGATTCTTTCCCCGTCTAGGTAAGAAAACTACCACCAAAGCTAAACGTTTGAATTCTTTCTGGTATAATTTTTTTCTTCAAAATCACACCAGAAAGTGGATACCGCAGGCCGTCGACAACCAAATTGATACATTTTGAATGAAGAATCGTAGAATTAATGTTTCGCACTAAAAGGGGAGCCAACCTAGACTTGATAGAACATGTACTGTGCTATATAACCGAAGGAAGAGGAGCTACTACGAATCGCAATGAAGAGCTGCAAGACACCTACTGATGGAATATCGCTTCAGCTCACGTTATGACTACGACGAGAACAAGGATCTTCTACCAGTTTTTTCCAAGGGTAATAATAAAAACGCACGAGAGATTGTTATAGATTTAATGAGAAACCAAAATCAAGTTCGGTAGAAAAGTTAACAACCAAGCAATTCAGATCCTTCACTTTTAATATCACGGCTGACTGTTGACGCCATCTCTGCGAGATGCAAGAACATCACGAATCTCGTAAGCTTTTTGCTACGTTCCGACAGCGAGACTAAAGTGAGTGTTCAATCGAATCATTCTCAACGGAGGGAGATCTAAACAATTCATTCTACTCTCAAGTTACTAAACAAGCTTATGTCTTCAACATGCAAAGAAATAAATTTGAAGTTGCGTTTATGCCTCCCAAACCCAAAGGAAAGCGCTCCCAAGAAAGGAAGAGATGAGGCACCATTTAGAATAGAATTAAGGGAACGGGGAATTTATGCTCAAGACCTGTCCTCACACCCTGTGCAAAGAAATAACAAGATTGGAAGAAGATAATGGTAACAAGATGAGATTGAATAAGTCAGTTTGAGCTTCCCAAACCATAACAAAGGTGTTTTGAAGAGAGGAAGGTACCATTTATTATGGAATTTAGGGAACGGGAAATTTATGCACAATGTGTATTCCCACACAATCCCCCCTATTCATAGAAAGAAGTTTGTAAAAAAAAAAGTTGGGAAAGAAGTTTGTAAACCAAGATTAAACTTAAGAGAGTATTAGATGCTGAAAAAGAGGACAGCAGTGAACTGGAACAAGATGGTCCTTAACGAAACAAAACAGTATTTCTATCCCAATAAAACGAAGCCCTGACCTTCTGCCCACGACATACAAGTAAAGTGAAAGCGTATCGAGATATTAATGTAAAAATAGATCATCTTCATACTATCACAGATCCTTTGGTTGTGCGAGCCTCTAGGCTTACACCTTACAAAATAATCATACAAATAAGCGTTAAACTTCAAAAACCAATTGAAGTTGAATACTTCTACCATTACTCAAATGGAAATCAAGAACAAAAAATGTAGGCAATCAAGAACAAAAGAAAATCGTTCAAGAAGATTTACCCCTACAAGTCCTCAAACCAGTCTACGTGTATCAAAATATAAGAAACAATCAGTTTAAGTATACAATTTTTAACCGAGTGCAAGAGCAGCAACATTGCAAATAAACTAAACATAAATCTGGCTGCTGACAGTCATGGCTAACATGGCTGGATCATAATATAAGAAACGATCAGTTTAAGTATACAATTTTTAACAGAGACAAGAGCAGCAACATTGCTAATAAATTAAAAATAAAACTGGCTGCTGACAGTCATGGCGTGGCAACCATGGTTGCCACATTCATATTAATAGTTTCAAGACGCTAATTCATAGTAGCTTCATTTCGAAAATGCTAAATTGATAAATTTTAGCTTTGAAAAAAAAAAGACGCAAATTTTCTTTAAATCTTGGGGCAGATTAAGACACAGTTGTGCTTGCTGTGATGCAGCGGCGGCAGCAGGACTGGGGGGTCGTAATGCTCGGGGGTGTCGGTGAGGATGAGATCGATGGTGCTGTTGAGGTGGGTTGGTTCCTGCACGAGGTTGCGCACTCCCAGGGCTGCATTCAAACGGTCACATGCCAAGTGGTTGAAATCCCCAGCAACAATGATGCGTATTTTATAAGAACCAAAACGCCTTCGAAGGTCCAGAATGGTGTTGACGATGTGATCCAAGAGAAGCTTGCCAGTGGGTGCGCTAGGAGCGTGGTACACACCACACACGAACGTATTTCCTCCAACGCATATCCACAGGCACTCCAGCTCGGGCGGCACCTTCACGTCAGGTACGTGAGGCTGAACATCAATGAATTTCTCGGACGGTATAACTGCAGTCACTACTCTCGTTTTTACATAGACGGCAACACCGCCGCCTCTGCGTCCTTCTTCTCGGTCGTTGTGAAAAAGTTTGTAGCCTCTCAGTTTGAATTGCGACGCTGGTCGGCTTGCAGAGAACCAAGTCTCTGACACGACAGCAACGTGAGGATCTTTATCAAAGATCAGGTCTCTAAAAGCGCGAAAACAGTTAGTGAGGGACTGAGGGTTTGTCAGCAGCACGCGAGGGGCCCATCCTGATATAGGAACGTCCACGGACGCACCGTCAGATACAAAGTCGTGTTCGTTTATTTGCGTACTACCAGGCTGGACTGTCTCTGCCTCTCCTCCAGAGAAGTCAAAGGTCTGCTCTTCTTGTCTGCAACTAGCATTTGAAATTCCAAGATGCAAACAATTTAAGTCCAATGGCAGAAGATCAGAATCATCCGGCACCTGGAAAAAAAGACCGAAGACCCATTACAACCGAGATTCAGAAGTCCAATACTCGTAATTATCGTAAAAACAATGGTAAATATTTGTAGTATCTTGGTTTTTCATCACGATACGAGGATTAGTAATTGTAGCTGCAAACTACAGGATCGGTAGCTGTAACTACCGTATCTGAAGTCTTACTTCAGGAGTAGGAAAAGGAAACTCTTAGCTAGGTTCCTATTCTTGTACTGACTCATCCATACACCGACTCTGCTTATAAGCTATAGCGCTCGGAAGTTAAACAATGCTCTTCCGGTGCATACCAATGCAATGCGCCCTAAGGCACGGTTCCGGCGCCTGCGGTCGGGGCGCTTCCGACCCATCCGAACCCAAGTACAATAAGGACATAGGGCAATGCGCAACAAGCGCTTCCGTCGGCTTGGCCCTGCGGTTAAGACGCTTCCGCCGGTGCCGCGATATCTCAAACCAAATGTGATAAGGACATCCGGCTGCGAGGCCTATATTGAGATACTACAATATTCTTCATGTTGTACGGATTGAAACAGATTTTTCTCTCATTGAATGATTGAAATTATTGCAAAAACATTTAGTAGAAACGTAATAAGCTGATTCAAATAAATTTCGAACTAAAAAGAAGTAAATATCTTGGACTTCAGAATCTTGGTGTAATATTCTTGACCACGAACACACGTTCTAAACTGGCTGCAAAGAACCGTGAAATACGAGTCAATTGCATGCAGCTCACACTTGCACCATCTCATGGCATTCATCGCAATTAACTAGGGTGGTAACAGATTCACGGAAAGCGATGACTAAAAACAAAGCTTCTCGAAACTTTGCTCATTGGGTCGTGTTTGAATGAAGCATCAAAGCAGATGCTTCTAAAACGCGGAATGGGCATGCATAACAACACTCAGACTGGGCATATCGTGGCATCAAACAACTAAGCTAAAATGGTGATCAGCCAACAGTAGCTAAAGACCAAATCGGTCAAAAATGATACAAGAACCAACTGAACTCAGAAACGCAAACGAAATATATCTACAACGCATAAGACATAAAAAAAAAGAAACATCCGAGAACTGCATCAGTGATAACATGCTTATTCAACGATCACCAACTGATAGCCCACTCAATACATGTATACGTGATTGCTGTTATGACCTAAGTTGCAATACAAACACTAAAGACCATACTTACAACGTGACACTAGAGACATTCATCAAGTCCAACCTTACGTTGAAGGAAACACTAGAGACACACATCAACAAGAAGTCTAGCCTTACCTTGAAAAGACACTAAAGGCCTACATCACTTGAAAGTATACAAAATTTTCCAATAGAGGTTAGGTGTGAGTTAAGCTCACTAGTTTTCCAGCAAAGCTGATGGAAACCGAGAGGTAGTGAAAGGAGAATCAAGGAAATTAGCGTTTACATTTATTACGACAAAATTACAAATATACCTAAACTCGCTTTCAGCCACCTACTTCAAAAAACCTATCGGAAGATAAAAGAAAAGAAAACGGTATACATTCAGGACACTAAGAAACAAATCGATGAAAATAGTGGAATACGCACATGAACGGCTAAATATCCACATTACTCCTAGGAGTGATTCGTTAGGTGGAATGGACCAAAAGTCCTACGGTCCCGAAAAGTACACAGAAGTTTGGGGATCTTTTCCCTCCGGACAAGGAACACTTAAAAATGCGTCCTGAGGACCAACTTCGAAGAATGGCATAGTACCAGTCGACATACCAAAATAGATATGGCCGTTGGCGTTAGGTCCTTCTGCTGCCCAGGTCACTCCCGCGCCGAAGCTCCACGCTGACCCATGCTGGCCTAAAGATTTAGCAGCACCGCATGATGACTAGGGTCGCTCGTATCAAATAATGATACGTCGGTGGATGAACCATCCCGGTAATTTAGTTAGATAATAACGATGATGACAAACAATAACGATCAGTGATTGAGTGCGTACTAACTACACTGCGGTGACGGCAGGAAGAGCCGAGAGAGACCTAAGGTGCGTGGCGACACATCAGGTGTACGAAGAATAAGAGCTGCTCGCTGGCTGAGATTTTTCTCTTACGTCGACTTGGAAGGAGGTCTTTCACAAATATTAAAGGGCGATCAATTAAGTTACGTACGTAAGTATGCGAGAGGAACAAAATTTACAAGTATGATTTTAAGAAAATTGTACAGAAGGAGACGCTAGAGACCTACATCACTTGAAGGAGACGCTAGAGACCTACATCACTTGAAGGAGACGCTAGAGACCTACATCACTTGAAGGAGACGCTAGAGACCTACATCACTTGAAGGAGACGCTAGAGACCTACATCACTTGAAGGAGACGCTAGAGACCTACATCACTTGAAGGAGACACTAGAGACCTACATCACTTGAAGGAGACACTAGAGACCTACATCACTTGAAGGAGACACTGGAGACCTACATCACTTGAAGGAGACACTAGAGACCTACATCACTTGAAGGAGACACTGGAGACCTACATCACTTGAAGGAGACACTAGAGACCTACATCACTTGAAGGAGACACTAGAGACCTACATCACTTGAAGGAGACACTAGAGACCTACATCACTTGAAGGAGACACTGGAGACCTACATCACTTGAAGGAGACACTAGAGACCTACATCACTTGAAGGAGACACTGGAGACCTACATCACTTGAAGGAGATGCTAGAGACCTACATCACTTGAAGGAGATGCTAGAGACCTACATCACTTGAAGGAGACACTAGAGACACACACCAACGCAAGACAAATCTTCACCAGAAGACGCCCCTGCAGACACAGACACAAGAGCTGCACACACACGCACAGGCCACCCACTTTGTTGGGGTAGCTGAAGGGCTGCTGGAGGATGCCGCCGCCAGACGCGCTCTCGCCTTTGTAACCACTCGCGCCCCCCCCCTCCGTAGCTACTCGCGCCCCCCCCTTCGTAGCCACTCGCGCCCCCGTCCCCGTCTCCCTTGCCACCCTCCTCCAGGCTGATCAGCGGGTCCGTGCCCCACTCCGACTCCCGCATCACCTGCGCGTGTCGACTTAGGGTTAGCGATAGCGATAAACGTTGCCTGTCAAATAAAGTGAAATTTTTCAGACTCCCCCATCCCCTGCGCGGGTCCGCTTAGGGTTAGCAACAAACGTTGCCTGTAAAATGAAGATGCAATTGTTTTGCCTGGTGAGTTTTGTGCCCCCCCCCCCCCCCCCCCCCTCAGACACTCGTATCACCTGCACATCTTGGCTTAGGATTAGCACTAAACATTGCCTGTCCCTCCCGCATCACCTACGCGTGTTGGCTTTGGGTTTGCAACAAAAGTTGCCTGTAAAATGAAGGTGCAATTGTTTTGTCTAGTAAGTTGAGTGCCCCATCGCCTGCGCACGTTGGAGTGGGGTTGGCAATTAAAGTTGCGTATAAAATAGAAAAGTAATTGTTCTGTCCAATGAGTTAAAGTTAGAGGTCATGAATGCCAACTTTTTAGCATTTTTTAAACATTTTCCTTAGTTCAATTGATCACAACATACCTCAACAAAAATTAAGACGTTGAAAGTAATTTTAATTTAAGGAAAGGTTAAGATTTCAAGACTGGGAATAAAGTCATGCGTAGTAACTGGTTCATAGTAAGGATTGACAAATAGAAATATTACTATTTCAGATACAATGTGGATGGAATTCTGCATGAACCATGAAATACGCATATGCACCTAAATGACCAATTGATTGGATTAGAACTTTGTTCCAGCTGCCCTTACCACAACAAAGGCGTTCCCAACAAATGAAAGACAGCACCATTTAGCAGGGAATTAAGGAATCCATGCACAAGGAGTCCTCATGCCCGGCACATAAAAATTTCTGGATTGAAAGAAAATGATGAAATAATGTGAAAGTTCAAGAATAAAGTAACAGGAGCTGAAAAATGTGCATCACTGAACAAAAAATTTTATATTACAATAAAAAGAAGGCCTACCTAATCTTCAGCATGGAATCCTACACCTTCTCCTTGAGAGTACTAATTCTTACGTGCAATGGTTGTATGTTCATTACAGGAAACTTTTTAGAGGATGTCTTAGCAGTGTAAGATAAAATAAATTTAGACTGTGAATGACCAAAGTCCTTAACTGCCCCATTCGCCAAACTGCTTGTTGCGCGTTCCTATGCGTGACATTGCGGTCCGTACTGTGAGGCACCATTGGTGCTGGAACCTCAGCATGCCGGTTGACCCGTCAGGCAGTTCCATGAAGGCAGTCGCGCAGTTCAGTCGTTCATTACTGTGTCCTGAGTTTCGTGGAAGCAGTCGCGCTGACCGGTCGATTATTGCTGTGTACCTAAACTACGTTCCAGCAGTCACGCGGAGTGATGTGTACTGGCAGTTACGCTGTGTATGTCTTGTTAGAGCAAGTGCGCTAGCAACTGAGTCCTGTCTGCTACCGCTTTGACTGCCATCCTGCTTTCTTAAACTTTACAGTGCAATCAATTATGATTTTAACCAGCGTTTAACGTGTTTCAAATAAACTGTGCTTTCAATAAAAATCTGCTATATTCTCAAATAAATTTAAAAACTTAGTAACTTATAATCAACACTGGTAAAAAGAAACTTAAAAAGAACAAACTATTTTACTGGTTTGTTGCCGTGGCCATTGGCTTTGAATGCTTGGCCTCCTGACATGGAAAAGTCAAGTGATGTAGGTGGCAAGACCATTCACTTATCTTCAGAGGAGTGACAGGCTAATAACTTGTATTTCCACTACCCAAGTAACTCTTGCATCAGTTAGGCCAAGACCAAATTTTGTTTCAAGAGTTCAAATGTAAAATGTAACCATATAGTCATGTCTAGTACACTTCACGAATAAAACATGAGATGGGTCACGCAAAAATGCATGCCTGCATTAAATTGGCTCAATGCCATAATTTCAAGTGGCACGTGGGAATACACTACTTTTTCTGAACCATTTCCGAATTATAATGCTAAATTGGAACTATTTCGATAACTCATAGCCGAATTTTGCAAACTCTGTAAATCACTTTGATTTATAAACCGTGAAAGGAGAACACTGATTCTAGGTTAAAAAATTAGCTAAAAAGTTTCCACAAACGTACACACGCACAAAAACAAAATGTCAGTTGATCCAATAATTAACAGAACATGATTGCTTGAAAACTCTTCAAGTTTCAAAAAAGAGCAGACGAGAAGCTTGACTCAATGCGCACACGCACTTATGATGCGGGTGGGTCACAAAAATTCAAGCTCAGTTTGTCATACTAGTAGTTAACATATTACTGATATACTCCTCTTTCCAATAACAGAAACACCAGTTGAATAATTCAATCAACAACTGACTCACGCGCATTTATCAGACTTCAGGTTTTCACAGCCTACCCTTTAAAATAACAACCAATACCTGTGGGTCAGGAGTGTACTCGAGGTTGTACTTGCTGGCTATCTCCTGCAAGTATTTCTCAATGAGCACTTTGGGCAGGGCCTGGACACTGAGCTTGTGGATGAGCTTCTCATTGATGGTGCTCATGGACTGGTCCCGGCACGCCTTGGCGTACGGCTTTCCGTACTTCAGCGCGAACTGTTTTGCCACCACCTGCCCGCATATGGGACTGGTCAGCAACTTTTGGAGGCTTGACGCACTGACCTTGCTCTTATGAATTGGGCATACAGGTCAATACACTTTGGTTAACTTGAGTGCTTTTCCATACATTCTGGTTAACTAGCATGCTTTTCATACATTCTGGTTTACCAGCATGCCTCTCTTACGTTCATGGTTGATAGGCTAACTAGCCTTGTTCAATGATCAATGCCCTCTGGTTAACCAGCACGCTTTTTATTATATTCTGGTCACCAAACGTTAATTGAGTCGCCTTCCGATGTTCACATACTTTTTAGCCTTGAACAATCTGAAAATTTTTGATCATACTATTGATAAAATCATTATTAGACTGGCACTGGCAACAAGTTTTCCCTCATATAAGAAGGGTGATAGGTTGTCTCAGATACAAAAAAAATGATGAAACTGCCACATAGGAGTGAACTTTAATAAACATTTGGGTACAAATATGGTAATATGTCAAGACAATCAGAAGTCAATGATGACTCAGAAGTAAATCATAGACATCAACAGTGAGGCACAAGCTACAACATAAAGGGCAGCTAAATGTATTTCTTCAATCAAATTCAGCAGAGGGTTGACAGCATGCATACATAAGCTCAACAAAAATTCAAAATAAAACTGTGAAAAGAGAGACACCAAAGTGATATGAAATTCAAAAATGTGAACTCAGATGTTATTTATGGGAACTCAGCAAATAGTAGACAGGATTGGTGAGTGAAGAATGAAGGTGGTATACATAAGAGGGTAGGGCCTCACCTTGAGTTCTGGCACATCTGTCATGAGGCGAGGTGCTACCCACACCAGAGAGGAGATCGCCTCGCTCATGCCAGGGTCCAAGTCCCTGGGGTTCAACATTATGGTCATGGAGCTCATCACAAAATATACACAAATGATCATGGAAGTAGAAAAGATTATTTATCAAATTATCATTAAGGTAACAACAAAAATGATCCTAATGATGATGAAGTTATCTCACAAGGCCATCATTTATCATCAGTTACAATTCAAATATGGGGGATAATGCAAATTAATTGCACCACTAATATGGAGGAAATTTCAAGTTAATTACACAATTTCCGAATTTGTCAAACAAAAACTCTTGCACACTGGAGAACTATATTTATATATATTCATTGTCATTGCTCAAATGAAAGAGATAGCAACAATCTACTTTGGCTTATTGCATTCATTACTTGACAACTAATGGAAGGTTGAAAGATCTGGGACAGCACAATACACACAAAAATGAAATAACCAAAGTCCCCAATCCAAAAAAAAAAGAAGATGCCTGAAGCTATACTTCACAACATCAAGCTTCAACTATGAAAATGCTGAGGAAAATAATAAAATGAAGCCAAGCAAAAATATCAGAGGAGTGAACACATTATCTTTTAGCAAATCCAAATCATGGTTTAAGATACAGATAAACAATTCTAACAAATACTTAATACAACAGTATAACCTTGTAAATTACTCTACGTAAGTACTTTGTTGAAGCTTGGAAATCTCACATGAATTAATACAATTTCAAAAAGTGAAAAAAACTTTGCATGATGCTTCACAATAGTGAGATGGTGTACATTGGCAACATATTTCTGCAGGAACTGTATTGAATATTTAATTTGTAGAAGAATTTTGTATTTATATGGTAAAAATCATACACAAAAATGTATTTCTTATTTTTAAAACATTTCGTAATGCATGCTGCAAAAGCTCATACTTATCAAGTGTGAACAGTAGGGTGTTAACTCTACAATACAAATCCTCTTATGTATTAATTTTTTCAACAAAAAACCAGCACAGTACTAGTGATGCAAAAAAAAACTGTTTTTTATGTGTTTTTCTTGTTTTTTTTTTGTTTTTTTGCACACCTTAATTTTGTCAAGTATATGTCTGGGTTTTTTTTGGACACCTAAAATATATTAATATCCATGTTTTTCAGTCATTTTATTGTTATAAAAACATCAAAAAGAAACCATACAGTAAAAGTGGTGGCAGATAACCCACAATTATATAGAGGCGTCTAAGAGGAACAGCAGGAGCCACAGAACTTATATTGATGGAGTCAAAATTCAGAGCTTATTATCTATGCAAAGTCTGATTTTTTTGGTCACATGAAAATAAAATCAGAAATAGTAGAGATAGTAAGCTCTGAATTTTGACTCCATCAATATAAGTTCTGTGGCTCCTGCTGTTCCTCTTTTACTTTTACTGTATGGTTTCGTTTTGATGTTTTTATAACAATAAAATGACTAAAAAACATGGATATTAATATATTTTAGGTGACCAAAAATATATGCTTAAAACATGTTTTTTTTACCAAAAATTCTGACTAATAAAAATGAATATTAATCTATTTTCTGGTACCAAATATAACCATGCTGTTTTTTATAAAGAATTATGATTAAAAAACACGATATTTTATGTGACCTAAAAAGCCCGATGCGTTTTTTTTTTAAAAAAACATGTTTTTCACTAAAAAATCATGACTGAAAAAACATGAATAATATATTTATGAGACCAAAAAATGTTTTTTACTAAAAAATCATGACTAAATAAAAATGAATATATTTATGAGACCTATAAAACCCCATGCTGTTTTTTAAAAAATGTTTTTTTACAAACAATGATGTATAAGAAAGCCTGGATATGAATATATTTTATGCAACCAAAAAAACCATGCTGTTTTATATTATGTATTTTTCATAAAAAATTGTGTCTTAAAATCATGGATATTAACATATTTTGTTACCAAAAAAATCATAGTTTTTTTAAACATGTTTTTTTATTAAAAAGTTATTATTAGTCATTTTTTGGGCACGACTTTGAAAAAAAAAAACACCCCTCAGGGGGATACAATTATTGTATCTATGGGAACTAGCGCTCCCAGGGGGACAATGTGAGGGCCCAAGCTGAGAGTTAGGTAGGCCTCCTTTTTTTTTAAATAAAATGTTTTCGTTATGTTGAGGACCACCTTTTTTTGGTTCACTGCTGTCTGTTTTTCAGCACCTACTACTGTCTACTGTCTTCTTCAACTTTGATCTTGTTTCATAATCTTCCTTCCTCTCTTTGGATTGCATTTGATGCTGGGTAGGGAGGCTAAAACTAATAACTAAACTAATCTGTAAAAAACATGGATATTAATTTATTTTCTGTGACAAAAAAAACCATGCTTTTTGAAAAAAATATTTTTTACAAAAAACATGAGTGTTATTAAATTTTATCTGACCAAAAAACATGACATTTTAAAAACCATGTTTTTTCACAAAAAGTCATTAATATCCATGTTTTTTAGTCGTGATTTTTTGGTAAAGAAAACATTATTTAAAAAAAATTCAGCATGGTTTTTTTTTGGCACCTAAAATATATTAATATCCACATTTTTTAATCATGATTTTTCTGTAAAAAAGATGTTTTCCAAAAAAACAGCATGGTTGCTTATGGTAAAATAAAGTATATTAATATCCGCGTTTTTTAGTCATGACTTTTTTGTAACAAAAACATTCAAAAAACAGCATGGATTTTTTGGTCACATAAGATATAATAATATCCATTAGAACCGTACCAGGTCTTAGAATAAAATATCCACAAAGAATCTATTCACTCTATAAAACCTTTCAGAGACTAGCTCCATCCTCAGTGAGTCATTCAGTCAAATGTTTTTCAAAGGAACAGTGAAAATTCATTGTCCATTTCACCAAATTTTACTGAATGACTGAGGATGGAGCTGGTCTCCGAAAGGTTTTATGGAGTGAATAGATTCTTTGTAGATATTTTATTCTAAGACCTAGTACAGTTCTAATAAACATGATTTCAATATTAACAGCATTCTTTGTCTATAAGTTTCTAAAGACAATTCGATTAAAGAAAAATAATTTTCCTGATACTTACATCCGTGTTTTTTTAGTCATGATTTTTTTTAAATGTTTTTTAAAAAAATAATTTTTTGGTCCCATAAAATATAATAGCCATGTTTTTTTAGTCAAGATTTTTTGTTAAAAAACAATGTTTAAAAAAACAGCATTGGATTTTTAAGGTCACATATATATATTAATATTCGTGTTTTTTAGTCATAATTTTTGTATAAATAACATGTTTTTTTTTAAAAAAACAGCATGGTTTTTTAGTCACTTCTCTATCAATGGCCATAAGTAAAGATATGTTGTTATAACACACCATTTTGGGAGTTGAAGGTCATTCACATGTATTGTAAAATAAATGAAATAACAAAGCATGAAACCGCAGCAAATGAAAAATTTCATAAAACCATAGAAAACCATCAATTAAGAAGTATGCTGTTTTATTTTGTAATTTGACATGAAAACAAATAATGTAATGTGGTTCTTTTTCTCGCTCAGTTATTTTCAGACAAAATATTTAAAAAAAAAAACAAAATATCCAGGTTTTTTTGGCCACGGTTTTTTTTTGTAAAAAAAACGTATTTTTTTAAAAAAAACGGCATGGTTTTTTTTGAGTCACATTTCTACACAGTACTCCATTAAATATGTATGAATTAAAGCATTAAAATATAAAGCAGTATATTTGACCTGAAATATGTTATTAATTAATATAGCAGTATTTCATGACCTCCCACGATAAAATGATTGAAATTGGTGCACATCAGTACAATTAAATTCAATTATTTCACACAAATGTAATCCCACAGTCATGCAGTAATGTTTATTAAGTGAACTTGCATAAGTGCATAATCTTTAAGGCAAAAAACATGTCACTTTCAAATGGCACTGATATAATACATGTCAGTAATGCTCATGATGCTGTTAGTAAGCTGGACTATATATAGAATATTTCAATGAAGAAAATCTTGAAGGTTTTCATAGGATATTACCTATTATTCACCCAAAGTTTGACTGGAATACTGCCTTGAAGCCAATCCTAAAGGTTTGCATCAATCAAAAAGTACGGATACACATTTTAAATTGTCCACACGTACTTCACTTGCTGAACGAGTCCAAATCTGGCCAACACAAGATCACAGTACATTTGTGTAACTTCCATGGCCTCCACCAGATAGTCTTCACGAATACTGCGCTCCACACAAATCTTGGCTCGCTCAATCTGAAAATGTTAAATATTTCATTTTCTTTGTTCAGTAGCATGAAAAATAGAACAAGGAGCTTAAACTACAAAAAAAACACATAATAATAGGTTACAAGAAATTAGAATTTAAAACTAAAAAACACTTATACTGCAGTTCTAACATCATCTAGAACTACTAGGTATTGTCATATGTTTTAATACATTATTGATTAAATATATAATTTTATTGTTAATCAGTCAAGAAGGTTGCAGTATAGCCAACTACCAATTCATCAATTTTAATCCTTTCAATACTGACGGTACAAATTAGAACCTCTTCATTTCTTCTAGCCTAGGAAATAGAGGCCTAGGAAATTGCGACTTTGCATTGCTGGTGGTACAATCTAGTACCTCTCTGGCATTAATATCCAGCTCTATCTGGCTGCTGACTCATAGTGTTGCTAAATTCTTTCCGGGGGAAAGTGCAGATTTCACATTAAAAAGTGCTAAAAAAGCAGATTTTCTCTTCAACAATGCTAAAAAAAGAGCTAAAAATATTTATTTAGATTACTGATTACTTACCACTAAAAATATGCAGCAAATGCTGCTCAATTTGTTTAAAGGTCTATATCTTCAAATAAGATATCACATGTGATATCTTGGCTGCCAGACTTTTGGTCTTCAATCATATTAGTAACTGAAGCAGGTAATTCGTAATCTTTACAGCATCTATTATCAAGTTTTAGACCATGTTTCACAAACAGAATATTCTTCAACAAAGGTAATTCCATTTTGTTTCTCTATTTGTTTTTCCCTATGTTCAAAGAAATGAAAATGTGTTGAAGTTTTGCAGAAGCAGTAAATTTATGGCAAAACCAGACAATTTCTTGAAGGGATTCACAAACTGCATCTTGGAACTGACTCACTTTGAACCAAAACCTTCATGTGTTTTCTACATTTATCCATTTATTCAAGTGAATGCTATTGTATTGATAATTGATTGTAGCAATTTCTATCTTCAAATTACACAACTTGCAAAATTGGGTTTGTTTCCTCCTTTATGGGTTTCAAGGTGCTTTCAACTGAAAAACATGATGCTTGTTTCAAAATGTTCATGTTTTCAGGTAGTCTGTGCCTAAGTCGTTGGAATAGATTCAACAGAAACGCCTTGGATCTATTCCTTATGATCATTTCTTCTTCATGATTTAGTCTATTTGTAGTTCTCAATTCAATGACTTTTATTTCAAACCTATAGCCAAGATTTGGTTGAGGATCCAAGTATTCTTCTATATTGGACTGAAGAGGATTCACTCTGCTGGTTGGAAGTATCAACAACTGCGCAATTGATTTTATTAAACAAGAAAGGTCATCAAATACTCTGGTTTGTCCACATTATTAGACTCGAAAATTTTGTTTACTTGTTGTACTAAACCAGCACAGGATGTAAGAACAATAGGTAAAGTAACTTTTTCTCATCCTTAAACAAGTACATCTTGTAAAGCATTTGAGCAGAGTATCATTTTTCTTTGGAACTCATTATTTAAAAGTGTGTTTTCAATTCAAGCCATTGGGTTAAGACCCTGCCAACAGCAGGTTCGATTGAAAGCTACCAAGTGGAACAGTTATTAACTATTTTAAGTGGAGTTTTGTTGTCATTGATAGGTTTATAAAGCTAACAGTAGGCAGCATGCCTAGAAGAAGAGTAGGCAAACCATATATAAGTTTCTGCAATTAGAAATTCCAAATTTCTAGGCAGAACCTCAGCTGACGCATATGACATAGCTAATTGCAGAGAATGACAAACACATCTCACAAGAATCAATGCTGGAACTTCTTCTTTCAATTTCTTAAGGGGATCTACTACCCTGGACTTGACTTAATGAACCAAATTTTAAAAACTTCTTTTTTCCCATTTCTATTGCAACTAGGTTAACCAAAATGCATACTGGTATATAAAATTGAATTACAAACACATTTGCTTCTATACAAATTTTCGGTTTTTGCCATAGAAAAAAAGTTATTGAGTGAACATAAATAAATAGATATACTTACGCAAAACCCAACTCACTCTTCAATTTCCAATGTTAGAAGTGTGAATTTGGTCTCATTTGCCGCGGAAAGACAATAGGAACCTTGTCATGTAGGATTTTTGTGCATTTCAAACTAGAAAAAAGTTATTGTTACACAATTCAACATTGAATTTTTTTTATTTCAGTTCGTTCCCAATAAAAATTTAATTTGGAACTCGAATAGAATTTCGCCTTGGTACGCTGTTTCCACCGTTAAACCGCATCGAATGAAACCAAAATCACGCTTCTACATTGAAAATTGTAGAAGGGGTGCGGTTTTGCACACAAAAATTTAGCCTGTGGGGTAAAAGAAATTACAATATTCACTACTAAAAAGTACAGTAAAATTGATTTATTTACCTTATTTAGATGGCCAATGATCAGGGGTGATGGAAGTTTGGTGGTGATGATGGTTTATCCTGAATCATAAGGGGCTGGTGGTTGATAACCATTAGTAGAAGGTTGAGGTGACTGAGTTTGTGGGTCATCGATATTTTCGTCAGCTACGTCAGCTTCAGCAATGTTGGGACGTGTAGGCTTGAAAAACAGATCGAGTTTGAGTCGTTTTCCTGGTTGATGTTGTTTGTGGATGATGATTTCCCTGAAGGTTCTAAAATGTGGATAATATTGCTGGATTTCACTTTCTGGTGACAAGTCAATGTAGCTGATAAGATTATCAAGTGATTCCCTTACAACAGAGAGCTTGGGTTTTGTAGGCAATGGTTCGTCATCTTCACCTTTGTCACTAGAATCATCTCTGTTGTCATCAGCAAGAACATCATGAGCTATTTCTTCTTCTGTCATCACCTGGTAGCCAGGATCACCTTCCGTGTCAGCTAACCACGTCCTAACATCACCTTCAGACACTTCTCCTTTGCCTGCCCTTCTAAGGATACGATGAAATTCCCTGGCTTCAAATCCTTTGAAATCGTATTCTACCTCTGCATCAAATGGCTCCACTTTTTCAACTTTTTCAACTGACTGCTTCACCGTGAGTAATTTTATTACACAGTCAGTGGCAATTTCCCAACCTCTATAACCAACCATCACTAGCTTCAGAATTAATCCCTATATGTTGTGCCAGCTTTTTAGTGGCAGCTCGAAGTTCCAGACCACGGACTAAGTTACCACACAAACGTTGCTGGATATACCACTTTGTCACAGCCTCCTCAAGATTTGTATTCTTCCCAACTCGCATACGCTTCCTTCCACCAACAGACAAAGCTTTAGAACCAGCATCCACATTATATTTCAGAGCAAAAGCACTCAGTTTATCCTTTGCTTTACGAATGTCGGAAACTGTTTGTTTTTTCACTCCATATTCAAGACACATATTTGCTACAGACGCACCTGCCTCTAATTTTCTTATCATTTCTAGTTTCTGGGTTACAGATATTGTCACTTTTTTCCTAAGAGAAGCATTAGCAGGGCCTCTTAAAGACATGGTGAAAAAAAGAAGTTTCAATTATGCTTAAACATAGAAATATTCACTCAAAAGTCAGAGCAACACAGCACTATCATTTGAATATGGTGGGGGTAAACATCCTTAATTATGGCGGGAGCGGTGGCGGTCGATGCGCGTGCCATCTATAGGCAACTTTCGTCACTAACTTGAACTTGAAATTGAGGGCTGACAGCGTCGGGGCCTTTGTAACGGCCTACAACTCCCTCCACAATTTTCACACAAAGAGTTCAGCGCCTGGTACCAGACTTGTCCACTAAACTACTCAGGATCTACCAATCCTTGTCACAAGCTGCCATTGGACGGCATCACTGGGATAACCAGTGTGTCAAACACCATCCCCAGGCATATTGGGTCATTACTGACCACTCTACCTGAATGGCTCATTACAGTCACTGTCTCTTACTCCAGGCATGCACAAGAAACATTTTCATAGCTTCAATGATACTCAAATTACACTCCTGATCCAGTCCAGCAAGACAGCTCATACCGCAATCATCTTCAGCACATCTGGCATACCACTCATTCTCTCCATACTGCTCAAGCACCACATTCATGAAACTTTCTCTCTCCTGCTTATACTTACTACATTCCAGCACAAAATGCTCAATTGTTTCCTCCACTCCACTAATACACTGCCGGCATAATCTGTTATTATTCTCATTCCACATCCATGTACGTCTGTTCACACTCAATGACTTACATCTCACAGCAAACAAGAGTTGACTTCCAAAACTACCATCATAGAACATCACAAACTTAGGTGCTTATTTTTTCATATACCAGTCAAGTGTAGGCTTCCGTATCATGCTAAGCTTCCACTTATTTAATCCATACTCTTTTGTTTGCCTCTCAATCTCTTTCTTCCATCTCTTGCAGTCCCACTCAGGCCCTACACCTCCAGCATTTATCAAATTCCAGTCATCTACAGGTCTCCCAATTCTGACATGAATAATCTTTTGCATACTAAGTTTCCTTGCATGCCCCCAACTAGTGATGCAAAAAAAACGGTTTTATTTGATTGTGGTTTTTTTTGCAAAAAAAACGTGTTTTTTATGTGTTTTTTGGTTTTTTGTTTTTTTTTGCACACCGAAATTTTGTTAACCCTTTAACGTCCGAATTTTTGTACTCATATTACCGTTAACACAACCACCGTCACTAAACTGGCGCTAGCATCAGGCAGTCACCGATATCAGGATGGGATAGGAACTGCCACCCGGCAGAGAACTTCAAAGAACACATTAGGGAACTAATTGAACAAGAAATACAATATATTGAGGATATTTTTGAAAGAGGACACTGGTGTCCTCTGGGGCGTTGAAGGGTTAAGTATATGTCTGGGGTTTTTTTTGGACGCCTAAAATATATTATTATCCATGTTTTTTAGTCATTTTATTGTTATAAAAACATCAAAAAGAAACCATACAGTAAAAGTGGTGGCAGATAACCCACAATTACCTAGAGGCGTCTAAGAGGAACAGCAGGAGCCACAGAACTTATATTGATGGAGTCAAAATTCAGAGCATACTATCTCTACTATGTCTGATTTTATTTTTGTGACCAAAAAAATCAGGCTTTGCAGAGATAATAAGCTCTGAATTTTGACTCCATCAATATAAGTTCTGTGGTAAGTTATGTGGCTCCTGCTGTACCTCTTAGACTCCTCTAGGTAATTGTGGGTTATCTGCCACCACTTTTACTGTATGGTTTCTTTTTTATGTTTCCATTACAAAAAAATGACTAAAAACCATAGATATTAATATATTTTAGGTGACCAAAAATATACGCTGTTTTTTTTAAAACATGTTTTTTTTACAAAAAATTCTGACTAGTAAAAATGAATATATTGTCTGGTACAAAATATAACCATGCTGTTTTTTTTTCAAAGAATCATGACTAAAAAACAATATATTTTATGCGACCTAAAAAGCCCCATGCAGTTTTTAAAAAAAAACACGTTTTTTACTAAAAAATCATGACTGAAAAAACATGAATATATTTATGAGACCAAAAAATTTTTTTGTTCTAAAAAATCATGACTAAAAAAACATGAATATATATATATATGAGACCTAAAAACCTCATGCTGTTTTTTAAAAAATGTTTTTTTTACAAACAATGATGTATAAGAAAACCTGGATATGAATATATTTTATGCGACCAAAAAACCATGCTGTTTTATTTTATGTATTTTTCATAAAAAATCATGTCTCAAAATCATGAATATTAACATATTTTATGTTACCAAAAAAAATCATTGTTTTTTTAAAAACATTTTTTTTTATTAAAAAGTTATTATTATTCATTTTTTGGTCACGACTTCTTTGTAAAAAAAAACACTTCCTCAGGGAGATACAATTCTTGTATCTATGGGAACTAGCGCTCCCAGGGGGACAATGTGAGGGCCCAAGCTGAGAGTTAGGTAGGCCTCCTTTTTGTTGAAATAAAATGTTTTTGTTTTGTTGAGGACCAACTTTTTTTGGTTCACTACTGTCCTGTTTTTCAGCACCTACTACTGTCTTCTTCAACTTTGATCTTGTTTCATAATCTTCCTTCCTCTCTTTGGATCGCATTTGTTGCTGGGTAGGGAGGCTAAAACTAATGACTAATCTAATCTGTAAAAAAAACATGGATATTAATGTATTTTATGTAACCAAAAAACCATGCTTTTTGAAAAAAAGATTTTTTACAAAAAACATGAGTGTTATTAAATTTTATCTGACCAAAAATAACATGACCTTTAAGAAACCATGTTTTTTTCACAAAAAGTCATTAATATCCATGTATTTTAGTTATGATTTTTTTGGTAAAGAAAACATGATTTAAAAAAAACCAGCATGGTTTTTTTTGGCACATAAAATATATTGATATCCACATTTTTTAGTCATGATTTTTCTGTAAAAAAGATGTTTTTCAAAAAACAGCATGGTTGTTTATGGTAAAATAAAGTATATTAATATCCGTGTTTTTTAGTCATGACTTTTTTGTAACAAAAACATTCAAAAAACAGCATGGATTATTTGGTCACATAAGATATATTAATATCCATTAGAACCGTACCAGGTCTTAGAATAAAATATCCACAAAGAATCTATTCACTCTATAAAACCTTTCGGAGACTAGCTCCATCCTCAGTAAGTCATTCAGTCAAATTTTTTTAAAAGGAACAGTGAAAATTCGTTGTCCATTTCACCAAATTTTACTGAATGACTGAGGATGGAGCTGGTCTCCGAAAGGTTTTATGGAGTGAATAGATTCTTTGTAGATATTTTATTCTAAGACCTAGTTCAGTTCTAGTAAACATATTTCAAAATTAACAGCATTCTTTGTTTATAAGTTTCTAAAGACAATTCGATTAAAGAAAAATAACTTTCCTGATATTTATATCCGTGTTTTTTTAGTCATGATTTTTTAAAAATGTTTTTCAAAAAAAACAATTTTTTTGGTTCCATAAAATATATATAATAGCCATGTTTTTTTAGTCAAGATTTTTTCTGTTAAAAAACAATGTTTTAAAAAAAACAGCATTGGATTTTTAAGGTCACTGTTAAGGAAAATTTGATTGTGTGAATTTTACAAAAACAAAATTAAAAAAAAAAAAATTCAAGTATCTTTAAAAAAAAAAATGCTTCATTGGGTTTTGCTTTATGTGTTGTAAAAACATTGCAGGGTTCGCATTCAGCAGTACAGAGAGTGATCGAGTCCACACGTTCGTTGAAAGAATGTTGCGATAAGGCTATTCTGAAGAGCATCGGGCAGTTTTGTATTTGTATGACCACGAAGGAATGTGTGAGGGAACTTGGTTACAAAGATATCTTACATGGCAGAGAAACCTTTCCACAAAAGTGTTTGTAGACAAGGGCGATCTTAAAATAACATGGGGGAGAAGAGGCCAGCGAAACTTGAGAGGGTTTGGCTGAACTACATGGAGAGAAATTTATTGCAAGCACTTGTAAGCGTTGGGGCTGAGGACGCTGGACAGAAGAGGGTGACAGATTTATGACACACCATGGTAGGCTTAGGAGGTCCGTTAGAAAGCGAGCGATATTATCGAAAAGCAAACAACCTTAGAAGAAGGCGGAGATTACTGCGCGCTTGGCAAAACATTTCAACAGCAAATAAGAAAAGGACAGCCTCAGGGAAAACCAATGGGAACGTTAGAGGGAAGTGTAGGAGGACGCTCAAGAAGCCCCGTGAGAACACGATTGGTCTCACAAAAAGGGGGAGTACAGCTTTGAACGGAGGGACAGAGCTGATGAGAGGCGAGCAGTCTAACGCGGTGCATCATCATAGAAAGAAGTACGTGTAACCAAGTGTCAAACTGAAAAAGCATTCTGAAAAATATAAGTGAAGATATTGAATATATTGAAGGTATAGAGGAAGTTGAATAAGTTGTTTTGAGCCCGTAAATTAAAATGAAATTAAAAATGTCACATCTATTTTTCCAGAAATGAAAATATCGTAACCAAACTGTGCAGTATATGAAGTACTAAGTTGAACGTCAGTTGGGCGGGTAAGGAGTGTTTTGGATCATAAGATATGCAGTTCCCTTTTGAAAAGAAGTTTTGAAATAAATGTCATGAAAAATAATGTCACATTAACGTAAAAATTAAAATAATTTTGAGCACAATTTTTGGCAATTAAAAGAAGTAACGAGCTGATAAATCATTTGCAGGCAGGGCGGTCATCGCAGATGTCTAACGTGATTGAAGGTTACGCGCTAGAAGTCAGAAGTGGAGATTTGGAAGGTGGTCGTCATAAATTTTTGAAATGAGAATCACTCGTGGAGACTGAACTGGAGTTGTGCCTTTGAGAAGGAACGTGTGAACGAACGTTATGACCACATTTTGTACTGCTGAACGCCACAATAATTGAGGGGTATTCTGTCATATTCATGTGTGGGAAAGTGAGGGAAGGGCTGGCCAGCCAGATTTACTGGGATATGAATTGTGTGTAAGTCAGTAGGGTAGGGCTTTGAGGCAGGTTGTAAATTGCACTGTGTCCTAATAACATGTTCATAGATTGTGAGTCTACGTTATCGTATTGTATCAGTTCTGCCGTAATTATAAATTCATGCTAAATTCATATGGCGTATATAAATATCCGTCAATGCAAAGGCAGCTCATCGATACAGGTGCGCACAGAATCGCGCTGATGTAAGTCGTGTATCAACTCATTGGTGAGTACCGCTCTAAATTTAGTATACAATAATTGTGTGTCTTTTCTTAATGACTGTTCTTCATACATTCTCGCATTTTTTGTGTGTGTTAGGTATGTACCTGGAGGTGGGCCATTCCTCTATTCCAAGAACCTGATCTTCTTGTTAATGAAATATTAACAAGAAGGTGACGGGACGATTTCTCGTGACATCACAAATATATTAATATCCATGGTTTTTATTCATAATTTTGTATTAATAACATGTTTTTTTTTAAAAAACAGCATGGTTTTTTAGTCACATCTCTATCAATGACCATAAGTAAAGATATGTTATTATAACACACAATTTTGGGAGTTGAAGGTCATTCACATGTATTGTAAAATAAATGATATATCAAAGCATGAAACCGCAAATAATGAAAAATTTCATACAACCATGGAAAACCATCAATTTAAGAAGTATGCTGTTTTATTTTGTAATTTGACATGAAAACAAATAATGTAATGTGGTTCTTCTTCTTGCTGAGTTATTTTCAGACAAAATATTAAAAAAAAACAAAATATCCACGTTTTTTTTTAAAAAAACGGCATGGTTTTTTTTGAGTCACATCTCTACCCCCAACACACTTTCTCCCAATAGCTTACACTCAGATTCCATTCAAAAATTCGCTTTACCCATCTGCTATTCTGCATTCTTTCAATTCTCACCTTATAATTCAGCACTGCTTTTATCATTCTTTCTGAAAATAGGCTCCACCCAAGGTCACCTCTAATGGCTTCTGTAGCTGTCCATTTCGGAGCACCCAATGCTAACCGCCCTACCTTATTTTGTATTACATCCAGCTTTTCAAGATCACTTCCATTCCAGGCAAGAGCACTCATCCCATACATGACACTAGGTACAGCAATATACTTCCACATTCCTCTCACACATTCATACTTGTTTGCTCTGTATCTGGCCACACTACTTAACCGTCCACTCCACTGCATAGCTTTTGCCACTTTTCACCCTTAGTTCTAGTGCATCCATCTTCACTTATCATACAACCTAGATATTTGTATTCTTTTGTTCTACCTATTCTGATTTCTCCAATATTCCACAGTCTGTCTCTATCAGTCTCATCACTATTTATAACCAAAACCTTACTTTTGTTGGCACCAAAGTTCATCTTGAAATCTGTACTATTTCCATTCACAATGTCAAGCATCCTTTGCAGTTCATGTTCACATTCACTAACCACAACCACATCATCAGCATACAACAAACAGCTCAGTCTCTCATTACCAACTTTCAGTCCTAAGCCACTCCTTCTCAGTCGAACTGCTAATTCTTCTGTGTACAATCCAAACAACAGGGGAGACAGTACAGCCCTGTCTCACGCCTCTAACACTCCTCACTTGCCCTGTTTCCAAATTTTCTAACCTGTATATTGGGCTTGTGTTCTCATGCAGATTTTGTACAATTTTTACTATTTTTCTACTAAACCCAACTTTTCTCAAAACTTCAAAGAGCCTAACTCAATCCACTCTGTCATACGCCTTTTCAATATCCAGGAATGCTAAATATAGCTTTTTATCATCCTTCCTCATTTGCTCAATTATTTCACTCACTACAAATAGATTATCCTCCCCACGTCTCTCTTACCTAAATTCATTCTGTGCTTCACCTAGGACTCCTAATTCCTCAACTAAGTTTTCCATTCTCTCATTCAAAATACCATAAAAGATCTTACATACAGTGTCACCCAGTGCAATTGGTCTGTAATTTTTAAGTTCTTTCATACTCTCATGTCCACCTTTATGCAACAGAACTACATTACACTTGTTCCAGTCATCCGGTACTCTTTCACTCTTTCATATCTCATCAAATAAACATTTCAACACACTGACTACACTCTCTCCTCCACATTTATAGAACTCATATGGGATCTTATCAGGGCCAATAACTCGGCCAATAACGCCAGTAACTTGGACAACCCCCCTTTACCACGGACGACGTCCGTCTTATCCAATATCTGGATTACCAAGGTCCGTCTTATCTAGGATTGAGATAGTATTTTTGCAAAAATCAAAAAATTTCATTTCAGCAAATGTGTTTGGAATTCAATTTTACATACACATGTAAATTTTTGTTCCCATAGGTGCAATAGAAATGTGTTCAGTGAAGTTTGAAGAATGAGGTCAAGTCCAGGGTAGGAGATCCCCTTAACACACCTTTGTTCACTCCTACCATAACACTATCATTCTCAGTACCAATGGCAATCAGGTTAGTTATGTTCAGTTTGCAAGTTCACTTTTCAATGATTCAACAATGCCATTTGCATCACAACTAGTTAGACAATTCAACCAGACTTAAGAAAGTGTGAACTACTTTTCTTGTGCTTTTACTAGAATAAATTAAAGCAATACCTAACATTTTACACACAGATATATCATTGCTCTCATCCAGAAGCAAACTAAATTTTCCATCTCCGATATCAGTCACCAATTTTCCTTTAAAGTGTGCGTCAAGAACATCTTTCATCACAGCAGTGCATTTGCTTTGGTGCATTTTTACCCTTGACACGACTTCGCTATCTCTCAGAACATTTTTGCACAGATCTACCAAATGATTACAGGAGTTGATTGACGAGTGACAACATACATGGAGTGCAAGTTTTCTTTCAACATTTGCAGCACCATCAAATTTTCGTTCCATGAATTGAGTAATCGGATTACTTTTAAAAGGCACAGATGTTATATGTTTCTTTGTTTTCGCATGTTTTGTTAGTAAACTATATTTTGCAGCTACTTCACATGTATAAAATGAACAGAAAGATTCTGTACTAGGCCTATCTCCTGCCTAACTACCTCACGTAAACAGTTGTCAAATTGTTGAATTTGACAACTATGCTTTTCTGAACTCTTGAGTATAATTTTTCTTCCCGCTTGCACTCATGTTGAAGGGTTTTTTTGTAGTATTTCAAGAAGAATTCGATTAATATTATGCACACCCAACACCATAACTGAATTCTCAGTAAGACGAACAAGCACCATAAGTCCATAACTCTTCCGTACGACTCTCCCGTCACTTAACTTAACTGCAGCCGGCACTGCAAATATTTTAACGAATATTCAAAAAAACTTTTCGAAGTTAATTCAAACAGAGGTATAGGTAAATTCGTACATAATTTTAGAATGATCAAATTACTCTGTATTATGAAAAAATATGCTAGAAATGTACTGGATTAAGTGCAAGATGCCAGATGATGAAAACTAGGAGCTAAGCATGGTAAAAATATGCCAGATCTGGTTCCAAAAGAGCTAAATTGGCAACACTGGGCCGCTGCTCTAACTTCCAAACAAAGAGTTGATCACAATTGGTTTTTCGCCATGGGTTTCCAAAATACTGTCGGTACATATAAGAATCAATATGAAGTATTTTTTCATTTTATATATTTAATTGTTCATATGAGCTATATAGCTTTATGAACCACAAATTTAACCAAATTCACCGTAAAAAGTGTAAAAAAATTAATTTTTTTTCAATTATGGAATCGAAAGGGTTAATAACACAAGATTTTAGCAATGAATTTTTTCCCATTGTGGGCTTGAAATTTGAGCATACAAATCAAAGCATCAACAGAGTTATAACAAATCAGAGTTATAACATAAAGCTATACCATTTATGCCATGGAAATGACACTCACCTAGCCAGTTTATATATGTTACATATATGCCAAGGGAATAAAACTCACCTTGCCAGTTGATATATAGTCAGATATTTCTTTTCTTGCTTTTTGAGCCAATTCAGTCTTTTTCTTCTCAAGCAATTTGAGTCTGTTGATTGACAGACGCAAATTTGTCTTGAGCTTTGGGTAGCTTGGTCCTGAGCAAAACATTTTATTTTTAAACATTATGTTTAAACTGATGTCAGGTTGCTGAACTACGAAACGGATAGTAAAGTGAGACCTGAAGCAATTCAGTATTAGATTTGGCATAGACAAACACTTTACCTGGCAAATCCTCACCAATAGGAAAAAGGAAGTCTTTTCTGAAACATTGTAACCGAATCTATCATAAAAAATTATCGTATCTGTTAGGTTTGGTGGTGATGAACGTCCAATCCTAATCTTTTTACTCGACAGTGCTTTTCGAAATTGTAAGAGAGGGATAATAAAGCATGGGATAACTCAGCTTTGATTTTGCTTTATTGAGGGAAGCCGTGATGACCGTTGGCGTGCTTGACTTCGGACGATCTTCTCTTAGATGGGAAACTCCGTGCAGGCGAGGTCCGGCCAGCGATGACGTTGGTCAGATGTAAGTGAGTGTGTTTGTGGAGGTTCAAGGGCTGTTTAATCTTAGCGACTGACAGAATATTAATTTACTCGTGACGTGTTGATGAGTCACTATGTCAGGGATTAGACTTTAGAATAAGTCTCCGATGTGAAAAGCAAGTTGTCGTGTTTTGAGCGGGTAGATTAATTTGCCATTTGTAGTAATATACTAGGCTCTACTAACTCCGACAAGTGGTTGCAGTTGAGAGATGACAAAAGGTCAGAACGTCTCACGTCACAAATAGGCAATTTACGTGGTGTACTCTATGGTTTAGTGAGAGATAATTTTCCACGTGAATTTAACTTGTAAAGCTCAAGTGAATGTCAAGGTTAAAGGCCCAAGGAATTGTGTTGTGGCGTTTGGGTGCCGTCGAGGAATCTGCAATAATCGAAGTCGCTGAATGAGAAGGCTCTCGAAGAGGCATCAAGGAAAAATTCCACAACTGACAATCCCTACACTGCAAGGGTAAATTTCCCATCACGGAGAAACACTGAGTCTTCCTACAGATTCAACACGAGCTATTTGAATTGTTCTCCTTGTGTTAAGCTCATGAAATAGGATAGATTTTAACAGCTGGCAAGCCCTTTCACTACTGCCCTTGCTTTAATATAAGAGCACGAGATTCACAAGAATTTCCGGTAATGACAATCGTTATTCATTATTGAAAACTTCATGCGATTAAGCACATGATTTATGGAATATAATGATATATGAGACAGCCAAAAATGCAAGAAAATGAATAACTTTCGTACTCTATAACATCTCCATATCCGTACGAGAAATAAAAACAGGCAGTCCTAAATTCATCCATGTCCATCATACTGAAAAACACTGCCAGTATATCTTGTAGTAAAAAAGAATAATATCTACACTGAGAAAAGAAACACTAAACGTATCTCTTGCAGCAAAAGAAAAATATTCAGAACATAATACAGTGAACATAAAAATGACAATGACACAGCAGTTCCCGCTCCGCCATTTTCGCAAACGCCGGCAAATCCACCGTACGTTCTCACGAAGTATTTGATGAGCGAGTTTCAATATCATAATGGCAACTGCAAGTATATAATTTTTGTAGTAAAGGAAGGACGTAGTTGAATATCTATAAAATACTCTTGACACAAGAAATGCACATGACACGCAAAATTTACGCTACGTCATGTTGAGATAGCACTTGAAATGAGCTATGCCAGTTTAACGAATTCTACGACTATTTACATGTTTATATCTAGCACGACACTGACCAGATCCTTAAACTTAGACACAATGCACACTGAGAGATGAACACAATATACTTTACCAGATTTGCTCTATTTGAACACTTAATTTCTTTCACTTACGAGAACGGTGTACGCACAAGCTAAGAAGGCACGAGAGAGAGTGACGCCTAAGAACCAAGCGTCCCGCGCGCAGTATTGCCAGTTCTAGAGGCTTCAAACTAGAAAATGTCGATCGTTATTTTATCTCTCATGCATTTACACAATAACTTCAAGGATTACTAATTATAAGTAGAAAATTATTAATACTAATTTAGAGTAAAATTTTTAATGTCAATAATTATGCTATTTAAGTGCGAATGAAAAATTTTATAATTTTACACTTTTGTGGCTACTGCTACATATCTAACCTTACCTATCCTGATTTAACATAATGTAGACTATCCAAACTTAATCTAACCTAAATTTCTTTTACTAAATCCAACAATATCCGAACATAACAACTTGAACTAATGCCGGTTTCATGAATTCAGCTCAAAATTACAACTGGAGATGCCAGAATGCCGTTTTTGGGAAAACAGAAAATGGAGTGCAAATTTTCAGCCGGGAGCGATAACGTTCATTTCAACATTTTTTTCCATATAAATAGGATAATTTTTTTTTAACTTTACTTTGTAGGATTTCATCATTGTCTCAAATTGAAGCCAATCCAATTATTTGTTCACTCATGTACTCCTCGCCCAGGAAGAGAAGAGAGAAGCTCCCTCTACTCTCCCCTCGCCCTCCCAATGAGGTCCCTTATTCTGGAAACGCTCATTTTGGGCTAGCTTCAATTTCTAACCTATTGCGTCAAAACATTTCAATTTAGACTTAATTTGAGAGCAAGAAAGGAGTAAACGGTTGTTTCTAAAAAAAACTGATTCATGAAATGTATTACAATACATTGGTTTTTAAAAATTTCTCAATCAAAAAGTCTTTAATTGATTGACGAATTATACGAAGCGTACTTAGCTGTGTCGAAAGCAAATTTTGTTCTTAAGAGAAGCATCAAAATCTCATCTCATTGGAAAATTTATCTACAGAGAGGTAGCTGACAAGCTGACATCATTCTCTAACTTGACAAATTGCTCACAATTTTTTTTATCGTGGTCTAAAGTTCGCCCAATGTGGAGGAACTCAATTTAGTTATGTGAAGCTTGAAGAGCAAAGCAATTTAAAAGGGTCACCAGCGCGTGTTAACGCACGTTGAGTTTCAATGATTTGCAATCTCAGAAGGAGTTGAGGACGGTGTTCGGACGCAATATTTCAAGCGTCTAATAATCAAACAAGAAACAATAAAAACCACCATACAGCCACCACTCGGGGAGAATGAGAGAACTATCGCATCCTACACTATAGCACAGTATAGGTTTCACATAGACATAGACACAACATAGTAATAGACATCAAGTTAGGTAAAATAGTTTACTCACCTCTTGGATACCTTACAACATAGATACTCAGATACCAGAATGTGGTTAGCGAGAGCAGAGCGGAGATAGAAAGGAATATATAGAATAGGGTAGCATAGAATTAGTACATTAGTTTAGAAATTAAGAAGTTAGATACCAACCATAGTAGGTAATATTATGTACACACTCGGTCAACATTTACTTGTTGTCGAACCCGAGTTCACTAGTAGACTGCCTGCGAGTGTTGCCCTCTCGAGCGTTGCCAACTATTGGTCTCTCTAACTAGAACTTACACTACTCGCTATATTACACCCCTCCCTCCTTAATTAGAAACCCCCCCTGTATCCCCAGTCCCCTTATTCAATATAGTCAATCCTAAAGGTCCATTCTCACCACAGGCTTCCGAGCTCGGGTAGACCTGCGCGAGATGCTAGCGCTTGGAGACTCGTGCATCCTAGCCTCCTGGGTGGGAATCGGGTAATCAGGTGTTTCGGAGTCAGGTTCATGGGTCGGAGGTGGTGGGTATGAATTTTGAGCAGGTTGTGGAAACACAACGGTTTCCTCCGTAGGTTGTTCCAAGGGTTCAGGGATGGTGTTCGAGCAGGTAATAACTTGGTCCTGGTGTCGACGAACGACCTCTCCCCCCTTCAGTTGGCACTTGTAGGATACCGGGCCTGTTTTCTCAATGGTGGTAGCAGGGGTCCATTTTGGGGAACCCGGCGTGTATTGACGGACCATCACAGGTGACTCCAGCGGAATGTCAACCGCGCGAGACCCTGGGTGGTATCTTTTCTGAGCGTCCTGGCGTTGAGCAACTTTGGACGCGATTGCTTCTGACGGCCAAAGCAGATCAAGACGAGAGCGAACTTTCCTGCCTAACATCAGTTCGGCAGGCGTAACACCTGTTGTCGTGTGAGGTGTTAGCCGATAGTTGAACAGGAACCTGTCTAGTGCTAGGCGTAGGGGTTCCGTTGACTTCCGTATATTCTTCTTGAAAGTTTGTACCATGCGCTCTGCCAGTCCATTAGTTGAAGGGTGGTATGGTGCGCTTGTAATATGTCGCATACCACATGCCTTCACAAATTCTTGGAATTCAGCCGATGTGAAACACGTTGCTTTGTCTGAAACAATTGTTACTGGGAATCCAAATGTCGCAAAAGTGTGTTTCAGGCACAAGATCGTTTCGCTAGAGGTTGTAGTAGATGTGGGAAAAATTTCAACCCACTTAGAGTGTGCATCCACGATCACTAGATAGTATTTTCCATCCATTGGGCCCGCGTGGTCAATGTGTATGCGATGCCAAGGCTTCGCAGGCCATTCCCACGGATGGAGTTCAGCTCTCGTCGGTGCGGCTCGAGTGCTCAGGCACTCGCTGCATGACTTGGTTGTTTCTTCTAGATCTTTATCCAGAAGGGGCCACCACACGTAGCTGCGAGCTAACTCCTTCATCCTGGATGATCCAGCATGACCAGAGTGAAGTTCATCCACAATGGCTTGTCTGAGAGCTTGTGGTACAATAATTCTTGCTCCCCAGAGCACACAGCCATTTTGTGTGGACAATTCGTCTCGCCTCCTAGTATACGGAGCGAGATCAGGGTCACCAATTACCATCGAAGGCCAGCCTACTTGGCAGTATTTGTATACCTTTGAAAGTACTGGGTCCCTTAGGGTGCTGTCGCGGATGTGGGTGCTGGTGACTGGAGCTGACTCGAGGAAGTTTACTAAGGACGTCCATTCCGCAGGAATAGGTGTGGCTTCCTCGGGAGTTGTCAAGGGTAGACGACTGAGAGCATCAGCCGTACCCAACAGCACGCCAGACCGGTGACGCAAGGTGAACTTGTAGGACTGCAGTAGTAAAGCCCACCTTTGGATGCGCCCGGATGCCATCGGAGGAATGCTTCTACCCGGATCAAATAGTCCTAACAAAGGTTTGTGGTCCGTAACCACAGCGAAATCCTGTCCCCACAGGTAGCAATGAAATTTTCGAAGTGCGAACACCATAGCTAGGGCTTCTTTCTCAGTTTGAGAGTAGTTGCGTTCTGTTGCTGTTAGAGTTTGGGAGGCAAAATAGGCGGGGCGTTCAATCCCATCAATAAGGTGACACAGCACCGCTCCCACACCATACGCACTACTGTCCGCCACTACCACTATGGGTTTCTGAGGGTCAAAGTGGACTAGAGTCTGAGAGTCCAGGAGGGCTTGTTTAGATTTCTGGAAGGCTCTCTCCTGACTTGCATCCCATTTCCAAGGGGTTTTATCCCTCAGTAAGGTATTTAGGGGCTCCAGCATAGTTGCAGATGATTTTAGAAATTTCCTATAGAAATTTAGCAGCCCAAGGTAGGCTCTCAGTTGAGTTACATTAGTAGGAGCTGGTGCCTTCTGGATTGCTGCTACCTTCTCGGCAGTGGGGTGCAATCCATCCTTGTCAATTTGGTATCCAAGGTAGGATACCTGTGGCACTCCAATTTGGCATTTATCTATTTTCAGCTTTAGCCCTGCCTCCTGAAGTTTAGATAGGACTTGATAGAGACGCTTGTTGTGCTCTTGCTCATTAGTGGCACTCACCAAGACGTCATCCAGGTAGCAGAACACTCCTGGGAGGCCCTGCAATAGTCCTTCCATGGCACGCTGAAAGATTCCAGGTGCGGACGCAATTCCAAAGCTGAGACGGTTGTAGGCAAATAAACCTCTGTGGGTGTTTATTACCGTGAGTTCCTTGGAGTCTTCATCCAAGGGTAGTTGGGCGTATGCCTGAGACATATCTAGCTTGGAGTATATAACTCCTCCTGCTAACCCGCTAAATAGATCTTCCACTCGGAGTATGGGGTAGGTATCAAGCCTAGTGGCTCTGTTGACTGTGAGTTTGTAATCCCCACATATGCGGATGCTTTGATCAGCCTTGAGCACAGGGACGATCGCCGCCGCCCATCTTGAATACTGTACAGGGGTGAGGATACCTTCCTGCACCAGTCTATCAAGTTCAGCCTCCACCTTAGGTCTAAGTGTGTAAGGCACATTCCTGGCCTTACAAAACTTTGGTGGTACGGAGGGATCCACTTCTATTTTGAATTTCCTTCCCTTAAAGCAACCTAGACCTGGTTGAAAAAGGTCGGGGAATTTATTTGCTAACTCTTCACGGCAAGTGATCAATTTGTTGACATTATTTGAAACTATAGTTAGCCCAAGGAAATCAATCAGGTCCCTACCCAGCAAGGCTGGCCCCTCCCTGTCTACAACCACAATAGTTGCTAGCTGAGGAACCATACCACTAGATTCACGCTGGATGTTAGCCCTAATCTCCCCACAAACTACCAGCTCAGCTCCCCTATAAGTCCTAAGCTTAACATCAGAAGGTCTCAGCTCGGGTCTTGACTTAGCTGGTATTTTAGAGTAGGTGGCCATTGAAAGGATAGACCTGGCAGCACCTGTATCTACCTCCATCTCTAATGGCACACCATTTAGTAACAATTTTATTTTGATTGGGGGTTTCATTTCCTCGGCTAAAGCAAAAATGTCCCCATAACATTCTGGATTGGGGGCTGGGTAGTCTGCATTGGTTCCATTGCTAGTTCCATTAGGGTTAGGGTGGTTTTCCCTCCCCCTTTTTTCATGCATAGCATGCACAAAATTATTTTTGTTGCCTTTATCAGATTTCTGCCCTTTTGTTCCTTTTGTTAGTTTGAAACAACATTTTTTTAGATGACCTTTTTGGCCACAACCATGACAAACACTGTTTTTGTAGGGGCAATCTCTACGCCAGTGCAGATTACCACAGCCGCTGCATGCTGATTTGGGGCTAGCTTGGGCCTGAGTCTTGCCCTGAGGCTTGTACGCAGTTTGCTGAACTCTGCTCTGACCTACATTTAGAATTGAATTTGGTTGCCTCAACCCCACTGTTTCTCTCAGTGCGGTTTCTTTAGCAGTAGCTAGATCCATGGCCTTTTGCCATGTCAGGCCAGCCTCATTTAGCAAGCAATTTTGAATTTCATTACTGGACACACCCAAAATGAAACGATCCAGCAGGGTCTCTTCTAGCACTTCCTGTTTGAAATTACAGGTATTAGAAAGTGCTTTCAAGCTAGCCACAAAATCAGCAATGCTTTCCCCTTGTCTCTGGTTCCGCTTATGGAACCTAAATCTCTCAAAGATTTGATTTCTTGTTGGCTTAAAATGCCGTCTCAACGCTTCCACAATCTCGTCATAAGTAGCATCAAGTACTTTCTTTGGAGACATAAGGTCCTTGATCAACCTAGCAATTTTAGGACCCACTAGTGAAATTATGGTGGGGGCTTTTTTATTTTCCTCTATTTTGTTTATTAAAAAATAGCAGTGTAATCTAGTTTCATAGTTTCCAAATTCTTCCTCTCCAGGATCAAATTCTCCCACTGAACCTATCAATGGCATATTGAATTTTTAGTAAGTCAAAAACACACTGTAAAAAAAAAAAAAATTTTCACAGCACAAATAGTACAATCACTTGATCAATTTTAATTTTCTCCACTAGTCTAGCCAGTCTAGCAACACCAGTGAGCAGAAAAACAATAACAAAAAAATTTCACTAGGCAAATTTTATGTTCCCTCACTAGTCAGTAGTCACTACCACTTAGTCACTTCCAGCAGTTCTACCAAATCCTCGTCGCCAATATCGCATCCTACACTATAGCACAGTATAGGTTTCACATAGACATAGACACAACATAGTAATAGACATCAAGTTAGGTAAAATAGTTTACTCACCTCTTGGATACCTTACAACATAGATACTCAGATACCAGAATGTGGTTAGCGAGAGCAGAGCGGAGATAGAAAGGAATATATAGAATAGGGTAGCATAGAATTAGTACATTAGTTTAGAAATTAAGAAGTTAGATACTAACCACAGTAGGTAATATTATGTACACACTCGGTCAACATTTTTATAATGAAGGCATCTACGGATGCTTTATTTCCAATTTCAAGCCTGATACATATCACCTTATGCATTGGATTTTCAAATGCCTTATAACTAACGCCAGGACGCCATTACGCTTTCCCCCGGTCACGACCGGTACCCATTTCAGACACCTGGGTAGAGTGGGGTATTGTGCTTGGAATTTTTCCCCTATACCCAACAGAGAAAATCGCCACCAGCGCCGGGACTCGAACCAGGGTCTGCCTGGACGGAGGCAAGTTCGCTAGTCTCACGACACGACGAGCACCCGAGTTCGAACCCGAGTTCACTAGTAGACTGCCTGCGAGTGTTGCCCTCTCGAGCGTTGCCAACTATTGGTCTCTCTAACTAGAACTTACACTACTCGCTATATTACAAGAACAGACTAGCTCGCCTTTGGCTTTATTAAAGTTGAGGTTGAACGCCGAAGTGCGAGGCTTGATTCTTGGTTCGTGAGACGTTCTTGGGGAGAGTTCAAGGCGGTTGAAGAACTTCAGACGATGCGTTCAGCTCAGGCTTGTAGAAGCGTGTACTGGAGTGTGAAGTTGAGGATGATGTAAGGTGTGGGAGGTACCGACGCTAAGTGGGAACACTGAACGGTTGAGTAAATTCGGTAAGAATGGAGGCTCTCGACCCAATAGTCTCAACTGGAGATTTTAGCGGCTTAGCTGCAGGGATGCAGGCCTTCCAGTTTAGTAAGTTTAGAGAGGAGGAGAAACTTGGAGGAGGTAAGCTCCTTGATTTCTTAATGCAGAGTGGCTGCAATTAAGGGGTTAGGGTTTGGCTCCATAGCGTGTTTGTGAGTGCATGGAATGTGTGGTCCAGTAGATCCTGTGAAGGGACACCGGGCTGGATTAATTTGTACGATAACGAGTCTATTCATACACATGTGCAAGACTGCTGCAGTCTGCTGCTTACAAGAAGAACAATGGCAGAAGTCTAATGCTAAGGGCAGTGTGCAGCTCTAGCGCCCGAGTTGCAGCCTGAATCATCTTAACACCCAGAACCGGTGTTCAAGACCAACTGGTCATAAGCTCTATCCTGATATCACAAGCAGCAACACGACTGAGTATGTAATCTAAATGAACTAACAGCTAGAAGTAAAATAGCTACAGCACTGAGGCAATTCAAAAATGTACCAAAAGTAAATATGAGAAAAGGTGAAGCCTCTATTCTCTATAATTCAGATGAGCAAGAATTGCTTCTAGGCGCAGCAAAATTACATATAAAAAGGAGTAGCATATAAAAAGACACAGCAGTAAAAACAAACTAAAGATGGAAACAAAGTTGCAGTGATTTAGCAAAGGCTAGCAACGCTCAATTAAATTCAGGGAAACAATATTGAGCTTACACATTAATGATCTTTGTGGACAGCAAAGTGTCTTAAAACACTATGCTCATCACTGATAAAATATCTAAGGAGCTAATGCCAACATCGTAATAATATTTAGAGCACAATAAAGATTTATCGGAGAAGCAAATACAAAAGGGAAAACAATGACAAGGATGGGGCAGTGAGCTTGAAGCTTGTGCCTAACTAACACCGGCACAGAGAAAACATAGTGAACTTTCCTAAGTTAATCACAAAAATGAGCTCTCACTACACAGACAAGTTAATATAATATAATAAAACACTTAACATTAACACTTGTTACTTACATATGCCCGCTCTGGGGCCCAAGCACTACACTCAGGAGAGTCTCTACGTGAATGACGACTCTGCCTGGAAAGCCGGCCTTATATACGTTATGAGCGCTTGCGAAATGGTTCTGCGCAATGTTTCCAACGGAAGTGACGGACGGAAACGTGATCGGCAAATATTTTCGAAACACATTTTAGGTAAAATTTCGGGTTTTATCGAATGAATTCGGTCTTGTAAATTTTTAAAAATACTTACATTTGTATAATTAATTTTTAGGTTTTTAATTTTTAATATTTATGAAATTAGGCTGAAGTGTGGCTGAGGCGTCCACTACAGTGGACACGTAAGAGAAGTGCTCCCTTTAACGCTCCAAAACGCTGTTCCTTCTTCTGAAATTACTCATTTTCAGCCAGCTCTAATTTCTAACCTTGTGCATCTAAAAATTTTAATTTAGTCTAAATTTGAAGCTAAAACCCTTTTTTAACTAAACAGATAGATTGTAGTGGACTCTCAAGGTCCATACGAGCCAAAATCTCTTACATCATTAATAGCATCGTCTAAAAATCAAATAGTATCAACATAACAATGTTCTTAATTTTCTATCCTTAATTTCTATCAATAATAACCCGAAAAGCATCAAAATGTGATCCGAAAATATTTTCACCAATTGGCACCTCCTCGTTATGGCAACACCAAAGCCAGCCTCCATGTTGAATAGATGCTGACTTCCTTATTGTGCTTGGTGTGCCATGTGCGTGGAGGGCCCCATGGTCATGTGTCTTAATTTTAGTTCTACGTGATCTACGAGACACTACATTCACTTCACACTATATACCATGCCCTTCAGTCACTCCTTCAGCTCACATCTTCCATTCCACTGAAGTGTTTTGATGCATGGAAATCGAATATAGTAGGAAGTCACATTTAAGCCTAAATCTTTGGCAGTAATATTCTAAACCTTGGGTATTAGCCACGTTGCTCTCAACTCAGTACCTTGCCTTGCAATTGCTAGCTCCCTTCTGTGGCGCTTTCCTTCACAGAATCAGTTCTGCAAAGTTAGACTCCCATGCTGAGATTTCACCATTACCTGGAGCAGGGTTGCGGAGTCGGAGTCGGAGTCGGGAGTCGGAGTCGCCGGAGTCGCATGTTTTAGGGTGGAGTCGGAGTCGGAGTCGGAGTCGCTTCTCTGAAGTGTGGTGGAGTCGGAGTCGGAGTCGGAGTCGCTTTTCCGAGTGTGGTGGAGTCGGAGTCGGAGTCGGAGTCGTTCATTCGGATGGGGTGGAGTCGAAGTTGGAGTCGCTATTTTTTGCTGTCTTAGATTCTAATTTTTACCAAAAATTATTTATAATTGTTTAAAACCGAAAGTAAACAAAACAGAGTTTGAATACTTAGCTGAAAATCGTAAAACACGCAATGTTTTTGTTGATTATTTTGTTTTAAGTTTGAAACAGCGTATTTATACCTATCACCTAATACCGTCATTGTTGTCTAGTCGTTGTGGGTTTACATTCCTATATATGATAAATACAAGAAAGAAATATAATTGAACTGGAGTAATAATGAATATTTTGCAGTTATTTAAGCAAGAATTAGTAATTTGAAGCATTGAAAATTTGTTCTGTATATTTTTGTTTCGTTCATTTCCCCTTCAATTAGTAGGCCCTCCACAGGAAGTAGCAAATAGTACTAAATGTGTTGCAAGTTACTTGTAGAACGTTTCAGCTGATGCAATACATTGTACTCACGTAAGGAGTGGTAACTATGTACGCTCTCAATGATGCATTGATTGATAATGACTAGTCATTACAGAAACTTGAAGTTATGTTGTGATTATAAATATTTTCAGTCTTTATGTTATGATTCCTTGCCAATGAGTAGTCTTTGCCAAAACCTGAAGCTATGGTCTGGTACATAAGACTTCTAGTTTTCAGGTAATGTTATCAAAATTGATACGGCTTCCTTGTCTTTAGGTCAAGTTAACATGTATTATTAATAACAATTTCTGATCATTTCTAAAGTTATTTCTTGAATGTTGTTTGGTTCTTTCAGAGTTATATTGTATTTCACTATATCATTATCATATTGAATTTTTATCTTCGTATCACTCCCCAGTTTTTAAGTCAGCATACGCTGAAATGGAGAATTTTATACCATGCTTCTACAATTTTAAACACTGGAATAGTATCCGTTTTGCAGCATTATATAATTAATTACTTCTTCTTATGGAAGATTTGGAAATGTTATAAGGTAATCAATATCGGCATTGAGACACATGAAAAATTAAAATACAATGTAAACGAGCTGCAATTAAAATAATAACACACTAGCAAAAACTTCACTTAGTCACACATATTGTAACTGATAGCAAGGCACTATCTCAGCTGCAATGGTTGTTACATTTATGCGATAGTACAAATTTTCTTACTGGAGACGTTTCAAATCGCTCCAAAAAACATGAAATTAGAAGAACATGGGCGTTTATTGAAATAAGAAAGTGTCAAACATAAAGTAAAAAGTTAGACAAGAATATGAGATAGTATCAAATTACACGCAAAGACGCTAAAAGTGACTTTTATTCGTAAACAAAACGTTCCGAAAACTTCAGTCCCCTGCGACGAAAGCAAAACAACTTTCGCCCATTATAACCGAGATATAAAATAGTGTTGAGCATTTTCTGCATTGTTACCCTGCATAGTGTAGACACAGAGAATAAGAGGCAGTGTGCAAATCTTGCCTACTTTATCTACATGTGGATTTTGTGGATTTTAAGCATAGTCACTGAATTAACTATTATAATTTCACTGAATGAGTGTTTACTTAGTAATAAAAAAAATGTGGATACATATCTATGCTTCTCAGTGTAGGCAGTGACTACTTTACCTACTCAGAAGACACTTGTCAGTAATACACAGGGTGTTTCAGAATAAGAGGCAAAAAATTGCCCACCAAGTAGAAGATGTCCGAACAAAAACTTTTTCTTCTATGAAATTTTCCGAAGAAAGAGACATTGAGATAATAGCCGTTTATTGTTTTAAAAGATGAAATTTAATGACCAAATTACTCGCAATATTTATTTGAATTTACGTTGATCGGGCGAAATCTTTTAGTTGCATGACCTCCTAGATCTCCTTACGTGACTCCATTCGATTTCATTTTTTGGGGACACGTGAAGAGCCTTGTCTATGCTACACTCAATGAGTCTGAGGAAGATCTTGTGACCAGAATTTCAGTGACTGCAGGTGAGATACCTAAATGCCAGACGTGTTTCCTAATATCCGGCAGTCGTTAATAAGGCTAACATTCAAAAAGTGCATTGATGTAGGTGGAACACGTTTTGAACAATTTTGTAAAGTAAATTCAAAATAAATATTGCGAGTAATTGTGCCATTAAATTTCATCATTTAAAACAATAAACAGCTAATATCTTACGACCCCAATTTTTGGTGGGAAAACTTCTTGGAATTAAAAGTGTTTATTTAGCCATTTCCTACTTGATGTGCAATTTTGTACCTCGTGTTCTGAAACACTCAGTATATAAAATTGTGTACTCGACCCGTGATAAATGATGGGATTTAATATTGTCTTTATACGAATTCTCCAGATGTGGATCATAAATAAATATATCCAACCTAATAGTACCTGCGATTAAAACATTCTAGTACTGGTGCACTGGTGAAACTCGCATCACAGATACAGTCATTAAGCATCTTTAAGAGCGTGAAAAGGAGACAGACCAACCAACAAAGACGGACAGCCAATTTTATTTGTTCAATGAAATTTCCTGTTGAAAACCTTCCGTATTTCTGATGGCGGCTTTGTGGAAGAAAAAGTTTCCTTCAGATGGCCTGTCATAGTTGACAGACAAGAATGTGAAACTGTTGAAATTAGTTCTTTCTTTTCTTCTTCTTTTTGTTTTGCAGCTACATCTTTTCTTTTCGTTTTTGTTTAAATTAACCTCTCTATAATTAAGCCTGTTTGAGCTTCTACCAGACCTGCATTAACCTAAAATCGCTTAAATTAACATTACTTGTGACGCACTGGCGTTCACTTATTATTAAATTATTTTTGAGCTTACTCTGCTTGGGCAGCATGTCGCCCTTTTAATAAAAGTCGGTCTGGCACCTCTAACTTATTTCTCTTGCGTAAAAAGCAGTCTCTTTCTGAGACTTCAACTCCTCAACCCGGTAAACCGGCACTAATTATTCAAGGTAATTAATTGTCCATTAATTGTTAAAATCTTAGTGCTATATGCAATCTTGCAATAAGATACGATATTCAGCTAGTCGGCGACCAGACATCTTAAAACTCTGTATCTCTCTACTCAGAACGCCCCTAAAACTTCCTACCGGAGTACCGTGCTGATGACCGGCCACGTCCATTGGTTGTCTTCTATTTTTAAGGAGTTTCGTTTTTAAAACTAACATTTCGTTAAAAAAAACTTTCGGTCTCCGTTTTAAAGGAATTTAATAATAAAAATAGTATAGAGGACGCTGCTGTGCGTACTGTTGGAATCCTCAGATATGCCTAACTTGGGTGCTGTTTCCCTTTTTGCGCATCTCGGGAAACGACTTGCTATTGTTCTTGAAGTTCTTCTGTATTGGAAATGAATGTTCGAACAGTAGCCCTTAAGTTTTAAATCCTAAAATTCCATTGTAATAACATAGGAGAGATTACGCGCAGGAAATACCTAAACCAATTTATTTATTCGTTTAAGGGGACACTTGCCCTTTTATTGTATAAGAACAATCAACCAATAAATAATAATCAATTTATTGTATAAGAACAACCGGGTGCCCCACAAAAATAACCCCGACTCTTTAATTGATTATATCTCCGCTTTAAATTAACATATTTTATTTGTCTGTGTTTCACATTGTAGTAAATTTCATTCCCTTTTCAAATAATTTAAGTTTTTGAAAATCAGTTGAATAACCACTTTACAATGATCGATTTAATGCAAAGGATAGAAAAACTAATTATTCAAAGGGAAAGTTTTAAAAGCAACACTGGTGTCCTTCTTCATTTTTCAATACCTACTATTGAGAATAATTTCATAATGTTGTATCCTACATACCACCAAGTATTTAAACACTCTGAGAGGTTTCAAGTGTTTTCAATAACAGTGTTTCAAGAACTGAAAAAAACGGTGAAATAATCTGTAAAACTCTTCGTTCAAAGGTGGCCAGAAGTAATACTTGCCTTGAGAGAAATGGAGGGTATGTCGAAGGATACTGAATTACTTTATTTGTTTTAACGTTATTTATGGTAATGATTTGTTTCTTTTTTATATTTTTGATCGTTCATTTTTTTGGAAAGTACAAAATAAGGAAGAGTATCAATACTGCTTAAAAAACTTTCTCTTTGAACAATTAGTTTTTCTACCCCTTTCAGTAAATTGATCATTGTAAAGTGTTTATTCAACTGATTTTCAAAAACTTAAATTATTCGAAAAGAAAACATAATTTATCACATTGTGAAAAAAAAACAATTCAAATATTTTAATTTAAAGCGGAGATTTAATTAATTGAAAAATCGGGGACATTATTTAGGACACCCGGTATAATAAAAACTCAGGTGTCCGTCAATTTGTAAATAAATATATGTTCTCGTGCATAATTTCTCCTATTTTATTACAATGGGAATCTGCTTGCTTGGACAGTATCATGACTACCATTGATATATTATGAAAACCCTGGCATCTGCTCACTTTTGTTTATAAATAAGAAACATTGCGTCAAAATAGAATCTATTGTCACGAAAATGCGGCTAATCGCAGTAAAAAGGTATGACAATTATTTTGAAAAACTTCTTGCCGAATAATAATTTGAATTATAATACAGTGTTGTTGCTTGCTTGGTTGGTGTGTGCGTCTGCGACATTCTTAAAGATGCTTAATGACCGTAACTGTGATAAAAGTTTCACCAGTGCACAAGTACGAGAATACTGTATTTTAATCGCGGGTACTATTAGGATGGGTACATTTGTTTGTCATCTTTATCTTGATATTTTTTGAAAACGATACCATCGAATCCCGTCAATTTTCACCAATCATGTACTCTAGTGACTTGATTATTAAAATTCTGCAGTCAATTTAAAAGTCGTTCGTTAATAAAGAATATAGTGAACATATGTACAGGTTTCAACATCTGCAACCGTCTACTACTAAGAATGACAGTCGTGTGTTTATTTATACGTATCGTGTCACGCTCTTAAGAATCGATGGGAAAAAATTAGCACTGGCGGTCTTGGTTTCAGTTCACGGTCAATTAATACACTCATTTTCGTACAAGTGCTCTAGCTATAATGCCACTTTCAAAACAATTGAGAGATTCAGAGCCTTATATACCAGAGTTCGAATCGTGGATACCGAGTTCGGCGGGGTATTGTATATTACAATGTACTATATTACAATGTACTGAATTACAATACACTCTATTGCATATTACAATATACATACACAAGCTCGCAGTTGCTTTCAGTTATGCTGAATTTCTGTATCTAGGATACGACACGAATGGCTATAACTACTTCTCTTGCGGCTCAAAAATACTGTGTTCCAAGTGTTTATTACTCTAATAAAAGAAATAAGTTACCTTTGGAATGAGTTTAGGCATGGAAACTCCACTCGAACGAAAATTTGTTGAAGAAAGGTATTGAATCCCATCATTTTTGACGGACCGTATACGCTAGTTAAGAAATAATATATTCATCTTATAAATAATGAATAGGTGGAGTTGGAGTCCCAAAATTGCGAAATGGCGGAGTCGGTGTTGGAGTCGCCAAATTTTGGAAAGGTGGAGTCGGAGTCGGAGTCGGAGTCGCCAAATTCTGAAAAGGTGGAGTCGGAGTCGGAGTCGGAGTCGCCAAATTCTGGAAAGGTGGAGTCGGAGTCGGAGTCGGAGTCGCACAATTCTGGAAAGGTGGAGTCGGAGTCGGAGTCGGAGTCGCAAATTTATTCCTCCGACTCCGCAACCCTGACCTGGAGAACACCTCCTCGGTAACTGTTACTCCTCTTTAACCTGCATGCTTCCTCATACCTGCAAGTCTGCAAGAAGCTCTCGAACCTCAGGTTAAACACGCTAACTGGCTCAATTCCTATCACCTTTACCGTGTTTTCCAAACCGGTAGCTGTCTCAAAGACTGCAGCCGCTAGCAGTCTTTCTTAACTCTCGTAAATACCTTTCACTGCCGACTTTGTAGTCGTCCTCGAAGCTCATAACTCATAACCTAACATGAAACTTCACACTTCCGACCACACTCTCCATAACGCTTGAACGAGCCTGGAGCTGGGAAGAAACCTGTTGAAGTCTTGCAACCAAGACTGGACCCAAAGAACTCCTTGAAGAATCAAGAATCAAGAGTTACGCCGTCAACTTCTCATCCTCCAACATACTTTTTGAAAGGCGAGCTAATTCCTTTTATTGTCCCTTTTAAAAAGTATGGCTGGTGAATAGCTTGATTATGACGTCAGGTGTGCGTCAGGACTCCTTCTGAGATACTAGTGGCCATATGTAAAATTATATCTTCTATGCCTTGCCCCCGGCATAACTAATAATGGTGACCCTTACTATCATTAATTGCTTAAACCTTGATGAAACTGGTAACACACCAGAACTTCAAAAGATCATAATTAATTTTTTTTAGGGAAGGGAGGTAGGAGGAGATGCGCCGTTAGGACCTTTAATAAAACTCCCTCCTCTCATTTTTCTGAAGATAGTCATTTAGATACACTTCTCGTTTCTAAAATAGTGCACATAAAAAATTTAAAACAAAATTCTTGATTTGAATCTTAGAACATATACTGATTTCACATATACCACACAAGTTTCTCGTTTATTCACGAAAAAGCTAGGTTTCCTTAATATATTTTGATCATTGTCGGAAATTTTCTCATGAGCTGTGCAAAATTTTTATGAAATAATCAAAACAGTACAGCGATCGTCAGACGTGCAATTTGAATGTGTTCAGGTGAAGACCACATGTATGCTCAACGAAATGACATTCAAATAAAGTGTTCAATTTTATTTCAAATGAAGTCCCAATAAAAAAGATAGTTCAGAGTCAACGAAAGATCACGCTCAAGCGAGTCAACCCCCTTCGCGCCTATTTCCAAGATCGTTACTGAAGTCAAGACGAGCGCTCCTGTAGGAAAATTAACCTAAAATCCTTGAAATACTAGCTAGAAAATGACATCCACCTTTATGAAAATATGACCTTTCTTGTAGAAATTCATAGAAGAGTAAATAAATACTTGTACAATGTGGGCAGGGGGCTGATCAGAAGCAAAGCGTATGTATTTTATATTTGCATAAAATCCTTATTTTGGAGCGAGAGAAAGCCTTTAAATTTCCTTTGTCTGTAACGAAGTTTTGAGAAAAACGCAGAGCAGCCTAGGCATCGAATGGGTGTTAAAATCCCGGTCCTCTTGGTCAAACCACTGGTTCAAAAAATTCTAATAACAATATTATGATCTCGTCTTCTCTCAAAGAAAATACACAAGCTCTCTGAACTGAAATAGTTTGTACAGCGGATTTTCGCATGATGTTGCAGAGAATATCGAGAAGATATGATATGTGTTTTTTGTTGTTGTTGTTGTTGTTCCTCGACGGTAACTTGAGTTTTCTTTAAAAATTTCTTTTAGGAAATTAAAAAAACCATTTCATTTATACGTTTTTCGAAGTCCTTGTCTATTCCTTATTTTTCCTCAGGTCATTTCTTACGATTCATCAGAGCTTTGACTGCCATTTTAAATGTAGAAAGAGCAAGATTATTTTTTATGTTAATTAGCATTTTCTTATATTCATTTTCAATACGTAGACAAATGAACTAAAGCGCTCGTGCAAAAATTATCTCTATATTTGTATGCCGAACAAGCCATGCATTTCATTTCTGAGTGTAAGTTTGTTTACGCATTTCTAGATGTGCGTGCTGTGTTGCGCGATGTTCTTTATAAATTACTTAGTGACTAACCTCTTCTCAATGCTTGATTGTCATTTACGATGGTGTTTCAATCTGCTCCGGTATAGCGTTTTTTGTCCTTTTCTTACTTCGATAATTGCAACTAATAACTTGGGAGTTCCGAAGAATTCTTTAGTAGTATTCGAATTATTTATAAGTTGTTAGCCATCTCTTGGAATATAAAATATCCAAGAGATGATATTTTTCATTTCTTATTCAACTACCCCTTGACAGAGTTAGACTAAATGTACGAGGAGTTCGTGGGCTCGAACTCAGGACTAGAGATCACCGCGCCAACACGCTATCGACTGCGCTATCGATCACCCTAAAAGGTGACCGAAGCACAACGAAAGCAATGTTTTGGCACAGTGAAAGCAGGCGCACTGTCCTGACAGATATTTAATTCCCATATGTATCGAGAGCTCAAAGTCTAGTCACCCCCAGAAACAGTTAATTCTGGTACGGGAAGACACTGCTTCCACAAGGTTTTTTCAAATGAAATAAATGTTCCCGTACCAGAATTAACTGTGTCTGGGGGTGACTAGACTTTGAGCTCTCGATACATATGGGAATTAAATATCTGTCAGGACAGTGCGCCTGCTTTCACTGTGCCAAAACATTGCTTTCGTTGTGCTTCGGTCACCTTTTAGGGTGATCGATAGCGCAGTCGATAGCGTGTTGGCGCGGTGATCTCTAGTCCTGAGTTCGAGCCCACGAACTCCTCGTACATTTATTTCATTTGAAAAAACCTTGTGGAAGCAGTGTCTTCCCGTACCAGAATTAACTGTTTCTGGGGGTGACTAGACTTTGAGCTCTAGAGTTAGACTATTAGCACGCCACGTATGGTTTGTCTATTAGTACGCCTCGTATATTTTGTCTAATTATATTCCTCGTATGGTCTGTCTATTTGTACACCTCGGATGGTTTGTCAACTAGTACTCCTCGTATGGAACTTTTGTTCTAGGATGTCTTATATTAGGAAATTTTTAAAAGCCAATATGTTGGCATGTATCTCATGTGGCAACTTGGAAAATAAACGTTTTTCTTACTTTTTTTCCTTTCATTTTCTCTGTTTGATTTGTCTATTAGTACGCCTCGTATGGTACGTTTGTCTAAGGGCGTCTTATATTAAGGAAATTTTAAATGCAAATATGTTGTCACGTAACTCACGTGTCAATTTTTTTTGGATATGAACGGCTTTCTTTCTTTTTTTCTTTTTTTATCTTTTTCTTTTATTTTATTTTCTTTCTTAGTGACCGATCCATTGGCGTCCAACTCATGTGTCTGTAGGACTGTTTTGAGTTTAATTTGAATGAAATAATTTTCCTTTAAGTAGCACTGAGCGAGCAATTTACATAGCACAATTATTTCTCTCTCTCTCTTTTTCGTAGTTTTGAATCTTAAAGGGAACCCCGAACTAGGGAGGTGGGCCGAAAGAAATTGTCCATCGAATTCTGGGATTGACCGTTCCGCCGGCGATACGGAGGTTAAATTAAGTTCTTGTGTTGGTTGGTTAATGTTGGCGGTTTTCGTCAGCGCAAATTATAAAATTAGCGCTCCTCGGTGTAATGTGTAGTTGATGATAATATCATTAGCGCTACACTTACCTTCACGACTAGATGATGGACTAAGCATTTTATTCTCTCAAATTTGCCTGTACGTGGTAGGTGGTCTTTATTTTCCAGAGTTTGTGCATGTCGTCTTCCGCTCTATGGTTGTCGGATTCGACATTATTTTTAGAAAGTTTCAATGGGATGATTACCTCACTGAAGAGGATTTTAAATTCGACGATCAATCAATTAATAAGTAAAACATTCCAAAGAACATCAGTACGTTTTCAATTTCCGATGCGAAAAGACATCCCTTTTCAATTGATTGTTGATTCCTTCTGCATGACCATGTAAATAAATTACCATTCATTAAACAAGTGTAATTGTACTATACATATTAAAACACTGAAAAATTAATTAACAAGTTTTTCTTTGCTCTACCCTTCATTTTTTCCAGGCTTATCGACGCAAATATCGTTATTATCGGCCTATGTCATAGATTTAAGTTCTAGACGGTTTTGGGATAGGGATAAAACAAGATGGCCAGCGATTAAGGGGCTGCAAACTAGACATCTTCTGTCGTTATGAGTGCTGCTAAATGATCATCGAGGACAAAATCAGTCACGCTTTAAAATTTTTGACATAGCTGCTTCAAGGCACGCTTTGAGTGTGGTGCTTCCAATCGTACGCAGTTCGTCATTTAAGAACTTTAAAGAGTGAACACATCATGGCCGTGTGCTTGTCTTCCGTAGTTCCAGCTTTACTGCTCCGGGGAGCTATGAGTTAGCTTATGATAGGTGCTCCCACTGCTGCAGAACCTGAAAGCGTAGCTCTGGCTAGTGTTGTATTCAACACTAGCGATATGGATATGTTGGGGTTTTTCATATTCGAATCCTACACCGAGATCGTTTGGGAGGTAAGTGAAACATGGCTTTGATGAATTGTGTTTCACATCGAATGGTAAATTTGTAGTTTTCTATTGTTGAAATGTGAATTTCCTCTAAGTTTCTATTAGAAATGAAATATGTGAACCTCTTTTTTAACTTATATACTGGTCCGCAGCCCACGATCAATTCGTAAAAAATGTTGACGTTCATTTCAAAACTTAACAAAAACCAACTGTTCGTAATTTATTTTTGATTGAAGAATTTTAAAGCGTAAGGACTTTTAGGTAGTTACTAGTGCAGCCAAATTAATTTACCTAACTACGCTTATAAGGGATCTTTTTTTTCGCAGCTTCCACAGTCTATGTAGATCGCGTCTAGTTTCGCACAGGAAGTGATGAGTACCCAGCGGTATAAAAGAATGCTGGTTTCAGAATTCGCAAGAATTTTTTACCTGTCCTAACGTACCAGTGCCAAGAGTGATCAAGTGATTTTTTTTGAAGGGTGTTATTTTTTAAGTAAAACATAAGACTGAGTACGTTTCATTCTCAAGACGTCGTATTCTCATTCGCGGATTTATTGCCATTGCGGACCAAATTCCACAATCTTGGTGGCAGGCCGACACTGCGTGTCGGTTTGTTTAGTTCTGTCAAAATTTTTAATCAGTCAACATGTTCAGTGCCGATTTAACACAAGGTAAATTTCTTATTAACGCATCAGTTTGAATGAACAGCATTTCAATATTTTCAACATCTTTTTTAGGAAAGATTCAAGCATACGAGTTAAAATGTCATCATGCTATTACATTTTCGCAATTTTTAGGAAAGTTAATTTTTTTCGAGCAGTAAAATTGTTTTTTAAACTCGGCTACTTACAACCTAACTTAACATGAGACCGCTGGCCGCATATGTGCGTCCAGCGGCAGCGAACGCGTTAAAAGGGTTCACGTTCCGAGAGTGAACATCGATGTCCTCAACGTCCAAGTGTTGGTGACAATGTTCAATGCATACGCTAAAATTCGTATTGCAGACTAGCTGTAAGACTAGCTGTAAGACTGTCAAAGACTAGCTGTAAGACTGTCAGACTGGCTGTAAGACTGATTTTCTCATGTCAGGTACATATTGTGATTTTCATTTTGTAGAAACTTTAAACACACAAATATGCGGTGAAGAGGTTACGAGCCGGAAGAAAAGTTTGAGTTGCTACTTGTAAAAAGAATAAGATTTCTGATATATTTTCTAAAGCCTTCAAAGTGAACGTTAAATCTAAGAGGAAAATCTAAAATCTGAGATATGTAAAATTTTATTTTTTCGAAAAAAACTCGACGTCGGCCACGTCTCACAATAAATCTAAACAATTTTTCAATCGTCACGCGAAACAAGGCCTCGATCCAAATTCATTGATCAAAACCGACGAGGGGATTTTTTTGTCTACTTGCGCTGGATTATCAGGCACATCAGAAATGATCTGCTTGATCTCCTTGGATTTCTTGTGTCGAGATAACAGAAGCAATATCATGAAGGGCTTTCTAAAGTTATAAAAACGAACGTTGTAACATCATTTTGGCCCTTAATACCATAGTGAAGTATGGTAAAAAATTATTCGATACAAAGCTATCAATTCGTATTTATTGAATGGAGAATTTGATCTGCTAAAGAATGATGTTGATTCAATATTATCTATTATAAATACAGCTCTAACCAGGCAAATTGTGGACACCTAAACAAGGATGAGCTGTGCTTGAATTACCAATTCGCTAATACTTGAAAAAAAAAATCCAGAAAGTTAATAAGGATTAGTAAAAAAGTTTCGAAGTCGAGCTCCAGTTTTAGCTGAGTAAACAATTTACAAATATCTGGGAAAAAATTGAACGATAGTGAATAAGAAGTTCTAATTAAGAGCATATAAGAAGCAAAATCAAACTGAGCATGTTTTAATAAACAGGCAGCAATCTATTGAATTTTTGGAGGGGATTCGATTTGTATTATTTAGGTTAAGTTTTCTCGTGAAAATACATGAAAATTTTAGAATCCTGAGATCATTTGGAATTGAAGCTGAACCAAATCTTTCTTTATCATTGTCGTAAAAATCCTTCCTAAATAACACAGGCAGCTCATATCCCCTTAAAATAAGCAATATGTCTGTTTATTAAAGCTACTCAATTTCGTTTTCGTTATACTTTTTTCAATCTTCTTGCTAACTGTTGTTAATTTGATCTTCTGTTTCAGAAATTTGATAATTTTTTACAGAATTGATGGATCTGGACTCCGAAATATTTCTGTACTAAGCCTGATGAAGTTATATCCAACACAGGTTAATGAAAATTTTTTATGAGCTTTAAGATCTATACAAAATGGATACGTCAAAGCAATTATCATTTCTCGATTGTCGTGCCTCTAGGAACGGAGAATCTTTTGTAACTTTATTACATCGCGAACTAACGCTTACGGGATTGGGAACTTTTTTATTTTCTAACACTTTTAAAATAAACAGAATCAAAACGCTGTTAAACAGGGCATACCATGTCTGGTCATCTTCCATTAATATACACGCAGAATTTAATTATCTAGGTAATTTCTTTTGTAACAATAATTGTTTTCCAATGGGAAGCATAAACTTTCAAATTAAAACTTATCTGTCAAAAAATATTGCGAGTTCAAAAATCCTGTTAAATATGAAAATCACCTGTATTGCACCTACCCCAATTTTGGTTCTCCATCTGAAAAACTTGCTCGTGAATTAAAGTCTTCATTCAGTAAGTATTTTCCTAGAGTGAGTTCTGGCTTGCAAAGTAAATATTGGTTCATTTTTTCCGGCACGAGGACTCAATTCCCGGGCATGTGTGCTCTTCTGTTGTCAGTGCGCATCGGCGTACGTAGGGTTGACGTCACGCAATATTTACGCAAGAGTGGCAGAACACCGCGGAATAAGTTGTCGTATCGGTAACTTGCTGGCTCCTCCTCCTCATTCAGCAATGCGCAGCCATGCTGAGAAATACAGTGCAATTATTCGTGATGATGTTAAAATAATTGACAGTTTTTCCATGATTTTGACCATTATATTTTAGAATCTTAACATTTTTTGAGGAAAGACCAATTTCACACATCATGTTAAGCTCGTATCCACTTCAGATAGTTAGTGCATATGGTCTTTTTTATATAGTCTGGAACTTATTTTCGACCGTGCTTTTATTCTTGCGTTGAATTGATCATACTTTATATTGTAAGAACTGATGATGAAGCTGTTCTCCGAAACGCTTTCGACTTTTTATTTCTTTGAATGAAATGACTAATTTACTTGCACTTTCTTAGCTTTTAAATTTTCAAGTCAGGGTCTAACATGCTCGAGACGGCCCCCTCAGGGGGATACAATTATTGTATCTATGGGAACTAGCGCTCCCAGGGGGACAATGTGAGGGCCCGAGCTAAAGGTTAGGTAGGCTTTCTTTTGTTAAAATAGAATAGGTTTTGTTGTGTTACGGACCATCTTTTTTCGGTTCACTGCTGTCCTGTTTTTCACCGCCTACTACTTTCTTCTTCAACTTTTTCTTGTTTCATGAACTTCTTTCTTAGCTTTCTGTTTCTGTGCCCTTTCTGCATAGATTCCACGTTCCCTTAACTCCATACTAAATGGTGCCTTCTTCCTTCCTCTCTTTACATCTCATTGTTGAGGATAGGGAGGCTTAAACTAACTAATAAACTAAACTAAACTGCTCGAGACGGCAGTAACAGACTGAAGCGTTGCCCTGCGTTTATTTCCGAAGCCTTTATCTTCAGTTCTTGGCAGCTGCTGTATTGATGTTGACGATTTGATGACCACCATGAGTTCGTTGTGTAAACTTCCTCTTTCGTGCCTACATAGTCAAGTGTAACGACCTTTGGAAACAATAAGTTGTTAGTAAAATTGCACATGCGTTTGCGAAACGAGCACATTTATGATTATCACATAAAAAGACTTTGATTTCAATTAATTATTTTACCGTAGAAGAGGAATTTGACGATTCATAAGGTAACGTGGTCTAGAAAGTTTGACCAGGATAGAAACATGAAAATACGCCGATCAGATAAGATAGACAAAAACGGTTTATAGGAAAGCGTGAGGTACATAGAGACTTTCTCATTATCAAACAACCAAATTATTCTCCCATTTGAGTATACGCCTTGCATCTCAGTTGAGAATTAGGAATAAACTGAGCCCTGGGGGCCAAGAATTCCGATAGCCCCTGCTCGAGAACCCGTAACTCGATGTTGTCACTAGATGCAACTAAATGTAACTACTCAAGACTCATAATATGTTTTGCAGAAAATCGCTTAATCAAGTATTTTGTTTAGCTGAAAATTTTCAAAGTCGTTAGAGAAAGCTTTAATTAACTATTCTTAAAATTTTCAGCACTATCTTCGTACATATTTCTTCCGATTTGAATACGGACTAAAGCCGACAATAAATTTAATCTCGTCGGTGTTGCACTCCGCTTGAAGACCATGTTCTTCAACGAGTCATGGAAACGTCGAACTTTAGAGAAGAATTCAAATTTTAGATCACCCATCATTTAGTTCGATGATGGTGTCTGTCATTATAGATTAGATGGTTTAAGCCGCCCTTACCGCCACAAAGGCGTTCCAAAGAGAGGAAGGATGAAGGCACCATTTAGTATGGAGTTAAGGGAACGCGGAATCTATGCACAAGTTTCATAGAAACAGTAAGTTGCGAAAGAAGTTCATGAAACAAGACAAAAGTTGAAGAAGAAAGTAGTAGGTGTTTAAAAAGAGGACAAAAGTGAATCGAAGAAAGGTGGTCCTTAACAAAACAAAAATATTTTATTTCAACGTAAAGAAGGCCTACCGTAGGACCTCACATTTTCCCCCTAGATTGCCAATTCCCATAGATACAATAGTTGTATCCCCCTGAGGGGTGTCTGTCTTCATCAAATAATATGCGGGGCTTTGCGGTCCCTTCAGGAAAACTAGGCCAATTACAGCACGCAAACAAAACTGTTACGGAGGTCTACCGAGCTTAATTATTGATACTTATCTTCAACGAATTGTCTTTTCAGTCTCAAGCAGGGAAGACAGGCTTCCCTTTCCACGACCTCGAAAAATTCCCTCTCATTTTTTCCGCTCTCCTAGCTGCTCTCTTCTAACTGCCTACAACTCGCTGTTGATTGCTTTTATTTATGAAGAAAACAAGTATTTGTTAATGTTAATTTTTCGTTTTTCTGAGGATCTCTTTATGCCTAAATCAATGTGTAAATCTTATGCAGTGAAATTTACGGTAGGTTCAAATTTCGTTGATAGGTAACCTTTCTTCGTTTTTCCCTTTCTTCTTTTCCGGTGATTAGACGGCGTGTCACTTCGGCGAATCCCTGCTCCAGCACAATTGCCTCTCGTGTCCTCGCTTTTTTTTTTTTTTGGTGTGAGGGATCTGTATCGATCACCGCTTTGTTTCCTGGCCGAGTGTACCCTTGTTCAGTACAAAAATATTATCTAACGGTAAAAATAACTCAAATCGGTTTTCCTGCTCTGTAATTTTACAAGAATTTTTATCTTTTGGGATTTGGACGCTGCCTTTTTTCCACAGCCCTTTGCAAACAATCACATTGAGGCAATAAAATTGTTTTCGTTCAAAGCGTAGGTCTATAATAGTATAAGCATTTACCTTTATCTAATTTTTATTTCGTGAGCATTCAAAAATCAACAAACTCTCTAATTTAATTGCGAATATATCAGTAGGTAGTCATTTTTTGTAAGTATTTTAAACAACTTTCAGTTTTATTCTTCTCCCTATAGTAAAGCCACAATTTAACCATTGAAATTCAATGCAAATTAAGTGAATTTGCAAAGTGAACTGGGGTATAGAGTGTATTCGTAGAGCCATTCGAAAAGTGGTCTTTTCTGTGAGCGTTTTACTCTACATTCACAACGATTACATATTAGTCCGCCGATGTAAATTTTGCTTTGGCCCCTGTTCTTTTGATTTTTTTCAGCTATAATGCACAAACTATCGTCCGTTACTGTAACAATATTAGACACAACTAATTAATTGCATGTTTCTTAGCATTATCGTAAAGTTTTATTTTTCGCCTCATCCTGAGGTTGGACAATAGCGTACTACTGAAGTCAGCTCAGTTTATGAGCTGCTCAATTTGCCTTAACCTCATACGGCATTTTTTTTAGAAAAACCTTAATATATATACTATGAGAAAGAGTTCTATTGAACGGTTCTTTGAGACGAGAATTCACTTTTCCGTCATAATTCACGACAGCACCTCACTCTAAACATTATTGCTCCTGGCCCTTACAGTACACACAAAATTCATATAGAGCAACATAGCAGCGCCAGTGTCATGCTGTTCGTAACATACCCTAAAACTCAGTACGCTGCATAGCGTATCACAGGCAGATCGATGTTACACACCATCGCGCCTAGGAGCGATGGTACCGTGCTTGGTAGGAAGAAACATAAGAAGGATACAGACTGAGTGGCAGCTGCTGTCGTGCTCAATACGAGAAGATCGCCACAACGCGAACAAGTCCGTGGTGTTACGTGCAGAAGAGTCAGGTGTTGACACTCAGTACAAAACAGGGCGAACATCTGATGAGACCGAGCACTGCGAGGCAGCTCTTTCTCTTTAAGAATATCATTGTTCCCATGGAGACCATCAGGGGAGCTACCGCCTGTCGTAAACTCTGGAAAAAAATTTACGACTCGTTTCAAAAAGGACGCTAAGGAGCTTATTTATGTAATGTTGTGCTCCACACCAAAAACATAATATTTAATCGCAGTCTTCTGCAAAAGAAAGCGCAGGTTAAAAGTTTGCAGAAGTTGGTAAGAAGACTTGTATAAATTGTAGGTAGGAATTCTGAGGGTGAAAACCACTTGTTGTAGGTCTGGAGTAATGATATTAGGAAGCAGAAAAAACACACTAGTCTGTGAGTAGAGTATTCTTGAAGTAATCTTGTAGATAGAAACCCCCAGCAGGAAAACTGAGGGAAGTTGTCTCGAATTCATTCTTCAATTTTAAACACGAGCAAGTGGCGAACAGTTTCATAGGTATAGAACAATACCTCATGTTCCATGGATTTAGTAAAAGAATTACAAATGCAACTGCTCGGTAAAAATCAAGTGACACGAAGGTCGATATGTTTATTAATTTGCTTTCTTCATTTAACTTGAAACGTTTTTGATGCATTGTTCGTGTTGCGTGTTTGCTCAGGCAAGTAATTCTACCACGATAAGTAAGAAACTAAAAGCAAATCTGATCATCATTTTGACAGAATGTGATGACAAATTGCTTCTAAAATCTTGAAAATTTCTGCTGATAGCTAAGGTTTCAGAAGATCTCGAGGCGACTTCGTTGGGCTTACCTGTTTTCAATTTTGTCTGACTACTCTAGGGCTGTCCTTCCCAAATTTGGAAAAAGTTGAGAGTAATGAGTAAGACCGTCAACGTACGTACTAACGCTTACCAAAAATCAAATTAAAACAATCAAACCTCACTAAAAGTTTCCTTCCACTCTATCGTCAAAATTTAAGGGCCTGGTCGCTCCAAGTCCACTCTCTCGACCATTGCACGTGAAATTGATTATAGAATTAAATTTGCCTTTCATCCTCGTTGTGAGGGTGTGACGTTAGGGGGCTCGGCCACGGTAGGGGAATCAAGGTAAAGTCATTTCTATGGGGGAAAATACACCTGCTCATTTCGGCTAGCCAATAGAACGGCTTTATTTCAAACAAACTGGATGACGTCAACATTGCGACATTACGTTAGGCCAATAGTGATGTCAGATTTGGGGCTAGCAGTGTTGCCAGATTTAATATGAGCGCTGCTATTGGTTCGTTGCCATGACATCAGCATTGCCACACTGTCGACGAAAGAAGACTGGTTTGACCCTACCCTGTTTATTCTACCTTGGCTAGGCACTCAACTGACTCAAGGGATTCGGGAAGCCACACCGTGGCCACACTGAGTCTGTGTGTCGTCAGGTGAGGGTCGTAGTTCGACGTTCTCGCGTAGAACAAAACTGTCTTCGATCTCCTCCTCTTTATGCATTTTTCTTTAGATGCGTCGTTTAGTATCGCTTATTCAGTGTTATGTTCTGTTTGTCAGTCAGCAGTGTTGGCCGTTGAGTTTCCGCGTTACTGCGAGCGTATTCCGTTAAATTTGCATCGTTTGTTGAAAAGGGATTATCTTCATACAACAAATGTTACCCCATACCGTAAATTCTAGCCAGTTACCGCAAATTCTTCACTAATAAAATGTATTAATTGAAAACTGTTCAGAATTCATGCACTACATTTTTTTCTATTTAGCCTTCAACGAAGTATTCGTATTCTGTGGTCGCTTCACTGGTGCGGCAAGATATTAGTTTCTGGTACCAAGTCTCGGTTCAGACGCGCCTGTGATAGTTAATTAAATTTTATAGGAGCGTCCATTTTATGGACGCTCCTCGCATAGAATGTATTTACCTCGAATAATTTTAGCCTGTATTTAAAAAAAATGCATATTGCTGTGCAAATTTGGTACATCATCGCAGAGGTGTATTGTGACGCAAGCTGAATCCGCACCTCAAGATGCTTAGAAAGGAAAGAATTGATGATAATTGTCTTTTCTTAACGAGTGAAATTTTGCCCAAAAAGTTGTCTTCAGGACCTTCGTCTCACTAGAGTAAATTTTATCTAATAAAATATGGAAGTGTGGAAGTGATGCGCTTTATACCAACGAGATATCGTAAGTGCTATGCGTGCGGCATTAGTGGCTGTCGTATCGATTAGCAGCAGTTAAATCAAACAGGTTATCGGTGTGAATGTATATTTGTAATTAATGTGTCCATAAGGGGGTTTAAAAATTAATTCATCGTTCTCGGAGTGTCATGGACACAATATTTTTCAAGTGAAAGCTTGTCGCTTAAAGCATTATTGAAAAAATTGTTTAAATGTACTTTTTCGAAAAACTCACTTCAAATTACCTACTAACGCACTATCACCGTTAAAAATTCAGCGTTGTTAAAAGTTAGATGCATATATCATTCGTGAAAATTATCCTTGGTAAAAAAGATTTTAATTCGCAAACTTTGTTCATTTGGTTGTTCTATTTCAACGCAAGCATAACATCGGAATGGACTTTAATGGATGGATATAAATGAATTTCAATTTATAACTATGAAATCCGCAATCATTATGTAGAGATCAAGTATTCAGTTTGCATGGTTGGATTAGAGAAAGACACAGTAAATAAGCAAGCAACAGAGTATGGATTATTATGTGATATTTCGCTGTCTTTTTATATTTGTCTTACACATCTCCCTGTTATGTTAAGCTAACTATGACTTTAATTTTGAGCATTGTTTGAATACTCTTGCTTAAAGCTGTATATTTTTTATCACGTCATGTAATTTATAACACCAATTTACAGGAGAAGAAGCTACTCATGAGAAAAAACAAGCGCAGGAAATGACCAAACTTGAGTAATTCTTGAGTCTTTTGAGTTTTAAGTTTCAGTTCAGTGCTCTCTAAGGTATTAATTAAAAATGAATTTGGTGTTGATAAAATTTGAGACGTTGATCGGTAAATTACTGTACTACTCAAGCCTTAAATTGTGAAACTAATTCCAGAATTTTAACTGTGTGAATATTTCTTACATCGTTCCCGTGTATTTCACACATAAAGAAGACGACAGTATTTGCGCTATATTTGATGGTGGAACGACAAATCTGCGTCACCTTACTGGTTAATTCAGTAGCTTTTATACCAAGAAACGAAGCCACCGGTCCTGAAGACCAACCAGAGGTGTTTTGGCGTCTCTCCCCCAACAAACAACAATGAGCTCCGTAACCGACTCCAACACTTCACAGCCGCGGCAAAGCGGTGCTACGGACCCTCCAAAGACGGGGTCTGAAGCCAGGCCCACCCTCAAGGTAGAGAACTGCGGAGAGAGCTCTACTGGTAGAACTCCGGTCAACAAACGCAAAGATTTTCTTCAACTTGGAGGCATAGAAATCGAGAAACGGAGGAGTTCGTCTTGTACTTCATACAGAATTTCTAACAACAAGGTACGTTATCATGAGAGCATGCACAAAAAAAACATGCTATTTCGAAGAGTTAAAGTAGAAGCGTATAATGTTCAACTGTTTCACATATTTGAACACTTAGTAACTTTACTGGCATCACATTCTACTTTATTCTTGCCGTATACGAATAAATATGCATTTACCAATAGCGTTCTTTGCTCTCAAGGCATATTAAGCTCTGCATCACTTTTTTTTAATTTTTGAGAGATCTTCAGATTTTTCCTATGGTTAAAAACTCTAAAAATACTGTACGGAACGTTAGTTCATCCATTTTTCCAATCTGGAATAGAAGCATGGCATAAGACTGACAAACAGTTAAACGAATGTATTTTTACTTTATAAAGAAGTCATTAGAGTAATAAGAAACTTTCAGTGCAATGCATGTACAAATTATACATTAAAATATCTAGAAGTACTTGAGCTCTCAGATCTCTGTTAGATTTCCCAGTGATATTTTAATCATAAAACTTTGAAGATCTCCAGCAATCAGTAACTTCTCAAACTGGCCATCACGATCATTCAACTAGAATACGAAATAATTTCATACTGGACTATAACATAACATGATCTCAATGCAGTTTTCTCTTCTTTAGAACTAAGGCTAGAACTCAATGTTTTCTTACATCTATGAGAGAAACTGTTGCTGAGCATTTAAATAGTCTTGAATGACATTTCTTATCATGATTTTGAAGTGGCGAACTGTTAAGAAATAGATATCGCCTTTTTTCCAGAATTCAAAATGATAGGGCTATTGTAGTTAAAAATATTATCTTGAATCTATTTTTGAATATGTAGTTCTCACTTGCGTCATTATCTAATAAAGTAAATAAAACCATAGTTATATCTAAACCTTTCTAGTGTGGATTTAAATGATTTGAATTGCTTACATTTTCAGCACGTTTCCGGTCTGTCAGTATTTTGCGCAAACAACTACAATGCGAGGGCAGTAACTAGCGCTAATCACAATCGCGCTTGAAAACAACCTATTTTCTTCTAGCTATCTCATTTGAAAAGAAACTAGCTGTAAAGTAAGGATTAACAGTCGTATTCTTTGTTCCCTTTGAACAGTCGTTGACAGTTACTTTCAAGCAGATGGGAGTTGAATAATGACTGTTGAAAATTATCATCAAGAAATGGGAAAGCCTAAGGTATAACAAATAAAAACCGTAATTTAATACGTTCTACAGCTTTGTGACGCATCATAACGTTAATTCAAAAAGCAGTAAAACAGTGCAAGATACTTAAATTCATCCAATGTTCTATTTTCTGATGGTTTTATGTATTATTTTTCGTTACGTGCGCAGTTGAATTCGACTTGACATTAGGCTTTACAGCACCAAGCCAATTTAGTTAGATTAGTGCTGTTGTTTTTACCTGGCTAGTTAAGTTCCACCTTGAATTTTGTTAATTTCGAATTCACGGGTAGAACATTCACTATTACACCAGACCGCGGTGTATTAGACCGTGACAAAAGACCGACATCTCTTCATAAGTGCGCAAAAGCCCATCATATCAAGGAGCGAATGTAATTATTTGGAATACGACTGGTTTTGACAAAGTTAACTTGATCTCCACTGCAACGTACAACTACCCATCATGCCAAATAACAGATGTAGTTTTCAAAAGATCACCGCATCCAGTACGGTTGACTTGGTGATATCCACTGCATTATGTAACCGCTTATGTCAAACTGCATTGGTAGTTACCCAAAGCAAGCTGCATTAAGCTGTTTAAACTTGATATCAACTGCACTAAGCATAAGTTCATTATATCAAGAAATATTTGTAATTATCTGGAGTTCATTGCACTTGACACATTTCACTTGATACCCACTGCACTTCGCAGTAGTTCATCATATCAAGTAACATTTGTAGTTATCAAGACTGCGCTGCATTTAGCAGGTTTAGAGCCGCTCTGACCTCGGCAGTGTTTACGCAGCACGAGCTCGATGTTAAACATGAGAGGGGAAATGAGGATGGACGCCTTCATCCGTACTATAGGTCTCTCCTCACCTGCTGCAGCAACGTTCTTGCGGAAATTCTCCTGCAATTAAATCTTTGCGATAAACTTTTACATTGAATTTCCTTTGAACTTCGTCGCTCGAGAACTCATTCCTATGATAAGTGTCGATCTTAAAACGATGCGTTTAACGGTTCAATTTTGTGTCCTCTTCGGTTCAACTTAGTACCGCACTTAAGGTCTAACGTCGCAATACTTTGAGATATACCTCTAGCTTTTCTTTTACTTAAAGTTCCAGATGATTAACCTCAACAGTTTTAATACAAATCTATTTGCTGTTCATATGTTTGCGAATTCGATGTCATTGTGTAAATTTCAATATTATTAAGAACAAATCACACGGTTCTTCCGTTTTTTTTAAGAAACTGTTGTCCAAGAGGAAGTTTCTCACCAACGAGCATATATAATGATAATTTACTGTATTTGTTGCGAATAAGACGATAAAGTTTGCTCTATGTATTATCGGCCATGAAGCACTTCACAATGGTAGGAAAATTATTTGATGTCGCAGCTTTTATGTAATAGCATTCTACATTAGTCGTTCTGTAAGTCAGAGCAACGCAACAACGTTAATATTTATGAACGCAAACGTTCGTTAATTTTCAATGTTGCCATACAGGTAGACTCGAGTTATCATCAGTACGCTGCTTCAAGTCATGCTGATTGATCATTTACTGATCTTAAAGAGGAACAGTTGAAGCGCTGTGTAAAAAAAATGTTATTGGAAGTGAGACCCTGATAATCAGTTAATCATTCACATCAAATGTAAACGTAAGTCTTCCACTGTTATGTATCAATAACATGGAATTCTCCGATACTGAAAATCGAAGCATTGAATCCATTGAAGTTTCTCCATGTTTTTGCCTACTGATTTCAAACGATGTAAAAAACGAATAGAATTAGTTCATAATTTAGGAAAAAATTTTAATGAAGTTATCGGAGGGGGCAATGCGAGGTCGCTTCATGTAATTATGTCGAGTTTTGATGAGTCTTTGCACATGGCTAGTGTTGAGTCATACTGGAATGTCGTGTTGTTAATGTTATGATTCAATATTAATCTCATTTGTACTTTATTAGTTAAATTTTACTGCATTTTGGTGAAGCATCCTTTATCTGCCCTATAAGAATAAAAGCTTTACTCCCTATTTACCGTGAAATAGCAAGGAAATCTATCTTTTAAGGTCGTACAATTAAACGGGGTTGCAATACATGACCTTCAGTGCAAGATTCCTATATTTTGTGCCTATTTCAAAATTTCCTGTTCCGTTTCTTGAATACTTTTCTGCTTCAGTAATAAATATCTCGCATATACATTCAAGCGTTACTGACAGCCTAGCGAGTGACCAGAATTAGGCACCCACACTCTACTCCAGTGATATTCATTGCGCGGCTCTCAAAAAATACATAAATTAATTAATGTATAATATATATAATAAACGCTAACTTGCAGTAGCTGCGGATCTCTCAATTAACGCGTTAAACCGAAGTGGCTCTCTTGCAAAAATTAGTGAATACAGTAACACTGTAATCTACTAGGTAAGATCATGTCTGGTCCCCGCACGCCTCGGTCGCATCGGAACCGTCAGTTGTATACTCACACTCGCAGCGCTGCGTTTATATCTGCAACACACGTGCTGCGTGCGACGCAAACCCGCGCGTGATGCACTCTTCTGCACGTGACGCATGCTTCTACGCGTGATGCACTCTTCTGTACGTGACGCATGCTTCTACGCGTAATGCACTCTTCTGCACGTGACGCGTGCTTGTACGCGTGATGCACTCTTCTGCACGTGATGCATGCTTCTACGCGTGATGCACTCTTCTGCACGTGACGCATGCGTCTACGCGTGATGCACTCTTCTGCACGTGATGCATGCTTCTACGCGTGATGCACTCTTCTGCACGTGACGCATGCTTCTACGCGTAATGCACTCTTCTGCACGTGACGCATGCTTCTACGCGTAATGCACTCTTCTGCACGTGATGCATGCTTCTACGCGTGATGCACTCTTCTGCATGTGATGCATGCTTCTACGCGTAATGCACTCTTCTGCACGTGACGCATGCTTTTGTGCGTGATGCACTCTTCTGCACGTGACGCATGCTTTTACGCGTGATGCACTCTTCTGCACGTGATGCATGCTTCTGTGCATGATGCACTCTTCTGCACGTGACGCATGCTTCTGCGCGTGATGCACTCTTCTGCACGTGATGCATGCTTCTACGCGTGATGCACACTCCTCTAAATGATGCACGCACCTTGCCGTTTGCATCGCCAGGACTGCGAAGCCGCCGCTAGGGCGGGGTTGCGGCGTGTGTGTACAAGAGGAAGATTGATGAACCTTGATTGGAAATTATTTTATTTCTCATTGGCGGCGTTGGCGTTTGTGTCGCTTCTTAACTTTAGGGAGATAATTTTACAATGTTTGATGAGATAATTTTACAATACTGTGCCTCATCTAAATTACAATACACTCATATGAGTAATTTTATCAAAATATTCTATTTTTAATATGCTTGTGCTTTTAATAAGTGAGTTACATTCTCGTGCATGTACAGGCAAGTAGGAACTAATCATATTTTCAAATTAAGAACTGATCATGAGACCGACCATAGTGATTCATATCTTCAGTATCTCATTAACCTTGATCTAAATCATTAGAGCGGTCGGTTCGTAATGGTAAACTATGCATATGGATACTGTTTTCGACACAATATTCTAGGCATGTGAAATAAAAATATATAAGGGCATGAGCAGTGCAATTTATGCCTAAATTACCATAATAATTTTAGGAGAGCAAAACAGAAAGCAGAAAAAATTAGCCAGATTCATTCACATTCCTAAAAACGTTAGCTAATGATATTTGCAAATGAACAAATATTTGGCCATCAAACTCAATGCTCGAGTTAATGAGCATTGCAGTTAAGTGTTCTGAAGAGCCATGCAGACGTGAGCAATAATTTGTATTACTTCAAAATTCGAAAAACTTTCAAATGTACAGTATACACAACTCAAGCACAGTATTGTGACATGTACTGCTGTAACAAGTCTCACGTATTGTTTTCAAAAATATTCTGAATGTCATATGATATCCCTTTTCCGCTTAGTCACTCAAAATATTAAAATGAATTTTGTGCATCTCAATGGACTAGCATTTTCTTAAATACAAGAAATTACGACTCAGAGGCACCGACATTCAATCAAATTTCAAGTACTTCTGAGTTTACTCTCTATGGGGCCAATTCATACGACTGAACTCATTATAATTAATTTATGAAATGACCTTAGATATTACATATATTATCGAATTATAATTTAATTGTAAGATATTTAATATCCTTCGTAAGCTTTTAAGTGCTTGTTACAGGTGGTCATAGAGACGGCGTCAGGCGAGAGGCAGGAGCTGGAGATCGTCTCCAGCAAAGAGCGTCACGGAGTGTTGAGGAGAGCCCTGCCCGTCCTGTCCGTGCCTTTGGCGGCGCTGTGCTGTGTCCTCAACATAGTGCCTGGGCTGGGTGAGGATGTTGAATTTCTGTTTTCTGTTGATTTTTGTTTTCCAAATTTACCCATCCTCATCTGGGCAGGGTGAGGATGTTGAATTTCTGCTTACGAATCGAATCTCGGCGCTGGCGGTGGCGATTTTCTCTGTTGGGTATAGGAGAAAAATTCCAAGCACAATACCCCACTCCACCCAGGTGTCTGAAATGGGTACCGGTCTTGACCGGGGGAAAGCGTCCTGGCGTTAGTTATAAGGCATTTGAAAATCCAATGTACAAGGTGATATGTATCAGGCTTGATTGGAAATAAAGCATCCGTAGATGCCTTCATTATTATTCATTATTATTTCTGTTGTTTTTTGTTTCCTAAATTTTATCCATCCTCATCTGGGCTGGGTGAGGATGTTGAATTCCTGTTTTCCATTTATTTTTGTTTTCCAAATTTACCCATCCTCATCTGGGCTGGGTGAAGATGACGAATTTCTGTTTTCGTAAGGATCTTGAAAAACATGCAGAACCATAATAACTCTTTGATGTTTATTTCACACATGTTTACGCGTTGAAGATGTGTGAAACATATGGTTTCACAATAAACTGCACTTTACAGGTTTAATACACTTTTGTCGCAGTAGGTTGAATTTAAAATGCTATTCATAAATGAAGAATCGATAATATTGATGTTTTCATAAACGTAGAATGTTAACTAACTCGGACATACAACGTTTAGCTTCTTAGGATATAAAAAAGAGGCCTTAAAGTAGCGGTGCTGTGAGGAGTTTACGGGCAATCACTTAATCCGATCGTTAAGCCTAGTAGAACAACGGGACATGTATTTTAAAGACTACTTTTCATTACAGTAGTCATGTAATTTACAACAATAGAAATGCACAAAAAAGTGACACGTTCGCCTAGAACCCTTCCATTGTTTGAGAATTCTTTCATTAAGTAGACGATTATCAAACTTTTGACACACTTTTAACGTTATTAACTTTTGACACACTTCTGACAATTATCAACTATTGACACTTTTATGAAAATTATCAACTTTTGACACACTTCTGACAATTATCAAATTTTGACATACTTTTGATAATTGTCAACATTTGACACACTTTTGACAATTATCAACATTTGACACACTTCTGACAATTATAAAACTCTGACACACTTTTCACAATTATGCAACTTATGACACTTGTGACAACTGTCAACTTTTGACACGCTTCTAACAGTTATCAAACTTTTGACACACTTTTGACAATTGTGCAACTTTTGATAATCATACAACTTTTGACTCACTTTTGACAATTTTCAACTTCTGACAGGTACGCTGGTGTCGGCATGCCTGTTGGGGCTGGGGTGCGGCAAGTCGGAGGAGATGGAGGGGCGGGCCAAGTGCGCCTCCTACAACCTGGTGGTGGCGCTGCTGCAGGTCGTACTCGCTCCCTTCATCGTGGGCTGGATCTGGTCCATCCAGCGGGGCGCTCTCATGTTGCAGGAAGCCGGTGAGGCCATGCAATTTTTTCTAGTTGTATTTACTTTGCTAAGCCTTATCGAAAAAAACACGAATTGTCTCAATGGAACAAGCTGTATTTGCTTCCTAAAGCCTTTTCGAAAGAACCACGAATTGTCTCACTGGGACTAGCTGTATTTGCTTCCTAGTCTTTCGAAAGAACCACGAGTTGTCTCAATGGGACAAGCTGTATTTGCTTCCTAAAGCCTTCCGAACGAACGAGTTGTCTCAATGGGACAAGCTGTATTTGCTTCCCAACGCCTTTCGAATGAACCACGAGTTGTCTCAATGGGACAAGCTGTATTTGCTTCCTAAAGCCTTTCGAATGAACCACGAATAGTCTCAATGGACGAGCTGTATTTGCTTCCTAAAGTCTTTCGAAAGAACCACGAATAGTCTCAATGGACGAGCTGTATTTGCTTCCTAAAGTCTTTCGAACGAACCACGAATTATCTCAATGGGACAAGCTGTATTTGCTTCCTAAAGTCTTTCGAACGAACCACGAGTTGTCTCAATGGGACAAGCTGTATTTGCTACCTAAACCCTTTCGAAAGAACCACGAGTTGTCTCAATGGGACAACCTTTGGCATGGTTGTTATACGTCATTATGGAAGTAACACTATGGTCCGCCTTTTCATGTGTTAGCCATGAGAAAAGCAATTTTTCGTTAAAAAATATTCAATGATTTTATATATGCTAACTCTGGGTTAACTCAGTTTGAGTACTACAGTTAATGACAATTTTTCTTTTGCAGTTCGTAATCATGTGCGGAAAGCAGAAAACCAACCGAACGAGGGAGGACAAGGTCCGTAGTTGATCCTAATCTGAACTTTTCACTCGTTTAAAAGATGAGATGAAATCAATAGCTTCCAACGTCGATGCAAGACGTCGCCCTACCTCAGGGATAGAGAGGTGCGTGTCATCGAAAAGTGAATTGCGTTACTTCAAGAGGGTATTAAAATCTCCAAATTCTGTTTCGATAGAGGATAAACTTCCTTGAATTACGTGTCATATCAATGAAGCAGTTGATAGAAGATTTTCATTCTTGTGTAACGAAAATATGAAGTTAAACTTCAAAATCGGTGTGCGTACGCCTCGGACGGTTCCTTGGAACGACGTTTGTGCTGAAGTTGACTACTCAAATTCACGCATCGTGATGTTTTCATGTATGAGAGGATGGATTTCATTTTCCATCAAATGATAATGGAAAGAACAATTCAGCGGTTTCCTTCGACTAACGCGTGTAGAAGACACTTACTTGAGTATGGTATCAACTTATTGCCGGTGAAAACTATTTTATCTCTTCACAAGCGTGAACCATTCCTTTGTTCAGCGCTCTCTAATAAAGAAAAGATTAACATCCTCGCTCGAACGGCACATAGCAATTTAGCATAACTCAGCAGGAGAACATAGATACGGGCCAATTTACTAACTTTAGTGGAATACGGATAGGCTCATCAAACCCAACGCTCAAGTCGTATCTGGCCACGCATCTCCTGTTCAAACTCATGGGAAAAGTACCGGCACTGAGTGCAGTTGATTGAAATCTCTCGCAACTTTCTCTAATGCACATCATTGTATCATGCAGTCGAAGGTTTTTTGCTAGAAATAATGTTAGCTTTCTTAACTGTTTGAAGTTTTCATGTAAATAAGTTCAACGTGATTTTGTGATAGACTCGATTGTCACTATTAGATGTTATGGGCGTTCACCAGACGTTGGAGGATTATTATGTAACGATGTCAAGAGCATGAATCTAAAAGAAATATTTTTTTCATGTGACGAAATAAATCTTGATGTATAAGGCTGCATATCATTGGTCATTCACTTCGAGAAGCCACCATGCAGACTAGTTTTACAAATCGTACCTTGAACAGCAAGTGTAAGCTAGCAGCTTATAACAAGCACAATACTTGTAAGAAAACTGGACCCAAGCTAAACGTTTGAATTCTTTCAGGTATAATTTTTTTTCTTCAAAATCACACCAGAAAGTGGATACCGCAGGCCTTCGAAAACCAAATTGATACATTTTGAATAAAGAATCGTAAAATTAATGCTTCGCACTGAAAGGGGAGCCAACCTAGACTTAACAGAACATGTGCTGTGGTATATAACCGAAGGAAGAGGAGCTACTACGAATCGCAATGAAGAGCTGCAAGACACCTACTGATGGAATATCGCTTCAGCTCACGTTATGACTACGATGAGAGCAAGGATCTTCTACCAGTTTTTTCCAAGGTTAATAATAAAAACTCACAAGAGATTGTTATCGATTTAATGAGAAACCAAAATCAAGTTAGGTAGAAAATTTAACAACCAAGCAATTCAGATCCTTCACTTTTAATATCACGGCTGACTGTTGACGCCATCTCTACGAGATGCAAGAACATTACGAATCTCGTAAGCTTTTTGCTACGTTCCGACAGCGAGACTACAGTGAGCGTTCAATCGAATCATTCTCAACGGAGGGAGATCTAATAATAATAATAATAATAATAATAATAATAATAACAATAATAATAATTTTACAGAAACGTTTCTACCGGGGGGAGGGAGATCTAAACAATTCATTCTAGTCTTAAGCTACTAAATAAGGTCTTAACATGCAAAGAAATAAATTTGAAGTTGCGTTTATGCCTCCCAAACCACAACAAAGGCGGTCCCAAGAATGAAAGAGATGAGGCACCATTTAGAATGGAGTCAAGGGAACGGGGAATTTATGCTTAAGACCTGTCCCCACACCCTGTGCAAAGAAATAACGAGATTGGAAGGAAATAATGGAAACAAGATTAGATTGAAGAAGTCAGTGTAAGCTTCCCTGAACATAACAAAGGTGTTTTGAAAAGAGGAAGGTACCATTTATTATGGAATTCAGGGAACGGGAATAATAATAAATTTAGAATCGAGTTTCCACCAGGGTCACCAGCAATTTGCAACTATGGACCCCCCCTAGTTTACACCAGGTAATCAAGGGAACGGGAAATCTATGCACAATGTGTATTCCCACACAATCCCCCCTATTCATAGCAAGAAGTTTGTAAAAAAAAGTGTTGGGAAAGAAGTTTGTAAAACAAGATTAAATTTGAAGAGAGTATTAGATGCTGAAAAAGAGGACAGCAGTGAACTGAAACGAGAAGGTCCTTAACGAAACAAAACAGTATTTCTATCCCAATAAAACGAAGCCCTGACCTTCTGCCCAGGACATACAAGTAAAGTGAAAGCGTATCGAGATATTAATGTAAAAATAGATCATCTTCATACTATCACAGATGCTTTGGTTGTGCGAGCCTCTAGGCTTACACCTTAAAAAATAATCATACAAATAAGCGGTAAACTTCAAAAGCCAATTGAAGTTGAATACTTATACTATTACTCAAATGGAAATCAAAACCGAAAAATGCAGTTTAACGAAAGTCGTTCAAGAAGATTTACCCTACAAGTCCTTGAACCAGTCTTCGTGAGTCAAAATATAAGAAACAATCACTTCAAGTATACAATTTTCAACAGAGAACAAGAGTAGCAACATAGCAAATAAATTAAAAATAAAACTGGTTGCTGACAGTCATCGCTAACACTAAAGAGATCACAAAATGCACGTAATTTAATGGGATATACACTTGAAATATAGGATAAAATACAACATGGTATTAACTGAGGTTCCTCTTTCTTGCCTTGAGTTGCCATCCTCAAAAAATAGAGCAGAAGAAAATATTCATCACATACGGGCTTCACCAGCCCGCAAGCCTGAGATATCGCTGCGTTAAACTGTAATTGTTCAGTTCAGCAGATTCGCACAATAAAAATCCTCCTTTCCAACAAGAGAAAAATGACTTATTCTTCTGTATTGTTTCTCTTATCATTCAACAAATGTTGAAGAAACAGAATGAGCTCGAGAAAAAAACTTACACCGACTACGACAATATTATGTCACACAAACTGTGGGCAGTAGAAAATCCTCTACAAATTTAACATCGGAGCAGCTTGGTGAAATGAAACGCCTTTCATTAGTATCAACGTCAGTGAAATTAAAAAAAAAACTCAACCAACTCGAAAAAAATGGAGCAGCCAGGGTTGCCACGTTTACATCAATTGTTTCAAGACGCTAATTCATAGTAGCTTCGTTTTGGAAACGCTCAATTGAAAAATTTTTGCTTTTTAAAAAAAAAAGGAAACTGAAATTCTGGCTATGACTTATCTATAACAACGTACAATATTACGGGCGCTGTACGTGAAATAATAAAAGTTAACAATCTCACAAAAACGACCCACAGGGTGACAGGTGCCTGATGGCAAAAGAGACGAGGGTAACTAACCAAAAAATGCATCACCTTGCACGTTCCGGTCGCCAATTTCTACTCTGTGGGAAGAAATTTAGCTAAGCGGAGACCCTGTGAGCTCGGTCAAAGAAAAAGATCACTAGATAACGTTGATGAGTTGACTGAAGCAGTGACAGATGGTTATGAGGATTTACAGAGATCCATCCTTTGGCTGCCCAATTCTGTGACACCAGAATTCCCACGCCAGTGTTGCGACGCCTGGTCTTGTTTGTATCTGGCGTCATCACAATTTGCTGACGCAACAATAGTGGAAGGAGTTAAAATACCGAGTTGTCTGAAGAAAATCGCCATGAAGACCTTTCCTTCATCTCTAAAACGATCGCAAACGATTCGAGGGAATTGACGATTTTGCGAAGCTAAGAATTATTACAGAAGAAAGCTGTAACTAGTACGAAAAATCATTTTATGCAACCCACGATTTACAGAAATTAAACATCAATATCAATTTAGATTGATAATTTTCCACTGGTTCACAGTAAAATAAAGTCAATTGAATGTTAATGTGAGCCCCCAGCAAACAAATTCAAGAAACAGAAGCTCCATAACAACACAAAAACAACGGAAAAGCCAAATCAGTGAAATGGAGCTTGAGATAAAAAAATTCACATTGCTATTCATTTGACCTGTCTGTACAAACACAAAACAAAGAAAAGTAATTAAGCGTAAGGAAAATTCGGTTGTACAGAGTAAATACTGGAGAAATTGACAGATAGATGCCTCAATTTTCTGTGAGCTACAGTTGCAGTCACTGCTGAGGAGCAACACCGTGAGCTACAGTTGCAGTCACTGCTGAGGAGCAACACCGTGAGCTACAGTTGCAGTCACTGCTGAGGAGCAACACCGTGAGCTACAGTTGCAGTCACTGCTGAGGAGCAACACCGTGAGCTACAGTTGCAGTCACTGCTGAGGAGCAACACCGTGAGCTACAGTTGCAGTCACTGCTGAGGAGCAACACCGTGAGCTACAGTTGCAGTCACTGCTGAGGAGCAACACCGTGAGCTACAGTTGCAGTCACTGCTGAGGAGCAACACCGTGAGCTACAGTTGCAGTCACTGCTGAGGAGCAACACCGTGAGCTACAGTTGCAGTCACTGCTGAGGAGCAACACCGTGAGCTACAGTTGCAGTCACTGCTGAGGAGCAACACCGTGAGCTACAGTTGCAGTCACTGCTGAGGAGCAACACCGTGAGCTACAGTTGCAGTCACTGCTGAGGAGCAACACCGTGAGCTACAGTTGCAGTCACTGCTGAGGAGCAACACCGTGAGCTACAGTTGCAGTCACTGCTGAGGAGCAACACCGTGAGCTACAGTTGCAGTCACTGCTGAGGAGCAACACCGTGAGCTACAGTTGCAGTCACTGCTGAGGAGCAACACCGTGAGCTACAGTTGCAGTCACTGCTGAGGAGCAACACCGTGAGCTACAGTTGCAGTCACTGCTGAGGAGCAACACCGTGAGCTACAGTTGCAGTCACTGCTGAGGAGCAACACCGTGAGCTACAGTTGCAGTCACTGCTGAGGAGCAACACCGTGAGCTACAGTTGCAGTCACTGCTGAGGAGCAACACCGTGAGCTACAGTTGCAGTCACTGCTGAGGAGCAACACCGTGACCAGTTGAGGATTCCCGTTATCCTCCAGGACGTCAGGACATCTTTAGTTTTAGATTTGATCCCCCAACGTATCTTAGATACAACACGACTTGTTTCCACACTCCATTAGCACAACAATTTCACCGTGTACTGTATATTAAGCATCATGAAATAAACGTGAGATGTCAATAAAGAGAAGAGTCATTTACTTATCACAGGACTCGGCTAAAGAAGGCGGAACTTGAGACTTCGCCGCAGCTGTCACGAAGGTGCAGTAAACGTGAGGGGAAATGGCCGCTGCTTCAGTGACGCACGCTGCTGTTGTCAGGTCCTAAATCCTGCACGGGAAATGCAAACGTTAAGAGAAAAAACGTTTGAAAAACATACTGCAACGTTGAACGAGCCGATGATCGAAAATATTACTGATTCAAACTAAAGCTAGCGACACAGTTTAATGATGAACATTTTCATTTATCCAGAGAAGATATAACAATAGATCGTTATGTAACTCTACAAGGTAAATAATTAATGACACTATCACGCAACAAAAATTGCTCGATTAGATTATAGGTTAGTTTAAGCCTCCCTAACCGCTACAAAAAGGGCGTAATCGAAGAGAGGAAGGAACCATTTATTATGGATATTAGGGAATGCGGAATCTATGCAGAAGGGGCATAGAAACAGTAAGTTTGGAAAGAAGTTCATGAAACAAGATAAAAGTTGAAGAAGAAAGTAGTAGGTGCTGAAAAACAGGACAGCAGCAAACCGAAAAAGGTGGTCCTTAACACATCAAAAATTATTTTATTTAAAAAAATAAGGCCTACCTAACTCTCAGCTCGGGCCCTCACATTTTCCCCCAGAGAACGCTAATTCCCATAAATACAATAATTGTATCCCCCTGAGGGGCAAAAATTGCTTGAAGGTCAACCGTGGAGTTGAGAAGTTTTCCGAACAGGAAAACTGAATGTTATCACGAAGCTAACAGTGATAATTCAAATAACAACTATCTCGCATATTTTTAATTGCTATCACATTATTTAGAAAAAATGACCTATAGAAATTGGACTAACAAATCCATCCATTCCAACAGTAGTTGAAATTAGACATTTTATATCATAAACACAGTCTGCCAGAAGATGGCTCATGACCAACCCCATCTGAGCCTCACACATTCATTCTAGTTGAAAATACCACAACAAAAAAAAGCCAGCAACAATGGCGATGGATTAGGTGTGGTCGGGAGCCACTAACCCGGTGCACGATAACGCTCTCCTCGGCGATAAGCATGGAGTGAGCAGCGTCCTCGACGAGCTCAGGCACAGCACTGGAGGGCAGCAGACTTGGGTCTGTGGCATCCTCCACGTGAGGGTCGACAGCCATGTGGCCGCCGTCAGCCGAGTGGCTGTCAGTCCCCACTCTAAGGTGACCGTCTTCAGATATTGTTATATCTCCAGCTACGGTAACGTGGTGGCTGTCTGACGAGCGGCAGTCTTCAGTCGTCTCACTCAGACGACTACCGTCATCAACAATGGACAAGTCGTCAGCAACTGTCATGTGGCTGCCGTCAATGACGTTTGCAACCGTCATGTGGCTTGCATCCACGTCCGCCACAGATATATTGTTGCCATCATCTGCCACAGAAATATGGCTGCTATCATTCACCACAGATATATGGTTGCCATCATCCGCCTCAGATACATGGTTGCCGTCTATGACATTAGTGACTGTCATGTGACTTTCATCCACGTCCGCCACAGATATGTGGCTGCCATCATCCGCCACAGCTACGTGGCTGCCGCCAACAACAGCCAGTTGAGCAGCCCCGGCGCTGGGGTCGGCAGCAGAATTGGACTGCAACTGCACAGGTAAGCCAGCCCGCTGTAGCGCGCCGATGATGGCTGCGATGTTGGCCATGTCCATCGCGGCGCCTTCTCCTCCCAACGAAACCGACCCGCCTGACGTTTAAAAGTGTGTCATTAACACTATGACCGTAATTGGTAACACTGGAGTTCAATATAATGCGCAGTCATTGTTTTATCACATGAGATTTGGTACAGACAAAATAGACATCAACTTAAAATAAAGCGTTCCAAAGAGAGGAAGGCACTTTTTAGTATGGAAATAAGGGAATGCGGAATCTGTGCAGAAGGGGCAAAGAAACAGTAAGTTGATAAAGAAGTCTGTGAAATGAGATAAAATTTGAAGAAGAAATTTGTATTTGCTGAAGAATAAGACAGCAGTGAACCAAAAAAAGATGGTCCTAACCATAACAAAAAAAATATTTTACTTCAACAAAAAGAAGGCCTATCTGTAACTCTCAGATCGGGCCCTATCATATTTTCCCCCTACACTCAAATTTAAAGTCAATTGTAATATGAAACATTGAAAATAGCAATCACTTACTGGATCATACCCTCATTTTGTTTTAATTAAGTATTTATAAAAGTTGAGAACCTGACTACTGGTCGGTCAGCAGCATTATGAAAATGTGCTCCGTGGCCACCGGTGGCGCACGTTGCGGTCAAAATGTGAATAAAAAAAAGCAGTAAAAACTTGATTTGTACAATTACTTGGTTATTTAAATTTTTTACTTAAACCATGCGCAAAATAACATGATGCAAGGGTACACCAAAAAAGTGTGTGGAGAAACTCAACAAAAAACAACTAGGTATGCGCAGTCATAGTTTCAACAGTATATCTAAATACCACTAAAAACAGCTTTCCAAGACCGTCGATGGTCAAAAAATTTGAATGATAGTAACATGGGTAATCGGTAAAGCGCACATTCGAAGCTAAAAATTTTCTGACCTGCACTACAAGACGAAGCAACGAAATATCGTACCATCAAATAACAAAAAAAAAAAACACGTGTAGCTGGCTTACCACCTCATACATTTCATCTAACTGGACACCGAAATTCACCTTCACTCTCTATTGTGAATCCGCCAGCTTCACTGAGAGTGATCCGGCAGGAGTTGCCACTGATATTGTCCATTGAGAACTGTGTACCAGCACCAGCATCACCATCTACAGCAGCTGCAGCGCCTCCGTTGGCAGACATCATGGAAGATTCGCTGACTTGCGGCACACCGGAACCTCCCTGGATCGAAGCTGCCATGCCGCTCGTATTGCTGCTGTTACTATCCTCACCAACGCCAGTCTGACGAATTACACAACATTATTATTATAATTATTACCTAATTTTATCACCGCAGCTACCTTAGGTGATCTCAGTGGTGAGAAAGCTCATTGAGACTCCACTGGTCAGAATTTTATACTCTTATTACCGTTATCACAACTACTATCATTTAACAGGCACCAGCATCAAGTAGTCACTTATATCAGGATGAAGAAGGAACTGTCACTTGACAATGAACTTTAAAGAACACATTGGAGCACAAATTTTACCGGGAGTAAAAAATATTTGAGTGCTTATAAAAGTTAAAGTTGTGTGGCAGGCGTCCCCTACAGCATGAGTTCCGTGCAATGAACTACAACGAGCTGCATTGTGGGTACTTAAATTTAGATCCTTTCTCTGTAACTCTCAGAAAGTTCAATAAAACATTGAGCTGTAAAACATTTTTAGATTTCTATAAGCTTTCCCAGTACCTAAGCCCTTACATATCATTGGAAAACGTAAAATTTTTATAAGTAGTTGAAAGAATCAGTTAACAGTCAGCTACAGAAGTAATGAAAATCAGCACAAACAAATGAAAGAAACAAACACTTGGCTTCAAAAGAAATGAGAATCAAAAATAAGCTGAAAGAAAATGCTAAACTTTAAGCCTAGTCAAAATCAGGCTTGAATTGCGATTGAAAAAGTCTGTAAACCGCAAATGCATGGTTTCTAAAACGACGCAAAGTCTGTACTCAAATTGCTGAAGCAATCCACATGACAGCGCTTCGCACGACATATAATCAACATGAGAATCTCACTAGCCCAAACCAAACAGCAAGTAGTTTAAATTTGTTCTAACAAAGCCTTCAACAACATTTTAACCTAATCAGTGAACCAAATCTAAAGCCCACAACGTCGATGCACAAATCTCAGAAATTGGCCACTGACAGACCTCGGCATGCAGAGGGTCAGCTAAAGGCTGCAGGCGGCCCAAGTGATCGACAACGTGCGTGAGCCGAGGATCGTCCGGTGCCACCATCTCGAACTCTAGAGGGGTTTCTGTTGCACGCAGGTAGCGCAGGCCTGTTTCTGCACAGGTGAAAACATAATGTAGTAGCTTAATAACTACTCATCACAACATATTAGTTCTCCTAAATAATTTGTCAGAATTCTTGGGTGTACCTAATGAGAGATGGGCTATGAAAGTTTGCACATCAACTGAGCAGTTGGAATGTTATATCAGGTTTGAATCTTCGTACATAATCAACGGAATGTATGTAGCAGTGCTAGTCTGCATTTATTAACAACAAAGACAAACACTCATGCTTTGAAGACGTACGTAAAAAAAGTCGAGCAATTCTCCGAGGCCAGTAATTTATAAAACTAGCATTGCTACGTTGCTCTCTGGAAGATTTCAAAGCCGTGCATGGGCAAGGAATGCAATACATGACATACCTGGTAAGTGCTGGTGCTGCTCCTCAGGCCTCAAGTAAAGCAAATGCGACTCCTCGCCATCCTGTTGAGTGCCCGAGTAATGCATGAGGTGGCCAGCAGCCCCGTCTCCGCCGTACGCCTCCAGCACGAGCTGCTCTCCACTGCTCCCCAGCAGCTCAGGTACGGTCGTGGGGCACACGTCCTCCGTGCTCTCCAGCACCACGTCAGGCACGCTCCTGCTCACCCAATGCCACGTTAAAGCAAACAATAAATCAAGTCATGCTTTGAATATCACAAGCTAGATGTGGCACTGCTGGTTTGCAACATCAATTAGTTTGTACAAGAACCAGTGTTTGAAATTCGACTTTAAAAAGCGTGAAAGGATGGCATGAAACCAAATCCACTCAACTGTAATATTTAATATCCACTGAAACCCTGAAATCTCTTGATACCTACAGCGATGTCTCAACGTAAACACACGTTTTTTTTAAATAAAACTGAGTATGTCCATCCCCTGCTTACAATCAAGGAATGGACACAGGCAAGCAATACTCACTGGACCATAATATCAGACTCCACTGCCAGAGTTTGCGGTCCCAGCTGAGAAGCGAGGACTCCCGACGGCAAGTCAGACGCCGTCACGCTGAGGTAGTCCGCAGTTATCTGAGGATGGCTGGCGGAGGCAGGTTTAGGAGCGATGGTGTTGATGCTGGCCCTCACGTTGGCCAAAAGACCGCTGCTGGCAGGCGTTGGAAGAGAGCGACGCATGCTTGTCTTGGGTGCTGCAGCAGAAGGTGCCGCGTAAGTCTTAGGCTTCACCACAGGAGATGCAGACTCCTCGTTGTCTGGAGCGAGGATCTCTATCGAGGCCTCGCCAGAAGCTGAAAGTTTTTCCACAACAGTTGCTACTACAGGGATCTGAAATAGAAATTACAGCACAACTACTTAATTTGTGGAATTTACGATTGCATTCTTAGGAATTTATACTCGGATTGTGCGGCGGTGGTCGTCGTGGCTATGTTTTAGAGTAGACTACTTTGACAGTACTTTATTTCCACACACAAATAGTCTACTGCTTGTTCTATTGTGAGAGATTTGGTACAGACAAGATAAACACCAAATAATGCTTAGAAAAAAGAAACTGGCTACTTTTCAGCGATCGTAGGTTAGATAACTAAAAAAAATATTGACTCGAGTTAAAACATCAATTTAAGCCTCAACACGCCAAAATAATAAGACCCGTGAGCAATGAAGTTACTTTTCACAGCTTCCTAGAACTCCCAACTTCACAGATCTGCACCGAAGTAGTTGGAAGTTAAGCAATTCTTGATGACTCGAGCAACATTAAGTATTTCATACAATATATTATAAAATAAGGTATAAAATTAGGCTATAGATAAAGAACTTGCTCCATGACAAGTTAAACAATATATTTTGCATAAATTATGTTTTTCTAATTCATGTTCAATTATTATTATTATTATTATTATTTTCAGGTTTTCCCGCCGCTTTCGATACTTTGACGAAATCACAGCGCAATTTGGTAGCATTGTTGCATTTGGGTCTTATAATGGGCAGTTTCGGAGGGTGAGAGTCATCTCAGCTCCGTTTCAGTGCCGTGGTGTGTCAGCTTGGTCTGACGGAGGAGCGACGGTGTTTCTAATCGCGGGCATCCGCGCTGGCGTTGGTTTGGGCCCCATATGAGGCGGAAAAGATTTTTTTTCTAGAGGTTACTTATTTTCAGTTGGTGAGTCAAATTTCATGGAGTAGGCGAATTTCAAGTAAGAAAAGGTTCAGAGGAGAGCGTGGCCCGCAGATGGCGAGGCCGGTCAGTAGTTCAGGGAGGTTCGGCTCCTCGCCGAGGCGAGCTTGCCGCTCTTGTGTGTAGTCGGGACATTCGAGAAGAATGTGGCGGACCGTTAACGGCACAATACAATTTTCGCAGTACGGTTGCGGTCGGCCCTCCAGCAAGTGCTGATGCGTAAGGCGTGTATGGCCTATACGGAGCCTAGCGAGGACTACTTCCCACAGTCGATCCCTCTGCTGGGAGAATGGGAGAGGACGGACATCTGGCTTTATTGCCTTTAGCTTGTTGTTGGCAAGCGCCGACCACTCAGCCTGCCAGCGTTCTCGGATGCTCTTTTTGTAAATTCATGTTCAAACTACATTAGGTTCTCAAGCTAATAAGCTACTATAATTCTGTGTCTATAAATACAGACCTTCATTAAAATATCCCCTGTAGCAAGGGGCAAGGTAATTAAAAATCCAGTTATGCAAAATGGTCAAGTTTGTGGATTCAGGCTCACGGGGAGAAAGAAGCTGGAGGGGTGTGAAAGGTAAAATGACAGAGTACAGGACGTAGTCAGAGAAAATGCAGACTGCATTAGAAGAATGACAGCAAAATGATAGGGACAGCGCATGTAGAAGGATAAAAGTGTCTGCATAGAGAAAAGCGAATGATGGAAAAAAGCAGTTGATTGGAGAAGGGTACAAGATTGGAAGGATATGTTGAGTAAAATAAACTGTTCGGGATGGAAGTGGAAAGAACACGAGAGGCCGAAAAAAAGAAAAGGCGTATGATGGAAGATGTAAATGGAGTGATGTTTGAAAGTGGAGCAATCAAGAGTCTTTGGGCAATATTTTGAACAGTTTTAGAACTTGCAGGTTGAGAGGCAGGCAATGATTGTAGCAAAGGGAGAGGAAAAGAAAATGCCAGTGGTAGAGCCAACACCAAGGCCAGCCAGCACCAATGAGGAATTGGTCACAAAAAAGTATGTGTAGCTAGCTTCAAATATAACGCAATAGGGTCAAATATAACGCAATAGGGTCAAATATAACGCAATAGGGTCAAATATAACGCAATAGGGTCAAATCTAACGCAATAGGGTAGAGTTTATAGGTGTTCGAAAGGAGGTGTAGCAGTTTTTGATTTTTCAGAGCAGCTGAAATTTTGCTTTGTATTACGCACGGTACCGATCGATTGGTACCGACGTTTGTACGTACGGTGCCAACTTTTGTGATTTCACAATATAATAGCCCAAAAGATAACAGGGTGTTATGATTCAAGTAGTATAACTGTGTTGAGTGTGGTTAGTTAAGTGTATGGCAGAGTACTGAGAATCGTAAAAGACAGCTCACGTAAAGTACAATGAGAGGAGTAATTAGGTTTCCAGTAGTTCGGAGGGCGTAAAAATCCAATCGTCAAAGCACCAAAAGTAAAAAGTACATAGCAAAAGAGATTTATAAGACTTTAAGTCTTCAAAAGATACAGAGTTCATCGGAAAGCACAGTGTTGAGAAAAAGTGCTTGGCATGGGAAGTAAACTGCTTGAGGCTGTAATGAGTTTTGATGTGCACAGTAGAGTTTTTTTACAGTCTGAAATGGAGTGAGCAGTTTAAAGTGCGAGTAGATTTGCATCAGGAACGCGTTTCGCCCCCGTCTTAGTTCAAGTGTATATGGATGCAGTTTTGCATGAGGTGAATGTGAGAAGTTAGGGGGGAAGCTGGCATTGTAAGATGCACAATTTTGGACATATGTCCCTGTGGTAGTTTAGCGTGTATATATATGGATGCAGTTGAGCGTGAGGTGAAGGCAAGAGTGTTGGGGGAAGCTGGCATTGTTAGATGCACAACGCATGACTCAGCTACTCTTTGCTGATGATGCAGCATTAGTAGTGGAATTGGAGAAGAAATTATGGAGGAGTACAGTGATTTGCAAAAGTTTAAGACCCCCCCCCCCAAATTTCGGTTTTAACATAACAAAAGAATAATAATGCAAACTATTCATGCTGTTTGTGTTTATTGTGATAAAGTGAAACCAAAAAGTGATATTTCTTGAAATATGTTTAATTTGAGGGTGGTCTTAAATTTTTGCAAATGATGGTAATTTGATAGGTTGTGAGACAGAAGGAAACTCTGGGTGAATGCGAATAAGAGTAGTAGTAGTAGTAGTAGTAGTAATAACATCAATTTGCTAGCGCTTCAGTGCCTGCACTACGAATAAGAGTAAAATAATGAGGTTTTTGAGGGAGGAGCTTGTGAGAAGAATGATTGAAAGGCCTGAATGAAGAAATGCTAGAAGAAGCAAGTCGTTTCGAGTACTTGGAGGTACCGAATTTTAACAATTGACAAGGTGCAGTAAAAATGTCGAGTGACTTCCTTCTTATTTTACCCATGAATAACTTTAATACTTTGTGTAGAATTGAGAAGTTAGAAAAGCAAAGATGCAAGTACCTTGATTTGCACAGCCTTGGTGCTGGCACCCCTGCCGGCCACGCTGAACTGGCTGGCCTCCCTGAGCTGGGCGGCGGAGGCAGGCAAGAGGGCGTGCAGAGCGTGGGAGAGCAGCGCCACGCGCACCACCACCGGCGGCGAGGCTGCAGGCTTCAGCAGCGCAAATGGGGTCTTGCCAGACGCAACCACTGACGCCAGCGCGCACGTGCGGATTGCGGGTATCAGCAAACAAGAGCGCGCCTGCACAATGATATATGGTCAGTAACAAGAGAACGTTGTGTTTGCTTAAAACTGATATGAGTCTATTTATTTTATAGGTTATGTACGCTTACAACTGACAGAAGTACATCTATTTTAATTAAGTCAAAACAGAAATGTATGCTTACAACTGATACGAGCCCATTTTGTCAAATCAAAACAGAACAAGGTAGGGAGATAAAAGAGCTTGATATATACCTCACTTGCTTGCAAAATTACCAAGAATTCAATGCGTACAAATTGCAACTAACACACCATGAGGAGTTAGAACTTTGATCACCACTAGAAACAATTTAAATGGGAATTTGACAGCACATTCCGGTTTCACGCAGTGTAAGGAAATCTGAAAGTATTTATGAGATAAAGTTTCACAACGATCACAAGAACATAACTCTTGAAGCTCTGTATCTATAACCAAGCCCACAAACTTTTACTGCCTATGTTTCACTGTCGAGCAATGTTTAAACACAGAATACTCACTACAATGAATCTCAACATGATGAATAATCTAAATAATGCAGTCAGGCAGTTAGAGAACTAGATTCCATTCATCACACAGCAGAACTTTACACTGGGAAAATAGCATTTTGCTTGCAGTAGAAGCACTGCAAGCGAGCTGTCTCTACACAAAGGTCAACTCACAGGCCGGGATAATCGCAGAGCGGCGGTAAGATCATCAGCAAGGAACTGATCAGCCTGATCCGACGAGCGGCCCCCCTGCAGCAACTGGAAATAAAAACTCTCGTGACGCTCGCAATATTTAGGCTGGACATAACAGGAGAGCCATACCATAGGCTTTGACTCAAGAGTTTATGGTCCTACTGGTTGGGGTGCTGACGAACGTTATTCACAACTGGATATTGTCACAAGCCGTCATTGCTGTTAAATTTATTTTTTTGCTTCCCATGTTGATTTAGAGTTTAGAGGAACTATATTTTAGAGGTGCAATTTAGATAGGAGCCATTTAAATTATAGAGGAACGACATTAACATTCAACACAACAAATTACATGTATTTAATAATATATTTATTCGTAGTTCATGTGATCTATTCAACTTAACAAAATACCACTAGTTCAAATTAGATTATGTTGGTTTAGGCTTCCCTAACTACATCAAGAGTATTTCCAAGAGAACAAAGAGGAAGGCATAGTTTTGTACAGAATCAAAGGAACGAGGGAATCTATGCGCAAGCATGGTGACTACTGATATTTCATTTCCAAATTTTACTACTTTTTACCAAATTTTACTACTACCTTCAACGGCAAAAAAATTACTACCTTTTTTTTACACAATGAATGTTCTCCAAATGTCCAGATGTAAGTAATTGGCCTATAATGAGTAATTTAAGTCAATAATATAAGCAATACCAAAGGTTCAGAAAAATTTCCAAGTTTCTTAATACTTAAAATACTTAATTATTACTAAATGGAGCAACCAAAGCTTTACTGCAGAAAAGTTACCTAAATTCCTAGGGTACCCCGTCCTAAATGGACTCCAACAAAAGTTTGGCGAAGACCTTGTCTCAACATCTTTCAACTATGATGAAAACAGTTCATCATATGGGAAAAATTAAACTGACTGAAAACTAGTAGACACCAGGGGATTGTCAGATCCCTTTACAGCAGGGTATAATATCAAGGAATTTCATTGTGACCTAACACTATGGCACTTCGGAAATATGAGTTTGTGAACTATTCCTATCGTACCTCAAAATCTAAATCGGCATTCTAATTGCAATCAATAATAACAAATAGGTTATGAACATGTTATATTACGGAACCAATCACGAAAATGCAAATTTCATGTAGCTTTACTGTATACTTTTAGCAGAAGAATGAACTCTGATTACATGGAACATCTCCATGCTATGACGACATCCTGGAGGTAACTGAATCGCCAAAACTGCCAAAAGGAACTAAACTCTCGTTCAAATGATGACATATTGTATTAAAAGATAATTTTATAGTATATTCTTTCTTTATTTTGACATAAATTAACGTCACTGGAAAAAACTTTCAGCTTTACTAAAAGTTTATTGAAAAAAAACATTTATAATTTCAGTAAATCGTTGTTTCCCCCAAATCGAAGCGGACAGAATAAATTCGTCTTTTCATAGGAAGATAATACTGCTCACAAATCAAGCTCAGGTCTAAAAAACCACTTTCTGGATATAAATGAACTGCGGAGAAGTTCCTATGACGTCATTGCAATGTTTCTTTCCTGCTGCAACAACTTGTAGTGTGAGAATATTCGTCTTGGAACAAGAATTGGAAGGTTACATCAAGTTTATGATAATCAAGACCTTACCAGCCAAATATATGACTTTGAATTAAACATTATTCATTAGGAGGACTTACTCATTAGGACTTCATTCATTAGGAGGACTATTCACAACTTACTGATCTGAAATTGCAGCAGGACTCTCTAAAAGCTAATTGAGAATAATTTTATTTTTGTGCTTACGTTTGTGGATAAAATACTTTCATTTTTGAGTATCAAGTGCACAAAAAGAACAATTACGCCAACTATGCTATACATCTTACGAGCAACTGCATCCACTAAAGATGAAATCCAATTAAATTTAATAGTTATTTAGTGATGAGTACAACTACATATTTAGAAATTTTTGTTAGTTGTAAAAGTTTGTTCATAAAATTTAAAAGAAAAAGTTCACAAGATGTTTTACATTTAAAAGAATCGTAATTCTTCATAAAATATAAATTATTTTACCTGGCAAACATATTTCAATCAAAGCTACTTGATGGGCTTCCACAAGAAAATATGTAGCTATGCTATTTTATTTTTCCTTGAGATCGTATAATCATATTTGATACGTAAGAATAAAAGCTGTTAAATGACGCCCGACCTCGTAATCATAAATGCACAATTTTTAAATCCTTATTTTATTTTCAATACTAATCCCTGATATTACAAGTTCCTAAGTTTGTATCTCAATGTAAGTGCGCACTAATAGAAGTGTTTTTAGCAGTGCATCGCCACTGGTATTACATTTATTAAATTTATATTTATAAGATTCATGAAACCTAAATTACCGCATCAAAGCGAAAGCTATTTTTATTGTTTTCTCACAATAATTTGTTAATAATAAAATGGCTCAAATGAACCTTCCATCATAAAACAACTAGATAACTTTCGGATCAAACGGAATGAGAAGAAAAAGTGAACTGTTTTAAATGTTGTTCCCAAAAATTTTGAAACTTTTTTCTATTTTGCGTGCTCCAATCCTAAAATTACACCCCACTCTACAGGAATATTTCCCATAAATCGAGGCAAATTTCTGATTATGGGAAAAATAAATTTAAAAAATTCTTTATACTCTATATAAATATGTAACATTACTTTAAATTTTCAGAGAATTATTCCACTTAACAATTTTTTTACTACCCTGAGGCAAATTTTACTACTTTTTACTACTTTCCAAATTTTACTACTTTCTACTACCTTTTTACTACTTTCCAAATTTTGCTACTTTTTACTACTTTCCAAATTTTACTACTTTTTACTACTTTACAACCTAGTAGACACCCTGGCAAGTTGTGCCCCCCTGCGCACAAGAACAGCAAGACCAAAAGAAGTTTACGAAAGAAAAACGTCAAAGAAGAAAGTAACAAGTGTTGATAAAAAAGGAGAGCAGTGAACTGAAAAGAAATGGTTCACAGCAATACAAAAAACCTATTCTACTTTAACAAAGGCAGGCCTACTCAACCTTAAGCTAAGGTTCTAACATCTCCCTTTTAGGGCGCGCTAATTCCCATAGATACGATAGCTGTATCCCACCAGTTGATGAAATATCACAATTATAATCCCGAAAAGAAAGAGTACCACTACGGTAATGTTTTACTTGAAACCTTTTTGCCAAGTCATTGGTCTCAGTTTAAAAAACTCCAAAATCATTTAAGTTTCAGAATGATTGCATAACATCAAGGAGTTGCAATTACAGGGTGTCCCACAAAAATGTACTCATCCTTTGCCCGACACATATTTTTTGTTTTTGTTTCAGGCGTTTTTGAAATTTTTTTTTTAATTTAATGTTCTCTTCTTTGGTAAAACTCCTTAGACATGTGTGTACGTTAATTCAAACAATTCAAGAGTACTGGGCAGTTTAAGAATAATTAATTTTCAAATTGAGGCACTCTATATAGTAGCTATACATTTGATAAAAACCCAAGGAAAACGAAAAGTGTATGTGTTAAGAAAATTCCATGCACCACAGAAGTGACTCAACAAAATTCCAAGAACCACAGAAGTGACTCAACAAAATTCCAAGCACCACAATAGTAACTGGAACAAGAGCCACACAAACACACCTGCTGGAAAGCCTCATCTCCTCCCGGCACCTCCACCATCCTCACACTGCCGACCTTGCAGCGCTTGGACCCCTGAACAGCGGCTGCAGCACCAGTCACGCGGCCGTGTTTCTTGGGCATGAGCTGCTGGAACTTGGAATGCGCGGCTATCTCGTGTCGCTTCATGGTGGCCTTGTTGCCAAACGTGAGGGGGCACTGGAGGCACTTGAGGGGAGGTGCGGACTCGGTGTTGTGGAGGCCCATTGTTGAGGAGACGGAATCTGAGAGAGACTGGACGCGCGCCACGTCTGCAGGAGACAGCACCAGTGGACTGCTGTCGCTATGAGCCTGGATACAAAATATCACGCAACAGTTTCAGACGTTTTGAAATTCTTGAAAATGGATGATTATTTCACTAGAAGAATGCTCTATTCAGATATAAATTACGGTCAATGCAAAAATGATTGTATATAGAATCTTGGTATTTATGGGGGGTTAATCTTTGCTTCAGGGTCCTCCTGGTAAAGCCAATGTAACATTTATTAAGAGACTTACATGCTCTACTGTCACGTTGTCAAAATACAATATCATCTGCCACAATGAAGATGGGTTGAGAGAATTTTTTTAGAAGTTATCACGTGATGAACTTCAAATAACCGTATCCATGATACGAGTTTCACCAGTGCACGAGTACAAGAATATTTTCTATCACGTGTACTGTTAGGATGGATATACATGTTTGTCATCCACATCTGGAAGATTTGTTCAAGAAAGGTATTGAATCCCGTCATTTTTGATGGGCCATTCACACTAGTTTTGTAATAAGCAATGTTGCGCAAATGATTCATGCTAATCAGTCATTTCTATCTAGAAGTACTGTACTGGTGAGCTGTTGATTATAACCATCGTATTTCCATAGCCATGCATTCAGTAACTGAATCCTCTGTTATAAAATACGAGCATAGCCTCTGAATTATGTAGTCATGAATTATGTGCATTCCATTATGTTATTTTTTTTCTTGTTGCCAATAGAAATAGCATTATTAAATCTCAAGCTGGCTTGAATAAACACTTGATTTTATTATTATCCATTGTGAGATTCTCTTTAAGAACGGGCTTACTATTAAAAAAATTCACATTAAATATTTTAAAGATGCTTCTCTTTTATTGCTTTCACTATCAATTTGCAGTGAAAAAAGACATTAACATGCAAGAAGTATAAAGTAATGAGTGAAATCGAAGTGTTCAAGTGAAAAGAGTTCAGCTAAAAATATAAGCTACTCAAACTTATCCATGCAAAAAAGTCAAAGAAGATATGAACTACTTATGCAACTTTATTGTACCAAACAAAAATTTCAGTGTAAATAAATTTAATACTATCACCACACACACTTTTCTTTTCAATTAAGCAGCAATCATCTGTAAAGGCTCCAGGAAGATTAAATCATCAAATCCAGAACCTACACTAAAAAACGGAGAAAACTCACCCTTATTTTATGGGAATGCAAGTTGGAAGCTTGATTGAAACCTCTGCCGCACTGATGACACTTGTACGGTCGCTCATTGGTGTGGATGAACATGTGGTTCTTGAGGTTACCCTTTTGGTGGAACGCCTTGCCACACACGCTGCAGACGTGAGGCTTCACTCCGTCGTGCAACTTCTTGTGCGAGATGAGAGTGGAGACGCGCGTGAACGTTTTCTGGCAGATGTCGCACACGTATGGACGGAACTGCGAGTGCGTTGAGCGGTGTTGAGACAGAGTGCTCATCTGACGGAACGCCTTGCCGCACTGGTCGCACGTGAAGTTCCGCTCGTCCGTGTGTGTGGGCAGGTGCCGCATTAGCGTGTACTGGTGGATGAACTCTCTCCCGCCTGCAATGGCACAGTAAAAAAAATCCTCGTCTTACATTAATCAATTGATGTTTCAGTTAGCTCAATGTCCCTTGAAGTTATAATAATAATAATAAACTCAGTTAACGACAACTTCGGTCAAGGACTATTTAGTTGTCGCTTTGGTAGTTTACCAAAGTAATCTTTGTCTTGATGCAATTATGATTTCAAAGCAATATTATTAAGAGTAATCTTAGCTCGTACGTTCAATTTCATCCACCGAGGACTTCACGGAACCAACCACGCCGAGGCGAACCTGATAGAGCGAGACACAAAAATTTGGTGCATATCAATATTCTTCCCGTACTTGACGATGCATGGAGGTTATCCAGAGTTTTAATTTCATTGATAGTAGCTAGAACCCCCGGGTGGGGTTCCAGCTACCCGCCCTCACTATGGCCGAGCGCTGACCCATGCTGGAACCCCCTCTCAACAGAGAGTTGAGGATATAAGCACGGAGCGCTCGGCCATTTGCTTATCAAAATTCCAAGGTAGTGTCCGTCACACCTCTACTTGTCCACTTTCACCTTCACAGATTTCCGAACACATTGATTTCCTTGATGAACTCCAGCACTCTACGGATGGGTCCTCCGTCCCGCAACACGTTCCCCGTATTAACATTCTTACCGGTTCCCGGCTTAAGTATTCGGTCTCTTGTTAGCTGCAGCGCGGTACATTCTTCCATGATATGTTTTACAGTTATGACCTCTGTTCCACACCATCCGCAAATGGGTCTCTGTCCGAGAGCCTGCGGGTCCAAGAGATAACTGTGAGTTAGGGTTGTATGGTTCAGTCGCAACCTATTTATGACCACCTCTTCCTGTCGGTTCAACTTCAAGTCGGCTCTCTTCCACTTTCCGGGGCTGGGTTTTATTGCTCGCAAGTCTCCTCGTTCCTGTTGCCATTCCACGTTCCAAATCTCGTATGTTCTTCTTCTGATTACCGGGAGCCAGTCGCTGTAGGGAATCAGCAGAAATTCAGCAGGTCTGGTTGCTGCCGCCTTTGCCGCCTGGTCCGCGCGCTCATTTTCAACTATGCCAACGTGGGCTGGAACCCAGCTAATTGTTATGTTCTTTCCATCCGAAATAATCTGGTGCATCTCAAGCGTTAATTTTTTCAAAAGTTCATTATTTTCAGTGTAGCTATCGATCAATTGTATCGAGCTCATTGAATCGCTGCATATTACGAAGTTCTGGGCTGGCGTTTCCTTGATGATATTTAAGGCAAGCTTGATAGCGTGCAGTTCGGCTGTCATAACACTTGCCACGTCTGGGAGAGAGGCGCTTCTGATGATATCGCCCATCACGGCCGCTGCACCTACTCCCGTCGGTGACTTTGATCCATCTGTGTAGATGATTTTATGCTTTTGGTATCTCCTCATGTTATCTCTGTGTATGTGCCGTACGATAGATGCGTCTATTTCTTCTTTCTTCATTTTAGTCATGTGCTGTTCCACTTCTGGTCTCCTCAAGACCCACGAAAATGATGCAGGTGTAAGGCTCGGCTGGACGGGCTGGGTTGGAATGTTATACTGAGTTAAGGCCTGACGTATTCTCTGGATAACCGGTTCTGAGGTGCACTTGCGGCTGGTAAAAAACATTTCAAGTTTAGTATTATTGACACAACAATATGCTGGATTTAGGAAATGACATTTAAGCTTAAAGAAATATCGGAGTAGCAAGTCTTTCCTTCGTAGCTCTAGTTTTGGTTCGTTGCAAATGATGTGGAGGTTCACTATTGGTGTCGTCTTGAAAGCGCCCGCACTAATGCGCATTGCCTCGTTTATGACAGCATCAATCTCCCTCAGCGCCGCTGCACTGGCAGAACCGTACACTATACTTCCGTAATCAATCTTTGACCGGATCAGGGATCTGTATAATTTCATTAGAATATCCTGATCTGCACCCCAAGTATATGCAGACACAGATCTCATCAGGTTCAAGTCATTTCGGCATTTTTCTTTTGTCTTATGGATATGGGTAATCCAATTGAGTTTTCTGTCCCAGTGGAGACCAAGGAACTTTGTGCTTTCGACGGTTGGTATTGTTTTTCCTTCTAGTTGCAGGGTTGGAACAAGTGTTGGTTCTCTCCCTTTATAAAAATTCATTGCGGTCGTCTTGGTTGAGGAGAATTTAAATCCGTTTTTCATTGCCCAATGGGTGATTTTGTCTATTGTTATCTGTAACTCTGCTTGTACTTTGGTCTTGTCGTAATCTGCAAATGCTATGAGGAGATCGTCCACGAACAGAGAGCTGAACACTTCTGATGGGATTTCACTTGCCAATGAGTTTATTTTTACTGCGAAAAGTGTGACACTTAAAGTGCTTCCCTGAGGCGTTCCTGTGGCTAGATCTTCAGCTTGAGACATTTCTTCCCCAAGTTTGACTTTAAACGTTCGATCTTTGAGGAATTCCTCAACGAATTTTGGCAATCTTCCCCTTAGACCAGCTGTCGCCAAATCTCTCAAAATTCCGTAGCGCCACGTCATGTCGTAAGCCTTTTCCAAATCAAAAAACACTGCCATGACAAATTTATTATTGGCCAGCGACTGTCTAATGTACGTATCAAACCGTACAAGATGATCTACGGTTGCTCGATGTCGTCTGAAGCCACACTGCACACTGGAGAGGAGTTTATTGTTTTCGAGGTATTCCATTAACCTTCTGTTGATCATCTTTTCGTATGTTTTGCATACACAACTCGTCAATGAGATTGGTCTATAGTTACTAGGGTTTGTGTGATCTTTGCCGGGTTTTGGGACAGGGATTACAATAGCCTGTTTCCATGGTTGATAGACGAATTCGGAACTCCATAGTTTGTTGTATACTTTCAGCAGATATTGGAGAGCATTAGTCGGTAGATTCTTGATCATAAGATTACTGATATTGTCCGGTCCAGGTGTCGTGATTTTGTTACTCTTGATGGCAGATGATAGTTCACACATGGTGAAAGGAGCATTGTATGGTTCTCTGTTGTTGCTTGTGAAGTCCACTGGGGTTTGTTCAATAAGTTGCTTGTATTGGAGGAATTGACTCGAGTAGTTTCTATCGCTGGATGTGGTCCTGAATGTCTCGGCTAGTTTCTCAACGATGGTCTTCAGCGTTGAGTATTGGACTCCATTCTCGCTTAGCATTTTTATTTGTCTCTTCACTCTTCCTCTGATTCTATTTATTTTCTCCCACACGCAGCTGCTAGGCGTGTTGGTGCTGAGAGTTGTGACGTACTCTCGCCAACTGCTCCGTTTTGCTTCCCTGAAGGTTCTCGTTGCCACTGCTCGTGCTCTCTTCCACTTGACCTTATCTTCCATCAGTCCCGTCCTCTTATATATCCTGTAACACCTTTCTCTTTCCCCCCAAGCTGCTTTGCAGTCTGCAGTCCACCACGGCTTTGCATAACACCGTCTCCTCTTGTATTTAGGTACCCACCTCTCAGCAGCGCAACCAAACTTTGTGTAAAGATCGACCACTGCCGCGTCTGGATCCTCCGGTATTTCAAGTTCGTGGGCATTTCTCCATATTTCGTCTTCACGATATTGCTTCCAATTGCCCTTCCTGAAATTCCATCCTTCCGGCTCAACACGTCCGTCAGCTTGTCGCACTGATAAGGTCAACACTATAGGGAAATGGTCGCTGCTAAGCACTGAAGAGAGGGCGGTAAATTTTACATCCGGTGTTATATCAGGGGTGGTCAAGGTCAGGTCAATCACCGATCCTGAGATATGGGTGGCTGAGTCATCATTGATAATATTAACGATGCCTTGTTTTAGGAAATTTTGCATCACTCGTCCTCTTCGATCTATGGTACTATTTCCCCAGTCACTGTGATGGGCGTTGAAATCTCCCATCAGGATAACGGGTTTTGGCATTCCTTTGATTACGTCAAAAAGCTCTTCGATGTTTATATTTGTCCTTGGTGGTAGGTAAATAGATGCTACTGTGATGACTTTATAGTTATTTAGGCACACCCTTGCACCAATAATTTGAGTAGGTGAATTGATTTCAATTTCTTGAATTGGTATCGACGAGTGTACATACAGAGCCACCCCTCCATGGAACCTGTGGTTGTAATGGCCCTGCTTGCACAGACCATTATATCCCTGTATAGGTGACACAAAATCATTCCCATGGAATGTCTCCTGGACTGCTATCACTGCAGGTTTGTGTGTATCAACCAGGTTGATGAGGTCTTCTTTTGATGTCGCCATTCCCTGCAGGTTCCACTGGATGAACTTGACTTCTTCCACCGCCATTACCTCCACTTGCGTATGTTGCTTTCCTTGGAATGTTGACCAGGCTTCCTTGCATCCTCTCGTCCTCTAGGAGATCTCCGCCTGTAGCTCTCTCCCGAATTTCCACGCGGCCGCTGTCCTTTATTTACTCTTACTTTTGGGCGAGTAGACTTCCGTAGCTCCTCTTCGTAGTTACTTCTGTCCTCCTCCTCCACTCTTCCCTTTGCCTCTTGCGTGTATTCATCAAATATCTTCTTCGTTTCTCTCACTCTTGACTCTCTTTCTTTTTCGCGGGCAGATGTCTCAAGGCTTAGGCTGACTTTCGTGGTGTAAAGTCTTCCTGTATTGGGACTTTCACAAACCACTTCCGTTTCTCTCTGAGTTTCGTCTCCGGTCACTGACCACCTTCTGCTCCGGCCACCGTTTCCTTCACTGACCATTCCTGTTGTTGTCTTCTTCTTGCTTTGCTGCGGTTCCGCTGCCGGTTCTAGGTCATCTGCACGATTTCTTTTCTTACTTGTTATTAGTTCTGTTTTATCATGGTTGACAGGTGTCATTACTGCCTTGCTGTAATTCATTGAAAAGTTGGGGTGCCGGTAACTGAACAACACTCTGGCTTGCCCCTTGGATACACGCTCTCTGTTTTGAATCACCAGAATTTCCTCCTCCATTACTCGCATCCGACAATTCCTCGCTCCAGTTACATGGCCCTCACCGCAGTGGTAACACTTACTTTCTTCCGATGTACACTCGTCCATTTCATGGCCAGCCAAGCTACACTTTGGGCAGATTTGTTCCCCTTGGCAGTACTTCACTCCATGGCCATACTCCTGACATCTTTTGCATAACATAGGTCTCGGCTTTACTTCATAAACTTGTGATCTTGCTTGTTCTCCGGGTATATCAATATAATTTGGCAGGATAGGTTGTCTGAAGGACACTAATAAAGGTTTTGCGAGCTGGTTTCTGGGCTTTATCCATGTTGCTTGGATTACATCTTGCGCGCCGCATTTTTCCAAGAGTCCCGTCTTGAATACTTCAAAATTGTTTAGGTCATATTCGTATACGTAGACGAGGCCTTTTTGAACAGCAAAGTCGAGATTTTCTTCTACTGTGACCGGTAGTTCATTTAATTGTCGTATCAGCTTCATTTTACGGCTTTGTGTTGCATCGCACACTTCTACTGTGAACACAGTTTTACTGCGGGATCTAATTGCTTTTGGTTTGTTACCGAGATGTTGAGTGATGCACTTCTCCAGTAGCCAGGGTGACATTTTCCTTCTGTGTGCTTCATTCATTTTGCAGTCGAAATGTGTGATGAACTTATCAGGTGATGGTACTCGTTCAGTTTCTTGCACACCCTCTTTAATTTGTTTTGCCCTTCTTAATGTTACCTTTTCCTTTTCTATGATCTGCAACAAACTTCTTTCTTCCATTTCTTTGTCACACTGGGTGCTGCCCGCTGCATGGGGTCCTCCACAGTGAGCACACTTCAGCTGCTCAGAGCTGCAGTTCGGAGAGGAGTGGCCCACCTCAGCACACTTCCTGCAGACAAGTGAGGTGCTGCGGCATCGCTTGGCGGTGTGTCCGTATGCCTGACAGTTGAAGCACATCATCGGCTTACTATTAAATGGGTATACCTTGGTGTCCTGTCTTTCCCCGGGGACATAAATGCTGTAGGGAACCGTCGGTTGCTGGAATGTTATCAGAAAAGCTTGAGTTTCGGAATATCTTGGTTTAATAAATGTTGCTCTGGTTACTTCCACCACGTTGTACTGTTCCTGCAGACCAGACTTGAATTCTTCGATGTCAACAATGTCGAAGTCACTAATGTATATTAAGCCTACCGAGTGGTTAAATCGGCCGTATTCTGTCGTCTGGCACGGTACACCTTCCACGCACGTCACGCCAACAATCCTTTCTGCCTGCACTGCGCTCCGCACCTCCACCATCATCGTCTGACGGCCCATGCTGAAGATTCTTATCGGTTTCGCTCCAGTTATCTCTTCAATTTTTTCGATGATGTTAAATGGGTTGATAGTTCTCTTCCTTTCTGCTTCAAATATCATTGAGAAATACTTTGGAAAATATTGTTCATTGTCTCTCACAACTAGAGGCACGTATTTCTTTTTTTCTTTTCTTGGGTTTTTTTCCTTTTTCTCCGTTAGTAGAACTTGTCCTGCAGGTGTGTCTGATTGTGCCATCAACACTGCCTCCTCGATTCGCCTCAGCCGTCCCTCAATCTCACTCACTCCACCAGCACCACTCACCTCCGCAGCTGTGGCTTCTCGACTCTCCGCAGATCCATCAATTATTGAAGCAATTGCTCCTTCAATCCTCCTTCGAATACCCTCAATCCTGTTCCTCTGCTCCACCTCACCGTGAGGATTGCCGCTGTCTTGATCTCCCATTCCGCGTTGCGAGTCTTCCTTCCTCTCCCGATCAACTCCCGTTGGACACTCTTCACTCAACATTGTATTTAGTTTCAGGGGGTGGGTCCCCTTGATAAATCAAGGGGGCCGGTTAGTTTTTTCCTATTATATACACAGAAATTTTTGATATAATTTTAGGCTTTAGAACACGAACAAAACTACAAATTTAACACAAAATTGGAACAATACACGATTTAGTAGGTTATGCAACCTAGTTATTCACCTTACACTAACGAACGCTTAACAAACCAAAAATGAAAAAGAAATGCACAACCTAGAGCACCGAGGTGCCCTAGGCGCCCCCCGCGTTGGTTCCACCCACAATAATTCTGATTGGCGATAAACTATTACAATAATCAAGTCGCTATCCCAGTACAACAGGTTGTACGAATGACAGTAGTCGTAGTGGGTGTACTAACGGCACCACCACGAGAAGGTGCGGGTGGGCTGGATACCCGCACCTGAGCACGGGTAACCTCTATCAAATCCTTGTCTGTTTTACTTTTTTGTTCCCTAAACCACAAAAAGAAATTTGCACATCAAATAACCGTAAGAAAATATTTCGAGTTCGATGCCAGTAAAACGTGGTAAAGGGAACAGTGAAAATTCCTTAACCCGCGCACTGTAACTGGTCGCCTCATTTACCAGGCTCACTGGTTGCCAGACGTAAGGCATAACCCCAAGTTGTTATACACCAAAATGATCGTCTCAGCGAGTGCTACACAGCTGGAGCCAGAAACCCCCACATTGTGGGGGTTAAGGCAGAGCTCCAACCACTTGGAAGTTGGGAGGGGTAAGCACAGTCAGTGTGGTAAATGAGGCGACCGTGAAAGGGTGTGCGTGCGAACAGTCAGTGGCAGCCTCAGTTACCAGCGAAACTACTCAGGGCCTTATTTCGCCTTATTTCGTAAAAATGGCAAATAAGACAAATCTGAAGTCAGTAGCGTGTAGAACAGTATTTTATTCATATTGTGTGAAAATTACAAGTTTCGAAACACTATACTTACAGTAATATAACCAGACATGCAAACATGCATTTATGTAGGAACTAAAACGAAGAATGGATAACACCTAGTAGACATAAATGGTCATAACTTTTTTTCTAATTGTTGTAGAGGAAAAATAAAAACATCAGTAGGTTTGGAAGGATTTTCTGCATAAAATAGCAGTGAAAAACATTACATTGTTCCCAAAACACAAAAATGGCCATTGATCTCTTTGAAGCAATGTTGTGCAAAAATCTACGGAGTTTGACTCCATATTACAAAGAAACGGTTCAAGTTATCAAAAATCTGACAACATCAAAGTGTAAAGCAACATTTTTTACTCATTACTTCATATTTTTACATCTCTGCCTATTACGGTAAGTGAACAGGGAACGGCAGAGTAACGCGGGTAAATTGACTACTTTTCTGAGGGATGCGCGACCGTGCGCGGGTTAAGGGCAGCTGACCCATGCATCTTCTCTAATAGATCAGTTGCTGATTAGCTAACGTCTAATATAATCAATAAGTTGCTTACTTTTAGCAAATATTACACAAAAAGTAGTTTTTCAGATTCAAGGTTGAATTCTTGTCATTGTAAACTGGTATGCACCTCACCTCAACAAATATACCTTGAGCTAGCATGATAAAAGGAATTAAAACTTGCCCTCACATAAGAGATCCACCACTCTTGCCGAACAGTTCAAAAGATTCACATTGAAGGTTTTCAAGACGACCATCTTCTATTCCCTTTATTATGTACATTCCTCACAGGGACATAAGCGTCAGTGCCTATGTAGGCATTCATTGCAGAAATTCTGAACTTTCGAAAAACACATGGTTAAATCCTGAGGTACATCACACACACATGAGGAGGAGCACAAGCCAACAAAAGCCACAAGCTTGATAGACACTTGAATAAAAATAAAGCCCAAACCGATTCCCATCAGTTACAGCAACACATACTTGTAGACACGATCGCATTTGTAAAGAAAAAGCCTAAAGGAATGACTCACACATGCCACACTCCCATTTCTTGATGGTTTTGCCATCCTTCTTCATATACTTGACGTAGTGCAACCGGCTGCGCGGGTCCTCTTTGTCAACTTTGGTGTAGCCTCGCTTGGACTGGGGCCGCGTGGCAGCACTGGGCACTGCTCTATCTCGGCGACTCGGGACCTGGTTATACACAGCATGCGCATCAGGTCATTTGATTACTAGATTGCTGAATAGAGTAGACAAGAACAAAAGTGAATACCAGAAGGTTACAACTCAATAAAATTTACCACTTCTATGCCATTTCCATTTCAAAAACCTTCCAGACAGTAACATAAAAATTTTAATTATGATGTTCTTCTGGATTTTATTGGTAGTACAAAATACAAATCATGTAAAAATAATTACAGCAATCATTAAGTGAAGAGCAGTCTGCTTACCATAGTGATTTTAGGAGTGGCAGGATGGAGAGAGGTGCTGTTTCTTTCAGTGCCCATTTTACTAACAAAACTCCCAGTACCAGCAATATTTGTGCTGGCCGTCTCATTCGCAGAGGTTTTGGTCTCTTTGAGGCCGATGGTCCTGGTGAAGCTGTTACTGTAGGGGCCATCATCACTCGTCTGACACATTTTAGAAGCTACAGATGATTTCACTTCTTGTGATAACAAGAACTTTGAAGCAGTTGCTGGAGAGGTTTGGGTTTGCTGAATAGAGCGAATGGTGATTTTTCTTGAAGGTTTAGCAGCAGTAGAAGGTTTAACTGAGCTCCCATTAAATGATGAGGAATTATTAGGCTCACTGAACACACTGTGAGGCAAAATAAACTGCGTACCAATTGAGTTGTTTGAAGTTGAGCAATTAGCTGATGACTCAGAAGAGGCTAGTGAAGTTGACATTAAAACAGGTTGCAAAGTAGAACATGGCATAGCAAGGGAGAGAGAAGTGGCAGCCAGTGTGTAAGGGTCAGCAAGGTCTCCAAAGCCAGCTGCGGACACAGAACAGTCCTGAGATGCATCAGTTGATAAAAAAGTCACAGGAGAGAGTGTTAGCTTCTGATCATCTAAGAGGAACTGTGAGTGTTGCAGCAGCTGAGGGGGAGGCTCCCCAGAAGGGACTGCCTCTCCACTTAGGCCATCCGAGTGGTCCACATAGAGCTGGATGAGCTGCAGGGGGTCGTCGTGCCCAGCAGACACTTCGTCCAACAGAGGTTCCTGCTTGATGACCGTGTCTGTGAACACATCTGATGCTGAGAAGCTCTCTTCTTCAACTCTGAGGATCTGTTCTTCTGGAGGCACCCACTCTTTCTGAATGAAGAAAGAGTGTATCTAATGAAATTTTTATATCGTTTTTGAAATGAATTTTCTTGACGAAACATATATAAGGTGAAATTATAAATGAATGATCATATGTGTTTACAGAATTGTGAATCAATGGGACAATAGTTCCTTTTTAGATAGTTAAAATAATATATAGTGTATCATGAAAGTAACAAACAATGAGGTCATTGTGATTTTTATAATTTTAGATCAAAATAAAACCATGATTACATCATGTTGCAAATGAATTATTTTCTCAATATTATGAAGTCTTTTTGATTGAAATTATTTGATATATTCATCAGAACTTACCTTTATTAACAGCTGGCAGTCAGGTTCAGCAAGGAATACTTCCTGAGAGGAATCAAATGTTTCTTGCTGTAGAGAGCTGCTTGGCTCAGACAAAAGTGGTTCAGAAGCAAAAATTTCTTCCACATGAACTTCTTTTGCAGAATTACTAAATTCACCTCTGCTCAAGAGCTCTTGTTTCACACTCTTAGGCAAATCATCTCTCAAGAGACTAGTTGACTCCTGGACATCTAAGCAGTTGGTCAAATTATCAGCATTCACATCAAGAATGCAATTATCCATCATACTTGAACCAATGCCATTTTCTAGACATTCACCAAGGTCATCAATGCCTTCTATGGTAACCCCTAAAGATTCAGGAAAATCCTCTCGCACAGAGCTAAGTTGAATTGAGGTTTCACTAGATGAGGAATGCAACGAACTATTTGCATATGATGGATCATGAGCCTCAGAGGGGGAACCCACAAGTGCATTGGAAATGTTTGGTAGTTGGAGTGAACGAACTTTGGGAGTTTTCTTGGTTGCAGAAGTGCTGGCAGATTTCTCCTTCTTTAACCGTGAAGTTCCAGTCTCAGTAATGCGAGGCCTTTTGGGAAGTGGTTGAGCTCCCTGCATTCTTATTGTCTTGCCTTGGTTGACCAAATAAAGCTTGCGGCCACCTGGAGTTTGGCCAAGTCGCTTTTTTCTCAAGTTACCACTTCTGGAAGCCATCTTTGTGTCAGTGCTTTGAAGCAGTGGCCAGCCATCCAACATACCAGAATAATGCCTGCAAAGAAAAAATTGTTCATAAAAATAGGCAATATATAAATGGCCACTAGGCAATGCCTATCAGTAAAAGATCATAAATTATTAATCTACAGGTAGAGCATTTGGAGTTCATTTTCATAGAAGACATTATGATGAAAGATTTTAAGATAGCACTTACTCCCTGCAATACAGCCTTTTGTTTATACATAAACTTCAAGGAAATTTATAATCAAGTGCCTATCTATGAACATATACACAATTGAAAAATGCTCATAACTAGACATATGTAAATGCTAAGCTTTAGTAATGAGCCCAATTTATCAGAAAATTTACCTTTGTTATTCAGAAATCTTTATCGCTATTAACTTGTTTATGCAATTTACACTTGAAGTCTTAATTCCCATAATCTAAAGAAGTAGATTTATTGTGAGCAGTAACAATAAGTTTTTAAGCTCGTATTTGAAATTACAGTAGGCTAATGCTTTCATTAGAATTTTCAATCCATCTGGTATTGACAATCATTTGCAGACAAGCTATTGGTAACGAATATATGAAAAAAAGTGAATAAAAAAAATACATCAGTTTTAACTTGCCCAATTTAGAAGTTTAGTGCTACAATTTTACTGGACAGGAAAATCTCCGGTAAATGTATAGTGTTTGACCATAATCGATTTTCCACTTTTGGACCAAGAAACATTGTAGATGAGACGAAAATAAACAAGTTTTCTTCTATGCAATTTCCTTCGGAAATGAGTATTTTAGGAGTGAGAACGGGAAATGAGTTACCGTAACTCCAGTATTTGAGGCGGGGAAAAATACACCGCGCGGTCCGACGTGAAAGTAAACAGGCGTTCCCGCGCGCCAACCAAGCCGACGAAGAGCAAACCCCCTATTACAAACGTAAAGAGGTCGGGTCGTGAGGGGTTGCAACAGTTCTTTTAGTGAAAATTATAAAACTAAAAGAACTGTGGCTACCCCTCACGACCCAACCTCTTTACGTTTGTAATAGGGTCATGCACTATCGAGTTCCGGTAACTCATTTAACGCCATAACTTTTAAAATACTCATTTCCGAAGGAAAGTGCATTGAAGAAAACTTGTTTATTTTGGTCTCATTAACCATCTTTCTTGATCAAAAAGTGGAAAATCGATTATGGTCAAACACTATACATTTACCAAATCTCCATTGACTTTATTGGAATGATTGTTCATGAGTCATTAGAGACATTTTGTATTTCAGTAATTTAAGGGAAGAGCTCTTCCCTTAAGCTAACCAAAAGGTCAATATCGAGTTTAGGTGATATGGGGAAATTCAGAATTCCGTTTCTATTAATCACTCAAGAAGTCAATTTAAAAACGTTTTACAAGAATGACATTTTTTCCGCTGATGCTTAGTTTTTGAGTTAGAGCGGTAAATTATCGCGCCAAAAGAAGCGGGCGCATCAAGCAGAATTGAATTAATAACGGAAGCTAACCCCCTATTACAAACGTAAAGAGGTTGGGTCGTAAGGGGGAGGCACAGTTCTTTTAATGAAAATTATAAATAAAGCTTCTAACCGACCCATTAGGGTGACGACCGCAATCTTGTTTACATCGGCCGGCTCCAAGATTGCGGTCGTCACCCTAATGGATCGGTTAGAAGCTTTATTTATAATTTTCACTGAAAGAACTGTGCCTCCCTCTCATGACCCAACCTCTTTACGTTTGTAATAGGGGGTTAACTTCCGTTATTAATTCAATTACGCATGGCACGCTCGCTTCCTTGGAGCCCGAAAGGCAACTTCAAAGTTTAATAATTTGAAAATAAGGCATCGGCGGAAAAAATGTCATTCCTGTAAAACATTCTTAAATGGGCTTAAGTGATTATGTGAAATGGAATGCTTAATTTCCCCACATCACCTATACTCAATATTGACCAACCAAAATACTAATTTTTCAAACCAATGTTTTTGACATCAGTTAATCCTCAATCTCAGTTCAATCATAGGTTACCAAGGTAGTAAGCACTCAACTTCACCAACATAAAATATACAACATCATAACCTGAGTACCTGACATACCTGATGGTATTTGCAGTGGTTAATTGCTAAAAACTTATTCGTTATTTTTAAACAAAAAACAATGCATTCTGCAACAAATTTGTCCACGCAATGAAATAAATTTGTTCAAGCAATTCCATTACGAGATACGAAAACCTGTTTGGAACCTCAGTTCAATCATTAAATACGAGTACATATTGAACGTAATAATTTCGATTTCTATACTAAAAAAAGGAATTTATAGGAAGTGGTTTAACAATACCCTTACTAATCAGTTAAACTCACATTAAAATACTGTTTTTAAATAACCTGCAACTTTAGTACCACTATTGGCGAAACTTGTTAATACTTCAGGCAGATGTCTGCTTTTGAACTCACCTAAGTCGCCATTTATGCATAACAGACGCCTCATCATTTACTGATCACAAATATTTCCTATTATCAACAGCTATTTTAACACAGTGCCAATTCAACCACTATCACACCTTAACTAACGTTTCTAAAACTCTGGCCCTAAAACAAACGTTTGAATAAAAGACAATCGAATATTACACCTTCATTTGTTACTTACCACATGAAGCGGCGACTGTCGTCAAGCGTAATCCGTGCCTCCGAAGAAGCGAATGAAGAAAAAAAGTGGATGACATTATAGAATGCAAACGTTTCTTAAAACTTTATTAATTTTCACTCCATAAACCAAGCAAATAAATTATTGACTGTGAAATGGGCACTGAAAGTCATCTGATGTTTTGTGATCACATGAGATGGCAACGTTTCATATAGAAACAAAAAATGTATGTTATTTGAAGTAACATTAGGATTTGTTCCTATAGTACAGCAATAATTGAAAAGGTTTAGAATTGTTCTTACACCAGAAACTGTTAACATTTCAGTTCCAAAAACTGTTAACACGAGGAAATTGATATGTAGCGAACCTCCGGCACGCAACTCAGTATAAATTTCGGAAATTCTCAAAATGATCATTTAAAAATTCAGGAAAATAAATCCAACCATTAGAATAAAATTTCATTACGGAATTAATCAACTTCTATCCTCAATTCTATTAAAATTGTGCACTGGAAAATTCATCCTCTAAGAAATCACTTTTTCGTTGTAACGAAACCCTCCATGACGCTATGTAGGCAACATTCCCACTCGAACTAGCGCCATTCGTACTAAGTCATTGACAGTGTGTGCACCGCTTGTTTTCACTGGTGAGATTAAAGTGTTGGTGTGATTTTGCTGTTCTACGGGTAACTATATTTATTTAGGATTTGTAACCGTCTATAATATTATGGCGTATGTATCAAGGAAAATTACCTAAATTTTCCAGGGCGCTAACGTGTAGTGAATCTCTATTCCGCAAACCAGTCGAAATTTCGAAATTCTCAGAATGATCATCTAAAAATCCAGTAAAATTAGTTCGACCATTAGCATAAAATCACATTACGAAATTCACTAATCTCTATCCTCAATTCTATTAAAATGGTGTAACAAACAAATTCAATCTCTAAAAATTCACATTTGCTTCTTAACGAAACCTCTCACGCACGCGCGATAGCAACATCGTATGCGATCTAGCGCTCATTGTTCCAAATCATACAGAGCGTGCATATCTAGGTGTTTGGCTGGTGAGATTTTAATACTGTGTTTTTGTGTGGTAAATTACGGGTAACTATATTTATGCAATTCATGTAAAGTGTCAAGAATATTATTGTATGCATTAAGAAGTGTTCATGTGCTTAAATTTTCCAAGAGTACTAAACGCTTAGGATCCCGTGCCCAGTACTCTTGGTTCCTCACAGTCCATTTCCTGGTGTACGGTTGTTTGCCATTTAGAACTTTCCTTTAGCAAACAAGTCACTAGTTAATATAAAACCATGTTAAGGAAATTTCCCCTTCTTTGTTATCAAAAAATTCCTTTTTTTATCAAAAAGGATTTATTATGCCAAAAGTCAATAGGATGTATTTTTGTGAGCAAGTCAAGCTCATTGTTTTAAAAAGTTTATATTAACATCTCAATAGGATGCATTTAAATCAAACTAAAATTCCCTTTGTTTAAAACATCCCCATTGGATGTATTCTTAGTCGAGCTAAAATTCCTTGTTTTTATCAAAAAGGATTTATTATGCCAAAATTCAATAGGATGTATTTTTGAGCAAGTCATGATGGCCCAATTATCTTTTTAGTCACAATTATATCCTTCTTAATTGCATCTAAGCCAATACTCACTGTATTATATATTTATCAAGTTCAGGATTCTCCCTGTTGTATCAGACATAACATTCTTAACCAATTTTTTAGTCAATATTCAATCAACTCAACTTGCTCATTATTTTACAGCTGTAGTGTTTTCACAGCTGTATTCTCAATTAAGTAGAGTGTTGATACAGTCAACATTAAAAATCATTCTTAACCAATTTTTGTATTGTAACTAGGAGCCTCCCTGCAATTCTTTAGTCAATGTTTAATTTCATATTGTGATTGTTCATTAGTGGTTGCTTATCTTTTGTGTTCACCAGTTTAATTTTGTTCCCTGCAATTGTATTTTAAGGAAATCAGAGTTAAATAACTGTCTGGAATTCCTTAGCAATTTTTCAAGAATTCTTTTATAATCCCTGTAGTGACAACTCTCACTATTGATCATTGTTAGTTCAATTTTTGTTTATAATGCTAATGATTAGTCGCTACCTACTCAACTAATTAGGGTGATATTGCTTATCTCTGGTGAAGTACCTGAATATCCTAAATTTCCAACTCCTGGAAATTATAGTTCAGTAAACCTACTTCCAGAGTGTTGTTCGTTCTAACTCCTAGGATGCCCTAACACTATTCTCATAAGCATCATCATGACCAATGTTTTCTGAATCCTTCTTGTGTTCTGAACTTCCTTCTTAGCAACCGATCCTGTGCACTTTGTGCATGGATTCCGTGTTCCCTACTCTTTTCTAATTGGTGCCTTCCTCTCTCCTCTCGTAGGAACACCCTTCAGAATAGAGGTTGCACTTTTCTCGTGTTATTTTTGTGTGTCTTAACTGTCTGCTAATTGTTAGTTCATATTTAAACACTTTTTCCTTTAGAGATTAGTTCCCTGTACAGGAGGCTTAGATCTCCAAGTCCCATGCTGAGTGCTGAGTGTGGTTTTGCTTTGACTCAAGCACATTTTACCGTTGATTCGTTAACAAAATTAGTATTTTTACTTTAAAATTAGTGAGGTTTTTCTTGGTTTAGTTAGATGGTAATTGTATAATTCTTAGTCATTATATTGATTATTTCAGTAAGGAAGAACTGGGAACATGTGTTCCTAGTTCAATGGCATTTAGCAGATGCTGTAGATTTTTACCATTAGCTATTAAATTAAGTGATTATGCCATCTTAGTTTCGCCAGGCAAAAGTTTTGCCTGTGTGAGTTACTAGTGCAGAATTTTTAGCTTCATGCCTGTTAGAAATACTAAAATTAATATTGGCTCCGAGCAAATTGCCAGTGCTCCGAAGTTGATCCCCGCTTGCACTCCGGCGCCAGAGTGCTGGTGGGGGTCGTTTTCGAAGAGACTTCTCGCTTTGAGGCGGCATGTTAATGCCAGAATTGTTGCAGCATAGCATGTGTTGATATGTGGTTTCTTTTCAATACCGTGTGCAATTTTCACCCAGCTCTCTCGTCCCGTACAGGATGCTACGAGACACCTTACACTCCATTGCCAACATCACCACCTTGCCAAACTTGGTAAAGGGCAAAAAGACTACCTCCTTACCTTAGTCCTTTTATCATTCAATATTCACCCAATTACGGGACGGCAAGTGCCAATACTCATTCCTCATCCACCTCACTCCAAACTTAGACCCTTGTAGTGCAGCTAAACCACTTGCTGCTTAACCTACAGTCTAGGTGCAACTCAAATCTGGAAGGAATCGCACTTGATGACCTCTATGATCAGAGACACCATCGCCGTCTCGAACCATTCTCTACCATTGCACACGGCATTTCCACCATTACATTTTCCACATTGCCGACACAGCTGCGCTCCGGAGGCGGGGCCTACTCAAGATCGGACCTCAACATCAGCGCCGTGAAGATACCAAGCTGCCTGGCATCCCACGAATAAAGGCCAGAAAATTCGTAACATATCTTCCTTCTTATCCTTTTCGATGGTCCCAGTCCGAGGTACAAAACAAAGAAAATAGAGTATTTTGTGTCATGATTAAAGACGCTAGAAAGACAGCGTCCGAATAACCTGAAACTCCTTCAGAGTCTGAGGCCGCAATCATTCAATTAGTAAATTAAGTGTGTTCGAGCTGAACACTGGTGACCTCGCAAAATTAAATGAACATTTCTTGTACTCGATAACTTCCTTAAAGTAAAGTAAAACTAATACTTGAAAACAAATCACCAAACGTTGAAGTTCACCACTTAAAAGCTGAACTTTACACTGGTGATAACCCAGAGTAGTTTAATCTGATATAAATGCTCACCCGGACCACCATCGGAAGGATCAGGAGCGCATGTCTAGTGCTGTCAACTTCTGTGCATGGTTGACCTTGAAGGAGGTAGTCTCTTTCCCTACTCTCAGCAGCTAAACAGAGTATTTCCTCTCCAATTCTTCCCTAATAATAAGTTATTGCTACTGCAGCCTATTCTAACAAACTCTTCATGTTTTCCATTGCTACTGAAGCCACCTTTTTACAAAACTCTTCATGCATTTCCGTTGCTACTGAAGCGAAACCGTAGGAGATCTTCTAGGATTATTTCCAGTGCTACTGAAGCTCCTTACTAACAACCTTTCGCATTTTCCAATGCTACTGCAGCACCATTGCTACTGAAGCACAAAAGTAACATAACAATTGTACGAAACAAAAAGCAATCGCAACGCGCGTTATCAATAATTCTTGGGGAACATTAGAAGCATTATGACGCCAAACGAGGGTATCGAGAGTAACGACGGTCAGGTGGTTTCCGTAAAATTAACACCGTTCGCGATTCAAAGTCTGGACTCATGGTTCTTCCAAACCGAAGAACACTTCGAAAGCCTATCCATAGATTCCGAGAAAATCAAATATTATTCATTATTAAGGGCCCTGCCCACGACTTGCCTAGACGACCTCTCTGGGGTCTGTAACGCTAACTCACCCGAACCTTATTCCACCCTCAAAGATCATGTTTTAAAGCGCTACAGCAAGGATAGAGCCCAAAGAATCCAGGCTTTGACAAGTAATCTCACCACCTACAATAGCCAAACACCTCTAGCGCTACTTAAAGAAATGCGTAGGTTAGCGAAGGGGGTCATGGATGACGATACCCTAAAGACATTGTACATCCAACGTTTGCCCTTACGCCTTCAACCATTCCTCCATACACAAGATTCCTCTGTGAACCTGGACGTTCTCGCAGAATTAGCCGAGAAAATCATTGCCTGTGAAAACCAGACACCAAATAGCTGTGCCGCTACTCCAGTGGTCAATCAAACCAGCCCAAACGAAACGGAAAGATTATTGCGCGAGTTAGTTCAGCGAGTTGGAGCACTAGAAGTTGCTACCCAGCAAGCCGAACACACGGATAGAGTTCATGGGGTTGCACACCAAACAACGGCGTATCAGCAAGCCGATAATCCCGCACACACCGTTCCGTTTGACAGGCACAAAATTGTGAACCGTTCATTTAAACATCAGAGGTCCAGCAGTTCAAATACCGTTCAGGGCCAGGGTTCACGAGACAATCTGGAGGAGGAATGGTGCTGGTATCACAGAAAGTACTTACACAAGGCTCGTAAATGTGAGTCACCAAATTGTCCGCTTTATGTACTACTTTACCCAAAAAACGGGAACAGCGCGGCGTAAATGCGAGTCGAACGCCAGCGCATACGAAAACAAACGCTACTCGCTGCTTATTCATAAGTGATCCGGCTACCGGTATTCGATTTCTGATCGATACCGGGAGTTCGGTAAGCCTAATCCCCGCAACTGACAAAGACAAAAATACCACGGGCATTCCAAACTTGCGTGCTGCCAATGGCACTCCTATACTCTGTTACGGCACGCGAACGTTGTCGTGTTCCCTAAATTTCAAACGTACCTTGAGCTTCGAATTCATAGTGGCTGATGTGGACACGCCCATCATTGGTGCCGATTTTCTTCAGAAGTTTGCACTGGTGGTGGATGTGAGAAATGGATGCCTTTATGATAGCGAAACCAGAGTGCAAAGACCCCTTAGTGCCGTCGATATGGTGAACGTTACGTCAAGCGTCTCTCCTAACCTAGAGAGTACATGTCCCTACCAACGGGTGTTGCTCGAATTTCCCTCACTCTTTCAACCTAATGTAACGTTGCAGAATAACACGCTGACGCAACACCACATATCGACGAGCGGCCCTCCTGTTTACGCGAAAGTAAGACGTTTGCCCCATGATCGATTGCAGGAAGTAAAAGCCGAGTTTACAAAAATGGTCCAGGAAGGGACAGTTCGCATCTCGAAGAGTCCCTGGGCCAGTCCCTTGTTGATTGTGCCAAAGAGTAATGGCGAGTTGCGTATTTGCGGCGATTATCGCCAATTAAACTCCGTAACTGTACCCGACAGATTTCCCATTCCCCACCTTCACGATTTTACTGCAAATCTGTCAGGGGCAAAAATCTTTTCCACCGTGGATCTGAAGAGAGCTTTCCATCAGATTCCAATGGAGGAAAGCTCTATTCAGAAGACCGCAGTCTGTACGCCGTTTGGCTTGTACGAGTATCTTCGTATGCCGTATGGCTTGCGAAATGCTCCGCAAACCTTTCAGCGGCACATGACTGAAGTCCTTTCCGACCTCCCGTTTTTGTATTGTTACCTCGATGATGTGCTTGTGGCTTCGGGGACGCCTGAGGAGCACGTGCATCATTTGAGAGAACTGTGCAAACGACTAGCGTCGCACGCCTTGCTGATCAATCCAGCAAAGTGTGTACTGGGAAAGAAGGAACTGACTTTTCTAGGTCACCACATCTCAGATAAAGGCATTAGGCCACTTCCCGACAAGGTGGAGGCTATCCGAAATTTCCCGAAACCCTCTACACAGAGAGAGTTGCGCAGGTTCTTGGGATCGGTGAATTTTTACCACCGATTCCTAAGGAACTGTGCGGCGACTCTGGCACCACTCTCCTCCCTCATTAGAGCAAAAAAACGAGGGAAGTCTGTACTGATCGAGTGGAACAGTGAGGCTGAGGAGGCATTCAAAGCAATTAAAGAGGAATTAGCTAATGCGACGGAGTTGGCTTACCCACACCCGAACGCAAAACTTAATCTAGTAGTAGATGCGTCAGACCTTGCTGTCGGCGCGGTACTACAGCAAACCGTGGACAACAACACGACCCCTCTGGCGTTTTTCAGCCGGAAGCTCTCCCCCACCGAACAGCGTTATAGCACGTTCGGGAGAGAGCTCCTGGCGATTTACCTTTCAATCAAACACTTCCGATATACCTTGGAAGCACGCCAGTTCACGGTCTTCACCGACCACAAACCTCTGATCAATGCAATAAGAATGCCTCCTGACCGCCACTCCCCTCGTGAAAGTCGGCACCTGAGTTACATAGCACAGTTCACTAACGATCTCAGGCACATTAAGGGGGACGAGAACACGGTCGCCGACTGCTTATCGCGTGTGCACAACGTGGTATTAAACCCGTTGGCGCCCGAGTTTCGACCTTCTGTGCACATGATCTCGTTGGCTGATATCATCACCGAACAGAAAAACGACACGGAGATCCAATCTTTGATTGAGTCTCCTAGCTCGTCGCTAAAACTGTCACTCAGAGAAGGCGTTTACTGTGACGCTGACCGGCCTAACCGATACTACCTACCTACCACCTTGCGTTTGCCCGCCATCAAACACTATCATGCGCTATCTCATCCTGGGACGGAGAGAACTTTCCGCCTAATTGCGGATCGTTTTGTCTGGCCCGGGATGCGTAGGGCCATAAGAGAGTACGTTCGCAATTGCCCAGATTGCCAAGCTAGCAAAGTAACCCGACACAACAAAGCCGCAATTCAACCTTGTGTCTTTTCTGGAGGTAAATTCGATGCAGTTAATATAGATCTGGTAGGCCCGCTTCCAAACTCTCGCGGGTTCTCGTATTTACTCACTATGATAGACCGCTTCTCTAGGTGGGTCGAGGCTGTCCCCATTGCTAACATAACGGCAGAAACCGTAGCCCGAACCTTCGTAGAGACGTGGATCTCCCGTTTCGGGGTTCCCCTGAGCATCACTCATGATCGTGGGGCTCAATTTACCTCCTCCTTGTGGTTAGAAATCTCCAAAATCCTAGGTAGTTCAAACATCACAACCACCTCTTTTCACCCCCAATCAAATGGACTCATCGAGAGAGTCCACCGCGACTTAAAGTCGGCACTTCGCTGCCTTAAATGCCACGACGATTGGGCGGACCGATTGCCGGTCGTATTACTTACCCTACGGAACCTGTTCCGGCAGGATCAAAAGTGCACGTCCTCCGAATTGCTGTACGGGAAGTCCTTAAGATTGCCCGGAGATGTTATTGATCCCGTGTACAAAATTGACGACTCCTTCAGTACAATCACTGATTACGCGGCACGTCTCAAACGCGCCATGCGCGAGGTGGTTTACCACCCGCCTCGCCTGCCTTTACCATCCGAAAGCCTTGATCCATTGTTGAACACGTGCACACATGTTTACGTTCGGGTGGACGGTGTAAAAACCCCCTTACGGCGTCCCTATGATGGCCCCTACAGGGTCCTAAAGAGGACGCCGAAATATTTTGTAATTGAGAGGGGCACCAAAAGCGACAGTGTTAGCATAGATCGACTCAAGGCAGCATATGTGTCCCTTCCTGATGACAGTTCTACCAACACTCATGAGCCGCAACCCAGGGTGCAAATTACCCCCAGGTCAACACCTGTCGAGGCCACCGGGTTGCACCTTTCTGTCTTGGCTAGGAACTATCCTCCCACTATGGAGTGTAACGAGTTCGTTGTTCCCTTGAAGACCGTTCAAAGAACGCCGTCGGAACCTCGTAATTCGAGTGCCTCCAATTCGGCTGACGTTTCTGTTGCTGTTGTTCCTCATCACGGAAAAACTTCAGAGACCCGTTCGTTGTCACAGTTGGGAATCCGAACGTCAACGTTCACAGTTCCACAGCCTAACCCTTCTGTTGCCCCCGAGCGCGTTAGCAGTTTTGGCAGACCTAGTCGTCCGCCAGCTCGCTACGCGCAGACTTAGGGTGGCGATCTCTGTTCTGTCAATATTTTTTTCTTCTATTCTCTCCTGTCAAACCTTCTGTTAGGATTTTTTTTTTCTTTTATGATCATTTCGGGCATTTACAGGTGACAGCTTCACTGTTACCGGACCTTTCGGTCCACATGCGTTGGGGAGTAGCTGTAGTGAATCTCTATTCCGCAAACCAGTCGAAATTTCGAAATTCTCAGAATGATCATCTAAAAATCCAGTAAAATTAGTTCGACCATTAGCATAAAATCACATTACGAAATTCACTAATCTCTATCCTCAATTCTATTAAAATGGTGTAACAAACAAATTCAATCTCTAAAAATTCACATTTGCTTCTTAACGAAACCTCTCACGCACGCGCGATAGCAACATCGTATGCGATCTAGCGCTCATTGTTCCAAATCATACAGAGCGTGCATATCTAGGTGTTTGGCTGGTGAGATTTTAATACTGTGTTTTTGTGTGGTAAATTACGGGTAACTATATTTATGCAATTCATGTAAAGTGTCAAGAATATTATTGTATGCATTAAGAAGTGTTCATGTGCTTAAATTTTCCAAGAGTACTAAACGCTTAGGATCCCGTGCCCAGTACTCTTGGTTCCTCACAGTCCATTTCCTGGTGTACGGTTGTTTGCCATTTAGAACTTTCCTTTAGCAAACAAGTCACTAGTTAATATAAAACCATGTTAAGGAAATTTCCCCTTCTTTGTTATCAAAAAATTCCTTTTTTTATCAAAAAGGATTTATTATGCCAAAAGTCAATAGGATGTATTTTTGTGAGCAAGTCAAGCTCATTGTTTTAAAAAGTTTATATTAACATCTCAATAGGATGCATTTAAATCAAACTAAAATTCCCTTTGTTTAAAACATCCCCATTGGATGTATTCTTAGTCGAGCTAAAATTCCTTGTTTTTATCAAAAAGGATTTATTATGCCAAAATTCAATAGGATGTATTTTTGAGCAAGTCATGATGGCCCAATTATCTTTTTAGTCACAATTATATCCTTCTTAATTGCATCTAAGCCAATACTCACTGTATTATATATTTATCAAGTTCAGGATTCTCCCTGTTGTATCAGACATAACATTCTTAACCAATTTTTTAGTCAATATTCAATCAACTCAACTTGCTCATTATTTTACAGCTGTAGTGTTTTCACAGCTGTATTCTCAATTAAGTAGAGTGTTGATACAGTCAACATTAAAAATCATTCTTAACCAATTTTTGTATTGTAACTAGGAGCCTCCCTGCAATTCTTTAGTCAATGTTTAATTTCATATTGTGATTGTTCATTAGTGGTTGCTTATCTTTTGTGTTCACCAGTTTAATTTTGTTCCCTGCAATTGTATTTTAAGGAAATCAGAGTTAAATAACTGTCTGGAATTCCTTAGCAATTTTTCAAGAATTCTTTTATAATCCCTGTAGTGACAACTCTCACTATTGAGCATTGTTAGTTCAATTTTTGTTTATAATGCTAATGATTAGTCGCTACCTACTCAACTAATTAGGGTGATATTGCTTATCTCTGGTGAAGTACCTGAATATCCTAAATTTCCAACTCCTGGAAATTATAGTTCAGTAAACCTACTTCCAGAGTGTTGTTCGTTCTAACTCCTAGGATGCCCTAACACTATTCTCATAAGCATCATCATGACCAATGTTTTCTGAATCCTTCTTGTGTTCTGAACTTCCTTCTTAGCAACCGATCCTGTGCACTTTGTGCATGGATTCCGTGTTCCCTACTCTTTTCTAATTGGTGCCTTCCTCTCTCCTCTCGTAGGAACACCCTTCAGAATAGAGGTTGCACTTTTCTCGTGTTATTTTTGTGTGTCTTAACTGTCTGCTAATTGTTAGTTCATATTTAAACACTTTTTCCTTTAGAGATTAGTTCCCTGTACAGGAGGCTTAGATCTCCAAGTCCCATGCTGAGTGCTGAGTGTGGTTTTGCTTTGACTCAAGCACATTTTACCGTTGATTCGTTAACAAAATTAGTATTTTTACTTTAAAATTAGTGAGGTTTTTCTTGGTTTAGTTAGATGGTAATTGTATAATTCTTAGTCATTATATTGATTATTTCAGTAAGGAAGAACTGGGAACATGTGTTCCTAGTTCAATGGCATTTAGCAGATGCTGTAGATTTTTACCATTAGCTATTAAATTAAGTGATTATGCCATCTTAGTTTCGCCAGGCAAAAGTTTTGCCTGTGTGAGTTACTAGTGCAGAATTTTTAGCTTCATGCCTGTTAGAAATACTAAAATTAATATTGGCTCCGAGCAAATTGCCAGTGCTCCGAAGTTGATCCCCGCTTGCACTCCGGCGCCAGAGTGCTGGTGGGGGTCGTTTTCGAAGAGACTTCTCGCTTTGAGGCGGCATGTTAATGCCAGAATTGTTGCAGCATAGCATGTGTTGATATGTGGTTTCTTTTCAATACCGTGTGCAATTTTCACCCAGCTCTCTCGTCCCGTACAGGATGCTACGAGACACCTTACACTCCATTGCCAACATCACCACCTTGCCAAACTTGGTAAAGGGCAAAAAGACTACCTCCTTACCTTAGTCCTTTTATCATTCAATATTCACCCAATTACGGGACGGCAAGTGCCAATACTCATTCCTCATCCACCTCACTCCAAACTTAGACCCTTGTAGTGCAGCTAAACCACTTGCTGCTTAACCTACAGTCTAGGTGCAACTCAAATCTGGAAGGAATCGCACTTGATGACCTCTATGATCAGAGACACCATCGCCGTCTCGAACCATTCTCTACCATTGCACACGGCATTTCCACCATTACATTTTCCACATTGCCGACACAGCTGCGCTCCGGAGGCGGGGCCTACTCAAGATCGGACCTCAACATCAGCGCCGTGAAGATACCAAGCTGCCTGGCATCCCACGAATAAAGGCCAGAAAATTCGTAACATATCTTCCTTCTTATCCTTTTCGATGGTCCCAGTCCGAGGTACAAAACAAAGAAAATAGAGTATTTTGTGTCATGATTAAAGACGCTAGAAAGACAGCGTCCGAATAACCTGAAACTCCTTCAGAGTCTGAGGCCGCAATCATTCAATTAGTAAATTAAGTGTGTTCGAGCTGAACACTGGTGACCTCGCAAAATTAAATGAACATTTCTTGTACTCGATAACTTCCTTAAAGTAAAGTAAAACTAATACTTGAAAACAAATCACCAAACGTTGAAGTTCACCACTTAAAAGCTGAACTTTACAAACGCTTAGGATGTTTTCTTGCCCAGAATTTGGCTTCCTCCCACAGGCCATTTTTCCGTGTGTATTGTGTAAACCCTAGATTAAAATGTGTAGCAAATAATTCACGATTCAATGTAACGCCATCTTTAGGGAGATTTCCCCTCCTTTTCTTAAAATGATACTTTTCAACATTTCAATTTCAACATGTCTAGAGTAGGGCATTTTATTCAGGCTAGGAATTCTCCTTTTCTTAAAACGATTTTTTTTCAATGTGATGTCATTTCAAAAATAATGTATCATGCCACAATTCAGTATGGTTATTGTTTATCAAGCTAGAATTTCCCCTTGTGTCATAAATATTTCTGGGGCCAATATTTCAAAATGTGTTTATGTTTTATCAAGTAGGCTAGCACCAATTACTTGTGAGTCACAGATGTATTCTTCTGAATGCATCTAGTCCTGCATCAACCAATTATTGCCCCAACTGTGTTTCTAAATTAAATTAGGGAGATAATCAACTAGAAATAACACAAATCATTCTTGATTCTGAAGAATAGACAGTTAGTAAATTGAATTAAATATTCATTGTACATTGTTTATTTCAGTTAGAAAAAACTGGAAACATGAGTTTTCTAGTTCAATTGCATTTAGCAAATGCTGTAGATTTTTACCATAATTGTTTAATTAAGTCGTGATTCAAGCAATTAGGGTTATTCTGTTCACGTTCAACACTCAACGTTTGAAGTCCAAAAAATCTTAAGATATGTAATAGTATATTGCAGCAAATCGCGGTTGCATTTTCTGCAGTACTCTTTTCAAGTCAATTCATAAATAATCGTTCCTTATAAATACCTAACTACATTTGACATGTTTTTTAGGAGTAGAAGCAGCGTTCTTATGTTCAATATTTTTCCACGAATTAATTGAGACCTAGGCTCAAGTGTTACTGCTTATGCCACCTTAGTTTGTCCAGGCAAAGCTGCTGATGTTTTCAAGCCTCTAATCAATTGAATTGGAATAGCTATTGATCGCCACGATTTCATTAGGATTTATGCCATCTCTTGTGTGTTCCAGTTGGAATGAGTTGTGTTCTCAAGTTTGTATGTTTGTGTAGTCAGATCTATTTAATTTGTGGAGTTCCTTGATTTTAGTCAATGTTTAAATGTCATATCGTGGGAAATGAAGCCATGTTAGGTTATTTACACAGTGGGGATTGTATCCTCGGTAGTTACTTACCTCAAGTCGAGTTACATAAATAATCATTCTTTCCTGATCATTAACTTTAGCAAGAATTCCGATCATAACCGCTGTGGTGACAACTCTAACCATTGATTTCTGGTTAGGTCAATCTGTGTATATAAAAATGTAATAATTAAGTAGTTAAAGTAGGGTAATTATGCATGCCTCGGAAAGTCTCCGAATATTCTAAATTCCCAACTCCTGGAAATTCTAATCCAGAAATCATCCAACTATCTGATTTGAGGGTTAAATTTAGTTTAACCAGTAATTGGTCGCCCTCAACTGTAGCTACTTGTTCCTTTGACCTCTTGGCAATGGCGGCTACCTCCAGTGGTTGTTGTCATTGTAACTCATAGGATGCCTAATACTATTCTAATCTGTATCCTCATGATCAATGTTCTCCAAATCCCTCTTGTGCTCTTATCCTCCTCCTCATCTACCAATTCTGTGCACGTTGTGCATAGATTCCGCGTTCCCTCTACCTTTTTTCACATGGTGCCTTCCTCTCTCCTCTCGTAGGACACCTTCATTTCTCATATAATAATAAATAATAACAATAATTAGACTGCACATGCCCTCTCTGGCACAATTCCTAGCTTAAGTCAAGTATCTGTATGACAATTCTAGCCTTAGTTATGACCAGTACAGCCAGCCCTCGATGGCGGCTTAGCGTAAATGTTCGAATTAAACACTGCCAACTCTTAGACACTCACTGTAAATAGCAGGCAAAGCGTAGATTATTGGGCGGCGGAAGCCTTTAATGTTAATGAAAACGAACTAACTTACATTGCCTACCCAGTAATATTCGTATCTCATTTACCAATCTGGCACTCCAACCCGGAGAATGCTAGTTGGGAAATTAAGGGCATGTAGGGAGATTCATGATTGTCCATACGAGTACTTATTGTTGCGACTGCCTCGCCCTTGTTCAGGCGCCAGAATTGGGGCCGAGGCACGCGCATATATAATCCTCTATTTTGAGGCAACCCTGTAATTCGGCAGTAAAGCTCGCAGCCTGGCTTGCGTAGCGACTGTCTCTCCTCGTGTTACCATGCTTGAACAAGTAACCCAAGGTCTCCTCCCGTACAGAAGATCCTGGGAAGCCGACGCACAAACAATCACCACCAACATTCAATTAACAATTCCCATACTCTATCAGCCACACGGCTGTCAATCAAACCAAGCCACACGGCTATCAAATCAAAAGATCAATCAACAACTCAAAGCCTCAAGGCAATAGCAGAAAATAAACTACCTCCTTCCTTACTCATATAATCAACTGTTACCGCACCTGCGGAACATTACACTAACAAATCCACTCTCGCCGGGATCCACGCCGGATTCCCTCGAGCCGCAGCACCGGCTGAAGTGCGACTACTCACTGGACCGGATCTCCTTCCTCAAGAAGTGGACCCCCCATACTGCTGCCGTAGTCACGGCACTCCGAGTCGTCAAAATAAAATACGAGGCGAGCTTATTCAGTTTCGTCATTATCCTGCAAAGTCAATAGTGTAAGCGAGAAAAAATAGATGCCAGGAAGGCAACTCGAACTACCCCCACTCCTTCAGAGTCAGATTCGTTCCTTTGTCATAAATTAGGTGTGCCCTACCCCGGGCACTGGTGGCCCTGAAAAAAATAATAATACACCCTCCTAGTTACTTGAGGAGATTACCTCGCTATATCGCCTTTTAAAATTCAAGCTCAATTAGTTCTCCAACTTGGAAGTACGACAAAAGTTCATAAGTTCATAGATACATCACCGTGTTCATTTTCTTTGTGTGTAAATGAAGGTCTAGAATATTTTTCTACAAAAATATATATTTTTTCACTTTTAACACTACTTTTAAAAACTTTATCGAATCATTCTGAATTTTTTAACTGGATTTTTTAACAATTACTGTTGCTTTCAACAAAAAGTTTCGACGATGGAAGAAATGTCTTTTATGTAACGCTTCAAAAAGTGATAAAGAAACGAAGTTTAATGCGGCATTGTCAGAGCGAGCTGATGAATTTGTTTCAGAACTTTTTTTAGTGATAGCACTTTCACCCATTATGCACTTGAGCAAAAAAAAAAGGTCTTGGAACCTCAAACATAACTGCCGAGGCTTTACACTTCTTCACGGCGTTCATGAAACCTGTAGTGATCGCCCTCAGCCGTACTTCAGTCTAAGATTCATAAATTATTAAAACCATCTTCTAAAAATTAAATAAAGTTAACGTAATCATTCTTAAAATTTTAGATCACTATTTTCATTCAACATTACCCTTAAATCTATTAAAATTTGACCAAAGAAATACTTAGACAAGAAAGAGCGGCGTTTTTACCTAGAACCATATCGCAAGTTCATCCGCATCCGGAAAATTCCGGAAACGCTCGTCCGCTCAAAGCGCATATAAGGCCGGCGTCACAGGCCGAGTGGTCATTCTCTTATAGATTCCCCTAGCGCTTGGGCCCAGAGCGGGCAATTGTAAGTATCAAGTGTAACGATAAGTGTGTATTATGTCTTAACTTTCCTGTGTGTGTCTTAACTTGTTCCGTGTAAGGGAGCTCTCGTTATTGTGTCGTAGAAATATTCACTATGTTGTCTCTGTGCCAGTGTTAGTTAGTCATCAGCCTCCACCTCACTGCCCCATCTTTGTCACTGTTTCGTGCTTACTATCCTCCGATGATACCGTATTGTGCTGTCAGTGTTAGACGATGTTGGCATTTGCTCCTTAGTTATTTTAGTGCTGAGCATAGTGTTAAGACACCTTGCTGCCCACAGAGATCATTTTTGGTTTGCTCATCTTTTGTATGTTCCAGCTCCAATTAATTGTGTTCTCAACTTTTGTATTTTGACTAAGTCAGGTTTAAATAATTTTGGAATTCCTCTGCAATTTTTAGTCAATGTTTGAATTCATATCTTGAGAAATGAAGCTATATTAGGTTATTTAAACCAGTAGAGATTGTATCTTCTGTAGACACTCACTCAAGTCAAGTCACTTAAATAATCATTCTTTCTTGCTCATCGGAATAATAGAGTATAGAGACTTCACCTTTTCTCATACTTATATCTTAGTACATTAATTATATAATTACCTCAGTGCTCTAGCTATTATTTTTGGCTGTAGTTCATTTAAACTCAGTTGTGCTGCTGCTTGTAATGTCAGGATAGAGCTTGTGACCAGTTGGTCTGGAGCACTGATTCTGGTGTTGAGATGATTCAGGCTGCGACTCGGGCGCTAGAGTTGCGGACTGACTTTTAGCACCGGACTCCTGCCACTGTTCCTCCTGTGAATGTTACAGTTGCGCAGTCTTGCACATGTGTATGAATAGACTCAAATTTTGTGTTCAAAATAATTCAAGTCCCCTGCTCCCTCACAGGATCGACGGGACCACACATTCAAGCACTCACAAACACGTATGAAACCAAACCCTAACCTCTTAATTTAAGGAGCTTACCTCCTCCGAGTTCTCCTCCAAGTTCTCGCCTCCAAGTGTTTCTCCTCATATTCAAATTTCACTATACTGGAAAGGCCTGCATCCCTGCAGCTAAGCCGCTAAAATCTCCAGTTGAGACCATTGGGTCGAGAGTCCTCACCATTGTTACCGAGTTTTCCCAACCGGTAACTATTCCCAAACTCATCATTCAACTCACTACTCGCTTGGTGTCGGAACCTCCCACACCTACACCATCCTCGACTTCACACTCCAGCACGCGCTTCACAAGCCTGAGCTGAACGAATCGTCGGGAGTCCTCCAACCTCCTCGGACTCTCCCCAAGAAGTCTCGCAACAAGAAGTCTCGCAACAAGAGTCAAGTCTCGCACCTCAGCGTGCAACCTTCTCCTCAATAAACCCAATACCGGCGAGTTAAACTATTCTCTCATTTTCCCCCGGTGTTGGCTTGTGGTAATTTGTGTTGTTTCATGGATTATTTGACGCTTGAAAAATTGCGTCCGAAGACCCCGAACTCCTTCTGAGTCATGATGCAGAGGCCGTAATTCATTCATTTAGCTATTAAGTGTGCTCTACCCCGAGCACTGGTGACCTCGCCATAAAAGAACATCCTTCCTTGAAATCGATGATCTAACAGCTTGATCTCAAGTTTCCAATTCAAACTTTCAAAAAACCAACTCAATAGTTTCCCCATTAGGGAGAACTTTAAACTGGTGACCAGAATTCATACCAGAGTTGATAAATAATCCAACAACTGAATTGCCGCAGCCATCATTTGGAGGTTTTTGAGCGCATGTCGAGGCTGTTGCAGCTGTTGCATGTTGAACTTTGGAGGAGGTAGTGTTCCTTTCCATCCGTTTCCTCTAATTCTCAGTAATCAAACATAGTTTTTCCTCTCTAAAAACTCTTCCCTAATAATAAGTTATTGCTACTGCAGCCTATTCTAACAAACTCTTCATGTTTTCCATTGCTACTGAAGCCACCTTTTACAAAACTCTTCATGCATTTCCATTGCTACTGAAGCAAACCATAGGAGACCTTCTAGGATTATTTCCATTGCTACTGAAGCTCCTCACTAATTAACCTTCGCAATTTCCATTGCTACTGCAGCACCATTGCTACTGAAGCACAAAAGTAAACAAAATGTCTGTGTGTGAAACACTACCTTGCCATCCTGAGCAATTTACGGATATAAAAGAACGGCCGTCTGCAGACCGGTTGTCCTTTAATAGTTATCCGTATCCCATACGGGTTGGAATGCTCAGCGCAAATATTTCACCATCACTTGACTAAGTCTTTCCCGATCTCCCAATTTTTGTGTCGCCGTCTGGTCGGCGTGCTTGTAGCCTTGGGGACGCCTGAGGAGCACGCACGTTGCCTAGGGAGGCTGTACAAACGACTCACGTCGCACAATTGCCGCTGTAACCGGCATATGTGTTTTGGGAGGGAAGGAACTGATTTTTTGTACTATGGCATACTATAAAAACCTATACTGCGACTTCGCATCAGGTCAACACCTGTCGAGCCAACGAATTCGTACGTCTTAGTTCGCTTTGAGTTCCAAAGTCGTGATAGTCGACCAATTCTAGATTCCCCGTTATACCGTTCAAAAAACGCAGTCGGAATCAGGTAATTCGGGCGCCTCCATTTCGGCGGATACTCTGGCACCGTATGCCCAGTGATGCTAACCTCACAGATTTTTTATGGTCCCAGTTCGGGATCCGAGCTGAAACTTTCATAGTTCCACAGTTAACCTTCCACTATTTTCATCTATTTTCTTCTGTCAAAGCATCTTTTGGAATCTCTCCTTCGTATTTCTGACTTGCACTGCACAAGTAACAGCTTCACTGTTACCAGACCTTTCGGTCTCCTTTGGGGGAAGGGTAGCTGTAGTGATCGCCCTCAGCCGTACTTCAGTCTAAGATTCATAAATTATTAAAACCATCTTCTAAAAATTAAATAAAGTTAACGTAATCATTCTTAAAATTTTAGATCACTATTTTCATTCAACATTACCCTTAAATCTATTAAAATTTGACCAAAGAAATACTTAGACAAGAAAGAGCGGTGTTTTTACCTAGAACCATATCGCAAGTTCATCCGCATCCGGAAAATTCCGGAAACGCTCGTCCGCTCAAAGCGCATATAAGGCCGGCGTCACAGGCCGAGTGGTCATTCTCTTATAGATTCCCCTAGCGCTTGGGCCCAGAGCGGGCAATTGTAAGTATCAAGTGTAACGATAAGTGTGTATTATGTCTTAACTTTCCTGTGTGTGTCTTAACTTGTTCCGTGTAAGGGAGCTCTCGTTATTGTGTCGTAGAAATATTCACTATGTTGTCTCTGTGCCAGTGTTAGTTAGTCATCAGCCTCCACCTCACTGCCCCATCTTTGTCACTGTTTCGTGCTTACTATCCTCCGATGATACCGTATTGTGCTGTCAGTGTTAGACGATGTTGGCATTTGCTCCTTAGTTATTTTAGTGCTGAGCATAGTGTTAAGACACCTTGCTGCCCACAGAGATCATTTTTGGTTTGCTCATCTTTTGTATGTTCCAGCTCCAATTAATTGTGTTCTCAACTTTTGTATTTTGACTAAGTCAGGTTTAAATAATTTTGGAATTCCTCTGCAATTTTTAGTCAATGTTTGAATTCATATCTTGAGAAATGAAGCTATATTAGGTTATTTAAACCAGTAGAGATTGTATCTTCTGTAGACACTCACTCAAGTCAAGTCACTTAAATAATCATTCTTTCTTGCTCATCGGAATAATAGAGTATAGAGACTTCACCTTTTCTCATACTTATATCTTAGTACATTAATTATATAATTACCTCAGTGCTCTAGCTATTATTTTTGGCTGTAGTTCATTTAAACTCAGTTGTGCTGCTGCTTGTAATGTCAGGATAGAGCTTGTGACCAGTTGGTCTGGAGCACTGATTCTGGTGTTGAGATGATTCAGGCTGCGACTCGGGCGCTAGAGTTGCGGACTGACTTTTAGCACCGGACTCCTGCCACTGTTCCTCCTGTGAATGTTACAGTTGCGCAGTCTTGCACATGTGTATGAATAGACTCAAATTTTGTGTTCAAAATAATTCAAGTCCCCTGCTCCCTCACAGGATCGACGGGACCACACATTCAAGCACTCACAAACACGTATGAAACCAAACCCTAACCTCTTAATTTAAGGAGCTTACCTCCTCCGAGTTCTCCTCCAAGTTCTCGCCTCCAAGTGTTTCTCCTCATATTCAAATTTCACTATACTGGAAAGGCCTGCATCCCTGCAGCTAAGCCGCTAAAATCTCCAGTTGAGACCATTGGGTCGAGAGTCCTCACCATTGTTACCGAGTTTTCCCAACCGGTAACTATTCCCAAACTCATCATTCAACTCACTACTCGATTGGTGTCGGAACCTCCCACACCTACACCATCCTCGACTTCACACTCCAGCACGCGCTTCACAAGCCTGAGCTGAACGAATCGTCGGGAGTCCTCCAACCTCCTCGGACTCTCCCCAAGAAGTCTCGCAACAAGAAGTCTCGCAACAAGAGTCAAGTCTCGCACCTCAGCGTGCAACCTTCTCCTCAATAAACCCAATACCGGCGAGTTAAACTATTCTCTCATTTTCCCCCGGTGTTGGCTTGTGGTAATTTGTGTTGTTTCATGGATTATTTGACGCTTGAAAAATTGCGTCCGAAGACCCCGAACTCCTTCTGAGTCATGATGCAGAGGCCGTAATTCATTCATTTAGCTATTAAGTGTGCTCTACCCCGAGCACTGGTGACCTCGCCATAAAAGAACATCCTTCCTTGAAATCGATGATCTAACAGCTTGATCTCAAGTTTCCAATTCAACCTTTCAAAAAACCAACTCAATAGTTTCCCCATTAGGGAGAACTTTAAAAACCCGTTTTTATCTGCACAATTTAGCCCGCAATTTTCGTTCTTCAGAGGCTAAAACAAGTAGAAATTTGGCAGCATTGTATCAGAGTTATCCAGTACGTAAGGCCAAACTATCGAACCGAATTTGTGACACATTTTGCGGTCTACCACTTTCCCTGTACTCAGGCCTTACCCGGCCAATCCTGGCTTTCATAATGGTCACAGTTTCGGGGGTAGACGATTGTTTTGTTTCCGTAAAATTCAATAGAATGACAGTCTGACGGCCAAGGTGATGTGCAAAGGTAAATTCAAGAAGAGCAATCATGCAACCACTCCCCTAAATGAACTCGGCTAGACTCATGTGCAAGAAAATTTGTTCACTCGGAAAGCCCAATACACATTTTCCTCTTTGTATTTCCCTCAGAGCAATACTGTTTTGTTGCAACTTCTTCCCCTACTGTAACCAACTAAGAGCCAAACTAAAGAAATAATGTCTTAGTCAACTACCACTCATAAAATATTGGACTGAAAACTCGGTTAATATCAGGCGCCTTACTGTGGAAGAAACTGCCACTGAGTATCAAAATCCCTCAAACAATGAAAGAATTTGAGACCAGAATATTACATCATTTTGCATCTCAACAATAATTGCATGCTGCGGTTAATACAGAAGATGAAGTTACAAATTTCTGACCCTACGTTACTAAGATTTCGATTAAAAATTTCTGTAGTGTGTGCATACGATGTGATTGTTTGCCATGTTAATACTTATTATGCACGTACGCACAACAGTTACAGCTAAATTGCTAGACCAGCGACTTGTAATTTTGCTATAAATATCGTATTTTTTTCTATTTGCTATCAACTTGTGACTCACCTAGCACATCACTTGTTTATGTTAGTGTACTTCAAAAAAGGAATATCATAAATTTTTCATGTGGCTTAGACCATGTTTTTTTTTGAGGCAGTTAACTTAGTACTATTTTCACATGTTCGAACGAAAATACGTTTTCAAATCTTCGAACGAAAATTTATTTTGAAAACTTCTGCCATTTCGATCTTTTAGTTTTGTACACAGAATCATACTTCAAATCATTACACATTCAACATTATTCCCTGATATCTTCGAAGTCAAAGCGTTTCATCCCACTGTGTCCGTTTTATATTCCTTTTATTACATTCATTTACAGACAATATCAAATAGAATAACTTGCCGTGGGCATAAATTTTTCTCGATCACATGTAAAAAAAACATAGGCATCGGCTGTTATGACACCTATACATGTTTATCAACTGAGGACTTTTATAATCAGACGTTTCAAAAAACAATGTAAATTATCTTATCCATTAACTTAATTATACTTAAAATATTTTATTTTCTATTCATATCGTATTATGCTATTGTTAGCCTCGTTTGGTAATTCCTCGTTTCTGACGTTCGTGAATGTATTATATCAGCATTGTTAAGGTAGTCAGTTGCAGGAATTGCTCCAACTAAGTTGCAAAATGTTTTGATTATGCAACGTTAACAATCATTTTCATATTTTTGACTCCAGTGAGCTGCTTTGAGTCAGTATTATTTTTATGGGAAACATCATAAATTTGTGGAGTGGTAAAATATTTTCACAGAGCCAGTTATTCGGCATACTTGTTGATACGTAAAAACGAAAAAGATTGAGATAAAAAGAAAAACCCACGTAGCTAAGAATATCATGATAAAAACTAACGTTACGAATTATAAAAAATTATTTTTAGTGCTCTACTTCTGCATAAATAGGAAATAAAACATTGGAAATAAAAAGGCATGTATAGGACAACAAATAAAATTTTAATAAACAATCGAAAGTTTCACCCTCTGTATACCGTGGTTTCACCGCCGAGTTATATTCATTTATTGATGAACGGTTTTTTGAAATGTGCATCGACACTAAAATGCGGAAATTTGGCGAATTCGGAACTAAATTCTAAATTTTGTAATATGTGCCTTTAAAGCACAATTATTAATTCAATTATTTAAACAATACTGTGAAATAGACGGATTAGACAGCTCGGTCAGGGTTATTGCCAGTGCGAAAGAAGACTCTTGTGTGTTGTGCACACCTCATAAATAATAATTGAAGTGCAGTGCATCCAGTGTAATAATATCGCTTTAATCGGTCACACGTATATCGATATACCACTGAGGTGCGCATAACATCAGGAGTCTCCCTTCGTTTGAAGTATGATTCGATTTTCCTATCATTTTTGAAGTACACACGAGGATTTATTTAAAAAAACTCTTAACTACAGACATTTTTCACTTTCTCGGCTTCCTTTAAAAGGCAGCTGAAAATACAAGCTTAACCTCAGCACAGTGAAAATTCTTTCTTTCGCAATGAACTTGCTTCCCAACAACTTCTGCAATCACAGAGTAAAAATATTCTTCGGGTAATTACTTGAACAGAAATAATTTTGTAAATAAATAGAAAAATAATTTTTACAAATCTAGGGAAAACGGAGGGCGAAGGAGAACAATCCAACTAAGCCCTGATTACCTTCGACTTATTTGTAAAGAAGTGTGAGTCCTTGCGTTGTCGTGCATGCTTGGTAGAATAGAACAGTCATTCAATTTGCATTTTTATTTTCATTCAATTCACTTAATCAAGTGAAAATGTAGACCAGCGGGTAATAATGAACATTTTATGAATTAAAAACAAAGCACATTTAGTTCATAAAATTTAATTTATTGATGCGTCGGAACACGTACTCAAAAACACACTTTAAGTTTATTTTAGTGTACTGAAAAATTTTAATGGCATTCAACAAATCAACAGAAAAATCAACCCTTAAACTTTTGATGGAGAATAAAACGCATAAGATGGAAAAATTTTCCAAATTCATAAAAACTTAACACTGTTTCTGTCCATCATAAAGTAGGTTTTGCCCTTGTATTCTTCAAGTTTTAGTATTCACCGTTTCGCACTCAAATCATTAGGAAACAGGAATATGTAATTTGACGTATACAAAAGTCAAGTTTTAATTTTTAGCATACCGAATTTTATTTTCAGCTAACTTCAGCTTAATTAACATTCCAAAATTAGTTTCGGCAATGAAAGGCTGTAAAAGGTCTGATGAACAAGAACGAGACTGGATGTAATATACAGAACTAAGTATATTTTAAAACTGTACCCCTTGTATACTATTTAAAAACAAATGATGTGGTACCTTTTCTGTACCATCTTTATTGGAAATAAACTGTTTTTCTTGTCGTAATGTGCACAGAAAGGTCTCACTTTCGATGCCTAGAATGAATTCTTCGGTGCATTTGCGTCTGAAAAGAAGCCGCTAGGATGCAGTCACTCAGGAAGACACACCTGATGCCGCCTGAGTTGCGCAGTCCTCTACAAAAATTGCACATAAAACGTAACGTCTGACTTATTCACTCTGTTTTGCAATATTTTGTTGAAGGAGACAATAGACCCATATTAAAAGCTTTTCATTAAATAACCGAGTTCTTAACAACTCTTACCTATTTCAAAACATTATTTAGACATTATTTAACATTTAGTGCACAAACAGAAAGGTACATTTATACCAAATGTGTTGAGTCGTTTTGGTGTGCGAGTTTTGTGTTGCGTCCTGTATGAGGAGCTGAGGTGAAGAAGCAAAATCAAAAGGCCTTTAAATTCTGCAGTCTTGCTTCAATTGCGATCACTTGACGTGAACGTTGATAGGCATGTTAGCGATCGTACAATTTGCTGGACATAGTACTATTTACGTCTTTCACAAATCCTGTGTACAGAAATAAAGCCAGACAACATTCAAGTATGCTGATCAAAAACTCGTACTTGTTACAGGACGAAGTTTAAATGAATATTTGGGCTCGTTTCGCCCTAGACAATTGAAATGTACGAATAATTACTGTCTGAGGTAGCGACTCGCCAGTGAAGTGCATGGATACTGATTAGGAACGACAATTAATTCAGGACAACGAGAGTGTGCTGTCGGTTGTAAAGTTATAGGAAGTGGTTGTATAAAAGATGGATTTCTCGCTAAATTTGGACGCAATATATGACAGGCTTATTAGAAGGCTATTCAAGTACACGGCGAAATTTTTGACACTCATTCTGGCGAGCAGAAACATTTTTTGATAAAGGTATATGGTAAACTTATGAGTTTTGGCGAACTTCTACACCAACTCTTTACAACGGTCAGTCGCCTAGAATTTTTTAGGAAGTTTGATCGACTAATCAGAATTTTGACACTAATTTGTTTCCATTGATTGAATGAAAGTTACAAAGTTTCCATTGGAATGGAGTGGTCAGAAATTTAAAATACCTTAAGGCGTTTTACACTTCTCAGAACTCGATTGCAGTGAATTTTCATTTACTTGCGTTAAATACTGTCATTCATTTCCATAAAATTATTGGTTTCAACGATTTAAATTTCAGCTGCATCTCGAAATAAAATAAAGTGAATTCGAACCTTGCCCGGCAAGCGTAAAAATTGTAGAATAATATGTGTTAGCGCTAATAAAAAGGTAAAAGATATCAATTTCAAACTCGCACGAAGCGCATAAATTCGATGATTTTGGATCGAGACATCGCTAGCGAAAACAATCCAATCTGTCTGCACTGGATGTGCAGCGAACGATGAACAGCGTTCAATTTTGTGGCCAAAGATCCAAATAAACTTTGAAAAAATCAACGAGAAAATAGAGGGGAAGGATATAATTTGAAGTTCTTCAACAACGAAACCTTGAATATTATGTATCTGATACTTGAGTATAATCAGATCTAAACCAAATAAGAATGAAATATTTCGAATAAAGAAGGTGTGAGGAGTGGTCTCAAGACTTCATAATGCAGTAGAACTTCTGAACGACGATCTAGAAAGCTTCCGCTCTAGGGGCAGAGTTCTGGCTTCAAGATACCGTTGTCCGTTCCACTAAAGGCGTCGTTTTCCTCGTTGAAGCTTTCAATTCATCCTTAGCCTGAAACTTTTCAAGTAACTTTTAATCCTACTGTGCTAATGCTACGAATAAAGTTAACATAATCATTCCGATTAAACTTTCCCCGCAATGAAATAAGGAACAAGTCAACATGGCATACTGTGGTATGCTTACTGAAAAATATTGCTTTCCGGTGGCCAGGCGGGGATTTTCATACTGCTGCTCGCCGACCAGTAGTCACAAACTCAATTCTCATAATTACTTTATTAACGCTAAATGAAAGCACGATACAGTTATCGTTTGCTATTTTAAATTTCTTTCTCTAAAATTGATTTTAAATTAGAGTTGAATACTGAATTTCAGTTTAATAAATTGCTGTCAAAGTGTTAATAGATGTTTATCGGAAGAGGATTGACCCTCAGTGCATCTCGAAGACTCCGTACTACTCAGGGATGAGTCGAGTTCCTGAGCTATATGCTCAGAGAGATGTATGATATGCTGCTCGTCATAGCCGTGTGGTTAAAGGACACGCTCTTCCGCGAAGGCGTCTATGGTTCGAATCTCGGCGCTGGGTGGCGACTTTCTCCGTTGGGTATAGGGGAAAAATTCAGGGCACAGTACCCCACTCTACCCAGGTGTCTGAAATGGGTACCGGTCTTGACCGGTCATGGCGTCCTGGTTTAGTTATAAGGCATTTGAAAAACCAACGTACAAGGTGATATGTATCAGGCTTGAATTGGAAATAAAGCATCCTTAGATGCCGATGTTTGTTTGTTGGTGTCTGTCCTCGTGAGAGTGCCTTGTGGAAATAGAGCTTCGCCGTGGTAGGGCCCTAGCTATCCTCCACAAAATCAGCTACCTCTGTAGCAGGAGTTTATTGAGGGTTTATTTGATTTGTGGTTATCTTTGCCTTCTTCACTTACCTTGGTGCTGCTATGGCGTGAAGTCTGCCACACTACAGCATGAGATCTACCTATAGCTAGTACTATAGCGTGAGATTAGGTTACTAATGGATATTACTCATTTCCAGACCTTTAATTTAGCGATAAAAACTTAATTTGTGCATCTCAAACTCCACTTGGGTAAACGATATATGGCGGTAGACCTCACGCTACATAGTAGCACCCTTACCTACCTCTTTTTCTCTCGTCCGGTAAGCCGGTGTAGCGTACAATCGACCTCGTCTGTTCGTTTCTATTCGTCATTTCCATTTCACCCTTTTGTCTCATCGTCATGGTTACGCCTTTTTTGCCAGCGTAGCTTGCTGTGCAACCGAGATACTGGAATTTACTTTCTTATGTGAACACTTGAACTGAATGCTTACTAATTTCTCTGTGGTAATAGCCTTAACTGAGTGGAAACGGAAGAGCTAGGCTTGAATATGTAATAAATGAAGCGTAAGTTTTTTAAATATAGGGCGATTTTTAAATTTGAGGCCTTGAGGAATACTTAATAACTTCTATATTTATGAATGGATGTATAAAAAAAAACAAAGTATTTATGAAATTCTGAAAAATACTAGTCTTATTCTGATTACTTTTAGAATATAATATTTTCCATGTGCCGCTCCCGTGAGTGCAGACAAAAACTGGCACGATAACACAGGCTCTTCATTGCGGCGCTGGTGAGATCAGATCCAAATCTCTAAATTTCTTCCTCTATAGATGCCTTGAGATGGTGTAAATTTTTTTTATGGTAAACTCTTCCTCAAAGCAGAGGTTCTCAACCAGGGGTAAATTTATCCCTAGGGGTAAAAAATTATATAGTCGGGATAAATAATTGTAGTTCCTGATTACTTAAAAATATTACAATTAAATTTAATTTTGTAAAATGAAAGGGAGAGAGTGCAAAGATAGCGTGTGTGTGTGTTTTGTATGGGAGTAAGTGGTAAATGGAGAAATACATAAGGCCGAGGGGTTCAATGATGGAGGAAAGGTTGACAATGGCTGCCCTAAAGTTTCCCGAAGGAAAAAAATCTTCCCTTGGTTATAGAGTAGACAGTTATTACGAAGATGAGTTGTTCTTTTGTTTTGCTTGTGATTTTTGGAGTAACGCTAAAATCATATTTATTATTCATTCGAATGTGACCTTTATACCAGACTGAATATCTTGGTTACAAACATATCCAATAACACTAATATTTTCAGGATTTCATAAATACTTGTTATTCTGCATCAATATTACAGACGTAAACATCGAACGTGGGTTGCCACACTCTGCGCTTACTCCAGGTGACAGTTTTGTAGCCAAAATTTTGTACCTCATCTAAGTTCAAACGCTAGCGTGTAAGTCTATTTGTTTGACATATCTTTTTTTTCATTCTATATTTTTTCAAAGAGCTTGAAGTAATTTCCTGCTGATTTTAAAACTCCTCGAAATATCACAAAACATACTTCCGAAAAAATGACCTCTGTTCGGCTCAGTTCAGTTCCAGGAGTATTTTAAGACCAAGTAAATCCGTAAATGTTCAAACGCTCTTTATTTCTCCGCAGTTTTTTCAACTGAAAAGCTTGCGAAGGCATCACAAGCAAGCCCCGCAGCGCGGTCGCTGGGAGACAGACAGATGCATTCACGGCAGCAGAAAGATGTCCTCAGCGTAACGACCGCTGTTATTGTAGAGGGGAAATTTCGGCATGTTTCATTGCTCTCATGCGCAGCATTTACCAGCGATGAAAATTTGTGGTTATTTGTGGTTGAAAATCTCGTTTGATAAACTCTTTCTGAGAAGTAAAGGGATTTCGTGAGTATAATCTATAAGTTTTATTTTCAAGCTGTGTTTGGAATAGAGGTAGAAAATTCAAAGTGATTTTTCAGGATTTCTGGGAAGCGAAGTCGGGCAACGTTTGAATTTATGTAAAATGAGAGATGAGTTTTATTTCGATATTTCATACAAGTTTGACTTCATTTTTATCGCAGTGACGCTCATCTATTCGTAACAAGTACACTTTCTGTCATAATTTTATAATAAAAACAATCATTTTCGTCAAGATAACGGCAAATTCACTCAAATTTGTGAGCACATCGCAGAAAACCGGACAAAGTAGCGTAAGATTAGCCTCTAAGCCAGGGCTTCTCAACCTTTCTAGTGTCGTGTACCCCTTAGCTTAATGGTGTATCTTAATGTACCTCCAGCCCAGTTAAATGTTTAAGAAACTATAAAAACATACTTTATGATTGATAATTATAAACACTTATACAGTTGTGTGTAAATATATACTGCACATTTTAACCTATGAAGTATGTTAAATGCACCCCTAGGGGTAAATGCACCCCTAGGGGTACATGTACCCCGGTTGAGAAGCCCTGCTCTAAACCATGCAATTGAACGTGAAAATATCTAGAAAACTGCACAAATAAATTAAAAACTGACAGAGACATGTCGGTTCGTCCCGAAGCGAAACGTAAACATAAAGTGAAGTAGAAAGTAAATTTTACGAAACGTAAACGTAGAAAGTAAATGCATTAAAGTAACGAAGTTTAACCGAAATTCGACTCACGGGCTGCGTAGGTTATAGAACGACTGCCGTGCTGCTGTAGCGCTGCCTGCCGCCGCTCTTGAAACGAGTCAAAAGGAAAGAAAAAAACATTTTATTCCAATCAAGTTGCCACAGGTCATTTCATACAAAGAGCTTTTAAAAGTGTTATAATCAGTTTCACGACGATCTGATAGTAACTTTCGATCGAGCCAAAACTCATTTCATACACCTGGGTCGAGTAGGAGTAGTTACTAATTTATTCCTTTTCTCTGTGGGCAGAAATACTTGGCTCGTTATACGGGGTCTCGAACCCTCAACCTTTCATACGAAGGGCAAGTGCTCATAACCACTATGGTGCGACGACCCCCACAGTTACTAAAAGTTGCAAAGGCCACTTGAGTTTTCTATCATTTATAATACAAATTTTGGTTGATTACTATGGGGGCACCTCCATATTTGCCTCCACACCCCATAACATTCCAAACTACGATGCGTCGTTAAAGAAGTTCGATAAAAAGTTTGATTGATAAAAAATGAGAGAATTGAGTTTAAGTAAGTTCAAGAATATGGTTCTGAGTTTGAAGTGGTGCACTTAATGTAAATTTTAGATCAATTTTTGAATTTGACCAAAGTATTTATTACCTTACGCCTATTTCCTTTTATCTAACGCATACAATTCGGAATTAAGTCTGAATACGACATACCTCAACAAACACTTGAAACTACAACTAAAAAGTTCTAGGATAGTTGGATTTTCAACATATTCTCGGTATTTTAATTATATCTACGAATAGTAATGCTATCAAGTCATTTTATTTAACGTACAATACGTACAATATCTTAGAAAAGCATGACGCATTCCTCGTAAAATTCATGGAAATTAATAGTTGTCGGATCCCAGACGAGTCTGTTCCACTTTGTTTCTCGTGTGGGTGACTGGGAACGAAGAACTTGGTTCTGAGACACCCGTAACCCTCGTGGTTGTGATGATGAAGTTGTGAGGTCCCGGGTACGGTTCGTCCTCGCCCTACACTGCATGTCGCATTGGTTTTCCAGGCGCTGCTTACGAAACACCGCCAATCAATTCGTTCGTTCTCGCAAAAATCGAATGTTTGAGATATTTTAGAATTGTGCAGAAGACGTGTTTCGCGGTGCGGCTCGAAAGTTTTCTAAGCACTGCGCATGAGCCGTGCGATATGGTAGAAAAAAGTGACGCGAGCTGGATGAATGGCTGGGATACTCGGTTGTTATGCATGGTGAGAGCTCCAATACAACCTCGCTAATTAGATCCTAAAGGGCGCATCTTTCACTACGCCCCAGACACTCGATCACTGTCTCTGAAATTGAGCTCAGGTGAGAAAGAAATCAGATTAAAGGCAAAATCATCTCGAAATGGATGCAATGACTTCCCTGGGCATGATTCTGCTTCATTTTTTCAAAATAATTTGAAATATTTCAAATTCCATCACTAAAAGTAATAGTAGCATTGAATCAGCTGTATCTTCGTGTGAGCATCCATTACGAAGCGAATTATTTCAAGTAGCGAAATAATTCCTTCGTGTTTTAGTACTTTTTTTTACAAAACTACGCGTACTTCATTACATGGGGTACTTTGATCAATGTATCTACGTGTTTCAATGCGAATGTCACCAGGTGCCATCAACTGGGGCCTAAAACCTAATAAGGTTAAAATTAAAGAATTTATACCTCAAGTTTTCATAATTCAATGCCATTTTGAGTGATATTTTGTCCCCAAATTTTCATTGATCTCGGGAAATCCTGGAAATTGTTGCAGTTTTTACAGGTTTAAGCATTGTTAAACAACTTCATTTCAAGGCTAATAGAAACATTTATAACTGCTTCCAACAGTGCAGTGTATACGTTTGTTAAACTACGTTCGGCATTTAAAATACATGCATTGTATTGAGGTCTTTACTCTCTAGCAGCATCAGGATACTGCTCAGCTTCAATAAGATTGCATCACTATCAGCAAGCACCAATAAATTGAGGCTGCAAGGCTCACAAACTGTCCCGTTTCATCACAGAAAATGCACGTTATTAGCCATCGAACTGGCCGCTACTGATGGTTTTTCGATCATTTGAATTACTTGAAAGGTTGGAACAATCTTACAGTGACCAAGAATTGGTTGCTTAGAAAGTAATCTCCAGCGATGACAAGGGTTTTGTATTAAGCAGTTTCGCAAAGTGAACGCCCGACGAAGAATGTTTTTGTGGGCACACAGTAAAGCGTACGAATATTTTCACGATGAACTTTGCTCTATATTAGGAAAATGTACTGAATTTGCCAAAATAACTCATTACGATCACCAACTACTGTATATCAGTGTGCGTGACGGCAAACATTTAGTTCGTGTTGTTCTTCCTCAAAAAAACACGCACTGTAGATGCTCTTCCGGTAGTCTGATAGATTGTATGTAATTATAAAAGAAGGCTGACTTCGAGGGGGAATGGGATTTGGGCATACCACTGTAATTGGTTACTAGCAATTTAAAAGCAGCGAGTTGTAAAATTAACGCATCGGTAGACCCAGGACGCGAAGTCGACTCTGAATACCCTTTGACTGCTATAAAAAAAAAACAGAAAAAGTAACAGCATCCATAAATAGAAAAGAATGAAGGCAGATTGGCTTTTCTCTTGATACTAGGGACAATAACTGAACAACCTCACCAAGTACGCTGTACTCTGAATTATTTCATGCATCGTTTTTATTTTTTGAGTGAAAGAAATGTTCCAGGAAATTCTGGGATCTTGGGATTTATGAAATCATTTTTCCGAAATCTTTGAATACGCAATATTGCACAAAAGCATAAACTCTAACAAAAAGATTCCATTCACGATGGCCAAGTGTAGGTTTTATCGCAGATTACACTCGAGTCGTGATGGTAATCAGAAACAATACTTAGAAAGTGAGTCCCAGCTCTTGTGCGAATGTTTGCTCTGCTGTAAAATACATCAAATGGATATTGCTTTCCAGAAAGCAACTGATTTCTTCTTTTCATGGAAAAGGCAGCGTCGCGTGAAGGTTTAACTTATAAGCTTCTAATTTCATGAATTACTGTCTGTGATTTATAGTCCCCGAGTAAATGCTAGACTCTCATCTGATATTTATTTGAATTATGCTCTACTCAGCAAATAGTGAATCATTCGTCTATGATTTATTAATCATAGAATAAAAGTACAGCCTTAATAATTTGGATCACAAAACACAGAGATTTACAATAGATTAGGTATTTACAAACACAGTTCAACATGACGCACATCTGTTGCGATGCAGGCGGTCAAACACCGACGCACGAGGTACTGCCGTACGCGACCGAAGACACCAGGAATTTCACGTATCCTCATGGGGGTAATTCTGTTAATATTCAGGCTATTCAATTCCTTGTGTTTGTAATAAAAACGCTGTCCTAACTTTTATATTTTGTATCCCTGATATTTTGATAATACTAATTTTTCTGCAATACGTTTCAAATTTCAAGTCCTCGTTGCTCATTTTAGAAGCATTTACGACCACGCAGTTATTGAGTAAAACGTGTTTATTTTAAAGCTACTAACCTTATGTTGAAGCTTGTAAAATAAAAGGCAGAATTGAACACCCTGCTTCCAGAAATAACTAAGCAAGATTAAAAATTTCCCCTCAGTCTACTGTGGATACAATATGCAACAAATACCCAATACATTTATCCAGAAACACGGGTTCCCTGCTTGCTTACAGAACTCAGCAAGAAATTAAGTTCTAGGAGCTGAAAATTATTTTTCAAATATTGTCTAGAAAGAGTTCTATGCATTACTACATAGTGTAGCATCCAACAATCCACCTTACCTAATAATACCCTTGGTGTGTTTATTTATATATATATATATATATATATATATATATATATAACACCGCATATATATATAGATATAACACCGCATATATATATATATATATATATATATATATATATATATATATATATATATATATATATATATATATATATATATTTGTTTGGTCGCTCTATCACGCTCATAAGGATGCTTAATGACCGTATCTGTAACACGAGTTTCGCCAGGGCACAGACACAAGGTTAGGTTAAGGTTAGGTTAACATCGGCATCTTTGGGATGCTTTATTTCCAATCAAGCCTGATACATATGATCTTAGCATTGGTTGTTCAAATGTCTTATAACTAACCCTATACATAGGACACCATGACGGTTCCCCCGTAAAGCCGGTACCCATTTCCGACACCTGGGTTGAGTGGGGTATTGTGCTTGAGCTTTTCCCTTATACCCAACGGGGAAAATCTCTGCGCCAGCGCCGGGATACGAACCCGCGACTCCAACATACGAGCCCGATCCCTTAACCACTGTACCACGGAGAGCACACAAGAATATTTTAATCGCAGGTTTTATTAGAATGTAAATATTTGTTTGCCATTTACATCTAGGAGATTTAGTTAAGAAAAATACCGCATTCCATCACTTTTGGCTGGCCGTGTACAACAGTAAATTCATCTCTATTTAACAAAAGCACCGCATTCCATCAGTTTTGGCTGGCCGTGTACAACAGTAAATTCATCATTATTTAACAAAAACACCGTTTCCATCACTTTTGGCGCGCCGTGTATACCAGTAAATTCCCCACAGCGCAAGCCGAAGCCCGTCCTCACCTCGCCCCAGGAGCCCCGCAGCAGCCGGCCCGGCGGCCGCTACAAAGCAGCCTCCGGCCCACTTTTCCGGCGCTCAGCCGCGGCGGAAAAAGGCCAAAAAACTCGCGTAGAGTTCTACAATTAGCCTCGTTTTTATCTTGGTTTTTAGCACGGATTGAACTTATTAGTTTCTCCGTATAGAGCACGATCAGCGCTGGAGCTGCAATTAGCCGCTACTATTGCGCCGCTATATTGCCCTTATCTTCAATGCTGTATTCAATTGCCTCACTGGTCTGTTGCTGCTCCCACTTTATTCTTACCTTCAATACTATACTCAATCACCTCACTGCCCCATTATTACCCTTACCTTCAATACTCTACTCAATCACCTCACTGCCCCATTATTGCCTTTACCTTCAATACTATATTCAATTGCCTCACTGCCCTATTATTACCCTGACCTTCAATACTATACTCAATTGCCTCATTGCCCCATTATTACCCTTACCTTCAATACTATACTTAATTGTCTCACTGCCCTATCATTACCCTGACCTTCAGTACTATACTCAATTGCCTCACTTCCCTATTTTTACCCTTACCTTCAATATTATTCTCAATTATCTCATTGTTCAAATATTTTCACAGTAATTTCATTGCCACACAACTTAGGCTGGATATAGAATATAATATGAAATATGTGGCAAATTGAGATAATTTGAAATACTGTTTAATTGTTGACACACGCATATTACCCCTCTTTCATTTCACGTTCAGTGCAGAGTTTCTTGTCATATTGATAAAAGTTTTGACTTGCCTAGCGTACGTGAATGCCTCACAGGATTGCTCGCGCAGACCCAGAATTGGTTCATCCAATTAATTTTTCTGCGAATTAAAAAATTTCTGTTGTGTATAAATAAATAAGAATTTTGCCATCAAAGGTAGACATTAACGCTAAGTAACCAAGATGGGTAATGATTAAAAAAATTGTGCATCATTACTGATTCTGTTGCGTAGAATAACCGTTTTTAAAAATACCAAACCCCGCATGTCTGCATTCCTTCATTTTCTTCAGTGTGGATAAGGGAACTTTTTCTATCAGGATGTTTGATGTCGCTGTAAGACTACTTATTCTCAACCTCATTTGTGGTTTCATTACAGCCTAAGTTAACTCGCCAGTAATACGATAGTCTTAATCTCAATCTTAGCGAAAATGATATCAAGAATGTAAATTAACTCGAGGCTGATACGGGAGGCTTAATTTTACCATTATCTACGAGCTTAATACGGGAGGCATTATTTTACCATTATCTACGAGCTTAATACGGGAGGCTTAATTTTACCATTATCTACGAGCTTAATACGGGAGGCTTAATTTTACCATTATCTACGAGCTTAATACGGGAGGCTTAATCTCATCATTATATATGATGGTATACTGAATAAATTAATTCGAGAGTAATACAGAAAGCTTAAAATCAACCTTATATATGATATACTATATGCAAGTTATACTCGAGGCTAATCCAGGAAGCTTATAATCAACCTTATTTATGAAATACTACGCAAGTTAATTTGAGACTAATACGTGAGGCTTATAATTAACCTTATTTATGAAGTACTTTGCAGTTTAATTCTAGATTAATACGGGAAGCTTATAATCAACCTTATATATGATATACTACGCAATTTAACTCAAGACTAACACGGGCAGCGATCTCAAAGACGGGACAAATAAGTGGCAGGCAGACAATGCCTCAGGAATGTCCTGAACGCAATAAAATATGATGAAATTCTTACTCTCTATCGGATTTCCTTTTTCCAATAATAATTTGAAAAATCGCCGGGGCTTGTCTGCGGAGCTGAAACGCCGGACTGCGTTGCCTGAACGCAGCATAAATGAGACCGTAATTCTGCTGCGGCTTTGTGGGTGGGAGTTGTCGTTGCTGCGTTGCGAGATGTCTGCAACAGCCTCACGTTCTGGCTGTCGATGTTGGCTTATTACCTTCACAGTTTATTGATGTCTTCAGTCTTGGTTAATCGAATTGATCATGCTCTGTTATGGTTCTGTTTGGAAGCAATTTTTGTTGCTGAATCATATTTTCTGCAACACTTCAGAAGAGCTGAAGAAAGAACAGGAACACTGTAGCAAGGAATACTATAGCAGGCAACACTGTAGCAGGCAACACTTAGCAGGCAATACTGTAGCAGGCAGAACTGTAGCAGGCCACACTGTAGAAGGCAATATTGTAGCAGGCAACACAGTAGCAGGCAACACTGTAGCAGGCAACACTGTAGCAGGCAGCACTGTAGCAGGCAAGACTTAGCAGGCAATACTGTAGCAGGCAACACTGTAGCAGGCAATACTGTAGCAGGCAATATTGTAGCAGGCAACACTGTAGCAGGCAACACTGTAGCAGGCAACACTTAGCAGGCAACACTTAGCAGGCAATACTGTAGCAGGCAACACTGTAGCAGGCAACACTGTAGCAGGCAACACTTAGCAGGCAATACTGTAGCAGGCAACACTGTAGCAAGCAACACTGTAGCAGGCAACACAGCAGGCAATACTGTAGCAGGCAACACTGTAGCAGGCAACACTGTAGAAGGCAATATTTTAACAGGCAACACTGTAGCAGGCAACACTTAGCAGGTACTGTAGCAGGCAACACTGTAGCAGGCAACACTGTAGCAGGAAAGACTTAGCAGGCAATACTGTAGCAGGCAACACTGTAGCAGGCAACACTGTAGCAGGCAATATTGTAGCAGGCAACACTGTAGCAGGTAATACTGTAGCAGGCAACACTGTAGCAGGCAACACTGTAGCAGGCAATATTGTAGCAGGCAACACTGTAGCAGGCAACACTGTAGCAGGCAACACTGTAGCAGGCAAGACTTAGCAGGCAACACTGTAGCAGGCAACACTGTAGCAGGCAAGACTTAACAGGCAACACTGTAGCAGGCAACACTGTAGCAGGCAACACTGTAGCAGGCAACACTGTAGCAGGCAACACTGTAGCAGGCAATATTGTAGCAGGCAACACTGTAGCAGGTAATACTGTAGCAGGCAACACTGTAGCAGGCAACACTGTAGCAGGCAATACTGTAGCAGGCAACACTTAGCAGGCAACACTTAGCAGGCAATACTGTAGCAGGCAACACTGTAGCAGGCAACACTGTAGCAGGCAACACTTAGCAGGCAATACTGTAGCAGGCAACACTGTAGCAAGCAACACTGTAGCAGGCAACACAGCAGGCAATACTGTAGCAGGCAACACTGTAGCAAGCAACACTGTAGCAGGCAACACAGCAGGCAATACTGTAGCAGACAACACTGTAGCAGGCAACACTGTAGCAGGCAATATTGTAGCAGGCAACACTGTAGCAGGTAATACTGTAGCAGGCAACACTGTAGCAGGCAACACTGTAGCAGGCAATATTGTAGCAGGCAACACTGTAGCAGGCAACACTGTAGCAGGCAAGACTTAGCAGGCAACACTGTAGCAGGCAACACTGTAGCAGGCAAGACTTAACAGGCAACACTGTAGCAGGCAACACTGTAGCAGGCAACACTGTAGCAGGCAACACTGTAGCAGGCAACACTGTAGCAGGCAACACTGTAGCAAAGAACACTTCAGTATGATGTATCAGTGATACGGATGGGTACCTGTCAACGAGATGGAATTTCTTCAATACGCTGTGCAGTAATGGATGATTTGTTATTTGCTCATTTGCTTGCTTGATAAGTCCTTCTAATAAACCTGACCTCTGCATAACTACTGCGAATTTGTTTTTTAAATTTTTATTGACGTATTTGTAATGATTAAATTGATTTTGATGTTACCTTAACACAAAAATAGAATAATTGAAAGCAGGCAAAACATTAACACTCAAAACGTCCATTTAGAACGACTGTACTCGCTCTAACAAAAGACGGCATCAGTTTTGGCGACATAATTCATCTTGAAAGCATCGAACAAAAAAGATGATTATAACAGATAAGTTATTGGGTAATGATATCTATGACGCAGAAGTAGCGTTAACCTAGCTGTACAAACTGACCGTCGGAGTGAAAATGAGCAGAGCTTCGATAGAAAACTCGAACCAGCGCCTCGGTTCTTCCTTACAATCGTCTGGAGAATGGATTCGAGTAAATTCAATTTTGAATTGCTTCCCAAAAAGAATGAAGTCGCTGGAAATGTAAAAATTTTACTGGTTCTTAATTGACATTACGAGGCCAGCTCATATGTAACGAGGCAATTCATTCAATTAACGGATTTTTCTGAACAAAAAGAAAAATTCACATTTTCGAACTCCTATATCCAGCGTTGACTTATATTAAATATAAGTAAACATTTAGGAATAAACATAACATATGTAAGTTCACATTATACAGTTTCGGTTAGTGACTTAATGAGCAATGGTTTAAAATCCATCAAAAAAGAAACGGATGTGTATCTTTCGGATAAATATTATCTTCTCATGAAAACGAACATGGTTAGTATCCTTTTTCATTTGCACATTTTTTTCCACTCGCACTTCATTGGTATTCCAGTCTTTCTCAGTTGCTTTTCAAGATTCTGTTAAAACGACGTCTTGCATCAGCAAAGACGGACCATTTCTTGTAATTTTCTGATATTACGAAGCACGGGAAACTTTGCGGAGAGATCATCCGTCTTGGCTGAGTCTGGTGCATGAGCACACCCAGCGCGGCATCTCCTCTGAGAAATGAGACTTGCAAAACTGCTCCCATGAACCTGTATTATTGGACCGCGCGGGGTGCGGCGCGGCCGTATCTCCCGCACTGTATTAGCGGTGCCCTCAGGGCTGCCGGCCCTTGCTGGCTGGCAGGACTTCACGTGTACTGCTGTGAGTCTCTTGCAGGCTTAAATGGCATCATATGCACTGGTGCAAGTCTCCTGAGGGCTTAAATGGCATCACATGCACTGCTGTAAGTCTCTTGCAGGCTTAAATGGCATCATATGCACTGCTGCAAGTCTCTTGCTGGCTTAAATGGCATCATATGCACTGGTGCAAGTCTCCTGAGGGCTTAAATGGCATCACATGCACTGCTGTAAGTCTCTTGCAGGCTTAAATGGCATCACATGCACTGCTGTAAGTCTCTTGCTGGCTTAAATGGCATCACATGCACTGCTGTAAGTCTCTTGCAGGCTTAAATGGCATCACATGCACTGCTGTAAGTCTCTTGCTGGCTTAAATGGCATCACATGCACTGCTGTAAGTCTCTTGCTGGCTTAAATGGCATCACATGCACTGCTGTAAGTCTCTTGCAGGCTTAAATTGCATCACATGCACTGCTGTAAGTCTCTTGCAGGCTTAAATGGCATCACATGCACTGCTGTAAGTCTCTTGCTGGCTTAAATGGCATCACATGCACTGCTCTAAGTCTCTTGCAGGCTTAAATTGCATCACATGCACTGCTGTAAGTCTCTTGCTGGCTTAAATGGCATCACATGCACTGCTGTAAGTCTCTTGCTGGCTTAAATGGCATCACATGCACTGCTGTAAGTCTCTTGCAGGCTTAAATGGCATCACATGCACTGCTGTAAGTCTCTTGCTGGCTTAAATGGCATCACATGCACTGCTCTAAGTCTCTTGCTGGCTTAAATGGCATCACATGCACTGCTGTAAGTCTCTTGCAGGCTTAAATTGCATCACATGCACTGCTGTAAGTCTCTTGCAGGCTTAAATGGTTTCACATGCACTGCTGCAAGTCTCTTACGGGCTTAAATGGCTTCACGTGTACTGTTGTGAGTCTCTTGCAGGCTTAAATGGTTTCACATGCACTGCTGCAAGTCTCTTGCAGGCTTAAATGATTTCACATGCACTGCTGCAAGTCTCTTGCAGGCTTAAATGGTTTCACATGCACTGCTGCAAGTCTCTTGCTGGCTTAAATTGCATCACATGCACTGCTGCAAGTCTCTTGCAGGCTTAAATGGCATCACATTCACTGCTGCAAGTCTCCTGCTGGCTTAAATGGCATCACATGCACTGCTGCAAGTCTCTTGCAGGCTTAAATGGCATCACATGCACTGCTGCCAGTAACTTCACAAGCACTGCTGTGTACATCATGTGTGTGCTGCGCGCAATAAGTGTTCGAATAGTCATTGTGCTCGTTTGAAGTCGAATTTTTATAGGATTTAAAATTTCAATTTCACTTGATTTGAACAGCTGGAAAATGTACATTGTTCACGAGTGCGAGTTTTAAGATGGCGGTTAATGAGCAGTATCATTATCTTACTTATACTGTATCATAACTATTCTAAATTGGAAATTGAAAACGAAGAGAAATACTACTGTACAGAGTTTTTCTCCCACACGATTTAGCATATGTTAGATGATTTTACCAAGGTCAGATTTTTTACTGTTTCATAAATGGTGTTTGTACAGAAAATAACATTTGAAGTATCGCCTTCCAGCGTCTCTATGTCTGTGATGTTTTGTCCTGATTGGATCTGCATGACTAGGTCTATTAAAAATTTAAAAATACTGAAGTATATTAATAATAATTAGTTGGAAGTGCTGTCCAAATTAGTATAAGCGGGGTGAAAATTTTAATTAATATAATAGATGGCAGCAATTAAAATTTTTATACTTTTATCAATATCTGAGCTAAAAATGGGACGTTAGAATTGAAAAAAATTGAGCTATGCTTGCTGGCTGACCGAAAAATACTAGGTAAAGAAAGTACACCTGAGTTGGGGGAATGAAACGCTGCGGAAATACCAAAGAGCTTTTTTTGTTGAATAAATTCCATCATTATTTCATTATTTCAAACGCAAGGTCCCACATTAATGCTGAGTCCCAGCTCTCAGAGTTGGTTTGTAACCATTCCTACAATTCTCACAATGCTCACTGGTCCACTAACCAGTCACACACTTTAAAGTTTCAGTTTCAAAATATTCATGATTAAATAATCAATTTTATAATTTCGTTGTGCGATTGTGTTAAAATTCTGTTTTATTTCAGTTCTCCGGTCTTGTTTAACTTAAAAACTAAAAATTTCAACAAATGTCCACGGGATAACAACTGTAATATCGTTCACTTAGATTGAAAATAAGTTAGACAATTGTCACTCTCTGGGAAATAAAATTCAGTAAAATACTAAATATTCTGGGTTGATCTAATACGTTCATAGAACTAATGTTAAAAAATAACAAATAACGGTAATGTTTCAGTCCATAAAAATTTAAAAATTGATAAGCAACCAATGTAATGTAGTCACTTATAATCTTAAATACACGGTTTATTAACGCAGTTGAAGTTAGACAGGTGAATAACTCAATGATATTTGTAAGAAAAAGCGAACAAAAACCAAAAGAGTGAAATATTGTGCTATAAATTTTATTTGCAACCTATGCTTGCGTACTGAGTACAATGCCAAATATTACAGAAAAGCTAACATAGAAAAAAAACAGTGCTCTACTTTGGAACTCTATAAACTACAGCTTGAAGGCTAGAAAGAGTGCACCTATGCAAAACCCCCACAGTGGTTAGGTCACCTCGCTGGAGTTTGCAACTCTGGGGAGCATTTTCCGTAGATTAGCACGATTCATGGCGTGACTTGGAGCACTGGCGCAGTTTGATCGTCTCTTAGTCCAGGGCAAATGATCACTTAAATTGCGCGGCAATTGCGCAAGTTGTCCAAAGGGTTGTAGTTGCTTGAGACTTGGCATCCAAACTTCCGATAATTCAAAGGGTAAAGCTCTCTGCGCCTGCCTCTCTCCAGCGAAAGGAATTTGTAGTAGATTTTTCTGCTCGTGACAGGGAAAAAATTAACTTATCTATTACCATCGAATAATTTTATGCAAATTTTTGCCTCATAGTACCTTACTTAATAAAGGCGTCGGAAATATTGCTTCTTGAAACACTTTTGGCATAAAAACAGGATTTTTAAACGAAAAACGGATGTTCCTGACACCAAATTATCACCAGCTCTCCATCGGAAGATATTCTGTAAATACACAATTCACATCATGGCATTTTATGCTACTGATTATTTTTGTTCTCTTCAAACATGTCCCATGAACTGAGGAACGTAAATAAATTATGGATGTAAAAAAACACGTTTCCCATAGTTGACATCTTAAACGTTTTCAGAAGTTGAAATACTGTCGTATTCCTACCTGGAGGGAAAGAAACCCTAGTAATGCACGCCGAATCGCACATTTCCTGGCTTCAAAATTTATAAAAATTATCTTGGTGTGTTCTGTTCGATGTATGAGGTGATGAATTGTCTTGTTAGGCAGTCTGGTTAGTTTTTACACGATTTGTAGCTTTCTTAATTTTATGAGTCACAATTTCATCGATGTAAGAACTTATCATGCAAAATATATCAAACTGTCGATTTCTAGTAAATCTCACTTCGAGGATAAAAAGGAAAATCAACAAAATTTCAAACATCAAAATATCAAAATATCAAATCAAAAATATCATGATAAAAGCAAGCGTTTCGTATTGGTAAAAATCCATCTTCAGAGCTCTGAAACAATAAATCTGGGTATTAAAAATTTTAAAGACCAACAAATTTTACTGAATAATCCAAAAATAAAGCACTGCCTGTAAAATGACGATATAAAATCGAAATAACTTTGAAAATCTTTACAAACAAAGGAAAATTTCACCACCGAGTCACATTCGTTCATAGATAGACGGATTTTCTTAATGTGTTTAACTCTAGAATGCGGTGATCAAAATAATTTGGAGTTGAATCCAGAATTTCAAAATTTGTGTTTTAATTTTTTTTATCAAAAACACGGTGTTCGTCAGCGGACAAGTTGGATGGCTTAGTCAGGTCATGGTCAGAGCGAAAGGAGGTTCCCCTGTGTTGTATACACCTCACAAATAATTGGGGAGCAATGTAAGACCGCTATAGCGGTCACACGTATATATTGAAATCCCACTGAGGTGCGCAGCATCACATCTGGAGCCCGTGATGAGACAGTTTATAATGGTTCACGTCTTTTTTGACAATGTTCCTCATGTTTTATGTACAATTTTTCATATCTCAGCTAACTTCCACATTAACGATCGACCTCTTAGGGTCTTTTAATAACCTTTCTTCGACGGTTTCGATAATAATTCTTGTGAGTGGTTCGATGTATAATAATCTTTGGTTGTTTCAAGATCTTGAAGCAGATGCAGAGTGGGATACGCCGCATGTTCGTGCACTTGCAGCAACTAGGCACTTTCACTTATCCCTATCCTCGCAATACAGTTTAAAAATTCATATTCATTTACTACAAAATTACAAAACTACAAAATTATGTAGTTACACGTATATTATTCCTTTCTTAATGTGTGATTAACTAATGCCACTTCCTAAAAGCAGATACAAAATTAAATATTTTTTAATGTGTGTGAATTCTTGCTTAAATGAAAAAATCATTATCAGAATATTTTAATTTGTGTCAAATATTTGTAGAAAATGAGTGACGAGTAGTCTAGTCTAACTCTTCAGAGTTTTAAGAGCATAACATTTATTGAAAAATATTCTAATTATCATCGAGGAAAAAATGGAGCAGAAATATAGCAGAAAGGCTAACACATTATTGTTTGTATATTTGATAAACTTTGATCTTTGCGTAAATCCTGTGAATAAGTTAGGTAAATTTTATTCAAAGTATTTAACGTAATGATCATAGTCTCTTTTACATATACAAACAATGATATATTAGTCTTTCTGCCATATTTCTGCTCTATTTTCTGCTGAATGATATATTAGACTTTCCGCTCTTCGTGTGTCGTAACTCATTTAGAATACACTCATGTGATCGTCTTAAATTCACGTAGACCAATCGTGTTAACTATCTCCTGAACACCACAAATCTGCACGGTCTCGCGTTGCCAGCTTGAGCCAGGCGGGTGATGTACTTACAGTGTCGCCGGAAGTTCGTCGGCGAAGTTAGTTAATCAGTGCAGTCGGCACACCTCATGATTAGCTCGTAGCCTGGCACAACAGGACGAGTGTAGGCAGGTGGGGAAGTTAACCCTACACTGCATGGTGTGTCGAATAGCCACATGGCAAATTTTGATGTACATGGAAATAATTCATTGAGACAAATCCGTTTCCACGGTTTGTATCACTAATGAGACATAATATACGTAAAAAAACGAACGCGAATGATACGTGTTCGATACCCCCTAAAGCGGTTGAGTTCTGTTTGGACGCCATTATTGACAAGTGAGTACATTTGCAAAAATAATTCTTGCATTGAAGGGCCGACCTTCATAACATGTGTGTCTTGGAGTCGTGACTGTACCCGCTTCTTAGCTCTGTACGTACAGGTGGCACTGTGATCGCTAACCTTTGTGTAGAAACATAATGTACATTTGTGAGCGAGTGATGCATTTGTAGCTAAGGAAGATTGTGAACTTAATCATTAGTTTTATGGTAAAAGAGTGTAAGCTTTTTAATATTTTATGATAGAAAGAATTAACTAGCTAGGTTATTGTTCCTATAATCCAACGAGTGCTTTATGCACGATCTTCTTATTTGATTTATGGTAAAAAGAACTATTCGAGCGTGATTTTTATCTGAATCGCAGAAATTGCGCACGGTTTTGATAGTTCTTTTACCATAGAGTTAGTTCAATGGACATGCTTGACTGTTATTTTATAGGCAAAAGCAACGTACGAGTTAAATTGGTGTTTTGTAGGGCGTGTTAAAGCGGGATTGGCGTCTTATATTAAAAGGAGGTTGATTGTTTGAAAACAAAGCAAGTGTCTAAGATTATGACTGGATTTGTATGTATTCGACCCTAATGTTCTTTTCATGATGATAAAATATTGAAAAATCTTGTTCTTCGCAGATGAGTTGACATAAGCAATGAGCATTTCTAAAATTTATTTTACCAAGTGAAATACACGTTAGCACTTGGGGATCTCAATGCTCTAAATGAATTAACCACTACACTAAAGGATCTATAATTTCCTTAGGACGGCTTATGTTTGCGTTAATTGTGTGTGTGAGTGTAATTTTGTTGCATTAATTTTAATATATCGCATACATCAGCGAGTCGTGGCATGATATAGTTTATACGTATAGTTTAAAAAATGTAGTTCATGGACAGACAAAAAAGTTTTCTCAATCGCTTTGCTAATTGAATAAAGAAGGCTTAAAGGTTAACTTTCCCATAAAATTATTAAAAATAGTATCCGAAATTCATAGCACTGTACAATAGTTGTGGGAAATTGGTAAATTTTAATAGCTTTAATAAAATTTTATTTCTACATGCTTTACAATTGGCAGGCGGTGACATGCGGCTTAGTAACGTGCAATTGCCTTGTTCATCTATTTGAGGTGTGAATTTAACCTATTTTTAAAACACGTTCCTACCAAGGGAACGAATGAAATTGAGTTTAATGATTTTTAGTGTAAAATATAATTACGACTGAACTTCATAGGAAAAATTTTAGGAAAAAAAACTAATTTTACTAGGAATTTTTCGAAAAATCGTTCTCTATAAGCTGAATGGTTAAAATAGAGTAATTTGGATATTTGAACAGCAGTATTTAACTTGTCATCGAGCGTATCAAAGGCCTAGTTCAAAAGCTAAATTCATCCCCAAAAATGTTTATCTATTCTTACACTGTGAAAATCTGTCACAAAACTTCTATTTACTGATGAATGCACAAATTTCCCACAGTTCCTAAGCCCTTACCTATGCATGGATGCATACCGTATGCAATACACAAGCGTCCAGAATTTGATGGGCTCAAAGACGGCGATGCCGAGCGTCTACGTGAGGCACGAGGGGGTAGCCCTCTCCTTGGTATGCAGTGCTGCCCGGGGTGTTAATCTTCAGGGCTTCCCACCCTTGAAAAACTTGGTGAAAACCTCGAAACCGACCGGCCTGATGAGCGCATGAATTCGCCCGCCGTCGCTCCAGCAAAACTGCCCGCTAAGCCCTCGTCTTGAGATCAAACCTGCCGCTGAACATAGCATACACACATGAGAATGGTAACTAAATTATACGCATTTGCGGATGCACCGGGCGCACTTCTCTTTTAGAAGAAATGTTCACAATCATGTGAGACGTATTAAAAGTTCTTGTACAAGGTATACATATATGAGAATGGTAACTAAATTATACGCATTTGCGGATGCACCAGGCGCACTTCTCTTTTTACTCTTTTAGAAGAACTGTTTATAATCATGTGAATCATGTTAAAAAATCCTACGGTTCGAGTCTAATTTTTCACCATCAGATTTGAATGTCTTCTTTTTTCTGCGCAGTGTGCAACCATGATTAACTGCAGTGTTGCAATGAGCTAATAATGAAATATCCAGGCCAAAATTCAACATTATTACACTGCAAACACAAACTTTAGTATTTTTAAAATAGACGGAAACGCATTATTTTGCAGTCACCTAAAGAAACCCAGGTGAAATATCGAGGCCAATGATCAATATTACTACACCGCAAACACAACGATTCGCATTCCTGAAATAGACCAAAACGCATAATTTTGCAGTCACCTAAAGGAACTCGGTTCAAATCACTTAATTTTGTTCCTCCGACATGCAGGTGAGTTGAGCTGCCCCAAGGGCGACCAGCATCACTCGAGTTGGGAAGTCGAGCAGCGTGGGAGGCAAAAGTCCCGCTTGGAAGTATTTTCATTTGTATGAGGGTACAAGGGAAGTGGACTGGAGCACAAGGCTTCAGCGGCCCGTAAGACTCGACAGGATGCCACTGCCTGGCTAGGCTCTCCAGACACACTTTAATTGCCCGCCTGGAATGCCAAGAAGAATTTAATAAATATGATGCCCCTAAAATTCGTAACTTTTGAGCGTGTTCGACGCCGGCCTTTCTAAAGTTCGTCTCAAAAAATGCCATCGTGCGATACAACACACTCGGTGCCGGCATGATTATCGCCTGAGGCTGCTGTGGGGGAGGTGGTGGTTGGGGTGGAGGTGGTAGGGGAGGTGGTGGAGGTTGGGGAGGTGGTGGTGTTGGTTGGGGTGGTGGTGTTGGTAGGGGAGATGGTGTTGTTGGTAGGGGAGGTGGTGTTGTTGGTAGGGGAGGTGGTGTTGGTAGAGAAGGTGGAGGTGGATGGGGTGGTGTTGGTAGGAGTGGTGGTAGGGGTTGTGGTGGTGGTGGTAGGGGAAGTGGTGTTGGTAGGGGAGGTGGTGGTGTTGGTTGGGGTGTTGGTGGTGGTAGGGGAGGTGGTGGTGTTGGTTGAGGAGGGCAGTGAGGAGGTGCGTAACATGGTTGTTGGAGGCACTAATGCAAATCTCTGAGCGAGAGTGGGAAGGTAGTGCTCTTGAAATGAGGGTCCGCTTTAAAACTGCTCTTGGGTCAAATATTTTACGCAGATAACAAGGTCAGATGCATAATAATGATATCTATGAATTTGAAGGTCATTGCGTATTGTAAATTGAATCCTCTTCTTCCTCGTAGCCCTAAGTAAAACCAACTCACTTAACATAGTATTGCATAGTAGTCATTTTCTGTAAAAGGCAGTTCATTTTTTTTAGTTGTATTTTTTGCTACAAAATTTTAACAGAATTTCAATACTTTACTGAGTAAGCTCATCAGCTTGTGAAGGTACAAATCCAAATGAAAAGTGCGCTATCTACAATATCATAAATCAGTACACGGAAAAAATTCATCAGACTCTCAAAAAAATCTTGGGAGCGTCACTCAAAAATAAGCAGAAAAGAAAAGACAGTATTCTTCCGATCACACACTAAAAAGCACTTACAAAATGTTATTTTTGCGGTAAAATCAACCCTCGAATTCGTGTGATTCTTGAATAAAATGCTTACAAATTCTAAGGGCTCACTTAGAAAATTTTGAAACTCGTCATGCAAATGGTAAAGAGTGAAAGAGATATACTATACAATATACATGCTATTTAAATTGTAGAATTTTACAAAAAATATAATTAAAGTAAAATCAAAAGGAAAAAGAGGGCATGGTTTTTATAATGTATTATTACAAGGTGCAGAACAGGCGGGTGTGATTGAGAAAAATTTATCCACTAGGACTTCCGATGTTATTAATATCGTAATTTGGTCTTTAAAATTTGTCTTATATCCAGCTAAATAACAGAGCATTAATCGCCTAATAACTTAATCTATATAATCATAAATTAAAAATGTGCAACTAATATATCAACTGATAAGTCTGAGAAATAAGTTTTCGTGTTGACCCACTCGTTTTACCAGCGACGTGATAGTTAAATGTAGGTTTTAAAGTCCGTAGACTGTTGAGAGTTACAACCACCAACGTTCATCCCATGCTTGCGAAATGTTCGTTTTGTAATGTTGAAACACTTTGCATTGATTTAAACACTATGAACTTCAACCTAATTTATGTTAGGGATTGTGTTGTTCGAAGGATATTGCTTAATATAAAGTAAAGTCATTGATGACTGAAAGCAACCGAGACAGTATGCGAAAGAAGCTGAATTTTTTAGAGATTTTAAAACTATGTGGACGGACTGTGTAGAAGTTTTGTTCGCTAAATGATATCTTAATTGACTCAATTTAGTGAGAACTCTGATCAATATAATGTAAATAGATTGAGGAAATACTTTAACTTCGCGAGTGTTGACGAAGTAACCTGGCATTCTCAGACACAACGCTGTCTCGCTGTCATCGCACCAGCTTTGAAAACGCACACCAATTTCCTCGTGAATATTGAGACGTTAATGAAACAAATACTGCAAAGGCCATCATGCTATGACGATTTTTTGAGAAAATTGTGTTCAGAAAACCTATTGAATCATTATTGTGTGTGACAAAGTAAAGCAATAAACTTGACTGCAAGTTGCATCACATATAATTTAAATGATTTGACTACAATGTTCAAATGTAATTAATGAAAACTCTCATTGCACGATGGAATGCTTGAACAATTTATTTTAAAAATACAGAAACTTATGTCTTTTTAATGAAGATTACACTTAGAGAATAGTTACGAGGTCTATGAAATGCTATGCTCTGGTAACATTTCTGCAGAGACAAGCGTACACAATTTGTGGAGCGTGTCGACCAATCAGAGCACAGCACTTGGAGACCGCAAGGAGCAACACCGGGCATGAAGGTCAACAATTTACCTTCAGGAGTAAAGAGTCACAAATATTTCACTGGCTAGGGAATAATAGCATGCAATTATTCATAACGTAAAACCGTTAAAACTACGAGTGAAATCAAATTATTATTTTTCGTTATTGTTCAAGCATCGCCCTCATTAAATTAACAAGAATGTAATAATCATCATTAATTTAAACAATCCTGGTCAATGAGGAAGCAACACCTAATACCGTCTTCATGGATTGAAACAAAAGATAATTATTTATAGTATTCCTGCATTATTTTCGGCTTGCTTGTGTACGAAGGAGAAGATTAGCAGATGTCCGACACACCAGCAGCGATGTACGACCTCTCATTCTGGTCACGTGCTTTAGAAGACTTCAATAGACTTTTCAGCAAATCACAATGATCCTTTTGAAATTCATCTCTCTTATTTCGTGAACACTCCTCACTACTTTTGAAACTGTATCCCTGAAAATACCAACACTGACTCTTGGAATTACTCTGCTGTCACTGTTTACAGACTTTACCGCAAGCAAAGGATTTCGACTCTCCTTAAAAAATTCTTATTGAGTGTAACCTCGTCTAAGACATTATCCCACTCTCTGAGTTATTGCTACGAAGGCCAATTGAGTGCTTATATTTTTTCTGAAACGTACATCACACAAGACAAAAATGTTTCATTCGCAACTCTTCAGTAAGGTGAGCGCACCCAACTCTGGACACTAAAGTCAGCCTGCAATTGGGTAACCTCAGCTCGTACCTCACCCTCATTCAAAGCTGTCACCAGGAGCCTGCAGATCCGGCCGAGTCGTGGAGCCGAGATTGTAAGTGTGAATGACAATCCCATTTAGGAGCTTCTTAAAAACATCCTCGGCCGCCCGCTGCGCTAATCGAAATTTCGTCCTTCCTCCAGCAGTGAATTTTTTCCCCGTGTGATTCTTAGGGCTCGACTGCTAAGGAGGCGTGAATAGAAGCGCTTTAATTCCCTTTGTCCTTTAGATGGGACGAGCAGTTGTGACACTCACCGGCGAGATAACGGCTGTTCAGTCTCCTGTTTTTGTGCAGGATTTGCGAAGAAACAAGATGCTTGTCTTTAACACTCATGCTGAGTGCAGAGCTTTGCCTTGAAACTCAGCTCTGAAAAGTTAATAGAAATGCATTTTTATAGAAAGTTTATAGAACCAAGATCTCTGAAATACATGTGTCAGACATCACCGAAGCCATGAAGAACTAATGAAGGCCGCCAAATGTTGAGACCTTCTAAGACGTGATGTGTAGTATTTGCCTCTTAAAAATCTCTATAAACTCTTAAAATACTCTCCATAATAAGTTAAAAATCACGTATAAGTCTTATTTATATCATAATAATCATGGTTATCCGAAGCCCGGCATCAAATAAAGAGAACTCTCGCAATGTGAACTTTAAATCACAGTTACCATGCAAGTTCAACCATTAGTCCATAAAATTTTACGTTCACTTTGTTGCATCTGCCGGACCAGCCCTCTTGATGGAACATTATTGCAGTCAGCGAACAGCACCTAAGATCGCCCCGGAAAGCATTTTATTTGACGTAAAACGCACACGCAGAAAAATGTACCTTAATTTGAATTAAGCCCTTAATCCCTTAAGCCCTAGAACAAATTTTCAGGAGAACTGCCATTTTTAGATGAAAATTTAGTCGCAAAGAGCAAGAGAGTCGTCCCTGGAGGGCCGTTAGGGCCTGCAACTCCTAATTTTGTCCTAGATTGATCAAGTTGAGCTCTTTCTCCATTTAATCTCTTCATTTGACTCTTGATGGGCCATTTTTCTGGGTAAACTTTTCCACTTGGACTTCATAAGACTAAGCACAAACTGGGCAAATTTCCTCACTCCAGAGAAGGCTGGCTTTCTTGAAGAAAGAAGTTCTCGCATGCAAATGAAAAACTCGGCTCAAATTACCGGCCAGTGTATATACAGCACTGCTGCGTGACTGCGTCTTGACGCGCCTCACACACGCACTCTCGCAGTGCATTCTAATTCCCTTCAACTCGAAGTCTCAAAACCTCCCCTTGGGCTTCGGTTTTTGGCTTTAATTTTTTAGATTTAATGCCTTAATTTCGAAAGTAGAGTGTGTTGTGCGTGTGTATATCTCTAACGCATTTATTGACAGCGTCACTTGCGTGAGACTCTGAAAAATTAACGCGACTTTTTTCTCTAATTTCTGAAGTAGATTTTGTTTCCAAGGCGGTGTAATGTAAGATCCCTGGAAATATTAATGCATGAGAGCTCCTCTGCAACATGGTTTGCATTTTTCAATGAAAAGCTTCCATTTGATATCCTCACACAATAATTATGAAAATTTATACGGGACCCACACTTTTGCATATATTTCACGCGAGTTATGTCTCCAAATTGCATTTATGCAGTCTTTTGAAGTAAGGTGACCCATTTCGTGGCTTTGGTGTCATTATCTTGTGAAATGAGTCTGCAAAGTAAGCTTTATTCTCGAATTATAGCATAAAAATAATGCTTACAAAAGGACATGCCAAGTAGCATACTCGCCTTTACAACTTGGCGGTAACTGATGTAAAGAAAATTTCGTTTTTTTTGATAAAATGAGAGATTATTCAGGTTTCTGGTGCCCGGTGTTTTTCAAAGAGAAGAGCATAATTTACTCCCTCGGATCTCTGAGCGCTACTCAAAATTGGACACGGGAGGTGAGACCAGCGCTCTTGTGAGGTTGTCACTCTGCATTAAGGAAGCATTGTCACGCAAAAGCTGTCAGAAACATCATTTCACGGACGGGCTATGGTTTTCAAAAGTAAGATCTTCAATTTTATGAATATTTTGGATGCACAAGCGTAACACCATTCCATGGACGGGCTGTGGTTTTCAAAAGTAAGATCTTTAATTTTATGAGTATTTTGGATGCACAAGCGAAACACCATTCCATGGACGGGCTATGGTTTTCAAAAGTAAGATCTTCAATTTTATGAATATTTTGGATGCACAAGCGTAACACCATTCCATGGACGGGCTATGGTTTTCGAAATAAGATCTTAAATTTTATGAGTATTTTGGACGCACAAGCGTAACACCATTCCATGGACGGGCTATGGTTTTCGAAATAAGATCTTCAATTTTATGAGTATTTTGGATGCACAAGCGTAACACCATTCCATGGACGGGCTATGGTTTTCGAAATAAGATCTTAAATTTTATGAGTATTTTGGACGCACAAGCGTAACACCATTCCATGGACGGGCTATGGTTTTCGAAATAAGATCTTCAATTTTATGAGTATTTTGGATGCACAAGCGTAACACCATTCCATGGACGGGCTATGGTTTTCAAAAGTAAGATCTTCAATTTTATGAGTATTTTGAATGCACAAGCGTAACACCATTCCATGGACGGGCTATGGCTTTCAAAAGTGAGATCTTCAATTTTATGAATATTTAGGATGCATTAGCGTTGTTAAAGAAGTGATGATGCCTTTTTCATTTACTTAGTTGCGGTCTAGTTCCCTTCATCATGGAGAAATTAGTAATAAACATGCACTATAATTGATAAAAAACTATGAAACACATTTTTTTATACTTTTTTGATAGCTGGAATAAGATAAATTTATCCTGAAGTGGCCTGAAATGTTTAAGGTTACTATCTGATTCTCTTTTAAATATTGGTTGTGTTTTGAACAATTGGGACGGATTCACCGAATATATATCAATTAATGTAGGTGAAGTTCTGACTATATTTAAGTGAAATATAAACGAAGAAGATGCAACTTTCCTTGAACTTTCACCTTAAATTCGATGCTAAAGACGGAAATTCTCCTGTTCTTTGGTTCAAATACGCTTTCAATGTAAGTCTAATGAATGAAAACTACTGAAGAAACTTAAATGATATTCGCTGCTGGCCATTGGGACCACTTTTTGAGATCTTTATTAGGCTCGTGAGAGAGAAAGTATGTGTTTTTCTAATGTAATAAATTCTTTAAATTTGTATTCGTCCATTCTTGATATAAGTCTCCTCCAAAGTATTTTCAGAAGTGATAGATAGAAGTCCCAATCGTTTTATTACTTAAGAATATGTGAAGCTAAGGCCAAGGTTCATGAGCTGCCTCTGCTCTTGGGTTCCGTTACGTTATACAGCAAAATCTTGCATCTCTCCCAACACAAATGTATGTCTTTCAAGTGTGAGCAAACTTTGACGTGTGTGCAAATTCATTTCAAAAATTTCAGTCCAAAAATCTTAAGCTGGCGTCAGAAAAGTGTTCACGTCCGCTGAGCAAGCGGCGCACCGCTCTTTCTGCGCCGACTGAGCCTTGGGCTTCTCTCGGAAAGCTCGGATTCCGGCGGCAAGAAAACGGATTGCAATTGAGTTGGTGTATATTCTGGTAAGACAGCTACGGCTTTGCAGCCACCAAGCTCGTGCCGCCGATATGTTCTAAAAAGAAAGCAAACAAAGGGAAGACAGTAGCAGCTCGCGAGAGAGGCTTCGTGAAGACGACGAGATTTCTGATGTTGTTTCGCGGCTTGTTTTAATCCGGTGTTTTAAACTAAGAATGATTTAATCAACAATTACGAGGGGATAAAAATGATTAATCAATATTAACACAGTGCTTTTTCAGTAGCGTACTGTTTTCACCTCGTAATATTTGGTCGAAATACGTCAAGTCTGAAGTTACATTAATTTCAACGGGAAAAAAATTCAAGGTGTTTAAGAAAATTTTGAAGCAAATTCTCGATAACTTTGGCCATGTAATTTGCAAATTAGTGAAAATGAGTCTATTATGTGTTCATCATCGACTCAGTTTTTATTGAATTTCATCGCGTGCAGTAACGAATAAGGTTGAAAATTTAATCAATGATCGCAAAACTAAACTAAACTTGTTTAGATTATTCACAGTTAGTTGCCAAAACCACTAATCAGAAGTTATGCGCGGTATGAACAAACTATTTTTTATGTTTCACACTACCATTAATACTTTTTTGTTTCAAAAGATTTTATGGAAGTTAACTGTACTCAAATAAAATTGATTTATCAAGCATTACGAAAAAAATCTACCTTGTCATCGTAGTGGCAGGTTTTGGTCCAGGGGAAAATATCAAATCTTACGAGGTATCTGCTAAAAAAGTTGCGTGTTTGAAAATGTTGTAGTTTGTTAAATACTAGTGTTAAAAAGATGGAATAGGTTTCATTGAAAAAAAGCAAAATTTAAAGTTTTATTTTTCAATAATTTTGTCAACTTTTCATATCAGAAGAGTAAAAACAATAATAAACATGGTAAGGGTTTTAATTAACGATAGTAAAACGAAATCAGTGAGAAAATTGTCTGCTGAGGCACAGATAAGGAAAACTAATGTTCATTTTCTTTAAAAAAAATTTAAAACCAGATAAAATACAATGTCGTTTTGGAATTTTTCCACAGGATAATCATTGTCTCGGTGGTCATTATTGTGCCGCAGAATATAAAAACATGGATAGTTTCGGTCAGATATTTTTAAATAACATAATTTTTAGCGATGAATGTCAGATTTCTTTAAAAGGTATACCAAATAAAACAAAATTATTAAAATAAAATTAAAATTTAAATCCTGCTATTTTCAATGAAACTTATTCCTGCCTTCTAGCACTAATATTTAACTAACTACAGAATTTTTAAATCGGTTACTTTTTTAACGGACATTTACTATTATCTATTAAGCTATTATTCGTTATAGGATTATATGAAAACGCGTGGCTGTTGCGTCGTCATTAATGAACAGAAATGAACTGACAGATTAAATTATGTGAACAGATTATCTAAATATGGGAGAAAATCTTCATCTAGATTAGAATCATTAAAAATGTCCTAGGTTTTAATTTTAAATGCTCTATGATATTCAGCACCACATGATCAAACCATCCCTAAATTTCGCAATATTCCACACACCAAACGTAGTCGTATCGAGTAGAGCTTGCATTATCTTACAGCCAGCGTATTTTCCATCCTCAAATATTACTACACCCTACTTCGAACTACAGTTTTTAGGAAATAGATTTCAGTCTCTACCTTCTGTACTCAGCACGATATCTTATAAATGTTAGTGTAAGAATAACCGATGAACATTAACTCATGATTTTAATTTCACGCAATAAGGGAGTTTTTAGACATCGACCTTGAGCTTTCGCAGCACCCACCTGTACCAAGTTCCCTAGTCATACAACCCTGAAATTTGAGTCAATTCTTCAAAAAGAAAACTTTCCATAGAGATGAAGTGCAATTCTTCTGAGGGCTTGTCATTATACGTCATTTTCAAAAGTCACCAACTGCGAGTATTATCAATAGCTTATATACGTAAGTGACATTAAGTTCCGTATGTTATACATATCAGGTGCGCACTTTTCCAGATCGATCTCCCATACATCTGAACGTGCTGCAACGGATGACTACAGTTCTACTATACATCAGAGCGAGCATTTCAGAACAGCACGAGCACATCTCTCCTCTTTAACTCGACACTTTGCTTGAGATCAGCGCTCTGGCCTTCGCCGCAAGTATATGAACAAAAGCTACAGGGAGCAGCAAGCGTTGTTTCAGAGAAGTCCTTGTGTGGCCTGCCTCCTCCCCCCATCGAGGAGGTGGCTAAGGTCTCCTCCACCGTCTCATCAGTATGCAGAGGCACAAGCTCGGCTCGGCAATAGCTATTTGCTTCAATAGAGCCCATATTTTGCCGCAGCGAGAAGCGTCTCTGACACTCCGTCTGCCTCTCCACACACAATGTTTAACCTTCTTTCGCGTGGCGCTGAGCATTGTTTGTTCATGGAGAAACGCCCTCGTCCGTCTTGCTCTACATCGTGATATGGTGACGAGCCCTAATGTATTTGTACCACCTCATTGTCTCTCTGAAGCGCCTTATGCTCACGACGACACCGGGCGGGAGTCATCGTCAGTCGGCTGCAGCAGCAAAACTGGATGCTTCAATTCCAAACCCTGGAATGGAAACGTGTGATCGGTAAATTTGCCGAGCCTACTTCTAGATATGGAAATTGATTTTGCGAGCAAAATTATTGAAAGGGAATCGTAGCATAAAATATAAATGGACGGGAGAAGCGATTGCTAAATTACCTCGGTGATCCTTCAACCTTACCTTCCTCTTCACCTCGCCTTGAATTATGGAGCTTTTTCCTTGAATGTTTGCCATAAAAGTACTTCATTTTTTTGAGCTACTGCATCGCTCTCCTTAAAATGAATTCTGAAAGTGAGTGAGAAAATAAAGCACGTTACTTCACACACACACCTGTAAAAAAATATTTTTGTTACTTCTTACATTTGCTCCTCAGTTTTGTATAACATCGGATACAAAATAGCACTGATGGATAACTCGAACGATACAGCTTTAAAAAAAAAATTAAAAAAAATAATAAAAAAAAATTTAATAAAAAAATTAAATTTTCAGTGAGACCAACATCAAACTACAAACTGCATCAACTACACATTACTTCCGTAACAATAACGCTTCAAAATACTTTGAAGAGAAAACAGCATCGATTAGTCATCTACTCGCTGAATTCCATTCGTTGCGAAAAAAAAAACGATATCGTCGTCTTCCACCTCGCAAAATGCATGTGTTAGCAGTTAAATGTTTTTTTTTTTTGAATATATGATTACATTTAAACAATCAATTCAGATATGAGCGTGCAAGTCGTATGTGTGTGTGTGTGTGTGTGTGCGCGCGCGGGTCTGCGTGTGCATGTGTGATGCATGTGAGTATGTACGCATGTATATATATGTGTATGTATACATGTGTGCATGTATGTATGTATATATGTATGTATGTGTGTGTGTATGTATGTATGCATGTATGTATATATGTTTTTATGTATGTGTGTGTATGTATGCATCTATGCATGTATGAATGTGTGCATGTATGTTTTCGTTTGTCGGTCGAATCTTTGACAAAATGAACGAACAACAACACTAAATATTCATAGAATATTGGAATGATATTGAAATTTAGTCTTGCATTTTGGACTTTTGTTCATATGGAGAAGACGGAGCGCCAGCTAACTACACGCATTGATATGCAATGTATAGTGTTGCAGGCATCACCTGACGTATAAGAATATATTACGCAGTACAGCAGGCACCACCTGACGTATAAGAATGTGTTATGCAGAGCTGCAGGCATTCCCTGAAGTATAAGAATGCGGTGTGCATCATAGCAAGCACCACCTGACGTGTAAGCATGCGTCGTGCAGCACAGCAAGCACCGCGTGACGCAGACACCACAGCAGCACACAACCAGCCGCCGGCAGCGAGGCGCAGCGGTGGCGTCACAGGCCGGCAGCAAGCGGCGGTGTAGGCGAGAACAACACACGTCTAATTACAACAATTGAAAGAGTACCTCAGCTGTAGGTCTTTCTGATGCTAAAAAGAGAAATATCTAGGTTCTAGTGCGATGAATAATCTAAATCTTTGACGGAACATTCCGTTAGAAAATTTCCCACTCAAAGGTCGAAAATTGGAGTACATGCAGTGTATTAACAGGAGAAAAATTTTAAAGCAAAACTTGATTGTAGTTTTTGTAAACAAGAAACTGAAGGTCTTCATTAATACTAGCTTGAGATTGAAACTGATCTTGTTGTTGATTTGTAAGTGAAAAATTTACGATGCGCACGTCTCAGAATTTAATTTTTTTTAGAAAATGCTTAGAAATAAGCAAAAAATCATCATTGGACTGCGGATTGCAAATATAAGAACGTTAGATCTCTTACCACTAAAGAAAAATCTTTGAGCTTCGATATTATCGGCCGGTCATAAGGGCTAAAGTCTTTTGAACGATCCCACTAAAGCAAGGCATGACTTGAGGCGTCAAAAAAAGGAGTTTGACGAAGTGGCTCATTAATTGACTTCATGAAAACAGGAAGTACAACTTAGATAACATTACTGCGCTTGAATAAATGAACAATTCTGTTGTTGTGAAGAAATCAGGAAGCTTGCGAGAGACAAAGACTGGCGGAGATCAGTTCTGCGGCAATGGGCGTGGGGCTTTGAAGCTTTCAGTTGTCTATAGATAAAGTCTCGTTGATCAAAGTGCCGTGCATGTTTGCATGCTAAAATGTAATTTTGTTGAATGTTTTATTCAATGACAATAAAAACAGTTAACTAATGTTTGCTACTTGACGAAAACGACTTAGTATAGCAAAAATTTTCATTTCACCATGAAAAAACACCTTTTGAGCCTGCTTTTTGAAGCAATTACTAAATCGACTTTGCAAACTTGAACTTCAATATTCAGTGATGAAAACAGAGTGCCCTAATGTTTTTATCCGCTCAACCTTAAGCCCACACGGACACAACACAAATATCTGACAATATAAATTAAGTTAAACTGATGCTTTTATTTCTTGAATGCAAGTTACAACTTCGCTGCGATCGACAGGTGGACGCAGGGTGCTGTTTCTCGGCCTCCCGTGGAAGACTCGATGTCGAACGCTCATCATTCCCAGCCTGGGCCTCCTGATGGTCTCTGGCTTGTGCCTATTTTGGTCCTCTTTGAGTCCCTCGAGCTCCAACTTCTCGAACTAAAGATTGTGTTTCTCGTACTCCGGCTTGTGTCTCTTATGCTCCAACTCGTGTCTCTCATGCTCCAGCTTGTGCCCCTAACACTCCAGCTTGTGTCTCTAACACACCTGCTTATATTCCTCATGCTCCAGCTTGTGCCCTTCTTGCTCCAGTTTGTATTTCTCTTGCTCCAGCTCGTGCCCCCCTTGCTCCAGCTTGTGCTCCACACTCGGTGGTCGCGTCGTGGAGTCCTGCCGATGGTGACCACGTGTTTCCAGCGCCAGTATCGCACTGGCGGCGGCGATGGAAGGTAGTACTACAGAAGTGCTCAGCGATGACCTCACTCGGAGTAGTGCTTCTTTTTGCCGTCAATGAGAACGAGAAAATAAACTGTCGAACTTTTCGTACGCGTATAAGCCGTTGCCGCTACATAATGGTTAATCGTCTTCAGTAACGGAATAAATTGAGTTTCAAAAATAAACGTTTATTGTAATTGAACTCAGGTGCAGCAAAAAAAATTTCTTACACCGTTAGTGGAAATTTGAGTGTTACATAAATAATTAAAATTTATCCCTTTCGTTCGTGAACTCGCCGTAGATTTTAGAACATTTTTTTTGTTGATTGTTGGCTTGATAACATCATTGAAGTGTGTTGACAAGATCAGTTTCTACGGTTCGGACACAGCAAAACTATCCTTCATAACGAACTGTGCTTTTTCTTTTGTTCTGTTCATGAATTTCTAATTTCTATTCACCAAGCGAACAAAGTTTAGTGGAGGCGAGAGCGTGGCATTGAAGAATTGGAACACGAAGCGTTAGAAGGAGCGCAACGTCAATGGAGATTTCATTTCATTAACATCAATGAAAGTTGATGTTAAAGTCGAGCTGACACATCACAGTAATCTCGTGATGTGCATCAAACTTTTCATCGCATCGAAATTATAATGAAGATATTTTTTAACATTCTACCACGCAAAACAATTTAATTACTGAAAAAAATGTTCTTTTCCAGCTACACGTCTAAATTTGAAGGGCATATTTGTTCAGTATTTTCCTTTATTTAAAATTCTCCCCTCACATACGGACTAAATTTCACTGACATTCCTGTCGCACTATACAACACGACCCCAACATTTGGCTCAGCGTTAGGTCGTGTGCTCATGCCCAGTCTTACTTACTTGTTCGTCGCCTGCATGCATGTGTTTCGCCACCTAAGCAATTTAAGCGATTAAACCGCTCTGTAAACTTAAATTTAAACTTAAATAAAACTTAAATAAATTTAACTTAACTCAACATAACTTAAATAAACTTAATAAACTAGTAAACTAAAACTTAAATTTTAGCATTAACATGCAGTGCACTTTGATCACGGGACTATTTATAGGTAACTTAAGGCTTCAAAACCTCGATTTAAAGGATCAAATCACTCAGGCGGCGGAAGACACGCATGCAGACGGCGAAAAAGTTAGACTGGGTACCTCACACACGAGGCTCTGAGACTCGTTGCAACGTACGACAGGAGAGACCTCACGCTAACGAGAGTTCATGGAACGCCGTAATCACGAGGTGCTCGCATGAATAATCCAGCCTGATAATTCAATTCACTGTAAGTACGGACGAAATAATCATTTTTTCCTGCACTGCCCCAACACCTGCGCTGGAAACTTCATTGAATTTCATGATGTAAATCCGGAGCCAGAAGCCCTTCGCTCCGAGCTGCTAATGCAGACTGCCGCCCTTCGTTCGCTGCACCCCTCACTGCCGCCTCGGGCTGGATCATTGAATGCAGGACACATAAATGCATGGATGGGAACTTGATGGTTGGATGAGTGCAAGAATAACTAGAATGTTGACTGAGGGAGTGTGGGTTATTGGGGGATTGAAGGAGTAGGTGAGTAGATGTTTAGATCAGCAAAGGAAAATATAACGTGTTGATGCATTAAGGAATAGATTTTTGTTCGATAAGGAGATAGATTCTCGGATGGATTGTTTGCCAAAAAGAGATAGATTCTCGGATGGATTGTTCGCCAAGTAGATGGACGAACTTAGTTCCCATTTTAAGCGGCCATTTAGCCGGCAAGGCTCCTAGCTGAAATAGACATACCGTGTAAGCTCAACATACAACCATGAAGTAGCAAATCTCGCTCAACCACACGAAACTGATCCAACCAAGGTCTTGGAACCCATAAAGGAATTGGTCTTTTGAATTATTTGCTTAGAAAAAGAGTTTTCAACAGAAATTGTCAGCTGGACAGACACAGTGAAGGTGTTTTGGCATCTCTCGAGCCCGTTTGACGGTCACGCAAATCACTAATGCCACATCTGCGTTTTCTTTAATTCCATGTCAACCGAATTTTGCTCTGGAAATATTTTATCAGTCTAATAATCCGATGTGTAGCAATTTTTTGAAATTCGGTTGTGATGTGAAGCTGGAAAAAATTTTTCGCCTGAGGCACAGACCACAACCAAACATATCAGTTATGTGTGTTCTATTCAGTGGTAAGAAATGCTTATTTGATGAATGTAGAACTCCTTCATGCAACCAAACATCTAGACTTGGTCAAGTTCCCGTGAATTGAAAAAGAATTTACCTTTCGTTGAAATGCGTCGGTCTACGAAAAACTACCGTTTATTAAATTCTATTGGAATTATTTGCACAATTTAATCCATAAGAAAAATTTTAGTCTCAACTCGCACGTTACAGACCATAAAAGAAGTCAACTCAGCACGCACGTACAAAAACTCCGACAATCATGTCGGTTCTGTGGCAGCTTGGGCATATTTTGCAATGAAATAGCGTTTAATTCCTTCACATCTAACCCGATATAAAAGCATGCTTACTTAACTTAGACTTTAAAGTTTCAAGATTAAGCTTGATGTTCTGCTCAGGTTGAACTCACAATTATTAAACTTTGTAAAGCTTGAGAAGTTTGATAATTTATTGGAAGACCAGTTTTGCCGCATTAGGAATCGAGCGCAGTGGCTTGACAACGCCGGGCGTACCTGGGCATCTTCTTTTATGGCAGAGACGCCGTAGAGGATGTTAAGTGATGCTTAGTAATCCTGATACAATCGTGCTGTGCAATCCTGGTGCAATCGTGCTCTGTAATCCTGATTCAATCGTAGTATAATCCTGGTGTAATCGTGCGATACAGTACTAGAGTAATCATTGGGCAATCATGCGAAGTAATACTGAAACAATCCTGATGCAGTCGTGCGATGGAATACTAGAGTAATCCTTATGTAATCATGCAAAGTAATACTGAAACAACCCTGATATGCAATTGTGCGATGGAATACTACAGTGACAACTAAAGCCAGAAGGTAAAATGTATTATTTTCAATAAGCATTCCATCGTGCCAACAATTACTAAAATCTTACTTTGGAATTTTATACATCTCTATTCTGAGAGTGAAAACGGCATTCAGTAGATTTATATTCTTAACATTAAAATAAAATCTATCGAGAATTTTTTTCGAAAAATTTACCTGAAATCTTAGGTGCTCGTTGCTGAGTTGAAGTGTTTGTTTAATAAATTGTGTTCAAAGGGAAAAAGCTTAACGTTATACAAAATGTTGTGCAATAATGAGGGCGTTGTGTGTGATTTTGCCGACATACCCTTCCAGTAAATGCAGGTTTTACTCTCGCACAGTCGCTTATTTTCTGGGCAGAGCAAAATTTTAGAAGAAAAAAATTTATTATTTGATGGATAATTACTGCAATACTGGGTCAAATGATCTGTGCGTTTGATGACATTTGGTGTGGATTTATTAGACGTAAATTTCTATTGAAATGTTCAGCAACATCTTATTGAGTTTCCTTCATTATTTAAGCACATGCGAGTAACCAATTGTTATGATTTTGTTATCTGCTCTGTTGGAATTTATACTATAATTTTTTCATTAATTTTTTTAAATATTCCACTTAGTATAAATCGGAAATCTGTTAAGTCATTGTCTATTAACCCGGTATCTATTAACATCCAAGATCGCGCTTAAGCGTACAAAACCTTGACGCTTCTTACATTTAGTTTACCTACGGGCAAAGGAGACTGACATACCTGTCTAGTTCTCAGAAGTTAAACAGATAACGATGCGCAAGTTGAAAAGAGAAGATTGAAGATGCAGGGATCACATATGACAGTGACGGGCTCAGCAGGAAGATCTGACCACTAAGCACTGGTGTGTTGCTTGTGCTATCATCGAGCGCATTTGTAGCGTGCAGCACCACACGATGGCTGTGCTGTGCCTCCTGTTCCTCGTCTACCTCTCAGGTGAGGCTTCTTCCATCCTCTTCTTGCTATGTGTGATACAGAAATGAATGGCAGTCACATGCATGCGATACCAGCTCAAAAGTGACGAGAGAATGACGAGAAGCGGTTGGACGTAGTGAATAGACATATATGCAATATTTGTTATGTACTGAGTGTGGAATAGATCAGTACGATTGGCAGTTATATCCGAATTTAACGAGATGTTTCCCCTCTGACAGGAGTCGCTCTCCATGAATGATTCGCTCAGAAGGGTTTAAGGTGCTGGAAAAGTCTACGGTAAATGACTGAAATATTTAAATTACTCTAGGCAATAATCCTCACGTTGGAAAAACTTCTTAAAGCGTAATCTTTTCGTCCATTTTCCAAGAGATGTAACATAAATTCAGCATTATTAAAGCGAAAATTTTCTTGCAAGTATACAGTCTTCTGAATAAATGAGTATGGAAGGCAATTAAAAAGTTCAGTGAAATTTTTAAGGCACGACTAAATGCACACGCTTCCACAATCATATTAAAGCTCGTAATGCCATACAACACAGCAGCAATCTGGTTCACTTGAAGTCTTCTATAAGACAGTAAAAAGTTGGCTGCTCAAGCTTGGTTTTTGTGAGAAGAAAAGTTCGCAATTGGTTCTTCTGTAAATGAGATTCTTGAGCTCAAAGCTGGGCTGGCTCTGTGCCGCTCCTAACTCAATTGGATTAAGTTTCGTCATTTTGACATTCTGCGAGGCCTTCGCTGCTGCACCGACTTATGCAAACTGAAAAAATGACTGCTAACGAGTCACGAGGTCTATTTAAGGATGCCATTCTACGCAGAATGACCATATTCAGCTTCCTCGACTGTAACAACTTCTACAGCGTGCAGTATGTACGTATTTTGCTACGTATTTTGTGAGTTTTTGGAACATCAGTCTTGAACACATGATAAAAGCTACTATACTCAAATAAAGATTTCTCTAGTACGAGATTTCCCTAGACGGTGGTGTTCACAACAATTAGATTTCGTCTTAAAATTTACTTAATGCTACGGAGATTTCCGTGAGGTCGCTTGTGTAGGACTTGCCAAATTCGATAATTATTATAAGACAGAATTTGAGGAGCGACCTGACGGTAAAGGACCTGTGAGTGTTGTTTAAGCTTCTGCTGCAGAAAGTGAAAGCACCACCACATTTTTTGCATAATAATGTCGACAAAGGAACATACTTTACAGAGTTTCAAGAATTGAGTGCCGGCTTAAATGCCAAATATAGTTTGGAGTCTAGTCCCTATTTCCTCTGATTGTAAGCTGCCTTCTCTCAGAGGTAAGACTACACGTGAAGTGAGCAAGGGATGGATCCCTTGTCAGAGCCTGCTGGAGGCTGCTGCTAGATCGGAATGGACGTGTCAGGGAAGTTTATTCTATAATTTACGCGGACAGTTTTAAGCAGCGAGGACTATGGTCAGCGTATTCTTTGGTGCGTTATCGATGGGTCGGGAGAAATAGCTCAGCATATTCTAATTTCATTTACTTCTTGAAATAGAAAACTTGTTGTTTGAATCATCTTAGAACGATCTCGCTGCGTAAGAATTTTTAGCCCAAGCGTGCTATCAACTATGAGGATTCTCAACTTTGAATTTTCACAAGTAAAGTCCACAGATGTTCTCATAAAACATGACCACCACAAGCATCCAGTTTTAAATATGATTTCTGCGAACAACAGTACTATTAAAGAATGAGAGAATAACATCCACTTATTATTTTTAACGGTTTCGAAAAAAAAACTTCTACGTGACCATATTACTACGTAACCAATGATAGGCGGCTTACCTTTGAAGCCCTTCACTCAGATCGAACTGAGCAAAGAGCGCGAATTTCGAGAGCGCACTTTGAGGGGAGCGCTGAGGCGAGCGGTACTTAAGGAGCACCTACTTCGCCAGGCCACTGTGGGGCCATAAAAACAAGGCTTGATTGCGGGAGCAGCATTCCCGGACGGCTGCTCCTATCCAAACTGACCGAGCAGCGTAAAGTCAATATTAAAATTGGCTCCTTGGGAGCCGTCGCGGCCCGGGAGAAGGAGCGACTGCCTTGTCCCATTTTGGCTGGAACAGAAGAAAAGGTTCTAGTGGGCTCGGCACCCAGCTCCTTGTTCCTCACAGAAGTGGGAGATTCAATGGAAAGAAACATAGGATTTGAATGAGTGTTTGATCCACAATGCTCGGCGCGAAAAGGTGTAGATGTCACAGGTTAAAAAGATTGAATTAAAATGGGTGTTCGTTGACAGTGAGTTGCTGATACCTTATTTTTCTGAATTTAAAAAAAAATACGAATTGCTATAAAATCTCACAGTTTCATGCAAATTTTATTCACTAACGATTTTGCCAGCAGGTTCAACGCTCATATTTTATCGTGGTTTGATTCCCGAATACATGAAATAGGAATTATTCAAAAACTAGTTCGAAACTTAGGCTTGCTTTCGTGGATGTTGCGTCGAATAACGTTGCAGAATTTCTGCAGCGCCGTTGTTCTCACGATAATGTAAATTTACCATTTTTGTAATCATATGATGAAAAATAACTCAAGTTGTATGATTTACAAAGTATTTTGAATTAAACATTTAGGATGTGTATTTTTGCTTTTGATTTTTACCTCTCCGCATAAACATGCATAAACAAAGTCCTGTGTAATAAGCCATATGAGCAAATGAATAATTCGAAATTATCTTTTTGATAGCAAAACTTTGTACTTAATGAATCATTTTTTTAAGCTCGCTCAAGTGTGTGTAGTTCTATAACTAACCGCAACATTTTTGGTGAAAAACACACTAGTTTTCAGAATATAATTTTCCACTAAAATTATGTAGTTTTGGTGTTAGAATATTGAAGATTCTTGATATCGTTCTAATAATGTACTTATCAAGGCTGCAAAGACTGCCTAGCTTTTCATTTTTAACTGAAATAAGGATGTACGTGGCATGGCTTGATGAACGGGAGTTGTTTTATAACCTGGTAATTTAATGCTCAGGAACCAGTAAGCTTGAGCGAGAAATTATATTGTTTTAATAAATAAAAGTCATCTATTTCTTTGTGCCAAAATTATAGCTTATGAGTCAATTCGATAACAGTTGCTTCCGAATGCGCATCGCTAATGATTGAAATTTAATTTATTCGCTAATTTGGCTATTGTAGTTCTGTTTGATTATTCCCTTACTGAAACTGTACAGACGCAGAAAATACGGTGACACAATGATAGAGAGTGTATAAGTGTTGCTTCAGCTTATACGGAAATTCCAAATCATTTTCGAACAAGCTATGGCCTAGCCAAAATAGAACCATTAGAATAAATTTCTGAGAGTGCTGCTCATTTTTTGAGCGGAAAAGCTTTCAACCTTCGTGGATATCACGAAACTTTGTTGAAACAAGTTCTTTTAAAAAAAAGTTGTTTTTGTTTCGCAAATAGTCGGACCTTAACGATTTGGATAACGTGGTCTAATTATCACTGAACAAACCTCTCAAAATTGTTATAATTCTTCACTCTACCAAAACTCTAAAAGGACAAGCATTAATACGTAACAATATTTAAATACCTTGTGACTGAATGAAGTGGAATGCATGCGGTAGTGCGACGACAACTGTGCACCCATGACTGTAAAGTATTTTTCGAAGAATTTAAGAAAAGCTTACGGTTTTCAACGTACAGTGGGGAAGATCCTTGGACTGGTACCTCTGTTTAAAGAAGAAAGTCCACTGTTGTTTAAGAAGATTCAAAATTCGTCGTGAGATCAACGAATGCGACTCTATGAAGCAACACAATTTATTACATAACTACGACTTCATGTGGAAACAAATTCCCTGGAATCAGAGATTCCGAAACTTTTTCAATTAAAAGAATGTTCTTTTTATATTGGTTATTCTTTTCATTTTACGTATTATGTATTACAAAACAAAGTCACGTTAAATCTGGAGCTATTTCTTTCGATTTGGGAAAACTTTCTCCATATTTTTGAGGCTTCCTAATTTCCTGACAAATAATTGAAGAGGAGATTTTAATTTGGAAACTAACGTACATTGTCCTTCAGCAAAATAAAGTTTGCTTAAGAATATATCAGACAATTTCAAACTTAGTTACAAGCATATTTCAGTCGCTGAGTTTTCATTTTCATAATAATGGCGAATTGTAAGCCAATTGCAAACTCCACTTTCAGCAAGTGCAACACCTCGAACATGCGCCCGGGACAAAATTAAATCAACAGCCACACTAACAGCGCCGACAACAACATCCACACTAACAGTCACAAACAGCGGAAAAGATTTTACAAAAAATAAAACGCACAAGCGCTACGAATTATTCGCGCAAATGAACTTGTATTATAATTTTCTTTGGGACCCTCTTCCTGCTTCCGCTTTAATCAGTTGAAATTAGCCTTATTTCCTTCACCCCAAGTCCTGAGTACGTAAACTTGTTTCTGATATTTTCCGAATGGACGCGTGCTTCCCTTTTTTAATTTGGAAATATGCGCGGCAACATGTTTTTGCCCCAGTCTACAGTGAGAAAATCCATTTTGTTTGCGTGTAAAATAAAAGTAATTGAGTGAGCTCTTTCGCTGCGTTTGCTCAGCCGTTCTGATAATAAGCGAGCAACATCAAAGGCTTCTCATTAGGAGGGCTACTTAATTAAACTGCTGCTCATGCTGCAGCTGCTGCTGCTGCCGCCTCTGCTTGCCCGGGTGATTGTAACAGCTGCTGCTGCTGCTGCTGCCGCTTCTGCTCGCCCGGATGATTGTAACAGCTGCTGCTGCTGCTTTTGCTCGCCCGGATATTTATAACAGCTGCTGCTGCCGCTTCTGCTCGCCCGGATGATTGTAACAGCTGCTGCTGCTGCTGCTTTTGCTCGCCCGGATATTTGTAACAGCTGCTGCTGCCGCTTCTGCTCGCCCGGATGATTGTAACAGCTGCTGCTTCTGCCGCTTCTGCTCGCCCGGATGATTGTAACAGCTGCTGCTTCTGCCGCTTCTGCTCGCCCGGATGATTGTAACAGCTGCTGCTTCTGCCGCTTCTGCTCGCCCGGATGATTTTAACAGCTGCTGCTGCTGCTTTTGCTCGCCCAGATAATTTTAACAGCTGCTGCTTCTGCCGCTTCTGCTCGCCCGGATGATTGTAACAGCTGCTGCTTCTGCCGCTTCTGCTCGCCCGGATGATTGTAACAGCTGCTAATGCTGCCGCTTCTGCTCGCCCGGATGATTTTAACAGCTGCTGCTGCTGCTTTTGCTCGCCCGGATATTTGTAACAGCTGCTGCTGCCGCTTCTGCTCGCCCGGATGATTGTAACAGCTGCTGCTGCTGCTTTTGCTCGCCCGGATATTTGTAACAGCTGCTGCTCCTGCTTTAGCTGCTTTTACTCGTCCAGATGTTTGTAGCACCTGTGACTACTGCATGCTGCTTCCGCTTGTCAGAAAATTTGTAACAGCTGTTACAGTTGTTACAGCTGCTTTTGGTGCCTCTGCTCTTTTTCATGCAAACGACAGCTGCCGTAGTTAATGTAGACTGGACTCTAGTGACTGTGTAGCCGTTGAAGCTGTTGCAGTCGCTGCTTTCGTAGCACACCTAGATGATTATAAATAGCTGCTGCAGTGCTATTCCTCCTGAAGCTGCTAATGGCTCGGTTGTTTGAGCGTAAGAAGCAACTACCCATAAAATATTTATTCCAGTAGCTTCAGAAATACTTTTATCTTGCAATAGCTTTTCTACTCCCCAGGATGTGTGTACGGCTCTTAATTAAGGTTAGGATGCCGCTGCTAGGACATTTTCTATGACCGCTTTCGAATGACTGGTGCTGTGCTCTCTAGGTCAGTGTTATTCACTGAGTTTGCAAGAGAACCACTTCGGTTAAACGCATTGATTGAAAGAGCCGCCGCTACTGCAAGCTATCGTCTGTTATATAAATTATATATTAATTAATTAAATTTTATATTTCTCAAGCGCCGCGCAATGAATAGCACTTCTCTAGCACACGTGATAGCTATTTAAATCCAATTGAACACGCTGGATACTTTCACTGACTCAGGTGTACGTTACGTCTGTTACCTCAAGCTTGAAATTTTGTCGCATTTGCCGTTACTGCATTTAATGCAGAGTGAAGGTTTCCCCTGCAGCACTCAAGTATTTGGCACAGCTTATTTGGTCTCTTCCAGAGTGATTGCTAAACAGCTGCTGCAACGGAAGGTATTCCAGCAAAAAACGATGGGTCAGATTTTCAAACAATTGATGCCGTTATAGCGGTAACTTCTGTTGCCAAACGTACCGCTTCAAACAATTGATGCCGTTGTAGCGGTAACTTCGGTTGTCAAATGTACCGCTTCAAACAGTTGATGCCGTTGTAGCGGTACATTTGGCAACCGAAGTTCTTCTGTCAACTTATCTGCACCACGTCCTGTTTTTCTGACTAAAGTTCTGAAGTTTAAGTTTATTTCAAATCAAATCTGAACACCCAGCATCTGGAAAACCCTACACGGTTGCCAGATGTAGAATGCACAAATTTTCAATTGCTTTCAAGAAATATCCCGAATTTCAAGAAATAATCTGCCCCATGATTGTTCTCTACTACTTGTATAACCGAGCGAAAAACGAATAATTCATCATTATCATTATTATTATTAGCTTCGTATGCATTATACAAAAATTATCTATATTCAATCTGACCCTCTCTTCTAGGGAAGAGTTTAATTAACAAAAAGCACCAAGGATAGAAAGAAGAAATAGAAAAACTGTTCATTTAAGAAAAATTTAATACATGAAGTGTATAACAGCTTATTGACTTTTAAAAGTTTTTAATATAAAGGTCCTTAATTGATAGACGAACCATGCGAGGTGCACAATGGCAGTGTTAGGGGTTAATAATTATTATGTAAATGAGAAAAACAATAAAAATATATTTTTTTATATTTTATTCGAGGCAAGGAGACTGAAATCGTATAAATATTTTAAACACTACTGGGGAATGCCTCGGAGAATCTTCGCTATAAATTAAAACGAAAGAAGAAAAGACATAAAACACTTTACCGAAACAGACTGAAATACCGTCCTAAATGATTTTCAATTAGCGAGAAAAAATTGGCCAGAAGTAATCTATAGAAAAAACCGCAATACGCTCGTCTGAAATGAATAAACAAACACAAACGTAAAAATGAATTTCAGAGCTTATTCATCACATGCTGAGTAAAATGATTTGTTTATAAATCCTAAGCTCAGATTACGCCTATTTTCATTTATCTCTTTACATTTTGGGATACAGAAACGTGCGACGCTCACTGGAGTCGCGATAGATTTCTTTTCGAATGAGTGAGCAAGTGTATTAATTTTATTTACTGGAGTATCGAGTTATTCCTGATTAAACATTCAGTGTTAACTGGTCGCAGAACGTTAACTGAATGTGATCGTCTAGACTTGCAGTTTTCGTTTTTTGATTTCCTCAAAAAAATTAAACACTTCACCCTGCTGCACGACTGTATTTCTTAGTGTAGTTGAAAGAAATAATAAAGAAAAACAAAAGTAAAAAGATTTAAGAAACGAAAAAATGAGCTAGTTTCCAATTTTGAGACAAAAATCAAGTTACAGTCTTAGATCAAATAAAGACATTTTAGGTATCTCATTTTCTCGGTATTCCCTACAAGAGCATCCAGACATGGGTACACGAGATAAAATATAAACACGGTGATGGATTAGTATAGCTTAAGAGTAACAAATAGCTGCAAAATTTCTACGCAGTTATTAGAAATGAGTCTAATTGTGGTTTCACAATCGACTGCGCTTTACAGGCTAAATAGGGACACTAAAAAAGGAACAGAACAAAGTTAGCTAGAACAAGTATAGGCCTTTCAGCTTCACAGAATTTGGAATGCTGACAACCCAGTAGCAGTGACAAGACTTAAGGCAAGCTGTCGATCGTTTAATTTGATCATGGTTCTGATCTTTTGCTAGCTAGGAGAGACGAGAACAGCTGTCGAGCTTTATGAATGAGGAATCTTTCTGGTATTGGTCCAGCCAAGTTTTCATAAGAGAGGAGTTGCATGATCGCGTATCCTGAAATTACCTATGCACACAATATCGGTTGCAATGTTCAACATTTTGCAATTCTTTTTGAAGATATTGAGGCATGTCTCTCCAGACTAGACTGCAATAGTCCAAACGCGATAATACTAAGGACTGAATCACCAATAATCTAGATTTTTATTCAAGTGTGTTCTCATATGCTTGAAAAAATTTATGTCCTTTTCGCGATGTTAGCACTTAGTACATTTTACAAACATTACCGCACAAAAACCAAACAAGAAAACACATATCTGTTTGGTTGAACAGGAACTTGTGAGGTCACGCATGACGTAGAAGGGTTAAAGTGGAACACTGAACATGTGAGAAGCCTCTAAGTGTTGAGTTAATGCGTAGTTAATAAATTAAATAATATATAAACACCTTGAACTACTTTAAATTTGAAGTCAACAATATTTCAAGTCACTTTGTTGCACTTGCTGAATTAGTTTCCCTCACTCTACTCGTGCTCTGAAAAACGTAACTGAATCTCTGGACGCAGGAAAAGAGAAGATTCACGATTCTCTTAGCAGAAAATACTTTTAAATAATATTGTATTTTTTTGGTGCATAGCTTTTCTATCAAAACTCAACTTTATGCACCTATGCAGCAAAAGCAAATCATGAATTTACGGAATTGAATTTATTTAAGAATGGAAAATAGAGAGCCAATAAACCTCGTTCATATTTAATTAAACACGGCTGGTTGTATTTTCTAAAAAGTTGAGTAATTTCCCACTCTGGCTACAATCTAAAATTTTTGTCGTATCTCTTGTTGTAAAGATTTTTTACTTTCACATCTCCTGAATGCATAAACAGTGAATTCTTTTCATTTCACTTGCCACAGTAGTAAATTCTTGTCATATCTTTTGCTGTTCGAGTAGATTTGTCGTATCTCTTTCGATAGTAGAAAATTTGTGGCATATATGTATCTTAACGTTTTTAAAAGTTCATGTCATGTCTCTCCCCGTATATAACATACGAGTCTTCAGTTTCTCGTACATCATACCACAATAGTACATTCTTTTTAAATATCGTAATGCAACAATTAATTCTTTGTCACTAAAGTGCATAGTTGATAAGAGATGCCCCTCGTACCTACACCGCTGCAATTACCCCCAGTCTGCCGATGAGACTCCAGCCTGCACTTGTACTCGCTTGTTTATCTCTCTCGTAATAAGCAGCGCGCCCTCCTGGTCACTGGAACTGGCTCTTTATCTGCTGCCCTCCTCTTCCTGCTCTGCATCTTCTTGTGTGGCATTCTGCTCGTGGTACGTCTGTGTGGTGCTTTTTCTGTGGTACTTCTGAGAGGCTTTCTGCAGTGCGACTCTCTTTTCTTCAGTACTTCTGTGAGGCACTCTGCAGTGCAGCTCTCTTTTTTCGTTACTTGTGTGAGGTGCTCGGAAAGGGGGTTCTCTTTTCTGCAGTACGTGTGGCCAGTGTTGTGTGGTGTGGTGCCTCTGTTTCAGTGTAACTATAATCATTCTTTTTTGTTCACTGTATCAGGTACTGTTGTTTTCCAAAGTAATCAAAGACAAATTAATTTTTTTCAATTCCAAACCTTCATGGGTAAAAGTTTTACTAGTTTTTGTATAGAATTTAAATTGAATAAAAAATTAAAAAGGTGTGTAGAAATTACATGTGAGTACGAAAAAATATACGTAAACTGACACATCAGCAATGTTTCGTCAGTCTGTACGCGTCTTTTAAAGAAAAACTAGTTAGTTTATTTACTCTGCCAACAAATTGACCACGCATACTTTATAACAGTATAGTCATTGTATCATTATTCATTAACTGATAAGTTCGCATAAATTAAGTACGCTATCAAACAAAGACTCTGTCATGTAACACGGCTTAAGAGCATTTTAAATTATTCCCTTCTGTTTAACAAATGAATTTATTCAGCTGAGTGATTATATTCACATAGCATATTAAATTCAATTTATTTTAGCAGGTGGCTGGGTTTGTTCACAATTTGGCCGATGCCCTTAAGAAGAGTTAGCTGCTGCGAAGTTTATCGTTGTAGAATAGTGTCACAAGAACTACATGTGACTTCTTTTGGGTATGTTGTCTCTCAATAAATATATCATTTACAGGGGAGTGGTTTACCCTTCAGCTTCACCTTCTAAGATTTTCATAACCATAGAAATCACACTCAACCATTAAAATGCCCAATTGCATTTCCAATAACCACATGTGTTGGTAATTGAAGAGCTCTGATTATCTTCTCCATAACTTTCGTTTTCATACATACATCATCAAATTATTTAAAGAAATTTCAGTTTCAATGAAATCTGCCGAGGTACATCCGAAGAGAAGAGGGGATTTACGAGGGAAATGAAAAAATCTTTGACGTTTGCTGAGCGCGTGTTCGGCTCCCCTGCCCTCTGAGTTAACCCGATTAGCGGAAGAAGTTCTTTATTGGCGCAGGAAGGCGTCGCAAAAGAGTTCATCAAGCTGCTGCAATTGTGGCCACCTAAGCTGGTCGCTCAGATCTCCCGGTCTTCGCCCGCATCTTCGAACCGAGATTTTTAGGCGCGCTGCTTTGCGTGATGGAGACACACTTTAGTCGCCTGCATTCCGTACGTTTGTTGGTCCTTGCGGCAGAGCGCTCTTCTGAGCCGCACACAAACCTGGAGGGAGGTTTTTGGCCGTTATGGAGTACTAGGGAGTTTTAATTAGGTGTTAAGTTTTCCCGTCGTTGTAAAATAGAAGTGGGTAGGTTTCATATGTTATCCTTCATAAAAATAGATGTGTTCAGCCACTCACATTAGAATAATAAATTAAGGGTATCCAACTATGTCAGTGTTCACAATTACTGCAGTCGTCTCTAGTCTGTTTAAATGTTGCCAAAAGTGAAAGTTTAGGAGTTATTGAAAGTACTTGGCGTATATAAATTTCATAACGTGAGGCAACGCATGAAAAATGGCGTTCCGTGTTCCAGGCAAGATTGATGTTATTTTTTATTATATACTACAATCTAAATAAAAGCTCAGTTCCACTTCAGTATATATGGTCAGATATTCATTTATAACTCTTGGAAATCAGTGACAGCATATAACGTGTGTTGCGCATTTTATACATCTTTTATGAGCTTGGGATTCAAATTAACTTAGGAAATAAATAATTTTAGTATAAATGTTTAAAGTGAAAGAATTCTCTAAATACCATTTTATTTAAGGTTTAATTATGCCCCATATTCTCAAAAATAATTAACTCGCTGCATCGTGCGTTGGAGAAAAAAAGAGTCTGGTGCTAAGAGCAGCACCAGAAAAAAAAAAAGATCTTTCCATCGCACGAATCACTTACTTATAAACTTTTGCGTTGTGAATGCCAATGAAACTCGTCAATAGAATTTTATATTGGATTATATTAAATTTACATGATTTCAGCGACTTATTCTTGAGGTAGGAGGGAATGAACAACAAATAATAAGCCATTCAAGTTCTTCCCAAAATAAATATATTTTCATGACATGAGCGACTAGCTTATACCAGAAAAATCATCATAATGAAATACCGCCGGATTGAAACACACGGAAGTTAATGGCTCAAATATTTTAGGAATATTGCCCATAAGTGAAAATTCCCTGATGTTCTCCACGCGCAATAATTTCTGCCTGGAAAATTTGGACCCGATCATTATGGGAATGAAGAAATCCTGAACACGATGCAAAGCGAGCACAAATTCGTAGGAATAAATTCAAGGGAACAAGGAACCATAATCCACATCAGGTCGGAACGTGCGCGCCTCAAATGACGCCTGTAGCTTCTACCGTCCTCAGAATTTTGGGATTTTTTCCTTAAACGACGGAGAGGAAGCGCGCTCCCTCGGCCATGGAGAGTAGCGCACTGCTGGAGAGTAACAGGGCCCTGAAGAGTAGTATACTTCTGGAGAGTAGTATACTTCTGAAGAGTAGTATACTTCAGGAGAGTAGTATACTTCTGGAGAGTAGTATACTTCTGGAGAGTAGTATACTTCTGGAGATTAGTATACTTCTGGAGAGTAGTATTCTTCTGGAGAGTAGTATACTTCTGGAGAGTATACTTCTGGAGAGTAGCAAGGCCCTGAAGAGTAGCAGATCCCTGAAGAGTAGTAGATCCCTAAAGAGTAGCTGAGCCCCGAAGAGTAGCTGAGCCCTGAAGAGTAACAGGGTCCTGAAGAGTAGTATACTTCTGAAGAGTGGGAAAACTGAGTGGGAAGAGTGGCTGAGCACTGAAAAGTGCATAGCCCTCCGAAGAGTAGTAGATCTGTGAAGAGTAGTAAATCATGAAAAACAGCAGAGCTCCAAGGCGTAGCAGCACTTATGATTGTAGCAACAGACTGAAAAGTAGCAGAGGACTCAAGAGCAGCAGTGAACTAATGAGTAGCAGAGGACTCAAGAGTAGCAGAGGACTCAAGAGTAGCAGAGGACTCAAGAGCAGCAGTGAACTAATGAGTAGCAGAGGACTCAAGAGTAGCAGAGGACTCAAGAGTAGCAGAGGACTCAAGAGTAGCAGTGAACTAATGAGTAGCAGAGGACTCAAGAGTAGCAGAGGACTCAAGAGTAGCAGAGGACTCAAGAGTAGCAGAGGACTCAAGAGCAGCAGAGGACTCAAGAGTAGCAGTGAACTAATGAGTAGCAGAGGACTCAAGAGTAGCAGAGGACTCAAGAGTAGCAGAGGACTCAAGAGTAGCAGAGGACTCAAGAGTAGCAGAGGACTCAAGAGCAGCAGTGAACTAATGAGTAGCAGAGGACTCAAGAGTAGCAGAGGACTCAAGAGTAGCAGAGGACTCAAGAGTAGCAGAGGACTCAAGAGCAGCAGAGGACTCAAGAGTAGCAGTGAACTAATGAGTAGCAGAGGACTCAAGAGTAGCAGAGGACTCAAGAGTAGCAGAGGACTCAAGAGTAGCAGAGGACTCAAGAGTAGCAGTGAACTAATGAGTAGCAGAGGACTCAAGAGTAGCAGTGGACTCAAGAGTAGCAGAGGACTCAAGAGTAGCAGAGGACTCAAGAGTAGCAGAGGACTCAAGAGTAGCAGAGGACTCAAGAGCAGCAGTGAACTAATGAGTAGCAGAGGACTCAAGAGTAGCAGAGGACTCAAGAGTAGCAGAGGACTCAAGAGTAGCAGAGGACTCAAGAGTAGCAGAGGACTCAAGAGCAGCAGTGAACTAATGAGTAGCAGAGGACTCAAGAGTAGCAGAGGACTCAAGAGTAGCAGAGGACTCAAGAGCAGCAGTGAACTAATGAGTAGCAGAGGACTCAAGAGTAGCAGAGGACTCAAGAGTAGCAGAGGACTCAAGAGCAGCAGTGAACTAATGAGTAGCAGAGGACTCAAGAGTAGCAGAGGACTCAAGAGTAGCAGAGGACTCAAGAGCAGCAGTGAACTCATGAGTAGCAGAGGACTCAAGAGTAGCAGAGGACTCAAGAGTAGCAGAGGACTCAAGAGTAGCAGTGAACTAAAGATTAGCAGTGGACTCAAGAGTAGCAGAGGACTCAAGAGTAGCAGAGGACTCAAGAGCAGCAGTGAACTAATGAGTAGCAGAGGACTCAAGAGTAGCAGTGAACTAAAGAGTAGCAGTGGACTCAAGAGTAGCAGTGGACTCAAGAGTAGCAGTGGACTCAAGAGTAGCAGAGGACTCAAGAGTAGCAGTGGACTCAAGAGTAGCAGTGGACTCAAGAGTAGCAGTGGACTCAAGAGTAGCAGTGGACTCAAGAGTAGCAGTGGACTCAAGAGTAGCAGAGGACTCAAGAGTAGCAGAGGACTCAAGAGTAGCAGAGGACTCAAGAGCAGCAGTGAACTAATGAGTAGCAGAGGACTCAAGAGTAGCAGTGAACTAAAGAGTAGCAGTGGACTCAAGAGTAGCAGAGGACTCAAGAGTAGCAGTGAACTAAAGAGTAGCAGAGGACTCAAGAGTAGCAGAGGACTCAAGAGTAGCAGTGAACTAAAGAGTAGCAGAGGACTCAAGAGTAGCAGAGGACTCAAGAGTAGCAGAGGACTCAAGAGTAGCAGTGGACTCAAGAGTAGCAGAGGACTCAAGAGTAGCAGTGGACTCAAGAGTAGCAGTGGACTCAAGAGTAGCAGAGGACTCAAGAGTAGCAGTGGACTCAAGAGTAGCAGTGGACTCAAGAGTAGCAGAGGACTCAAGAGTAGCAGTGGACTCAAGAGTAGCAGTGAACTAAAGAGTAGCAGAGGACTCAAGAGTAGCAGAGGACTCAAGAGTAGCAGTGAAATAAAGAGTAGCAGAGGACTCAAGAGTAGCAGAGGACTCAAGAGTAGCAGAGGACTCAAGAGTAGCAGTGGACTCAAGAGTAGCAGAGGACTCAAGAGTAGCAGTGGACTCAAGAGTAGCAGAGGACTCAAGAGTAGCAGTGGACTCAAGAGTAGCAGTGGACTCAAGAGTAGCAGAGGACTCAAGAGTAGCAGTGGACTCAAGAGTAGCAGTGGACTCAAGAGTAGCAGAGGACTCAAGAGTAGCAGAGGACTCAAGAGTAGCAGTGGACTCAAGAGTAGCAGTGAACTAAAGAGTAGCAGTGGACTCAAGAGTAGCAGAGGACTCAAGAGTAGCAGAGGACTCAAGAGTAGCAGTGGACTCAAGAGTAGCAGTGGACTCAAGAGTAGCAGAGGACTCAAGAGTAGCAGAGGACTCAAGAGTAGCAGTGGACTCAAGAGTAGCAGAGGACTCAAGAGTAGCAGAAGACTCAAGAGTAGCAGAGGACTCAAGAGTAGCAGTGAACTAAAGAGTAGCAGAGGACTCAAGAGTAGCAGAGGACTCAAGAGTAGCAGAGGACTCAAGAGTAGCAGAGGACTCAAGAGTAGCAGTGAACTAAAGAGTAGCAGAGGACTCAAGAGTAGCAGAGGACTCAAGAGTAGCAGAGGACTCAAGAGTAGCAGTGGACTCAAGAGTAGCAGAGGACTCAAGAGTAGCAGAGGACTCAAGAGTAGCAGAGGACTCAAGAGTAGCAGAGGACTCAAGAGTAGCAGAGGACTCAAGAGTAGCAGAGGACTCAAGAGTAGCAGAGGACTCAAGAGTAGCAGAGGACTCAAGAGTAGCAGTGAACTAAAGAGTAGCAGAGGACTCAAGAGTAGCAGAGGACTCAAGAGTAGCAGAGGACTCAAGAGTAGCAGTGAACTAAAGATTAGCAGTGGACTCAAGAGTAGCAGAGGACTCAAGAGTAGCAGAGGACTCAAGAGTAGCAGAGGACTCAAGAGTAGCAGTGAACTAAAGATTAGCAGTGGACTCAAGAGTAGCAGGGGACTCAAGAGTAGCAGAGGACTCAAGAGTAGCAGAGGAATCAAGAGTAGCAGAGGACTCAAGAGTAGCAGTGGACTCAAGAGTAGCAGAGGACTCAAGAGTAGCAGAGGACTCAAGAGTAGCAGAGGACTCAAGAGTAGCAGAGGACTCAAGAGTAGCAGAGGACTCAAGAGTAGCAGAGGACTCAAGAGTAGCAGAGGACTCAAGAGTAGCAGTGGACTCAAGAGTAGCAGTGGACTCAAGAGTAGCAGAGGACTCAAGAGTAGCAGAGGACTCAAGAGTAGCAGAGGACTCAAGAGTAGCAGAGGACTCAAGAGTAGCAGAGGACTCAAGAGTAGCAGTGAACTAAAGATTAGCAGTGGACTCAAGAGTAGCAGAGGACTCAAGAGTAGCAGAGGACTCAAGAGTAGCAGAGGACTCAAGAGTAGCAGAGGACTCAAGAGTAGCAGAGGACTCAAGAGTAGCAGAGGACTCAAGAGTAGCAGTGGACTCAAGAGTAGCAGTGGACTCAAGAGTAGCAGTGGACTCAAGAGTAGCAGTGGACTCAAGAGTAGCAGTGGACTCAAGAGTAGCAGTGGACTCAAGAGTAGCAGAGGACTCAAGAGTAGCAGTGGACTCAAGAGTAGCAGTGGACTCAAGAGTAGCAGTGGACTCAAGAGTAGCAGAGGACTCAAGAGTAGCAGTGGACTCAAGAGTAGCAGAGGACTCAAGAGTAGCAGTGGACTCAAGAGTAGCAGTGGACTCAAGAGTAGCAGTGGACTCAAGAGTAGCAGTGGACTCAAGAGTAGCAGTGGACTCAAGAGTAGCAGTGGACTCAAGAGTAGCAGTGGACTCAAGAGTAGCAGAGGACTCAAGAGTAGCAGAGGACTCAAGAGTAGCAGTGGACTCAAGAGTAGCAGTGAACTAAAGAGTAGCAGAGGACTCAAGAGTAGCAGAGGACTCAAGAGTAGCAGAGGACTCAAGAGTAGCAGTGGACTCAAGAGTAGCAGAGGACTCAAGAGTAGCAGTGAACTAAAGAGTAGCAGAGGACTCAAGATTTGCAGGGGACTCAAGAGTAGCAGTGAACTAAAGATTAGCAGTGGACTCAAGAGTAGCAGAGGACTCAAGAGTAGCAGAGGACTCAAGAGTAACAGTGAACTAAAGATTAGCAGTGGACTCAAGAGTAGCAGTGGACTCAAGAGTAGCAGAGGACTCAAGAGTAGCAGTGGACTCAAGAGTAGCAGAGGACTCAAGAGTAGCAGAGGACTCAAGAGTAACAGTGAACTAAAGATTAGCAGTGGACTCAAGAGTAGCAGTGGACTCAAGAGTAGCAGAGGACTCAAGAGTAGCAGAGGACTCAAGAGTAACAGTGAACTAAAGATTAGCAGTGGACTCAAGAGTAGCAGTGGACTCAAGAGTAGCAGAGGACTCAAGAGTAGCAGAGGACTCAAGAGTAACAGTGAACTAAAGATTAGCAGTGGACTCAAGAGTAGCAGTGGACTCAAGAGTAGCAGTGGACTCAAGAGTAGCAGAGGACTCAAGAGTAACAGTGAACTAAAGATTAGCAGTGGACTCAAGAGTAGCAGAGGACTCAAGAGTAGCAGAGGACTCAAGAGTAACAGTGAACTAAAGATTAGCAGTGGACTCAAGAGTAGCACCCCTGAATCCTTCATTGCTGCAATTTCAAATCCTGCAATTATTCATGAGAAACTGTAATTGTGGTACAATTTCTAATCCTGCAATTATTCATGAGCGCGAAGAAATTGACAAATTTCACAGAAGACACGTCCACGTTACCACTTTGACTGCGAAATACGAGGTTTACCCAACAAAAAATCCAATTTTGAAATCGTGTGTCAGTATCAAAGTATTTTTTTTAAATTTTGCGTCTTTTAAGCTAGAGCCTTCAAGTATCTAAATGAAACACCGGCTCCTCTATGAGAAAAAATGATCAGTTACTGATTTGAACATGTTTTGCTCTGAATTACGAATATGACTCAATGAGCACATCACAGATAGCTCAAAGTTGCCATTCATAGACACAAGTACATAGTTGTCTCCGTCATTTGTAAAAAACTTTTTAAATCGTTATTATTTTTTGAGAGAACGGGATTTTTCATGGATACATCGGTCGGTCAGAAAAAAACACGAAGAGGAAATATATTCAGTCAGTCATTGCTCTTCAATTAATGACTTCATCGTTATTTTCACTTTGAAACTCACATGGATGAGTTTCAAATCAATACCCAAAATGGCGTCTGAAATGGAAGTAGAGAAACGACGGATGAAGAAAACCAGGATAGGCTCACTTCTTGCCACCACGCAGCTCTCGCTTGCTTGGCGTAGTACATCTACTCTCGCTTGCTTGGCGTAGTACATCTACTCTGGCTGGCTTGGCGCAGTACATTTACTCTCACTGGTTTGGCGTAGTACATCTACTCTCGCTGGCTTGGCGCAGTATATCTACTCTCGCTGGCTTGGCGTAGTACATTTACTCTCGCTGGCTTGGCGCAGTACATCTACTCTCGCTGGCTTGGCGTAGTACATCTACTCTGGCTGGCTTGGCGTAGTACATTTACTCTCGCTGGCTTGGCGTATTACATTTACTCTCAGTGGCTTGGCGTAGTACATCTACTCTCGCTGGCGTGGCGTAGAGCACCAACACTGCGCCGCTGGCCTGGCGCTTCCTTCAGTCGCACCACCACAGTCCCGACAAGACCTCACTTGCTAGAGGCCAACACACCTCAAAGACAGGATGACATTCGTTCTCCAAATGCTTGAATGACAAATTGCGTTATGAATAGGAAGAAAATACGTGGAACATATTGAAGGAAATGAGTCACATTTATTTGAAAGGTTCGATCATCCCATTTGAATGACACACGATACATGCGTCAAGGAATTTTTGAGTCATCTTGAGCATGCTTATGCATAAGAGTAGCCTGCATGAGAACACGTAAGAATGTTTTCCCTCGTATTAAAACTAGAAAGACGTATTTTTCAAATCTTTCTACTCAGTTCAACGTAACCACGTATGCGTGTTCAATTTTTTAATTGTCGCTATTATCAAAACTAAAAATATTGTGAAGCTAAATGATAGAACACATAGCGTACGTAGATTTACAATTCTCTTTCTATAAACTTTCATTTGGTGTCAGATGCGAGGTACAGCGTTTGCATTGGCGTTTTAGATCAGTGATAACGCAGTAAAAAATACTAGATAAATTTGTTACCGAAAATTTGACGCAGTAATAATGTGCATCGCACAAATACCTACCGACTTTTCTACAAATCAAAATTTTCTTTATACAATAATACGAAAGCAACATGCGCATAAATATCAAACTAATCCGCACATTTACATATCAACTATTAGAAATATTGAATTGCATGCAATCCATTCACAAAAAAAAATGCTTATCACACAAAAATTTCAGCCAAACTACTGTCAGTTACATAGATGCAAACAGAGACGGACGCTACAGAAGCAGAACGCATCAGTCGACGCAAGATGTCATCCTCTGATCGCTGCTGCGGTTCTGAATATGAAGCGGCAGCGCAGTCTGGTCCGGCCGAGCGCTTACTTCTCTGGCTGGAGTGAGTCCCTTCAGGGACGAGAAAGTTGTCTGTTGAGGGTTTGAATTGGAAATAATTAATGCTGGAACTGTGGTAAATAAGAAGGCTGGTGTACAGGCAGCACCATGATAAATTCTTTCGTACTGATGCTGCGACATTGGTAAATCAACTTCTTTCTATGCTGCCTCCACAGTCAATTTAGTGGTACTACTACCATCATGATAAAGTGAATGTAGGTAATGTTGTCATCATGGTATGCTGGCTGCTGGTGATGTTGCGCCACATCAAACAAGCCATTGCTGATGTTGCCACCATAAAATGTTGGCTGGTAGTGATGTTTCCATCAACAATTAAGTACTTATGACGCTGACATCAAATTGTTTTTGTCATGTTGGAATGAGGGCAAATTTGGGCAGTACTTAAATAACTGAGGGCAAAAAGGGGATGATAACGTAAAACTGGGATTGTGCGATTGACTAAACTGCAAAACATAATGTAATTCTTTATCCAAAAAATCGAAAACTGAAGAACCAAAATATTCACACATGTTTTACATCAATCGAGACCGCAGTTTTGATTAAATTCTATTAAGCATCATGAATTGTTATGAGTAATAAAAGTTAGTCAGCATTCAAATAGATATTGGACAAATAAAGTCCACACAACACAAATGTGTGTCTACGGTATTTTTGGCCGATAGGTTGCGTGCAGCAGACCGTCCTGCAGCCCATCAAACGAGAGCAGGGTGCGTGTTGAAACACTTAAACAATTTAAACAATTTAAACAATTTATTCACCACAGGTGATACAGAGATAAAATGTTTCTTAAGTCTAGTACAATGGTCAAATTTGAGTATAGCTACCTGTGGGCCCGAATAAGTTCAGTGACTTCTAGGGCATCCTACCATCAAGGTTAGTCTTAGGAGTACAATAATGTTTAACCTAATTCACTTAAACTAGAGACGCATTAGACTGATCAATGAGATAAGTAACTCGAAATTAGATACTTCATTTCACAATATAGTTCATATGGACTAGATTTAACAGTATATTCGACAAACGATTCAAGAACAGACTGAAGATCGGCGAAATTAATCAAGGCGAATTACATTATTAGGACCAGTTATGTAGGGGACAAGGTTTGACTCTGTGATCTTACACGACTAGTAATCTGATAAGAAGTGAGACTCAAGACTTTTTTTGAATACCTTATAAGAATTACTTTCACGGATCTCCGCAGGTATTGAGTTCCAAGTTTTAGTTCCAACGAAGAGGATACTGTGTTGTGACCGAGCCTTTGAGTAATAAGGAAGCATGAATTTACTTCTATTTCGGGTTAAATGGTCGTGATGACCAGTTTGCGTAGTTAATAGTTGTTTTAGGCTATTGTCGCCATCATTTGTTAATGTTTTGTAAATGAAATTGCAAATGGAGATTTTGTAGAGATCCGAGAGCTTAATTATTCGTAAATTTTTGAATGAGTCATTTGTGTGAGCATTATATTCTAGATTCTTTACCGCTCTTATGGCTCTTTTTTGCAGGGTAAAAATTTTGTTGGTTTTATTTTTATCAGTTCCGTGCCATGCTTCTATTCCGTATTGCAAGTATGGTGAAATGAGCGTTCGGTAGAGCATTTGTAAGGCTGTTTCAGGCAGGAAATTCTTAACTTTATTTAGGATTCCGATAGATTTTGATAATTTAGAACTAATATGAGCGATGTGCTCTTTAAAGGTTAGATGTTTGTCTATTATGATGCCGAGGAATTTACTTGAGTTGGTTTCTTCGATTTCACCTTCGCAAATTTGAATGCGTAGGAGAGATATATTTTTCTTGTATGAGAATGTAATATATTTTGTTTTATCGATATTAAGGCTTATTTTATTAGCTTTAAGCCACAATGAAACCTTATGAAGTTCATTATTTATACGCTCCGCCATCCTAGCGGGATTTTGGTCTGGAAGGACCGCAGAAAGGGTACTGTCATCGGCAAAAAGTATGAATTTGAAGAATGATGTAGATTTAATGATATCATTGATAAAAATTAGAAATAGGAGAGGCCCAAGGACAGATCCTTGTGGAACCCCATGGCTAATTGTCTGTGGGTCTGATTTTGCGTCGTCAATGACAACGTATTGTTTCCGATTTGCTAAGTATGATCTAAACCAATCATGGGCAGCCCCTCGAATGCCATAACAATGTAGTTTCGAGAGTAATACGTTATGGTCCACACAATCGAATGCTTTTCGAAAGTCAAGAAATACGGAGAAAACAAGCTTTCCTTCATCTATATTAGAATAAAGGTATTGCGAATGATTTAATACAGCTTGTGTCGTAGATTTCTTAGAACGAAAACCGTATTGTTTGTCGTAGAGGAAAGAGTTTTGTTCAAAATACGAATACACTTTTTTATACACAATTTTCTCGAATATTTTGCTAATAATTGGTAGTACAGAGATAGGTCTATAATTGTTAACGCAGTTTTTATCACCATTTTTAAAAATAGGGGTGACTCTCGCAATTTTGAAAGAGTTGGGGAAGATACCTTGAGAAAGGGATTGGTTGATAATATAAGATATGCACGGTGCTATTATATCAGCTATAGCCTTAAGAACTTTAGCCGAAAAATTTTTCAATCCACTTGATTTATTTTTCAAGTTGTTTATGCACGTAATTACATCGGAGGGATTAGTTGGCGTGAAAAAGAAAGAGTTAGGTTCACGGACATGGTCCATGTATTGCAAGTGGTCTCTGGGTTCACTGAAGACACTATCGGCTATATTTTTTCCTATGTTTACAAAAAAGTTGTTAAACACAGTTGCAATATCTTTTTTTTTTATAATTCTCCCTCTGATTACTTCATAAATCACAAAAGGCATGTTTTTTTTACTCGTTGAAGGGTTTCACTCGAAAAAATATTCACGAAAATGTATTTGCTCGATAACATCATTCATTTTTTCAGTGACTTTTATAATACTTAACACTCAAAGAACGATATTCCGCGTAATAGTTTTTATAGTTAATTCCAAATACCCTTGATATATCTGACTGAACGCAATTTTGGATGACTTTGCAAGCGCAATTAGGCGCGCTTGTTGTTTTTCTTGGAAGGGCAGCGAAAACATTTCAGTTGAGGTCAGGCGACGGCGGAATGGCAGCCTGGGACAAAGTCCTCCCGTTGTTTTTAGTGCATTGTTCGAGCCATCAAAGTTTTCATGCGGTCGTTCAAGTTTTACACTCATTTAAAAGAACCACAAAGCAGTGTCAGCGCTGCGCTCTGCTCTGCACAACGCAAACAAAAATATCAAGAGAATAAATGGTGCAATAAGAGAAATTTGGCGGAGGAGGAGGAGGTGGCGCTGCTCAGCAGCGCAGGTTGCATAAGTATTTCGGCCGCAGTTTGTTTTGCCCCAACATGAATGTCCTCGTATATCCAACGCCAGATTTACTTTATTCGCTCCATCGCCGCCACTGTCTTTGCTTTGGCTCTATAAAAAATACCCTAAAACAGGCACAAAAGTTACCTGGGGAGTTGTTCCTGAGCTGCTGAAGCTCCGAGAGAGATGTTTGCGAGAAGACTCCCGTCCTCCGACGATGTTGTCCCCTTTTCCTCTTTTTTTGTTGTTCATGCCAGAGAAATATTGATCAAAATTTGGAACAAAACAAGGATTAATCTAATTTTTTTTACTATTTACTGTACCATGAACAAGGACCTCGATTATATGTTTTACACAATAATAGAAAAGAGTTTTCGTCGACATGTACTACGACCTAAATGAAATTGTTTCAATTTCTAAAGTGGATGCTCTTAAACAAAAATTTTCAAAATATTTAACGAAAACAAAGTCCCGTAGAAAGTTGATATTCATTCCTGAGCCTTGCAGCAACGGATGACAAAATGGCTAAAAAACTGAAACAAAGTTTTCTTGCAATTTAATAATTTTCGACTTGTTTGGTTCTCCGTGAGTGGTTTTGAAGCTCTGAGCTCACCCGACCAGCTTTAGGCAATCATATTGCCCGGTCCTACAAAACAGAGATTTTTCGAAAATTATTCTAGTTATTCTATCTAATAATTGAAGTTCTTGTAGAGTAAATGTATATGTTAAGCTTATGGAGACCTAACAATGGCTGAAAAATTCATTTACAGCTCAGTATGCATTGATATTAATATTTTGAAGTTAAACAACAAATTCTGCCACTGTACTTCTCGGTCCTCTTGAAACAAGCCAGGAATGGTTCATTTTCATCAGGCGAAAAGAGATAATCGGTAAATCTAGTACTAGATGAAACGTTTTAGTGCTTGTTCTCCTTTTACTGGAGTGCAGTGCACTGTTCACTAGAGAGAGTTCGTTCTAAAGAAATCCATTGTCTGCGTAAACAGTGTTTTCAGTGTTTTTGTATTTTATTTTAACGATAATGTGAGGAACAGGGATCTGATGACAGGCATGTCTAATAAGATTTGTAAATACTCTTTTCATTTCTCGGATTATGTGTAGTCTAATGGCTGTTCGAAAAGCTAGCGATGTCCACGAGCTTAAGATAGAAGTATAACAAAACATGAAAAATTAGGACGTAACTTGAATTTCTGTTTTGACTTAATTTGAGACCTCCTTCCCTCTTCAGCATCCGAATCTGAAACTTTCTCACTTACACAACTTAACTTCTTTCTCGCTTGGTTTTCATAACAGCGTGGCTTGCTCTGTTCGAGTTATTATTCTTGAATTTTACCATCACTGTCGATGTGCTTGGGCTAATAGATTTTTCGTTGCGTTACCTTAACTTTTCCTTGTCTTGTATAGGCAAATGAAAAACAATAAGCAATACATAATTCAACAATTGTGAAGCAAAAACATGCACATGTAATTGAAGTGTTACACATTCCCCGCACACCCCTCGATACTGCTCGCTGTATCTCATCCTGCATTCATTCAGTTGAAACCCAACTACACTCATAAACAAACGTCAATGTCCTCAACAACTGTTTGTCGTTACCTACAGCGAAACAAAGTGCTGGGTTTAGCATAATTATTTTGTTACATTTTCACAGCTGCTGCTTCGCAGTGAAGGGTTGGTCCTTGCCTCTCTTACTGCAATAAGACGATGGTTTACCATTCCACTCTGTCGTACTAAAATCCTGTGCTCTTTTACAATTTTGCCTATTTTCAAATCAGTCAGTGTAGGCTGCAAATTCGTTGTAATTTAACTTTAAACCTGAAGCTTCCAATCCTCCTATCGAGGTTTATGATAATTACCGGTGCCCCACTTATCAAGTAAATTTTTTTTTTTAAATTCAAAATGGAAGTAGTAATAGACACACATACGACCAAAATTATTTTTTCTTTTCAAGGATTTCGAGTAAAATGCACTAATTTTTATAGGACGTACAGAGACAGTAAAGATATCTTACTTTCCTCATCTAAAATTGCTTCAGATTTCTTGAGATGAAAAGGTTAATAAAATAAACAGCAGCACCTTACACAGTTTCTCTAAAAATCTGAACGAACCGTTAACAAAGGCTAGGAGAAGCATCACAGAAGTTTATTTTCTTACCGTCAAAACACGTCTAAAAGATATCGAACACGACACACAAATACAGTTCACAGAATATACAAGAGCAAATAATTTAAAGGTACGAGTTAGTCCATAGAATAATGGAAGCCTCGACTGTTGTTAGCATTAATTGCCAAGATTTTGTCCCCGGAAAAACTTATGGGGCAACTTTACACAAAGTTGCCCTATTAATGAACTTCGGTGCAGCGCAGCGGCAGCACCTGCCGCTGCCCTGGGCCTGATTAGCTCAGTAAAATCGTACTAGCTTCCAAAAGCACTTCAGTTTTAAGCTCTAGGTGTGTCATTGTCTACTATGTAACATTATTTACCTGTTCAGTACGGAAAATTATTTGTAAATCTCAGGCATGCAGTTCAATCGTTTCGTGTTCATTGGCATGAAGTTTTCTAACAAAATTTACAATTGAGAAGAAGCCTTAATAATAATTGCAGGTATTTTCCTATTTTTCTGCTGTATTAACATTCAAGTTTGACTAATCAATTTTAGTCAACTTAGTTGTGGACAAGATGTGAACTCCATTCATTAAAATGTCTTCACTAATATATGTGCAATTTGTCAATAAATTAAACGTTAAGGAAAAATTCCTCGTGAACTTTGCGGTTTTCACACAAATACTTCAATTCTACTTCGTGGTTCAGAGAAAAGGAATTCTTGGAGCTTTCAATTAAGTAGCTGGTAACATTAGGCTGATACTCAGAAAATGTGTTCTCTCAAGCCCTTCAAATTTGGATATTTTCACGCTCCCACTGCAGTATCACTTAGAAAGTGATCAATATCTACTCTCCGTATTCAGTATTTCGTGTATCATCTAGCATGTTAGATCCGAAGGAAAAAATTTTCACCAAAATCTTAAACGCTAGGTGATGACAAAGAGATATTTACATAAATTTTGAAAAGTGTACTGACGTTGGGGAGGAAATACTTTGGCAAATCTTGTAAATTTGATGCTGAAGATGCAATATTCAAATAAATTTTTAAGAGCATGTGGTAAGGAAGAAATTCAAACATATCTTAAAACGTAGTGCTGAGGAAGAGATGCTAGGGCGAATCTTGAAGGTTAGATTAAATTAGATTATAAATTAGTTTAAACCTTCTAGTGAAGAGTGCATTTCAAGGAAAATACATTCGGGAAAATCTTCAAGGACAGATGCTAACAAAAAAGATATTCAACTAATTCTTGAATGATCAACGCACGAAAAAGATTTTCAGCAAAATTTTGCTTGTTGGATGCCATGGAGCAGATTTTTCGTAAAATTTCAAACTCAGAAGTGCATCTCCCAGCTTTCATTTATCAAGGAGCTGTCGAAGTAAACCGAACTCGAGAAGTTTGTAAGAAAACTTCAGATTGTCTCGCCATTGCACTTTCAAAGGAAATCTTTGGGTATATTTGAATTTCTGCGAGATATGAATAAGATAAAAATAAATTAAGATCATACTGTCGGGCAATTGAAAATCCCAAAAATATTTGAAAACTATATCATTTGCAAATTAATGTACCTCGCATGAAATTCATTTTTCTTTCAAAAAATCTGATACACAGTGGTATACATAGTACTTATTGGACGATTCTTAAGGAATCTTATGCGTAAAATAAACAGAAGAACCAAAGTGCATATATACATTTTAATTAAAAGAAAACGTTTCAGAATACATAAATTCCATCTTCAGTGCTGAAACAAAGTAAAATACTGTACATGAGAAAATGTTCGCAAACTGTAAAAATGAAAAACAATTCACATATTAAGAAACTAAACTACCTAACCCAATACTAAAATTCCTCAGAAAATAAGCAAGCCTAAAAATAACGTATATTTACAAATTCAAAAAATAAAATACCTAAACAAACCCAATTATTCAAACGCCATTCATTCACACGCTCATATCCCGGATTCATCCACACACTAAGTATATGCAACCTCATGCTAGTAAGTAGGGACAATGTTTAGTTTAGTGGCACTGTTATCTTTGTTCAATTGAGGTCTATGAGAAAATATATAAAGTGATTGTAAGATTTGAAGATTTTGTTCATTATTAGTTTCACAAAGCGTTGAAAAGTTACTGGTTTTGAATGAATGATCTGAATTTTCACAGTGCTCCCTGATGGAGGATTGCGATGGTGAAGCTAATGGTCGGCCTGTTCTATGAGAAATACCTGCATGTTGGCTGTGTCTGATGAATTGTTGGACAGTAGTACTCCCAACATAACATTGCCTGCAGCAATCACACTTATACATGTAAACACATCCACTCCACAGACACTCCTCCAAACATTCCTTCCTATTAAAAAACGATACAATTTTGAAATTGTTTCTATAAAAGATTCGCACGTCCACAGACATAAAAAGATTCCGGACCAGAGCTAACAATTCCTTCCTAAGACTGGCGTCCAAATAACCTAAGAATGGTATTTCGATATACGACGGTATACAGAGACAAACGTATATATAAATACATAATATATAATTATCATACATGCATGTTTATCAGTAGGTACAAATATACCTCGTAGGATACATCTTCCTATCTAAATATACTTCTGCATTTGTATAAATATATATATATATATGTGTTTCTGATGTGTTTTTCTCAAGAACTGATGTGTTTTTCTAAAATAATTTCTCAGTTACAGAAAAATACCTCGAAGGAAAAGCCTTCAGATAAATGAAATAAAAGCTTAATTTCCTGCATTTTGATGACTGATCTAAGGGGCTTCTATTGTGTAAATTTCAGATATAAAAATCATTTACCTATCAATTTGGATTACGTAAGGCTGGGTCAAGTATGTTGGGTCGGGTCAGGGCGCGTTGAGTCAGGTCAGCGTGTACCAACTTGAAACTAAATTTAATGAAGTCCCTTAAGTCCCAAAGCACGGGTCCGTATTTGCTAAAAAGGTCCCAACATGCCGCAGAACTCGAAAAGACAAATGAGAATATGTAAGAATATGTGTGTTCATCTTGTTTACGAATGTACAGGGTGGCGCAAAAGTTACTTCACCATTTTGAACATTTATTACACGATAACTTATACAGGAATAAAAATTGGTTACGTATGAAATGAAAGAGAAAATTTTGAATTTTTATTATTTAAATATGTCCTTTAGATGTTCTCAATTGTTATTTAAACAAAAGCGTATTGTACGAATAGCATTTTCCATAAATTTTTAAAAATACCTGGATTTATTCTATCGATTTCTTCGATGATGTCGTTTTTAACTCGATCATGGGGAGCATCAGGCATATTGATATGCCGCAACACTCAATGAAGCACGTTAAACTACACATGTATTTCGTACCGATCTCAGTCCGTCAGAGCGTCCTTTGTCTGCTGTTGAGCAGAAATTTCTGATTCTTGAAATGATTGCAATAATGCAATGTTTGGAAGTTATTTGTTGATTAAATCTTCTTACGAAGTCCCTCTGTGCTGCAACTAACGATCCATTGTGAGAGAAATTATTTTCCACTATTTTTGCTCGTTAGTCCTCGCTGTATTTCGGCATTTTGAGGTAAGATAAATGTGTGAATTTTAATTAGAAAATATGCTTCAAATCCGTTTCATCGATAGAGGATGAAACTTGAAAATATTCTCTTTTATTTTGTATGTAATGCATTTTTATAGCCGCATTAGTATAAATATATCTGTATACAATCATAAAAGTGCTTTTAAACTTGCTAAAATTTTAGCTTGCATAGAATGGAACACACTTCATTCTGAAGTTCGGACGTCACAGGTTACAGCACCTCGACTGGTTCATTAAAGCCAAGTGAATATTCATAAATGAAAATTAATAAATTCAATAATATTTCAAATTCAATATATTTAATGAACTAGATTTTTCAATGATCAACTAAATTTCGTTTACTATATTTTAAATTTCAGTTCTGAGAAATTAAATTTCATATGAGACGCCTCTAAATTCAATTAGGAAAAGCCATGTTTCACTTTTGGTAGACTAAATTTCCTTTGCGGTATTTCAGATCTCGTTTAGACCAAATTAGATTTCTTTTTCCTTTTGTAACATATCGACTAGTTAATAGTGTAGTATCAATTTTCCAATAAAATATTTTCTTCGGAGTACACAAACAGTGAGTTATACTCTAAAGTTGGTGGCAACACTTATTTGCATTTTTCAATATTATACACGTATATACAGTATATGTATATTTACATGGATAATATATATAAATGTATACATTTATATGTATACGCATATGGATACTTATATATATATATATACATGTATACAAAATACATATATATGTACACATTTATAAATTCGTACAGTATAAATATATATACATATATATAAATATGCACATATATTATAGTCTACATTCTGAAAAGTTGTGTAAATATTTACACAATTCTTGTACTGAGGGTAAAATACCGTCAATGATTACCTTCTTGAAATGAGCGCAATCAATAGTACGCGTATGAAATTCCCTCAGCTGTAGAGAGAAATAATAATTGTGCATAATGGTTACACGTAAGCAAGTACAAAAACAAGCTCAATATATATATATAGTTGATATGATAACTTAGAGATGACATTCGTAAAGAATTGTGTCCACGAATTGTGACTGGGAATGGTAAGTTGAAGACGTTTTTGGCAAGTTTATGTACACAAAGTTGCAATCGTGCGTTGAAGATGATGTTAATGGCGAAAATTGTGCTCAAAAATTTTAAATCGGTAAGGTACGTCCGAGATGATGTTACAGGTAGGTAGAGATCATGGCCAAGAATCATGTGCGCAATTAGAAAAACGAGGTATCAAATAATAGAACCAAAAACAGGCCTTTGTGTTAGGTATTTATGTTACGAAACAAATGGTGTCTATGATTTTAGAGTTAAAATTTCTTCACTTTCAATCTGTCTCTGATGTGCCTCATTGCATATGATTCATAAAAAGACCCTGTTCATAAAAGTTCTGCACAAAACAAACTGCTCTCCTTAAGACTTGATATTTGAGTTAATGCAAATTTTTAAGATCTGAAATTTTCGTTGTTAAAACGAGCAAGTTTTATAGCGCGTCTGTGTGAGGAGTGCAGTGGTTATCGCATAACTAGTGCGCGTTGGTAAATGATGTAGGTGAGCTGAGGAGTGCATTTTTTAAAAAGTTGATCAACTTTACTTCTATGGTTAGTGAAAAATCTAAGTAGAGTTTCTGTCTAGCTGATACATTCTTCTGTCGTTGTTGCTCCATCATCATCGCTTACGAACATTGAACTGTAGTGTTATTTTTTGGCACGCCTTGCCATCAGCATTCCGATGGCAATGGTGATGTCGTTGTTCTCTGCGCAATGCAGGTTTTTACACCGCGTTATGTAGTAGCTGAAGGACACAAAAATATTTCAGTCAGCTTTCTTCCTGTACACATTTCTCGTTGTTACTCCACTCACGGCAAGCAAGCTTCATTCAAAAATTACGACTATACATACATTTTACTTGAAGTTCTTTTGTAGTGCTACAGTCTTACACCCTTTGCAATGTAGCTTAAAATATTACATTGTTACATCGCTACAGGCTGTCAGGTTATTTATACTATTTCTAAAATCCCCATCTTTCCAACTCAGTGAATGTATGATAAAATTAAAGTTTCGAGCACTAATGAACCAAAGCTTTCAATTGTGAGAAGTGACTTCAGTTATTTATCAGCTTGCAATGAAGAAATTTTCAAAAAAAACATTCATTTACCCCATCATCAGAGAATATCAATATCAACCATGAAGCAAAAACCTCTTCAAGCCATTGCGTTCTCATTCTGTGAGCTTTTCTGAGATCACAAAATGGCATTATTTTCACGAGTATCGGAAGCACGTGTTCCTCACATTGAAGTGAGCGCTTACCTGGGTAGCATATTTACGCCTTGCTTGCGTAAGGAAAACCAACTCCATTAAATCGCCTCTTTTGACGTTTATCGTGCGCGGGAGACAACAAACGGCGCGGGCGACACGCGGTAGTTACACGAGCGTTTAGCGCCTCCTGTAAATTGTGACTGTTTCATGGTGGGCAATAAGAGCGACATTGTAGCGTGTTCGGCTGCTCAAGACATAACATTAACGACTCGCTCTGTGTCATCCAACTCTTGCCGTTCGCTCTGCTATACAGACTCGACGTCTCGCTCTACCCAACTGAAAGCATTTTGCTTTCGTATGAAATTGATATGGGCTGTTTTTGCTTTTGAGTGTATAGGCAAATCTCGTGTTCTTGAAATTCAACGATGAACGTTACTCGATTGCACCGAGATGTAGATTGTTAAATAATGGAGGCTCTAAAAGCTCACTGTTCGACGCACGAAGAACGGAGTAAAATATTCTGTGATACTGTAAACTGTTATGGTGTAAAGCTGGGGAGAGGGAAAATTTTTACTCTGTGCTGTAATTTCGAATCGTTTTCAATCGCATGATACGTGCGTACGAACTCGCAAAAATACCGGCTGGATTTTGTGGCTCTTGAACAACAGCCATTAGAACTGAGACATTGAGGATTGGCTGACTCTGCTGGTTTCATAACTACACAATTCAAAAGCGACTGCATTTTCCGGAGAAGAAACAAAAAAGATGAATAAGTTATTCGTTCGTGGTGAGTCCGTTAGCATTGAACGTTCGCTGCATTTTGTGAAAAAGAAATGTTACGTGTACGAATAATCAAGCGGAACGAAAGACACAAAAGAAATAATTCGATTTTGGAAGAAATGTATTTTAGTATCATCTCTTACCGCATTCAAGAAACATGTACACAAAACTTAAAGATTATGGTAAAGATAACCATTCTCACTAATTTTAACCAACACTCCCTATTTAGCATTCATGTCATAGCGCCAGCTCTATATTAACAATAGCGACGTGGCTTAGAGTTAAACTAAGATTGGACACCTCGCAGTGATCACAGAGATGGTTCTTGAGTGGCGCGTTAGCGCTGTAAAGCATCCATTTTGTATGTAGCGCGCCTCGCTCTCAGTGACAAATGACTACTGCAACAAGGTCCAGCACTCGATATGAGCTCTTGGTCCAGAGCTGGCCGTCCAAGACACCTCGCTGTTAGGCAGGCATCTAGGCGAACAGGAGAGAGCAGTGACCAGGGTGTGTGCTTTGCTTGTATGGAGGCCATACGGACTGGAGGTCGTTATAATGATGATGGTGTGAGAAGAGCTAATTGCTGAGCTATAAATGCGGGTAATATGACGAGCTCTTGCCTTGTTCGCTGTTAGATTATCCGAATTTCACTCTAATGTTGGACTCTTGCTAATTACGTAGTTCTACATCAAACAAAGCGCTTGGCAAATCACCCTTTTTTTATCCTTCACAATTTCTTTAAATTACTATAGATTTTAATCAGTCAACTGAGTTCGTGAGATGCACTCAGAATTTTTACACGCAAGTTTCGAATTCTCCAGGTCCATCTCAGCCGATAATTCGAATTCTTCGTCAGAAGCTCAACTACCGATTTGAAATCCATACTAATTTTGCAGCCCTCTTTAAATCAATTGATTAACAAGACTTAACTGAAATACAGAATAAAATGTCATCAATTTATGCGCTACTCGAGCCTAAGCACAAACTTGTTCGAGCTTATGTTTAATTACAAGAATTCGTTAACGTATGTAGCCAAAACGTTGGGTCTTTGAAATAATAGATCTTTCTTTTTTATCTTTCGTTTATTTTAATTCAAATTTTATCCGCTAATTTTAGAACCAATGAAGCGGTTCTGTTATTACGAAACAATTGTCAATAAAGAAGCTCCTCATTATATTGATTTTTCAATTGCAGATTGCACTTTTTCAAATGGAGCTATATTTTGATAGAGATAAATATATAGTGCAAGCGAGTTCTACATTTTTGATACGTGCAAGGCTGAATAAAGACCGCTGTTGCTTTTATTTCTCAGGAAGAATGATTTTAATATTATCAGTATTAATTTGAAACTGTGAACCCATAGCCAAAAATTACAGAAACCTTGAATTTGTTCGGCTACTATTTCAAATAAAGTTACACTCTATGTCTGTGATCGATGAAAATATCGTCATTGTTGCCATGTCTTCTTGATTCTGGTACATGCGACCTAAATTTTGAAGAAATTGTTTTGAGTCACGTATTGATCGGGTATCAATCTATACTTTTATCGCCAGCAAAAGCTCGCATCGTAGTCACATCGCGAGTTGTTCAGAAATAATTGAAACTAAATCAGAAACACAACTTGGAAAGAAAATGCTCGAAAATCGCAAATAAATTGTTAATCAGTTATTCATAGTATTCTTCCAGAAATGTTGTTAAGTATCAAAAATCCATTCCAAAAATTAAATAATTTTCTATTGAAATAGCAATAAATTAGAGTTTATTGGGTTCCCATTTTGCCAACCGATATTAAAAAATCCTGTTGTCGAGATTATAAAGACAATACAGCCCTGAGTATGCGCTGTCGACCAGCACTCTGGTAAAAGATTCCTCTCGTTAGTGACGCCTTCATATGTGTAGTAGCAGACGACGGGGACATGAGCTCCTCTGCGGCTGTTGATTGTTACAGCTGCTGCAAATTGCTTACAACAACTGTTAATATTACATCAACTGTTAGCTGTTACGACTGCTGCAAATTGCTTACAACAACTGTTAATATTACATCAACTGTTAGCTGTTACGACTGCTGCAAATTGCTTACAACAACTGTTAATATTACATCAACTGTTAGCTGTTACGACTGCTGCAAATTGCTTACAACAACTGTTAATATTACATCAACTGTTAGCTGTTACGACTGCTGCAAATTGCTTACAACAACTGTTAATATTACATCAACTGTTAGCTGTTACGACTGCTGCAAATTCCACAGCTGCAGCAGTTTGTAGCATGTGCTACAGTTGTCGAATGTAAACGTAAGCTGTAAAAGCAACCATAAATTGTTGCAGCAACTGCTGTTGCTATTAAGTGTTATTGCTGCTACCGATCGATGCAGTTGTTTTCGTTGTCAATTGCTTCTGCAGCCATAGAAGTTATCTGGTGCAGCTGTTGTGGCTATTAATTTTTGGAGCTACCGCTGATAATTGATCGTTACAGCTGTTAATGCTGATAATTGTTACGCATTTTTGCTGCTAATGTTATTACAGCTGTGAAGCTGTTAACTGTCGCAGTTGCTGCTGCTTTTAATTTTTCGAACTGTTTCTACTGTTAATTGTTACAGCTTTGCAGCAGTGAATTTAAAAGCTTCTACAGTTTTTGTTTTAGTTTCTGCTGTTAAATGTTACGGGTGCCGCCGTCATTGAATGTTAGAACTGTTTCTTAAGCTACTGAGGGTTACTATTGCTACTGCCTCTGTCTGAAGTGCGACCACGGTCGCTGGGTGCGTTGGTACTGTTGAGGTTCTGGCAATGTTCCATCAGTCAACATTAGTTGTTCCTACCATGAAACTTACACGGCGGAGAAAGGCTATTGTTTTCGAGAAATTAAATGAGCCTCAAAATCAATCTGGAAAGAAGAAGTCAGTGAAATGCCTCGCAAACGTAATCGGTAATGTTTTGGCGCTTCGTGGAGTGAAGTTACGGTCGTACAAGGAAGTCTGCTCTGAATTGTAGTTTCGTCCTGCACTTTTGAATTTACCGGAGAAATGAAGCGATTTTCAAGGCAATGGTCCTTGATATTGGGGAGTTACTTGATCTTGCAACACCAACTCTAATCCATCGAATGCAACACCAACTCTAATCCATCGAAGGGAATTGTGGCTTTTTTTAAAGGAAGTTCACGAAAATTTAAATTACATTCTCTGGCTAAGATTTTATATACCATCGAGTGATACATGAATTATATTTCTTGCGACACATGACCTAATTAGGAATTAGTCAATTATTCTAGCAAACCCTGAGTGCTAACCATGTACTTGCTCACCTAACATCACAGATTTTACAGACGTAAAAAAATTGCCATGATAGATTCGAGAACCTTCCGTCAATTACGTTTTTTTTAAATTAGCAGTACTGACTGAATTGTTCGGCTGACCAGATCAATAATGGGTTTGTTCATCTTAATGGGCTGTTGGGACTGGGGCCTTTAGAGGATCCTGCTAGGTTACCTAAACTATTGATTAGGGTACCTAAACTTCAGGACTTAAGTCTTTCATATTCGCTTAAATTCTTTCAGTCTTCAAACCAACTTCGCTATCTCTTCTTTGACTTTTCCTTCTCTTCATTCCTTACTTTCTGTTTCAGCGCTCAGAATATCCTGTGTGGGAACACATCATGTGCATTAATTTTCAATTTTCTACACGATTTTTAATTCAATTCAATTTTCTACAATTTTCTTTTCATATTAAACTATCAATTCGCTTCACTCTCTTAAGGTCGCATTTTATGGGGCTTGAGAGTCTTTAACTGGCAACAAAAACCAGATCAAAAAGGCCAAAAATATCTCTCGGTTCATACTTAACCCAAAGATCCTCTAGCGTCGAAGCACCACCAGTCCTACCTACAGAGCTCGTCATTGCAACAAAGTATTTGTGGTCGCCGTGGCCGAGTGGTTAAGAACGCGCCATTCGGAGAAGGTGTTGGTAGTGCGAATCACGGCTCTGCGCGGTGATTTCTCCCCGTTGGATAAAGGGAGAACTCAAGCACAATACCCCACTCTACCCAGGTGTCTGAAATGGATATCGGCTTGACTGGAGCTAACCGTCATGGCGTCCTGGTGTTAGTAATAAGGCATTTGAAAAACCAATGTACAAGCTGATATGTATCAGGCTTGATTAGAATACAGCATCGTTTGTACCCACCACGCTGACCGAGCGAGCTCTGAAACGTCTCCCGTGAGCGCAACACACCAAGGAGGTTGCAACCCACAAACACACACGCCTCGGCCGGCATTGGGCTTTCAGCTCCTGCTTGCGTGTGACTCAAGTTTCGCAGGTGACTTTTTTACGAGCTGCAAGAGGCGCCCCAGGCCTGTTGAGGGACATGCAGAGTGTTGAGTTAGCTGTAAAACTGGGAAACGAGTGAGGCAGCAGTGTACGATGCAGTCGCTGTGCTGCAATGGCCTTAACTGCCCGTCAGTGGGCCATTAACGGCACAGTGCCTCGTTTGCTGCTTGTAATGGCCGGAATACGACTCATAATTGTTAGAAGAGTTCCGCTGATGAATGTTCACGAGATCCTGAACGTGTCAAGCTTTACTGATTTCCGTTTACAAACTAGTATTTCTAAATCAGAGTTGATGACACAGCTGTTGTCTAACTGTGAAAAACTTTTGTCTTGTATTTAAAAATCTATGAAGTGTTCCAAAGACAGAAATACGATGAATTGAAACGCACTTTCCACTTCATTTGCATCTCACTTCATAGTAAACATTTGACGAATTGTTCATGTAGTTTCGCCACATAACGTTCCATAAATGCTAGTATTTAGATTGAATACATTAATTATGTTTTTTTAGTACAGAGTAAAGGCTAAAATGCTGCAATATACAAGATATTCGAAAAAAGAAAAGCATTTGTAATTGACCATCTCAACCGTAAATGAATAGACTCCGGTAAATTAGAACAGGACAGCAAAATTGAGCCCAGAACGGTCCATTCTCGGATTATTACCCAAGTCATACACCAATTATGCACTCACAACACCAAAGTACCTGCTGAAGAGAAATAATAGCGTTAATATTTACAGTCTTCAGGTTTAACTCGCAAGCCTCAGTACATTCGTTATAATGCAATGTTTCGATACGCTTTCGCTTTAGAGAGGTGGGGCCCATGGCTTAGACAGATTATTGTCTTGTTATCTGTAAGGTTAGAGCCTTTAAAAGGTTTGTTTTTGGCATCTTGTTCGCTCTACTATTGGATCAGACATTGTCAATGGCGTCGTAAAAATTTCGCTCAAAGTAACACGGCTGCTAATAATGCCTAATCGTTACCCATAACACTACTTTTTATATTTCTCTGAAATTCCATTCCAATTCTTGACTTTAGAAAGTTTAAGGATTTCTAACTCAGTGTTGGGCAAGACGATTTTGAACTTTGCGTGCAGACACACAAAAAATGTGGCAGCTGTTTCCTGATTTTGACAATTTTAACTGAAAAAATATTATGGATTTGAGCTGTTCTAATTATATTTATTTATTTCCGACCGTTTAATCTGATACGGTCAATCTCTAATACTTTGGAAAGCCCCTCTGGGCTTACATCGTTCAAGCCATTCAGATATTTGAAGATCTCGATATGATCGACCTCTATCTTCTTTGTTCAAGAGAAATGAGCTCAGTTCGTTGAAGACGAATTCGGACCTGAGGGGACAGTTCTGGAATCATTTTCGTTGTTTTACGCTGAATTCTCTTCATTTTGTGGCCATCTTGTAGCAGGATATGGGACCAAAGGTTCACAGAGAGTTTTTGACGCAGTGAGTTTTAGATGACGGATAAATTCAGCAAAGCATAGTATAGTTCCTTAAATATAGCTTGCAAATTTTCAGTTCTCAACACAGAGATTAAAGCATTTGGTTCATGAATTAATATTCTCATGTATTTGCATAATCCAGCACCAAGCTTACGACAAATAACTCAAAAGGATCTAAACTCAACAAAACTATCGAATTCCAGGGAATAATGCGCCACGAGATGTTTTTAATACATAGATAATTAAAACGTCTCTGAGGTTCAAAAATTTTGCTCCATGCATCGTAAACATAGGCTAAAAATCAACAACCTTAGATGTCGAATTTATTGAATTATTGCATCTACAACGCGGAAAATATCAACCGATTACAAGAAAATTTCTTGCCAGTTGTTTGGAGAGGATTGATGCTAAAGATGTGCACGCACGACGGCCAAGTAAGGTGGAAACTCGTAAAACTTGGACGCTCTCTTCCTTAAACTTCCATGAGCGTGAAATGATAGCCTGGCCTGTCTGTGGTGCTGTGGCGGGCGGGTTGCAAGCAGCGCTCGACACGCTAGACCGCCTCACAAACACGTCTTCTTACGAGCGCACTGCCTCACAAATGTGCTACGTTCTCAGTCACTCGACTTATGAAAACATCAGTACGGCTGACCACAAATCAATAAATAAGATGCGCAATTAGCAAATGTGATAACATACGTTGTATATCTACCATACCTCATGTGTTGCGCGGCTGATGCAGTAGCTATAAGAGTGATATTTTTATTCTTTCACATTTTTTGCCTTTTTCGTTATTTATTATTATCTCTAGCCTATTATAAAACTTCTGAGTTTGGGAATCTCATATTGCAGACGTGATGTGTTCGCCAGATGTTGGGCGCATTACTCTGGGTGTGCAATTTCAGGAGTTTTTGTGACTGAATTTTTGTACCAACATTTATGCACGTATTTATTTCAATCCATTATCAAAAAACCTATAGTTTTTAAAATCCTACATTCACGAAGAGAGTGCATGAATTTACATGTGAATTCAGTAACAACTCAGAATATTGAACGAATATTTCGCTTCGAAAAGGGTAAAAAAAATTCTTCAGAAAATCAAACTTGGAAACGCTTTTTCATATTACAGTTGAGGAAAGTGCAGAAAAGCCGTTCACAAAATGTACCATAACGGCGGTCGGATAAAGTTCGACATTTCTGGTGGCAGCAGAAGAAGCGTTGGTGCTCCACGGCCGCTAAATCAAGTACGCTCTCTACACGCAGGCCGCTCGCTCCCTGAAGCAATCACCGAAATGATCCACACCATCGACATGGATCTGGGGCAGAATTTTGCCCTTTATTATATCTTATCCTGGAAAATCGTCTCCCTGCCGAATACTGCAGCTTATGGGTCTCACTCGAAAAATTGACACGAAATCGACAATTTCGTCCCAAACGAAAGAGAGGGACCGAGGGAGCAGGGCAAACTTCGTCAAAAGCAATCGCTTAGATTGGCTCCAAGTGTGGACCAATCTCACGCCTGGATCATGTCACCAACGACTGAACCTGCATTAGATTTGAGTCTGCTCGCGACCTCATCTGTCAGAGTGAAACATATGCACGAGCTACTCGCGGTCTCCACCTCGTGAGGAATAACTGGGCTTTGTTAACCAACTCTTGACACCTACTTGCCACTTCGCTTTCCATGCAGTCAACGCTTTTCAACGGCGAATTCATGGTGTAGTCAAATTGATAGAAAAAACGACTAGGTTACGAGGTACTCCTACGACGGATAGAGTTATATTTTTCACTATCGGTAGTGTCGTGACGATTGTTCATATTAAGAGTAATTATAATTTAGGATGGAACGAATTACTCATTCACTTCACTCCAAGCTTTGACTGAAAGAAATAGCTAACTCATATTCTAATAAACCTGAGCATAACCTAATAAATCCATGTTGTTAATTTTTGGCTGAAGCAGTTAGAGGTGCTTGGAAATTTCTAAGTTTTGAACGTCAGTTTCTTTTAATTTCTATGACAAGCTAAGAACACAAATACTGAAAAATTCTCAGGTAATACAAGAACATCCATTTACTTGTGACCTAATGCTTGTGTTGGTATCATAAACATTGAAAAGAAATTATAACGGGAACTTGAGGAGCGTGTGTTACGGAAATGGATCACGCTAAGTCACTGGAATTGGTGACAGAGCTAAAAATATGCTAATGTTAAGGTACACAGACATGAATGCTCGCGATATTCGCTGGTGGTTCCCTATGAGGTTGCACATACCTGAAATTATCATTCAAAAATTTAGCACTATTACTAACGCAAAATGTACTGGATATTTTCTTCTTTCTGCTTATCAGGCTTCAGATCTTTAGTTGTCGCCGCAGGTTTCCTTCACGTGCTGTATGAATAAAAGCACCAATTTTTCGTTCATCAACCACTATTGATATGAGCTTGAATAAAGGTTGTCTGCAGGTAAAGTAGTGAGCAGGAGCCGTAAATTCAAAGAAGTATGTGTTAGGGTGTTAGGAAGTATGAACGATGGCGAAGAATTGAATAGAACGCAAAATTGAAAAACAGGGGTAAACTAACCAATTAATTATCTTTAGTGGCAATTTCGTTGGGAAAATCGGCAGTGTTGAAAATATAATGTCTCCGAATTAATTTATTTAAAAATTTTTTAATTCAATTTTTTGCCGTTTGCAAAGTCTAACTACAAATAAATAGCAAGGATAGTCACTTTTAAAATAGACATTATTTCTTAGAGAGTTTAATAGGTCAGCACTAAAAACATAAATGAGAAAATGAACGTTTCGACCACAAGGGTCATCTTCAGCATCTGGGAAAATATAAGAGATTTTTTACAGACAAAAAAAAAACATACACACATACACGAGTACGCAAGGCCCTTTTTGTGGACCCCACGTACTCAGACGCACACAGTGCGCAACGATACTTGTAGACGACTGAAGAGAGCAAAACCTTCGGAAGCTTATCTTTGTAATTGAAAAAAGAATTAATTTTGTATGCGTTCACTAAAATTTTCCGAAAATTAATATGCATTAAATGTTTTGATAAAAGCGTCAGCAAATCTTTTTTCAATTTTTCAGAGTGGTAGCCAATATATGGTATAACAAAATAAAAATCTTTTTTCCGTACAGTTGTGTACCCTATTTTTGCCGTACTTGAATTCTTTTCTGCATGTGCGTGCACATGCAGAAAAGTGCGACTTGCCTGTTCGTTTAGATGATTTCCAGATAATTGCAACATCTTCTAGTCAAACAGATCTTCGAATTTTAGAGTCTCTTTTTATCATGAAAGACAAACCGGTTTTAAATGATGCCTAATCTTCCTTCCCCTTGCAAATTTCCTGTTAGCAATTACAAATGTTATTCATATTTGTGTATATTTTTTTTGTCTGTAAAAAATCTCTTGTATTTTCCCAGATGCTGAAGATGACCCTTGTGGTCGAAACGTTCATTTTCTCATTTATGTTTTTAGTGCTGACCTATTAAACTCTCTAAGAAATAATGTCTATTTTAAAAGTGACTTTCCTTGCTATTTTATTTGTATTTAAAAATGTTTTCTTAGATATTTACTACGCCAACAATCCAGTGGTCAAATTATAAAATGAAAAATACATCTTTGCTCGAGTAAATGTTTTTCTACGGTGAGAGAATAAACTTGTCTCATCTGAAACTCTGCAGGCACAACGCAGGCCTGGGAATAAAACACTACAAAGTGTAGCTTCTATCAACCCTTTCTTCAACTAGAATCAAACCGCCATGCAGAGTCATATGTTTTGAACACTTTCGCGAAATTATTTTCAAAGAGCTCCATCGCGGGAGAACTGTCACTGCCATCGTTTTTAGCTTGAAAGTCTCATCAATCGACACTCAGGGTGCGGACAGCAAGCGTAGATATTCCCCCTGTGTTCACTACAATGGACTCAAAAACAAGATAGGTGCCGTTCCCTAAAATGGACGTCTATTAAGCGGAGGCTCCAGCTGTGGCTGCGCGGCTCTCTTCTTTGTCACTTAGTTACGCGATGGTCTACGGAGAGTCTTTGCTGCAGTTTGTTACGGCGTACAGCTTGGTTACGCGATGGTCTACGGAGAGTCTTTGCTGCAGTTTGTTACGGCGTACAGCTTAGTTACGCGATGGTCTACGGAGAGTCTTTGCCACAGTTTGTTACGGCGTACAGCTTAGTTACGCGATGGTCTACGGAGAGTCTTTACCACAGTTTGTTACGGTGTACAGCAGCACAGCTTAGTTATGCGATGGTCTACGGAGAGTCTTTGCCGCAGTTTGAAACGGCGTACAGCAACACAGCTTAGTTCTGCGATGGTTTACGGAAAGTCATCGCTGAAGTTTGTTACTCCGCCCATTACATAGCCTAGTTACATGTTTTGTTTTTACGGGAGTTTGTTGCTGTGTCTCTTTGAAAAACTCAGGTACTAACTCTCGCAGTGTATTTTTCAAAGTTTGCGAAAGTATCGTCTTATAAATTATCCTTTCATAAGTTCATCTGATTGTTAGCAGCGTGCAACACAACAATATAGTCATCAACTATTCTGAAAATATGCTTAATATTTATCTTCTTATTTAAAATTAAAAAAAATTATTTCGAAATATACGTTATTCTTCATCTGGATTTACTACTTTCATCCTAAATAACAGCATAATTGATTTTTGTATCAATTTAATAAAAAACGTCGAAATTCTTAACACATGTGCTGGTTTGATTATGAACCAGGTGGCATCACAAAACAAAATATTCGATTTTTGAACTCATTCTTCTTTCATATTAATTACAAACCCGCATTCATTTCTATCATTTTGCCTACAATTTATTCAACAAAAAGATGCTAAAAAGAGCGATAGACATTTTTACAGTAGACGTCAATTCAATTTCAAATGTTCGTTAATTTTAGAGTCATTGTCGCCAGAGTAGTGCATTGGGTTTGTCATCGAATTAACAAGTTCCGAGAGAGTTTTTTGCTGCAAAGTAGGACGGAAGTTAGCCTAAGTTTGATAACTGCGACAGCACAACTGCTTGAGCTCGTTATGAAGCGAGCGTGTCCTTGTAGCAGTGTCTAGGCGGTGCCTGCCTAATTTGATGGTGCTTTTACTCCTGATTAGATTACTGAGAGCAAATGGTCTCGCTGAGCTCAGAGCTCCGATGCACGTCCGACCCATGTGCACTTGTAACTTCAAAAATATTTCCATTTCAAAAATCTTTTCGGTTGAAGAGAAAATGCTCAAAAGTTATTTTCTGTTGCAATTCCGCAGGAGACTTTTATACGCTCGAATTAAAGATGACGCTTTATTTTGAGCGGCGCTTGAGCTTTCTACATCTTTTGTTTACAAAACTTTTCTATCTTGAACCATAAACTATTATTTTTACCCCAGAATTTCGTGTGGTAAAGCCGTTTATTTGTATTTCTGTTATAAATGATTTCGAAGTGGAATCTTTTGACTGAGCTAGGAATGCCTTTCAAGTTCACAAATTTCTACATTCAATTAAGATGAGGTATTATCTGATTATTACTTGCAACGCTTCGGATTGCATTTGAGCTCCTGTAGTTGGATCATAGCTTTATTCTTTTCAACGAGGCGAGTGAGAGAAGCTGGCCGCGACCGTGGGAGACCGCACCACCGCGTCCTCGAACTTTGTCTCTTCGAGGCTCTGGCAAGGCTTGCCTAACTTAAAACTCAAGACGTTTCTTCGGACAGTTTCTTTCTCGACTCGCCTCTGGTTTTAGTTGTTTGGTCTTCGCAAAGCTCGGATTGCGTTCCAAAAAGTTTTATTGTGCATGCGGGATCAACGAAGCCTCAGCTCAAAATTGTCTTAAGGAGTTTCTAGAATTTGAGCAATATTCTCCAAAATTGGATCACGCAAACTAAACTACTCCAGTCAAATATGAAGGCTTCAGGTTGTATGGACGCTGATTTCTCCTATTGCTACCAAACCATTCGAGCTTTTGCTGCTTTCATAAGGAATGTGAATTCGAGCATAAAATTCATGAAATTTCAAACACTGTTTGCACGCAAAATATTCTTTTTATTTTTATAGAGAAACTGAATTTCCACACAAAACTAACGTGAACAATACTGCTTATTCGTGTGGTGGTGCATTCACAGATCATTTTCATAACTGAAAGGACTTTTGTGAACTTATTTTAGCTTTATTACTGAACTGCTGAGTATTGATGCATTAGAATGATAAATGAATGTAAAACTACATAACCATGCCTGCATAATTCTGAATCGTGGCTGCACTTTACGAATATGCTACAGATATTCGACCTTGAATAAAAGTAAAACCATAACTTCAAAAGAATCCTGCGGCACTTCATTTCTATGCGACATTTCCTGCTTATCTCTTCATGAGGATGAAATTTTATAAGCATTTCAGTGAATGCAGGTCTCAAATTTTTAGACTTCCATCAAGATAACGTGAGACTGATCGTTGGAAAAAAACACTAAAGTTGAGATTATGTAACACTCCCAACTGAAGCCGGTGTTGACTAGAGTGGGTTGGCATATCAACGCTGCCTGGGCTCCCTGCTCATCAAATGCATCAATATACATGGTAATGCAAGAGCAGGGATGATATGCGACCTGGCTGGCAGAGAGCCCTGATGTGAGGCACGGACGTGTAAAGCTATGGCTTAGGTGAACGAGAGCAGCGTAGGGTTGAGGTAGTTCTTACTGCTACAAGTTGCAGGAGAACTGTTTGGGTAGTAAATTGAATCTGGATATGAAAGTCCGTAGAGTTTCGAATAGTTGTGCGAGATTTTGTTTTTCGTTAAAAATGCGTTACATAATTGGTTAATGACAGTTTTGAGGTTTAGTGCATATTGTGTGTTTTTATTCATATTTTTAGCGAAGCAGTTTTTTGGTTCATAATTGAAGTATTATTTATTTTTATATTGTAAGCGTGAAAATACGTGTTAAAAATGCAGCAGCAACTCGGACATCTATTGCATGCTCGTGAAACTAAATCTAAGTAATTGGAACTTTAGATACCCTATTAGCATCCGGGCGGAAGTTCTCTATAACCGGTTTACACAACCCAAAATAGTTTTGTCAATGCTCAATTTGATCAGATTTTCGAAATCTTGTATCTCAAATAGGGTATTAATGTGAGAAGAACAGACTTTCACGTGACCATAAAGTCCGTTCACTTGGAAGTAAAAATTATTAATAAGGTGAATTATGCCCAATATTGTAGATAACACAAGTAATACATGTTAAATTAGTAATTCAATCTATGATGCAAACACTCATCCAAGACTTGAGTTTCATGGAAATATAGGCGAATTCTATCATAAAAACAGAAATAAAAATGTTAAAGATAACGTATAATTCTTATCTCGTTCAAACGAATGCTTTCTGTTCACTTTTCCGATTTTGGAAATTCGGTATTTCCCGTGTTAATTTTTCCAAATGTAAACAAACCTATTCGGCATAAAGCCGAATATGTTTGCATGAACGTTCGGTTATTTTTACGTTTCATATGTTTTGGTAATTTTTCTGACATTTTTTCCTACAATAAATGGGCCAATTTCCCTAACATCCTAAAACTCAACATTGGGTACATATAACTCTCTCCGAGGCTAAAACTAAAATATAAAAGAGTATATTTCCTTCCAGTATCCTCTCTTATTCCAGGTATCTGCTAATACAGCTGCTAGTAGAAAATGAATCTTTGCGTGTAGCAGTATTACGAGGAATCGCAGCACTGATCACAGAACTAGCAAGCAGAAGCAGACTTTCTAGCTAGGAGCATCTTTTCTATACCATTTAACAGTACCACTGAAAAATTTCGCCCTTGCGACTAATTTTCAAATCAAATTGCTACTGCAGTTAACGGTGCACTACGTTTAAAGTTTCTCATAAATATGTTAAAAGTTGGTGTACAATAGGCCTCCGTCCACACTGACAAAATGCTTTTTCGTGAAGTGACGCGGGCACGCACCCATTTTTGCGCTCGTAGGCTCCATATTCTCGTGCACATTTGCATCACCAGTGAGCGGCAGCGATTGAAACCAGCAGCTTGTTTAGGACCTGTTACTAAATTCATGACAGTCGGGCAGATGGCCGAAGCCGGGCCAAGAATTGCAGGGAACGGCATCAGCGTTGGCTTATTACCAGCAATAAGCATTAAAGTATATGGAACAGGCCTGGGCCCCATTAACCTTTGGGCTGAAAGCTTTCATTCTGGTCAACCGACATGCGCTGGTCGAAATCAACCGAGAAGTTGATTTCGACTGGAATTTGCCGTGCTCTCATTACTGATATCACATGAACGTACCTCCCTGATTAATTAACTAGTTTTTCTTCTCTGAACAGATTTTAACTATGATTTGCTAATTCATTAATTCAACTATCTAATTGCGACGGCATAACCGAGAAAATGCTTAATTCTTATGAGAATTGCATCGACGAGTGGTTAGAAGGGCATCTAGTATCTTCAAATGAGTACTTGGAGAAATGTTGCCATCGTATCACGATGAGAATTAATTTAAACCTTCACCGCAGGCCGTTTAAAACTAAGAGAAGCAGACGCCAAGTTATAAATGTTCACTGAATAATTCCCTCCCTTTAGCGCACTGCCTTCATATTCAGCAATTTTCAAAAAATCTTTATAATCTTAAGTGGAATGTGTCCTGCAAATAGAAATATTACTCAATATAAAAGTATGTACTAACAACCAATTTTGCATCACGCAGTGAAACAAATTATTTCGCCATCAGCATCTGCATCAAACTTCCGACACTCTCCTCTTCTTTACACCATTCTGAAAATACTGGTTTGAAACGGCAATCGATTGGGCACCAAAACATCTAAAACTATTTTTTAAGAAGCTTGCAGCCTCGACTGCAAGTGTACCAGGAAGCAGATGAAAGCATCTCCCTGACGTACACACACCTGCAGTAAGGCTGAATACTTTCCATCGTCCTACACCAGAATTCTGTATACTGGATGCCGGTATAAGGACGGACGACAGATGTACCAGCGACTGCAGCACTTGAGATTCCGCTGAATAATATTTGCTATTTATTGACTTTTTATATATGTGCTTCCGTGTAAGCACCCAACGCCTCACTTCTGAGCTTTCCAAGGATCGCTGCACGCTGTAAATGACACACTCACAAGCGCCGTTTAGCATGTTGCTACAACAAAACATACTCAACGTTGAGTTTAGTTTTACAACTATAGTCCCACGCGCAGTATAGCGTAGCTCTACAACGAAGAACGTGCCCTTTTCTTTATGGTACTAGTTTCACACTGATATGCCGTAACTGAGATTCAGAACTTTCATTGTACAGCTCCAAGCTGTTGACAGTTTAAGGTTAGATGGCTGCAATGGCAGTTGACTCAAAAGGCTCACAATGACGGTACATTCGCAGTTACAATGACGTTATAATCCGAGACATTTACGATGACGGTACAACCTCAAATTTTTACAATTTGATAACAATTAACAATTTTTAAAAGACGTTACAACCCCAGTTCTTTACTAACACAGCGCAACCAAAGGCAGTCACAGTCCCAGACCAACAAACCATCACAGTACTCCCATACTCGATTGGATGTTCACAAGTGCATCGCCGACGGCGCACGTTCTCGTTGCAGTTCTGCAGCTACAGAAACAGGCTGGCAGCGACACAAGACGCCGCCTCACACACACTCCATACCACCCAGCTCAACTCACAACGAGACCCGTCAGCTAGAGCGTTTATGCAACAAAGTTCGAACATAAATACAGGGCTTTGGCAGGCTTTAAAAGAGTGAGTGCAAAAGTGGCGCGGCGTTCCGGAGGGGAGAACTGCCATGATTTACGATGTTGCCCAGCACCCTCAACACTTCTGCAACACTACACAGCTGCCTCTTGTGTTCAAATTGCAACAAGGTAGACTGATCAAACTTGAAGTACGGCTAAAATGAGACTCTGTGTAGCACAACTGGTCATAATGTTACCTAATTGGGTCCTGTTACCGAACGTAAAAGCGATGGTGTGTTCTCTTGTATGTCTATGGGGAACTTTGAGTGAGCATAATTTAAGCTCTTTGTGAAAAATTATGTCGAAAACACTCTAGCTTGAAGGAAATCTCCTCAACTAAAATCCATGATCTGGTTCTCCGTCGTAATCGGTGAACAAATCTCGAAGCTAAAAAAAGTCCAATTATTCATAGTTTTCTGAAGTCCATTTTACAAATTTTAAGTTCCATCTATATTTTCTATATTCATCAAAAATTACTCACTAATGATGAGTAAAATTGAATCAAGAGTCAAGAACTTGTAAGAGTATGTACGTTTTCATTAGCATGAAGTAGAATTGCGGTCAAAGCACATTCAAATAAAAGCATTTAGAAGCCAAGTTATTTTGCTCTTTATCGAACAATGTTAACGAAAATAAATAAACAAAATGTTCATCTTAGGAAATTTTTTATCAAAGCTGGAAGAAAAATCTACGAATATATATGCTTAGAGACATAGAAAGGCTATGGTGCTGTGACAAATTTAAAACTAATTTACTTCATTCAACGGTACTACTTCGTTTAACGGTACTACTTCGTTTAACGGTACTACTTCGTTTAACGGTACTACTTCGTTTAACGGTACTACTTCGTTTAACGGTACTACTTCGTTTAACGGTACTACTTCGTTTAACGGTACTACTTCGTTTAACGGTACTACTTCGTTTAACGGTACTACTTCGTTTAACGGTACTACTTCGTTTAACGGTACTACTTCATTTAACGGTACTACTTCATTTAACGGTACTACTTCGTTTAACGGTACTACTTCGTTTAACGGTACTACTTCGTTTAACGGTACTACTTCGTTTAACGGTACTACTTCGTTTAACAGTACTACTTCGTTTAACGGTACTACTTCGTTTAACGGTACTATTTCGTTTAACGGTACTACTTCATTTAACGGTACTACTTCGTTTAACGGTGCTACTTCGTTTAACGGTAATACTTCGTTTAACGGTACAACGTAAGTTTCTTTAATTAAGCCGACTTGACTACTCAGTGTAGTGCCACATGTAGGATAGACCTTGAAATTATACAAAAACAGTCCATTTCACTTGAATTCGCTAAGTAAGATCCAAACAAATACAATCATAGATAGCGTATTTGAAAATTTCTTGACAAACAGAATCGGTGTTATCAGCTTCAGCTTTCAGTCTCGTTAGATACGTTGAAGGGAGGATCGCGATTTCGTTGAATCGATCATCTTTTACACTGCTGTAGTAAGCTCGCACGAGCATTTAATTGAATCTTTTTATAATTAGATTAACAAGTGTTGTATAGTGACGCTCTTGTGATATTTATGGAGGTTCCGGCTGCGGAGATTTATGAGTCTCGCTCGCTCGGAGTTTCCGGCGGAACAGCCGATGCGCGCCTGGTATTTACGAGCGCCGGATAGGTCGGTAGCGCCCCTACTGCCGGGCGGAAGTTCATTGTTCGAACTAGACTTAAGAGCAAGCTGTGTGAACTAGAGATCAGTACAATACTAGTAGTCCTGCTGTTCGTTTTGCTATCCTCTTGCCTAGTTTACGGCTAGGCTAACCGATCTACAAGTGCTGTCCAGTAAACCTTATATCTTGCTGAAATTCCAAGATATTATAATTGGCGACGAGGCTTCGAACTTGCGAAGTGAATTTGAACTTTAAAATTAAAAGTGCTCTGAAATTGAGATGGCGTATTCTACAGTCAGCTGCCCTCCGTTCGACGTGGAAGTGGAAACAGTGAGTGAATTCTTGGAGCGCTGGAAAGTACAAAGTGCAGACGCTCTTCAGAAAGCAGGAAATAATGGCGGTAAAAAAGCTAGTATTTTAATCAAAGCTTTGCCTGTAAACATAATTACTGATCTACAACGAAGAATTAAACCTACGTTACTCACTGAGGCTACATATGAGGAACTTGAAGGAAAATTAACACAGCAATTTGAAATTAAAAAATCCATCGTCGGTGCATCGGTTACATTTCTAAATAAAAAAACAAGGTGCTAATGAATCCATAGAAAGTTATGCTAAAACGTTAAATGACTTAGCATCTGCATGTAATTATGGTAATTGCTGTCGTGATCGTTTATTAAGAGATGCCTTCGTGGCTGGGCTACACTCAGCGCAAATTCTCAGCGCGGTTCTACAGAAGTGCGATAGCAAGTCCTTCAACGAATGCGTTGAACACGCAAAACTTATCGAACAATTAAGCTCCGACGCTCAAGATATCATTCGTGAGGATTCATCTTCATCATATTTCACTACAGAAAAACTCCCGCCGAACTACATATGCATTCGCTGCGGAACCAAGCAAAAGCATCTTGCAAAGAATTGCTATGCTTTGAAATTGAAATGTCACACATGTGGAAAATTAGGCCACATCTCTAAGGTTTGCAAATCTACAACTGCAGCTCGGCCTCCTCCTGCTATGCCTACACGAAGGGGACCTACACAAGGAGAATTTGACGCAGCTCGCACTTACACAGTGCAGTCGAGAAGAAGCGGTTGCTGTGGCAACGTTGGGAGAGAAGACGTGTTAACGAAGAATTCACGGATGCCTCTACAGAAGAACGAAGCTGTGTTGCAAAAACCTGGGAACGAAGGTGGTGACGGTAATCATCTACATGAGTGTTCTGATTATTTCCCAAATGATTCTAATTTTTTAGAGTAAACACCACTGTAATTCCCGTCACTAAAGAGCCCACTATGATTGCATGCAACTTAAATAGTAAACCTGTTGAATTCCTGTTGGATAACGGCAGTGCCGTGTCAACTATACGTAAAAGAGATGCAATCAAAGTTGGTGCTGTGGTAAATCCTACATGCAGCAAAATTCTCGGGTACAGTGGTGTCTCGGTAAGCCTCCTTGGTCAAGCTTCAGTAACTGTCATGTACAAAGATGTGAGTTTTAATCATAAATTTCTCATTGTGGAAGATGATAGAATCAACTTACTTGGGCGAGATATTTGTTCTAAACTAAACGTAAACATTGTCATTCCTGATAAATACGACTCCATAAATAAAACGGATTGTCATAGTTTGCCGAAAAGTTTGTCGTTAAAATATGACGAATATTTGTCATCTGATTCACAGTCTAACGTTAAAGAAACAGTCCATCTTGATGTGTTGCCTAATGCAGTTCCTGTATTTTGTAAAGCACGCCCGGTTCCTGTAAGACTAAGAGACTCTGTCAAAACCGAACTGGAACGCTTGCAGAGTATGGGCAAAATCACCAAAGTGTATGATAGCCAATGGGCATCTCCTACCGTTAATGTTCTAAAGTCTGACGGCATTGTGAGAATCTGTGGAGATTTTTCAGCTTCCATTAATAATTTTCTGAATCCAGTTCAATCTGTACTACCTGTTATTGATGATGTCATTTCTCAAGTCGAAGACGCTAAGTTTTTCTCAAAAATCGATTTGTCTAACGCGTTTTTGCAAATTCCGTTGGACGAAGAATCAAAGAAAGTTACGACCATTAACACCTCTGAAGGTCTATTTATGTACAATTACTTACCTTATGGTCTACGTGCAAGCCCCGGCATTTTTCAAGCATTCATGAATAGGACTCTTTCTGGCATCGATAACATCATTGTGTACCAGGATGACCTCCTCATTTTGACCTCGTCATATGATGCTCATTTGGAAGTTCTTGACAAGGTCCTGTCTGTCCTAAAAAACGCTGGAATTCGCTTAAATCTGTCTAAATGTGCCTTTCTAACTGATCGTGTGTCTTATCTAGGGTACGTTTTCGATAACAAGGGTGTTCACCCTAACTCTGAGAAAGTAGAAGCTATTCTCAATGCTCCTGTTCCTAAAAACCTCAAACAGTTGCAAGCTTTCATCGGATTGTGTAACTTCTATAGTCGTTTTGTGCCCAACTTTTCTAATGTCATGCATCCTCTGTATTCGCTGCTTAAGAAAAATGTACAGTTCCGGTGGACTCCAGAACAGGACGAAAGTGTCCAGAAAATCAAGGACATCTTTCGTTCGCATAAACCTCTAAAGTTGTTTGATCCCAACCATGAAACTCTTCTTGAAACTGATAGTTCAGGTTATGGAGTTGCTGCCATACTCATGCAACGCGTTAGTCCTTCTCATGATTGGTGTCCTGTTCAATTTGCTTCAAGATCTCTAAATAGTGCAGAACAAAACTACTCTAACATTGAAAGGGAGAGCCTTAGTGTGGTTTTTGGCGTGGAGAAATTCAAGAAATTTCTACTTGGTGCTAAGTTCATTATCCATAATGATCAAAAACCTCTTTGTAAACTTTTTGCACATAACAAGGGTGTACCTCTCAACTGTTCTGCTCGAATTCAAAGATGGGCTCTTAGACTCTCCCAGTTTGACTATGTTTTCAGATATTCGAAAGGTAAATGTAACGTAAATAGCGATTGTCTCAGTAGGATGCCACTACCTACGACTGTAAGGGAGCTAGAACCGTACGAAATGATTTTTGCTGTGAACACTCTTGATAAAACTCCTGTCACGTGCGAAAATATAAAAACTCATACTGATATGGATAGCGAACTATGCCAACTTAAACAATACATAAAGTTTGGCATGCCTCCTAAACCTGATCCCAATTTTTCAAAATTTAAGAACCTGCTACCTCAGATGACCATCATGAAAGGTTGCATACTTTATAAAGAACGGGTTTTTATTCCCAAGTCACTGCGTAGTTTAGTCCTTGAAACATTTCATGATGGACATCCTGGCATTTGTGGCATGAAATCGTTGGCCAGATCTGTTATTTGGTTTCCCGGAATGGACAAAACTATTGAAGACATCGTAAAATGTTGTCCCCAATGTCAATTAAATCGAGCAAAACCTAAGTCTAGAAATGTAGAATGGCCTACTCCTTCTCGTCCTTTTGAACGCGTTCATGTCGATCACTTTTTCTACGAGAATAAAATTGTTTTCATTGCTGTAGATGCATTATCTAAATATATTGAATGTGAGGTGGTACCATCCACGAGTGTGTCAGATACTGTCGATGCGTTGAGAATGATTTTCAGCAGAAACGGGTTGTGTGATGTACTCGTAAGTGACAATGCTTCTAACTTTTCATCTCAAGACTTCAAAGATTTTCTTATTTCCAACGGCATTGAGCACCTCACACCTCCGCCCTACTCTCCAGCAAGCAATGGTCAAGCTGAGAGGGGGGTAAGAGTCATTAAAGACTTGTTGAAAAAACTATCTTCTTCCGAATCGTTCAAATCCCGTCTAGCGAAAGCATTATTTCAATCGCATTGTATTCCGCATAGTGTTACAAAAATTGTTCCCTCTGTTGCGCTGAACAATCGTAAATTTGTTACTTCCAAAGATAGAGTTCATCCTAAATTTTCTGTGTCCAGGTCTAAGCCTATGTATGTAACTCAATTTGATGTCGGGGATCATGTTCTCGCTCTGAATTTAAGAAATGGTCCCAAGTGGTTGAAGGGAATTATTGTTAGTAAAGTTGCCGTTAATATCTTTCATGTTCAAATATTAGCATTAAATGTAATCTGGAAGAGACATTCAAATCATCTGTTGCACAGTAGTTTGGAATCTACCGGGAGTGGAGCAGCAGAGACCCTGTTAACAGCTCTCCTGCGCAAAATGAACCTCGTAGATCAGGCAGAATAACCAAACCTGTAATACGAATAGGTTGTTGAGTTCCTCCTTCCCTTTGTCACATATTCATCTAAAGGGAGGGAAGTTGTTGTATAGTGACGCTCTTGTGATATTTATGGAGGTTCCGGCTGCGGAGATTTATGAGTCTCGCTCGCTCGGAGTTTCCGGCGGAACAGCCGATGCGCGCCTGGTATTTACGAGCGCCGGATAGGTCGGTAGCGCCCCTACTGCCGGGCGGAAGTTCATTGTTCGAACTAGACTTAAGAGCAAGCTGTGTGAACTAGAGATCAGTACAATACTAGTAGTCCTGCTGTTCGTTTTGCTATCCTCTTGCCTAGTTTACGGCTAGGCTAACCGATCTACAAGTGCTGTCCAGTAAACCTTATATCTTGCTGAAATTCCAAGATATTACAACAAGCTACATATTTTTTTCCAAGAATTTGATTGACGCAGAGAGTGCGCTGTCCACAACTGAGTTGATAAATCACCCAAGAGACCAGGCCTTTTGGAAGTAATTCTTTATAATTGAAAGTGAAGCAGATACGAAAATTATTACTGATGAAAACGTAAGAAGAGGAAAGTATTTTTTCACTCAAATGAGTTTCCGTTCCAACTTTCTGAACGGTTTTTAAAAAAATTTTAAGCAAAGATTTCACCTCACACCAACACTGATGATACTGATGATATAAAGAGGTTTCTTGTGCCCTCCCTTGTTTCAGCCACCGAGGGGGGAAAATGGAGAGAAATCTATATGTCCTTCTATATAATGGTTTTCGCGTATCATACCTGGAATAGATTTCGTTCTAATTTTACAATGACAAGTCCCCTACACTTAACTTCAAGTCCTTCACACATGCTCAAGAATGTAATCTACTTGTAACATGAGACCATTTCATAATTTATTCTTTGTTTTTTATATTCTCGATCATCTTCTGGTTGGCTAGCCGTTGCAGATTATTTAAAACTTTATCTACTTTTAATCTTTTGTACAAACCGATTTTGTGAGAAATTTATTCTTGTCAATGATTCAGATCCTTCGCTGATAATGACTTGTATAGTCGAAACGTTCAACTATACTAATTGACCGCTTTCAAATGAAATGTTCTCATTCACAGCCTTGTTTTTGAATTTTTCACTTGTACAAAATTTAGTTCATAATATTCATTTATTCAAATAATTCTCTAAAACTAAATCATCGACATTGTTTTCTTTTCTTCTTCGATTATTACATGTTTAAACAAGAAGGTGGTAGTGCTGATATATAATCTGTCACCATTTACTTCATCCATGTCATAAATAAATGTTGCTCAGTACAGTTTGCAAGTTGTGTCAACACAATTTTACCTCCCTCTAGTTATAAAGCTTTTTCCTTTAGTTTTACCGAAGGAACTTTTAGACGAGAGGTCTGCATGTCTTGAAAAACAACGTAAAATTTCTTGGTATTAAACGTATTTCCCCTGACTCAACTTCTTAACAAGATTGTGTAACTAAATTCCCGCTCTTCAAAGCATCCTGCGTTGAGCCAACACAACCCCAAAAATTCACGACTCTTGCCTCACACTTAATAGATTTGGGCTTTTTTACGACGAAGGGGGAGCTGGTGCGAGAGCCTTCCTCCTTCTCTTTGTTTCTCTCGTGAGCCAGCGCGGCAAGATCAAGTCATAATGAACTTCCTCACCGGAACATAATTTGTCGAGTGTATTGTCGACAGCTTCTGGCTTCATAGCCTCTCAGCTCGCAGTCCTCCTAAAGAATACGATAAAGTTTTGCAGGACTTCACCTCCGTCGCAGTTTACGCGATGTTCCTTCAGCTTCTTAAAGCTCCTCCAAGCTTCGCTAAAAGTACAACCGTTCCAAATACTCGTACGTGTGATAAGTTTGGTTGAGCGAAGCTTCTCTCCAGGGGGAAAGTAGAGTAGCCGAATGGTAATTTTTCTATTATATTAAATAAAGTAGAATGCACCCTAATTACATTTGTGAATAAATGTAACTATGAATATTCTCCATGTATCTATTCCCTCTACCGTGAACAATATGAGCATTGTAACGGGAATTGTTGGATAATTTCTAATTCCGAGGAAACGTCATTTAAATTTAGTTATTCCCTGCTAAATTTGGTACTGAAAAAGTTAGATAACAACGTGATAAATTAATTGCATCGAGGTAATTTTTACGCATGATTAACTCCCTCAGGTATGTACAGTACACATCTGGTTTTATAATGTGTGGCCATTCAGTGGTGCTATAAGGGGCTCTTCTGAGTCATGATTAATGAAATATTATTTTATTCACGGAGTAATCTATGCAAAAAATACATCGGAGCAATGACTTCACTCAAACGTCTTCGTTATCCAACGTGAATTTTATCTTCTTATCTGAAATGAAGTTAATTACTAGTTTACATATTGCAACAGCAGTTAACTCAAGTTTTTATTATTGTTTGGCAATGCCAAACTTTTCTTAGCACCTGAAAGAGATTTTAAAAACTCATCTGGAGTGTTATTATTGTAACTATTAAAAAAATGAAATAGACTGATTTCTCGGAAATCTCACTTTCAGGATAAAAAGGAAAACCAACGAGGATAAGAATATCATGAAACAAAACAAACGTTTCGCATTATAAAAAAATCCATTTTCAGTGCTCTGAAATACAATAAATTAAAGTTTTAAGCGTTGTAACTCTGAATCTTCTGAGTGAAACTAAATCTTACTTTAAATCGTCTTTATTTATTAACTATGAAGCGATGAAAATTAAATTCCACTCCTAAACGTCAGGTTCTAATTCAATTGAACTATTCATGTTGTTGCTTCTGTTTCTCAAAAATGGAATTGGTGCGTATTAATATTCAACACTCTCACAAAATTCTCATTTGAGTTTGTTTTCAAGCCTGATATAGCCCTGAATTGCGATGCTGAATACCGTATATTTCGTATGCAGGGCAACGATGAACAGTTAAGAATTTCAAAATTGTCTGACCATAAACTACCCGAATGGTAGTGTAAATCTGCAAGTCTTCATCTTCAATCATCTCTAATATTGTTAGGTTCACATTCTCCCCTGCGGCCGCCATCATGGCATGGTACCCTTCAGACCTAAACATTCTCCCCAACATTGCACAAAAGACCAATTTTAGCATGAACAGTGTGCTGCCATAGGTCTGTATTAATATTTCGGTGATTATTTAATTTGATCATTATTTTTCAATTTTGAATTATAGACAATCGGCGTGAACATGGAGTGCAGAATTTACGTGCGTAAGAAGTGAGTATCTTGGAGCACTACATTTTTAGATAAGTTTAGTGTAGAACAAAAGGTCATTCCTTAATTATGTCAAACGTAAGCTCGTAATCATTATTCTCTAGAGAAAAACACACGCCAGCACTGAAGGTAATGGAGGAGATCTTGACACGCCTTTGCTTCTGGAAACGCAGTCCTGAAGCTGAGCAACTCCTTTAGACTTAATAAGAGTTATTCTTGTTCCTCCTGCAGACGTTCAAGCCCTGAAGCTAAGAGAAGTGTCAGTGCCTGGCTACAGCCGCACGGGCGACACGGTCGTCCTGTACTGCGACTTCGACCTCGAGGGAGACCAGCTCTACAACGTCAAGTGGTACAAGGGAGTCAAAGAGTTCTTCAGATACGTCGCTGCAGACTCTCCGCCCAAGCAAGTGTTCGACCTGCCGGGTGTCACGGTCGACGTAAGTAATAAATAGCGGAATTCGTGTATTTTCCACTGGACTGAAGTTACTTTGACAAATATGAAGTCACTCTGCCATTCTTTTCTGTGAATGAGGGAGAGATTTAGTAAAAGACGGTTTCTTGCTTTCAGATGGAACTATACGATGGATCGGGGGATTGGAGAAGTAGGGCTAGAAATGTTGACAAGATAATTGAAATTATTATAATAAACTGAGGGCAGAGAAATTAGAGCCAAGGACCATGTTTCTCATTGACTAAATGTTCCATATAAACGTCCTCGTGAGTATCCACACTTTTCAGCAAGGAATTCGCAGGTTGTACTGAGTAGACTGAGAGTAAAGAAATCTATCGCATTTATATGTAGCTTAACTTGTATATCATTGTTATACTGTAATCATACAATATATTTCTGAAAATAGCTGTAGCTGTTTTATGATCTCCTATAACGATCTACAGTAATTGAGATTAAATTATCTTAAGTGTGGCCACAAGCATATATAAATGAAGTTTGTCATTTTTATCCAATTTAAGTACAGAAATAACGTTCACTGGAAAATTAACGGATTTTTGAGCATTTTGAGAAACTTTTAATGATATTTTAGAATCCAACTCCCCTATGAACTTTATTGATATATTTAGGCTTTTAAATTTTAACTTTTCAGTAAGTTTATTTAGCTTCAAGGACGGAAGAAATGGAATCATAAATACATTCTGAACTTGAATTAATGATTCGATTCAGAACTTCCCCATATGAATTTCTGGATACTATTGTTGTGAAATTTTGGATTCTAAACCAATGGAAATAATTTCAAAATATCGTTCTTGTGGTAGCTATACAATTTGTGCATGCTATTTGCGTAGCTGATATAGCTGTAAATTGCAGGGGCACTCAGTATTTTTCAGTTAAACATAGATAAAATCATCTTAGTTCACAGCACAATCATCACAGTGACTTCTGCAAAAAGAAGCATTGCCTAACATTGGAAGAACTTGACAGTGAATGTGAAAAGACATAAAATCTGATTAGCAAACGTTGCAGGAAGCAGACAGCGCAGTATTAGCAAAACCTGCTCCAAATTCTGGCTATTTGGTCTGCATGCTATGAGAGCAATTGGTAAGCCTCAATAAATAATAAGAACAAGAATAAGAGACAAATAAAAATAATAGCGGCAGTAAAATGTAAGAATGCAGGTGCAGGTACACGCAGCAGCAGACCTCGTAAATCACGACCCTAAGACAGGTGTTGGGGTTCACACGCTACTAATTGTGGCCTTTCATCATTCTCTGACAGATACAACGCGCTCCCACGCTCTTATGCTCACTCTTAAACTTGGCGCATTCTCGGTGGCGAGCTCGTCTTGCTGATCTTGAATGCTGCGCGCGTGGTGATAAACTCAGCACTCGCCAGATTGCTCTTAAAAATTACATTAATGCTCGCTGTTTTGACAAATTTGCACTCCTTAGTAGGGAGTTAAAGCAATCATGCGAGTACATGCACGTGTCATGTGTACTGTATGTGACTGAAGATCACACAAGCACTGTCAGATGCCTGGAATTACACATACGTTCATTCCGGTCTAGTGTAAATATCATTTAAATGAAGAAATATTTAAGTAACGGACCATGAATGTATTTTTCTTCATGTATAACTAGGGTAAATAGGGTAGCGACACAGGTGCCCCATGAATGATTTGAATTTTTGCTTGCTCATTTTTAATCAAAAATTCGAGCAAGCCAACTGAGACGACCATTTTCGCTCAGTTACTTGCTGGAAACGAACTCATTTCTTAGGGATTTATATTTGGTTCATTTCCATACTTTCAGAGTAGAATAAACCAAAATAAATACAGCAAATGAATATCCCCTGTTGAGGGTTTATTTCTGAAACTTTAAACTCATGACGTACAAGATATGTGTTCCATTTTATAGCAGAAGTTTTCTAAGTAATGTGCCTCATCACGGTTTTATAACAACCGTTTAGTCGAAAACACTTTGATACTATCAAGCTGGTTTGAAATACGATAAGTGGCCTAAAAAAGTCACACAGTTTCTTTTCAATAGACAGTATGTTGCATTTATTATTTTACAGTTAATTTGTTCTAGTCCAACTGTATATGAAAATATTCTAGAAGTGTTTACCAAGCAGTAAAGACCTGTTTTGAGTGCATATAGGATTCATAATTTTTATTTACATCTGAGAAATGTTACCCTTGGAAAGCCCCTGTTAGCATTTGATAAAGGACGATTCAATGAGTTTCATCAAAGTGGGAAATCAATCCTGGACACCTGTACAGTAACTGATATAAATATTAGCGGTACTAGGAACAAAAGGACTTCGAAATAAGATGACGGACTTGGTTCATCGCATGGAAGTTATACGGAAGACCTTATATTCTGGATGACAGCGACAGACGCTTTTTGAAGAGATTGGTAAAGAAAATCCTGCATTCATGAACGTAAATGATAACTAGCGAGTTTTGTAAAGGTGCAAAAACTGTTTCTCAAAGGACTGAGCGTCAAGAGTAAAACAAAATAAATTTAGTCAAATGTAAATTCACTAGGAAGCCATTAGTGTCAGCAGTAAATCGGTAAAAACGTTTGTTATTTGCTCGAGAACACCGAGATTTGAGTGTAGAGAATTGGAAGCATTTGATGTGGTCCGATGAGTCCAGATTCACCCTCTTTCAGAACGATGGGCAAGTTAGGGCATAGCAGCAGCCCCGTGAAGCTATGGATCCATCTTGCATCGTCCCAACTGTTCAGGCATCTGGAGGCAATGTAATGCTTTTGGGCTGTTTTTGCCAAGATACCATTCTTTGCAATAATAAAATGAAATCCCAGAACCATTTGCATGTACTCTCCGACCATATTCCTCCTTCCATGGATTTTTTTTCCTATGGCAACGGGATCGTGCAAGATGACAATGCTCGCATCCTCAGGGCTAGAACTGTTCAAAATTGCTTAACTGCAGATGAAGAAACATTCGTGAACATGGACTGGCCACCACTCTCGTGATTTGAGTCCCATTGAAAACTTATGGGATGAGCTTGAGAGGAACCTGCGTAGCTCATCATCCCTTCCTTCAACATTGACTGCTTTGCAGGAGAAAGGTTTCTTCTGTTATGGCCAAAAATACAGTAGAGCTACAGAGGATCCAGAATCTTGTAGAATCAATACTTGGTAGGATGGAAGCAGTAATTCGAGCTAAAAGAGGTCTAATTGCTTAGTTATGTATTTCTGAACTACATGATTTTTTGGCCTCGTAGTATAGTACTTTTTGAGTGAAAAATAGATCTTTTGACAGAAAAATAGACCCATACCTCAATGCACCGTTACTTTAACGGTTTTGATATGGAGATGACAGAAAAACAGACCCATGTCTCTATGTACCGTTTCACTAACAGTTTTCCTGCAAACATTGACTGAAATAATTAGCAAATTTACAGTACTACAGACATCTGCTTATGTACAAGTACAGGCATCCTGGAGCACTGTCAGTTTTTTTCATGTTACTGTGAACAGATTCTCCCTGACGCAGGTTGCTTACAACTGGAAAGCTGATTTTTGCCTTGGAAATTTATGGATACTCGTGCTTTTTACGAGAGTAAAATGACTTTAGGACTATAAAAACATTTCTCTTAAAACTTACTGAAGAGTCTATGAAAAATAATTTGTATTAGATGAACATTTGAAACAGACCGTAGGTAAAATACTGCATAAGATGTTAATAAAAGTTGGACTAGGAAAAACTCAAGTTCCTCCCTACGTATTGGTAAAAGACTGAAATAACCTGCGATACGAAAAAAGAATAGTATTTTCATGATGTTATCAAGAACATCAGGACCTCTAATTCTCGCCTATCTCATTACTGTGAGTTGAGAGCTGAATTATGCGTCATGTTATCACTGAGAGCATAGCGTAGACAGTGGCAAACACACACACACTAAGCTGCAAACAGAAAACAAATCGATTATCTGAGTTTTGACACATTACAATGAAAGTACATTACATTGAAGATACATTACAATGAGCGAGCATAATTGGGGAAGAAAAACGTGATAATTCATACGCAATTAGATTAAATACCTTTTGAAAAATTATTTGAATGCTCAATAAAAATGTGTTCCATATTTAGTTTGATAGCACATCCAATTGCAGTTGTACATAGTACTTTCCGAGCATTTGGTAGGATTTTACTGAATCCTGATAAGATTTTAGGAGAATTTTAGCGCATTCATTTTCGGCGAATACCTGCAACGCAGATAAGTCGCTCGGTCAACTGCCTTGAGTGGATCGGACTTTTGAGTTTCCTCCACAAATTCTCTAACGAATTTATGTTCGGCGGTTGACTATAGGTCATGTCAGTACCTCGATACTCTTGCTTTGGAACCTTTCGCGAGCTATCTTGAAGGTATGCTTTATATCATTGTCATATTGAAACAGCTATTCAGATCCAAGAGATAGTTTCTACGCAGATTATTGGCGAATAATTTTCTAAAATTTCACTACATTTCTCTGTATCCGTAGTTCCATCATATATATAAAACTCATATATATCATTAAATACATATTAACTATAAACTATTTTGCTCCCTCACCATGTTATACAATTGAGGTGGTACTCTTCTAGGAAGAAATTGTTCCATCTTTTCTCCAAACATGAATGACATCATTAAGGCAAAAAAAACTCTCTGTTGCTTTCATTAGATCACAAAATTAATTTTAAAAATCATTATCGTACTTTAAATTTGTTTTACCAAACTTTAATATTGATTTCATCACTTACTTAATTGCTTAGTAATGGGATTTGGCGAGAAGAACGGGGTTTGAGTTCATGTCATTGAAGTTCATCACTAATTTGCTGTCTTGCAGACATGTGTTCCAGCAGCGCTAAAATCTATTTGAAATTCCTTCCTTGACACAAAGAGGTTAGTTTTAACCTCACACAACATGTTTCGTAAACTTAATGAAATTTTTAGGGGTGTATCCGGTCTCGAAGATATCCCAGGTTCCGCTTATCTTCCATTTCTTTGCGATGCAATCTGCAGTGTTTTTATAGGACATTTAGGTTTTTAAAAATATTCCGATGAGTCATTTTTGCAGCATATTAAAAACTGGAAGGATCTTTCTCATCTGTTGATGATTCCTTGGGCTTTGTCTACAAGTTTATTGTACTATTAGCTATCAAAAGGTGTAGAAAACATATATTTAAACTTGCTTTAGAAGATATCCAAACACTTTATTCAATGTCTATGTTATGAATTTTCCATTAATTTGGTTGTGCGAAAAATGTTATATTTTCGATGAGCAGTGATATGTTCCAATGTGTATTTTTACTTTTTATGTCAGTTTCACAGTTGGACTGATTTTTTAACTGTATTAATACTTCTTTTCCTTTACTGTATGCGATATAAACAACCCAAGCTACGTTGGGCAAGGTTGTTCATGTAACTAACTTTTAATCTTGTAGTTGGTTCTTGATTACACTTTTAACGAAGGTAAAAATAATTCAAGATAAAAATCTATAACGCCTGTAAGTCTGTATCTTGTAACACCACCTGGGGGGAGAAACAATTGGAAACATCGTCCGTAAACAGATTATTTATAACACAGCGTATACTATGTAGCTTACCATGCGCCTATTTTATTTTACCATATTCCGTCCACCCACAATAAATTCATAATATTTCCTTTTTATTTTAGTGCAATATTATGACATGAAACTATGAATGGAATAAACAAATACTGGCTATAACACAGTTTTTAACACCTCGCATGATAGCGGGGTCAAAAGAATTAACAAATTCTTGCTATAACATTGTTTTTAATTCGTGTTACCTCCCATCATACTCTACCGAAAAAATTTAAAAACGCTTGCTATAACATTGCTTATAACTGTTGTTACACAACATTGTTTTTAACTGTTGTCACCTCACACGACAGCGGGACCGGAGCTCGATGGACAAGGTGGTGCTGAGCAGCGTGACGCCGCAGAGCTCCGGCAACTACAAGTGCGAGGTGTCCGCAGAGGCGCCGAGCTTCCACACGGACTCGGGCTCCGGCAAACTTCTTGTTGTCGGTGAGCTGAGGGTCGAACGTCGGTCAGGCGAAAAGCTGAGAGGTTGAGTATCCCGCAGATGAGAAACTGAGAGATCGAATGTCAGCCAGGCGAGAAACTGATAAATCGAGCAGCAGTCAGGCGAGCAGCCGAGAGACCAAACGTCAGTCCGGTGAGAAACCGAGAGATCAAATGTCAGTCAGGCGAGAAACCGAGAGATCAAATGTCAGTCCGGTGAGAAACCGAGAGATGAAACATCAGTCCGGTGAGAAACCGAGAGATGAAACATCAGTCCGGTGAGAAACCGAGAGATCAAATGTCAGTCAGGCGAGAAACTGATAAATCGAGCAGCAGTCAGGCGAGCAGCCGAGCTCCAAACGTCAGTCCGGTGAGAAACCGAGAGATCAAATGTCAGTCAGGCGAGAAACCGAGAGATCAAATGTCAGTCCGGTGAGAAACCGAGAGATGAAACATCAGTCCGGTGAGAAACCGAGAGATGAAACATCAGTCCGGTGAGAAACCGAGAGATCAAATGTCAGTCAGGCGAGAAACCGAGAGATCAAATGTCAGTCAGGCGAGAAACCGAGAGATCAAATGTCAGTCAGGCGAGAAACCGAGAGATCAAATGTCAGTCCGGTGAGAAACCGAGAGATCAAATGTCAGTCAGGCGAGAAACCGAGAGATCAAATGTCAGTCCGGTGAGAAACCGAGAGATCAAATGTCAGTCAGGCGAGAAACCGAGAGATCAAATGTCAGTCAGGCAAGAAACCGAGAGATCAAATGTCAGTCAGGCGAGAAACCGAGAGATCAAATGTCAGTCCGGTGAGAAACCGAGAGATCAAATGTCAGTCAGGCGAGAAACCGAGAGATCAAATGTCAGTCAGGCGAGAAACCGAGAGATCAAATGTCAGTCAGACGAGAAACCGAGAGATCAAATGTCAGTCAGGCGAGAAACCGAGAGATCAAATGTCAGTCCGGTGAGAAACCGAGAGATGAAACATCAGTCCGGTGAGAAACCGAGAGATCAAATGTCAGTCAGGCGAGAAACCGAGAGATCAAATGTCAGTCCGGTGAGAAACCGAGAGATCAAATGTCAGTCAGGCGAGAAACCGAGAGATCAAATGTCAGTCAGGCGAGAAACCGAGAGATCAAATGTCAGTCAGGCGAGAAACCGAGAGATCAAATGTCAGTCAGGCGAGAAACCGAGAGATCAAATGTCAGTCAGGCGAGAAACCGAGAGATCAAACGTCAGTCAGGTGAGAAACCGAGAGATCGAATGTCAGTCAGGTGAGAAACCGAGAGATCGAATGTCAATCAGGCGGAAAGTGAGAGATTGAACGTCAGTCAGGCAATAAAGCGATAGATCAGACGTCAGTCAGGCGAGACACCACAAGACCAAACATCAGTTAAGCGAGAAACTGAGAGATCGGACGTTGTCTGGAGAAAAACTGAGAGATCGGACGTCAGCAAGGTAAGAAAATGAGCGATGGCCGTCTGTTAGACAAGAAGCTAATTAAGAGATCGGCCATCATTCAGGAGAGAAACAGAGACGGAAAATCTCTCTCACGAAATAAACTGAAGGCACAGAAGTAGAGTAAGTCAAGAGATGTACTAACATTGTCAAAAGTAAATGGCATTTCATCTCTATAGAGTATTATTAATGATTTGAGAGCAGATAATCTGTATATAATGGATGACTGCATAGCAGGAGAGAAATTGCGAAATGAGAAATTCCTTGTTGCCACCTACGAGTATGTACCTTAAGCCTAGGCTTCAGATGCATTAGATCAAAAGAAACTCGAGAGTTGCTGTTGCATTGAGAAGCATCGTAATACTCGTAATACAGACGATGTTATCTGCTTCAAACAAAGGAAAACGGTTTAGTATATTTATTTAGAAAAACATGATAAACGTATGATAACGAGACAACCCTTGCAATCATTAATTCACTCGAGACGATTGTGCTTCATTAGTAACTCTGAACTTGGGTGACACGAGCGATACAGGAGGTGTAATTATTCTGCATGGTCTTATAAGGAACTCAGCTCACTCCCAGCCAACGTATAATACAACTCAACTGCTCAGTTTACTCGTCCCTTTCTTCCGCTATCTTACGAACTCCACCAACTTAGGAGCGCGAGGGCTCAGCTAGCAACACAAACCCGGCGGTCCAGGCGACTCCACAAGAAGCAGCAAAAAACTGAATGTTTTCTGATTGCATTTTAAGTTATCAAGTGCTTGAAAAAAAATTTAAGGAATAATTTAACCTGTTGAATCGCTCTTTACATGCAGTAAACTATTGAGAAATGTCTTAATTCTAGCGTCCACAACTGAACTACACATAGAAAGTTGAGTTTGAATTTCTCAATCAACATTCTTAAAAGCAAACTACTCAATGGACTCCCTTTGGAGTCACATATGAAAATAGACTGAGCCCAAAGTGCGGCTGCAGTCCCCTGCTAGCACGGCTGCGGCCGTACGAGTGCAGACGCCGTAATCCTGAGGAGACTCCGGCGTGTCCGGGGCGTGATCAAGAGGCTTTACCTGTACAACTGATGGTATGCGGGCCTTGCCAGGAGGGGGAGGGATAGGCAGGGCCTCACCTGTCTGGGGACTGGCATGAAAAGTCCGGTCTCCACAATTTTCAAACGGGTATAATAGAAAATACAATAATTTGGAACATATTTCATTGGGAGGGAGCACGCAGAGGTTGTTTTTTGTCCGGTTTACTTCTTGTGAAAAGGTAGTTTTTAAAATTCATAGCTGATTAAACGAATGATTACATTTACAATTACACGATTATAAAAGCATTACTACAAGCTGGTGGCTGACCAAAAACTTTCGTAGTGGATGACTCGGATTTTCCAAGTGCATTTGTAAGGGAAACCCAAGCCTCTACTGTCATTAAAATACGTACGCATGAAATTAAATGTGTCTGCTAAGAATACAGGAGGCATGCTTTTTATGGAGATTCCAAGGTCATCATTATTGTGCAGTTAAAACTGATGCACTTTCATAGTTGTACTTAATAATGCTGCATTGAAACGCTTTATAAAATCCAATTTCATTCTCAGAAAACATCTTAACGCAGAGTATACAACAGGACGATTTACAAAAAGAGATCCATCGCAATCCATGTAATGTATAAAGAATGTATAAAGTAGGACCGTAACGTCATTGCTGCTTCTGACTAAAAATAAATAGAAATCGGAGTCTATGTAAATCCAGCGATGGATACGCTCACGTTAATGTATTAAAATATATTATTTAACATTTCCATATGTATATAGAAAGATAGTTGCTACTTGATTCTCAAATGGAAAACAATCAATATGAAACTTGGTCTCTACAATGCTAGCATGTACACTAGAGTAAATTAATTTTTTGGTGTCAACGGAACATCTCTTAAGAATGTACTCAATTCCAAATTGAATTTTTTCATGTCGAATATTTTCCGTTCTTGAAATTTCCTACAATTTAGAACCCATTCCTATAACTATCCTGATTTTTTGCAGTTTGTAATCCCACTTTCGTTTCTTGCCTCCTTCTCAGGTTAATATTTAAAACAAAAATGACAATTTTTTCTCAATAAATAATTGTCGCATACGTCTTCTAAAGCGTGATCCGCCAATGGTTTAAAAAAATAATGAAAAATGAAAATGGATCCTCGACTGCTACCTTGAATCAAACATATTTCAGTAAATGCATTGTTTCACCACGACTTTTTTCATTCAATCGGTAATATTACTTAATTCTACATGGAATAAATTTGTTTGTTCCTGATAATTCATTTTAAAATAACTAAAAGCTGTATCCGGAAAAGTAGACGTTAAAACTAACTGCTTGTGCTATAGAAATATGAGATATCTTAACCGAATATTGTTTGTAAACCACGTATCAGTAAATTCATTACCTGAAACTACGATGACAGACAGTTTTGAAAATATAATTGCTTGTAAGCTCGAATGCGTTCACTTGATATCTTATGGCAATTGTATTCTAATACGCACACTTATATTAAATCTAAAGCATTCATCCTAAGCGTGAAGTAGACTGATCAAAGAGTTGCATAGCATAGAAGAATGGAAAATATTTCCAATACCACGATGTAGATTCAAGCATTCAAAAACTGCGTATTCTAGAATAGCTTCGTGAAATTACATGCAATGATAGCTACATTAACCATAAAAAGAAGGCAACATTCAAGCATCCACGCAAGGAGACGTTTGGCTTCGAAAGTTCTTTTTTGGCACGAAGAGCGTCTCTCGAAAGGAGAGCAGGAAGAAATTCGGAAGACCGCTGCGCGAGATCGGGGCCGCCGCTGTCGCGCAGCTGTCACTCGCGCAAGCGATCAGAGCTTCCTTGACCACCGGCGCGGATTTTCCCCGTCCATGTCGTCCGCGATTTGTTCCTTAGCTTAGGCTCATGCCACTACCTGTGCGCATGCAATGGTGGTAGTGGTGTTAATTTTGGGGATATTTTTTGAATTTCATCGCCCTTGAAGAAATAATAACGAAATGGGATATTTACAAGAATAAATTTCCTGTAAAAGGGAATTACCGTTGATGCTGATAACGAAAACATTTCATTCTCCCTCAGTTTGCTTTTTTAATTACGGCATCAATAAAGCATAATGTAATTAAATACAAAGTAAAAGAGAACGTCTAATATTTTTCGAGCAGCTTTAGAGCTGGTCTTCAACAATATCTATTCAGAAATTTGCGAGCTGTAGATAAAATAATTATCCTGCTGAAAAATTCATGCTATGATGTTTCGGTGGCCTACTGCGTGCACCAGACACATACGTGATGGCCAGACTAAGGGTTTTGCTGTTAATTCAGTTCATGGGTATTTTTGAACTCAAAATAACTAAATTCCAAAGCTTTTTGACGACTGTCACACACAACTACATTTTATCTCCTGTTTACAAATGATTTATTTGTCTCTTTTAAAAAAACTTTGTTTTCAAAAGATCTTTTTAAATTTAAATGAGTATTCGAAAAACGTTTGAAAATGTTGAAAGTGATTCCATCACTTTGTAGAGTGTTCATTGGTCAGCTTTAGGGACAACTTATTCATTCCAGATTTTTTTCCTTTAAACTAGTACTTGAGCTCACACATAAGAAACCAGGCTGAAAGTACGAGCAACCAGGCTGAAAATACGAATAAAAATAACTTGTTAACTTGAAACATAAGAAATACTTTCTGCTCGGCATGCTGCTCAGATGGAGTAAAAAGGAACGCAGCGTCCTACAAAAATGCTCCGTGTACTCCGAGGACAAAAGGAGAACGCGGACTGGGAGCCGAGCCTCGCTGCTGTGCGCACATTACCCCTCGATGAAATTCGAAGGCAAAAGCGAGACCAAAAATAAGAACAAGACGCGCTGTTTCGAGGGAACGACCGCACCGTCAAAGAGAGTTATGGAAAATTTTCCCGCACAAATTGAGCAAAACAACGCAAGCTAAAAAATTGAGAGAGCAACTTCTCGAAAAACACAAACAATCACCGGCTTCTGCTGCCGCTTTGCCTCTCCTTTTGAGGCAGTGCAGAGTGCAAATGAAAAGCCGTCTTCGTGTTATGTTCCTGAGTATAATTGACGTTTCTTTAATACACGTAGGGCATGAAACGAACTGCCAGCTTGAATATCAGATCCTGATGAGAATGTAAGAAATACTGAGGTTAACAAGTCTGCGACAGTTTTTGTTAATTCGAGTAAAATAGATCTTATTTTATTCGCTATTTTAATTGGCGTTATATTTGAAAGGTTCATTAAGAACTTTATATTAAAGGATCTGTTTGATAAACGCTCATTGAAAAAAGAAGTCAGTGCCGTCGTCGTCGTCGAGCCTAAAATGTTTAAGGTTTGCAAATGACTTGCTCTCACGTTGAGCTCTCACTTTGGGATAACTTGCTTCCGAACATAAGTTCTGAGCTTGAATGTTTGATGCTCGCACTTAGATTATGAACAGCCATCTAAACTAAAGTATGAACCACTTTTATATTTATTTAAGTTCATTGAAAAAATCTAAAACTTGATCCCACTTCTTTGTACTGGATACTCATGATAGAAACACGTTTTATATTTTTGCCACGAGTGTTGAACTGTTGATGTACAATTGTTTCTAAAATTTTCATCACATGATGGATCACAAACAGTGATCATATGTATAAGTGGCTTAAAGAATGCAGGCAGGGTAAGTGAGAGATTCAAGCAAGCAGAGTCAAGCGGTTCATGAGAACATATTGAAAATATTTAGAGGCTATGATTCCCCAATGAGTAAGTCTTGTTGTTTTTCTTTCCTGAAGAAAATTTTTTAATAATGAATATAGTCGGGCATTCTTAGTATTTTTGCATTTATCCAATAATTTATTTATAAGCAATTCATAGTTAATTTTTGCCTCGGATAACATAACTTCCCTTCCGGAATAAATCGGTATCCCAAAAACCTCAACGCTTAACATATATTTAACAAACTGTTCTCTATTGAACGACTCAATTCTTCAGATATACAGTTTTTATCCACGCATACAAAAAAAAGCGACGCATGGGGTAAAAAAATAAATTTTTATTTTTTTTTGCAAAGTAGCACAACAACGCAGAACAACCATAAATTTAACAGGGTAACCGAAAAAATCCGAAAATTCGATCGACCGATAAAACAGTGAACCATGCAGAACGACCAAACCTCTACGCCAAGTGTGCTAAAGCGGCCCATAGACAATCAATTTTATTGTCAATATAATTGACAATGATGAATATTGGCATTTTAATTGAACGTCTGTGGGCTTGATTGACTACCGTCAATTAATTGACTTGGCGGGTAAAAAATATTTCATCAATATATTGAGTCAACGATATTGACAATTAAATTGATCGTCCATGGGCCGCTTAACGCTGGATCCTTTTGTCTCTATGATGGCAGACTTACCGTCGTTACCACCTCGCCTGTCCGGGGTGAAGCGCCAGTACCATGCAGGGGACCCCGTCAACCTCAATTGCTCCTCCAGGTCCAAACCTGCGGCAGCACTCAGCTGGTACATCAACGACGTCAAGGTAGCATAGCCATTGTAACGTCTGGAGATGAGCCTCGCTGTCGCACCGCGTGTATGCCAACAGTCACACCGTGTAAATGTAGACTACCATGTTGACTATCTCACCGAGTGAATGTAAGCTATCGTACCGTGTAAATGTAAGCTGTCGCATCATCTAAACCTTTTTTGAACTCTCAACTCACCATGTTTACCTTACCTTTAATAGTTTACCATGTTCGAACTTTCAACTTTATTCAGCTCAAGAAACTACAATAGTACTGTGTAAAAACGCCAGTTTATTAAATTATGCGATAATACACGAATAATTTCGAAGTACAAGCTTTCTTAACGGACATAAGTTCATTTAAAGAGGATTATGGAACTCTCATTTTTTTACGGTCTGTTGAGGGTCTTCTTGCTGCATGAAAAACGCGCTGGTATGTTACGTCAGTCTTAGTTCCGTATTACTGATATAAGCTTTTTCATTCACTTAAGTTGAGATTACGAGTTATGACTAGCGGGAAAAGTGGCACTGACAACCCAAAGAGGTGAGTATCTTGAATTTTGTAAAAAGTATGAACTTTTAGAGATTTTGAGCAGCAGCACCATCAGTGTTAAAGAAGTAGCAGAGAGAATGGCAAAGCATGTATTCAACATGTGATGATAGTGTCGAAATCAGAGACATATCTGAAAACAATCAGTGAAGGAATATTTCATGACTTCATCACCATCTCCATTTTTGTGGATATGCCTAAAAGCTAAGTTATACTTCCCAACGCATGTGCAAATAACTTACCATCAACATAATAGTCTTCAAAAACATTCCAGTACTCTTATCTATCTGCGCAACTACAAAGATTTGAAACGAATAACATCTGCCAATTAGGTGCTTAATATGGAGTTTTATCTGTACTCTACAGGCGGAGCAAGCTTACCTGGTAGACTACGCCCCGGTGCGAGGCCGGTTCGGACTCGAGACGTCTACACTGGGGCTCCAGTTTTACGTGAGACCCGAGCACATGCAACACGGGGTGCTGTCTTTTCGCTGCACCGCCACCATCGCCTCCGTCTACTACAAGGAGAGCAAAGTGGACGTGCGCGCCCTGCTCAGCCCCAATCCAAGCTCCCTTAACGGCAGGGAAAAACTCACAGGTGAGTCCAGATATCACCCTCAATGGTCAAGTAATAGTGGTTTTTAAGGTTAAAGTTATTGTTGTAAGTGGAGTTATTATTATTTTATGCGGAAATAATTGCAGCAACACAGACTCACATCACAGGAGCGTGTATATCGAGACTTTTTTATTCATGCAGCTCGAATAACAATATTGGAAAAAGTCGACGTGTCTAGAAATTGAGTAGTTTGCTGTGTAACAATGCGCTGGGAATGTATACACAAAGGAATTAAGTAAGCCAATAAAACTCTTATCAGTATATTATGTGGAGAATAGTAATCAAAATACTTTAGGGCCGGCAAAGTGGACAGAAAGTTACACTCGTATCAATGTCCAAGTAGAGTAAGGATGCAAGTTTCGTTGACTGGATTGTTTGCCTGGCAAAATTAGGTTTACTTTTTTGTTACGTATCTGTAAGACACATTTATTCAATATTACTAATGGACCGAACCCTTAGTTTTAAATTATTGTATTAATTAAAATTCTTAACTTATATAACCTGCTGTTCAAACCTTGAGTTTCGATTTTTGGGGAATTGTCAGTAGAAAGTTGTCAAAAATTTTCCACGATGTCATTCTAACGGGTAATAAAGGCTCACCCAATTTCATCTCGCTAACTGTGAGCCAACTCTTTCATCTTTTTATTGGTGCTTATATGTGAGAGAGCCTCCTAAAATTGCCACCCGAGTTGGCTGATCGCGACATCAAAGGTGCACTGAAAACGTATTTTGATGCCCTGTCTACCTATAAAGCACGTCGTTATTAGAGAAAAATAAAGGCCTCCGTGAAGTACATATTTAACAAAAATTCTGAATCCATTATTATTATTACTTTAAATTTCACTCAAAAATTTCAATATGATAGAGTAGCAAAAAATAATTTCGATTCGTGAACATTGTAGCGATAACTGTTATGGGGCTCAATGGAACAACATACCTATGTGTTATGAAAAATGAAAAATGGGTGGATATTTTTGTGAGTGGAAATGGTGGAGTTGGGTGGAGCGGGGCGTGCTGGAAATATGCCAAAGTCTCCATCAAACGAAAGCGTTCACATCAAAAGCGGACGCAGCAGGCAATACTGGACGCATTTTTGGCATGGCCTCGTCCGATAACAAAGCGATCATTTGGTCATGCGTGCTATCCTCAACATCCATGAATTTTTTACAAACATCCAGCCATAATTTCTCATGGAGGACTTTATTCTCGCATGTACTCCCAGAGGTGCTATGTGAAATGATAACTCTGTTGGATGAGCCATGTAAAAAAGAATAACCATGCACGTGGGTGCGATTTCGGTCAAGAATGCTTAAAAAAAAGGCTCTTAACAAAAAAAAACACTGTTTTTTGCTAGTTGGTGGCAATTTTGTCATTTCTTTAGAACGGGGAGAAGTGAACCATTGAAGCTCATTGCAAGATTGACGTTCTGCTTAACTTTGGCAGATTAAAATATTTGTACAGTAAAGAGACTTTGATAACCATATATATTAAATTGAAGAGAGTAGTTAAGTGTCGTTGAATGACGCCAAAGGTTTTTAAAACTGTCAAATTCATACCACGCAGAAATCCAAATCGAGTTGAGTAACTTACGTTCCCTATCTGGCACATCTTTGAGCTCTCACTTTCATGTACATACATTCTCAGATGCCATTTCAGTTCAAATGAGTGCGACTACTTAAGAAATAATGTACACAGCTTTTCTCATAGTACAAGACTCTACTGTTTAGGTGCGGTTACCTAAAATATACTATGAACCAGTGTAAAGATGGAGTGTGTAAAAATCAAACAAATAAGTACAAGATATAGTTATGTGCCATTTTTCATACGCAGGTGCATATAATTTGAGTCTCGTTGTGATGAAAGCGACTCGTATTCTGTAATTGGCAAGTGGATAATCCTTCAAGTCTTTTGAAACCATTCAGAAAGAATTCAATTTTTTCATTTAATCTGCATTTTTGAGAGTTCAACAATGTTAACCAACCTAATGTTGGAAACTTATCCATCCTTTACAGTAAAATAAGAAATAGAACCATTTTTGTTATCAGTGAATGAAAGAATGCGTACCTGGACTGCAAAGCAAATTTTCCATTACTTTTAACACTTTGACCGCAACGTGCGCCACCAGTGGCCACGGAGGGGATTTTCATACTGCTGCTCACCAACCAGTAGTCACAAACTCAATTTTCATAAATGCTTAATTAAAGCTAAATTAAGATATGATCCCGTTCGTGTTTGCTATTTCCAAAATTACTTATTCAAATTGACTTTGAATTTGAGTTGAATATTGAAATTTAGTTTAACCAATTGCGGTCAAAGTGTGAACCGCCATAAACTAGCTTGAACATGCTTAATTTTTGCCTGTAACGTGCTAGGTACCAGCAGCAGCGGCGCCAACACTCGAGCGCCAGGGGGCGGCGAGGCGTGCTGGCGGTCGTGGTTCAGACGCGTGTCGCTGCTCCTGCTCCTACAACTCGCCAACCTCGTCGACTTGAGATAATGTTGTTGGGCGCCCTGATGGAGGTTCGTTAGAGGCCAAATTGTTGACGCACTGCTACCGTCTGCCAACTTCAGTCCCTGCAAGTGTAGCGAAGGGAAAATGAAAAAGTATTCTCGGGGTGGAGGCTGAACTGTAAAAAAATGAGAAAAAAATGTATCCATAGTTGAGAGTTTAAGAAAAATGCGATTTTAGGTCATGGGTCTCCCAAATATGGAATAGTACAAGTTATGACAAGCTCCTCAAGAGCGCTGGAAATTTCCGTTAAACTCACGCGTGCTTGTCTCAATTGTGAAGTTTTGGGTCCTATAGTGAACGAATGCATTGGTGTGTGTACATACGAAATAATTCATCGATATTAAGTTATAAAGTAAGGCATGTCAAAAGCAGTCCACAACCTCTTGCAGTGAAAATCATGAATAAAACTACGTTTATCAAACAAAGAGGTGAATGAATCTCTGCTAAATTTTAACCACAATTAGAAAATTCAAAACTCAACGTGCAAAAGCTAGTTTTTATGTTAACATCAGGTTTCCATTCTGCGCTTGATGATACATCGAGATCGTACTTCTTTACTTCAAAGCGGGTACAACATCTTGCATGGCACAGTATTCCTGAATGTTATTAATCTCTCTTAAACGAATCATTCAGTTAGTCATGAAAGTAAAGTAAATCACAAAATTTCAATTTCTTCAAATTTTATGCTTAGTTTTAGGGTGCATGAAATTTCTACCGCTTACGAAAACTTAGGATAGTGAAACCCCGTGCTTCCTTAGCAACATTTGTAGGTTAAAGTTTGAAGATAATTAAAGTTTGATAAGATCGGTGACGCCCGTCAAGAAAACCTGATGAATTTATCGAGACGTCCACTTTGAAGTGTTTTCTCGGATCTCTTTCGGTGTGACTGATAGTTCAAGATTAATGTTGCTTGCGACTGAGATTGACATTTATTTAGCAGTATGAAATTTTGGCAATTTTGTAAGTAAGACTTTTAAAAAGAGTCCATGTAAGAAAGAAGCCAGTCCTATAGTTCATCTGTCCTTGTAGCAAACGAAACACACAGTAACTGTGTCGCGAAATGAGAGCGGAATTTTAAATAAGCATCATTATGACGTTCACAAATATGTAAAGCGATGTCACCATTAGCATGATGTTCCGAGTCGAATTTTTTCCCAGGTGCATTGATTTGAGAGCAAAAATGTTAATCGTTATTGATGTATATATTCGAATATTGGTTTGGCTGAAGCAGATGCATGTTCTCATACCTGGCTCTAATACAATTGATTTTATATTCCTGACTATTGTGTGTTATGTTAACTAAAAAGGGAAATGTAACATTGTGTTACAGTTCTGCAAAACCCTTTCAGCTCGGAGTAGATTTAAAATAACGGTTAGGGCTCAAAAATTTGATTTTTCGTCAAATTTTCAATTTTGGGATTTCCATCCACAAATGTATAAACAAGGTTTTTATCTTTAAGAATGTCATGATTTAGATGCTCAAACTCATGCTTCCTGCTATTCTTTAGTAAATTTTTGATGAGTTTGATGTTTAAAGCTTATTTTCTCAAAACTGCGTTTTTGCTTATGAATATTGATATACACGTCAGCTTCTCTCATGAACCGTACCATGAATGAAATTTCGCCGAGTTGTGCAGTTCGTATACCAGCTCAGTACGTACTAAAATTAACCTCATACTTTTATAGTTTCTGAACTATATCCATTCAGTTTCGGAATTCATGTTGTAAAAATACCACTTTTCTGTCTATCAGATGAAGGCCGCCACAGTTTCGTTGTAAATTAAATATTTTTCCTCGAAGTTTCTAGCTAACAAGATACTTTTAAGTGCCAATAACTCGTTCATCAAGTTTCAAGAAGAATTGTTTCGTGCTGACTTGGATAGCGTGACATCACTGAAGCTGCATTTTGAATTCTCACCGCGATGGCGGCCATTTTGAATTAACATAAAATAGAATAAATAGGTATAATTTCGATTTGATGGACAAAAACTGAAAAATTGGTACATGGTCAATACAGATTGAGTGCAAATTAACTATGGAGTTTATTATTCCTAGTCTGAGGCTCGCCTGAAAATACCCTATTTTTAGCCCTTTCAGTCCCAATCCTTGCCCTAACTTGTTGTTTAGTCTATGAATTTTTTTTTTGCTGCAATTGAGGAGTTTTGGCACTGAGTAACTACGTATGTGAGCGAAATATTTTCATTCAAATTTTTCGAGAATAAAGTGAAATTGGGTATCTAAAAGTTTTCCTTTTAATTATCTTGAAAAAATGTAAATTCTTATTTAAGGAACTGTCTTATCTGTACTCGTACGTTGATAATTCCATAGATAATTATGAAACTCGAAATTTTGTCTTTTTATGTTAAATAGTTTGTTAATTGAAATGCTCCGTCGTTCACTCACGCGTACTAGTAAACTGGAATATACTGATTTGACCTTAATTATGTTTTCATTGTTCTTTAGAAAATTAAGAGAAAATTTCATTGTTTTTTGATAAAACAAGAGGAAAACATGTCGACCAGGTAATTTTAAGGCAAGCGTCAGATCCTGAAAATTGTTGCCGGCGGAATGCCTGGGAGACGCAGACAATTTACAAAGATTACAGCATACACTGTGTGCTGCAAGTCGCTAATGTGTGCCAATTTATTCGTCTCTATGAATAACTCGTCTCATATATTATGCGAAGGCAATTGCTTGGCAGGATGTCGTTTTAAATAACGCGATATTTCGCAGTCTTTAAAAAACTTCCAAATGCTTATTCTTGTAAGAGTAATGCTTACTTGCATAGCTTTCCCCTTTACAATTTTCTATTTTTCACAACTGGATCCATTTTTTTCAATTCTCTACTGGATGTTTCTCTACGTGAAACAATGAATTTAAGCATAATCATTCTTTTCGGCACTCATGTGGCATTTTAGCATTTTCGTGCGCCATTGTGTAGGGCTTTGTTCCTTTACATAAGGAACTGAATGCATCTGCTTTGTTTGAGCAGAACGTTATCTTGAGAATTAATGCCTGAATTGACTATTCGCAAAAATTATTTTATCTTGAAGGTTCAATCATTCGAGTGAAATTCTTTCTGCAGCTGAGCGTTACAAAGGAAACATGAACAAACAAACAACAAACAAAGGAAACATAGCTTCACAGAGTCATCATCAATTTTTGGCTCTGTCATAGACGCGTCGCTAAGTGGCATGTTCATCAGCTAAACATCACAGACACTAAACATCCTGCACCACAACGTCCTCTAATCAAAGTAACGTCCGTTGAGGCCGGCGTCACAAGGAGATCAAATGTAACCTTTCGTCATAATCGTCTACCGTCAGCCGTACTATTCGGTTAGTCTAGCGCTGCGAAACCGTCAGATTTCAACCTTAATTTGGGGCTGTAAACTTGTTTATAACCGCCGACTGTAGACGATTATGACGAAATGTTACCATTTGGTCTCCGTGTGACGGTGGCCTGGGTCACAAAAGGGCTCGGAGACCTCGAGCTGGCCGCTCCGCCGCAGCAGTTGTGTGTGGCCTAAGTTTAAAACAACTTCTGGACAACTACAACAACTGATCCCTTCACGGGGACAAAGGCAAATGGAATAATTTGCATCCCTTCAAACCTTTGTCATTCCTCACCTTTGCAGTCAAAATTAATAGTTTTAAAACGTATTTCCGTCAATCCTGATGTGAAATCATTTTGAAGAATCGAATTTATTTTTTTTCTTCACTTCCGAATCCAGTGTAGGTATGTCGAAAATTTGTATTTTATGAAACTTTGAGACGTAAATCGGAAATTTTTCAGATCGGGATTTGATGCAATGTGAGCATTTATTTACACCAGTTGCAACGAAGTTGGAAATCTAATGAAATCTAACGGAGGAAAATTTTAAAAATAATTCACCGAAGAGATCATGTACAATATTTCTTCAGTAAGATACTCCTCATCTGCATATAAGGGTATTTAAACTGTAAAATTCTAACTTGCAGTTATGTTAATCGTGCATAGGGCCTTATTGCGAGTAATATAATGAAATGTATTAGTCTCCTCGACTGACAAGTTTAAGGCTTCAGGACTAAAACACTTAAATTTCGCATTCTGCTACATTTTTTCAAAATTTTCGCTTAAGTTATTTCCTAAATTTAGCTAAAGTAATGATGAAAATATTACTAACCTTGATGACCTAAGTCTCAGCTACGAAGGGAAACGGAGCCCGAAAACGCCTCAGTCTTCCAGCGCTTTCGACTCGGTGGTAGCGCAAGGTTCAAGTGGGGAGCTAAAAAGAAAGAGTGGAAGCTTTGCGAATTCCAAATGCAGGAATCTTTTACAGTCATGGTAGAAACTACACTCTCTGAAGAAGCTGCGAACCGTCCAACTTTGTGGATGCAAGCTCAAGAAAAATTAAGATTTTACCCGAATAATAAATCACGAAAAAAACTAGGGCTCTTGGTCACTCAGTAAAGCACCAGTGTAAACATTGAAGCTACAATTGACGTTTTGATGTGCCTCATTTGACATGTCATTGGTGGTAACTCAGAATGAAGGTACACTGTTAACAAAAATTGAATAAAATAAGTACAAATTTCACTGTAGATCTCTGTCCAACTACAAAGTGAAGACTTTGTACAGTTTACTCATACACATACAGTTCACTCATCAATTTTCACCAAGTGAATTCCCCTAGGTATGTCACTAGATTTTTTTTTGTTGTGCCATTACTGAGATAACACGTTTACTTGACTATCAAATCAAAACTACGAGAGTGAAATCATCTGCATATCCGAAACCTTGGTTGCAGCATGATGAAGCGCTTAGCATAATGTTGTTCGAGTCTCTTTTATTATCGCATTCTGAAAAAATGTCCCGAAACCATATTTTACTCAGCAAATAATCTAAAAATAATGAGTAACGTTTATAGAAATGAAAAGTATTTAAAAGCAAGAATGTTTTATACGTAATATCACAGTGATGAAAACGATCGCACGCGTCCTTTGTCCTGTACTATGCATCATTACCAGTCGCCATATTATCGAGATTTGTTTGAACTTCTGGTACTCCAAGCTTGTGCTTAGTGATTCCAAAATTCAAGCCACGTTGATTATGAAATACTTAGAGTAAAATTTTTGAGTTCTTCTTGTGAAACTATTTTTCAGTCATTTGTTACCTATAAAATGAAACCACGTTGTTGGTAGTATGTACAGTATTTCTAAGTCAATTTAATTAAGGGTGATAACTCAAATTTTGCATCGTGATCTATGATTTTAAGTGAACAGTTTTCAGGTCGTTTTAGTTACGAGCTAAAGTATTTCCCTGACCTTTACTCTACAGTGACTTCATTGTCCTCTTGCTTTGTCCACAATTTTTAAGAGTTTTCATCATACCTAAAATAAATTAGATTGAAGCTTTCCATTAGTTTGAATTACATGAATCTTTTCATCGAGTCCCACGCAAATTTGAGCGCCTTAGATGATAGAAATGTAGGCTAAGTAGGTGGTGAATGTACATATACATTTTGAAGTTGATGTACATAATCGTGTAGCATCCACGGAAGCCATCTCTACTTCTAAAGCTCAATAATGTTATTGTGGCTATATTAGCCTAGAGCTTTAAGTTATTTCCGTAGTCAGAATTACTAGCGTTGGAGCTAGCCAGCAAGTCCGCTTCTAAATTTCAAACTCGCAGCGAATATCAGGAAAAAAACATTGAACAAGACGGCAAGTAAGGCAAAATTTAAAGCGTTACTGAGGTGAAAGGTTCCGTCGTCACTACAGAGGTCTCATTTGATTTATTCATAAATTAAACGGAAAGTCTCGCAATAAAACGGAGTTATATCTACTATACTCACTAGCATCGTGTTCATCATCGAACTTGAGCACGTAAGATAGGAAACGTACAATTCTTATTATGACATCAATATTGCGTGCAAATGTGCGGTGAGAGAAACTATATTCCCTGACAACTGCACGTACCTGACATCTGACTAGCATAAAACGGAAAAATCTTACCGATTTGAAAACCTGAAATAGTGTGGAGCAAAACGACTTTCACACCGCGCAGGCCGTGAAAAATTGCGACGCGGTGCTCTCACGCATATTTTCCAAAAATCTGTAACGAACTAACAGTGTGTCTCTGGAGTAAAGTTTCTCTCACATATGCGAATAAACTCTGCAATTTATTGTCTATTTCTTGCGACGTTATATAGCAGTAAAATTCCTCATTGTGTAGTTTCTGTTCTTTAACAAGATTTATGATGAAGAACCTTGAAATTAACGCTGTCCTACGTGCAAATTGGCTGTAAACTTGAACTGTTGCTTCAGTAACCATATGAGTGCTTTAGCATTGGTAGTAGGAAAATACAAATCTTTTGCAATCCTTATTAAAAGTGGCATTCTCATTGACGACGCTTGCTGGTGAACGGCATCATATTTTCTCATTCACGATCCTGAATTGAGCAACGTGAGTCTCCTATAGAAACATTCCATGCGTTTACTGGTAGATTCTTATGATTGGCTTTCGAAACAATTAATGTCAATTTTGAATTTCATGTGCAAGTTCTCGTAAATAAACTGAACCTTTGAAAAACTTTCGTGGAAAATTTTTTTTTTAATTGAATTCATGATATGTTGATTATTGGTAGTGAATTATTTCCGAAATGCAGTCATTTCATGTATTTACTAATATTATGGTAGAGAAAACTATCATATATAAAGCATCGTGGCAGCAATTTACAGCGGTCCCCAGTGTGAGTTGACCTCTGGAACAACAGCATGTAGCAAAAATCAGATTCTGAGTACTGCTTACTTACAATTTACAAGAATAAAGAGCAATCATCCCTACGGGGTACAGGTTTGCTGTGAACAAAACTAAGCTGTTGAAATTTTACGTTTCATTCGAATATTTTTTCCCTTGTGAACGCGTTTGTAACAAGACTTCGAGAATTCCCCTCAGATACTCTGTGTTTTTGCTTCTTATGAATGCATTCAATTCTCAATTGGAGCTAAGGTTAAACCATTCACCGTGATGACTCCGTGCTGTAGTGGAGAATCATCCCACGCGACTCACTTCACACACATGGGTCTGATTAGCTGCAGCATCGCAGCTAATCAGATGTCAGTGGGATTATAGCGAACATTGTTTACAAGAAGCAACAAGAATATTTATTCATAAAATGTAATTGAGAACCAAAAAATATGGTGATCGAGTTTGATAAATACTTTGTTGATATCCGAGGAACGCTCTCCTGCCAAATCGCCGAAGCAGTTCTTATTAAGTATTCAATTATGTTAACTGGCTCTTAAATGGCAGCTCTATTGGTGATGTGTAGACAAGCTGGAAGTAGAACCGTTGACAAAAATGTGCTATCGTACCAACCATTTCAAGATCAAACTATGCTAATAATTCGGTCCATTTGAAAATTCACCATATTCCTGCCGCTCAAAGCCGTAGCTGTATACCCTGAACATTGATTTACGACAAACATGACTCTTGTGTGTCTTATAGTAGCATCACGGGTTTACAATGCAGCTGTAGAGTCAATAATGCTGTACATGTCAGCTTAAATAAGTCCCAAACACCCCTTTAGCATTTATTGTAGGCTAAAGCAATACTAAAACCTATTTTATCTTAAGAGCCCCAACAGCACAGCTCTGCTTGTGTTTCTCAGGTCCATTTTGCTTTCATTTTAGCTTCACTAGACTTATTCCTAGCATAACTTGATGCGGAGCTGAAGTGTGGCATTTCTCATCTTGGAGTGTGTGGGTGCTTAGCTGGGAGATCTCTTTCGTATTCATTTACCTAATCCTTAAGATCTCAGTGCTCGTATTGTTCCCAGTGTTGTAACATTTACAAAGCCTACTCTATTGCTAATAATGTTAATGATAATTAAAGGTGCTACTGCCTCATGGAATTCGTCCCATGTTGATTTACGATCATACTTCCTTTATCTTTTAAGACGCTCTTTTCCACTGAATGATGATTGGTCGTCATTGAGGTTTCTTCACTCGAGATGAGAAGGTGCCAAGTTTATTCGTACTAGCACCGATCTTTAATAAATGTCTATACCATTCAGTCTTTTTCCTTCCCTTCGTGAAAATGCAATTGCTTTTCGTGACAAAATCTGAACAAAAGCAAAATCTGAATTGCAATTTTTTTAATGTATTTTTTTAAATATAAAATTCATTTTTCAAAGTATGGTAAAAAGTTTTCAGGAAAGTCAATCTTTCACACTATTTGTAGAATGAAAAAATGCATCACTCACACAGTACACATGCCTTTCCATCTCAGTGTGAATTTCAAATTATTTTAAACGTCAATCTCGAAAAAAACTCAAATGCTCATTTGAGATTATGTCAGAAATGCTGTTCACAAGCCCTGGAGAACTAATATTACTGCAAACGCTACTAAATGAAAAAAAAACCTGCGGAAATGGACGGTCCACAGCGGGAAACACAACGGTAGCCAGAAACACAAAACATGACTGATCTGATTTTGTGCCACGCTATTCCTTCATATTATGGAAAAATTTTGACTCTATTTAAAAAAGAATAGCATGCACGACCCAAAATTTGTGACTAAAAGAACTTCACAAAAACATCAATCGTATTAAGAGAAGTCTACTCCGTGTTTTCCACAGAGCGTCGGTGATCCCGTTTTTAGTTTCCAGCCATAGCTAAATATTGCAACCATTTGGTCCAAGCCTTTTCAGTTTGCAGTGTAAGCTTGACCTGGAGACAAATCTTTGGAAAAGCAATATCCTGGCTCGGTAGGGGTTGTAAAAGGGCAGTCAATCAGTAGGATAATTACGCGAGAGTCTCAGACTCATTTCTTGGTGGTCCCCGGTGCTGCAGAGACGGGCGTGGACAGATTAGACTTCCTGCCACACGCACAAAGAACGACTTGAGGAGTACCGACCACTTAGTGTTTCTTATGTTGTGAAACTCAGCAAGAGCAATCGACATGTTCAGCGTCCGCTGCTCGTAACAAATGAGTTTGAAAGAATATGAATCGATTGTTAACACATTCATTGCGGTATGACCCGCCGGTGGGTCGTCCTTGAGTTTTTCCAGTTCCAAAACGACCCATCGATGGGTTGTTGGAAAATTGTTAACAATCTTTTTAAATATTGGTTTTTATTTTACCCCGTTCATGTTTTCTATTTATAAATTTTTAGAAATTGTTTACTTTAAATTTGAGTTAGATATTGAACTTCAGTTTAACTCATCGCAGTCAATGTGTTAAAAGAAGCGCAATCATATTTTCACAGCATGTGGAAAAAATATGAGGTTTTCAATTGTTTGCTGAGCTGAACGGAACATTTATAGTGCTTGTGCCTTCGATAGAACTGTTCAGATAATTTTCAAAACAATCTTTAAAACACTAACCTTTAAGTTATAAAAGTGTACGAGAAGATAAAAAGTATTTATTTTTATTGAAGTTGTGGTATAAACTAGTATCGTTAATCTGTTACTGCTCTGAAAGAACTAATGTTGCTAGCGTCATTTTTCATAAAATCTGAAAGCGCAGACATACATGTGTCATCAATTGCAAAATTCACACTCCAATGAAAATGAAGAATTAGTTTTGATGAAACTCAACAATCACCTAGTTTTAATACATTACGATTCCGAATGAACCGCAACAAGTCTACGAAATATGGAGTAATTTGAATCCTAAAATTCTATGTCATTTTGAGAGATGGGATTTATTTTATACAGTAAAACAAATTTAATAAGATGATTACAACTATTTCCAAATTCCATTTCATGTAAATTGTTTCAGAACTGAGTAATCTAAGGTAGGGGCAGATAATAAGTCAGTAAACGTTAAACAACTGAATGTAAAGCAGTGCAAAAAATCGAACATACAGAACACGACTAATAATCATCCGGATGTGGGCTAAGAAAATGTCCTTAAAAAGAACGTCAAAATTGTGGCATGGCACAGTGTTCTAGCAAAACCAGTATAAAATAAGCTTAAAACTAAAACCATTGTTCTTTTGTCTATCCCTAGGTTTAAAATTTTACACGAGAGGCGCTTGCTTTCGGAAATTTCGAATGTTTATGCTTGAGCATTCATACCAAACGGCAGGAAGAGAACTATTTTTTGGCTCCAGGATCTCAGTTCGTTTTATCGTATCTGGGGAGGCTTCTTGCGCTCTTGTATTCTATTTATTGGAATACTGTACTAGGTGAAGGAAATTTGTTTTGTCTATCTATGTGCGCTGAAAATTAATTTCTTCTGACTTTTATGAGTATTTCAGACAACACAGATAAAATAAAGAGCGGCGTATAGTTTAAAGCCTTCTATATGCATGTGCATTCCGTATGCGGTAGATTGGGTATGGATAACATGGAAAAGATCCACAGAGCAAAGTATTTATTACCATGCAGGTGTTGTGTTAATTCATCAGTAAATTTAAATCCTGATAACATTGAAATCGTCTCTAATGCACAACATGGTAACAGGAAGTGTAACGCTCTTATACCATGGGATATTTCAGCAAATATAAAATTCTACATACTGTCTTAACCGAACATATGTTCAAAAAAATAATATCTATTGCAAATAAACTTAACAGTTCCATTTTCTATAATTACAACGGAACTTTTAAGTTTATTTACAATTATGATTAAAATGATATTAAGTTCTTTACTTTGGAAAGAATGTAATTCAAGCTCGATGAATAGGAATGATCTCCACATTATGCACAACCTCTCTAACTCTCCGCCTTTTTTTATACATCGAGAGGACTCACTTGTTACGGCAAAAGTACCTTTCAAATATACGGGGATTCGAACTCAGCACCTTCTCATCCAAATAATAAAAGATGTAAATTCTCATCCAAACTAATTCCCACTTCAACTTGATACAATATCCGCACATTACTGCTTAGAAGAAATGAAATTTGAACCGTAGTTGCAGAAGTATGTTGCTTTCAAGACCCCAAACGAGTGCACAATTTGGCCTTCCACGTTGATTGGTTGAATTTTACACCTGTAGAGTTATTTTTTGTGATACGTTTCTCATTAGAATCGCATTATACATAGATTCAAATCTTTTACTTTATCCAAAGCGTTCATACCGATAACTTCTACGAGGTGCCTCCTCTTCGTGTACGTCACGATTTCTCCATAAATCTAAGTTAGATAATGCGGGTTAGTCGCATTGTTGGGTTTGAAAAGTGCGGTAATACAGCGCTATTGATTCCGCAGGCCCGGACGCGCGCTGCACCATTTATCAGAGTGACACGAGTTTGCGGCCGATTGTACCGCCTATCGACACTCCGCCCTGCACCGAGGAAAGAAACTGTTTATTTTGAGCAGGACGGAGGAATAATGTCGACATTTGAAGTAAGAGCGTGTAAGGGAATTGGAGAATACATCACCTGCATATGAATTACACTAGTGATACCGTTTCAAGAGATGGCGAATAACTGATATATTTACTTGGTGTTGCTGCTTGGTTGTGGAGAAGAAATAGCATTCCTGGAATGTACCGAAGAGCTAACGATTGCGTAACAAATTGAGACCAGAAGCAAACAAAAGATATTAACTAAACAGTCACTGCATCGCTAGCATAAAAAAGAACAATTAGGAAACATGCCTAGTTGCAACATGTTAAGATTTGGTTCGGTATGAGACGATGTGGCCAGGGTCATATTCGGTAAATCTTCAAAACAATCTGAACATTTTTAAGAATTTATGAGTAAGAGTATCCGGTCGTTTAATCCAAACACATGCGCAGGTTTAATCATATGCGAAAATACGAAGAAGATTGCTTATCATTTCTACTGAAACACTGTCAATTCTTAAAATTCTGTGTCTGTCAGTCTATAAAAGCCAAGATTCGATGTAACTAACATCCTCCTCAGGCTGAAAATGTAGAGAAAAAAAATTTACTCACAATGATAAAAATGTATGTTCAATTCTTAAACTATATCAGAAGCAATAAAAATATTGAAAATTCCAGTACTAGATGACTAGATAGAGAAAATTTTTACCACCGGAATCTGAAATCACACAAGTATATATATATATATATATATATATATATATATAGGTATCAGCACTCGTAGAGTATCCGAATCAAATCTTGCCCATTTAGTGCACGCTTTATAAGCTCTATTTAATAAAGTATGTATAGCACCCTCTTTATTAACTTACGAAGCATTGCAATCATAATTTATGGATTCTCTAGCATAAGAAAGCCTAACATTCACGAATCTCTGAAAAGCACCCAGTCATGCTTCAAGTATAAGACATCCAGAAACGGCCACGTCCTCGTACAGAGGGATTTTTAACCTTTTGAGTACAATAATTCAAATCTTTGAATGAAAAATTTCTTCAAGAAAAAGTTATCAGTACCCTGAAATATCGGTGGCATGGTTGTAGTGTGAATGTTTTTTGCTCAGCTAGCCCCTCTTCTATATTTTAATTTAAAAATTACGAAATTTAAAGCTCTATGTTTGGCGAGAGAAATTTTCGATATTGGAAAAAAATTTACATTTTTGAAATAATCATTTATAAGTTCGTGCCTAAACTTGTCAAAAAATAAACGAAGTTCAGAAAAAAACGTGCTCAAGTTGAATAGATAGGTTATTGAATATGTTACACGCACCCTGTGGCGTGAACTTAGTGGTGATCAATGGTAATTTACGCGAGCAGGCTTCTGGAATGTCTGGAAAATAGTTTCATGAATGCTTTTCATAATTTTGTTATTTACTTCAAAATATTCCCTCACTAGATAAATTACTTTAAAATTAAATTAGATAACCTAACCTGGAAGCACCAGCCATCTTGGCACTGGAGTCCCCGTCAGTACAAAGGGATAAATATGGGTCCTTTAAAACCATTAATTACTCCCAAAATAACAGATGGATTTTAAAAAACAATTCTGAGATGTACTAGTTTTATTTTGATAAGTTTTTGAGTACAATATTCTTTATGTGCATTACAATATGTTGAAGAAATCCATTTTCTTACACGGGGAACTAGTATTAAGGAGTCATAAAATTAAGGAATCATGCATTTAAAAATTTGGTTTGAAATAATTTAAAGTATTCGAGGACGTTCGGTACAGTGTGCCCTTATTACCAAACTAATTACGACCCTTTACGTACGAACGCCTCATAACTGTTCTCAGAATGTCGTGCCTGACAAACAGCAGACACGCTCCAACATCCACAGCATTAACAACTTGCTCACGCCTTCCTGTGGAGCACTGCTTTCTTGTTCATCTTTAATTTTTCTCATATTCTAAGAAGCAGTTTTTAAAATGGGCGTTATCGGCTGAAACCCTCCTGTGACCTGCACTACGGTTCCCTACGCTTGACGTCGTGGAGAGGGCTTGTGGCTGACGGCCGAGGCATGATGACGGCACTACGCCACTACGGTTTCGCACCGCTTCGAGACGGCTCCGCACTCAGCTGCTTCTCCGACTTCTCGTCTCCGGGACTACGGAGGCAGCCTGGATGGGAACTACGGCAGACCAGCGCTTCAGCGGCCGGGCAGTCTGTCATCGACCTTCTCTTCTCACCGTCGTCACGTGGACTTCAAGGGATCCATTGTGGGGGTACGTTTGGAGATAAGTTGGTGCATTTGTCCCGAACGTTCCTCACTGGCCAACATTTGGCTGTAGTTTCCCGTACTCGGGCCGTACCCTAAATTTAAAGCCGTGACTTAAACGTGAATTCTAATGTCTTTAAAATATATATCAGATTGAGTGCATTGCCATATCTGTTAACTCAGAATCTTTTCTCGACAACTCTCAATCTTACCACCGTCAAATTATTTACGTCTTGTCCTATTTTATCTCAACAGATCACGGTTATTGGCAAAATTGATGTGGGAGGCCGTCGGATGCACCAGCTTCCGACTTCTTTATACTTGCCAAGAAGTCACCGACGTGCCTGCGCTTGAAGACCACTTTTGCTGTTATTTATTACCATTATTATTATTATTGATGTGCATTTATGTTACTAAAATAAGAACCAGCATCGTGTCGTCTTTTCCCACTCCGTTTTTTCAATACAATATTCTTTGTACAATATTTCAGTACAATATTCTTTGTGGGATTTTACCCCCTTGAATCAGCGAGATTACGCACCCTGTTCATTACGGTGTTGGGGAGATCTGGCCCAATTTCCTGGATTTTTACCTCGATGCTACTCTTACACATCTAAAATACTACTCTTAAATACTACTCTTAAATACTACTCTTAAATACTACTCTTAAATACTACTCTTAAATACTACTCTTAAATACTACTCTTAAATACTACTCTTAAATACTACTCTTAAATACTACTCTTAAATACTACTCTTAAATACTACTCTTAAATACTACTCTTAAATACTACTCTTAAATACTACTCTTAAATACTACTCTTACACTTCTAAAATACTATTCTTAAATACTACTCTTACACTTCTGTAAAACCAAAGTTGTATTGGTGGCGTATAACATCGGCAGTCTGTTAATTTTTTCCCCTTTATACTCGCATTACAATTTGTGTTCTTCAACCCGCAACGGGTTAATATTGTTCCCATAAACATGAGTTTATAGGTCTCCAAGTTAATCATTTTACGCATGCCAGAAAAATAAACAGGCAGGCAAAAATGTTCTTAGGGCAATAACTGATGCACGCATCAGGTTATTTTGGCCCGTGATTGTCACTCCGGAGCTCTTGGCGGCCTGTAGCCTTCGATCCTTCTGAGTAAACCTTTGCTTAATTTAGGAAGAAATGTCCGGCTAAATGGACCATGTAAATCCAGCCGAAGATCCTCCGGTAAGCGGATTACGAGCAGGCCAACAAAAGCTCATTCTTGACGCTGCCTTCCCCTCCACAGATCACGAAATGGACTGCTCTCACACGCGCCACAGAGTGATCGTTACTTCTACAGGAATAGTCGCCGATGTCTTCGAGAGTTTTCCAAGTCTGTCTAACGTCTTCGCTTTTTCCGAGGCTCTCAATACCACACAGAGACAGTCGTTCATTTTCCCAAGAGTTTTGTAAAAGTTGTTCGAACATTGCGGAATATTTACCGAAGCTCTCAATACCACACAGAGACAGTCGTTGATTTTCGCAAGAGTTGTTCAGTTGTTTGAACATAGTGGAATATTTACCGAGGCTCTCAATACCACCCAGAGACAGTCGTTGATTTTCCGAAGAGTTGGTCAAGTTATTCGAACATTGTGAAATATTAGCGTTTACATTTCAATGACGAATTTCGATAACTGGAAAAATTTTAGTCGTCCTTTCTGGCAAATCTCAAAATTCTAACCTAACTTTATTTACGAAATCATTAATTATCACTTTCGAGGTAAAAAGTGGAGTGAAATAATTTTGGGGCAAAGGAGCTTGTCCTGTTGAGGCGATGATGTGAACGAGAGGTCGGTCCTTGGCGAGTTAGTGTTCTCATACGGTAGTTGAGCTCTCTCCAAGTACTTGTGAGCTAAGCTTCGGAGGCTTTCGTTCAGATTCAATACCATAATTCTTCGAAAACAACTTTCCTAACGCGTTTTCTGCATAATTCAAAGGCGTAGCGTTACACGTGCTACACTTTGAGTGAGAAAGTCCCTGGTTTGATAATGCTTCAAGGTTGTACATTTGCCGCTCTAAAATACTGTCCTGGAGATGTAGAAACCACAGAAGAATGGTTAAAGAGAGTGTACGGTAGCAGAATTAATGAATAACGTCGCATTTCACTCCTTCCCCTCTAAGGTTAAGAGTTGAAATCATTGTGATTGCAATAGCCATACAAAAGCTGCTCTAAAAGTGAGCGATCAATAACGATGCCTCTTTTATGCGCGCTGCGACGAAGAATAAAAAATAAGACCGATTTTTTGTGGGATTTACGTAACACTTTTATATAAGAAAAGGACAGTAAATAGCATAAAATCTCCTAACTAGCATAAAACGTGCGAAAATGAAATTAGATCCGAACGTATTAATCATCCTAAAACTATCCACTAATCTGCAAGATATCGGCACGATTAATTTGTCACTGAAAAATTGTCATGTGACCGTCACGACTGATTTAAATAAGCATCGCCTTGCGACCATGTTCGCTTTTTCTAAAGACTTGCGCTCAAAAAAATAATCAGCTTCCACAGCCACCGGAGGCTGTGATCTTAAGGGTAAAAAACAGCAGATGACTAATGCCCAAATCGAGTGGTGCAGCGTTCACGTTTTTGTGTCGGCTGATCACGTGTGTCTCGTGGCTGTCCGCCGATTTGGCCTTCTGACTCTGAGCCACACAGTTGAGGGGAACCACGGTAGAGGAAACAAGGTTGGATCATTTCTATGGGAGAAAATACACCTCCTCTTATTCAGCTAGTCAATAGAAAGTATTTATTTCAAACAAACTTCATGACGTTACCAAAACGCCATGTCGTCAGGCCAATAGTAGAGCCAGATTTGATGGTAGCAGTGCAACCAGATATAACATTAGCGCTGCTATTGGTTCGTTGCCGTAACGTCAGCAAAACCCCACCATCAACGAAAAAAAAAACTAGTTTGAACCGACCTTGTTTCCTCTGCCGTTAGGGGAACCCCTGGACAACTATGTGACAAAACATCAATGAGAAGACGTTTAGTTAGTACAAATTCCTATCATGGTCAATTTCTTTTATGGCCTCATTCGATTTTATTTCTGAACATTGAGTTTTCCTTTAACTTGATTCTCCCAATGAATTTATCAGGAATTTGAAAATTCGGTTATTTTTGAGTTTTTATTTAAGATTTTTTTTCGAGTACATTGAGCAGTAAAGTCGGGATAGACTGTTCATGGAATGTCGATTTACTTCAAAAATGAACACTAAAAACCATGACGATTTTTAGAATCACTAAACACTCTGCGACCAGTTAAAATAAAATTGGTAATCAGAAATAACTAGGTATTTTAAATTTAAAATCACTGTTCTGGCTCATTGCATTCAAAAGAAATTTTTCGCTGCCCCCTGTGAGTGTTGCATCTTTGTGTATCCTAAAATAAGAATAAATGAGTAAAAAAGAGCGTAAACTGGAGTTCACGATTTATAAACCAATCACTTCATCTATTTCTCCCATGTTGTATTCTGAACAAGCATTGAAATTTATTTCAACGAATATGTTTGTTTATTTGTGTTAAACGTGCGTGTTTGCAATGTTTTCTGCAAATTACGTTAGCCAACCATTTCTTACTACTTGAGAATCATTGAGGATGGTAGTACAGTTCAGTTCAGTAGAAGGTTTTAAGTCTTTCCTTTTTTCCTAATTTAATTTTAGCTTACTAAGAAAGCACATTTTGACTACATGGCCAACTGCTGATTCAACCGCTGCCGTAAGCATGAGACAATACCTTTTGTCTTGTTTCTACTAATTAGATATGAGTAATTTTGAGGTGAAAAACTTTTAAAATCTAACATGCATGCTGACTTTTCGTATCTAAATCCTACGACTAAATCACAACTTTTTTGGAAATATTCGTATTTGTACACTCTCCATTACGGATAGCAAAATGTATCTGGCAGCCTTGGGCGACAGCATTGTCTCATTTCTGCCTTATTTTGTCATCATTGTCCCTGCCTTATTTTGGTAGAGAATATTTTATCTAGAGAACCAAAATTACAGTCATTCTATGAGCCATGGATAATTAACAATAAAAAGGAAACGACAAAAATTGCAGAATTATCATTTTTCTTTGCTATTTTTGGCCCTTGAAACGATGAGAGATGCCTTTAAGACAATTATTCACCACAATGAGACTGAGTGCTCTCGATTACAACAATATGTAAGAAGCTTGTCATGAAACATGAGCTAATATTTTAAATAATGCCATGAGCTAATATTTTAGTATTTTGAGCTAATACTGAGCGTGTCTTGAGCTTCGGTGTCATGAGTGAATATTTTAAACTTGTGTACAAGGCCCGTCAAAAATGACGGGATTCGATATTTTCCTGATATAAATCCTCCAAGTGTTTATGAAAAACAGATTTATCCACCCTGATAGTACCCGCGATTAAAATATTGGTGCACTTGTGCACTGGTGAAACTCGTATCGCAGATACGGTCATTAAGCATCCTTCAAATCAAATCAAAGAATAAGAAGAGGACACCTAAAAAATAAATAAACACACCAAGGGTATTGTTAGGTAAAATGATGACCTACTTGATAACCAAAGTTAACACTCTAAATTAGTGTATGTATCATTCAAAGGCTCCCTACACCGTCCACCGGAGGCACGTTCGGATCACGATTCCCCGCCTCAGCCGTTGGCGGGGATCTACGCGGTTCACTAGGAGCGAGGCGCTCCAATATGTCTTGTAGCCTAAACTTGCGCGCGCATTTTCCAGAATTATTTTAAGAACGGAGTCACCTGAGTAAGTGCGTCGGGCAGCCCTGCATACGGAGGGTATAAAAATTTGGTCACGCCTCAATAATGTCAGTCTCACAGAAGGAAGAAGTTAAGGAAAACAGGCGGCAGACTTCGGGCGTTAGCAAGGAATCTTCGAGAACGTCAATTTGGCAAGAAACATCAGCATTAAAATGCGAACTTTTCTCCAACTTTAGACTGTGCATACTGCTGAGTATTTATAAAGTAAACGATGATGTTTTTTTGAAGGTTCCCGAGAAAAAAGAGCTCTACGGCTCATGAATAATACTACCATTGCAGTGAGGCACTGTGATAAATTGAAACTTGTGCAAGGAAGAAAATCTCGACGTTGAAGAATCAGGACCTCAGAATATATTTTTTAGTGAATTGATTTTTAGGTCGACGACGCTTTTTACACTCCAACAAATCGCACGTTAAATACTATCGGAGCATTAGTTAAGAGCTCATTATGCTTGAACGCTTCTGAAGAATTCTGTGGCTAGTAAGGCCTCAGTTTATTTTGTAGCGTCTTGAATAATACAAGTCTGTAAGAAATTCTCGCACACTACAACTTTAAAGGATATAGAAACAGTCAATAAACAGATTAAGATTTAACGAATTATATTGTTGTTAGATTCCAATCCAATTCAGATTGAACGGAGAACACACCTCCGTAAAATGACGGTAATAAGGTTTACGTTTTAATTTGGAATTCTAAGAATTTCCAGATCTTGATAGTTGTGATATTAAGTTTATTATGGTGCGACGCCCCGAATAGGAGGTGCTCGGTCGTTCAAAGTTGCGTCACTGAGAGGCTTCACACGATTAGGTTGCACCACGGTGCACGTCTCTTTTGGGTCCACGGTTAATCGTTAAAGAAGCCAGCACGGGAACCGGAGGGAGCTAGTTAGCCCGCAAACGAACCATGAACACCTGCAACGAGCAACAACACGATAATTACTAAGCCTCACCTGGTCGAATTATAGCAATCACTAACGAGCTTATATCTCAACACTATACCGCAGCGAATTAAGGCAAGAAGCACCCTAGCATAACGCACCCAGAGAGCAACGCAGAATATGATCGGATCGGAGGCACCAGACACTGCAGGTTCGGCGAAAAACCAGATAAAGAACGGCCAGCAGACGGACGCCCAGACGGAAGCGAAGCTGACTTTAGATTCGTATACTAAGGAAACAAAAGAAAGACGGTAAGTTGAGAAACAAACAACCCGATATACCAATAATGTGAATATGCAATTTTGACCACGAAACTCACCCAAGTATATTGCCATACTCGGTGAGCCGCAAAACCACTTTAAGAGGTAATTTAGAAATTTAGTAGAAAACAGTACAAGGTAGATGTTCGGTCAAAGGACAGAAAGGATAGTAGGGAGATGTTTTAACTTGTGAAAAGCATAGCCCAGAAGAAAATTACCGCTGGGAGGTTCGTAGAGCAGGCGGTAGCCCACCTCTTAAGATTAGAAACCATACCAGCTCAATTCAAGAATAATTTTAATAATGATCATAAAGATCTTTAATGGCAGCGCCTACATTCAGGTCGCAACCCATAAATTTAAGGTAAGTTTAGTTTCAAGATTCAACGCAGTAGGCCGTAGCCTTACTACAGTTTGATATAACAGGCCGTAGCCTAATTAATTTTAAGTAGACCATGCATCTAACTAATATTCGTATTTGTACACTCTCCATTACGGATAGCAAAATGTATCTGGCAGCCTTGGGCGACAGCATTGTCTCATTTCTAACTCTAACGCTCGTTATACCTTTAAGAGTGTAAAATTTAATACCCGAACAAAAGATTTAAATGAAAGAAAATCGCATTCACACAAACTTAAAAGCAGTTAAAAGATAAAAGTAGCAGCAAGAGCATAGGACGTCGAGGGTCAGTGGCAGATCACGGCAGAGTTACGTTACTAGCAACCATCACAAGAGCCTGTCCACAAAGCCAACCGGCCACACAACCATCTCACGTGGTAGCAAGAGAAGGAGCTGAACAGCACACTGAATTTCAAAAAACTAGGACCATCCGAACACACCGCCCGAACCCCGATGAAATCGGCAAAAAAACAAAATCCCACCGGCCCACAGTACAGGCGCAAAATAAAAAGCCACGCGAGGCGTATGTGGGAAGAATTTCCCACAAGTCATCAATTTATGACTTTTGCATCCACACAAATTGGGATATTTACGAAGAGATGTGTACGTTAACAGCAAAAAATTCAAATTTGTCGTTGCTGCTTAACCCTCGCAAGTGCATTATTCTAGAATCAAGCAAAATATTTTCACTCCTTTTGTGGTCACGTAATCGCTAAGAACATTCGCCTTTTGTGTCAAAGACTCGAGGGCTTAGAAACCCGTTCGGTGTTTCTTTCCCTTCGGAAAAAGGAAAAATGGAATTCCCCTAACCTACACAAGCGAGTGAAAAGTCTACGAAAGTCAGTACTGACTCGACCTCAAACCCGCTGTTTCATCCGGCGCTGATCATAAGACGTTTGAACATTCAATTTACAAAATGGTGTGCACGAAGTAACTGAAACAAAACATCGTCACATTTTTCTTCATCTCCGTATACCTTATTTCACATAGAATTAATTTTTTTATGCATAAATCACTGAAATCGCCTAATTTATGCACAGATAAGGGCACATGTACGTAGGAAAAGAAGTTAACTTCCTATAGGGTTAAGGAGGTTTTTACTAGTATCACCCAACGTGTCTGTGTATTGGGACTAGAGCTATTAAAGTATACTCTGTGCAGATGACGGGGAACTCGCTCTTGAACTTTCCAAACCTACTTGATCTTTTACTTTTGACTGCGTCACTCCGTCGCTACCGTAAAGCACTGTGTATAGTGTGCTAGCACTGCTATCCCGAACACTCGTTATACTACACTAGACATTCTACATTTTGAGATTGTTCATCTATTTTTCATTATTTTATGCCCAAAAGCGCTGACTAATTATAGAAAGTTCAGTAATCTCTAAACTTCCCCCTATGAACGATTGACAACCTACTGACTCGTGCACTGACTCTCAATTTCAATTTCTGGCATCAACAGCATTACCAGAAGCTCGCTTGATGTTTCGCATATTCGTACGAGATAATGAATCGATAATGTTCATACGGTTTTGTCTGGAATAAAAAATACTCAAGATTAACCCTATGCATACAAATTATCAGTCGTATTTATAGTTGCTGAAGAAAACTACTCTAAATACAACATTTCATGTGAGACAACCTGAAATTTTTCGTAACTGTGCTTAAATCTATTCAGTTGAAATTTCAGATCGTTACAAATTTACCTCAGCCAAAGTGAAAACAGAAAATGAAACAGAAACGTTCGATACAGTTTGAAACAGGGCATGTTTGCATTGACGGTTGTTGCCACAAATAAGGTCGAAGTAATGTCAGACGATAGAAGACAACAACTGACTAATTCAATTTCTGACCTCTTAATTCCACCCAAAAAAAAACTTATTATTAAGAAGTTAATACTAGCGTATGAAACTGAATTTCACGCTCCAACTCAAATTGAAATAAATTTCAGTGATCAAGTATGAAAGTAAAAACATTAAATGGATCGTGCTTGCATTCAGTTTTAATTAAGTTTTTATGAAAATTGAGTCGGTCAGCAGCATTTTGCAAGTCCCCAGTGACCGCTGTGGCGGTCATTATGAAAATCTCGGCAGCCAAAATATTGAGGGTCGTGCAGCCAAGAATACATTGGAATTCTTCATCCTTCCGCAGCCGCAGCTGTAAAGCCGAATTCGTACATTCTAAACGTCGGCATCTACGGATGTTGTATTTCCAATTCAAGCCTGATACATATCACCTTGTACATTGGTTTTTCAAATGCCTTATAACTAACGCCAGGACGCCATGACGCTCTCCCCCGGTCAAGACCGGTACCCGTTTCAGACACCTGGGTAGAGTGGGGTATTGTGCTTGGAATTTTTCCCCTATACCCAACGGAGAAAGTCGCCACCCAGCGCCGGGATTCGAACCCTAGATGCCAAGGCATTTGAAAATCCAATGTACGAGGTGATCTGAATCAGGCTTGAATTGGAAATAAAGCATCCGTAGATGCTTTCATTATTTATTTATTATTTTCACGGAAGAGCAGGCCCTTAAACCACACGGCTATGCAATATACTCGTGACGTGATGTATGCATATTAGTATGCAATTGTGTGAACGTTAGTCTTCATCTATTGTCATCATCTGATGCCTATCCACTTGAAATAATTTTAAAGATTGTAGAAACTATAGCGCAACGAATAAGGGTAATCGAACGCCGAAAAAAAAAATCCTGCATTGATTTCGGTTCACGAATCCTCCGTGTAAAAGTCATGAATTAAATTAATGTAAAGATACAAAATGGTACTTGAACATCATATGCACTATAGAGGTCTCAGCCTCAAAAAATCAAGAGAGGAATCATGTTCTCACTATACTATGTTAAAGATTATAATTATATTTCCAATAGGGCGATTCACTGAGAATCTGCCTCGTAGAATATAAATAAGAACCAGTGTAAAAACCTACATCACATTTATTGCAAACGTAATGTAATGTACGTTTTTACACTGGTTTTTATTTTTATTCTAAAGATTATAATTATCATGAGCTCATTCGTCTCTCCTGCGTCATTTCTGCCTCGCCCTCACTGGGGATTAGGTGCGGGTGCGCTCATTTCCCTAAAAAAGGTTGCCCGAATTGTAGGTGCTCGGGCCTGGAGTTATATTCTCGTTATACTATGTTCAAGATTATAATTATCATAAACTCATTTATCTCCCGTGTGTCATTTCTGCCTCGCCCTCACCAGAGATCAGGTGGCGGTGCGCTCATATCCATAGAAAAGGCCCCCTGTGGCTGTATGTGCTCGGGCCCGGGGAAGTTTAACCATGGCGCCTCGAGCACCCGAGGAAGGCCGTCAAAATGTAATCACCGTAATCAGTGATCGACGGCAAGCGATGCGCCAACACGATCAGTCTCGCCGCGCGTGATCACGTCCTCGTGGTACTTGCTTAACAAAAACTCTTCTACTCTTCTAGCGTTTTTCCCTCGATGTCGTGATCAGGTTAAGGCGGTGCCTGAGCCATTCTATGAAATATTCAGAAGAAATGCTTCTCAGCTCTCCGAAATTTTTTCTCGCTGTTGCTCTGTTTTTCTTTTGGAATAGCAAGGAAATAAGGCGAGGTAAAACGAGAAATAAAACGCTCGAAGTGAAAATTAAATTCTCAATCCACGGTGAAGAAGCGCGGGTTGAGAGTGCATCAAGTTTTATAAGAAAAAATACGACAGCAACGTTCCTAATTTTGAGTTCCCCCCAGGAGAGGGTGAATTAAAGGGGATTGTCCATTAGTTCATCTTGAGGACTTGGCTCTCCTCGGGGATGTGTAGGATCCCTGAGCTCCACTCATGGGGGCCTGCTGATGGTGTCTGTCCTCGTCTGAGTACCTTGGGGAACCAGCGCTCCCGATTATAGCAGATCAAGCTCCCGTTACAGAATCAGCAACACTTTTTGAAGAGCCTATTGTGTGTTTAGACTTGCAGCTAGGTATATGCTTAGCTTTCATTTTTTACTTCTCTTTCTCTCGCGTGTGAAAGGTTGGCATTCCATGCAACCGAGTGTCTTTGTGGGTTTTCTCTTTTTTCATTTCATTTTTGGCGTCGCATTGAAAAGTTTACACCTTCCTTTGCCTAGGTAGCGACCTGTGACGAGCGGGATAGCTAAATTTAGTGCCCTTGTGGTGCCACCTAAACTTGAACTTCACCTAGTCTCTCAGGGATGAAAACAAGAGACTCAGGTCTCTTCCATCGATGAAAACAACTCGTTGGATTAACTGTCGATCATATTTTAGTATATTGAATTCGTTAGGGATTCTTTCTCTTAATTATTTAGTATTTTGAGGAGTACTAGAATATATTTTCGTCACTAAGTGTCTCCATAAAAATAATCCCACTGTGTTAGATTCGGAGATTTTGGAAGACACTCAAATTCTTGGTGTCATGAAATTATGCGGTTATTAAGAACTCGAGTACAGATAGTACTCCTCGTATGGAACATTTGTTTTAGGATGTCCTATATTAAGAAACTTTTAAAAGCCAATATGTTGGCATGTATCTCGTGTGACAATTTGGAAATACACATTTTTTTTTCTTTCAGCCCTGTTCTCACAGCTATCGGTCTATGAGCCGGTGCGTCGTCCTGTTCCCAGCATACTCTGTTAACTCGATTGGCATAAATATTCTCAATTTCTGGGATTTCATGTTCATTTATAAAGTCTGAGCACCCAACACCATTTTAATTATTGTTGTCAAACACTGGTTCAATTAGATGCCCATTTCCGCAAATTCGGGCCTAAACGGACACTTTCTCCTGACCAGGGGAGGGTTAGATACATCAATGTTAAATACATGATTGCTATTAATAAGTGTGTACTGTCGTACGCTATGGTACGACAAGGTGTTAAAAAAATTTCGTGAGATTGAGGTGGTCATATTATTTTAAGTGATTTGAAAATATTTTCGGTATGAGGCTTACATTTTGAAATTAAGTTGCCGATTTTAAATTTAAGAACTGACTCCTCTAACTCTTAGTCCATTATGGATAATTTAACTTTTATTAGTTAAGTGCAGTTAATATTTCATATCCATGCTCGTATTTCAATGATTTTCTTTTAATGGTTATGAGAATTTACGAATATTTTCCAAGATTAGTTTCGTAATGCTTGATTCAAATTTTAAACTAATGTTCTAAAACAATTTCAAAATGTTCTGCTATCTTTTGAGGAAAGTAAATGCGACAACCTCATCTTTAAAAGAGTCCGAAGTAGAGAAGCCAAGGTGATTAAGTTTTCATTAACTCAAGAGCATCCTTGAAAATGAAGCTGATGCGCATCGCGATTAACAACAGAGGCTGGCGAAATGTCTCCTGCTGAAGCCGCTACATCTGCAGTGCCCTCACGCACGGGGCACTTCAATTACGCTCTCTGGGGTCGCCAGTCGGCGCAGGGGCGGCCAACCGAGCGACAACCGCGACTCTTCCCTGCCACGACGCTGTTCTCGGCTCAGAAGGGCGAAGAAAGTCGGGTTCTGGGTTGTCTGTCGCCCCGTCACTCGAACTTGAAGTGCGTGTTTGCGACGTTCTTCCAGAGAGCAGCGTGCGCTATCTTGCCTCCATCTTAATGGCTCCCCCAACTCCTTCTCCCCGCCCCCGCTCCCTGTCCATAGAATCAGAGCATCTTCCCCTGAGCTTAACATCCTCCCGCTAAACTCCTATCCCTTCTTACTTTTCCTCGTCAGCACCTACAAAATCGTTGGCTACTTTTGGTGGTAGAGTTGTGCTTCTGCATCAGCATACTCATTTCATGTGTTCATTCTATGCTGTGACTAAAATTTGAACCATAATTCCTTCACAGATCCTCCGTAAAATAATCTCCCTACATTTTGCCCAAATTAACGCGAGAAAAAACATTTATCTGGGTTTCTAGCAGAAACCGCTAAGGTGATATAACATGTTTCTTTGTAAAGTATTGGGCTATAAATGTTAACATCGATTTTATGGACAACGTCGTCCACTTTCACTGTAATCTTCCCTCATTTAATTTGTGAAAGAAAATCTTGAATAAAATGTAACCAATTTACTTTAGACTTTAGAATCTGTTCAGCGTTAGCTCGAAGACCAAACGAAGTATTCGATTAATGCGGCAAATCCCGAAGTGTGTTGCCACAATCGATTTCGAGTAGACAGAGATGGTCTCTTCGAAACGATTCCATTTCTTTGTCAGGTTTGGTACTCGGAGTAAAAGAATGACAAAAAAGCTTCCGTAAATTCAATCTGTAACTGTAGCGGAATTTCAAATAAAAATTTATTCTCTCGTTCTCTCGCCTACCTACAGTTTAGCTGTGAAAAGTAAAGCACTCAGAAGTTCTGGCGTCTCTGCGATACTGGGATATTGGAGAAATTTTTTGCAGCGCCTTATCGTGAAGACTAAGACGGCACGAAATTAAAGACATCACTTGTATGAAGCTTAGCGCCGAGGTTTGATTTCGGCCATCGAAGCCGTAAAAAATACTTTATTAGGCTTGAAAGGAATAGAAGGTGCATGACGATAATTTCTGAAATTTTCAGAAGGTAGAAGTATTTTTGGCTTTTTTGAGATTTTCGACGCTAAATTTTGTCTTCGTAATAAAAAAATTTGGCACAAAAGGCAAAGTGCTACTCTTCGGAAGGCATTTTCATTGAATAGATATCCCCCAATGGCGTGAAACTTTTATCACAGTAGGCAGCTCTTCTGGTGACTGTAGAAATGGGGAAAGGAGAGTAAAAGCGATCATAGAGGGAACCCATATACTTAATTTGCTTACGTTTTCCATCCGCCGTGAATTGAGCGCTGGCACCCATTGCAATTGTAAAAGCGATTACAAAATTGAATAACTGGTGATGAAAGCTGCTTTTTAAAAAACGTTAAAGGCGAATCGTGCTAGAACGAACTAAGGTTGCGTGATCTAATAAGTAGCGTTTGTTTATCTGTTAAGTTTCATTGAACTTTGAATTTTCATGTGAAACTGAACGAAAAAGTACAGTAAAGACAAAGTCTTCCATTTCATGATTGCTAATCCTTATAAAATAATATTTTCTTTAATTTTGGTGTAAACCAAATTAGTTTTTATGTACTCTTTTTTTCATCTGCTTTGGTACAATATTTCATAGAAATTAACTTCTGTAGAATTAGCAAACGCAATCAGTAATTTCTGTTTGCATGCAATGTTGAACAGAAAATTTTGATATTGGATAATGCGTATTGATGTGATTTCTTCTGAAAACTAACTGAAATATATTTTTGCCCCTACGTTCCCTATAAAGATGGTACATTTTACAATGTTTCAATGAGTTTTGAGTCATCAACCCAAATATTTCCTGAGGTTTAAATCAAACGAAAATTCCCATCTTTTGGTTTGCAAAATATTGGTCCGATAAATTTGTGTTGCATGACGTCTGAGAAAGCCCAATGTGGATACCTTTTGTACGAAGATTTAAGTCAGAACTTTGCTGTGCATAATATTATATATATTTATTGGGTAATTCACATGCACCTATATATTAAAACTGTTATCATAGATATTGAACTAATAAACTCGCGTAAACTCATGTTGTTGTTACAGCGTAAAAGCAGAGCATTAAACTTTGTATCAAAACGATTTATAAACGAAGGGCTACATCTGCACAGAATTTCTCCTACAACAAGAGTTCCTCCGGTGATTTCAACCTCAAAAACAGCGAAATCTGTTCCAAATTGATGGTGGCAAACCCTTCCTAATTGATTGGCTTGTATTTCTTTTTCTTCATTTTAGGTTCTAAAGTAAATAAACAAAAACTTGAGAAACATTGTAGCAATGTGCAAATGCAATTGGGTAATGAAACAATCAATTATTTTTTGTAAAGTTTCCGCTTGATGTCATTTGTGTCGGGTTTTCGTGACCGTTGGGTAGTTTGAATGTAAATATTTTAGTTCTTGAACGGCCAAAAGAAACTCGAACAATTCTCGATAGTGATCTGGGAAATTATGAGAGGGATAATGAAAAACGGTTTTGGACTCAGCTTGATTCAGGTGGAGTTTATTGGAAGAGGAAACCAGGAAAACTGGCTTGGATCTTGATCTCGGAGAGCTTGTCTAGGTGGGCAATCCGTGCCGGGGGACCAGGCTGGCGTTGACGAAGGCCGTCACGCGATGGAGTAAGCAGGGTGAGTGAGTTGTATTTGGGAACTTGAATGAGGCAATTTGAGATAATTGAGCGAGGGTCAGTGACTTAGTTCAGGTAGAACTAATGACTCAACATAAGGTGAGGTGTGAGTGAGCAAGTTAAATCCGACTCATGTGAGCAGAAGCAAGTCGGCACATTAGCACATTAGCACATTAACGGGAGCAAGTTAAGTTACTGCTTATGTGAGAATAGCATTTAGCATGGCACTCAGGAAACCCAGGGAGATTCAAAACTGTGAGTGTTGTGTGTATGGCGATGATGTAGAGGTCGAGAATTTGCTGTAACACCGCTAAGGTAGGACGCCAAAGTAAGAGTGGCTTTTTGAAAGAAGAGACGCGCAACTGCGCAGTGTTGCCACCAGAGGGCTTCTCTCTCGAAAAATGGAAATTGTTATTTTATCGTCTCATGCATCTACACAAAAACTTCAATGATTACGAATTAGGAGTAGAAAATAATTAATAATAAATTAGAGTAAGATTTTTAATGCTACTAATTAATTTATTTAAGTATGAATGGCAAATTTATAATTTTTACGCTTATGTAGCGGTATGCTACATTTGTGTGCCTGTTTTCAAAGCGTAAGAGGAAACATGGTTCACCTAAAATTACATGGATGAATTATTGCCCTTTCACACTGCTCTAATGCGTTCAATTGATTTTTATAAGTTTAACATCAATAAAATTCATTTTTTATTAATTGATAAAACCATCGGTATGAATAATGGTTTACATTGTTTCTCAAAACGTCATCGTATTATAATTTAGGGTAACATTAGTACGCTGATGTTGAGAACCTGAATCAAAATAAGCCAAAGTCATTCTGCAACTGCTGGGTTATTGTCAGATGTGTGTCATATCGTGATCAAATTTTCACAAATTATTGGCCGTAGTGTTGTGGAATAGTACATGTCAGTATTACGTCGAGTAGATATTCGAAGTATTTGGCTTCAGACGAGGAATGTATGGAGAGCAAGTAAAATTTTGTGATTGAATGATTCAAGATTGGTTGTTGATTTTTAATTAGATTGGATTTTTACAAGCAAATCCTCGTGAAGCATCAATTGTAGCGGCTGGCCAAGAACTAGAGTGTTGAAATTTTGAATTCTTCGTAGTTTGTTGTGTGTAATTGTACAAGACTTTGACTATAATTTATTAATATGAGAAAAAGGTTGATTTTTAGCTACAATATTATGAATTTGCATTTGCTTAAAATTGGTGTTGAAAGTAATTTCATTGAATCATTTTAAAAAGATTTGTGAAGAAAATGAATTAAAAATAACTCAGGCCTATTAGGCTAGATAATAATGGTTTCCAACAGTTCACTAAATATAGCCAAACTCCTTCCAAGTTTACAAGTTAAGCAATGTAAATACTAATGGCAGTGGGACTGAAATTTTAAATACCTAACACGTTAGCTGAAATTTAAAAATAACTTGTAAAAGAGAAGTACACTAGCAGTAGTTATAGTTTGTAATATTTTAGAAGATTTGCAGTTCTATATTACAAGTTTGTATGAAAACTGTTGCAAATGACTTCTAAAAACTAATTAAAGATATTGGCCATTTAAATGAGCAACATTCAAACTTGAATGCATCAAATTAAGCAAGGTATTGTATTGTTTAATGCAGGATTATGTAGAACTGAGGTTTGCAGTCTTGGAGACACCTTCAAATTTTGATGAAGAATTGGTACTGGGACACCTTCAAATTTTGATGAAGAATTGTAACTTGGTAATCAATGTTCCATATTAGATATTTGCCTAAAAAGCAAGTATTTTAATTTACCTCCCATGATTCCTCTACAGATTTTCTCTGATGGCTTAACAAATTTTATGAATAATTGATTATTTACTGCAGGCAAGCATTCGGTCAATGTGAAGTTTCATGCAATCACGGAAAATAATAATGCCGACCCCAGGAATCACTAAAGGAACACATTTCAGAACGTTTTACAAGAATGACGTTCTGCTCGCTGATGCGTTATTTTCGAATTATTGAACTTTGAAGTTGGCCGTCGCGCGCCCAAGGAAGCGAGCGTAATTTAATTAAAAACGGAAGCTAACCCCCTATTACAAATGTAAAGAGGTTGGGTCGTGAGGGGGAGGCACAGTTTTTCTAGTGAAAATGATAAATAAAGCTTCTAACCCACCCATTAGGGTGACGACCGCAACCTTGTTGACATCGGGTCCAAAATGGCGGCGCCCATGGTGGTCGCCATGTTAGTTGGCCGTCGTGCGGTCGTCACCCTAATGGGTGGTTTAGAAGCTTTATTTATACTTTTCACTAAAAGAACTGTGGCTACCCCTCACGACTCAACCTCTTTACGTTTGTAATAGGGGGTTAGCTTCCGTTTTTAATTAAATTACGCTCGCTTCCTTGGGCGCGCGACGGCCAACTTCAAAGTTCAATAACTCGAAAATAACGCATCAGCGAGCAGAATGTCGTTCATGAAAAACGTTCTTAAATGTGTTCCTTTAGTGATTGTTTGCAATATCATTATTAATTTTCGTGATTGCATGAAACTTCACATTGACCAAGCATTCTGTTAGCTTTGAAGTTTCTGGAAATATCCTCTGGAGACTTGCCAGCTCTCAACAGTTTTGAAGTCACAGTTCTTTTGTTTAAATTTTTAGCCATGAAAATGTGTAAATGTGTAGCATTTGGTAGCAGGGTTGGCACATAAAAAACCCACCCAAAAAAACCCACCCAAAAAAGCCCTAAAAAACCCACTAAATAGTGGGTTTTTTTGGGCTTTTTTGGGTTTTATTGGTGCTATTTGAATTTCACTCGTTTTCAAGCTTATAGAATCAAAATGAGCTAAATATTTATATTGTCAAAATTTTGTCCAAGGCATTTGCATGACTATGACAATAAATAGTGAAAAAAATACCACTATAGAAATAAAATAAGAAAAACCCTAATCACAAAAAAAAAACTCGAGGGGCTACCTAGTATATCTCCAGGAGTTCCATTTCCAAAGTAAAAAACAAAAACTAAGAAACAAATGCAGTTTGACAATTTGGGAGTAAAGAGACTTCTGAATTCTTCCTCTGTCTTCTAGACTAAACCGCTACTACAGTACTACTTTATTTCTCTCTCTACATCCACTGTCATTCTATCGTTGTCATCCATATCTTGATCATTTGTGAGGTGGCGATATAATGAGACCAATTTCTGTGCGCGTTCCGATCCTAATCTATTTCTCAATTTATTCCGCACAATTCCAAATGTTTAGAAAATTCTCTCAACGAATCCTGAACTTGCGAAGAAAGAATGAAGATTGCTTATAAACTTGCAGAAACCCTCTGCCAGTGTTTTTTTAAGAATCTGCATTTTCTGCTGTTTCATGTCTTGAATATCCCACCAGCAACGAGGAGTCGTTGTCTTAGTGATATTCATGTTGAACATGTGTTTTGGGAAGATGTTGGAGTCCTTCCATTTATACAAATAAATCGCACCGATCAACTCCGGATTGTACTCAGCCAACCACTCTTCAATATCTGTCTCCTTTGAGAGCTTTGCCGGAAATAAGTCTAACAATTATAGTCAGATGGGGCAAGACACGACCGCAGCCATCATATGGTAAGAAAGTAAATAAACGACTGGCCTATGGTGAGCATTCAAGCTGCACTGGAACAAATTTGGCGATGGAATCTGTTAGAGCATTTATTTCTAATCGTTTTAGTGTTTGTTGCTATCCTGAACTGCAAAAAGTGATTTTTTTGACAAATTTTTAAAAAATTTTTTTGCCATGTCACTACATGTTGTAACATGTAACAGTGTGGTTGACTGACTTGGCTTGCGCTGCTAAGCCCTCCAGCTCACACAATACACATGTTAAGTTGTTAACAGCATGACTGTTAAGTGATGTGCAGCTGTCTTGCTTCAAGTTGCTTGTGGTGGTTACTTATGATCTGCATAGTGCTTCACTCTCACACGAATTGCGTGACTCTGTCTTCTGCTAAAACAATTTACAATGAATTGACAAGCATAGCGATTCTCTTTGCACATCTTATTTCTTCACAGACTGCAGAGCTATGTCCCTATGCATATGGTAATTGGTAAGTGGTAATTGTGATGGACAAACTTAATTCATATATTGTTCATAGAATTTAATAATTCATATAATGATGTAATATAATGTTGGAAATAAAGTAATCAAATAACAATATTTACTCAATAAGTGTATATAAATCTGGAAAAGAGGCAACTGGAGCTATGTGAATAACTCTTTTAAACAAAAAAAAGGTATTACAAAAAACCCAATAAAACCCAATAAAACCCATGTGGGTTGGGTTTTTTTAAAAAACCCAGGGTTTTTTCCATCCCTGTTTGGTAGTAATCGATTTTCCAGTTTTCGGTGCCTAAACATAGTTGATTTGATGGAAATAAACAAGTTTTCTTTTGTACACTTTCCGTTGGAAATGACTATTTTACATGTTACAACAGTAAATGACTTACTGCAACTCTATTGTTTGAAGCGGAAAGAAATTCAGCAAGTGCGTTGTATAGTTACACTACAACGGATTCTCTCTTTCAACGCGCTCGAATGATCGAGTGCATTCCTGCCATCTAAGACAAAAATTAACATACTGCTATAGGGTACCGTAACAATTACCGCCCACTTAGTGACCTTCGACCTATAACACCATCTAATTTCTTCCCGAATGTACGCAACTGAGCAGACTACATTTCAACATTAGCACAAAAGTTCATGTTTAGCTACGTTACTCTCAGAACCTTATCATGTGGCAAGGAATAAATGCGATAAATTTTTTATTGCGAACGATTTGGAACTGCATAATTCTACTGTTACCGCCCAGTGTTCGCGCAAATTCTATAGTTATCGCCTGATTATCGCCCACTGTTCTTGAAATGCCGCCCTTTGAATCGAATGTAAAATATAAGTGCGTTACAAATGAGCGTTAGAGGAATCACTGAAAAAACTATTTGGGAACTAGGAAAGAAGATGTTTGCAAGCCACTCGAAGAAACAGTCGGCTGATATCCATCTGTTTTGGGAAGTGCCAAGAACATAATCCCGGGGATCGACGTCTTCCATGTTGAACTTTGACCGAATCCCAGGGAAAATGACGAAAGGATTGGAGAAGTCACCGGCAGCTGACACACAACCCAAAACTGTGACTTGCTCTTTTGTATCTGGAGCGAGTCTGTAGACGTTTTTAGCTCCTCTTGCAGAATTTTTGGCTTTCCGTTTGTTCCTCCCAACGGTCGTCGAGGTTGAAAATTCTTGAGAAGTTTTCCTGGCAAAAGAAGGCAGCAGCATTTATTCCATGCTGTTCTTGAAAAAACTTTTCAAGATTTTCAAACCACTTCCTTATCTGAGGCTCAGTGACATAGGATCGCTGATAACCCAAGTTCTCAGGTGTTCTTGGGCTGCATTCGGGGTTCCTATTCAAGAACCTGTAAATCCATGCCGTTGAGGGTTTATTTTCTTTGAATTTCCTTGTGTCATTGTAAGATACCGGATCATCCACTTCCGCTTTATCAAGAATTTCTTTCACAAGCAATGCAACATCTTTTCTTGGAATGCCGTAGCCAATTTTATCTATGATAAAAAGGTGTTTTTCAGTATTCCTTCCTGCTCACAAGACAGTGTAGATGCAGGTCCAGGGAGGTGCTTCCAATCTGTATACCTTCCATGATATCTGTCTCTAACACTTGTTACTGGGACATTATACCTATCCGCAGCTTTTCTAAAAGACAGTCCAATTTTCACAGCAGCAACTGCCTCAATGATGTTCTGATCAGGATAATTTTTGCGTTTTTTCTTATCCTCCTCCATCAGAACCTGCCATCGTAAAAATAGATGAGGCTACAACCCTAATACATGAAAAATTAAGCTAAACAAACACAAAAACAAATAAAACAATACTAACATGAAAACAAGTAATAGTAAAGACTATAAGACTACTCTTAGAAAATAAATATAAATTATGGACGGTATTTCTGTAAGACAGCGGTATTTTTATTAGTTGTATCTAAACACCGCCCACCAATCATCGCTCAGGGCGGTTTTTAAAGAATGACAATATTCTTTCTACAATTACCGCCCACCCAATAACCTAGCATTCTAAATTACTCAGCGTAAAATTAGTATCTCTCATCGTTCGTTTACGTTTCGATCGGTGTCTCGCCACAGGCAGCATGGCGGGAAAATAGTGAATGACTGTTTAATTTTACTTTCACGCAAGCTAGTTTTGTGCACGATTCGATTCTAATGCGGTCTGATCCGTAGTTGCATACAATAACTATTTTCTTTCAATTCTATCATAAAACTTACGTGAAATCTGAGGAGATTGCCTGAAACTGGGGTTTGTATAGTTCGTACCAGCAAGTACATACTCAAGACACTGTGATCTGAAAGAAACTTAGAGCGTTTTGAATTTACGTGGGCGGTAGTGTGATAGTGGGCGACAATTGTTACGGTACCCTAACTCATTTTAGGGTGATAATTTTTATTATGTTATTAACTGTAAGACCCTAAAAGTGTGTTCAGCTCTGCGAGATGAGCTAATAATAAATTACAAAGTATTCAAACGTACTGTAATAGCTCAATCGTGCAAAAAATAAAACCTACAGCTCTAACTCGCAAAATACTCATTTTCCACAAAAAGTGTATAGAAGAAAAGTTGTTTATTTTGATGTTATTACCATGATTCAAGCAACAAAAATTCAAAAATTGATTAGTAGCTGTTTATTTGATCGCATTTATCAAATACAAAGATTAACATACCGCTATAACTTGTAAAATAGTCATCTCCGACAGAAAGTGCATAGAGGAAAACTTGTTTATTTCATCTTAATAAACTATGTTTAGGCACCAAAAACTGCAAAATTGATTACTACCAAACGTTACACATTTACCTGAATATGAAAACCTGAAAATATATAGAATCGTAAAAACATATAAAACAAAGTATTTTATGTGATCTGAGTTATGCAATAACTTAATTTATACTGGTTATTGTGTATAGTATTATTTTATGTGAATGTGTACATTATTATTCCTACTAAACTGAGGTTAATCAAAAATTCCTCACTTATTTCTTATTTTTGTTGGTCCATAGGACATTGTGGATGACTGATTGTGCCTACTTTACAAAAAATGGGGTTATTATGTATTTTAGGTGCTGCACCAAAATTAAAAATTTTGTTACGAATAATCACTAAAGGAACACATTTAAAAACGTTTTACAAGAATGTCATTCTGCTTGCTGATGCATTATTTTCTAATTATTCAACTTTGAAGTTGGCTTTTGCGCGCCAAGCAGAATTTAATTAATGACCGAAGCTAATCCCCTATTACAAACGTAAACAGTTTATGTCGTGAGGGGTAGCCACAGTTCTTCTAGTGAAAATTATAAATAAAGGTTTCTAGTGACGTCCGTTTACATCGGCTCCATGATGGCGGCCGCCATCTTGGGTACCGGGTGGCCGTCGTTGGAGATGATATAAACGAACGTCACTAGAAACCTTTATTTATAATTTTCACTAGAAGAACTGTGTCTACCCATCACTACCCAACCTCTTTACATTTGTAATAGAGGGTTAGCTTCCGTCATTAATTAAATTTCACTTGGCACGCTCGCTGCAAAAGCCAGCTTCAAAGTTGAAGAATTTGATAATAACGCATCAGTGATCAGAATGTCATTCATGTTAAACGTTTTTAAATGTGTTCCTTTAGTGATTATTCGTAACAAAATTTTTAATTTCCGTGCAGCACCTAAAATACATATTGACTAAAAATGGTAAATGTGAAGAAGAGAGCAGTAATCAAATTTCCAATTTTTGGTGCTTGAAAATAGGTAATTACCGTTAGATCAAAATAAACAATTTCTTTTCTATGCACTTTCCATCGCAAATGAGTGTACGAGTTTTAGTGGTGACGTAATGTAACGTAACTGAACTAATCTAACCTAAAGTAACCTAACGTAATGATCAATCAAGCGCATTACAGCCGTTAGAAGGAAAAGTTTATTAAGGGTCCTCCCCTCACACCAATTTTTCCCGTGCTTGAAAGAATAGAATTGCGGTAGGTAACCTGCAGCTCTAACTTGTTGAAAACCCATTTCAAGGGAAAAAGCATGGAAGAAAAATTGATTATTCCAATCTAATTACCAATATTCAAGTAAGAAAAATTGGAAAATCAATTACTGTTCTCTTCTTCACAAATACCTAAAAAAAAATTTTGGAAAATTTTCATCTTAGATGTTTTAGAAATTAAAACTTCAGTTTTACTTCTACAGAATATAGTTTTTGTCATCATGACTACTTTAGAGCAAGATCCTACTCTTCAAGATGATGATGTAAGTAGTGTTGTAAACAGAAAATTTATTTTTTTGAGCAAAAGTCTTAAAGTATTTTATGTGTCTGTACTGCTTTTCTAAAAAACATTTTGTGTATTAAGAATTTGAGACATGTGTAAACCAATGGTAAATTGCTCTTTCATATACTAATGTAAATGAACTGCATATCAATTGTTTTGCAGGATTTATTTATAAAGATTTTTGTATGAGGTTAAATATTAATGTGCAATTATATTTTTCATACTTTAGAGAAAGGCTGAAAATGTATTTGAAAAGTAAAGTCTATTTTTTAGTTCTTTTTCTTAAAACCTAACCAGACCAATTGTGCAAGTGCAGGCACCATGATAATGTATTTTTTCTATAAAATTAAAGATAAATTTTGCACAAATTTACTTGAATACATAGTAATCTTGTCCCAGCAATCCACCTCTTGATCAAAACTAAAGCACATTGGTTATGAGCATGCACCATTTGTTATTAAACCCTCTCAAGTCTGCTGGGACATGTTTCCTACCAGATATTTATAAGTCCAAAGGGCTGTATGTGTCCCAGAAATGTGATCTATTATATCAAAGCTAACAGTAATAAGTTCAGCAACTCTTTGTGCCATTTTTCTGCTATCTATTGTACAATGTCAAAGAGCAATAGCTCCCAGTTGACCCGCTACTGCTGATGAAGTATTTTATACCAATGTTTTTTTTAGTTTTTTCTAAGTCAAATTATTGTTGTAGTACTGTAAGGGAAATATGTATTCAAGAATGTTTCAACCCTATTGTTCATGACTCTGCTGGGACATTAGTATGCCAATCTTATAATTCTTATATTGTAAATAAAATTATTTTTTTGCTTAAAACTGTTTCCATACTGGTAATGGGGCTGAAGCATGTATTTTTACTTATCCAAATCTATTTTGTAAAAGCTAACTCAAAAGAGTTCAATGAACTTGTATAGTTGAGGAAGATGTCTGAAAGTAATTCTTCCTGCATATGCAGATGCCCTTACTTGATGAGCAGGTGATTTCAGATGTATTTGAGGCAATATTATTTGGATTAAATGAAGTTAACAAATTGATACATTCAGACCTCTAACTGCAGGAAAAATAGCAAACTAAAAGTTCTAGAAGAAATATAAAATATATCTGGGGTATTATAGTGGTAAATGAACTGCAGTATATGGTATTTTATTATCGCTGAAAAATGTTGCTTTAAACTTATTTACAAAGTGTTAATTTTGTTATTAATATCAAATGTTTAATATAAGTTAAGTTCTATTTTATGTACATATACCTGTGTGTTCAAATTGTTTTCATTTCTTTTATATCACAGTATAGTATACAAAAGATAATACAGTATAATATATGTTTTCACCTTCACACTACTTTTTCTTATTCTTTAAAGCTGTAGGGCCAATTTATTTAAATTAACTCATAGAAATGAGTATGTGTATATTCTTTTAGAGATAACTGTATTTTTCAAATGGTTGGTATCTTGAACTGTGAATGGCTTGTTTTTCTCTGACTTTAACATATATTTGAACAAATATAAGCAAACTAAAAGTTGGACCATAATTATTTTGCAAATAATGTTCTATAATATGTGTTAGCTAGTAATTTTTCTATAGTGAAAGTTTTATGAGAGTATCCTTGTTTTACTAATTTTGTTTCATCATTGCTGGACCAGCCCGCCATGAGGGACGTGCTGTCAGCATCTGCTGAGGATGTCAACTCCCGGACTCGGCTGCTAGAGAATGAAATCAGAATCATGCGACTTGAGGTCACAAGAATCACTCATGAAATTCACACTCAAAAAGAGAAGATCAAAGAGAACACAGAGAAGATTAAAGTTAACAAGACACTCCCATACTTGGTGTCCAATGTCATTGAGGTAAGTTTGAGCAGCTGGTACTAGCAGTTATGCATTCTTGCTGGAGCTACACTTCAAAGGTGTGGTTTTAGGTAGTTTATGGGTATTGAGTGCAGTTTTCTAGTATAATTTCATGCAATTCTTTTAATAAGAAATATTCTCATTGAAATACAACAGTGTGTTTTACAGTGCTCCTGGGATGAATGCCAAACAAATTGTCACCTATTATGATAGTGCAATTGATGTGATTCATCATGGGAATCTTTTGTTTGGTGATGTTAATTTGCCACTAATCTCAATTTTTGTTCATTCATCATCCAAAATGGTAGTATTCTCCTAACAGTTGAACTGCAGCTAGAGAAGTATTTATCCATTCCCTTTAATTTATTGCTTGTTTTGTAATTTAGTGGTAATTTATTTTCATTTCATTGCATGTGTTCATTATTCGAAATTACATTTTTAAAGCAGTAATTGAATTGCTCATACTGTCAGTGTTGATAGTATCATTTTATTCAGAGACCCCTCAGGCCTCAGGGGGATACAACTATTGTATCTATGGGAATTAACGCTCCCAGGGGAACTATGTGAGGGCCCGAGCTAAAGGTTAGGTAGGCTTCCTTTTTGTTGAAATAGAATAGGTTTTTGTTTTGTTACGGACCATCTTTTTCGGTTCACTGCTATCCTGTTTTTCAGCACCTACCACTTTCTTCTTCAACTTTTATCTTGTTTCATGAACTTCTTTCTTAGCTTACTGTTTCTATGCACCTTGTGCATAGATTCTGCATTCCTTCAACTCCATACTTGATGGTGACTTTCTCTCTTTGAACATCTTTGTTGTGGTTAAGTCTTATATTATAATAATAATTTATTCAGAGATACTTGTTAATGCAATCTTGTCTTGTTAGGATTCCTATTGATCAAATATCCTTAGCTACTTGTGTAAATTTTAGACACAGACATTTCCATTAAACCTCAAGTCTGGCTCATTTTTGTTTAGAATTAAACTTGAGCTAAAACACTGCCTGTTCATCTTCAAATTTTTAACACACTTTTTCAGATAATAAATTGTTTTACTGGCTCTCTACAATAGAGGATTTTTACACGAAGTAACAAGTTTGTTTTCCTTAGATCTTAGACGTGGACCCCACCGAGTACGGTGAAGAAGACGGTGCCAACGTTGACCTGGACTCTCAGCGCAAGGGCAAGTGTGCTGTCATCAAAACCTCTACACGCCAGACATATTTCCTTCCTGTTATTGGGCTCGTGGATGCGGAGCAGCTGAAGCCTGGTGATCTCGTTGGTGTCAACAAAGATTCTTACCTCATTCTTGAGCCTCTCCCTGCTGAATATGACTCCAGGTTTGAATGGCTCTGTTTAAATTACCTCTTCATAATATGAAACTTCTTCAATGAAGGAGCGTTTCCACAAACTAAGCAGCTTCATAAAATCTGTCCTCATATAATTTGCACCCCTGAGGGGGATACAGTAATTGTATCTTTGGGAATTTGCGCTCCCAGGGGGACAATGTGAGGGTCCGAGCTATAGGCTAGGTAGGCTTTCTTTTGTTAAAATAGAATGATTTTTTTTGTTACTGACCATCTTCTTTGGTTCACTGCAGTCCTGTTTTTTCAGCACCTACTACTTTCTTCTTCAACTTTGATCTTGTTTCATTGACTTCTTTCACATCTTACTGTCTCTGTGCTCTTTCTGCATAGATTCTGCATTCCCTTATCTCCATACTAAATGGTTCCTTCCTCTTTTAGAACACTTTTTTTTAGTGGTTAGGAAGGCTACAGTTATGATGGACTAACATCTAATCTTCACCTGATGCATGTGTTGGCAGAGTGAAGGCGATGGAAGTGGATGAACGTCCCACCGAGCAATACAGCGACATAGGAGGCCTGGACAAGCAGATTCAGGAGCTTATCGAGGCAGTTGTGTTACCAGTCACACACAAGGAAAGATTTGAAAATCTAGGTGAGCTTCCATAAAGCGTATGAGTAAAGGTCTTTTTTATCTTGTACTAATATTTTTTTTTATTCAATTTTTAGTCTGTTGGGCAGTTATCTTGAGCTACTTTTTTCATTGTTAACCTCACACAAATTGTGCATAGATATAAACCTGCCCTGAAGTGGAGAAATATGCATCATGCTAGCTTCTGAGGGTTCTTGCTTTCTTATTGTCATGTCTTTAGGGTTCTTCATCAAATTTGAAGGCATTTAATTTGCAGTTAATGGTTTATGTGGATTTGAGTGATCATTTGATAGCTCAGAAACTTCTACAATTCTTGTGGAAAAAATTACATTTGAGCTTAGTTCTACATTGCTGCAGATGCCTCTCTTGAGAGAATTGGTGGTGTACCTACACTGTAGTTTTGCTGCAGTTATTGATGAATTTCACACGTAGATGAAAGGAACCTTTAGCTATTTGAATTTTGCTGTTTCTCATCTCTATGATGAAAAATTCTTGTACGTTTATTTTCTATAGACCCTGGCATATTTGCTTGAGCTCAAGCTGCTGGATTTGAAGAAGAGTTGACATCTATGTGTACTAATATGAGTGTCATTCTTAAACCTGGTGGCTCAACGTCAGTGTGTGTCTACTGCCATGTCATCCACTGGCGAGTGTCAACGAAAAGCAGCATTTCCAAAACTTCTTACTCATATATTTATTTGGAGGGTTCTAACAGACATCATTGAGTACAATATCATATATTCTCTGCATAGCGTTAACAGACGTCGTTGAGTATGATCTTGGATTTCCTCTGCATATTATTAACAGACACCTTTGAATATGATCGTGGATTTCCTCTGCATATTATCAACAGACATCTTTGAGTATGATAATAGATGTTCTCTGCAGATCGCTCATTGGGAAGAACATCATAACTCAAAGTTTTGAGAAATTGAGTTATCCATACTGTTAAGTTTGCCATTTCGTTCTACGTTTTTTGGTACCATTATTGTACCTTCAACATTGACCAAGAAGAAGGATTCTTTTTTTTTATCAAAACTAATTCAGTAAAGCAGTTTGCAGAGTTGAAATCACTTCTGGAAAATCAAGAATTTCGACTGGAGACCTTGTTCTTCCCAATGAGCGATATCATCCTCCCGGATTGCTGTAAAAGTTTTGAGCTCGTAGGAGTCGAGTGTTACTTAACATCTGCTGGCAGACCTGAAGGCTAGGTGTTGAGTATTGTGTTAGAATTTAAACTTATACCATTTGCAGGCATCCAGCCTCCAAAAGGCGTGCTGCTGTACGGTGCGCCTGGAACTGGCAAGACTCTGCTGGCACGAGCGTGCGCTGCCCAGACTAAGTCAACATTCCTGAAGCTGGCCGGGCCTCAACTGGTGCAGATGTTCATTGGTGATGGAGCAAAGCTCGTCAGAGATGCCTTTGCCCTTGCTAAAGAAAAGGCTCCAGCCATCATCTTCATCGATGAGCTTGATGCTATTGGTAAACTATTCTGAACACTTGTGATTGTGAGGATGTATTTATATCCAATAAATATATTTCGGCTGTTATTGACTGCGTTTCATTGAAATACAGGAGATCAAAACACTTGTCACATTTATGTTAGAGTTTTTTCATCTCTATGATATGGTGCAAACGCAACGCAGAGACAAGGCAGTGAATGTTGGATGTATTAGTCTCTCTTCTCAGTTTCATATAATATCTGAAGCAAACTATGACTCAATATTGTTGATTTGTTATTGTTATTGTTGAAAACCAGCTTTTATGAAAAAGAAGACATGGAAAGGAGCAGTTCCTAGAAGTTTCCCAATTGCCGGTCATTATTATAGTTTTTACTTTTTTTGAACCACGTTAATCAAGCGTTATTCATCATAATATCTGATTCCACTATCAAAACTCGTAAATTGTAACATCAACATTCTCTTGCAGGTACAAAGCGATTTGACAGCGAGAAGGCTGGCGATCGCGAGGTGCAGCGAACTATGCTGGAGTTGCTGAACCAACTCGATGGTTTCTCCTCTACTTCGGACATCAAGGTTAGGGAGTAGTTAGGAATAGATATGAGTATTTGTTTGTTTCTGCGTAAGGTTATGTAAGTAAACACAGTTTGCGTGGAATATGTGTAACTTCAAGTAGAATGTAGCTTTAAGCCACGTAAATTACACCGTAGTTTATTTTCCTTAAATTTAAAATGAAAATTGTTCTACTTGGGCTGCTCTCAAGTAATTGCTTCACAAATTGAATCGGAATTGGAGTAGGTTCCGAGTATGCATGTTGGGCAATTACTGCGCAACATTTTCTACATTATAGTGAATATTATTTGAGTTTAAAATTTATAACATGAATTTAATTATGATGATATAAAGTATAACATTGTAACGAATTTAATTATTTTAATGTTATAAATTGTAACATTACAATGAATTTGGAGGGGGTTCTAATTGATCTAATGTCAGGTGATTGCTGCAACCAATCGCGTTGATATCCTGGATCCTGCACTGCTGCGCTCTGGCCGGCTGGACCGCAAGATCGAGTTCCCGCATCCCAATGAAGAGGCTCGAGCCCGCATCATGCAGATCCATTCTCGCAAAATGAACATTTCGTCGTGTGTCAACTTTGATGAACTTGCGAGGTCTACGGACGACTTCAATGGAGCTCAGTGCAAAGCTGTGTGTGTAGAGGCGGTGAGTGGCAGCTGGGAGCATACTTTTGTTTATTTATATGTTAAAGGTTGTGTGAATTTATTTTTGATTGACGGGCGTGTTGAGGCGGTGAGTGTACAAGCTGCCGTCAGCTGGGAGCATATGTTTGTTGTGTCGAGGTTGGAGGGATTTATTTTTGATAAGCATTCATGTTCTTGAGAGTAGTGCACATCTTATCTGCTGTGTGTCTGAAACTAATTGACGGACAGTGGTTGTTCATTGTTCAAATTAAGGTAGTCCTTCATTTTTGTGATGGGATCAGTGCACAAAAATGATGTACACTCGGAGCACTATGCTCTACGATCTGTCAATGCTTGTTCCACTGTTGAATATTTTGTACTGTGTTGTGCTCTAACATTAAATTACTTCTATATTTTTTCTCTTCGAAATAATCTCTGCTCCGTATCGATGTGTAGCTATTTCAGTTTTTAATACTTTAATACAGGTATTGACGCAGAAATTACCAAGTTAATGTGTGATATAATTTAGTTTTGATATTAGCATTGGTGTTGGTATGTATGGTCTCTCAGGGGAATACAATTTTAGTATCTGCAGTAATTCGCGCTCCCAAGTAGAAGATGCGAGGTCCCGAGTAGAAAGTTGAGTAGGCCTTCATTTTGTTGGAATTGGATAGGCTTTTTTTTTGTTACTGATCCTCTTGTTTCATTTTTCCTTTGTTTTAACCGCTATTACTTTCTTTTTCATCATTTACCTTTTTTTCATGAACTTTTTTTTTTATCTTGCTATTCCTGAAAACACAGAACTTGAGTCGTGAGAATGGGCCACATGGCACTCCAATTTATTTACCTCACCCTATCAGTTGACTTATTCTGTTTTCTACCTCGGTTATCTTATCAGTTAATTCCATATTTATCGTCGCTTTCCTCTTTTGGGGACACTTAAGTTTTGGACGAGTGTGGAGGGGAGGGGGTTGGTTAAAACTTGTCTAGTCTGTTGTAGTTAAGTATTGGTGCTGGCGTTAGGGTAAGTACTGGGGATATTGGCGTAGACATAGATGCTGGCTTTGATGTAGACATATAAACGTGCCCCTCAGGGGGATAAAACTATTGTATCTATGGGAATTAGCGCTCCCAGGGGGACTATGTGAGGGCCTCAGCTGAGAGTTGGGTAGGCTCTCTTTTTGTTAAATTGGAATAGGTTTTTGTTTTGTTACGGATCATCTTTTTTCGGTTCACTGCAGTCCTGTTTTCAGCACCTACTGTACTACTTTCTTCTTCAACTTTTTCTTGTTTCATGAACTTCTTTCTTAGCTTTCTGTTTCTGTGCCCTTTCTGCATAGATTCCACGTTCCCTTAACTCCATACTAAATGGTGCCTTCTTCCTTCCTCTCTTTACATCTCATTGTTGAGGATAGGGAGGCTTAAACTAACTAATAAACTAAACTTCAACTTTATCTTGTTTCATGAACTTCTTTCTTAGCTTACTGTTTCTATGCACCTTGTCCATAGATTCCGCGTTCCCTCAACTCCATACTAAATGGGGCCTTCATCCTTCCTCTCTTGGAACATCTTTGTCGTGGTAAAGGGAGGCAAAAACTTAATTATATAATAATAATAATAAAAAAAGACATAACGTGTGCCCGTTGTCCACACACAGGGCATGATCGCGCTGAGGCGACAGGCTCGCACCGTCACACATGAGGACTTCATGGACGCCATCATGGAAGTGCAAGCAAAGAAGAAAACTAACTTATATTATTATGCTTAAGTCTTGTCATTTCTGTGTACACCAGCCTGTCGTTAGTATTTCAAAATTATTTGCTATTATACATTATTGGTTCTTTACTCGAAGAGATGAGAATAATTGCTCGTTCATATTTGATATTTGCATTTTATACGTTTAGGTTGCTAAACATTGCAAAAGCCGAGCGGATTTGCACAAGCGTTCTTAGAGGACCTAGCGGCTCTCGGACGATCGCGATATGTTGTATGCTGTGCGCTGTACTGCTGCAAATTATAGGCCAAAATTATGTCTTAGTTAACTATGAAGATTTAATGATGGTGAGAACTGGCTTTGGTGTCCAGTTACCATTGCCAATTCTGTGCAGGCCCTTCTTTCTTCAAGTAAGTTATTTTATTTCATTTTTCTACTTGTTTCGTGCCTACTCGACACTAAAAATTGTTCACGTGGCGAGACCAATAAAACTTAATAAATTTCCTCCGTTTTTTATTGCATCACACCCTCCCAATTATGATCGATATGTCTTCTGCCAAGCGCGTCTCGGAAATTTTTATCCAAGTTCATATCGGAACTTTCCATCCAAGTTCACCTCGGAACTTTCCATCCAAGTTCACCTCGAAACTTTCCATCCAAGTTCACCTCGAAACTTTCCATCCAAGTTCACCTCGAAACTTTCCATCCAAGTTCACCTCGAAACTTTCCATCCAAGTTCACCTCGGAACTTTCCATCCAAGTTCACCTCGGAACTTTCCATCCAAGTTCACCTCGGAACTTTCCATCCAAGTTCACCTCGGAACTTTCCATCCAAGTTCACCTCGGAACTTTCCATCCAAGTTCACCTCGGAACTTTCCAGCCAAGTTCACCTCGGAACTTTCCAGCCAAGTTCACCTCGGAACTTTCCAGCCAAGTTCACCTCGGAACTTTCCAGCCAAGTTCACCTCGGAACTTTCCAGCCAAGTTCACCTCGGAACTTTCCAGCCAAGTTCACCTCGGAACTTTCCATCCAAGTTCACCTCGGAACTTTCCATCCAAGTTCACCTCGGAACTTTCCATCCAAGTTCACCTCGGAACTTTCCATCCAAGTTCACCTCGGAACTTTCCATCCAAGTTCACCTCGGAACTTTCCATCCAAGTTCACCTCGGAACTTTCCATCCAAGTTCACCTCGGAACTTTCCATCCAAGTTCACCTCGGAACTTTCCATCCAAGTTCACCTCGGAACTTTCCATCCAAGTTCACCTCGGAACTTTCCATCCAAGTTCACCTCGGAACTTTCCATCCAAGTTCACCTCGGAACTTTCCATCCAAGTTCACCTCGGAACTTTCCATCCAAGTTCACCTCGGAACTTTCCATCCAAGTTCACCTCGGAACTTTCCAGCCAAGTTCACCTCGGAACTTTCCAGCCAAGTTCACCTCGGAACTTTCCAGCCAAGTTCACCTCGGAACTTTCCAGCCAAGTTCACCTCGGAACTTTCCAGCCAAGTTCACCTCGGAACTTTCCATCCAAGTTCACCTCGGAACTTTCCATCCAAGTTCACCTCGGAACTTTCCATCCAAGTTCACCTCGGAACTTTCCATCCAAGTTCACCTCGGAACTTTCCATCCAAGTTCACCTCGGAACTTTCCATCCAAGTTCACCTCGGAACTTTCCATCCAAGTTCACCTCGGAACTTTCCATCCAAGTTCACCTCGGAACTTTCCATCCAAGTTCACCTCGGAACTTTCCATCCAAGTTCACCTCGGAACTTTCCATCCAAGTTCACCTCGGAACTTTCCATCCAAGTTCACCTCGGAACTTTCCATCCAAGTTCACCTCGGAACTTTCCATCCAAGTTCACCTCGGAACTTTCCATCCAAGTTCACCTCGGAACTTTCCATCCAAGTTCACCTCGGGACTTTCCATCCAAGTTCACCTCGGGACTTTCCATCCAAGTTCACCTCGGGACTTTCCATCCAAGTTCACCTCGGGACTTTCCATCCAAGTTCACCTCGGGACTTTCCATCCAAGTTCACCTCGGGACTTTCCATCCAAATTCACCTCGGGACTTTCCATCCAAGTTCACCTCGGGACTTTCCATCCAAGTTCCCCTCGGAACTTTCCATCCAAGTTCACCTCGGAACTTTCCATCCAAGTTCACCTCGGAACTTTCCATCCAAGTTCACCTCGGAACTTTCCATCCGAGTTCACCACGAAACTTTCCATCCGAGTTCACCTCGGAACTTTCCATCCGAGTTCACCTCGGAACTTTCCATCCGAGTTCACCTCGGAACTTTCCATCCAAGTTCACCTCGGAACTTTCCATCCAAGTTCACCTCGGAACTTTCCATCCAAGTTCACCTCGGAACTTTCCATCCAAGTTCACCTCGGAACTTTCCATCCAAGTTCACCTCGGAACTTTCCATCCGAGTTCACCTCGGAACTTTCCATCCGAGTTCACCTCGGAACTTTCCATCCGAGTTCACCTCGGAACTTTCCATCCGAGTTCACCTCGGAACTTTCCATCCGAGTTCACCTCGGAACTTTCCATCCGAGTTCACCTCGGAACTTTCCATCCGAGTTCACCTCGGAACTTTCCATCCGAGTTCACCTCGGAACTTTCCATCCGAGTTCACCTCGGAACTTTCCATCCGAGTTCACCTCGGAACTTTCCATCCGAGTTCACCTCGGAACTTTCCATCCGAGTTCACCTCGGAACTTTCCATCCGAGTTCACCTCGGAACTTTCCATCCGAGTTCACCTCGGAACTTTCCATCCGAGTTCACCTCGGAACTTTCCATCCGAGTTCACCTCGGAACTTTCCATCCGAGTTCACCTCGGAACTTTCCATCCGAGTTCACCTCGGAACTTTCCATCCGAGTTCACCTCGGAACTTTTCATCCGAGTTCACCTCGGAACTTTTCATCCGAGTTCACCTCGGAACTTTTCATCCGAGTTCACCTCGGAACTTTTCATCCGAGTTCACCTCGGAACTTTTCATCCGAGTTCACCTCGGAACTTTTCATCCGAGTTCACCTCGGAACTTTTCATCCGAGTTCACCTCGGAACTTTTCATCCGAGTTCACCTCGGAACTTTTCATCCGAGTTCACCTCGGAACTTTTCATCCGAGTTCACCTCGGAACTTTTCATCCGAGTTCACCTCGGAACTTTTCATCCGAGTTCACCTCGGAACTTTTCATCCGAGTTCACCTCGGAACTTTTCATCCGAGTTCACCTCGGAACTTTTCATCCGAGTTCACCTCGGAACTTTTCATCCGAGTTCACCTCGGAACTTTTCATCCGAGTTCACCTCGGAACTTTTCATCCAAGTTCACCTCGGAACTTTTCATCCAAGTTCACCTCGGAACTTTTCATCCAAGTTCACCTCGGAACTTTTCATCCAAGTTCACCTCGGAACTTTTCATCCAAGTTCACCTCGGAACTTTTCATCCAAGTTCACCTCGGAACTTTCCATCCAAGTTCACCTCGGAACTTTCCATCCAAGTTCACCTCGGAACTTTTCATCCAAGTTCACCTCGGAACTTTCCATCCAAGTTCACCTCGGAACTTTTCATCCAAGTTCACCTCGGAACTTTTCATCCAAGTTCACCTCGGAACTTTTCATCCAAGTTCACCTCGGAACTTTTCATCCAAGTTCACCTCGGAACTTTTCATCCAAGTTCACCTCGGAACTTTTCATCCAAGTTCACCTCAGAACTTTCCATCCAAGTTCACGTCAGACTCTTCATCCAAGTTAACATCGAACCCTTCATCCAAGTTCACATCGAACCCTTCATCCAAATTCTCATAGGAATCCTACATCCAAGTTGGACCTTGGTTGAAGGGTTCCAATGTTAGCAGAACCTTTTGTCTAACTTCAGCTGAGGACGTATCGCCCAAGTTCGATAAGTAAGTTGGATACAAGCAGCCGGAACAGAAGTGCCCGCCGGGACAGCGGCTGCTGCTCGGGACGCTGGGCGCTCCCGCGGGTCATCCCGAGTCCCATTGGCAGCAATGTGCATGCGGCAGTTTGTTTTGATGAGAGCCCGTGCTGAGAGCTAAGTTCGTTTTCTTTTCGTTGAAATAAATGTTTTTTCTCATGTTAAGGACCATCTTTTTTTCGGTTTAGTGCTGTCTTGTTTTTCAGCACCTACTACTTTCTTCCTTGACTTTGTCTTGTTTCACGAACTTCTTTCTCAACCTACTGTTTCTATGCCTCTTCTGCATAAATTCTGCATTCCCTTACCTCCATACTTATGGTGGTGCCTTCCTCTCTTGGATTGTTGCGGTTAGTGAGGCTTTTGGCTCCCTAATGGGCTCTTATTGACACTCCTTCCCAGGAAGCATAGGAGAGGCGATAAGCCTAGGTCAGTTTGGTTGGTTCATCCTATGCTGGTGGACTGGTGCTATTAGAAGGAATACTGTCGAGTTACATAAGTTGAAAATGGGTTCTCGGAACTTCTATCTTTTGTGCCCATTTGCTTCATTCAGTTTTCAAACATTCGCTATCTCTTGTTTGCCTTTTGTTCCGCTTGCTTCCTGACTTGCTGTTTCTTCTATACACCAGGTCTCCATACAAACGTTGTGCATTGATTCCCCTCTTTTACAGTCCATACTAAATGGTCCTTTTCGCTCTCTTGAGATCGCCTTTGTTGTGGTTAGGGAGTCTTGAGCTGATATAATATTTACGATAAAATCAGGCGTACTGAGCTGTGGCAACAGAAGTGCCCTAATTGTGTGCTCTTCAGACATGAAATGTCTCTGTGACAATTGCTTGATTTAACGGAAACGAAGGTTAAACCTTGCACTAATGAGTGAATAAGTGTTCCGCAAAAGAATTAAGGTGGAGAACGACCTGATTTTATGTTCTACGTTGAGAAAGCTGGTCACCCATGAATATGCCTCAAGTTAGCAAATGTCATCTTACTGAAAATTTAGCAACGAGGGTTCTAAACATTTTAGAGGAGTTAAGCAGAATTTATTGTCCAACAAAACGAGAAATTTAACGACTTGGGTGCCAGAAGAGATTTTTAATTTCATGTGACGGGGTCTGCTAATTTGAATTAGCGCTTCACTTATTTAACTTTTCAATGAGGCATTGCTTTCTACAGGGTGTTTCAAAAATACACGGCATAATTTCAGGTATGTATTTCCCACATGTAGACAATCAAAATAGTTCATTACAACATATGTCCGGAAATGCTTCATTTCCGAGTTATGGCCTTCACAACATTGAAATTCACCGGAACGTTTTTCTTTCCGCAGGTCGTTGCCGTCAAAGGACACATTAAGAGGGCACTCTGACAGATCATTCCTAGGCGAAGGTTAAATTCAGTGTTGTGTTTGGCGTTCGACTGTGTGTCATGTACACAAATCAGGAGCTGGCAGAGATGCACTTGATCTACGGTAAGGCAGACGGCAATGCTGCGCTGGCTCGTCGTTTGTACCAGGAGAGGTACCCACAGCGACAATGTCCAGATCGGAAGACATTTGTAAGTCTCCATCAGCGTCTGTGCGAGTATGGAAAATTTGACTCTCCTGGATTGGGAAGGGGACGACCAAGATCTACAACTCCAGAAGAACAGGAGGAGATTCTGGAGATTGTGAACAGAACTCCTTCTATCAGCACACGAAGGTTAGCGTTGCAAGTGCAAGTGACCCCATGTACTTGTAAACAGACTTACGGGGCAGGCGTACACAAACTTCCTGGAAAACATCATACCTGATGTTTATGACGACACTCCACTGATCGATCGTCAGCACGCTCACTTCTTGCATGACGGCGCTCCTGCACACTTCAGTCGTACGGCTCGCCGGTACTTGGATCGAAGATTTCCTGATCGATGGATAGGTAGAGGTGGCCCAATTGCTTGGCCTCCACGCTCACCTGATCTGAACCCTCTGGATTTCTACTTGTGGGGCCATTTAAAATCATTGGTTTATTCGTCTCCGGTGCCTGATTTGGAATCCCTTCGGAATCGAATTGTGGCACGCTCTGAGGACATACGCAACATTCCTGGAGTGTGGGATTGTGTTCGCAGGTCAATGAGACATCGATGTGAGGTCTGTATTCAAGCAGGAGGTGGTCATTTTGAACATCTTCTGTAATGGCAACGACCTGCGGAAAGAAAAACGTTCCGGTGAATTTCAATGTTGTGAAGGCCATAACTCGGAAATGAAGCATTTCCGGACATATGTTGTAATGAACTATTTTGATTGTCTACATGTGGGAAATACATACCTGAAATTATGCCGTGTATTTTTGAAACACCCTGTATAACAAACTACGTAAGTTCATCAACCAGAGTTTTCGTTTATGTTCCTCCTTGGCTCTCACGGTAGACAGTTGCTGGCATCTTGTTCCACTTCCTTTAATTTTTGCAAAATCTTACCGCAACCTGACCTTGCTAATTTGCGAGCCTCCGGCTGAGGTTGGCGTGACGAACCCCATTGTTTTCTGTTATGTTTAGTTCTCATGCTTGTATTTTTCGTTGCAAGACTTAGAAAAACTGCTTGTTTTTATATCGTAAAAAGCAAAGCAAATGGAATTCTGAAATAATAGCATACTGAGAACTTAATTTTCAGGATTCTTTCCTTATTTACCATCAACCTTGTCAGAAAAAGACATGGAATCTTCAAGAGTTTTGCGTAAGCCTCCGACTCTGAGCAACGATACCGCGCTGGACGGCCTTTTGAAAGCCAAGCTGCGGTAAGTAGCGGGGGCTTGTGAGCAAAATCTCCCGGACATGTCCGTACTAGGAAAGTTTTTAGGTAGTAATCTCTTGTGCTGTGATTCGTTGGTGATCAGCTGGCTTTCGTTAGTTGGATTTTTCTGTCTCCCTGTTTTCGCGTGCGTTATAAATAACTTTAATCTTGGCAACACCATCCCCACGATATTTGTAGATGTGATCAAAACACAGCATTCGCGCAACCTGATGAGATTCGCCCCAGTTCAGTATTGTGAATTTTTTAGGTCAGATATCCTACGAGGATTTCACTGCAGTTTGCATTTAATTTTCTCATCTAGAATGAGATTATTAAAACTCTTATAATCATCACCTAATCTTTGAACACTTTTAATCATTACTTGATTTGTGTGAAAACGTAACGTTGGAAATAATTCGGAGACTCCACACCCATTCTGGCGTTAATTTTGTTGGACGTAAATTAACAATTTTACATTGTGAAGTCACCTGTATTCGTCCCACGCGGATGAAAATCAGTTCTGAATAAATTAGAAATCTTTGCCATTAACAGCAAACCTATAGCCTGAGTCTGAGATTTTCTTTTATTAACACATGCAACACTGGCAGGTCTCTTTACATGCTGAAAGATTTGCATGATAAATACCGTATATCACGAGAAAAAATAAATGTATGACATGTTATAAAAACGCTCACTAAATATCCAATGATATTTTCAAAATGTTGAAAATTTTCGTGAAACCTAAAATTCTATGGCACAGATACTAATATTCTGGAAAGGATGGCATAGAGGTTAACTAAAGTATAGGAACACTGAATAGTTAGCAAAATAATATATTGATCATTCAAAGTGCTTGACTGAGGAAACATTCCTATGGGCTGTTCTAAGTGAGTGTTGTGAAAATGAATTTATATGACAAAGAGTTAAAATTGAAAAAGTTAATTACAAAAACCTCGTTTGTGTCCGTCATATGTAAAGCTGAAGTCGTTTCTCGCACATTTTCTACGTGACCTATATTAGAAATGGGAGATTCGTAATATGCTTAATTCACAAGTGTTGAATATACCCGCACTTTAGGTGGGTCCCCAAAATTCCATTTATTTTTCCTTCGGTGCTGTTTTTAGTTTTCTTGTTATGTAAATTATATCCCAGCCTGTTGGGCCTGCAGTGATGGTCGCTAGAGAAAATACTTGCCGTGAAAATGGAGAGTAGCAAAAAGTATTCCCCGTAGAAATGCAGCGGGAAAATAATGATGATAGCTACAAGATAGTCTTTCTTTGCCCTCTGAATGATCTATTTTTTATCTTTACCCGCTGAGTGATCTATTTTTTTATCTGTGCCCGTTGAATGATCTGTTTTTATTTTTATCTGTTGAGTGATCTTTATCTGTATCCGTGGAATGATCTATTTTTTTTATGTGTGCCCGTTGGGTGAACTGTTTTATTTATTTCTATTCCCCCCCCCCCCCCCAAGGCTGGAGGCTGAGGTGGAAGCGATTAGAGAGTCGTCGGAGGTGCCCGAGCTGGCGGAGAGCGACCTATTCAACACGACGCAGGCAGTGCTCGAGAAAGATGTCCATGAGCTCAAACGAACCCTCGAGTATTTTCAAAACCTGGTCAGTGCTCTACAACTTGTGCTGGTCAAGTGACTCCTCAAGCTCTTCAACAATCTAAAGTTTTTTATTTTCTAATTTTCTGGCCTTCATAATAGGGGTTTTACCAAGTTATTTGCCTCGATTTTTGTGAGCAAAAGTTTCAAAAAAATTAATTTTAAAATTTTAAAAGTGCTTGAATAACTGCTGAAGGAAATATTGAAGCAAAAGTTCTTCGTGTTTCAAGCTTGAAGATTAGCAGCGCTCCCAGGGGGATTATGTAAGGGCCTGAGCTAAAGGTTAGTTAGGCTTTATTTTTGTTGAAATAGAATAGGTTTTTATTTTGTTACGGACCATCTTTTTTTGGTTCACTGCTGTCCTGTTTTTCAGCACCTCCTACTTTCTTCTTCAACTTTGATTTTGTTTCATGAACTTCTTTCTAATCTTACTGTTTCTATGCCCTTTCTGCTTAGATTCTACGTTCCCTTAACTCCATACTAAATGGTGCCTTCTTCTTTCCTCTCTTTGGATCGCCTTTGTTGCGGATAGGGAGGCTTAAACTAACTAATAATCTAATCTAATCTAATCCAAGCTTGAAGCTAATTTATTATTACAAGATATACAGGGTGTTGAAAAATTCAGTGCAATTAATTTAACAAGTTGAATCATCATAGCCGTAGTCTGTGGTGTAATTTTTTGGCAAAATTCAGTTTGTTAAACATTTTTAACATATATTTCAAAAAACAATTTTCGCAGTAAAAAATTCATTTTCTAACCGATTTTGATGAAAATTAGTCGCATAGTAAATCTTTTAATGCTCCATGCGCACATGTTGTCAAAATTTGAAAAAATGTGTAAAATATATAGGAAAATGACGTTCAATTTCAAAATAGGCTGCACAAATTAATAGTCACTCGTATAAAACGATAAACCTACGATGAAGGCCTATTTAAAGACGTTTCAGATGATGTAATGCATGACAAAAAATAATCAAATTAAGTGCATTTGCCAGGAGGAAAACTGATAAAAGTTCACCAGTACTCATGTGTGTATCATATGAGGATTCTTTAAGATATTTCAAAAACCAATTATGAGCTTTTTGTATCATCTTTATTGGAAATAAACTGTGTTTCTCTTTTTTCTTATGTGCTAAACATGTCGATTTTTGTGATTGTTGAGTTGCATCCATTTTGTAGCGACCTTGTCTTTTAATCTGAAGGTTTATTTTTCCACACTTCCTCGCATTAATTGTTGGTGTATTTCGCCGTCAATATGACTGCGTTGTTTTCAAGTCAGCTATAATTCATTCGTGAAAACTGTTTTTAAATGGATAGATCTTATGCGTATCCTTTCTATCGGAATTTTTAATTCCTTGTGTTAAAAACCGTGGGTTATAGATTGTTTTTCTTAAATCAAATATATGGCTGACCAAGGAGGTTTAATGGAATGGAGGCAGCATCCCTATCTTTTGCCAGTCAAGCGAGTGAAGCCACTATTGCCGTCCCAAGCCCCGCCCACCCGGCATTTGGCCCCAGTGTAGATGTGGTGTTGCAGTGGAGGGGTTGCACCACCTCCAACATCAAGAACTGAACACCGTTTGCAATTCATGAAATTTCTGTACGTACACGTGAATACTTATGTCTGAATCTTTTTTGAAAGTCACTGCACATATGTATAATGCATGAGCTAGGCATATAGGGAAAGTAGTCCTTGAACGGAGCATGGGTAAGCTGCACACTTCCACGCCGAGTGCCACTTGCGAACTGACTCAACTGAGCCCCATCTCCGTGTCTGGGGCCGTCTGCCTACAGCTACCGAAAATTGGCTTCACTTTAGAGCGATGATGCCGGTTCCATGTATTTAACTTCCTTGTGGCTGACAGTAACAAAAATATTGTTTTTCAATTTTTTGTTTCATTTCATTACAAATTCCATCATATCGTGAGGTGTGACTTCTTCAAAAAAAATCAACAATGTAATAGTTCGCAGTTGTATCTTGTTACATTAGGTTTGTTGACTGGTCCGTCTTTCTGGCACGCTCTTAAGGATACTTAATGACCGTATCTGCGACACGAATTGGACTTATTTGTTTGTCGTCCGCATCTGGAAAATTAATGCTTTGAAAATGTTGAATCCCGTCATTTTTGACGGGCCGTCAAAAATGTGCTCGGACGACTGGTAAAATTTTCAAACTGATGGTGCATATGTTGGCTGATGCTGCTGTGTTTGGCACAGGACTCGACCCTGCAGAAGCAGGAAGAGTCGCTGAGCACGACGCTGGAGCGGGGCCGTCAGATCGAAGCAGAGCTCAACAAGTGTGTGACGGCACCTCGTGCAGAGGCCGAGAGTAACGTCATCGCCACGAGGTTAGGTTTTACTGGCGCTCGGTGCCACAGGGTTTTACTGGCGCTCGTTGCCACAGGGTTTTACTGGCGCTCGTTGCCACAGGGTTTTACTGGCGTTCGTTGCCACGAGGTCAGGTTTAAATCATTTTATAAAAATCCCAATTATAATTATCACATACACTCTTTGTAATTAATTCTTAATTTTTGAATGACATTCTTAATCAATCGGCTTCTAAAACGAAAACATGCTATTCAAATCTCCCATAGTAAAATATACAACAGAGGAAACAGATACCAAATGCTGTTACTTCTGGGAAAGAATATGATTGACTAAAAAACTAGAACACTAGTTTTTCATTCTCTAAAGTATTGTTGTGCTATGCCTATTGCGGCATAGTTTGAGGAAATTTATTAAGCCCCTCCAAAGAGGATTACAGAAATGGTTTAGTAATACGGCTAAAGTTCTAAGAAAAGTAAGTTAAAAAAAAAAACGATCTACCAGCCACTGTTTTAAAGAAACTTAGTAGTCACTTTTATTAGATTGAAGAAGGATTTCTCAATCAAAAAGCCGAAAAGATATATTTTTCTCTCCAAACCTCGTCAAGAGCGTTGCAGACGTAAAATTTCATCCACCTGCTCTAGCTGACTTTAAGTTGAATCGGAGGAAAGATATCTTAATGAGCTGCCGATTTACCATTAGGTAACATGCTCATTTACGGATCGATGTGAAAGAATTGCATTTCAATTATTTTTTCAGTCTACTGCTGCCTTTTTTCAGCACCCAACACTTTCTTCTTTAACTTTTATCTTGTTCCATAAAATTCTTTCAACTTCTCGTTTTTATACATAAGGTGAGGAGGCACTCCTTGTGTATAGATTCCCCGTCAACTTAATTCTTTAATAAATGTGCATGCCTTCACACTCTCTTGGGAACACATTTCTTGTGCCGCGGGAAGCTCAAGCTATTTTATCATCACCTTTAATCTCCTGTTGACTAATCAATTTTTTATTGTACACCCTCGATCATTCATATTAACATATCCAACAACTTCTGTAAAGCTTTTTAAACTTGTAATAAATTGGCCAAAAGAGAATAATTCTCGGTTTATCTTTTTTTTTAAATTATTCATTAATATAGGGGAACCATGTGAGGGCCCGAGCTAAAGGTTAGGTAGGCTTCCTTTTTGTTGTGATAAAAGGTTTTTGTTTTGTTACGGACCATCTTTTTTCGGTTCACTGCTGTCCTGTTTTTCAGCACCTACTACTTTCTTCTTCAACTTTTTTCTTGTTTCATGAACTTCTTTCCTAGCTTACTGTTTCTGTGCACCTTGTGCATAGATTCCACGTTCCCTCAACTCCATACTAAATGGTGCCTTCCTCTTTCCTCTCTTGGAACATCTTTGTCGTGGTTAAGGGAGGCTAAAACTTTCTTATATAATAATAATATTCATTAATATGGCGCATTATGGTGCGCCTCCCATCGAAAGACTTTTGTGTTTGATTTGTAAAAACCAGTACATTAGTAGTTTTTCTTTTTTCTAAATCGTAAATTTATCGTTCTTACACTCTTTTTAAATTAGTACGTACCAAAAGCAAAAGATGTTTTTGCGTTGTTCATATTTAACTTTGGTGTATTTTTTTTAGGTTGCGAGGCATTAGTGGCGTTTTCAAGTCAACAAGAACTTATTTTAGGTCCCTCCTGCAAGACATTGAAGATGAGGTGAGTTTACTTATAAGAAGGGAATACAGAAATGCTAAGCATTTCTATTAGTTTCTATTTCTATTCTAGGGAATTAATTATAATTTTATAGGATACCTTTACAAAAAAAAGATATATTACTATTAAAAATATCGTTCAATTTTTTATACAATGAAATGTTATTAGTATTTAGCACATTTTCTGGCCCTAAAGTGTGCTTGAAGTCACTGTAGTATTGTTTTGTTTCACGGTCTTTGAGTATACATATCAGTATCATTTTTCTTGGTAAAATGTGCGGCAAGTCGTTTTATTATGTGAATAATGAACAAATCTTGGGTGAGCTGTACTTCAAATTGATTTAATTTAGATTGTAAGAATTATTTTTTACACTGAATGCTCTAGTAATTATACAATCTAGTTTTGTTTTGTAGTCGAGTCCCAAAAAGTAATTATTCTTACAAATGTCATAGGAATATTTTCAGACGCACGTGTCTCGAGAATATAGAGTCCAGCTCGTTCACGTCGAGACCGGCGAAACATCCTGTAATGAAATTGGATTAAATTTTCACCTTTAGTTAAGATTTTTAATCTTAGAAACTAGTAGAAACATAAAACTTGCTCTTAAATATTGGCCATGATTCGATGGCTTATGCTCAAGTCATAAAAAAAGAAAGCAAGCCTAATTCGATTTAAAGTGAAATAATTGCGCGATTCACACTTCAGTTAAGTTATTGATTTGATGATGCGCGATATTCGCCTGCAAAAAAAAAAATATAAATTTATGATTGAAAACAATGTTACACAAGTACAGGTGGTGAAAACAGGATGGCAGTGAGCCGAAAAAAATAGACCGAAAATGTTTTGGTGTTACGGAGAATGTGATGCCCTGTGCCGTACACTGCTGCCAAAAGTAGGCAGGTACGCTAATGCAGGACCAAATTTCGAGCTTCAGTTAACATATTGAGTGCGATAGGTGAAACTGAAGTTCTGTATTCAACTCAAATTTAAGTTCAAAAGATGCTAGAAATTTTGTAATACCAAAGTATTAATTGGGTCTATTAAATACCATTAATTTTAAAAGATTGTTTAAATTTTTTCAAACGACCCACCAATGGGTCGTATCGAAGTCAACATGTTAACACGGTGACTGCGGCTGGTTAAACTTTCGTTCAACACCCAACTCAAATTTAAAGTCGATCGTAGCAAGCAATATTGAAAACAGCAAACATTACCTGGATCGTGCCTTCATTTAGCTTTAATTTAGTATTCATAAAAATTGAGTTTGTGTCTACTGGTCGGTCAGCAGCATTATGAAAACTCCCACAGTGACCAATGGTGGTGCACGTCGCAGTCAAAGTGTTGATTATATCTGTCACGTGTGCAGTAATTCTAACGACTGGGTAAATTTAGTTTGGCACAAGTTCAGCAACCATTAGAACTGTTTGCGTAAGAATTATAGCGAAAGTCAAAGGGGAAACACTGTTTACCATTTTTAGTTTTTTTCCACATGCGAACATGGCATAACAGACCCATCAATTCAATGACTGAGCTGAAGTTTGAATCCTGCAATTATTTCACTTCAAATCAAATCTGGCTTCCTTTCCATTCTTTCAACTAAAGCATAAGCCGTCAAATCATAGCCAAATGTATGAAGAGAAACAATCATAACCTTTGTCAGTAAAGTGACTCCATGTATGCGCAAGTCAAAAGAATGCTCGTTGTTCCGAGTGGATCATTCAGCGTGTATTCACTGTATAACAGAGGTTATGGTTGTGTAATACTTTCAGTTTGAATCCCATTAGTACTTCAAATTATTTCATTTTCTCGATCAGAGGCCTGAGCTGAACTTGTCCTCGGTGCTGCAAGTGCTCTGCGCGAAGATGTTTGACTCTCCATCAGACCCTTACGTCGAAGTTGCGGACCTGGATATCAACCACACGACTCTGATGTTCTTGCTCAAGCTTAACCTGGTCCAGCGCCATTCACATTATCCTACCAAAATACGGGTGTTGGATCCCCGGAAGGACTGATGTGCGTCTCATGTATTGTTGAGAACAGCCGTTAACTTACTGCCGATATGGTCAGTATCTGATACTTTACATCTTCATAAACGGTTCTATTGAAGTTGGGATACTCAAAGCATGTGATTATTGCATTCAACTTTCTGCCGATATGGTCAGTATCTGATACTTTACATCTTCATAAACGGTTCTATTGAAGTTGGGATACTCAAAGCATGTGATTATTGCATTCAACTTTCTGCCGATATGGTCGGTATCAGTAACTTTACATTTTCATAAACGATTGTACTGAAGTTGGAATAATCATAGCATGTGATTAATAACAGCCTCAAACATGACACGTCTGTCGTTAACGGCTTCTTTAGAATTTTCAGTCTCACAAATACCTTCAGGTTTTGTTGAGTTGTAGTTATAAGATTTTCCGTTGTTCTTCTGACTTTCCAAATAGCATTTGAAGTAGTGTGTACTGAGTACGCTCACGGGTGCCTGATAATAATTCTCTTCCATAAATGCCCCGGCTTTTGCATTCATATAAAAAAAGCCTGGTCCATCTCAGACAACAATAAGCATGGCGTATAGGTCACGTAACACGTTGCATGTGAAGGCATCCAACAGTGGAGCCCTATGGACATTCAGTAGTTGCGAAGGGACCGCCCTATGGCCACAAATTAGTCAATTTATTTGCGTATGATTTTTTCATTGCTCGTAATTATTTTTTCATTATTCACGAGTGTTACCTCTTTATCGCTAGTTCCATTTCTTTCATTTTAGGTCAGCGACGTCCAGCAACGAAGAACCTCGCAATAATCCTGCACTTTGAAGAAAGCACATTCCTTCTATTTTGATTTTAGTTTGTTTTATTTTATTTTAGAGTAGTTACATAGAGATGTCCTCAGTTTTTTTATCGTCGATTTGTGTTATGTAGCTTTGATCTTAATTCGTAGAAATTGGTGGAATAGAGTTTGGCATTCAACGAGCAAAATATATTGTTTAATTTTTGACGTTCGTTTTCTGTTTATTATGATTGGCATTGGCTAAGATAGTCAAAACACTTAATCATTGTGAAGCAATTATCATAAAGATGAGCTTTCCGGCAACTTAAGCATCGGTTACTGTTCGTTTCTTGATACCGAAAGAAGCTGTCTGGTATTTTTGCATGTCTCAACTTGCGTATTGTACAAGCTTCAATTACGTTCGCCTGAATTCTAAACATAACTTTAGCGATCTGTCGCTACTGTGAATGACGAGTTGGATTTTAAGTATGTTCTAGATGAAAGTGGTCACATATGTGGTATGTCACTTAGCGAAAATTTCTGCAACAGTCACGAGCATTTTATACGTATTATTGTAATCAAACAGAAATTCCTATGACCATCACAAGCATATTACACCTATCGTTATTATCGTTAACTTGCTCTACTGTCCCAGATGGGGCAAGATTTTTGAGAACTTTGGAGCCTTCAGTATTTGTCGTGACAAATTTCTCGTATTGCACGTGTAATATACGTACGCTGCAAGTCCTGGAAGTGGAGAAGTTTAGGCTTCCGGTGGTATGCCTGGTAAAAAAAAAAGGAAAGCTTAATTTGCATATGAAGTATCCCAATGTCAACCTTTGGAAAGCGCCTCTGCAAAGTGCAGAAGACATTTTTAAGTGAAATATTAGATTAGATTAAATTATTAGTTAGTTTAAGCCTCCCTATCCTCAACAAATGAG